>CM017582.2:13244769-15644769 GCA_007844105.2 Rhamnella rubrinervis | reverse complement strand
AACTCAGGATGTGCTACTTTTTTATCTGCTACCAATTGAGCTTTCTTTGAAGATTCAGTATGTTTGGAGACTTCGACAATTTTTCCTGGAGATGGTGGAAGTCTGGGAAGTCCAGGGAGAGGTGGGAGAGGCGGGAGAGGTGGGAGAGGAGGGAGAATTGGCAATGGGGGGAGCTGAGGTAGCCTAGGAAGAGGAGGGAATTGGAATGGAGGAAGACCAGGAATTGTTGGGTCTGGAATTGGGTCTTGAATTGGAGGTGGAAGTGGAAGATCATCCACTGGAGTTTGGTACTCTTTCTTAAAAGTCTGTCCCTTGGAATTTTCAATGCTTGGCTTTTGGTTACATAGGTTTGGCTGCTTTAGAGGCTTGAAGGTGAAAAACCCAGCTGAGAAAATGTGTATTCCTTGCTTCTTTGACTTGAGGTGGAGTGAAGATGAAGTTGCTGCTGAGGCCACAGCACAATATGGCTCACTGCTGCTTATCAACTTCACAGAACACCCTTCAATCTTCTTCACATGTTTGCTTATGGAGAAAGGTAAAGGGACTTTGAATTCTCCATGCTCATCTGTCTTCACTTCTTTCCTAAAACTCCCATCTTTGCATTCCACTGCAACAGACGCACCTGAAAACACAAAACCCAGAATTGTTTTTTTGCAGCATTTAGTTTGAAACTGAACACAATACATAATAGTAATAATTTAGCTTTTCAAAAATTTGAAATGAACCTGAAATGAAGTGGCTGGATTTGGAAAAATCATCTTGGAAACATGTATCGCAGTAGACTGTGCCAACAACAACTGCAGATGGAAGATTCTTCTCTGGGCTAGCCTCGGAAAGATGAGTAAACGCTAGAATGCAGAAGAAGAATATTGTTTGAAAGAAAGACATTTTAAGCCTCTCTAGTTAATCCAATCCCTCTATGGAACTCTAGCTCTTGACCCTAAGCAAGAATGAGATATGGGGGCCTGCTTTTATATCAATTGTGAAGGTGTACAACTAATACATTGCTTATTCAAATATACACCAGTTTTGTTTTTCTTCTACTTTGTTTTGAAGTATATATAAAAAGTTTTAAAAAAAATGTTCTTTAGCCAACCCAACCAAAGCTTATTTATATCATTCATGCAAAAACCAGTCAACCACAAACTAGAAGCAGTGAATGTTGGTCTATTTTCCTACCACTTAACAGCTCAAAAAGAAGCAACTTAGGAGAAGTAGATTAGAAAAAGTAAAAAGAGGAAAAAAAAAAAAAAACCACCCAATTTTCTTTGTGCTGGCTTGTATTTTACTGGACATTAATTGGGTTTGTTCCTTTGTTGGTACAAGAATACCAAAGATAAGAGTCTAGTTGGGTCCCTGTTGGTTCACGAGACATGTAGAGTAGCCACAAATTTCGTGACAGAGACTAGGACGAAGAATAAAAGTTTGAAAGATAAGTTTGTTTTTTGCTTGTTGGGTATGTGCTGCTCCCATAGATAACCAATTAGCCTACGGTGCACCATATACATATAGTTATCTCAGCTACCACGTACACCTCCACAACAAATATTACCGTATATGGCGGTGTTATGATCGAAAACTATTTGAGCAAGCATATGATCTTGATCATGATGAGTGAACCGATATGATCAATTCAAATCAAATACCTTGAGGCTTTTTGATTATGAAAATTGGAGCTTTCTGGTATGTAAACACAGACCAGAGGACAGAGGATTCTTTATAACATTACAAAAGGCCAATTATCTAAGCAAGGAAGACACCAAAAATAGGTTTTAAAGACTTGTTAGAACTTTGTGACAGTCCCATGTGTTGGTATAAGACCTTGCATATGATTCAGATACCTTTTGTATCCTATTTCTTAGATGGCTGTTCCTGAATATTTCAGGTCATTTTAACAATTTCCATTGTGCAATGCAAGTTATTTCTTAATGTCAAGAATAATGACATGGAAACTAACATGTACAGACGAAAGTATTACTCTACAAAGAATCAGCAACCTTTCTCTGAAAGGAGAAAGATTAGCAAAAAGACAGACATAGATTAACATACCAGTGCTTTTCTAATGAAATAAAACTCTTTATGCTGAAATTATACTTGGGGTCGTAAGAAATGTATAATTTTCAAGTAACTTAACCATAAAAAGGGCACTGCTGTACAAGTTTAAAGTAATACCCATAACAAAGGTAGCAATATACAAATTTTAAGATAACCACAAATATGAGAAAATCGACTTTAATGTGAAAAATTAACATACATATGAAAAAATTAACCTTAGGAAAATCAACATCACTTGGAAAGATTAACTTATGTTAGAAAATTAATTTTAAAATGAAAAATTGACTTTGATATGGAAAATCAATTTTGAGGTGAAAATTGACTTCAATATAGAAAAATCAATGTTATCTTGAAAAAATTCACTTTTGAAAAATCAACATCATCCGATAAAATTAAAAGTCTATCTAAATGTGAAAAAATCAACTTTGATGTGAAAAAATCGACTTCAATATGGAAAAATAAAATAACAAAATACAAATATTAGATAATAAAAGCATATAATATGTAATAAAGTAGAAATATTTCATGTAATATATAAAATAGAATGACAAAGTACAAAATTTAGGAAGCATAACTATAAAATTAATAACTTAATAGAAATCTTGAAGCATTGTTTGTTGTACAACAATAGCACAATTCAAGTAACATGAACGTGATATTGTTACACAAAAGTCAAACGGGGAACAAAATATGGAATCAGCTGAATAAAATTTCTAAAGAATTTAACTAATTGAAATTAAATGATTCAGTTCCCACTTCTTTGAAGCTTAAGAAGGAGAGAAGCAAGACTAGTACGTACAGTGGTGCTTTAGATCATGCACTGAAATTGATGCATCTATAGATCACAGACAATATACTATTCACAATTAATTAATTAATTAATTTTCAGATACAAAACAATCAAAGAGACAGCAGCGTTTGATAATCATCCGGTGCACTCCTTTCCACAACTTTCACAGGGTCCCTCAAGACGAAATTATCCTCTTCTTATTATTATTGTTACTATTCTTATTCTTATCATCATCATCGTTATTATTATTGATAAAGTTTTTTTTTTTTTTTTTTGATGAGAAATTTGATAGTGAAATTAAAGAATTTTTCTTTTTTGGTAATGACAAATACCTTAGGACTTGAAAAGGGATGTATTTGTCTAATTCCATTCAGCATCTCTTTCATCACGGGCTTCACAAGTGCCTGTCTCGTCTCACGGGCGACCTTGGACTTTTTCTTCTTCTTCCTATTTGTTTTTTCTTCTTCATTTCAATAATTACATAACAAGTGCTACGAGAATAATCTTCAAGAAAAAGATTCAGAAAAAAAAGTAAAAATAAAAATCTTTAAGTAGGGTGGGAGTCAAATATGAAGCACAATGAGTAATAAATATGAGTTTGAAAGTTGGAGAAGCTTCCATTTCTCACAAGTTTTTGCCCCAACCCCAACTGTTTGAATCTTGGTTGGGAATTAACAAGAAAGAAAGAAAGAAAGAAAAGTTAAAAAGGCCATTATTTGGCACCACGCTATGAGAAAGAAGAATTACTAGGCACTTTATTTCCCCTGTGAATTCAGACGAATTATATGACACTTTAATTTTTGTTTTTGCTTTATGTTTGTCTCTGCATTTTCCACAATTATTTCAGGGTTAAAGATTGGAAATCTCAAAGGATGTGACAGTCTGTTTGCACGGTGTCAATTTGTCCATTTGAAACCTAAACCAGCATGATAATAATGCCCCAATAGTTAACCTACAAAAAAACGAAAAAGAAAAGGAAAGGAACTTGTGATTCTAGTACACGCAAAGCTCGTAAAGAAGCATAAGACTCCAAAATTTATTACTACTAAAAGACAAAAACACAGATGACTGTAAAACAAGTACAATCTACCCTTCATTCAATCAACCCAAGTCATAGAATCAAACTACAAATCCAATCGATACAGTAAACAGTCACCCTGCCCTCGAACACCACCAATCAAGCCTCAAATGACAATAACCACCCCAAACCAAGAGCAAGAAAACTGCCTATGATACAAAACATTCTTCCAAAAACATTTCTATACAAAATTTTAATGGGAAATGGAGAAGAAATGGGTCTAAACTGTTAAGTAAAACTTTTGCAAATTGAAAACACCATCCTTCTCTTTCCCCAAACGATAACATAGTGAAAAGATAATCCTCAATATATGCCTCTTACTTGTATCTCTAGCTGTACCCTGCATATGCATGCGAGCTGCCCCTGACAGGCCTGCAGTGTTCCATGGTGTCATTATTTCAACATGAAAGTGGTAAAGTATATAGGCAAACAAGGTAGATCTCCAAATACTTCTTGCTCCAATTGTCGAAAGAATATTCACAAGAGCTCCTTATCATAAAATGCAAGGAGCTGCTTCACATGATTATGCCAAGCAGCAACGTTTAACCCGTCTATTGTGACCCAGTCAACAACAGTTGACGCTGGCTGCTCCCACCACTCATCCAGCTGCAAAAACATGTTGCGATTAAAACATCCAGAGAAATTATACTTTAAAGGCAGGAAAAAGAAAAGAAAAGAAACTTCCTAGATTCTTAGTAGGTAGAGAAGATGGTGCTCTATTGTAAACCACTAAGGGTAGGGAACAATTATCCAAAACCTTGATTGAGGAAAATGGAACTTTTGAGTGAGGGTCAATGTGTGTGTACGTATAGGCACACCATGGATAAGAAATACAGTTTCAAATCTACATCTACGGTGTGGACATACAATGCATGAAAGTAAAGCAATTAGGAAATATAATCATATTATAGAGCTTATGTGGTGGTTACCAATCCTCTAACATAGTTGCAATCTTCCAAGCACTTTTGAGCACTCAAAACAGCAGTTTTAAGTTCAGGCATCCATTTCTCCACAACAATTTTCTCCTGTTCGGCAGCCAAGTTCAAACAATAACTTGTTGTCCTGCAGGTGTTGTCAAAAAATTAATACATGTTCACAAAAATAGCATACTTAATATGATTGAACTTTAACCGAGAAACACAAAAACAACCCCCAACTACATGAGTTTTAGTTTTAAATCCTCTGCTGGTGGAGGGTGGGTAGAGAAAGAGAGTGTTTTACCTATCATATTCTTGTTGAGCTCGATATGCATGGTTCAATAATGCATGACCGCTTTCATAAAGATCTTGGCGTATATGAACCAAATTGATTGCCCTTGCCAATTCCTCCAACACACTAGCCTCAGAACCACGGAGTTTCAAACAGAATTCCAGAGACTCCAAAACTGATGCCAAACCAGCATCTGAACCCTCCAAACCTGTCAAGAAAAGATAAAGAAAGAGATGGATATTATACATTAATTAAGAGACCTCACTCACTCAAAATCCCAAACCATACCATGAGCAGGTATGGAATACCATATCAAATTACATTCTTTTACGAGGAGGCAAATAGGACTTCAACCTCAAGCATGTTTTCTAGTGTTCTAATTGATAACTCACCAGCAGGATATTGAAGTGCAGCAGAAATGCGGCATATGGATGGTATTGCAGATGGATCCCTTGCACCTGCTTTTGCAGTCAATATCGCAGCATTTTTTTCTGCAGTAGCAACAGCTTCAGGCCCAGTAGATGCATTTGCACCCATGGACTCCAACAGTGCCTGAAACAGATTCAATGCATAATAAATGCAACACATGTATCTATATACAATCTAAAAATAAGGGAAAGCTAAACATAAGGCCCATAAACCAGATTTTCTGAGGCATTCATCTCTGACTCAATTGCATGCACTCAAGTTTTGGACAAATGTTGAGACCTATATAATAATGCATTGGTAATCCTAACAAGAAGCATGCATACCACCACTTGTGGAGAAGGTTTCATACAAGCAACCATTTAAGAAGCAATTAGACACTAACATAACAAAGACTATCTGATTACAAATAAGCAATAGACTAAACACTTAAGAGACACACAAACCTGCGGGGTTGCTGGAAGCATGTAGAGGCTATTGTCAGGACTTTGATAAAAAGCAGAAACTTCTTTCTCAATAAGATCTTTTGCACCATTTGAAATATCTACAACAATAGTGCATGCTGGAATTATAGTGCTTGATGCAAAATCCCTGGCAGCCAATGGCTGCTGATTCCAGAATGCAGCAGCATCCTAGAAGAAAAGGGAAATCAACTTAAGAACCATATATGGAAGAAAAAGAAAACTGACAACCATCAATGCCAAACTTAAATACACTATGAAGGTAAGTTCATTTTGGCAAAGGGAAAAATAACAACAGTGTCCAGTATCCTAAGATCAAATTACATGTTGAATTAGGTACCAAATGATTCCTATATCCTCTACAAATTATAATATTCATTTTCTCACACATCAGAAAGTATGCATGGGAATGGCACCCAAAAACTGATTATCAATTTGCAGAAACCACTAAAGCTGAAATACCTTACCATGTTAGCTCTTAGAAGAGAACTATATATGGTTTCAAGTTCAGATCTGCGAGAATCAAACTCTTCAATTTTCTTCCACTTCTTTCTCAGAGAATCTTCAGCCTCTTTCCTCTCTGCACACAGTTTATTCAAGCGTTGTATTTCAGACATCAACGTATTCAAACTAGCCCTCAAGCCAGCAACATCTCTTTCCTTGGCCCAAACCTCCAACTGCACAAACAAGGGTATTATATTACAAATATTATTAAAAGAAAAAAGGGTATTATGTTACAAAGGACAACCAAAAATATCATTAAGATAATCACGAAAGAAAACACCTCTACACTTAAAGATCCCTTTTCATCCCACACGAAAGATTCAAATTACCAGCAGAAAACTATGTGAAACAAACAAGGACTAGGACCAAGACTGAAACCAAGAAACTTCTCAGCATGGGAAGGTATTCACCAACATCAATGCAAATGACAAAAAAAACTTATAATATCATATGAGGATTTGTGGTACCTCAAATTGCCTAAGGCCACCGATATTTTGGGATGTGCCACCAACTCCAATTGAGTGTGAATCACCATTGCCATGCAAACGTTTCATAAGTTTCTGACATGAGTTCCTAGCTTCTGCAGCTTTGTTCAGAGCATCTTCAGAAGCCAAAAATTGTTGAACATGCGCTTTCTGTGAAGACAAGCATTCACCAGGTATAATTCAAATGTACTCCAATGAAATAGAGTAAAGACAACTTAGAAGCAAAAAATAGAAAAATGGAGCTGGAAAGCAAAATTCAATTATTATCCATCTGTACAATTATGATTTGTGTTCCAAAACTTGGCCGACTGCATTGATAGGTTGTAAATGGGGTCTTACATAAAATTTATAAACAACGAGAGAGAGTGTACTTAAAAAGATAAAACATATAAACATAACTAAACCACATGAAATGTGGTAGCAGAAGAATCCAAGATACTAAAAGGAAAAAGGAAAAAAAAAAAAGTTCAAATATCAAATAAACCTTAGAGAGACTTAAGGAAATTGGTTAAGTCTATAAAAGTTATCATCTAAAAATAGAAACCAACCTGTCTTTCAAGAAGTTGGTTTTGAGTTCCTTTAGAAGGAACTTCAGCTGACGTCCTTCCATTACCATAAAGTTGATAGTGTAATGGTGAGCTCACATCAGGTGAAGAAACATCAATAACTCGGTTGTTCTCGTACTTGTACCTAATACAAAAATTAAGAATTGCTAATCAATCAAGAATGTATATTTAAATAATAATAATAATAATAATAAGAAGAAGAAGAAGAAGAAGAAGAAGAAAGAAAGAAAAAAAACAACACAAATTGTAATACCAATCCAAAAGAGACAGATAATGCAGATTCTTAAAAGCAGAATCAGGAAAGAAGATCATAGCTGTGTAAACTAGCTTGTTAATACATATTAAAAGATTGACAACATTAGAGATGATGGGGAAGCAAAGTTGCGTCAGCAGAACTAAAATTGATAAAGAAGGTTTACCTTAAGGTTTCTGCATCAGCTCTGACATCAATTTTCTCTATTTCTCTGGACACCAGAGACTTCAATCGTGATGTGTATGCAGTGATTGCCTGAAGTAATTGAGGAGGACTCTTCAGGCAATTCATAATAATAGTTTTAACCTCATCAGGTAACTCCCCATCAAAATCAAAGCCTAATTTGGCTGCTTCCAATTGAGGATTTGAATGAATACCACCTCCTTCATAAGCCGGAAAAGAACTACGAATTTTGTCAATCATATGTGCTGCAAGAGATTCACATGCCTTTCTGATGTTCCTTTGTTGCGCGGTTTCAATAAGGATAACATCATCGGCTGATTTACTTCCCTTTAAAGTTGAATAGACAGCTTCCTTTTCACTGTTTGAACTAAAGCTGGTAACCACTTCAACGGTAGAGTCAATGCTTGACCTTTGAGCATCCCTTGCTTGATCGACATAGATATGGAGACGCTTATGGTACTCTGCAAATATTTTTGCCGCTTCATCACACTGTTGATTATAAGCCTCAAGCATCACCTGCTTGTGCCTGCAAAGAATGTGCCAGCATATTGTGAATTAAATACAGTTGAATCCTAGATATGGCTTCAAGAAGCTAATTAAAAGCAAAAGCAGTTGAGACCACGAGACTTGGTTAAAATTCAGTTGATTTCAGGCATAATTTACACTGACCACTCTAAATCCAATTCAAGACGAGGCAGCTCAATTCAGCTGATCTTAAGTTTTATTCGGGACTAGAGATAATGTCATGAAAAATTCTGCATTTCTAGTAAAAAAGAAATACTGAGATTACAATTGTCCTCTCAATAGAATCTTAAACTTTAACTTAGTGCTTCAAAATGGTAAAACTTCTTTTTTCTTTTTTTTCCTTCAAAACCTAAACAACACTAGCCTCACATCCAAACTTCACTGTCCTGGAGAAACAAACACTTTATGAACCTTCATGAGGTAAATAAACAAATATACTACCTATGCATCTATGCATTAGTTTATTAGAGAAAACAAAACCTGTAGTTCTCACGCTCATCAAGCATCCTCTTTCGCTCAGCTTCCTCCCTTGAAACCTCCAGCATCCTGGCCTTCAAATCTTTCCTTTGTCTCCTCAAAATACTCCTCAACCTCTCCACCTCCTTTGCCGCCAATTCCCTCTCTTGCAATGCCGCTTCCCTAGTTTCTGCAGCAGTTGAACTATCACCCCCCACCTTCTCCTTTCTTCTGCCTCCTCTAACCCTGCTCTCCTCTTTCCCTGCATTACCCGAACCTCCAACATCGCCACCCCCATGAACCGTTATATTTCTCCGTATATTCTCTACAGTCTTCTCCGACTTCACGCGGGTAATCAGGAAATTCCAAATGGGTATCATATTACCACGGCAAATCTTGCGAAGCGAGTCAATTGAGGGAAGATGTGATTTGCCAGAGGCAACACTGTACGGACCCAATGGTCGGTACCCCATTTCCTTCTGAAGCCACTCCAATATGGCCTCCGGTTGAGCCGCGGAGCTCGACAAGCTATGCATTTTTGAAAAAAAACCTGGGCTTTCTCTATAGAAAGTTAAGGGAACTAAGTTACCATCTAGTAGGAATTCAAAATCCTAAAAAGTTGGGTACTTGTGGACTGACACTGACACAGAAAGAGTCGAAGTAGTCGAAAACAAACCTAAAGAATAGTGGTTCAGAGCTCAGAAATACTACCCTTGGTATCACTACGCAGACAATGAGGAAATAGGGCGAGAGCGAGAAACAGATGATAGTGAGCTCAACGAGCTCCGCATTGTGAAGAAATTTAGGGGTTCAACAAATAGGGAAAAGGGACTAGATCATCGTCGAGTCTGAATTCAAATTGCTAATTGCTCCCCATCAAATCTTAAAATTTGCCGCCGATATATAACGAATATATATATCCAGATAGATTGATAGTAATGGAGGTTGAGGATTGATGTAGAGGAACAATCAGGGAGAGAAATAAAACCCCAGAGAGAGAGAGAGAGAGAGATTGAGCGGAGGGGCTAATTGGATCTGAGAGAGTGGGGGTTGGAGATGGCCGGCAGAGAAAGCAAATGTGATTGGGTGGGAACTGTCCCTACTCGTCTCTCTCTACCTTACACGCCGGAGATACTCTGAAATTCGTAAATTCGAACCGTACCAACTCTTTTTCTTTTTTTTTTTAAATTTTTATTTTATTTCTAAATTTGGTGACCTGGGCGTGTGTCGTGTGACTGTAATAGAACTTCGTACAAACTTATTGTTCTACAATTTAACCCCAAATTTAAATTATAAACAAAAATAAAATATACGAGGGTAAGTTCTTTTTTTAATATATATATATATATATATATACATAAAATTGGCTTATATTGAAAATATAAATCTTAACACTCTCATATTTGTATATAAGAATTTTAGATTTAAATTTTAATACATCATATATATCTGATGTATTTTGTTCAAGTTAAATATTAGATGAATAAAAAACTATTAAGATACATATTAAGATACAAGACTATTATTATAAATTTTTATCGTTATAAAGAAAAACATCAAACAAACTTTATTATTAAACTGTTCATATTAAAATCTCTTTTTTTATTTATTATAAAAAAAATCTTACCACTTTTAAAACATCATTAACCATATTACAAATTTGCATTAAACATACATGAAAAACTAACTCGTATATGTCACTTTATTACCAAAAATTAAAAAATGTATATGTCATATGTATCATAATATTAAATATTATAAGTAAATTTAGAAATTAGTAAAAGAAAATATATTTCTTTTTTTTTCTTTTTTTTTTCGTGGTGGTAAAGTAAATACATAAACACAGTAACAAATTAATCAATAAGGTAAACGAGTCAAAAAGTGATTTATTAATTCATCTTCTCAAATATGAATATAGTGAAAGTGAGTTAATTATATATACAGAAACAAATTTCTCTTTTCCCAAAAGACTGTGGTGTGGTCTTCTCTTTATAACCCTTTCAGTACTCTCTTTATTTGCTTTTTTTAAAAAAAAAAACTTTAATATTTATTGTTATTATTTATTTAAAATATTACTATTATGTTTTAATGTGTAAGTAAACAATGATAATATAAAATAATAACATGCACCGATGGCTTTAATTTAATAATTTGTTACACCTGTAATCTAACCTCCTCTAATTATTTTGAGGGGTTTGACGTTGAAGCTTCATCATTTCTTTCACTATATTAATTTTTTTTTCTGGTTAACATATTAATTATATAATTATTATAATTATCGTTTATATTTTTTTTATTTGTGTGTAAAGACAAAAAAATAATAATAAAAAAAGAGAATTAGGGTGAGTAGGAACTAGGAAGGTGGCAAAATTGACCCCTTCAATATTATTGAGGAGTTATTTAACATTATAATAAATAAATAAATATATATATATATATTGGAAATAATAAAAATAATATGCATTTCCTTTTATTGTACCTTCCAACTAACTGAGTTGCATCATCTTCTAAGTCTGAAGCATTCCTTCACATACTCCGTCACCTTGTCCTTCACCACTTCCCAGTATTTGCGATAAAAAATGCCCGAGAAACCATCAGGGCCAGGTGACTTGAGAGGATGTAAGCTCCATATGCTCTCCTTGATCTCCTCCTCCGTTGGAATCTTCATAAGATCTCGGTTCTCTACCTCAGTGATGTAATTTGTTCCCAACCCTTCAAGTCCCTCTGGTAAATGTGGATGTCCTGAATTGAACAGCTCCCTGAATTTTGTAACAAAGTGATTCTCTATATCTTGTCTCTTATCTATCCACCCTCCATCATCTTTGATTGACAAAATCCTATTGTGCCTCTTTCTTATAAGCAAGCTTGTATGAAAATTTTTTGAGTTTTTATCTCCTTCACGGAGCCAGAGCTCCCTTGATTTTTGCCTAAGTATTGATTCCCATCTTCCTCTTTGTATGTTTAGCTCCGTTTTTATCCTTTCTTGCTCTGATTGTTGATCTCCCTCTAAAGCTTGGACCTTTTCCAGATTATCTTCTAATTCTTGAATTTTGATGTTAGCCAAACCAAAATGATTTTTGTTCCACTTTTTTAAAGCCCAAGAAGTTGCAGACAGACTCCTGCAGAGTTTGTGCGATGTCATTCCCGGTTTTTCTGCTTCAATCCACGCTTCTTTCATTATATTTATGCAAGTGGGGTCTGTTGTCCAAGCTTTAAAAAACCTAAAAGGTTTCCTGATGAATTTATCTTCCACTACTGTCTTGATTAGAATAGGGGCATGATCTGATTCCTCCATTATGAGATGTTGCACCGAAGCATTTGGGTTGTCCACAATCCAATCCTGGCTCGCTATTGCTCGATCTATTCTTTCACGAATAAAAGCCGGACCTTTACTGTTATTTTGCCATGTGAACTTACTACCACTAAACCCCAGATCTATGCCTCTAACTTGTTGCATGAAATCTTTTAAAAACAAATGTTTCCTCCAAATACTTCTTCCACCCCATTTTTCCGTTTCTGTCATTACCTCATTCAAATCTCCAAACATAATCCAAGGGGTCTTCAAATTTGTCACAATATCCTCTAAGTCTTCCCAAAATTTTTTCTTCTCACGAGTATAAGGAGTTCCATGGCAACCCATCATCGAATACTCTCTGCTTCTGTCTGAATTCCACACTTTAAAACATAAAAATCTTTCATTGCTCCATTGACACTGAATATTCAACTCTTCCTTCCAAAAAAATGCCAAGCCTCCTGCTGTCCCATTCGCCTCAGAAATTTCCCATTCTTGATACCCCAACTTCCTCCCCAAAACTTCCATTTTTCCACTATTGCATTTAGTCTCCATAAGAAAAACACACGATGGATTATGCTTTTTTACTAACCTCTCCAAAGCTCTGATCGAATTTGCATTCCTCATTCCCCTGCAGTTCCATGAGAGTATACTAATGGAAAGGGGGGGAGCTTGATTCGGCCCGCTTCCTCGGCCTAGAGAAAATCCCTGTCCGAAGCTTCACTATCCCGCATACTTCCTCTTGAACATTCACCACTTGAGCTCTGTGCTTTCTCTGCATTGTCCAACTTAGCTCTGGCTGCTTTTTTCCAAGTCCAGTTTCTATTACTTGCCCTGGTATAATATCGTCTGAAGCTCGAGTTTCCTTCGCTGTCATTTCTTCTTACTTGGAAAACCAACGGGGTTCCTCCTATCTCCTGTCTTCCTCTACCACTTCTGTATTCCTTTTGTGTGCTTCTTCCTCTAGGGCTTCCTCTTGACTTGTAATGTTTATTACTTCATCTTCCTCTCTTCCCACTTTGTTCCCGATAGCCAACCTTTCCACTGAGATCTCAAGCGGTTCTGTTTCTTCCTCTGTTATCCTTATCTCAGCATTTAGTTTCGTGTCTCTTTGTCCCTGTGTTCGTGGACTGTCTATTAACAGACCTTGTATTCCCGGCCTTCCCTCATTGGTTAACTGTATTGGGCTTTTCCTTGCATCTTTTCCAATCTTCACACTAGGCCCAGATATGTCACATATTGCCTCTTTCCTTATATTAATATGGGCCTGAGCAAAACAGCTAATCAGTGAGGCCCAAACTGGGTTCTCAAAGTCCAACTCAGTCTTTTGCTTTGATTCAACAGGTCACTTCTGAAGTTTGCCTTCCCTATACGCTCCTGCTCTCGCTCTTCTGATACTTCCGAGCCGTCTCCCAGTGTAAAAACCTCCCTTGTCTCATGGCAATGCTCTGTCACTTTTTTCTTGCCTAATTGTAGCTCTGTCCCTTCTTCAGTATAGCCTTCTTGGGAGTAGCGTTTCAAACTCCGACTCGTGTTCTGTTTTCCTTCCATCGCTAGTCCGCCGCTCATTGATTCGAAAACCATACTTCCACTGTTCTCCGCCTTCAACCATGGTCCATATAGCTTGCCTCTCCGGCCATCTTTATCTGCTAGCATCATCGACTTTTCACGCACACATCGTCCTGTTACATGATCAATAAATCCACATTTGTAGCAGAAGTCTGCTAGCCTCTCGTACTTAAATTGGATCCATAAATCTCCTCCTATCTCTCGATTCATAAAATAGCCCGCTGGTAATGGCCTCTTGACCGAGAAGTCCACCCTGAAACGCAAGAACCTGTTTGCAACCACACACCTTGGGCCTAAAGCATCAACATGAATTATTCCAACTTTATTTCCTATTTTAAAGGCTGTATCTTGATGTAGGAGAACCGGAGGTAACCCATGCACCTGGAAATAGAATGTAGTGAACGTAAAATCCACTTCCTGTATCCCCATAAACTCCGACCACTCCTTTAAAATCAGATGTGCCCCGTCAAAAGACCAAGGCCTCTGTTTAAATATGTGCTCCTTGTCTCCCTTACTCTCGAACGTAAATTTAAACACATTGTCTCCGATCTTCTCTATATTGACTTTTGCCTTCAACTTCCACACTTTGCTGATCATCTCTTTCAGAGGAAACCTTCTGAAATTCCGAGTTGTTAAAAACTTCCCTAACAGGATAATATATGTAATAGATTCCGCTACTGTATCTCTTGGTTGCAAGGACAAGCTGCCCAAAGCTTCCTGCAATCCCAATGAAATTTCATTTGCTTCATCCATGTTGCACCTTAATCACCTTGTGTAGAGAAAAATACTCTTTGAAAGGATACGAAGATCCTAGAAAAAATGACAGATGCTTACTGGATCGCCATAGCCATTCTGTTTGTTTGTTTGTTTCAAAAGTGGCTGATGCTTACTGGATTGAACATACATAGTTTTGATTCCAAAAGTGGCAAATCCCTCAAACTTTAACCAATTTCGGTCAATAAGCCTCTGCAATTTTGCATACAAAATAGTGGCTAAGATAATTACAGTGAGAATGAGGAGATCATGGAAAGAATAATCTCACCAAATCGAGGGCTTTCGTCGAGGTCATTTGGATCGCAGAAAATACGATTATCGGACAAGAGATAATGCATAAATTGAGAAAGCACAAATCAAAATCAGGGCTGATGGTGATGAAGATGGATATGAAGAAAGCTTACGACAGAATGGAGTGGACGTTTGTTGACAAGGTTCTAGAGGTTTGGGGATTCTCTTCACACTTTAGAGAATTAATTGGAAGCTGTTTAAATTCAGTCACTTTTTCGATTCTATTAAATGGAAACATTACAAAATCATTCACTCCAGATAGAGGGCTAAGGCAAGGAGACCCGTTATCGCCTTACCTTTTCATTCTATGCTCAGAAATTCTCTCCAGATCCCTGCTCAAAGAGGAAAGAGATGGAAATATTCATGGTATCAAAATTAGCCGGAATGCACCTGCTATTTCACACTTACTGTATGCAGATGATCTCCTTCTAGCATGTAAAGCGTCGGACCAGGAAGCAGCGTTCATGATGGAGAATTTTAGAAGGTACTGCTACTGGTCAGGACAAGAAGCGAATATGGAGAAATCCAGTGTTTACTTTACTAAAATGACCAGCAAAGATGTTAAAAAAGAGGTAAAGAGGATTACTGGGCTCAAAGCAATGAAACAGGGTTCTTTATACTTGGGGAATGCGCTACTCTGTGGACATCAAAGAGTCCGTGATTTTGGAAGAATGAAGGAGCGGGTTCAACTCAGACTGGATGCTTGGAAGAATCGTTTGTTGTCTTGGAAAAGTGGTTCTTATCAAATCAAGAATCAAGTACAATTTACACAATGTCAACGTTCAAAATACCAATAACAGTGTGCAAGGATTTGGATAAGATAACAAAAAGGTTCTGGTGGGGGGCTAAAATGGAGAGCAGACACTACCTGGCTCTGAAGGCTTGGAAAGATGTTTGCAAACCAAAGAGAAATGGTGGTTTAGGATTTCGTCTTTTTAAAGAGATGAATCTGGCGTTGCTCGCTAAACTCGCATGGAAGATGGCTTCGAGGGAAAGTTGTCTGTGGACTGAGATGTTGGCAGCAAAATACCTGAAAGGAGACAATTTTTTCGGATACAAGATGAAAAAAGGAATATCACAAGTCTGGAAAGGTATAATGAGTGCCAGGTCTTGCTTAGAAGGTACCAGTTCGGGAATGGAAATACCATTAATATTTTGGACCCGTGGATCCCAGGACTACCGAGTTCAAAACCGAGGCTGGTTGAGGGAATGAATAGGGGAACTGATTTCAAGGTCAGTTATTTGAGAAGGCAAGATGCAGACGAGTGGGATGAGGAAAAAATTAGTTATTTTTTCGATGATCCTTCAACAGAGGCTATCAAGAAAATATTATGGCCTAGTGTGATCTGTCAGGATAAGCTAATTTGGATTAAAAACAATACAGGTCAGTTTTCAGTCAGAGATTGTTATGAGGCTGGTCTTAGTATAAGTAGGGAAGAGGAAGGAGATGATTTCTGGGACAAGCTATGGAAGGCTAAAATTCAGGAGAGGCTGAAAGTGTTTTTGTGGAGGATGGTGTCAGGAACTCTTCCTCTCAACCAGGTGATATACGGTAAAACCAGAAAAGGATTTCCGCTCTGTCCCTGTTGTGGCTTTGAAGAAGAAAGTGTCTTACATCGTTTTAAAGATTGTGAAGCAACTAAGAGTTTAGCTTTTTTGAGTATGTGGGGATGTAGGTTAGAGGCGTGGAACGTTTCTAATATCAAAGATTTGGTTAGGATCTGTCTAAATCCTTCACAAGAGGATCTAATAGCTGGTATGGACAAAGATTCAATGACCACTTTCTTAGCATGTTTATTTTCTCGTGGATTTATAGGAATGAGGTAGTGTTTGGTGGAAAAAGAATCATTGGAGTGTGTGATTCTATTGAATGAAAAGGTTATTGAGTTCGAAGGTTTTAAATTGAGAGAAGGAAGGTGCAAATGATGGATCAATGGAGACCTCCCCAGGATTGGCACAAGGTAAACATAGGCCGCTTTCAAAATGGGACAGCGACTCTAGCGATGGTAATGAGAGATGAGAAAGGAAGAGTGTTGCAAATACATTCTATGTTGACCACGCGAATTCTCCTCTGAAGCGAATTCAAAGCTTTGGAGTGGGCAATGAAACTGCGAGGAGGCTGGAACAAAGTTATTTGGTCTTCGACTCACAGTTGCGATTAAGGATATCAATTCTAACGCGGAGGATGGCTCTTGGGACACCGGATATCTAGCCATCGCGGGAATTTTCTCGATCAACAAAGGAAATTTGGAGTGGAACGCTAGGAACACTAACATAGTTCTGATTCAATAGCCAAATTATCTCTCAGAAAGTCGGTTTGTTTTGTAATAATTTTGATGTTTCTTATCCGGGTTGTCTTGTGACATTGTGGAAAACATTTTAACCATTCTCTTTGGTGGTGTAGTCCTCCTTATGGAGGGTCTCTTTTGTGCTTAATGCAAGTTTTTATTCATCAAAAAAAAAAAAGAGTTGCATCATCTTCGTCCCAAAGTTATACCAAATACCAAAATTGATCTAACCAACCCATTACAATCTTTACAATGTTCTTGGTAAATCTTAAAGTAAATATAGCCTAAGGTTAATTTGTTTGGATAATATATATATTTATGGATTTTTTTTTTTTATTTTTACAGAAAGTCTTGAACTGTGGTTGTTTTTTTTAAAATAAAAATATATATTTATCTGTTTCATTTTAATAAATTGAAGTTTTAAAGAGGATTAATGTTCATAATTATTGTTAAATGGGGAGGTATTATTTTAATAACTCAATAATTTCAAAAGGCAGTAACATATATATATTTGCATTATTATAATTCACAATTTTATTTTTTTGGTACCATAATTTCATTAAAAATTAATATCAGAGGAAATTTGAATAATCAATTTTGATATGGGCAACGAGAATCTGTATGGAAATTTAATTAAAAGATTCGTAATACATATAATATATAATAAATAATTATTAAAATTTTGAAGGAAAGAAACATGAAATTATTTATAATTTTTAATATTAAAAAAATTATAATTAAAGTAAGATTGGATTCGTCATTCTTCCACCCACCTGCGAAAGGAGAGAGAGAGAGACAGGGGATGGTGGCTCTAGTTCCTCGCATTCCTAGCTTTTCTCGCCAAAAAATCCAAAGCACACGCGTACTTACAGACCCACCCATTTTTAGAATCCGATTTTGGAACCCTCTGTCCAAATACCCAATCGAATCCCACCGAATTTCGGGCGACTGGGTTTCTCTGTCCTTGTCCGTCAACCAGGATCAACAATCTCTTTTCTTTTTATCCTCTACTTCCCAGCTTTCACCAGGTACTTCGCTGCGTTCTCTTCTTTGATCGTATCTCTGTGTTTTTCGTTTGATCCTTACCTTCTTTACAATGCTTTGAATCTTCTGGTTTCTCCAAAAGAATTCACAACTTTGACCATTCTCTTACCTGAACTTTTTGCGGCAAAATTTGATATTTGCAATTGGGCTTTTGATTTCTCCGATTTAGTGTTTTCTGGGTTGTTTTGTTTGCAAAGTTTGTTGTTTTAATTCATGATCGATGGTTATTTTCTCAATTAATGTCTTTTAATTGGAATGGACTTATTGGCTTACCCATTTTGTGGACTGGTTATCACCGGAGTTATAATTTTGATATAGAATACAGTTTTGTAAGGATATTCCATGTTGGTTGGTTTTGTTCCGTATCATTAAAGGAAAGGACCCTCTTCCGAATTTTGAAAGAAAGTTATCATTCTCACGGCAAAGGAGAAAATTTGAAGATGAAAAAAAGCCTGTATTTTGTGAATTACTTCTATTGGAGGGCGATAATTTCTTAATTCTTCAGCTTTTAGTCTTTTTTTAAATGATATTTAAAGTTTATTAAGTCCCATTGAAGTTATGGCGCGGAGGATATACTATTGACAAATGAATTGATCTTCAAAACGATCACTTTGTAGTGTTTGTGTATCAGATTATATTCAGTTAATAAATTGGTTTGGGGATATGATAACCATCTTGATTGTTTCTCTTATGAATGTCTTTGTTTAACATGATTGTCTGTTATTTTACAGGTGAAGAAATAGATTGGCAAGTCAGCGTTTGGAATCAGTAGAGAGAAGAGGGAGGGTACTGGTTCGTGGAGGCTGTAGTACTCTGTGAGCTTTGCTCATCTCTCCTTCTTATCAAAGTATAAGTTTTACTCAAGTGCTTATTTGCTAAATGCATATCAATTGGTTTCCGTCAATGAGATTGGAGCGTTGCTTTGGAGGTTTTTGAGTGAAGATTAAGTTTGGAGCCGGCACAATGGGTTCTGTTTGTTGCTGTTTGAATGGTGATGATTTTGAAGACTATATGAATCCAAACAGTTCTCTATATAGGAACTGTATATGTCTTAGTTGCTTTGTTCAGAATGTATTAAACGCGGTATGTCTTTATGGTTATTTTTACTGAATTATCTGTATCCTGCAATTTTTTTTTTAATATAAATAATATACGTTACTAGTTCATGCCATGCTTACTCCACTGCGACATATTAGTAGTCAGTAGATTCAAATCCTGTTGTCATACTGTCAAACATTTCACTGTGTGCACACTAACATGGATGTGAAGGGCTGTTCCACACTTTATTTTTATTTATAGTATGACCATGATTTATTATCACCATTGGTCTAGGTGACCTAGACCATGCTGCTTTTTCATAGTATTCATAATCTATTGTCAGGGAGTCTTCAATGAAAATGTTATAAAATGAAAACTTAAGGCTAGAGAGAAGGTAGTATTTTCAGAAAGAAAGTGAAAAGTTTACAACACTTGTACTTTGTGGCTTCGATTAGATTTTATAAGTGAAACTTCGATTTATTTTATTGGTAATGTTGATGAAATTCATGAATTCTTGTAAGTAATCATTCAATTAGATATTACTGAGAACTAAAGGTGCCTGCTACAACTCTATAGATGACTTTGTTGCTTTAAGAGATGGATGAATACCAAAATGCTGTGAATTGGAATAGTTGTCCAATTTCTATGTTTTTGCTTGTCTCTTAAATGTTGTTGCCACAGATAAGGATCTATTTATAGTTCATATCTCATTCTGAGCTTAGGAATGTTCCCTGGCATTTACAATCTTATGTTAGTGGTTCAAGAATGTATTGAAGTATTTATTAATTCAAATCAACAGTCACACACATTTGTAATGCTAACAATCAATAAGAACTTTATCTCGAAGATAAAAGCACATATTTTTCTCTTTTGTTTATCTTTTCCTTTTTCCATTTGTTACAGTATGCATCAATCTTCCGAAGAGGGGAAGTGCATTCCCTCCCTTCATCCATTCAAGGGGCAGCATCTATGACTTCTACAGCATCACTTGACAACTCTTTAGCTGACATGTATCGTTCACCTCCAAGGCCCTTGCCCTATGATGCTGATCCCAGATATTTCCGCTTGCAGCGGGATGGATTGATTTCTAGGCGGGAGAAAGGTTCAACTCATTCGCATGAGGAATCAGAACCTCTAAGAAGTGATGTGGATGCAGATTCTGAATCTTTGAGTACAGGAGACAAATGGAATGAAACTTCTTGTGAAGATGGATCAAAAGAACAACGCTCTAAGTCATCGATAAAGCTCTCATCAACTAAAACTACTGCTGGAGTTGCCAACTTTTACACATCATGTGAAGATGAAGATGTCTGTCCAACATGTCTTGAAGGTATTTTCTCTTCAACTGTGTCTGAAGTTGTGTTATTTCATTTTATTAAACCTATTATATAACATAAGTTTTCCCTGCTGATTGTTACTTGATACTCATTGACAAATATTTCTTTTCACATGCTGTGACTATTCAGCACTTCTATTTGCTTGTTTCCTAACTGAAGTCATTTGATTGTGGGATTTAGTGATTGTGAGATTGAACAAATCCATTAGCTATATTTTGTTTCTGTACTTGAGTGTTTCACTTTGCTTTGCATATATTTGTACAATTTGCTTCATTTTAAGAACATGTTGATGCTTGTAATTCTTAAAATATGAAAGGAGGAAAAAGATGCTAGACTGGCTATCCATGGCCCAAATTCTGAGAGCGATGCCAAGTAATTGTATTTAGGCAAAAAAGACAGATATAGTTCAATGAAGGATAAGGTTTTCACATTAGCTTGCTTCTCTTTCCCATAACTTTTACCCTTTCAATAATTAACCTGAACTGGGATCAAATCTAGCTTGTGAAGGAGGTGGCATGCCAAAGGAAAATTCAAATCATGAATTTGCAAATTTAATGATGCTTTGTTGTAATTGTTTGGTTATGCAGTAAAACGTACTTTGTGGACTGGACTACACCTTTTGAAATCTAACTTCTTGTGGTTATAACTTACCATTTATATCTGCAGAATATACTCCAGAAAACCCAAAAATAATGACAAAATGCTCTCATCATTTTCACCTTGGTTGTATTTATGAGTGGATGGAGAGAAGTGAAAGCTGTCCTGTTTGTGGCAAGGTAAAAGCTATACCCTAAAATAATGCCTTTGTTATTGCTGTTTTGTGAGATTACATGCATGCGAATCCATTGATAATTTATCCTAAAAATGATAGGTTGGTGGCAGTCATTATCTAATACTAAGGCTTTTTTTTTTTTTACCCTTCTTGTTGGCTTGGCCTATTTGTAGGTGATGGTATTCGATGAAACGACTTAAATCTTTGATTTGAAAGGTTCACGTCGTGGATGAACCCAGCGACTTCAGGAGGGATTTTAAAAAAAAAAAAAAAGGGAAAGAAAAAAAGTGTTGTTGTTACTGTGAATACCATGTTAACAAAGTGTGTATCTACAATCGTACATATTGTGAACTCTAAACTCACTTCTACACCTTGTCCCAATTTAAGGGATATGTATCTCTGATTGTTTTGTAATGTATTTTGTTGATCTTGATATCCAAGATGTACATTTTTCAGATTACCAAAAAAAAAAAAAAAACACAATTAAAGAGTTGAAGTTTTTGCTATTACTGATAATAATCGTAACACAACCATTAAAGCAGCTTATATATTGTATAAATGTATTCAAATTATCCATGAACAAACCAAACTCATTACCCTGTAACTTTATTGTTAGGTTTACCAAGTGTATATATAATAGCATATGAAATGCCAGATAGAGTGAACATTCCAAGGTGGGAATAGTATAAGCTTTGTGATTTTCCCATTAATCAATTTGCGGCTTCTTGAAAAGCTTTCAACAACACCTCAGGGGATTGGGCGCCACCATATTTCTTCTTCCCATTTATCTGTCAAAGCACAACCAAGATTGTTACTAATGGACTTAACCCAATCACGCTAAAGTTCATGAATGTAACTTATTTTTTTTCTTTGTTAATAACCCACCACAAAAAATGGGACTCCAGAAATGCCTGCGCAGAACTTCTCAAACTCCTCATTAACCTTCAGTTAATTCATAAATTCATAGCAAGCAAAGTGAGTTCTATAGAAAAAATATTAGAAAAGAACTTATGGTCTTGTTTAATGGTAGTCTAGGGGAATCAATTAATAGAAAAGACCTGATCTACCCCATTGTTAGGGTTTGCAAGAAACTCTCCTGCCCCTATCACCCCTACTTTATCTGCACATTCCAAAAGAAATTTCCTGCATCCAAAATTGGAAGTTTTCAAATTGGCCATTTTCAATGATAAAGATATTAGGAAGATGCAAGACCAAAATTGCATAAAGCAATCGACAACACTGATCAAAGTTTTTGTAGAAACAGATATAACACATCAATCTATAGAAAGATCTGGATATAGAAAAAGGGATAAATAGTTTGCTACAGTTAGTTTATAAACCATCGAGGGAGAATCAGAGATTGAAGAGTCATCATCTTCATAACATTAATAGGTTTTGTTTTCAAGGAGCTATATAACTAAGGAAAAACCAGTTAAATGCATACAGTCAATGATCACAAGTAAGAATGGTTAAACCCTCTACACAAGCTATGAGAAACATAACATAATTATTCGGAGATACATTCTGCAGACTAGTTGGTTTATTAAAAGATTCATAATATATTATGTTTTACCTTATATGTGTTGCACCAAAAAAAATAACCGTTACTTCACAACCTAAGTGTAATACATATAAGGTCACCAAAAAGAGATGAAAAACATTTGTACCGATCACCAATGAACTTTGCCTCTGTGAAGTATCCAACGCCAAGCTCCTCCACAAGATTATGTTGCTTATCAAGACCCTGCTTCCCAGCAAAATAAATAAGCCTGTGGCTGTCAAGAGTGTTTCCCCTGTGGATGTCCAGAGATAACACTGTTAATGTACTTTCCATTAACCATGTCTTTTCATGCTTTCCATTCTTATAACGCGGTACATGGCTGAACCATAATGTTATTCTACATACACAAAGTGCGAAAAAAGATAAACCATTCTTTACACCTACGTGAGTCCAGAAAGGTTATAGTCCAGGTCAAGACTTCTAAAGACCTGCAAGTGCCAAAGTGGAGATAATGAATTATGCAGATACCAGCCACTAGTCAAATTAAAAGCAATGCAACCAACAACACAGCTGATCCAAATAGTAGAAACCTCTGACATTCGAGCTGCCATCCTTTCAGATTGAGCCCCAAATTTTCTCCGGAAAAAGTCTCTCTTATCAACTCCTTGTTTTGGAGCATCAGGACCAAGTTGATATGGATGCCATCTTATCTGCAGTTAACAATAGTCATTAAAGGTAACAACAGAAGATGAAGGGGAAGGAGAGAGAGAGAGACAGCAGAACCTCAAAGTCATATTGATCCTTAGATGCAGCTATAGCTTTGTCAAGATACTTCTTGCCCACAAAGCACCATGGGCAGACAGTGTCCGAACACACATCAATTCGAATAAGTTTTTTTGCAGCACCAGTACCAGCTGACGCAGCCATGATCCTTATGTGTCTGAAATTCCTGAGAAATTTTCATATTTAATCATATACCAACTCAGGAAGAGTACAAATTGTCTTTCAACTCCAATCATAACTTGAAGATACCAAAGACCTTCATCTAAAAAACTAATACATGAATCACGCCACATACAAAAGTCTTCTTGTGTTTTCTCGTATGTTCTCTCTTATGGTAAGAATTTTGCCAGACACAATTGACAACTATTCAGAAAATTATTAACATTTCAACGCACTCACTAACAAACTATTTGAGACCAGTGTAAACCTGTCTTGTCAGTCAAGCAAGAGCCGAGTTTTTTGTTAAATCAAAGCCTTATTCTAACATCTTTTCTGGAGCTATTTGTTCTTCGGTTCCTGTTGCCCCCATATCCTCCCCGGATGATCGTTTCACGTGGATGACCTCATAGTGATTTATCAAAATTTATACCGTCGAACAACTCTAGTTTGAGCCTACTTTTATCATACTTAGAACAAATCCAAAAGCAACAGATTGATTTATCAAATTTGTATGTGGATGAAAACACTGGCGCACTAATGAAAATGCAAAAACAACGCAGTTCCAACAACGAGTTTCCGTAAAATCGACAACTTTAGGATAATCGACGCTCATATCTACTATTTTCAATCACACCCAGATGTCAAAAAAATTCTATAGATAAAAAAAAATAAAAATAGAATGGGATTAGCTTCACAGAAAAGCACACAATAATTCAAGGAACAGACAACTTATCAACACTGAAACTGCCAATAAGGTAGAATTCTCGCTCTAAAGGTGGCACAAAATAATAATAATAATAATGTTAATATTAAGGAAGGCTTACGTACCTGTAAGAGATCCAAAAGAAATCAACCAGAGGAAGAAAAGGGTAAGAATTATTTAGGAAGACGCAAGAATGGCACCTTCGGTTTGTTCGGTGAGAGAGAAAACTGCAACCGACGGAAGTTGGATAGAAGCCAGACGCATCGGCAGCGGGATTTTCAACCAACGACTTTCCAAAGCTGGACTTTTTTTTTTCTTTTTTTATTTTTTAAATTTTTAATTATTACTTTCCTTTCCGGGCTCACCCACCCCGAAACCTAATATATTTCCTAAAATAAAAATGATCATTAATTATATTTACCGTTTTTGACTGACACGGTACTCCTTCCATTGTACACGTTCCACAAACTTATAAATTCTCTCTTAAATTTTAATATTATATTTGAATTGAATGGATAAGAAGGAAAGAAAGAAAGAAAAGAAAAAAAAAAGGGTAATTGACGAAAATACCCACTAAAATAATATAAATTTGAAAAATACCCACTTCTTCTTAACCCTTGTAAAATCTACCCAAACTACTCATTTTACCCTTATCACACCAACTTGTACAATTTGAAGATATTTAGGACCTAAAATGGCGGTCCACCGCCAACTAGTCTTAAATTTGATTTTTTTTCTTATTTTTTTACATACTTTGTCATTTCATATATATTTGTATAATTTTTATTGATTTATTGGCATATTTTTTGATAAAACTACATCAATTTGTGATCATTTTGGCTTTTAAATCAAGTCATTTCGATTAATATTGAATGAGATAGAATTTTTACAAAATGGCAGGTCGGACATGCAAAATCGCAGGTCCGACCTGCCATTTTGTAAAAATTATCTCATCAATACTGATCGAAATGACTTGATTCAAAAGCCAAAATGCTCACAAATTGATGTAGTTGTATTAAAAATATGCCACTAAATAAATAAAAATTATACAAGCAGATATGAAAGGACAAAGTGTAAAAAATAAGAAAAAATGACTTAGGACTGCAATTTGGCGGTCTTTTTGTCCTAAACAATTTAGGACCTGCAAAATATAATTTTTATTTATTTAGTGGCATATTTTTTTAATACATCAATTTGTGATCATTTTGGCTTTTGAATCAAGTCATTTCGATTAGTATTAAATGAGATAGATAGAATTTTTACAAAATGGCAGATCGGACATGCAAAATCGCAGGTCCGACCTGCTATTTTATAAAAATCATATCTCATTGAATACTAATCGAAATGACTTGATTCAAAAGCCAAAATGCTCACAAATTAATCTAGTTTTATCAAAAAATATGCCAATAAATAAATAAAAATACTACAAGTAGATATGAAAGGACAAAGTATGTAAAAAAATAAGAAAAAATGAGACTTAGGACCTGCAATTTGGCAGGTCGGACCTGCCATTTTCAGGTCCTAAATACACAATTTAGGACCTGCAAAATGAGGTCCCGCCAAGTGCAGTCTAAATCATTTTTTATTTTACATTGTCCTTTAATATCTACTTGTATAATTTTTATTTATTTAGTGGTATATTTTTTAATACAACTACATCAATTTGTGAGCATTTTGGCTTTTGAATCAAGTCATTTCGATCAGTATTCAATGAGATAGAATTTTTACAAAATGGCAGGTCGGACCTGCGATTTTGCATGTCCGACCTGCCATTTTGTAAAAATTCTATCTCATTCAATATTAATCGAAATGACTTGATTCAAAAGCCAAAATGATCACAAATTGATGTAGTTTTATCAAAAAATATGCCAATAAATAAATAAAAATTATACAAATATATATGAAATGACAAAGTATGTAAAAAAAATAAGAAAAAAAATCAAATTTAAGACCTGCAGTTTGGCAGGTCGGACCTGCCATTTTGCAGGTCCTAAATATACACAAATTTAGGACCTGCAAAATGGCATGTCCAACCTGCCAAATTGCAGGTCCTAAGTCTCATTTTTTCTTATTTTTTTACATACTTTGTCCTTTCATATCTACTTGTAGTATTTTTATTTATTTATTGACATATTTTTTGATAAAACTAAATCAATTTGCGAGCATTTTGGCTTTTGAATCAGGTTATTTCGATTAGTATTGAATGAGATAGGATTTTTAGAAAATGGCAGGTCGGACATGCAATTTTGCATGTCCCGCCATTTTGTAAAACCGTATCTCATTCAATACTAATAAAATGACCGATTGCCAAAATGCTAAATGATGTAGTTTTATCAAAAATACGACACAAAATAAATAAAAATTATACAAGTAGATATGAATAGACAAAGTAGGTAAAAAGTAAAGAATTTACATGTCCTCACTAAAAAATATAGGTTAAATGCTACAGATCTTTATTAAGGGTAAAATAGGTATATTCTACCCTTTTGGTAAAGATTAAGAGAATGTGGGTATTTTTCAATTTGTATTAATTTTGTGGGTATTTTCGTCAATTACCCAAAAAAAAAAGACTAATTCTCATTATTGAAAATGAGTAGAAAGCAAGGAAAAAAAATATATTAAACTATGAGCCTTTTTCTATTTTATTTTCATTCAAAATTGAGAAAAAAAAATGGTTTAATGAAACTTTTTGATATTTTAAAATTATCTTTATTAATATTAAATGAGAAAAATTAATTGAATTTTTTTCTTATGAAGATGTTTGTGTGATAACACAAGTTGTATTAATTAATATTTTACCTTTACTTTCTTTCCTTTCTATTTTATTAAATAATTATATAAGTATTATTATTTCCTTTTCATTTCTTTTTTTTTTTTATTCTTTTTCTATTTTAATTCAAATATTTTATTTTTAAACTAGTTTAGACTGTTCTAATTTATAAATATAATATATTTTTATTTTAAATATAATATTTTATTTATAATTTAAAAATATTTTTTTAAAAATTATTTAAATTAATTTATTTTTTGATTGGATATCACTTAACTCAATTTTTTTAACATAAAAAAAATATATATATATATATATATATCAACTGTTAAAAATATATTATATTAATAAAAAGAAAAAGAAAAAAGAAGCAATTTATAGCTGCATATAAAGTTTTTATTAGTAGCAATTTTATATGTGAGTGCAATTCGTGGGATTGCGCATGATTCAGGTGCAAAACAGCACTAATATTTACTGCAGTTGGTGACCGGCTGTCTCTATGTACGTTCGAGTGTAGAAGTTTGGAGTGGGCATCTGGGTCGAGCATTTTGGGTTCCTGTGAGGGCGGTGCACAGGCACGAAAACTTCCCAATTCCCGCTTTCCCGGAACAGAGACAAAAATATCCAATCACCCTCATTTCCCTGTCTGTGCGGTATCCCCACGAAAACCCATTATTTGTGTAAGAGTGAAGGTGCGTTGCTTCTTTCTCGGAATTTTTTTATTTGCTATGTTTACTTGGAAATAGAGCAACGGACAACATTCATTTTTATAGTTCGTACTCCATTTCAAAGTTTCTCCGGCAACCAAACTGTATGTGATATTGTCAATCTTTACCTTATGCGTTGACGTTTTGACTTTTGAAAGTTTCGTTTTGACTTTTTCTTTGTTGCAATATCTAGGTAGATTTATATTTGATCCAATTGATTTGTTCTTCTGCTAGTTTTATTGGGTTCTTAGGGACAAAAATGGATTTAAATGAGATTTTTGGCACCACCCGACCTGTAACTCTTCCAAGAAAGAGTGGAATTTTTGTGTGGGGTTATAACCAGTCGGGTCAGACGGGTAGGGAGGGGAAAGAACGTCAATTGAGGATCCCAAAACAGCTTCCTCCGGAGCTTTTTGGATGCCCGGCAGGGGCAAATTCACGCTGGTTGGATATTGCTTGTGGTCGTGAACATACAGCAGCTATCGCCTCAGATGGGTCTCTATTTACTTGGGGTATAGTTCCTTTATCTACCTCTCCCCTTTTGAATTGGTTACTTTGAACTTCTTCCTTTTCGTTTTAACTTTTCTGGGTAAGATTTGAAGAAGAATATGGCTTTAACCCAGGTTGAATTTATGGAAGTGGCTTTTGCCACTCTAATCACCGTAAAGTTTGTCATTTTTTTTGTAAGTTTAGATAATTAGGATCTGATCCCTTCTTTATGCTTATGATGTTTCGGTCATTTGGTCATTAGCCTCTATTAATTTCATGTAATAAGATTTGAAGGTCGAATGACAGCTATATGTTAACTCCAAACTGTTTCTTCAGCAATTGTTCTCGATCCATTTCCATTCTTCGTTATAATTGGTCTGTTTTGCATGTGTATGTGATAACCAACAAAAGTAAGTGTAAGTTTTTTTTTTTTTTTGCTGCTTTTATCCCATAAGAAATAAAGAAATATATGTCTACGTGTTTGACCAGGAGCTAATGACTTTGGCCAATTGGGAGATGGAACTGAGGAGGGTAGAAAATACCCAAAGAAAGTGAAGCAATTGCAAACAGAGTTTGCGATTTCAGTATCTTGTGGAGCACATTGTACTGCTGCTATTGCAGAACCTAGTGAAAATGATGGAACGATCTCCACAAGAAGGCTATGGGTTTGGGGACAAAATCAGGTGGTACTTTATACTTTCTGGCATCATTGTTTATCCTCTAGTTTTTGGCAGATAATAACCTAATTGGTATTCTCTATTTCATGTAGGGTTCGAACTTTCCACGTTTATACTGGGGGGCATTTACTGAAAACACGGTAACTTTTTGAAGTTGCTTCTTTCATAAGCATTTCTTTGCATCCTTTTTGTTTCTGAAAGTCGTGTGCTCTTGTTGGGGTTCCCCCTGCCCCTGGCTTGAATTTTTTATATAATGTTTGTAGTCCTTTGGCTTTGCTAGCTTGGTATTTAATTCTCAGCCGAGTAAAGTTGTATATAGCTTTGAAAACTTTGTTCTATTACTGGTCTGGGCTCGACAGGATAATTAAAAGATTACTTTGGACAGTTAATGAGGTATGATGATTCACTGTGTAGTGGTGTGCAATGTAATATCTCTAGAATAGCCTTGATAGATTTCCAAATAGCTTCAAGAGGAGTAAGATTAGTGGAATGCTTTAAGTAAGTTATAGTGAGATAATTATCTGATTATCAGTTTACTTATAAGGAATGGCTATTACAGATTATCCGTCAAGTTTCTTGTGGGGCAGTTCATGTGGTGGCTCTGTCAGAGGATGGCCTGCTACAAGCCTGGGGTATTTGTTATTCTAGATTCATTGAATATTTGTGGTCTTAAATTTTCCAAACATAATTAGAAGTAACTTAAAGATGTATTTGCTTTTGCTTGTGCAGCTTTTTGATAGATTAAACAAATTTAGGAAAAGAAAATTGGGTTCTTAACTTGTTTCATGCGACCAATTAATTAAAATTTAATCACTGTTCTGATAAACCAGGCTACAATGAATATGGTCAACTTGGCAGAGGAATCACATGTGAAGGGTTACAGGGGGCTCGTGTAATAAATGCTTATGCAAAGTTCCTCGATGAGGCCCCTGAGCTTGTGAAGATTACCCAAGTGTCATGCGGGGAGTACCACACGGCTGCTATATCTGATAAAGGCGAGGTGTAAGTGTCTGAAGGACTTCTTAGATGGAGATTAAGCTCTACATTTAAGCATGAGAATCAGGTTATCTGCATGGCACATTTAACTTGAAAGGTTTGGAAAAAAACTTCTATGGGAATCTCACATCTAAACAGGAAACAGGATGCCATGGAAAATGGATGCATTTCAATATGCAAGTCTCTCCTCTCTATTGTGCCATTCCTGATACCAAAATATATGTTTTTCTAAGTTCTTGTGTTTCTATACACTATATTAGGAGATTGTGCCTGGCTGAAAATATATGCGACTGACAGGATAAATAATATTAGAAATTGTATGATACTTTCTCTAGGGAGTTAGTGATTCATGTAACCAAAAGTGGGTGACAAATGACAATGTTGATTCTTGAAAGCCATATATTATTTTAGTACTCACAGCTGATCACAATAATTTTCTTTGGGCATCACAGGTACACTTGGGGACTAGGAAGCATGGGTCAACTTGGACATTGTTCCCTTCAGTCTGGGGACAAAGAGTTAATACCAAGGAGAGTGGTTGCACTTGATGCAATACATATAAAGGATGTAGCTTGTGGTGGCGTTCATACTTGTGCTGTGACTCACAAAGGAGCTCTTTATGCATGGGGTGGTGGTCAAGCAGGGCAGTTAGGGCTTGGCCCTCAAACTGGATTCTTTTCATGTGTTCCTAACAATTCCGAGTCACTTCTCCGTAATATCCCTGCTTTGGTTGTTCCAACTGGTGTGCAGCTTGTTGCATGTGGAAACTCACACACACTTATCTCTACTAGAGATGGAAGAATACATGGATGGGGTTACAATAGTTACGGTCAGGCAGCTAATGAGAAATCTTCTTATGCTTGGTATCCATCACCAGTTGATTGGTATGGTATAATTAAACTGTGACGTGAGAATCTTCTTCCATAGATGTGACATTTTTTATGTTGATGGATGTCCCAACATTGCAGGTGTGTTGGGGAGGTACGAAAACTAGCAGCTGGTGGTGGCCATTCAGCTGTTTTGACTGATGCATGTTCCTTGAAGGAATTGTGTGAGTTTAGGCTTGCAGATAGTGTGACTCCAATGAACGCTTATGAAGTCGGAGATGTTGCATCCAGAACAGGATCAGAAGCTTTAGCACGCCTTTGTGAAAGACTCAGGTATTGATTTCTGTTTAACTTATTATTGGTAAATAAGCACATATTTAAATTTTCTTTGTTAGCTTATTTCTACTTTGCCAATCAAAGTATGCATGTCTGCATCACTCTGAAAAAAAAATGGAGCATAAGTTGGAAACTGAGCTGGGTCTGATAGATAATCGTAAATTCCTTGCAATGTTTTGAGTTATTAAGAAAGATGTAAGATTTGAAAGACAGACTATTGTATTCCTTGTTATCCTTGTCCAATTTGCTCATATTTTCGGCTTTCAGGATATTATTATATAGATTTCACCTGAATTTTTATTATTTGAATGAACTTATTGTTCAGATTTTTTGGTTTATGTTGTTTTACAATCTTTCTTCTATGAATTAGAAGATGCCATGTCAATGAATTCATGATGTTTTCAGAGAGGACATGCTTGATGGTGGTCCTTGTGGATATGATGACGAGAAGAATTGAAGAATCAAGTCATGAAGCTTATACAAAGGGCCTTCTTACCAGTTTAGTTAAGAATTCAAAATTAGAAACTGTATGATTGAAATTCAAAATTAACTGTTGTAATCTCACAATTAGAACATTTAAGACAGAATAAACAGTGGGCTTGGCTCTTGAAAGTTTAAATGTAGAGAGTTAAACACACATTTATTTAATATTTAATTGTTGATTTCATTTTATAACATGCAATTTCTAAAGCAACTTCACAGGTAGAATGAGATGAAAATTTAGAAGATCAAGTCGTGTTAATTAAATAAAAGAAAAAGTGAAGGAAAATGATAAGTAATAATGGTTTGTGAAAAAAACTACAAAATAAAGTCTCAACGGACTTGTCTAATTAATGATAATCTTTCATTCTGAATATATTGATTTTTTTAAATGCTTCATATTTTAGAGAATACCGTTGGATGATTAATTGATAGCTGTTGTTGCACCCATGTGCTTTTGTAGAAAGTGAGATAAATTTTTTTATTTGTACTTTTTTCAGACAGAATGGAATGATTCATTAAGAATAGGAAGGCAAACTAGAGGCTTAGGAATAATAGAAAGCTTTCCCAAAAGGGTGGAAGCCTAAATATTAAGTAACATGGCTCATATACACCATCAGCTACAGTACAGGAAGAAAATCGCCAAGTCATACAGTGCACAATAAAAAATGAGAGCATGAAAAATGGAATCATGGCTTCATGTGTGTGTGTGTGTGTGTGTGTGTGTGTGTATTAATCAAAACCCTGTTTGCAGAAAAGTAATCTGATCAAGTACTTCGCTGAAAAATAAGGATGCGACTTAGCAACAAATAAAGTATATATCTTTTGCTCACTAAATGTTTTATATTCATAATCACGTACACTAATTAATAGACATGGAAATTTATTGTGACACAGTACAGCAACTAAAAGTTTAATCAGCCAAGCGGGATATATATATATTAAAATAACTAAACTTTGTTATTTAAAACCACTAGAGATGTTTGTGCATCCAGTCACATAGACAGAGCAAGAGGACCTGTCAAATACAAATTATGAACCTCTAGATCCCTGGCCTCCTAAAGCCAATCTTAGGCTTTACAATATTAGAGAGGTTATTTGAAATGAGTCACGACAGATATCTTTGGTTGCCATCCATAACCCTTTTGTTTATATATATTTTTATATATTGTTATATATATATATATATATATATGTTGTAGTTATACTTGTAATTCACTGGCTGGAAATAATGAAAGTCACTGCAGAATCCTTATTTTATAAATCGTTCACACGGTGAAGCATCCACGGCGGCATGAGTGTGCTGGTGATAGGAGGTCGAGTTTCATCTCCTGCATCCTCATGAACCTGATCATCTGTGGCTCCTCTTGACTGGAAAGCTCCACTGCATCTCATTATTAAGATAGTATACAACTATTTATTAGCCTCTCACTCAGGACAATTTTGATGTGCTTTTTCTAATTTATCCCATAGCCCACTGATCACTCATTAATGCATATTCATGACCAAACAAAATATGCTTTTCAGTTCTGAAACACAATCTTTATACTTATATAGCAAAGAATACATACATATATATACATGTATATATACAGACACAAATACATGCATGCCCATCACATATTCCTTGGAAATAAGAGAAAATGATGAGAGAGTACCCCATAGTTAGAGAGGCAAGCGGTGGCATTGGTGGGTGCATTAGCATGAATGCAGATGAGTTTGAACCAATATTATTATTGCTTTGCTGCTTCCACTGCCCATTCTCATCAACTTGGATCATCTTCTCATTTTCCTTCAGCTGTGAAATTTTTTTAAAGAAAAATTATCAACATCAGATATGGATCTTAGGAGATGAGATTTACAAAAACATTTTTGTGGACATTAATTTATTACAAGAAATACCTTCTTGGACAACTGCTTGTTTTGGAACTGCAATGCCTTCTCCTGTCACAAATTAAAAATGTGATTTGACATGCATTCCCAACAACAGTATGTGTGAAACATCAACATATAATACACACACATTAACCGAAGTATAAGATTGCACACACATTTTCAACAATCTAGCTAGCTACCTTCTTATGCATCTCTGAAATGGATTCATGCATCACTTGGTTCTGCAAAATCATGTAAAATATTCTGATGAGCTATATATTTACATATTATATGCCATGAAATCAACTATAATTGTGGCAATTTAAAAAAGAAAAAAGAGAGAGAGAAGAAAGAAAGAACTATACTTAAAAAGTTTAGCGGTGCTATTAATCACCTTTTTTGATCGGATGCGCTTAAGAGCTACATCCAGCTGTTGCTCCAAATTTTGAAGCTCTCTCAAGCTTAAGGTATCTAGATCTTGTCCCATAAGGTTCCTACATTTAACAAATCAATATTTCTAAATTAATATATTTTTTGTTTGGTAAAATTTCTAAATTAATACATACATGTTGATAACTACAAGCAAATGGCTACACTCAATTGAATTGCATGTGTGATCGATCTGATACATTTCACCAGCATGCATGACTTGTGTCAAAGTAGAAAAATACATACACATACGCACCCACTAGTTGAACCTCATTTGAGACAATAACTAGTTTGGGAAATTAAAGAACAATAATAAGCATTTTACATAGAAGACATATAGAAGTTTTAAACTGATCAGCGACTAATCAAGTAGCAAAAGTAGGCTGCAGGCATGCAGTCTACCTTAAGTTCCTTTGTAAGACTTCAATCCTAGACATCAGTTTCGGATATTCCAGATTGCAGCTTCCCTACACAGCATTCAACAAACACGAATAGTTAAGGCTGTAATAATTTACATGGTTCAACATTGGAGTACGGTATAGATTTGCTCATCAGCTGCTCAAGTTCACGAAGCATCGTATTAATTTGAAGGCACCAATATATTCCCTAGCTAGCTAGTGTTTCTAGTTAAGAGAATATACATGATCAAGGGACATGCTCAGCTAAAATTAGAAAATTAACTGTAACTAAGCATCAAACTCAAAGTGAGCAGAATTTCGACACTAGGTAAAGTGAAATAACCCAATATATATACCTGTGTTTCAGAAGTACCATTAACAAGAAGGTGTCGCTCTATGTATGAATATCTTTCGTATCTTTCCAAAATCCTATCCATTCTTCAAAAAAAAAAATTAAGATTTCGTTTCAGAATATATATATGTGTGTGTAAACCCAGATAAGCATATAACTAGCTAGGTGTAAAAATGAACCAGATCAATGCATAAAAGTAATTGATGAAGGCAATTAATTAATTATATGGAACAATCTTGTGAAATTCCCATATCAATATTTGTTGAAATCCCCATATATTTAAGAATTATATTATTAATTACGCTTTATTTTGCTAAGGTTATTTTTGCATCAAACTACTATCATATGATTTCATTTGTAACTTAATATCGACTATTATTATTAGTAAACTGCAACTTACTTAAATTCAGTATTTAATGATGTATGGAGTTCAACAGGAAGTCCTAAACTGTAAATGCAGCATCGTATATATGAATCATTAACTTAACCAAACAAAATTTTGGGAAACCCTTGTATAAGAATCAAACTATATATATATAATATTTAGTAGCTGACATGAAAAACATGCTTCTTCAAAGCTATTTCATATTGATATGTACGTTGGATGTCTTTGACCTGGAAAAATTGAGAGTTTCACGTATAAGATTTATATTAGAGACTAGAGAGTAAGATTAAAAAACTACATCGTATTTAAGTACGTTAAATATTAAGAAAACCCAAAAAAGAAAAAGAAGAGAGTAAAACATGATTCACACACACACACACACACACACACACACACACACACACATATATATATATATATATATTTATATATTTGTTTATACGTTTTCAAGCATAGAAAGACTAGTATAGTAATCTTTATAAGAATTAATGCATGGCAAATGCATATATATGGCCTACCTTTGATTATTACTGATCTATTTTCATTTCCACGTGCAATATCCACGCAAGCATAACATTTGACGTTTCTCAATTTCCTTATAAACTACTACTAACTGGCCTCGATTAGGGATTCATAAACTGATCCATCACTGAATTAAAAGAGAGCAAGAGATGCTTTCAAGACTAGATAAAAGCATGCATGTTTGAGTAGCTCTCTAAGACAAGCATAGGAGTGTCATGAAGATGGCAAATTAACAGCCACCATTAAGTTTCCTGCCTTATAACTCTTAATTTGTATAGTTTTTCCTTATATATATATATATATATATATATATATATATATATATATATATATATATATATGTTCAAAATGACAGACTTCCACTTATATCTGCCATTTCATGCTCATGATATATTTGTGTACAACATATACCCATACAATACGTAGCTATAGCTAGGCTAACATCTTAATCAATGCAAGTTTCATTTAACCTAATACTATTTAACACATTGAATTTATCAACTAGGATATGTTACTGATATAATATTGTTACTTCTATAAACTTCAACGAAACTACTTTTAAAACACAAATTATAATAAACAAATTAAACATTACAGAAAAAAATCTCCACGGATATTCAGGACATGTACGTGATATGTACATTTCACCCAAAAGTGTATCATTTTCCCTCTAATAGGAAATTGGCTTTTTATTAACCTACTACTTCAATTGTATGGAAATTTTTTATTCTATTAAGATTTTCCAAACTTAGACAGACGTGCATAAATATATTGATTTTCTAGTTAACCACTAATATAAGTAATCTCGTCACTACAGTTATTTATAATGTATACGTGTATTGTGTGTGTGTGTTTTTATATGTGTATGTATATATATATATATATATATATCCCTATAAATGGCCCTAAGATAAAAGTGGAAAATCATTGTGGAAATACTAAATAACGAACTCCACAATTGCTTTCTCTCACTTTTATTGTGCAGCTCAATTCAAGACTTAAATCATTGAGGGTTTTTCCTCCTACCTAGATGCACCATTCCATGCAGCAACATTCATGACTACATCTCTATACCATAAAATACACATATGAATATATATATATATATGAAATTAGATCCTAGTTTAGAAAACCAAGTAGGGAAAACGCCACGCCTCACGACACATAGCTCAAGGACCCTCTCGCCAAAGCCCGACACCTGTAAACAAACTATTAATATATAATACCATTTTGTTTTTGGAAAAATGTACGTAAAAGCTCTCCCAGAACTACATCTTTCTTTTTATGCTATTTGAATTCTTCATAAAAGATTTTCCACTTCTGATTCTGCGAGAAAATCTGTACGATCGACCGAAAAAACAATAATAAAAAAAGAAAGAGGAAAAAATGGCAATAACTCGATGATCATATTCCATACCCTTTGCTAGCTTACTTATTAATCTTCTGATGAACGTGTTTACAAGGGGACGAAGCTCAAGACAAAACAAAAACCTAAAGGTTATTTATGTTTCCCTTTAAGCTAGTTCTGCTTGAAGTAGGACATATACATATATTTTGGTCCTTTTGTCCAGCGTATCTGTTTTGTGTATGAAAGAGAAAGAGAGAGAAAATCATGGTGTTCATAACTACTTCAGACACAGCTATTTGACAAGTAATGAGCAAAAAATTGAACATCCCTGGCGTAATGCTGGCAGTGTAACAGTGGGGAAGAAGACGAAAAAAGAAAGAAAAAACGTGTATATATATATATATATATATATATAAAGGAAGCAGACAGAAATAAATGCTGAAAATGAAAGAGTTATATATATGTGTGTCCAATTACTACAAACTAATATATATAAATATATATATATATATATATATACATAAACACCAACAAAGCAAAAAAGGAAAAAGAAAAATACAAACCTAGAATCCGTAGAGTACTCGAAGAGCTTGCCTTTGGTGGAGAAGACAATCAAAGCAACCTCAGCATCACAAAGCACAGAGATCTCGTGAGCTTTCTTCAGCAACCCAGTACGGCGCTTTGAGAATGTTACTTGCCTGCTGATCTTGTTCTCGATCCGCTTCAGCTGAACCCTACCCCTTCCCATTTTTTACTCTTTTTTACTTTATGCTTTTTCCTGACTAATTTCCTATATGTATCGTTAAGGAGGAGCCCTCCAATTCAAAAAACCCAAAACAAGAAAGAACAAATCAGAAAGGAGGCGAGTCGAAGAAGAAGTAGTAGTACTAGTAGTAGCAGTCCCCCCTAAATTTAGTTCATTTGGCAGAAGAAAAAAAGGCAAAGAGGAAAGAGGGGGAGCATTTGTGGGTGAGTTTCTATTTTAGTGGGTCTTTTAGTTTAGTATGCGGAAGCTGAAGAGGGCTTTGTTGCATATATATGGGAAAACAATTACAAAAAAAAAGAAAGAAAAAAAACAAAAGAGAGAGAGAATGAGAGTGAGAAAAGAAAAAAAAGAAAAGAAAATGAGAAGACAAGTCAGAGGGAGCGAACAGGGAATAGTGAATCTAATAAAGCAGTGAAGTAGGATTGGGGACTGGTGAGGGTATTGACGGAAACCACGGTGGTTTTGGGAAATGCGTTGTCGAGGTGTTATTGGACGAAAGGAACAGCCAGTCGTTACTGTCCCATTTTGGGCCACAGATGCATCGACAGTCCGTACACATGCACATCCTGTCAGCTGAGTCTGAGAGTTCTTACTTGTGGGACCCAACCTCCCACCCCCAACCAACCAAAACTAAGAAACTTGGGGGGTGCGTGGTGGGGGTGGTTCGGATGAGAGTTTTAGCGTGGGACCCGATCCCCACCAATCAAAATTGTGGAATTTGTGGGGGGGTTGGGTGTTTGTTAGTGGCTTAATTACTAATTACTTTTTTGCTTATTATTTGTTTCGTTTTTGCATTTTTTTATTTTTAGGGACTGGTGACGGCGCAATTCGCTTTTTTTTTTATATTTATTTATTTAAAAAACAGTTAAAAACTCAAAAATATAATTAATATTACATTTTTTTAACTGTCTAAAAATATTTTTATTTAAATAATTTAAACTAATGTATTTTTTTACTTATTATTATTTATCTTAATTTTTAATATATTAAAAAAAAAACTCCATATTAGTAGTTGAAAATAAACTATATTTACAAATCATGACAATTTAAAAATATTTTTAAAATAATTATTTATCTTAATTTTTAATATATTAAAAAAAAACTCCGTATTAGTAGTTGAAAATAAACTATATTTATAAATTATAATAATTTATAAATATTTTTAAAATTTAAAAGGTGTTAATATAAATTTTATAATTTATGAATAATTTTGAAATTTAATACATAATTCTGAAGTTATTTGTGCGGGAAATCTTTATTATTTTATCCAACTACTTCGTAAGCTATTTTTCTTTTTCCGTCTTTTCGTATTAATCAAATTAATTATACAGGTGATTGTAATTAGTCTCTTAACTTCTATAAATTTTATCCTGATTTTTCAGTGAATCTACTGAACATATAGCATCTTTGCAATACCCGCATAATATATATTTATGAGTCCGAATATTGGAATATAATCAATAAGAAATAAAATGATAATATAAAAAGAAATTGCACGTACGATTGCATATATATTGTCTTTAATGGATACTGGAATATATATAATATATTATTTATTATAAATTTGTAATTTAATTTGGAAATGAGTAGTGTTTTCTATTGTGCGCAGCTAGCTAAATATTTAATGGTCAAAAATAGTTGCCAGCCATTTATTCCGATTATTTTGGATGCCAATATTTGGATTTAATTGCTAATTATGTTGAGTTTTGACTGGTTAATCAACGCATTTAATTAACATATAATATTATTTATCACAGTTTATCAAATATTCTCTACAAGGTCAAATGGAAAGCCCACATAAACCGTGTCATTTATAAATTGTGGTTTCACAAGGTAAACTGTATTGGAAAATATTATTCATTTATGAAAACATTTATCATGTAATCCTCTCTCTTAAACACACACATTAGCACGTCAAATTTCAAGTTTTTAGTTAAGGTTAAATATAAATTGTAGATTATGTGGCTAATATATGAAATATCCTCGATAATTATTTATATAAATAATTGTTTTATATAAGAATCACATACAGTATAAATTTCATAATGTAAAATTGATGGGATATAAATCAGTTTTTAACGGTTTGCTTTAGTCCTTAAAACCTACACTGATCATGACATTGAGTGTGACGTACGGGAACCTAGTAACATTGGTACAAGGAATTCATTTAATATGTTTCTCTTGCCCCCAACTACTCTTTTCTTCTTCTTCTTCTTCTATTTTTTTTTTTTTTTTTTACTATATAGATTCATCATGAACTGAGTAAAAGAGAGACTTAGTTCAAGGAATAAAATAAGTAATGGAAATGAATGATAGATAAATTGTTGAAACTAATGCCTAATTAAATAGGTAATGATATGTTGTTGTTGATATAATACATACGTTGAGATATATCTAAGAAAAGAAAGAGAGAAGCAAATAGACTAAGAAAAGAGAGAAAATTGAAGGGAAAGTATATAGAAGGCTGATTTAATTTTCCAGCAATACAATTAGAAAATGCAGTTCTGAGCAATTTATCAAGTACTACGTACTAATACTTCAACTAACCTTTTAGGTTCTTAGACCTGATTGTAGACAATACTTGGACATAGTTTACGGTGGATGTTTCACATCATTTCTTTTGGTGTGGTGCTTAGAGAGTGTGTGACATAGATGTTGATCTCCCAAAGGATACATAGCAAAGCAACAAGAAGTAGAGACAACAACAGGTATTTCAGTGTTGTATAAACCGGAACAGTAGAACGTGGGTCTATTTGATGGAATGCTCCAAATGCTATTGACCAAAAGCTGGTTTGTAGGTCTAATTAAAGCATACTTTCTTCTCTGCTTTAAAGCGAAAGAAAATAGAATTTATAAATGGAAATGCATTTGTTTAATTAAACTCTGAAATTATTTGTATTAGAAATAAAAATAATAACTTTAATGATATAAATATATATATTCATGTTGTACGTATCATTAAAAGATGACACTAACGGTGTGGTCCATCCCTTTTGAACTTTGGACTGAAATATCAATTAAAAAAAAAAAAAACTTTTTTGGTAAATGGGAATACTAATTTACTACATTAATTGAGGTACTATAGCATGTAGAAAATTCATATGAAAAAAGTGGTCCCATTTAGTACTGATTACATATTTCATTTTCCGTGGAAATTCTGCGTCTCCTGCACCAAAAAAACCCTAAAATCCTCGTTGCTTTGGGGACCATTTAAGCAACATGCTCCAATGGCCTAAAATCAATGCCTATTTATATTGCACCTAATATTCTACCTATAGAGTTAAACCAAGGGGACCATTTTCAACCCAAACACAATGACAATAAGATAATTAAGAGCCAGAAACCAATGAGTAATATTGCTACGGACACCAACAAGTTTTACCCCCACCTACCTTAGGTGGCTGGCTAAAATATTTTAGACTTCTAATGCAAACAGAACTTTAAGCGTCTGAAATGGTGGTAAACATTATCATGATAATGATAAAGTTGGACTTAAGAGATAAATTATTATTGGATGGGATTGTCTCTTGGGGGGCTTTAGTTATATAAAGGAGCAAAACATAGATTGAAAAGCCACGTACACGACCATCATCATTTCTTACAATTTGTCAAATTCTCTTTCAATTATGTTTCAGTCAATTTCTCATGTTTTGTTTCTCTTAGGCTTCCGGCTTGTTTACTTCTCCTATTTAGTATTTTCTATTAGTAGTTGAATTGTCATTTTTAATAAAGCCCCTTTTATTTCTCAAGTATTAAGAATCAACGTAAAATTATTTATTATTCTCTGTTTCTACTACAATCTTTGATTTTCTATTTATTTTTATTATTTTTCTTCAAATTAATATCTATTTTGGAAGTAGAACACCCACAATTATGATAGAAGAAAGTTCAAGTTTGGGAGGCAAGATTCAATTGAGCTAGCCAAAATAGAGGCAACCTGTAGCCAAGAAGACTGATGCTGACATATATTTTTTTAAAGACTAATGCTACAGAGGACTATGATCTTTTTAAAGACTAATTTCCAGCCTAAGAAGGCTGAACCATAGTTGAAATTTAAGAGTCACAAACATATCAAATCAGACCATAAGGTCGAAAAATGACCCGGTGTATGCTCTTTACAACATTTTAAATCTATTTTATCTTATATTTGACGCTCTAAGATGAGAACCAAGCCAAAACCAACTATTGCTATATGCGATGGTGTATTTATTTATTGATTTAATTTTTAAAAAATAAACATCAAATAAAAGGGCAATGTTTGAGTTAGAAAATAACTGATATATGTATACAGGTAGTTACTATATATATGACAATATGATATGAGTAATGATGGCATACTAAGAAGAGTTTTAGTTCAATTATTTATCAATTGACATGGCAGTTGATGTAATAATATATTATTAATTGTCAATTTAATATGCGCTAATAAGAGATAAATAAATTTTAAATGGAATCAATAATACCTCTCAATATTAACGTCACATAAATAAAAGCAAGCAACACTTATCTACATTAATGTCATGTCAGTTGATAAGCAATTTTGGTGATCTAGTATTATTGATATAATATTAGTTGACAATTTAATACAACCTAATAAAAATAAAAATATGTGAACCAAAAATGAAAACTAATAATAAGTTACAACATCAACTACAATATCAATTGGTAAATAAACATGGTGAAACTTCTTGCTGCCCATGGGGATTTTTTGAAAGTGAAAACGGAAGATGAAATTATTTGAGAGATAAGGTGGACAAAGTACTTTCTCAGATCCTTTTGTCTTGGTGGTTGTGCATCAGACAGGCATCATTTCATTTGTATCCCAATTGGTCTTAAATCACGCATAATTATCTTTCAAAGTAAAACCTAGGGCACCACTTCATTTTGTCGCAGGAAATTTGTGGGATGTTCTCACCCTTGTTATTGCATCCAAGTAATGGTAGGTACCATTTTGACATTACTGAAAAATTATGGTTACATATGAAAGAAAAAAAAAAAAATTTGTAAAAGAGAGGTTATGGTCATTTATGTCATGGGGGCCAGAATAAATCTTGGAATGCAATGTGACATTTGAAATAAGTAATTGTTTTGGATTTTATTGGCTTACATTCAAATCATGATTAAGAAATGCAAGACCACCAATGAAAGTTGATTACTCTTTTATTTTTTTGTTTTGTTTTGATCATCCGAGCTAGCAGACATTATATTTATCATTGTCATGTCATTAGGAAGATTCCAATTCCACTGGCGCTCAAGAGGAAGAGATAAGGAAGTACCAGAAATTAAAAGACAGGACGACAATGAATAATTGCAAGGTTTGAAACCCACGTACTCGTCCATATTCAAGCTTCCATGGCAGTTGGAACCTTAATCATTCAAATTTCCTCAGAATTAAATGGCTTCTTTCTTTTCCGCTTTTTTGGGTTTTTTTTTTTTAATAAATAATCTAATTTTCATATATAATTTGGCCATATATACAACAAAAGTTTCAAGTTGAGGTGCTCCAAATGAGTCCAATATAAAATTTTAGAAGGCCCCCAATTAACCATAGCACGCAAGATCAACTTATTAATTTCAGTGCACGCTTAGCTCTTTTGTTGGAACAATGCACACATTGACGATGGAATATGTGCTGTAGCTTAGTTTGACATGAAGCATAAGAATATAAAATTTGAAACATAGCTGAGATAATGGTGGATAATATACAAGTTGGTGTGACCCAAATCACTTCAGCTTAGATTACACGCACAAACAAAAAGATGATGATAAAGAGTCCAGTCTCCATTGAATATGTATTTTTTTTTAAATACTTTTAACCAATTGAACTTTCTATATTATTTAAAAAATACTACTTAATAAAATAATTAATGCTTAATCACCATCCATAAATAGGAAATGTTTCTAAAATAATTGAGATATTTTTAGTATTTTGAAATTTCTATTAATATTAAAAGCAAAACAGTTTTAAAAAATAAAAAAAAGCGCTTCTTTTTAGCAGCTTCTCCAAAAGAAATAATAATAATAATAATAATAAAGCATTTTAAGTTTTTTTCTTCTTCTTTTTTTTATTAAGAAAGCACTTTTTGAATTTTTTACAAATAAGTTGCAAAATGCTTTTTTTTTTTTGAATAAATCATATCAGAACAGGCAGTTGTTCTTCTATAATCCCAAATAATATACCAAATCAGGCAAGATAATGGAGATTTGGAAGAAAATTAAGTGTAATTATGGTGGACAAGCATATTTGTTTTTGCTTTCTAAATTATTACTTCTGTAGTTTAGGCACAACATTGAGAAAATAAGATTACATATTAATCCAATATATTGAGTCTTTGAAAGCAACAAGAATAGGAATATTAGGATATCTTTGATTGATTTACTTTATGTGGTGGTCTACATCTAGATGAGACTTGCTTCTTATTGTATTCCTTTTTAATCCAAAAGTGAATGATTTTCTAACTAAAAGTTTAATTACAAATCTCGAAGCTACCTATTACTTCAAGGCGGGGACAAATCACTCTCATAAACTGGATTCTACTTTGGATTATTTCTTCTGATTTGTTCTTAATTCAGTGTGGGTACAACACCACAACCACTAGGATTGTGACTAGTACTTCTTATGCTTTCTTTTAAAATATTACAGACCCTGGCAGTAGTAATTCCATTTAAGTTTCTAGATAGACTAATATAAAACTTGTACTTATATATAGAGAAATGCCTAATGCACTATATTTTTTATATATGATGAATGATAATAAGGATATATAATTGATCAATTTACATAGAATTCAGTAAAAAATAAATAATATGAATTTTTTTTTTTTATTCATTTTTCATAAAATGTCACCTATATGTTACTCATCATTTATAAATAATATAGTTCATTGAAGCATTTCTCCTTTTATATATATATATATATATATATATATATATATATTAATATCCTAATTAAGCTGTTCTAAAATCGCTCTCTAAGTACCCCACTTGACTTTCCCTTATGCCCTGCACCATATATCGTACACTTATTGCCAAAGTACTTTTGATGGATTTGAGGCCAGCTAAACTTCGGAGACATAATTAATCCATAATTATAAGATTAGACATCATTAACATACCATCTAAATATGAAATTATAGTTGCCATACCCTGCAAAAAGGCTAAGCAGTACTCTCATACTTTCTAGGTTACGTTTGAACTCTTTTCATGACCTGCATATGCATGCTTCAATATTTTTCAGCTATAACATAGTCAAGATTGAGCAATATAAAACAATAACTAACCCTGCAAAATTCCAGATCAACTTCAATTAGTGGTACTATATATTAACATGTGAGGCAAAAAGAGGACATTAATGTGCGTTAAACAACACAAATAACATTTATACAGAAACAAGATGAAAACGTTGTAGTACAGGTGTAAGAAAATTTATGTCATAACATTAGAATAGGAGATGAAGTATATAGGTTGAGCCATTAAGGTTGTTTAACATAAATGGGGCCAGGTAAACATGTTTAATATAGGTCGTTCTCATATCAACTTTGTTATCTCAAATTTGACTGATTAATTAATTTAATTAGTTTACTTAATTTCCTATAAGCTGTTCCTAAGAGTCTGAAAAGGCATTTAACCATTTGTCAAGTGAAAACTGCAATGAGAACTTAACAAGCTGGGAAATAATAAATAGCAAACAAAGTGGTTATGATGCTACAGGTAAATGCCTTCGTATTACCAAGTAAACCCATCTCTAAGTCATCAAATAGTACATAACAGTGGCAACAAAGATAAAGTTATAAGCTTTGCTTCATAATTTTGTTTTTTTTTCTAATAAAAATAAATATTTCGATATGGATCTTATCAGTTTAAGATTCTATTAGTGAATAAGATTTTTTTACTATTTCAACTTTATAACACGGAGTCTATAGCAGCTGATTCAAACCCAAACAGATCTCCTTCCATCTTAACTTGGTAAGATTGAATATACCTGAGATAATAAATTTATCATAATTCAAGTATAACTTTCGCAAATGAATATGATAAAATGATCGATTTTCTTCCACTAGACCACAACTCATAATTCAAGTAATTTTGTTTTCTTGGTTAAACATAATTACTCTTAGTGGAAGGAGAAAGCTACTTAATTTATCCTAAACTGATATGATTAAGGACTAATTTCTCTTTCCCAGGTCATCAGCAGCTAGAGCATTGGTTTAAGCAAATACTAGGTTACAAAACCAAGTAATTCAACCACGCCTGCTTCGACACGTAGCTCTAGCTAGTACATCAAAAAGCACACCCATCAAAATTCCTACCCTTTTCTTTTTTGCTTTAATTTGCACATGCACCGTTTGATAGTGCATCACATCAGGCTTTCACTTCAGATTTAACTGACGATTAGTGTGCAATCTCTTTAACGAAATCAAAAGGCTTACGAACTATCATAACACTGACCACAAATATCAAACCGAAATAAATTAACAGAAAATATAACCAGCAAAAAGAAGGTAGCTCCAAAAGCAGAGATGAACCAGATGCTATTGAGTGATAAATCAAATTAATTAGATAGATTTCTAGCTTCTAAGTTCAACACTGAGCAGGGAAAACTACAGAAATGACCCAGCTTGAAGTGTATATATAAGACTGTAATTTGAAAACCCCAGGTAGCACAAGTCAGAAAAAGTTTAAACCTTGAAGGTGTGGAAGGATGTATATATGGTGGAGAAGACAAGTAAAGCAGCTAGCCTCAATGTAGCATATATAGCTCTCTGAGATCCCAGAATGATGAGCTTTCTCTTGTTAAGCAAAACTTGTTTGGCGCTTCGAATTTTGGTCTCAAATCTGCTTCAATGGATCTGAAAGTATTCTTTTTCCCCAAACACACTTTTTCTATAACCAACAAGAAAAGTAAAGAAATAAAAACTGAAGGATAAAAAAAAGCAAAAGGAAAAAGAAGAACAATAAAAACCCTAATACATTATCATTTTCTTTATCAAATCAAAGCATGAACAGAAAAATTAAGAAGGAAAATAAGATAATACAAAAAACGTGGGGCTGAAGATGAAATAGTGGTGTTTACAGTGTGAAGGTCTGTGCTGCGTTGTGAAAAGCAGTAAGGTGTTGTTGGTATCAGATATGGAAGACGAAGAGCAAATATAATTAGGAAAAAAGGAACATGGAAAATCTGAGAGAGTGGTTTTGGGGGAAAACCAGGGTGGATTTGGAAGGATTCGTTGTCGAGCTGTGATTGGAGGAAGTACACTTTTTCACTATTCACTCAGTGTCCGGATCACTGACTTCCCATAATACCATCTGTGTTGCTTCCGTACTGTACTATCCCCCGGCCTCGCTTTTTAACCTTCTTTGCACCCCCACCACTAAAAACTTTTATTTTTCTTCTTTCCTTTTTTTAATTGCACTTTTTTAATAATAATAATAATAAAATTTTCTTAAATTTATTTTTGAAAAATTTAGTTAGAACTTGAAGTGGAACTTTTTTCTAAAAGCAAAGTATATCTTGGACGTACATTAATTATTATCTCTTAAACAAGTTTTGAAAAATAGGATGGTTTTTTTAATTTTAGTAATTTTTAAGAATGTGGACAAAAAAAACAAATATTCCCTTTACAGTATTTACATACAAAATAAAAATAAATAGTAGAAGCTTTAAAATAATATGAATTATTTTTGGTAATTTAAGAATAATAGAGGGGAATTTTGCAATTAACTTTCCATGCAACTTAATTAATTAATTTACTCTTAAATGACAATAGGCCAAGGCCCAAGGTTCAACATTCTGATAATTCAAAACCCAATTAAAGCCCACAATCATGCAAAGGCCCAATTATCCAAGACACCGTTCTCCCTCATTGCTCAGATGGGTTAAGTTGTCCTGACCCTCTTCGTCATGTTCCACAGCACAAATTGCCCTTCAATTTATTCACCAAAAAAAAAAAAAAAAAATTGCCCTTTAATTAATACTTAATAAAATTTTAATTTCCACCAAAAGGGACCAAATTATGTCCCTGTAAATTACTTAGCTAGATATTTAAAAGTTCCATTTGGTTGGTGATTTAATCATATCACCATACACAACGAAGGAAGCAAGGCATGGTTTGCTATACGTATCCAAAACTTTTGGCCAATTGAAGAACCAAAATAAGAGATGCATGTACATTAAAGAGCTTTGTGGTCTCTATAATATGATTATGAATGACAAATTAAAGCATGCTTCGCAGTAAACTGAATATCTATGTCTTAAACTTTGGTCTATAGACGTATTTGAAGCTCAGAATTTTCAATTGCTTCTTGGCTTTGTTAATTAATTACAGAGATTATTAACTGTGAAGTTGGTTTATAAATTTGTTCTCCTTCTCTTGCCTTTTCTTGCACCTCAACTTTGTTCGGTCCTTCATCGTTTGGGCCCAGCTGAGGACCCAAACAAATAAATGATAAATAAATAATTGGAATTTATGTATATCAGCATTTCTGCAATTAATTATCACTAACCACCTTAAATACTCTTTAGGTAAATTCCTATTGTCTTCCTTTATTTACTTTGCTGTTATCTATTCCATTCTTTTTAGAGTCAGATGCTTCTCTTAGCTAACCTCTGACTACTTTAAGCTCCTGCACATGCACAGCTTCTTTGACATTTATTTCAAGACCTCCACTAAACATTTATGGAAATTATAGTGTCACTGAATTGAAGCAGGCAGTCAATGTGATGGATTGCTGGTATATCTTTTAGAATCCGACAAATTAATTGAGCCTAATGAAAAAGTCTAAATGAAAACTGAACCTAGATTATGTATATATCTGTCCCCATTTAAAATTTGACATCTCATTCAGATGAAAGAAAAATAATCTAAATAATGGATATGTGTCAAATTTTAATTGAAAAACAGAAAAGGGGACACGGGTTCATGAAAACTAACCGAAAAGTTGTCCAAGTTAGCCATGGAAGATGTACATTTCTACCACTAATTAGTTTTGTTACAATATAGGGTAAAAAGTTTCAACTCCTTTTGAAATAATACTATGAATTGCAAAAACAATGATGTCCTAGAAACTGGTAATTAAATAGATTGGCTTATGAACCCCTAAAATATTCATAATGTGGAGCTTCTAAGCATGACATGAAAGATCACATTAGTTTCCTCGGGGGGAACTAGTTTTAAACTGTTTATTTGTCCAATTTGAGCTTTCAAATTAGAAAATAACGAGCAAAATGATGGTGAGAAGGCTGTCGACGACACAAGAACAATCAGAAACAGTGCATATATATATGTACATATATGTTATAGCTGGTGAACTAGAATTCTTTTTCAAAAGAAATGATCAAACATACACAGAAACTAAAGCCAAAAAAACAAAGTCCAAAAAGGTGGTAAATTTTCTTGCAAGCATTTTGTCTCTGGCAAAAGGTTTTCATGCCTTTTTGTCCTCTAAAATTCAGTCACACCACTGATTTATACGAAATATATAATGTTAATTTCATAAGTTTATGAAATACTACTTATATATATATATATATATATATATATATATATATATATATTATAATAAACTTGGTACGTATAGCACCATCTAAGTAGCTCTCTCAAAGCATCCAACCAGGAATGAACCCATTAACTTGCTGAGCATGACTAGTGGTGGCCATCTGCTCTGAACCTGCTCCGTTGTACCTATTTGATTTTGAAATGAAAGATGAGGAAAAGGTTATTAAGCATGATATGAGCCATTGATGAACTAAGCTTGAGAAATAATAAATAATAAGAAATTAATTAATATAATTAATTACCCAATCTGCAAAGTGGGATTGCAATCTAAGGGCTGGAAGAACCCTTGGGATTGAGCATGCTGAGCGTAAGATATAGTTTGCTCACCACCTTCCCATGATTGTCTAAGGTGATTTCTTGAACTGATTTCATCAAGCTGCCATCAGTGAAACATTAAAGCTACTCAGAATAAAAAGTCAAAACAGAAGAATATATATATATATATTACTCTTGTCAAGCCAAAACCTTGATGTATATTTATGAAATGAATTTCGTGCACGTATTGGTAATTTAACATGTTACCTTTATTGTCAAAGCTCTGTTAGATTCAATTAACACTTGCTCCTGTACTTGAAAAAATAGCTTATTTGTCATCATAATTAGTAGAAAAAAAAAATTCAACACCTTTTCTTCTATATATTCACATATATGGTATTTCACATTACCTTGTTTTGCAAGTCAGAAAGCTGGTCAAGCATATATTGGGTCTGCAAAGCATGTAATTGGAATATGACAATCAGAGATCGATCACCTTCTAAAACAATATTAAAGGAGAGGTAAACACATTAAAGAGCTGGAAGTTAAATAATTAACATATTTATTACATGTCTAAAATATAAATGAGAAAATAAAATAAAGTAAAATATTCTGAGACATATAAGTTAAGGGAAACATGCATGCAGTGCACGAATTTATGATTAAGTACAATGATACGCCAAAAATTATACCATATTACCCCTCAATATATAGACACCTTGACGTACATGACAACCTCACAGCCTATCATTATTTTCCTGACTTTGCTAAGGTCTCAAAGGAGATGGTTTGCAACTTGGAATTCCAAACATTATTAGTATCATAGACGATTACTAACTTTTCTTAACTTAATGCTTTAATTTAGACCACGTAAACCTACATGCAAAGTTGATCCTTCAATTCATGTAATTTGCTTTTGTTAATGATTTTCGACGACCTAAACTCCTATCACTTGAAACCTAATTCCAATCGTCCCCACGGACATATCTCAGATGGCAAAAGTCTATGACTTTTAATTTTCAGATTCTAGGTTTGACCAATTTTGGAGAGAGTGAACCCTCCTCCCTTACAGTATAGAGTAGAAAATTTCTATTGTCCAAAAACAAAAGAAGAAAAACCTAATTCCAATCTACTAACAAGGAAAATAATCCTAAATTACAGTTCTAAATTAATTAACAGCAAATTATTTTTCCCTTTTTTTTTCTTTTTTCTTTTTTTTTTCTTTCCTTTTCTTAGTATTCTTTAAGTCCTATGTAACATTTATGCCCTACCCTGATAATAAGTCCTCATGCATTCCTAGGATATATATATATATATATATATATATAACTGTCAAACAAAGTCAGAAATTAATACGAATCACTGTACCTTTTAAGTTAGACCACGTAGACCATTCAAATCCATGTAATTATCTCCAGAAATGAAGAAAAAGTAAGATGATTATATGAACAATTCTAAAGAACAGTCTTCACCGATACATGCACATGCATGCACAGACAAAAGAAATAACTAAAGAAACAAAAGTCTGATTAATGCTTACTGTAGATGCTTTTCGTTCCTTCTTATACATATCCTAGCTGATGCATTCTTTATCAGCGTTTTTCTTTTTTTTTCCTACAAACTTTATCTTTTATCGATTTCAAAACAGTTTGAATGTTGAAATTATTAAAAAATCAGCACAACTATTAAGCATATTGATGAATGCTCAATCACGCCATGTATTTGTGAACTTGAGAAATATAAGTATTTATTTAATGATTGTCAATACCAAGCAATTCTACACGAAACTGATTTACGTAACTGTGACATATCCTTTATAGGTATACCTTAGTAGACCTAACTTGCTTGAGGGATGACTCTAGTTGACGCTCAAGCTGTTCAAGTTCCTTTGAGTTCAATGGACCCAAGTCCTCCCCAAGAAGGTTTCTACAATATAATATACAAAGGAAAAGGAATATGCTACATGAGTATTGAAGTTCGTTATATATTGTAATAGTAGAAAGATTTATATACACAAAGAATTCTCCTTTAGCAAAACCAATTTTAAGGCTTTCGCCAAAAGGATATCTGGTACAAATTCAAAATGAAGAACGAACTCTAAGGTGTAATTCATTTGTCGTAGCTAGTATTTACCTTTGAGTTCGTTGTAAGGACTCAAATCTACCTTTCAGTTTCAAGTATTCCCTGTAGCTGCTCTGCTATGTGCAGTACACAAGTCAAAAAGGTCATGAAATTGAGAATGTATAAAGAAGCAATATATGATCAACCACTACATGCTACCTCAAGTTCTTTGGCTGGTTTATTGATTTCCACAGCCCCATAGTTGCATTTTTGGTACCGCTCAAGGGTTTTGAGCATGCTAAGTGAGGAACAAAAATGAATATTAGACAATAGAAGGCAAATAAAACCTCATGAAACGAGTCTTTGCACAGAACAAAAACGCTTTACCTTTTTCTTTGAAAGAAATATATATATATATATATATTAATTAGTAAAAGACCTGATATAATTAATAGTCAACAAGGACCTCTTAGAATAGTATATCAGAGAATTCCTATCAAGTTTCTTCTACTTAGTAAGTGTTCTGCATGCTCGCTAGCTAGCTAGCACACCTTGAATGAATGTAAGCATGATAGTTAACAGTACATGTATTGAAAAGTTAAGGCGCCCTAACATTCTCTTAACATGGGTAGTTGAATGAAATGCGAGGCAAAGAAAAGGTGATGCAGCCGCTATAGGAGATCGTAATAATGGCTTAAAATTCATTTCTACAAAAATAAATTAGCAACTTACTTTCCACTATTTCAATGCATTTTTGTTCTCAAATTTCCTCTAAAACAATAAGTACGTACTAAAATTTCAATTCATTATGCTACATGTCAAAATCCAGTAGAAATAGAACATCGTGTCAGTCATCTTAAGCTTTGTTCTTGAAACCAATTAAAAGTACTCTAATTGCAGTCTAAAACTGGCTAACACTTAATTTGCACTATAAAACCTTTAGTAAACCGAAATATAGCTTTATTTAATAGTTGTATAGAGTAAAATAACTGGATTTGCTTCATTGAAATGTGTGTCCATACGGATATCATAAAGAAACAATCAGAAGAACTTTCTCTAGCCATGCCATCGAACTTTTGAATTAAATACTATACTTGCAGAAGAGTATTTGAGCATGGTCTCCGGCTTTTTATATTATATTAGATATAAATTTTCAGCTCCAGAAGATGATGAACAAGCATCCTGCTTTCTCTCTTTTCCTCTCCCTCCCTCCTCCACCCCCTCTCTCTCTCTCTCTACACGGGTGTATCATCGTACTCTTTCAAGATATATAATTTATATGAACTTGTATGAAATTTTTCTCAATTCTCAAAGCCTGCATGCCAGACTTCTAAAGAAGACCCAGATGTTGATATGGTTGGCTATAATATTAATTTCTATGCGTAAAAGATGAAGAAATCAAAGACGAAATATTCAAACAATTAGGATCTCTAACTAACTTGTTTAAACTTGAAAATTCACCTGGGAAATCAGAAATGTCACACAGACGCTATAATAAAAAAACAATTACTTGAATAACAAGATCGAAGAAAGTAAAAAATAATGAAATATAAAAGCATAGCTAAATCAGGATCTTCATAAGAACATATAAAAGGCTGTGGCAGTGCTTCAGATCTCCTTAAAAGTGTTAAATTTAGGACCGAAGAAAAGAGGGAAAAAAACGAAAATCATAAACCGATTATATGCATATATAAGATCAGATCAATATCTAAGTTTTATAAATATCAAATAATAAAAAAGGAGAGTACTTTACCAGGTAATGAAAAAAAAAAGCTACAAGCTTTCTTAGAAATTAACATCCAAAAACTCCACGAAGATGTCTACCAAACTAGAGCATGAACACACAGATCTCCTTAGCTCACACATCAACTACAGAGAGAGAGAGAGAGAGAGACAGACAGACAGACAGACAGAGAGGGTGTTACCAAGAGGTGCTACTGAACTCATAAAGCTTGCCACGGGTGGAGAAGATGATGAGAGCAACCTCAGCATCACAGAGTACAGAAAGCTCATAGGCTTTCTTGAGAAGCCCACTCCTCCTTTTAGCAAATGTGACCTGCCTGTTTATCTTGTTCTCTATCCTCTTCAGCTCCACTCTTCCTCTCCCCATATCCTAGCTTTACACTAATTATTCAACCAAATTAAACTCACTCTTCTTTCCCTTGTTTAATACAATTATTTTATCTCAAATTATTTAAAAAAGGAGAAGATCTTGATCTGTATATTATTTTCTTTGTTTTTTCTTCCTCTTCTTCTGTTATGGATTACCAATTGGTCTGCTTTTCCTGGGTCAGTACTAAACTGCAACCAAATTTGTGTAAAACAAGAGAAAGTTTTTTAATACTCACTGCAAACCCTAGAGAGTGAGAGACAGAGAGAGAGAGAGAATTCTTTTAGCTTTGGGTTCTTAGCCTCAGTTTCCAATCTGCACCCAGAAAATGAAATGAATTGCTTAGGGTTGTTGCTCTTTCTAGTTTCATATAAACCTCTTTTTTCCACTTCTTTCCCACCTTTACTGTTTCTTTGTACTTAATCTTTTAGACCACGCCAATTTGTAGAGCGTGTAATGTACGCAATCTGCTATGAGGTGGTTAATAGCCTCGTGGATTAAAAACATGATGTGACGCTACGATTAGCGCGTGGAGGTTCGTGGTGTTGTAATCCTTTTTATTTTTTTTAAATAAAGCTTTGTCCTCATGAGTATCAGAACGTCGTCACCTACCTTAAAATGGATCTCCATGTGTCGTTACCTGACTGGTCTTTGTTCTCCACCATGCTAAATTGTTCTCCATTTAAGATTTTTATTTTTTGAAAAAATTAGAGTGTGACTATGATGCCGTTAATAGATTAATTAAGTACTACTTTATCTCTTATATATTGTGAGGAAATATAAGTGATTTGATAGCTATCATATTATATATAATATAAAATTTAATTAATTAACCAATTAAAAACTGTTATATTATAAATTATAATGAAAATATATTATGTATAATTTAAGCTTTAATCACTAAAAGACTATTACATTGTTTGTGTTCTAATATAAATTATGATAAAATAATTTTATTATTGTCGAAAACATGCATAAGATTAAATAAAAGCATATGGTAAAATATGGGTTATTTTATTTAGTGGGGTACAATTTGTGGTTTTTTTTTTCTTTTTTTTTTTTTTGGGTAATAGGGTACGATTTGTGGTTGCCAATCGACAAAGGGTACCAAAAATATCGACAAAAAATTAAAGACCATGATGATAAAGGAAATGTACGTGCATGGCCTAAAAATGGCAAATATTCGAAATGAGTAGTTAAAAGATAAGTCATTGGGTATAAAAATCTGATGGAGAAATTTGAACCAAGTAATTAAGTTTTGCATCTCAAGTACCAAATTTTTCTAAAGCTGTTTTAACACTGTACAAGTTTTCTAATCAGAGTCTTTTTCAAGCTACCATCCATGAATATTACCACCTTCCTCCTATATTTTTTTATTTTTTAACCTTCATTGTTATTAAATTATTATTGACCTAGTCATGAGAGTTATAAATGTCTTCAAAAATATGACGTCACAGAGCTAATGGTTGTGCTTTTATATATATATATATATATATATATATATATATATATTATCTTTATTTTCTTCACAAGCATTCTTTGTTTGATTTCCTTTTTTTTTTTTCCCCTCTATGATAATCTTATTAATTATTATCACTATATAAGCACACTATCATTTACCATATGTCTAGTGAATTCTCACCGAAAATTGACACTGATCGTTTAGTTTTTGTTACAAACACATAAACTCGCATGATGTAGCACTTACCAAAACAAAATTAAGCTATAGTCTCATGATCAAAAAGATCATGAAGCTCCAAGATACATACCCAAATTTCTATGGCCAAAAAATGTTCAAACCTTGAGTCAATTCACATCATATATATCGGCTAGGAATATCAGATCAAGTAATTTACATGGAGTAGAAGCATTCCATGAATTCCCTAACAAGAATATATATACATATATATATATATATATATGAAGCAATAATGAATTGATTCAACACCACGTACATGTGAGAATGCAAAGCACGTTTGGATATGAATTATGATTAAAATGTGAGAGAAAGTCTTGGAGAATCTCTTCTGTACTTGTGCTCCATGTTAATATTTGAAATTGTTTCCAGTAAGAAATATTATTAAGAAGCACGTTGCATTTTAGTAGTTTTTGTAAGCTTCTTCTAATTTATTTGTTTTGAACCAAAAAGGGAATATCTATATTTATATAGCTTCTGATAAATATCGAATTATAGTTTGTTAATTATTTTATGGAAAATTATTATTAATGATGAAAAAAATTTCAAAAAAAGAACTTGTTTTTTTGTGCATTACTTTCTTTTCTTATATATATTAACAAGCTCAAGTCAATCAATTAGGATTAGACCTAATAAATTACTATTTCATTTCATATATAAGTAGGGATGACAATGAAGCAGAGCTAATCTGTTGGAAACAACAAAACAATAATAAGGAAAAATAATTTTGACAATAATATGCTAATTAGACAAGAATAAAAGTTCATATAAATTGAGTAACAATAATAGTAGTACAACTTGAATGTACGGCACTAACAAAATGATATAGTAATATTATAAAAATTAAAATATGCAAATGCGGCACTAGTTAAACACTTTAAATAATAATAAAAAAATTATAAAAACTTTAAACCAATCTGAAAATAAAATATAGAAGAGATAAAACTTAAAAAACAATCAGGAACTATAAAAAATATTTGGAACTTCTAGAATAACTTGTAATAATTGTACATAAAATAATACTGACTTGTATATGGAGTTTTAAGCCTTGCTTAGAACAGCAATGTCTTAAAGGTAGAAATTTCCATCACTTCCTTATGCATAAAAGTAAATTTCCACCACTTCCTTATACTTAAATTATAATTGGTGTCTGCCTCCCAGGATAAACTGTTGTTGAAATGCTTCGTGTAGAGAAGTTCATTCTAGCTCAACTTGTACTTTTTTCTCTTTTTCTTATAATGTATGCTGCATGTATGTACGTATATTTAATCGTAAAATTTTGATTCTTTTATCTGTGCATAAAATAAATTCTGTACGTTTATAGATAAGACTACATTCTCTCTAAAAGTTTATAAACTAACTACATCCATTCTTATTTTCTTTAAAAAAAAACATTTAATAGAGCTTTTCCTTTTAAAAAAAAAATACATATGTTAAAAACAATTATTTATATTTAAACAAAATTTTATTTATTTATATTAAATAATCAAATAAATAAATAAATCTCTAAAATATTTTTATTTATTAACTTTACAGTGTGGTTCAAAACTTAATATTTCCTGACAATATCCAATATCCCTGCCCCTTTTTTATGGTTATTTTTATATTTAAAATAAAAATAAAAATAATTTTTCTTACATGTAATTTTTTTAAAAAAATAAACTAGGAATAACTAATAAAAATATAAAAGATTAAAAATATGTATATAATATATATAGAGAGAGAGGATGGGGTACTCACCCAAGGTATTTTTTTTTGCCTTGGCTCAACCCTGCCAACCCTGTTAAGCTGAAAATCCCTATTCCATTTGGGGCAAGATGGAAAAAACATAAATTATCATCCCTATATACAAGTGATCTAGATGCAGAAAATTAAATGTAGTTTCAAAATAAAGTACTCATTAACATAGGGAGTTGAGACTCATAAATACGAACCTTTATAGTACAAAGCTTTAACCTATTAGTTAGACTTATATATTAAATTAAATATCTGACGCTTCTGTTTGGGAAGATGAATTAAAATTATATCACTACAAATCTAAGTGATCAACACTCAAGTGCGTGCAAGCATAGTCTCTACTTTTAACTTTTGAGTATAAAGAAAAGGCATATATACTTCAGCCTTTATACTTGTGATAATCAATGAATCTATATGAAACTCAAATAGGGAATTCGATTCCCCTCATGATCTAATATTTCATAGATGTTCCACAAATAGGGTATCACGTATACAAATAACACAAACTAACTAAATTTACGTGTTTTTATTTTTTATTTTTTTATTTTTGGTAGTAAAACTAACTAAATTTACATGGACAATTAATAAAAAGAAGACTAAATTAATAATTGATACCATAAAATATGTCCGGGCATCAATGAAAAACCTTTCGTCCATGGAAGAAGAATTTAAAGCAGAGAAAAAAATAGAGACAAGGCGGTAAGACAAAATAAAAAGTGAACAGCAGTTAAACACGTGTGTCCATAGCAAGTCCGTCTTATGTTCAAATTGTCAGCAGCTCAGCTCAGCTCAGCTCTCAAACCGCAAACACTTTCCAAGGTCCGCTCACTGCCTTTTCACGTTTACGTGTCGACCCATCATTTGATGGCGTGTGCACAAGTACAACCCAGGTGATTTCAGCCGGCAGCCAACCGTACGCTTTCGCCCGAGCGCGCGCAACGGCGTATTAACTGAACTGAATAGCCAGCGGGCCCTGAACATACACGTGTTGTGAAAAGACAGCAGCAACACAGAGGCCCGCCGGTTTCTACGGTTTGGATGCCCCTGTCGGACGCGTGCTCCTCGTAAAGCCTTGTGCTTTTACCTCATTGCCCTTCGATCTGATTACGCTTTTTGGGATAATGGTATCTATTCCGCAGATTTACTGACCGACAGACGTTGGATTAACCTACAAGTCAGAAGTTTTTTGTTTTCTTTCTTCTTTGGAGGATTACACAATACTAATGGATCATTAAATTTTGGCTTTTCTGTAGGTCTTTTTTTTTTTTTTTAATTTTCATTTCATTATGAATTTTGGGGGTGCCATCAGTTCAACTCCTTGAGTCTTAGATGAAACAGAAAGGAGTTTAATTTCTCTGTCAAGAAATTTTCTATTTGAGTTATCTTCATAGAATGAGAGCTAAATAATAAAAAAATAATAATAATAAATATGGCATGCTGTGCTAGTTAGGATGGTTGGAGCGTATTATTTTCTACTCTCTCAATTCTTTTTTTTTTTTTTTTTTTTTTAAAAAAACACTTACTATTTGTAAAAAGCTTATCAGAATTTTTTTTTTTTTTTAATTTTTAGTAGGAGAATATTTAGAGACTATTTCTGTTTTCTGAAATAGCCTATGGGTGAAAATGTAGGGCAGAGTGGCGCATAGAAATTAAACCAGAAACGGAGGTGTGATACTGGTGAATATTTGGACAAAAATGGGAGGCATGAGAACCACTTCCTAACTACTCAATGTACCAAAAACATATTTATTGGGGTGCGCTGTCGCTTATCAACTCTGCTTTACCTTTGATGTAATCCCTCTTTGTCCCCACTTTGGTGATTCATATCATTTCCCACTTGAAGTTAATTACAATGTGGGGTTTTCGTATTGGTCTTTTTCTGAACTTGTGGCTCAAGTTAGAACAAAAATTCTGGCTTTTAAGGCTTAATTTCCTGATCTTTTGCCATAATTTATACTTCACTTGTTTTGGGTTATGAGTCAAATGGAAGACTTGTAGTTTACACTTGGATAAATTTTCTTATACACTAATTCTAATTCTTTCTTTCTTTCTTTTTAATTAAAATCTTATATTTAACTTCCATTAGTATGTGGGGGAATTAAAACAATGATTTTCATATAGTCTACATGTTTTTATTTTGTTATATTCTTCTTATTAGGTAGGTTAATTTTTTTTTGTTTTTTCTTTAAGGACATGATGCATTCTCTAGATAAATTATATATTTAAGATATGATCCTAGAAGGTTTCATGACTCCAGAGGCAATTTGCTAGTTGTGATAGCTCATCAAAGAGTTACTAGAGCGTCAACAAAGTTTAGATATTAAAGATTACATACAAAACATACATTCATCGCCATTTGATTTTTCATCATTTTCCATCACTTAATTTGTTTTTGCAGACTATTGCATGCATACACACACACACACACATATATATATATATGTAGTCGTCTACATAATGGTAATCTACCATCAGCTGCACCACTTATCACATGTACATTTCGACCCACAGTCACAGACCTTGAAATGAGTCAATCTCACAGGAATATGTAAATTTTTGACACAAACATCAACCTGACTGCTTTGAGATGATTATAACACGGACAAATGAAAAAATGATAGCACATTTAATCAGAGTCTACTAAGAACTGAGTGCGAACCATATATGAATAATTGGCAAGATATGAATAAAAATCTACTGAGTACTGAGTTTTTGTGTACAAGTGACAAAGAAGTAAGCATGAAACTAATCAAAAATCTTGAAAGAGAGCAGAATCAGAATGAGATAATTTTATATGTGCCCTGGGGAAGGTCAAACCAATGATGATTTAGAGCAATCTGGACAGCAAAAGTGACCTTTGGCTTGACAACTTGGACATGCTATGGATCTTGCTTTTGAGTTCTCAGCCCCAAATGATTCATACAAGTCATCCACAAAAGTTAAACCAAAAGTCGCACCTTCTCTGATTAATCCAACTCCTCTACATTTTGAGCAGGCTATCATCCTCAAATCACCACATTTCTTGCACATACGCAGAGAACTGAGCATAAGGGTCAAACGAGCAGCGGACACAAATAGAAATGCATCAATACATGATCAAGCTATCTAAATCTGTAACCATTTGCAATCCAGAGATTTCCACCCACCTGTTTTCTATTTAAAATTTGTACCTAGGAATGCCACTCAAGTATGCAAGACATGAGGCACACAAGCACTATCACAATGAAATCCCATAACCAAGTTGCATACATCATTCATGAAATCCTAACAAAAGAAAGAATCACTGGTAATCCACCTGAAAACAATCCCTTTTTAGCAATAGTATCATAGGCGTTAGACAAGTGAAGTCTTTCAGTAAACATGTACAGGGAAAAAACTTCATGGAAGAAAACATGCGAGTAAAAGTAGTGTGTGGCCAAGAAGTTGCTCCCCATATAGATTTCTGCTACACTTTTTCCAGTTTACCATTTTTTCTATTTTATATTTGGGTACAACCCGGAAACTCTATTAACTAATAATAGTCCATCTCAGCTAAAATATGGCCACTGGAAACTCATGTGAGTATCCATCTTCCAGAGTGAATACCAAACTAATCGGCTATTGAGATTATCGAGCTCAAACAGAAAATCCAACCACTAGTAGCAATTCAGAAAAAGGACTAACAACCAAAGAAATTGGGAACTCTAACAGGGTAGAATCATAATAGCATATCAGCATTTTGCAAATTAACAAAAAACTTCAATTGAATTTAGGTAGTTGATGTTAAAACGAATTTTCTCTCCTAACTCATAATTTACCACTTCAACTGAAGCTTTGAATTAAGTCATTACTCAGGTTTAGGCATTTCCAACTGATTTCCACTCCTAAACTTTGGATTTCTAGTTTATATTTCCATTTCATGTTTGTTTTCAAGACAGAGATATTCAATCAGAAGCTTAGTTGCTTAAAGGTTGGAAAAGGAATGCCCAGGATGAGGAATTCTGAAAGGACTGAAAATGGAACTTAGCTAAGCTATGCGTTCTTGTACTATGCTTTGGATACATTTAAATGTATCTACGAGTTAATAAAAGAGAACCCAACAAAAAAGTATGTTCCTTTTTCTTTCTCCAAAATGGCAGAAAGAGTATCAAGATGGCATCAACTGTAACGTTAAAAGGACAATACTTTTAAGTGTGAGATATGAAGCAAAACTCAGTTTTACCTGCGCTGAGAGGCAGCGATGAGCGCGTCGACTTTTGGGGCAGCAAAGGTAGCGCACAGAAGCAAAGTCCCGACTCCAAGGCCTGCAATTTCGCTTGCTGTTATGTTATCCATCTTTTCCCTCTGCTCTGTCAGACCAGTTTGGTCGACAACCTCTTATCCAAAACCTGAATTCCACGTAAGAAAAGGTCATATATTGATATATAATGTACGCCTCGCTTTTCAACATGGCCTATTAGCTCGGTTAGAGAGTCGTTTATAGAGTCCAAAAGGTTGGAGGTTCGAGACTTGCATGGCGTAAGTTTGATATTATATTTAAGCCTTTCAATATTGGTTTTTTTTTCTTTTTTTTTAACAATTTTCATATTATTATAAAGTAAATTTGCTAAAGCATTCGTTTTGACTTTGATCTAGCATGTATTCGTTCTGTCTATTTTTTACAGGGACGCAGGTTCGACACCTGCATGGGCTAAAATTTTTGGACTCTTTTTGTTTTGTATACTATTTATATAGATTAATCCATCCAGCATATTCCACATTTTACGCTTGAACATTTAAATAACTAGATTGTTGAAAAATATTAAAATTGGATATATTTATATATAATAATGAATTTTTTTTTATCATAACCTGAATAATTAGATTAATTGACTGTCGAAAATTTTAGAATTGGATATATATTTCAGTTGATGATGAAAAGTGATCAAGCAGGCAAGCCATCGATATGTATGTACATACAATGTGAAAGAATATATTCGATGTATAGACTATAAGCACTACCAGAGATGGAAAACCACAAAATATTTGGATTGACATTTGACAATATATGTAAATGGAAAATTCAATTAATGAAATCCCTTCTACGTTGTTACCTTGTTAAGATTAACTAGCTAGAGCAATATTGTGCCCTTAAGAAGTTGTAAAAATTGGAGACATAAAGAGCAACATTTTGCCCTTAAGAAGTTGTAAGTATTGGGAGACATGCGTCAGAATATATAGTTTTGTATATATTTTATAACAAAATTCTACAATTATACAAGAACTAATCATATTGTACGTAAGTCGAGCAAATAACAGAGGACTAAGGAAAGAAATTATAACAATTGTCATATCTAAGTGAAAGAAGCAGCATATATATATATATATATATATATATATATATATATATATATATATAAGCTAAAACAACGTTCAACCATGCACCCAGGTCCCTAGAAACTGTAGCCTTGATAATTGTACAAGTTATTATAATAATCTCCTCCGAGAGAAAAGGCTTTGTTAGCTTGGTTTTCAATGGCTCTTATGTTAGAATTCCCTCCACAATAAGTAGCTACAGCTTGATTATTCTGCGTGGCTAGTTTGAGACCTGCAGTGGTCGTCCCATTATCCATACGACCATGATGATGATGATCATGAGCTGCTGGATCGTCCAGATTCCATAGGTCACCCCACGATCCATAGTCAAGAAAATCTCCCATGGTGTCCCACCAGGATGCCACATCTTGATTGATCATCACGGGATTATAACACTCGCCCTGATGATCATCCGAATTGGGCAACCTGGAAACCATCTGATCTTGCCTTTGATGATATTGATCATCTTGTGACTGAAGCTCATGAGTAGTCGACGTCGTCGTTTTGTCTTCCACGTGGGTCGGCGAAGCTCCTTTCATGGACGTTTCTTCTTCTTTTGGTTGTAGCTGATGATGACCAGCATGATTATCATACGGATGCAGCTTTTGTTTGAGAATTTGAGATCTTCGCTTGTCTTGCTTCTTGGTGTCTTTCTTCTTGAAATGGGTTCTCCAGTAGTTTTTAATCTCATTGTCTGTTCTTCCTGGCAAGTATCTAGCTATGGCTGACCATCTGTACGCATACGTAAATAACATTAATTACACAAAATTTAATTAACTAGTCCGTAAAAAAATGAGTGTAATTTAGGTATATTACTTGTTACCCCAAAGAGCATGCAGCTCAATAATAATGCCTTCCTCCTGTGGTGTTATTTGTCCTCTCTTAAGCCCAGGCCTCAGATAGTTCACCCACCTTAGTCTACAGCTCTTTCCACTCCTATTTAACCCTGAAAGTACCATACACAGATTAATTAATAAGACCATAAAGAAATTTACACAAAACCCAAATGCATTTTTTAAATTTCATCGAAACAAAGCCAAATTATATTGCCTTGAAACCAATTACAAGCAATATCTGTACCTGAACCCCTTGCCACACCACTCCATCTTCCCTCCCCATGCACGTTGACATATTCAGCTAGAAGCTTATCTTCTTGAGGACTCCATGGACCTTTCCTCCACCCACCTTGTTCTTCAATTCCCCAACCCATCATCGCTTCCATATTGGTTTTGCTACTCTCAATAATGTAGATGTTGTCTCCGTGTTGTATGACACATATTGCATAAGTATGACTCCCTTTATATGTGTGATCTCTGATCGTCAACCCTCAATCTCAGTCACTTTCAGTGTATTAATTTGACTCTTGATGATCTCACTTGCACTACTACTTAAAAGATAACTTTGAAAGTAAGTTGAATCAAATTTCAGTTTGAAGTACTAGTTCTTTGTCATTATTCATTACTGATTTAGATAGATTTGAAGCCCCTTTTCCTCTTGACCCTTTAGTTTGAGCCAAGTGCCAGAACATGGTGCTCGCCAGCTCAATTCTCCAGGCCAATTAGGATGGACCAGGTAGATTTTCTAAAGCCTAAGGACAGTACTAAGTGACCTCACAGAGTTCTAATAATATTTATTGTTGCAAATACAACGATTCCAGAAACATAATGTAACCCACATCGTGCACCACATAATAATCAAACATTAAAAAAATCAAATCAAATCAAAGAGCAAACCTGCAAAATTCTTTGATTCAGAGCCGAAAAGATCTAGTGGGTTGTTGGTGTCTCCTGGAAAACGGCTAATGGTCCAATGAAAAAGCAACAGGTGTTGATATAGACAATCTTAAAATGCATGCTTTAGGTACTGTTCATTGGTAATGCTCTACATTTTTTTAAGCATAAAAGAAGGTTCTAGCATACCATTTACGGTAATGGGGTATTAAATATTTTGAAAGAGGAATGTCATCTCGACGACTCATCTACCCTTCACATGGCCCTAGCTTGGACTGTATATTTGGAAAGTTAGGACATTAATTAATTGGTTAATTTCATTTTTATTTATTTGGGACATACATGCCTATATATTGGTATTGATTGTGACACAATCCATTTGAATATTGACTAGAAGAGCGTTGAAAAGATTCTTGGGTGAATTCATTAAGATCCTGTAAAGTTTTTAGGATTACAGTCAGAAAATGCTTGACATGATTGTTCTAAAAGAATATGGTAATTGTAACCTTTGCTTTATATATTGTTTATTCGCCAAGTATAATTAATCACCCTTCTCTCTTTTTTTGCCCTTTATGTATGCCTAATTGGTTAGCATTTAGAAATGTTTGACAAATTAATATGTTCTACATTGCTGCTGCTTTTTTTTTTTTTCATTCAATCCTTTAATTGAGTGATATTATACTCAATCGACGGCCACGAAGCACAACCATGTGACGGCCAGAAGGATCTGATTACCAATTTAATAGACCCTAGGTATCAACTATAGCTTCATGGTATTTAATTGCAATGTACATTAAATTAACTTATGGATTACTTACGTTCTTTTACCAACTCAAATGTCCAAATCTTTCATCTTTCTTAAACAAAAATGTTTTTTTTTGTTTTTTTACTCAAGCACAAGTTAGCAACAATATTTTAAATTAAATATATGTGCACGGATATGAAATTTTTATATAGAACAAGGCACATGCAAAATCTCAAAATTTCCAACAACTTTCGACCGAAGTGGTAAATTAGAAGATTAACGCTTGGTATATTATTAATACCCTCAACGTGAAGCTATATGGCTTAAGAATAATGCTTTCTATGCATTTTACAGTATATTTGGCATAGGAGCATGCATTCGGACCCATCCATTTAACAAGACTCTCTTGTATTAGAATATATTGGGACCTACTCATCCGCTAATATAATACAAGTATAATTACATATATTAAATTTACCTTAACGTGTGTAATGATGGCTATAAATGAAAAGGATGGTCCCTACCTCTTTACATATACATAAACAAATTAGATATGATAGTACTATTTATAGCTAAATACATCGATTCTCCTCTACGTGGGGAACAAAACTAATGGATGTTTTATATAATATTATATATTTCTCAACTTTTCTTTCTCTCTCTACGTAACTTCTCAAGGATTCTGGATCGATCTTTTTGTAGAATTAAAGTAATATTAGATACAATAGATATATATATATATATATATATAGTACTAGAAGCAAACTGAGAAAAAAAGAATGCTTTTGTAGCCAGCCTTGATTGAATTACAATTAATATTTTATCAAAAGAATGACAATGGAAACGCTAAAATGGTAAATTATATATTTGTGTCCCACTCATATAAATCTCCTAAACCAAACAAACATTGAATGTATTCTGGATTAGTCTCTTTCATACATATTCATTTAACGTATATATATATATATATATATATATATATATATATATATTTTAATTCCTTTTTAATATTTTTTTTTCACCAAACTAATATAATATAATATTATCAAATCTTCGTCTTTTCACTTGCTTGGGCTAGAAGCAAAAAATCTATTATGGGCCTCAAACAATACAGCCCAACAGATTTGGCGGACCACATAAGATTGCATGGACCTGGCCCATTGACTGCCACTCAACCAACTACCCAGCCCCTTATAAACTACATATTTGTTTGTTTCGGCCTGCTAGCTTCATTCATTTCTTGCTTTTTGGTTGGTTGGTCGGTTCGGTGGATGATTATCATTATCTGTACCTGCACTTTAAATAATAGAGTTGACAAAATTATAAAATTAGTTTCTGAATTCTGATTGGTCCAAGTTTAATGTATTGAACTTAAGTTTAATAATGTATTAAACTTTACTTTGAATTTCATGAGGAAATAATTAAGGATGAAGATCTAAGATGGGACCCAATATATCTAATGGTCCGGCTCCCCACCTTAAACTAAAGTAGACACCGACAATTCCTAGGTGGTATTGACGAACGCATATCATCTTCATCTTTTCGTGGTAAGCTTCGAAACAGCTTCATGTAAAGTGACAGGCTTATTATTTTGGAGATGCCGTCAATCTTTTGTTACCTTAGTCACCTTTTTATATTTATATATGTGAAAGGTCTAGAACCTTTGCTATATATATATATATATATATATATATATATATATATATATATGGATCATTAAAATTTGTATATCTACAGCTATAATATTGTTTTTTTTTTAATGCTCATATTCTTATTTTGTATTCGTTTTTTTTTTCTTTTGGTCGAAAGTTTTTTTTTTGTTTTTTTGAGTTCTCCTTAGATACTCATTTATGTTATAGTTATTTTTTTTATTAGGATTATAATAATTTTAATTTAAAAATGAACGAGGCATGACTCGAATCCACACATTTAATTAGACATATAGATATGAGAGGCATGCCAGTGCACCAAGTTCATTTGTCATTTATTTCATATTTATTAATTAAAGAATCCCTCAATCTCTATTTTTTTTATTTTCTAACTCTCTTGTCACGGACACACCAATATTTCCATTGATGAGCAGGTGAGGTTTGTCTTGTTAGGAGGTAATGGAGAATATATGAAGGATAATACAAAAGCTTAATGCTGAAACAGTATATATATATATAAATGAATATTCTTATAACTGGAGTAATGGACAATTGGATGATGCATATATAGATGACGTGGTTTCTAATAATGTTCTTTCAAAACCCCAATATAATTGGAATGCCTATTCAATCTCACGAAAGACTAACGGATTTGTCAAAAGTCTCTGTCTCTATAATATACGAGTATATGTGTATGGATGTGTTTTCAGGATTAATATATTATCAATTTGCATTATATACATATACATATATATATATATATGTATATAATTTAAGAGATAGTCAGAAGGATGTAATTTGTTGATTTCCCAACACACATGAGGTAGCCTTTGGATAATTATACACATTTATATGAGCTGAAACCCAACATACAAAACCTTTCTTCTTGGGGGTTTTCATATGTCCAAGTTGGTAGTTAAATCAATTTTGTTCAGATCCCATTATCCATTTGACTAATTTTGCTACAAAAAATGTCAAGCAAGAAATAGTCTTTAAAAAAATTTCTTGTTCTCTTTCATTTGGATCTCACACATACTTCCAATAGCAAATCACACAAATTGGTTATCCTCTCCTCCTCTTCAAACATGATTCTCCTCACAAAACTTTAAAGCATGCCATTCCTCAAAAAAACCTTTCTCTGAGTACATTAATCAAACACTTAAACGCTCCTCCTGTACCTTTCCCAAAAGCCCCTCATGAATAGTTCGTCTTCTCCGACGTCGTTTAATATTCCCGACGTGACTCTTTCCCTTACCCCATCATCTGCTTTAACTACTAGTACACCACCCCAAGGGCTTGAGCCAGAAGAGAGAGGCATATACCTTATTCAGAACCTCATCACCTGCGCTAAACATGCCGCTTCCGGCGACCTCCACCATGCAGATTCATGCCTTCGCCAGATATCCAAATTCGCCTCCGTCGACGGCGATTCCTTGCAGAGGCTAGCGGCCAGGTTCGCCTCCGCCCTCGCTCTTCGACTTGTCAAGCGCTGGCCGGGTCTCTACAAGGCCCTGAGTTGTACTCAGCGCCCCAATCCCGAACCGGACCGAGCTCGACAGGTCTTCTCGCGAGCCTTCCCTTACCTTGGTTTCGCCTACGCCATTATCGCTAGGACCCTGCTCCAATCCATGTCTCACGATGGCGCAATCCACATCGTGGACTTGGGTTCCGGAGATTCGAAACTTTGGGTGCCGCTTATGCGAAGCTTCGCGCTTGTTCCACGTGCACCTCCCCATTTGAGGATCACTTGCGTTCATGGCGACAAAACTGCTCTAGAGAAACTGGGACAGAGGCTCGTGAAAGAAGCAAAGGCTTTACACATGCCCTTTCAATATAACCCTGTAAACGTTATGGATTTAGTAGAATTAAACATAGACATGCTCAAACTAAAGCCGGGGGAAGCACTGGGTTTCGTCTCTGTTTTAAACCTTCACGTTTTACTGGCCGAAGACGACCAAGTCGATGCTCATTTTGGTGTCAACAAAAAGGACGAAACTGTCATTAAAGAGTGCAAGAAAATGGGTAATTTTTTAGCTACAATTCGATCAACGTCGCCGAAGGTGGTGTTATTGGTAGAGCAAGAAGCGGATCATAATTTAAACAGGTTAGTGGACCGTTTGGTTGGAAGCTTGAACTATTACAGCGCAGTGTTTGATTCATTGGACGCAACTTTTGGCTCCTCGTCGTCGTCGTCGTACTCGAGCGAAGATAGATTAGAAATAGAAGAAATGTTTGGAAGAGAGATTGAGAATATCATGGCGTGTGAGGGTTTGGAGAGAGTGGAGAGGCATGAGACATATGCGAGGTGGGTGGTGAGGTTGGGCGGGGGAGGGTTCAAGCCGGTGCGGTTGTGGTTTCATGGGTCGGAGGATTGCAAGAAGATGGTGGAGGCTTACGGCAAGCAAAGTTATAAAATTGCGTGCGACAAAGCTACCTTCTTTATTTGTTGGCATCAACGTCCTCTGTATGCCGTGTCTGCGTGGACTTGCTAATTTGTAATTACCAATTTCTTTTCTTTTTTGTCTTTTCTTTTCTTTTCTAATTTTTATTTTTTTCCTTTCGAATTTTTGTGTTACTAATTTCAATTAGACTTGTTTCTTTCGCACTGCTATTACTCTATAATTCTTTTTTATAATATTAGTTACACTTGTACGTACGTAGAAGAATAATATATATAATACCTATATCAAATTAATTAATTTACTAAAAATAACAAGTTTAAACCCTCATATTGTTGATTTCATAAATTGAATTGTGTACAAGTTGCAAGCTGAAATAATGTTTGTATTGTTTCTTTCTATTAAATTCTCTTTTATAAGATTTAAGCAATTAGTACAAATTAGACTAAAAAAATTCCACTTCAAATTGAAAAAAATAAAATAAATAAGTGGATTTTGGATTTAGACCAATCAAAGTTGGAAGCCAATATTGGTTTTTAAAGTTTAAAGCCATGTTGCTTGGTTTATTGTGATCTAGACTCTGTCATTGGTTTGGGATGAGTTCAATTGTATAATGCACCAACAAAATGGTTCATAGTGATGTCATGGATCCGTCAACATAAGATAAATGGTTCTAAGAATAACATGATGAATTAATGAACCAATTAGGAATGAAAAATATAATGATTTGTTTATGCCATAAACGATTCGTTTAAATTTGAAATAAATTATCAAAAAATTGCGTCTGATATTGAGTTTTAAACTTTATATATGATATGCTAAGGAAAATTAAGTTAGTAAATAATAATAATAATAACAATGAGTGATGGGTTTTTATTTAATTGGAAGAATTTTTACTGCCCAATAATCAAAGATGCTCATAATAGGATGAAACAGACAGAATACCTCTGATATGTCACAACATCTGATATGTCACAACAATTGGATTCTCACCGAAATATAATCAAAGGTTCTATGCATGCGTGCTCAAAGATGTAAAACAATTATTTGTAAACCCTCTTAGGCAAATGTGCATTCACCTTACATTGTTGTTGGAAAAAGATATATATATATATATATATATATATATATATATATATATATATATATATTGCGAGTTCAAATGTGGCAAATAAAGCCATATATTCTGCTCGGTCCAATCAATAGTTTAAGTCACACTCACACACTCCCATAATCTCATTTATCTTTGGAAAATTCACTTTGTAAGAAAAACAAAAAGTACATTAATATATATCCAAATACATGTCTTATTATTTTCAATAATTCATATTTGTAGCGATGAGATCTTACTGATCCTGTAAAAAATCATAAATGATTGATTTCAAATAGTTATAATATATATTCTTTATAAAAAGTTGATAATAAGAATTTCAATTAAACATTAATTAATTATCTCATTTTACAAAAATAATCTCAAGTCTATATTTAACAAAAATAACAAGTCAAGTTAAAGAAAATCTCTGATAATAATTTTTTCTCTGTGGGATTAAAATAAAAAAAATTCTGTTAAATAATAATTTAAATATATTTACATAGAGACCTTTTCTTTACTAAACAATATTGTCTTTTGGATAAAATATAGATAATTTGATATGTAAATATGATTTTATCCATTACAAAAATACTTAAAACAATTCATTCATGGTCTACAAATTTTATTTTATTTTTATGAAAATATTCAACAACAATTAAATCTTAGATATATATATATATATAAATTAATAAATTAAATTAGTCTCTTAAAATATAATAGATTAATAAACTTGATTGAATAATTAAAGTAAAAGTAAAATTATAAAGAAATATTGAAAGTCTCTTTTAAAAATATTAAATTTGACATTGGTATACTTTTAATATGTTCTATTATATTACTTTATCATAATTTAGCATTAATATTTTAAATTAGTAGCGAAAGAATATTTTCTATATCAAAATTCTAGCAACAAGATATAGACAGTGTATAAAAGTGGAGACAATAGACTTGATTTCACATAGGGACTGATGGATGCCCATTTTGTTGCCGATACCCCCACAGTCCGTCGGATTCGCAACCCTCCAACCCATATTTGATGGGCCCTCCAGTGTCAAATTACCACCAAATCCTGGCGTAGTGGTGTTGAGAAAGTAGGGTTTAAGGAAAAAGAAAAGGAATTAAAATTGTCCTGAGATTAGACTCGGAAAAAATTCTAAATTCTAATAGCAGCAACGACTGATAGGGTTTCCCTGTCACAAACATTTGTATGTATAAAAGTTCCAAACTCTCCAACCAGAAGAAAAGCTCTGGTTTATATTAGGAAGAACACGCTCAAGCTCTGGTTTTTACAGCCTTTTTGTATTGGTTCTCTATTCTACACAAGCTAGAACCAGAAGGGGAGCTGAAGGAGAAAGAGACCGATAACTTTTTGTTTTTGCATGAGAGTGGAGGAGAGATGTCGACGGATCTCAATGATTTTACTATTATTAAGGAAGGGGATGCTGAGATTCTCATGCACGCTAAAAATGAAGTCTTCTTCAATAAAACCCAGGTGCCAAAATCTCTCCTTTTTGACGAGCTTGTAATAGTCTAATGGCTTTCAACGGCGATTGTAAGCTGGGTTCTTTTATGGGTTTTTAGTTTTGAGGCTGAGAGGTGAAAAGCTGCGATTGGTTAATGGTAAAATGTAGGAAAGAAAACAAAAATTGGAACTTTGAATTGAAGATTGGGTGTTAATGTTTTTTTTTATTTTTTATATCTAGGAGTTAAAATGCTAACTGGGTTCGAATCTTATATATGAAATTTGAGTAGAACGTTTGGCGGCTGATTGCAACTAGTTAAAGAACTCCTCATTTTAGTTTGCCGCCAGTAAAATATAGGAAAAGCAAAGCCTTTTGTAATTTGTATATGCCTGATTGAATTATATCACCTGGGTTTTAATTTTTAACTGAGTTCTGTGTGCTTTGCGTTGCACCACCGATTACTGGGCTCAAAATGTGTTTTCTCATTGATATTTTTCCTAGCAAACAGAGCAAAGTGAATCCACCTGAAAAATCTGATAAAATAAATGTGACCAAATGCCAAAATAGTTGTCTCAACAATAACAAAAAATAAAAAAAATAAATTCCAGTGACATTGTTTTTGAACTGTTGGTTTTCTTCTCCAAGTTCCTTATACCTTATAGATCCTGTTTCTTGCTTATGAGAATCTTGATTGTTTCATTCTCTAATGATCAGGTTAACAACAGGGACATATCCATTGCTGTACTGAGAACTTTTATATCCAAACGGAAAGAGGAGCATGAAGCAAGGTTGTCCAAAAGAACAAAAGCAGCGCCAAAGTTATCTGAGGAAGTTGCTTCGGGACCTGTTCTAGAAGTGGCTAATGAATCTGCAGTAAAGGATGAAATATCCAACGGCAAAAGTGAATTGCCAGAAGAAAAATCACAAGATGAATCTTGTGGCCATTCAGAAGAACTGGTAAAAAACACAGAGGGAAAAAGACCAGGAGAACTGAAGCCACCAAGAGTTCTTGAGGTTTTCTTAATTTTCTTTTTAGTTGTTTATTTCATATTTTAGTGCTTTGTTTTGGGTGATGTAAATTGACTCTTTTCCATTTTATTGTTTAACTACTTTTATCTGACTGCTTTTTCTGTGAATTGATAGGCCCTGTCAGCTTCTGGTTTAAGAGCTCTGAGGTATGCTCGTGAAGTAGAAGGCATAGGTCAAGTTGTGGCCCTAGACAATGATAAAGGTGGCTGTCCAACCTAGAAAGTTTTCTGTGATGATACAAGAAGAAAAGAAAAAGAATAAAATTCATATGGCATTGTGATACTTTACTTTCTAGAAAGGAATACATAGCCGTGCATATGTTTGTAGTTACTACTTATCTGTTACATAACATAACCTGTGAATCAGAGCACTGATTTCTATTATTTTCCTTTATGCAGCATCTGTGGAAGCTTGTAAGAGAAACATCAAGTTCAATGGCTCAGTGGCATGTTCAAAGGTGGAATCACATTTTGCTGATGCTCGTGTATATATGCTCACCCACCCCAAAGAATTTGATGTGGTATGTCTATGCTGTTTTATGTGTTTAGATTAATTTCTAGAAGGTTTCCACATAGTGATAGATTATCTATCTTATATCTGCATGCCATCAATCACCAAGATTTGTGTAAAACCAATTATTTGAAAACTTTTTGCACCGTTGAAGTAAGAACCAGATGGTCTTGATTTCATTTCCTGTCACCCTGGTTTGTTATCATTACCAATGTCCTTTTGGTTTTATGTTATTGTACAGAACTAAAATTCTTTCGTTATGTCTTCAGTAACATTTAGACCTTGTAAGTTGAACGACAGTTTATACCATTTATTGCTTATTGGGATTTCAGGTGGATCTTGATCCTTATGGCTCACCTTCTATGTTCTTGGACTCTGCGGTTCAGTCCATTGTTGATGGAGGCATGTTGATGTGCACTGCAACTGACATGGCAGTTCTGTGTGGGGGTAATGGGGAAGTTTGCTATTCGAAGTAAGGTTTTACAATTTTCTACTGTATTTAATCTATTGAACAATGATTTCTATTCGGTGTACTTACACTTGAATAACTGTTTGTGGTAATAGATATGGTTCCTATCCTTTGAGAGGAAAATATTGCCATGAAATGGCTTTGAGGATCCTCCTTGCCAGCATTGAGGTATATTATGTCCTCCATAATACTCTTGACAGCACTTAGAAACATCCCCAAAGATACTCTTTGTTTAACTTTGTCTTTTATTCTTTTTCTTTTCTTTTCCAAAATATCTTTGTGATCTACAGATATATTTTCTTTTGATGTATGGTTTTATGTTCCTTATAAAATGCAGAGCCATGCCAATCGTTATAAACGATACATTGTTCCTGTGCTGTCCGTACAGATCGACTTCTATGTTCGTGTTTTTGTCCGCATCTACACGTATGTAGCCTATTTCTTTTTGAATTCATACGATAGTAGCTCTTTTGTTAATCTCTGGAATTGTGCTGTTTACTGAAAACTCAAAATTTTGTTGCAGTTCTGCAAGTGCAATGAAGAACACCCCTCTTAAGCTTTCATATGTTTATCAATGCACTGGTTGTGATTCTTTTCATCTTCAGCCTATTGGGAGGACTGTCTCCAAGGTACATACACTAGTTTGATAAGCCATAGCAGTAAGCAGTAACCCTTATTCATCTAGTTTGTCCTTCTAAAATGTGATTTGTAAATTTTAAAAATTGGTATTTTGTATATTCCCTTAATTTTATCCTATTGTCTGATAAATTGTTCTCTGGAAGTGTCAAATATTAGATCAGTGGATTTTATCTTTTTGGGTTATGGTAGGTGTGACGGTATTTTAATGGCCATATGTTTCATCTTCTTCAGAACAACAGCTTAAGATATCTACCTGGTTTTGGTCCTGTTGTTCCTCAAGAGTGCAGTGATTGTGGGAAGAAATTCAACATGGGTGGCCCCATATGGTCCGCTCCCATCCATGATCAAGAATGGGTTACTTCCTTTCTAGCAGATGTGAAATCTATGAAGGACCGTTATCCTGCTTATGATCGCATCTCTGCTGTACTCACGACAATCTCAGAGGTTTGCTTTTTCTCCGATTTTCTTTTGTTTTCTCTTCTTCTCTTATTCTTTTTAAAAGTTAAGAATGCCCATACTCACGACTGCAGTATTGTCTACATTGATGTTTCTACCTCTCTAACTGATTGCAGGAATTGCCTGATGTTCCTCTGTTCTTCAGCTTGCACAACCTCTGTGCCACTCTAAAGTGCACTTCTCCTTCAGCAGTGATTTTCCGGTCTGCTGTGATAAATGCAGGGTATCGTATCTCTGGAACTCATGTGAATCCATTGGGATTGAAATCAGATGCTCCCACGGATGTCATCTGGGATATAATGCGCTGCTGGGTAAGAGCTCGTAGTTTGTGCCTTGTCCTTGATGAATACGAAAATGTTTATCCAAGTTGACAAATTATTAGGCTATGTTTTGAACTTGGGAACTAATAGGGACAGAAAAAAATGGTCCTCACATGTATCCATGAAAAGATGAAATGTCTTGACTTGAGTTCGAGCTCATTAAGGGTTTGTTTAGCATAATATAAACCAAGCAAAGGTAAGTTTTCAAGCCTAGGAAAAAGTTTCCTGAATTGGGTTTGAGCTCATGTCAAGATATTCATGCTGACCAACATTGAAAAAGTAACAGCTCAACTTGGGTTGGCTTGGCTTACCTCTCATTTGTGCCCCTGCCTCAGGCACAGTTCTGTGTATGTGTAAGTGTTACAGACGCGGCCTTTTTCCTGAAGTTAAGTAAAAGTACTTTTTGTTTGTAGGTAAAAAATCACCCAGTTAAAGCTCAATCGCCGGACCAGGCTGGAAGCATCATACTTGCTAAAGAACCAGTTCTTCGAGTAAGTTTCTCCTCCCTTGTTGCATTGTCTGGGGTATGCACAAGGATTTGCCTCGCTTTTATTTGGCTTTTATTGTTTAATTAAATTCAGTTCATGAAATGTCTTTACATACATGTGCAGAGCACCCTGTGACACAGACAGTCGGCATGTGGCTCAAAAGTTCTCAAACCTTTGTTTTTCTTGTTTTGGCACAGGCTAATTTTGCTCGAGCTGTTGCTTCTCTCAGCAAGGCACAAGCCAAGAAGGTTGCACGCTTCCTTCCAAATCCTGAAAGGCATTGGGGTCCAAAGCTCAGGGCAGGTCGTCAAATCACCAGCAAGCACGTCTCCCTCTTAGGTCCTGACGCAGTGAATGGAGTTCTTAACCATGAAGAGGGTGAAGAACCTGATGCCAAGCGGCAAAAGACAGAGGATCCCACCTCGTGTTGACAAGCCACATCTTTCTTCGAGTATATTGGGCAAACTAGCCTGGCCTAGAACTCTATCTAGACTCAACCATAAGAAAGGAATGTCATATTCTCACTGGTTTTTAGAGGAGAAAGAGTTAGGGGTGTGAGGGGGTAAGGAGAGAAGTGATTTATTGTATCCCATCAAAGTGCTACATAGTCCATGGTTGAAGCATTATGGCAAATTCTACTGAATTAGTGCAGCTCAGAAGAGTCTACAATTTTGGTTCCGAGTATAAGTGTAATTTAAAACATTATTTTATTTTGCTGCTTAAGAAATTAGATTTGTTCATGTTCCATGGGTTGTGAATTATTTCGGACTAATTTACAGACTCGAAATTATTTGAAATTTCCGGCACCCTTGAATTGTATTCATTTTTTAATATTGGACTGCTGTAATGCTCATATTCAGTATCCTTTACATCTCTTCTTACGACCTCAAATATGAACGTTATCAGCTAAATAATTCTTCAGACGTATATTTTTTTTGGTAATATATATTTTTTCATTTTTTCTTCTTTTCATTTTTCTCTTCACGTCCCTCACGGACATAGAAGAAAATCCTCTAGTTAATACTCTAATTCCTGTCTGAATTTTCAGATGGAGTCTCAGTAATCATTTGAGTTTTGATGGTCATTAATGGTCTCTTTATTTGTTGTGGAATTTATATTTGGAGGTGGACATAAGAGAAAAGGCGCAAAATGAAGATTGAAGTTGGAGGTGGACATAAGGGAAAAGGCATGCTGCTCCTATTGGTATTCTAGCCCTCACAAGTCACAACCTTATTTACTTGGTTATCTGGCGCCAATTTTAAATCCAACCAAACATAGAAGATGATAATTACTGATCATTATCATTAGCCTGCTGACTCTCACTGAAAGCCAGTGTATAGTACTCTAAATCTCTATCAAATGAAAAAAACTCCGATACTCCCAGAGTACATACTCCTATACCGCTGAGACGGTGTCATGTAATACTTTATAAATATTTATATTTATATGCACCGTCTCAAGGAATACATACTCCGAGAGTACCAGAGTTTTTTTCCTATCAAATCAAGCATTTCAAAAGTAAAATCAACTACATTTTTATTGCTCTAAGACCACAGGATGAAGTGAACAGGTAAAATACATCCAACAATATTCAAATTCAAGAGTTGACCAAGTGGGTCAAGCACATGATGATAGATAAAAAAAGATAGTGTGATTATGACTAGTAAATGACTTAAAATATAAACTAATTATTGCCTTTTGAATATAATCAAAACTAGCAAATTTTTATGCTTTGCCGTTGGGAAGTTGATCGGAAGCGCCAGCTGGGTTAAGCTCGTCCCAAGCTTCAATCCATGTGACCATGGCATCAGCCAGCTTGTCAAAGTAGGGATCCACCTTTCCAAGCTTATCCTTCACCTGCTTAGAAAGTTCAATGTAGCACTTTTGAACAGTGGTGCAGTCTTTTGGAAGCACAGCTGCTTGGAAGAATGGAATTATCTCTTCCTGCCAGAAAATGCCTTTGTACTCCTTCCTCAGGTTCACAAATGGGTTACTTGCTTTACTGTGCCATATATATGGCAGTCCTGTCTTCACTCCCAGTCCCAAATGGTCGCATATTACCTAAACAGTCATTAATCAGACAAAAGGGTAATCTTGATTTTCGCCTCTCTACAATGTTGAGCAGCTGAATACATGAAAAATGCAAGAACAAAGGAAAAATTGGTAAAGAATAGCGGACCTTGACGCACCAGCCAGCCCACATGTCATCATAGCGGCCAATTGGCTGACCATCACCCATGAGTCCAAAGTACATTGCAGGGCCAATAAGCTCACGGTCGAATGCCAAATTCATACCACACATGGGGAACAAAGTGCCCTTTGGGATGGTCAGAACCATGTCCACATACCTGATATACAACATAATACATAAGACCGAGTACTGCAGAAATTGAAGCGTAGAGTCTTTGGGTTATGAACTTCAATGCCTACCTCTGGTTCCTCTCTAGTGGTTTCACAAGCTGTGTTGGTGCATCATAATCTGGAATGTTGAGCCAGAGGCCATGGGAAACAGCAGTTGGAACTCCCTCACGGAGACTGAAAGGGTATCCACGGACAAAATCTGCACCTTCTCTGAAAGGATCATACAGGGTGTTGAAGAAAAATGGGGTGGATGGGCAAAGAAGGTTCTTGATATGCTGCTCAAGGGCATTGATTTGTTTCCCAGATGGATCTTTTGCAACCTAAGCATTATCAAGTTCACAATAAAAGAAGATCAAAGAAAATATTACTAAGTCATGAAAGGCTGAAAAGTTATGTAACAGGTCAAACAAAAAATAAAAAATTGAGTTTGACCAAAATATATATATATATATATATATATATATATATATATAATTGAGAACTACGTCTAAATTGGTTTGTCCTAGAATGTATAGCTGTGGAAGTAGCTCCTTAGCATGCATGTCAAATATTTTAGTAAAAAAGAAACAAACGAACAAAAAAAAAAAAAGACAAATCACATAATGGCAAAAACTAATATTAATTCAAAAAAAAAAAATCCATCTTTTGGTTTTTGAAAGGATTCATCACTCTTCCCTAGAAGAGGAGGCAGTCAGCTTGATTTCAATAAACTTGACATATTTGAGACCAATGTGCTACTAGTGTTAAGTATTAACATTCACTAACGAATTTCAGGAACATATAGTGGCAATAAAATGATTACACAGGACTCACCTATCCCAACTGTAAGTCACATTGAAACTATTTATTTATAAGTTGCAGATTCGTGTCATTTTGTTTTAAGTTGTGAAGTTTTAGAATGATGGAAAGCAACTAAAACACATAAAACAAACACCAGGGCTTTGTAACACAGACAAACTACTAATTTGGAACGAAACAAATAAAGTTGCGGATTATAGGGGGGAAGCGCAACACAGATTTCATAAACAAACCAAAATTTTACAAAGCTTCTAAATGCCACGTGGCTGGATGGCAGTGTGACTACGGAAACTGGGTGATGAATCTCTGTCTTTTTGAGAAATGAATGCATTGATTTGAAAATCATTGTGCTGAAATTGGTTTCGGTTTGGTACTTGCAAATTTGCTTGATCTAAGTATATTTTAAGTACTGAGAAACTGTAATAGGGATCTGCAAACACAATGTTTATTCAATTATGAACAAATGGGAATACTTTATTTACGATGCTTCCATAATATATATATATATATATATATATATATATATATATATATATAATTTATTTAGCTACTCATGGGATTACTTCGAATCCATAATAATATAAAAATTCTCAACTACTAAGCATAAATTCGACTCCAAAAGTTTCGAACTTTAGAAAGTTCCAAGAATATGTTTTTTCGAAATGGAAAAGAAAATTGAAACCGTAACAATCCATGGCAAGCTTTGTACACATAGAAACAATACCCAAATTCCAAAAAACCAAAGAAAGCGAGGGACTTACAAAGCAGTCATCGTCAATTGTGAAGATATACTTCTTCTTAGAGACCATGTAGCCGAAGCAGCGGCAAGCAGAGTCCTTGAAGGAAATGCAGGAGGACCTGGGACCCATAATTCTGTTGATATCGTTGCGATTGTAGAGCTCATAGTCAAAGCCATCAGGGACCTTGATGACCTTTGAAGGGTCACCATCTTGGACGATGATTAAATGGTAGGGCTCAAAGAATGGCCTCCACATCTCAAGGAAGTCCAGGTTTCTGATAGTGGGGATGACAATGTCAAGCTCATCTTTCAAAAGGGGTGTCGCGGCTGTGGTAGTCCCAGCCATTGTAGAAACAGAGAGAAAAGAGTGAGGAAGAGAGAGAGAGAGAGGGTGGTATGTGTGTTTGAAGGAGAAGAGGGAGTTTGTGTTGGAATATAAATGGTATACATGACAGCACGTGTGACGCCAGTGAAAGCGGCACGAGTGGAGGGTTAAAAGGAGACGTGTCTGAGATTTGAAGGTAAACAAGAACTATTCAAAAGCAGCCGGCAATTCGGGGATTCATTTTTTGAGTAGGAAGAGTGTTTAAATTAACAGAGGATTTGTATCATGCACCGTACGTTCCTCCACCCATATAGATATCTATTTTTTTTTTATTTTTTTTTTTAACTTTTTGATGAATTTCAATCATATTTTTGCACCCTTTTAATCTCATCCATAAGCGTATCATATTCCCATTCAACTTCGTTTTTACCATTTTGGCCGTAGAAACAGAGTTTTGAATTATGTAATAGTTGGATTTTTTTGGGGTAAAAAACAGAGGCCAAAGCACATTGAACTAGTTCGTTTTTATGCAAAACTTCAAAGATGCCTATAACAAGGGGACAAATGGAGGCAAATAGTAGTAAATAAGGGATTTTCTAGAAGAAAAATATGATTTGCATAACAATTTACCATTAAAAATAAAAAATGTCACAGCATGTGAGGAAGATGCTTAGACATGAACTATTCTGTGCTTGCCATGCGCTTTCCTTCAAATTAGGTCCAATTTAATTAACATGTAGATCCAATCCCCCCAAGAAAAGTCACCTCCAATAAACTTCAATTCTACAAAACTTAGAATTGTACATGCCCAACACCACTTCATGTTGAATAAAATGAATTTTTTTTACAATTCATACACACAAAATGACAGAACACCTTTGCAATATTCTCTCCTTTGAATTCTTCCAGCTTTTGGGTCTCTTTCCGATGGTTCATTCACCCAAAAGGGTCACATAATATCAACGAATTACAAGTCCAAATCATTACGATTTTACTCTATAAATAAAACCTTATAATATAGTTTTTTTTTTCTTTTTTTTTTGAGGAAATAGTCACATAGGTCTTTGAAAAAGAAAAGGAAGCCACAGAAGAAAAGAAAGCAAACGTAGACAGTAATTATGAGTAAGACATAATTAGATGGATTTGCAATGTAGGGCGGAGCGCAGACAATAAACCCATGACGAAAGGTGGGTGCTCTTTTTTAATCTTTTTATGCGGAGGGAAACGCGGAGGGAAGAGAGAGAAAGAGATAGCAAGGAAAGCGTGTGGGATTAAAAACCTACACGTGTATAGGGGTATAGAATTTTGGGGAAAAATAAAAATATATTGGAAATGGATTCCCATAATTCCCGCATTTGATTTTGTAGAACCTCACGTTGCTGGTCACGTGCGTTATTCTCCTTTTGGGCTGTTTACTTGGCCCACAAGGTTCTCAAGAGGGTTTTTGATAGTAGGTTCAGTTGAATTCTCACCTGTTCCTGGTCTATTATGTGAAAAGAAACGGTTTCTCTGGTGTATTTGGTAATTGGGTTCTTTTATGTCACATGGCATTTTAATTTTTTTAATCTATTTAATATATAATTAATATTTGATCTTAAAATAATTTATATTTTATTTTAAAATAATTAATATGTCATTGAATATAAAATGTCTGTAATTAATTTTTTTAATTCGTCTTTTTCATTTCCTTTTATTTCTGCAACTATAAATATATAATCCTAAATTTTCACTTTCTTTAAAATTCTTACCGTTTGATTTGTAGCTTGTATATTCATATAATTTTCTGAAGTTTTTTTTATTTTTTTAATGAAAATCTTGAACTGTAGTTTCTCTTCTTCTCATTCATTGAGTTTTTTTTTTTATTCAATGAGCATATGACTATCGGAGTTCACAACATATGTAGATAAAATAGGCTGGCTAGTTTCCTTGGTAGAGGTTCTCTTTCTACTGATGGAACTGGTCAGTTTGATTTTGTTAAATAATATTATCCCTTTACTTTGTCATATATTGTCGAAGTTGCTTTGTTGTGCTTGTGCTTTGTCGTGCATATCAAATTTAAGGGCTCATAGCATATGTAGATAAAATATTTTGATCATTTCCATAAGAAGAGTTTCTCTGCCTATGAAATTGGTCAATAAATTCTATGTGATTCAACATTACGACACTAGCAAAGTATTTTGTCTAACTTTGTCACTAGCGAAGTTTGAAATTTTGTACAATATTTATAGTTCTTCTAACTTTGTCATTAGCAAACTAGTTCGTCAACTAACTAAGTTTAATATTTCATGTAAAATATATATCCATGTTAGTAATTGGCATTAGCGAACAAATTCACCATTAGCAAAATATAAATCTCATTATAAAATATATACTTCACCAATAATGAAGGTTTTCATCACTCATTAAGTGTTTGCCATTTGTATTCCATATAAATATATACCTGTATTAATACTCGGCATTAACGAATTAATTTGTCATTAGCAAAATTTAAATGTCATTGTAAAGTATATATTTCATTAGTGACGGAGTGTTTTTTAATATATACTCTAAATTATTCACTAATTTAACTAAAATTATTTAAATCAATGAATAAAGAAGAAAATATATATATTTTTAAAATTTTTCATTATAAAACCGAATTAAAATTTTAATTCTACCAAAGCTGGTAAAAAAATTTCAAAACACACCAGGGGTGACATGGCATCGTTGGCAATTTTATAATTGTGGCGGATGTATACAGTTCTGTTGGTGTTGTATATTCAAGAGCCAATTATACAAACCCAACAATGATCCATTAACTCCTACGCATGGTTTTCGCTGGCCCCATGAGCTATGAATGTGTGCAGAAATGGCCTCAATGACGCAAGGCCCTGTGATTATGTGAAGGTACATTGCACACCGTACAAGTAGCTCAAGCTCTCTCTTGAATGGGAAAATGGCGCAATGACCCAGGTATAAAAACTACAAACCTGTTATATTTTGTAGAACTGCTCTAGTGTTTTGCTTTTGTGTAGTATTTACTATTTTATTAATAGTTCCGTAGTTTTCTAAACTATACACAAATTTACAAAGCTAGTTATAATATAGTTTAACAAAGAAAAAAAAATTGCTTTAAGTTTCAAAGTGTAAATCATATATAATTTAGGGACTTATAGAACTATTAACCCTATTTATTATTTCTTCAGCAGAATCACTGATGATGAAGAGCATCATTACAAATTTGTTGTTAAACTGATTACACTCCCTCCAGAGTTGAGAGAGTATTCCACATTTATTAAGCTAAAGTAAGGTGACCCAAATTGCGCAAAAAGAAGAATGGGGTATGTGATGGTTTGGCCGACGAAAAGGAAAAATGCTCAATTTCATTCATTTTTCTAACGTGTTAGTACTTATTCTGCAGCAATGTTTTTTTCTTTGATATGCTATACTTTTTTCTATGTACATATATTGGGTTTGGTTAGTGAGATGAGACCCTTATATGTAGCCCATTTGGCGCTTCTACTCTTGGAAACTTCATTAGTTTGTCTCCCCCAACTTCTTCCCACCTGAACATGAGAGCCCACATTAACATCACAAACCATAGAAATGCAGAGATTCATCTTCTCTGCGTTTGTTGCTTAGTTTTTCTTGTCAAGGAAAAACATGGGAAAATTAAAGAATGCTAGAGTTTCGGTGTGTGCCACATCATTTGCTCACCTGTATCTAGTTACAAAATAGTGTAGGAAAGTGGAGATTTCTGCTATTCCAAGTTCCTTTCCAGGACATTGCCTGGTGCCCCCTCCAAATATGAACAAGTAACTTTGGGACTCCATCCTCTTGTCCTGAATTTTTGCATTCATACCCAAAATTTAGTCACTTGGACCCACATAAACAAATAGATCAATGAAAAGTTAGGCAGACAATAAAAAAATAAAATAAAGGGTTACTAACCAGCCATCTCCATGGATTGAAGGTCAATGGTTCTGGGTACAGAAAAGGGTCATAATTTATCTCTCTTGTATATACATAGATCCTCCATCCCTCTGGAATCACAAACCCTGAAAAAGAAAAATAAAAAAAGATAGGTCAGTTAATTAGTTGTAGTACACTTATTTTTTGGGGGCTAAAAGATTGGAACTTTTGTCATACACAGTGCTAATTATGATTAGAGAAAAGGGCCTACGTTGTGTCATTGTTGATAAACCTTAACGCAGGAGTGGCCCACTCACCATCTTATTATAAATCTGAACCATTGAAAATCATTTCTATAGCTAAAAGTATGGTCCATCTGGACAGTTATATAATTCCATTTAGATTATTAGTGGTTTATGGTTTCATGTATATGCACTCTTTCACATACTTTTAACCAAAAAGTGACAAAAAAAAAATGAATGCTTTCTGCAGTAGGGTTTCTTGAGCCCTTAACATGACTGATGAGAAAACACACACACACATATATATATATATATATGGTTATGAATCTTTGCTTTTTAAGATTGCCAAAACTCACCATTTAGTTCCATATCATGAGTGGTTTTTCTCAGGACCCCATTGACAATTGTAGCCAATCTTGAGGTCTCAAAGATAACCTGCAGGAAAAAAAATACAAAAAACAAAAGAAAACAAGCAGAAAAAGTCAAATTTTATTGTTGTTTTCATTACCCCATAACCAGATAAAGCATCAAAAGCAGCAAAAAAATCTCTTACCGCACGAGTAAACTTCATTGACTTGAGGTCATTCCACTCAATCGGATCCCCTGGACTTTTCCTTTCCCTAATAGCCAAATGCTCTTCCTAGAAATTTCAATGATTAAAAGTTAGGACTGAAAGCAATGAGAAAATAAGCAACCTCAAACACTAGGAAAATGTGAGATCTTGGGACTTACTCTAAGCTCTTGAAGAACTCTAGGGTGATCATGAAGATATTTCACCGCCATCATTGAAGTTGTCGACACAGTTTCATAACCTGAATACAAGATCGTAATTATTTGATCGATGATTTCTTCATCAGTTAGCTTGTATCGGTTTTCCTCATTTCTCATCAAACAAGAAAGCATGTCTTGGTGGTCTTCTTTGGAAGCCCTTCTCTCCTCTATCAGCTTCCTCAACATGCTGACAATGTTCTTCCTTGCCTATAAAAAATAGCCATAACACCAATCTCGCTAAATATTACTTCCAAGTGAAAAGCACTAAATGGAGTGATGAGGAAAACAATTTGGCAAATCTACCTGAAGCCCATTTCGATAATTCGTTCCTGGAAGATCAATAGGCAATGACAGAGTTCCTAAGACCAGCTTAAAGAACTCAGGCTTGAATGTTGGAGATATCAATACTGATTCAGCACCAGCAATCTGCTTAAGCGATGAGAGAAGTGCCATCTGAAACAAATTATTTAACAAAATGCAGTTTAGAAAACATAGAAGAACAAGAAGAAAAAAGAAAATGGCTTGTACTTATGAGAAATTTAGATTTCTGGGCAAACCTCTTTGGTCTTTTCTTGAAGATCAACAACTTTGTTATCCCAATCACTGAGGTGGGTTCTCATGAACTCATCAATTTTTGGCAAAATTTGGTCTCTGATAATGGTGGGGCTAATGAGGGAAAGTAATGCCCCTCTCATGTACTTGTGGGTGGAGCCATGAACTGCTGCAATGTTGCAGTTACCCAGTACATCCAACATGGATTGTGGGTAGCCAGGAACCAGACCTTTGGCTTCATTCATAAGTATGTATTTGTTGAGCTCTGGATCCATAGAAACAATGGTAGGACACCCCAGAATGTGAGATTTGAAAAAGCTACCGTACCTGATACAAAGCCAAGAGATAACAATGGTTTTAATATAAATTATAATGATAAGACTATGAGATGGTCACTGATTAAACATACCAACCAAACAGTTCTTAATACCAGCTTTGATTGAGAGGATTAAAGCTGATATTATGCAACTTAATTATCTTTTTTTTCGCTTTCACATAAAGGAAGGAAAGAGAAAAGAAACTCTCCATACCCGCAAGAAAGTTGTAAAAAGTGATTAATGATTAAGAGAGCTTTAGACGCTTAAGGAGTTATTTGTCTCTAAATGGGATTTGCAGGTAATTAAAAAAAAGAAGAAAAAAAAACAGAGAGAAAACAGAGAAGTTCCTGGTAATAGCCATGAAAAGGAAGAACGAAATTTGTACAAGTAGAATCACCTTGCTCTCTGGTTTTTCATGAAGTTTGGACCTTGTTTCAGAAACTCAGTAGTCTCCCCAAAAACTGGCCAACCCATGGTGCCTGGAGGCAGACCTTTCTTCCTGTACCTCATCTCATTCCATCTTAACAAAGCAGAGCAGAAACAGAGCACAAAGAGCACACCAAGAACCAACACCACCACCGCCATTGAAGCTCCCTAGAAGATGCAACCCCACTCCACCGAGAGCTGTAAATGGTATGGGCATGCTCTAGTTTTAGTTAAGCTAAGCGTGTGCATATATATAGGCCTCTGAAGTAGACAGCGGGAGAGGGGCCATATAGGCCAAACCATGCACCCTATAGAAGAGAGGGACCCTATTAATCTAAGACCTCAAGTGTAGCAAAAGCACACCCATAAAATTAAAGACAAAAAAAATGTTTCCTGTGAGGTTTTCTTAACTTACCCCAACCGCTTGGACTCAAACAGAGAGTTTGAATTCTCAAAAGACTCCAAATTAACAAAGAAAGATTAATGAAGAATGAAACTATCAAATCAAGGTATCAAACCCTTGAGAATTTTAGACAAGCGTGTTTAATTTATTTATTATTAAGAATGAAAGAGATATAGAATGGTTAAATGGGTTGTTTGTGAACTATTTTTACTTACTGGTACAGTTTTTTTTTAATTAGTTCTTGGGGCCATGGGTATTTGTGATTTTTTTTTTTTTTTTTGATGAATGGTATTTGTGATTTGTTGATGAAAATGATTTGGGCATCTAGTTTAAAAAGGCATATGGGAGGTTGCACATGCACACCGCCCCATTGGACCTAATACAAAAAAAAAAAGTGACTCCATAAACCAGTCCCTCACATGTCATCAACAGGATCTGGTAATGGAATTACGAAAAACAACAAGAAGACAGGGCCTTGGTTACCATGTGAATAAGTGAAAAGAGAGAGATGGTTTGGGTTCGATTCCAACTGCAAGTTTGAAACTTGGACTGCCTCAATGTAGCAGTTTGAAGCTGTGGTTACTGTAATTCCTTGAAGACCCAGCTCTTGACTTTTTTGGACTTTTTTGTGTGTTAGATTTTCTTTCTACAGCAAATTGGAGTTCCCAAACAGCCAGTCCATGTTAAATATATATATATATATATATATATGTATATATCAATCACATTATCTGTAATACAGGTAACTTTTGGACCCAATTTGTGAAAATGAGATAAATCTCAGTCGACATGAATCAATATTGTTGTTCAAGGTGAAGCTTAATTGAAAAGAATGAAGAAGTGAGAAAGCTTCGTATAATTTTGTAGGAGGTAGAATGCGTTAAATACATAGCTATCTGCTAATCACATCAATGGGGCTCATTAGCATTGTAGAGTTGGAGTTTTGCTTTTGGTGATCAACTTTCAAATGGCCAAAACACCCTCCACTCCGTGAAATTTAAAAGCTAGACCTTTATGCTTCAATCATTGGAAATTTATTCCGTATAAGCATTTTAGTCACCCACCAACTATTACCAACAATATTAGCTTTTTATATCCCGAAATTAGTGGAAAATCTTCTTGATTAAGGACCAAGTTAATATACAAGGACACCAAGAAATTTGATTGTTTATTTACCAAAAAAGAAAAGAAAATAAATTTGATTGTTTTTTTTAGAATATATATATATATATATATAATGGTGTCATTAATAATCTGGAACATCAAGTAAAATTGTACATTGGTGTGAGTGCATAAGATTGTCTTTTTCTATTAAAGAAGGGAGTATATCTCTCCGTTGAAGATTGAATAGGTCAGTGCATGAACGAGGAACAACACTATCTACAATTCATCAAAAAAAAAAAAACAACACTATCTACATTCTTCATATCCTCTAAAACACAGAGACAAACACACACATGTATATATATATATATATATATATATATATATATATATTGCATTGTAAATCAATCAATTATTATACCACGTCAGCAGTTAACAAATTAAAATTATTTGGCTTTTATTTTAAATATTTAAGTTTTTTTTTGTTATTTCGTTCTCAGTTAAATTTTAAATTGAGTAGTCTTCATGGATAAGAGTTTTATTATTTCTCTTCCTCCTTTGAGCTAGTGTTCTAGAGTTTGCATGGATATACAAAATTAAAAATAAATAAATAAATTGTAAAAGAGATCAAGACTGAGTCAATTATAAGGAAGTCACTTAAAGAATATGGATATTTGGCCATAGGAATGGTGTTGTAATATTGCACGCTAGCTATTTCGACAGCAGATACATTTATCTACGTAGAAACTAAATTCCAATTAATGTGATTTCATAAATTCCTAATGACAAACCAGAAAATTATATAAGATTTGTTTTTCAAGGATTTGAAAGAGCAGGGTTCATTAATTATCGAAAGTGTATAGTATTGCATATGGGGTTGTGGCCTATCAGCAAGAAAGATGATCAAGCATTTATATTCATTTACAAAAATAGTTTAAATCTTAATAAATCTCCGTCAACGTATCAAATTCAAATCTTTATAAATTTTCATTAAGATTTTAAATGTAACTATTTTTATTTTTTAATAAAATTATATACTAATGATTCTTATTGCAGAACTCTTTTCTTATTTATTAAAAAAAAAGTGTACAGTGCCTTTGCGGCATCAGGGTTTTGTATCTGTGAAAAATACATAGCCATACACCAAACAGTATTCATCAATATTGGGGGCTCCGTACCGTAGGTGTACACTGTCACGGGTCTAATCAACATGTTATATGATTAAAAACGAGACAGAGGGGGTGTTTGCCTTTGTAAATTTGTGTTTATCCCATATAATGCCACTCCATTTTGTATTTTTGACTTTGGCTTCGAAGCTGATGGGTTGTCTTCAAGTGACAAAAAAAGTTGAATTGGATTGTGACTTGAAGAAAAGTGCGGATCCCTTGGGGGATCCTTGGAAAAGGATTTGACACAAAAGAAAAATCAAAAAAAGAAAAGAAAAATAGAAGCAAATTTCACAAAATCTAAATTGAACTTTTTAAATTTCGGAAAGCAAAGCTAATTTATGTGGAAGATTGATGATGAGAGACCATTGTTTGAGAAGCCAGGTATGGCAAGGGATGTGATAACGTACTTAACCCAAATACAGCAGAAAAATCCACATACATGTTAAAGTAGCGAAAGCAACATTTATTTATAATCTCCCCTAAAAGCCTATATTTATGGTATTGTCCTTTTTGTGTGTATGTGCTATACACTACTACTTGTATACCAACAAAAAAAACCCTCATAAGAGAAAGAGAAAAAGAGAGGGAAAAAAAAAAACAAAAAAGTCTGTCAGCCTCCCTTAATTGATATGGGAAAAGGCAGTGGCTAGGTTAGGTTTGTAGCTTCCATTCTAATAGTGCCTTGCATATTTTCTCAGAAATCAAAGCAGCTTTAGATTGTATTTGGTTAATTTTTTAAAAGCCAAAGCTAATAAAAAATGACTTATGAAGGAAGCCCTTTTAAAAAAATTAAAGAGTTATTTTTAATGTTCAATGAAACTTTCATGCTTATTTTATCCATTATAACAAAAATAAATATCAAAATTATCTTACTAATTTTTTTAATATAATATTATCAAGCACTATCTACAATGCTATAAACTTCTGCTTCTCTTCTTCTACTGCTCAACAATAAAATCTGAAGCTATCTCAGATGGGGCCTGATTAAGTACTTGGTGTGACTTGTGGGCAACTATTTATATATAAAGCCAAATTAATTATTCCAATAAAATTAGATTATAGTTGAACAATTGTATCCAAGCTTTAGAGACTAACTTGTAGCAAATTGACAAAAAAAAATGAAACATAACGAACAGTGTTCATTATGTACATATATATAATGTATAGAAACTTCTTGGAATTTTCTGAATTGGGGTCATGACCATACCTAGCTTCAAAACATGTGGACATTGGTACTGAGAGTGATAAATGGCATAATAGGCACCCTTTAATATTTATGAAAATTTTGTTATATAGCTAAGAAATTATAGCTTTTAAGATCAAATGATTGAATGAAACGTCGCCGACACATTACATGATCATGCATATGATATTGATTTTGAAACAAGCCAATGAATTAAGTTTTAAGAAAAAAAGGAAAAGAAAAGGAGTGACAAATATTGAAAATGAGAGGGAACAAAAACAAGGGAAAGGGATATATATACAAGTGAGTGATGAGACTTTAGAGAATTGCACGGAAGTGTGAATGGAATACATACCAAAGGCTGAAAAGAGAGAGAGAGAGAGAGAGAGAGGGACATGGCTAAGGGGAGCAGAAGAGAAAGAGGAATGTCTACCCACACGCACACATGCAGCTCACGGACTTAGCTTTTGGTTTCATTAATATTTATTAGTATGTATAAAATAAAATAAAAAATTGACATTAATAATAGGTAGTAAATATAATAGAGTTCTAATGTACATCGAAAACATCCAATTGCACGAGGGCCTCTATTTTGTTCTTTTCTGCTTTTCCTTTGCCAGATATGGGTACCCCATTTAATACATTATTTCCTCTAAATTATTGCTATCTCTCTCTCTCTCTCTCCCCCACACACAAGATATACTCAAAGCATTCTTTCTTTGGGCAGCATGGATATTAACACGTTTGCTTCTTCTTTTTGGATAATTGTTTTCCGTAAAGATTAACATGTTTTCGTATCTATAACCATGTCGACGTGGTCTGATGCCTGCAACATATTGACGAATGTATGTGCATTTTGAGTCTATTTTTATATATATGCATGATGTGTTTATTTCTGTTAATCTACAGTACTCTTGACAGATTGCATTAGGGTTTTGATATAATGTGATAGTAATGTTATGAATTGACTTTTTTTTTGAAGAAATTTAAATAAATAAACTTAGCAATTATATATAAAATAAGATAAACAAATATATATATATATATATATATATATATAGAATTAATTAACAATTTGAAAGATAATAGTAGAGAAATTAGGATCAAGCCCTGAAATGAAGAGGGCACGTCGAAAATTAAAGCATCGACTGATGATGAGCAGCTATACAAGATTCGTGTTTTAGCACTGTTCTTTTTTAATGGATTTTTATCATCAGTGCAAGAGAGATCAGTTGCACAATAACGTAATTATGAGTATGCGCGCTCTATGCTAAGCTAATAGTTCGTGTAGGCCTCAGGGGAGCCTATTATGCCAAAAGTGAAACCTCATCTCTCTTCTTTTTTTTTTTATCATCAAAAAAAAAAAAACTCTAACAAGCATTAGCTCTCCCTGAAAATAAACAAAAGAACTCCCATATTTAAACTTAACTCGCTTCTTTTTTAGTGTGCAACAATGTTAAACTAAAATACTTAACATGCATTAACTCTCCCTGAAAAGTCCAGTTTAACTTGGCAGATGAGGCATACTTATGACACTAAATAGGGCAATATCATGAGTAGAATTCACAATTTCGGACTTGCAAATCGATAAGCCTTCTGATTTTCTTCATAGATATTTCCTTTTCTTTGATTTTTTTTTTTTTTAAAATTAGAAGTTTGACTATCCTCATATAAAGAACATATAATGTAATTGAAAACACATAATATATAATTAATCAGATTCTCAATTTATTTTCTTGTACATGCATGGTGCTATTAAGTATCAAAGAATGAGACAATATTTTAAATTTCTTTTTGAAGTAATAACATAAAATTAAAAGGAAAAAAAAAAAGTAAAAACAAAATTTGGGCCACCTTGGGAAGAACTAATCTGCCATGTAAATCTTAAATATTTGTGATGCATTCAATGAAACAATTTCACGTCACCCTCCTTGAGACTCACAATCTCAGTTCCCAAACTCCATACAGAGAAGCAAAAATAAATAATATTATTCTTTTAGAGAACAAAAAAATAAAAATTGAATAAGAGGAGTGCTCTGGCTCCTGCAAAGGAGTGGAGTCCTTGGCAGATAGAGATTGAAGACGTCTGTTCCTTTGCTGTTTAGTTCTTGACGTCTTTATCCAACTTACTGCTCTCTCACACACACAGAAAGAGAAAGTGGGGGATGGGGGGTAACCCTTATGATGATTGAGTGCACGTGTGGTAGGTCTGTCCACGTGCACCTGTTTTATTCAGTGAATTGATTGATTTGTCTCTTTGCTTTGCTTTTCCTTTCTGATTTTTAATTTTATTAGAACCTGTTTTATTTTAAGTTTTAACTGTCAAGTGTCACCTCCCCTGTGTCTATCTCAGAGACAGAAGGTTAAAAATGGGGCTTTTCACCAAAGTAAACGTTGGTAATTGGTAAATGAATGCTGTGGTAGCGAACCAGAGGGTTCACACACACATACCTGCCCTTCTCTCTCTTTCCAAAAAAGTGGGTTTGGATAAGTATCTGTGTATCACATCTATTATTTTATTTTTTGGGTAATTGCAGCAACCAAATCGACCAGCCTACGCTTCTTTTACAACTATTTTCTTTTCTTTCGTGTATATCCTTAGTCCTACCAATATTATTTATTAATATATTTATGGCCTTCAAGGGTTTTATTTTAACCGAAAATTAATATTATAATAAAACATTGTTTTCTAAAACCTGTGTGGTGATATTATAATTGGAGTAGTAAACATATGTATTAATGTGGAGAAAATATGTAAAATGGGTTCATTTTTAATAAAATTAAGGACCTGCCATTAACTAATTATATACATATCATGAAATGAAGAATAATTATAATGTCAATGACAAATAACATTTTGGTATTAAATGTACCATAATTTAATTAAATGATATTTTTGGCTAACAATTAAAATAAAAGGTACTGGAACCAAATGAAATGAAGAACATACATGGGGTTTTGAAGATAAAATTTTCAACTTTGTATCTCAATTAAAGTGGCAATATATTAATGTAGACAGAATAATATACCTAATGAGATAGATATAAACTCTAATGGAAGCCCATAATAAATAGTTACATGTAATATCATATCAATTGAGAAATTTTTTTATATTCGAATTTTATTGCTTCTTTTTGTGGACGTTACAAACCTTTAATATAAAACACACAGGAACAAAAAAAAGAAATGCACACTACTTTACTCCTCTATGTCAATCTAGTGCACGTTGAAAAAGCTTTTATATATATACCATAATTTCATTTCTTGTTAACCAGACAAAATTACGTAGAGAAACCTAATCAAAATTCATATATTAACAACCAAATTAATTGAGATTTTGAGAGTAGATTATATACAGATAAAAAAAAAATTAACATGTCTCTAGAATTTATAAAGTGTGTCAATGTAGTATCTATATTTTTAATTTAAACAATTTCATTAAATTTTCTATTAAAATTGACAAGCAATGTAAAATTTAAAATATTCTGCTGATAATTAATATTATATATATATATATATCTTTTAATGAAACAATAAATATGATTTGTCAATTTTGATAAAAAATTTTTTTATCAAATAATCCATTTGATGATAATAAAAAATATAGGGATAAAATTTTTAAATTAAAAATATAAAAACTATATTAATACTCCTTCTAGAATATAAAGGTGATGAATATAAATAAACCATAATTTTAATTTTACACACACATGCACGTATTCATGCATATAGTATTTTGTACTGTATCTTTGAAGAAATGGCAGAAGAAAGAAATCACGTGTGGTAGTCCATTTGCTGTTATTAATGTTACAGTGATGGGGCTCAAGTTCTTTTCTTTGCTTGCTTCGATGAAGTCACGCCTAGCTACTTAATGCTTTCTTTTCTTTTTTTTTTGGTGAATAGCTACTTAATGCTTTCAATGCAAAGGCCTTGTACTAGATTCAAGTCCACCATCAAATTATACAAAACAAAGGGAAACTAATTTACCTAAAAAATAAAAACAAAGGGAAACCATACATAGAGCTTACTACAGCGAAGGCCTCTGTATTACTGAACATGACTTGCCAATTGCCATGCTTGATTGTTACTGAATTTGTAGTAATTAATCAATATAAACTAATGCATATATCACTGATTTGTTTGTCCATATAAAACTCGCTAGTCGATGTGTCTAATAATATTGTAGGTTTTCGCAAACTTCACTATAAGATTTCCATATGGAGTTCAACATCGATATATATACATATATATATATATATATATGTATATATATAGATATATGTCCTTCGTACGTGTAGACACAGTCTTTAACACGTAGCCATATAAGTTGAGGCAATATTGGTCACAGGCCATACCACATCCTAAAGCAACAGTTCCAATTTCGACTCATATAAGTTATAAACCCTAGAGCCCCACAGGGGTTTAGAGTCATGTGCAACGGCATGGACTCCATTTAATTTTGTTATAAATAACCATGGCCGAGCTATAGAACCCTAGCTATAGCTATATGTCTCTTCGAACTCATTGAAGCAGCAGGATAATATATATTTAGTCGCCATTAAAGAAAACTAATAATATTTTTTTTCCCAAATTGTAAATTAAGGGTCATTATTTCTTTGGTTGACTTTTCTTTTCTTATATAAATTTGGCTAGCTAATGGTTACTCCACTCGATGGCTCATAAAGGTCATCATCAATGTTCGTCCTAGCCTAGTAACTTTAACTTTTAAGAAACTCTTGGAAGTTCTATATGGATCATAAAAGCAATTTCATCTACGAACTTCCTTATAAACTATAGAAAAAGAATATAGCCGATCAGATTCATCACCACCATTAACATAAATTTAAAACAATATATAAAACACATATATATAGATATATACATAGGGAAGGAAATTAGAAGGATAGAGAGATTGACATGCAACAAATATAATTAAATTAAGGAATGAGATTGTTGAGATGGACTAAAGATGTAGGTTTAGCCCCCAAAGTGTGTGCTTCCAACCAACATTTTGCATAAGATTCTCAACTTTTGAAGCTGTTGGCTCCACAGCAAGCTCCAAGTAAACCCCACCCCATGTGTTAAAAGCTCCCCAATTGGGTTTTGTTTGATATATATACACAAAGTGCTTGTCTTTGCTGTTGTTTCTTTCATTTCCCACTTTGTATTTTTTTGTTTTTAAAAAACTAATTACGAAAAAATAAAAATCTTTGCTGTTTCTCTCTTCCATTTAAGCACCAGATTAGGTAAACCTTATGTTATATAGCAGACACCAAAACCCATGTGATCTGGTGCCTGCTTGGCCACAATGAGGATGAAACTTAAAAAGCTCTAGGTGGGGCTGGCTGACATATATCTTTGTGTAGAAAAACAAACAATGGAAAACTATTGCCTAATTTTCTTGCATGTTACCCCCTCGTGGGTATATCGTAATCGTCCTTGGTACGATAGCGGAATATTGACAAGTACCTGACAGTTTTGTGAGCCCAACTCCTTTGCATATTTTTCTTTTTGGCAATAGAAATATGAAAATAATTTGTCCCTTATTTGGATCCTTCGTGTGTGTTTTCGTTTTCCTCCATTTATGAAATCAAAGGCTTCCCTTGTACATACGTGCAATTATAAGTTGGTATATATATAATATATGTGTGTGTATTAATTACTTATCGTATAGTGTAATCTGCAACATTCTTATATCGATCATTTCATTTTCATTAGTAGCTGGATATTAACTGGCTATATATCTTTTATTCTTGATAGAATATTTTGTAGTTCATTTCTTTTCTATACAGAAAGTAGGGGACCGAGGGATTAATATTATGGCTATATTCGTGTGTTTGTATATACATACGATATGAGAATGTATGGCCATTATATTGTGGGAGAAAACCAAATGCGCTGTATAATCTGTACGTAGTACCATGCTAAACCCTACGATTTTTTCCTTTTTTTTTTTTTGGAAACAATGTCATGGTTGACGTCAGTTTTGACCCTGAGCGCAGTTTATTCGTCTATAAAAGCAAGCGTATGAATAGCTTTTTTCTGATTAGTCGATTATACTATTATTCTCGAGCATAGAGCAAGAAAATATTATATGTATATATATATAGACACACACACATATATGTGTATTTACAATTTCATTAGTCTTGGGAGCTCAAGTATGAAAAATAGGTTACTGTATGAATGGGAACCCCATTATTTTAGCCCCATCTCATCCATGCATGCTAGCTATATATACAATTAATTTGTTTAGCTGAAGCATGTGGTAGTCATTATCTTAATAATCATTCAAATGGGTTTTGATGGATCATGGATTTGCCTCGGGAAATGAGCTCTCTATTCAAAACACCAATAAAAAGAATAAATGTTCGGAATTTTTTTCATCCAAATCAATTTTTAATTTTTAATTTGAATCGAAGACAAAAGTCCAGGGCCACATTAGTCAAATAGCAAAAATATCAAAATCAATAAAGTATAGAGATATATGGTATCTCCAATATATATAAACATAAGAGAGAGAGTGATTAAAATAGTGTCTCATATTTATTTAAGTGTTCCAAAGACCAATAACATGAAGCCCATTATACATTCGCCCAAAGCAAAACATATTGGTAGTGAAAGTAGTATTAGGTTAATCATATAGATCTGATATGTTATATTTCATAATTCATAGAATAATTAATATAATGACTTTGACATTATAAATAAAAGTGTATATAGTTTTTTATTGGGCTTTCCAAGATCGTTAGCATGTGTTAGATACCTTCTAGCTTACCAACTCACATGCTCCACATTAAAGATTGATAGGCTACTCGGCACTCTATAAATCAATACTATCGCTGGCTATGTAAATCATATTAGTTAACCACAGTAATCTTGGTCAATTATATACATATATGTAATCAGTCGGTGAAGATTGCAATTTGCAAATAGAAAAGAATGAATATATGAAAATAAGGTACTTTCTCTTTTTCTAATTTTGAGAAAGAAAAAAAAAAAAGAATTTAAGGACACATTTTTGTGTATATGAAGAAGAGTTCGAAGCAAAAGTTTCAAAGGAAGATGGACAGAAAAATATTAGAGAGCAAAAAGTCCAATTGACGCCGCCAATATTTGGAGTAACTCGTATAAAATATGTCTTTTACTTTTGAAAAGTAGGAAAATAAAAGATTGAAGAATCTAATTAAGAAAAAAGAATCCTAGAACAAGACCTTTTTTCTTTTCTTTTTTTAAATTGCTTGGTAATTTAAAATTTGAGTTCTCAAATTTTTTTCTAAATGATATGGTTTTCCTCTAAAGTTGCTATAGGTTGCCACTTCATTAGGTTTAAATTTTTAAATAAGTAATGAGGTGATAACTTCCAGTGCATTTGGGAATAATTTCGGAGGCTATATTTAAAATCCTAGCATTTTTTTTTTTGGAAAAAAACACTTGTTATATATATATATATATATTCACATGCATGCGTGATTCTTTTTCTTCTTACTTTCTCTGGCCAAAGACGGTCAAAGTAGATAATTAGTCAGATTGCATACCCTCTTACAATCTAGCATTACTTAGTTGAAAGTTTTGTGGAAATATTGACCAAATGAAAGTGGTATCCGGGTAGATTTTATATGTTCTTTGGAATTTGGATCCGTGAGTAAAAGTGATTGCCGACCATCTTAACTTTATTAGAAGTTTAATTTTTGTAAATAATTAGCCAGTGAATGTTGGTGTTGAAGCTTTTGATTAGTCAAGTTAAGAATATTTTGCTACAAAAGAAAATAAATGAAAATAAATTTTATAATTTTAGGATCAATTATTGGAAACAGACAAAGCCCCGAGTGAGATGATGGCAATATTAGGTGCCCATTGGTATCACTGAGGATTTTGTTTGATGATTATCCAATTACCTCCACTTCCAAATCTTTTATTTTCTTTGATCACTTTGTAGCCCACTGTTCACACAACAAAACATGGAATTTATATTAATTAATACATAAAACTATACTTTTGCCTCAGCTATAAGCTATAGCTGAATTATTTCATTTAAATATACAACCGTGTAATCGCTGTCTTTGAAATTTATGTTTCCATTAAGTTAATGCTTTGCAACCAGCATCCCATATGCTCCATTATACAAACTAATATTAAAAGAGGTTCTTGGATTATATCCAATGCATCCAATTTGTAATGACACAAAGCCAAGATTTTGGGCTTTTTGGTTACATTACATAGACGCACACGCACATGCTGAAGCAAACATGCACAACATAGTATATGATGAAAAAGTTGATGAAGTACTTTGGTTGTCTCAGTTCCATCCTGTTGAAAGCAATGACTTTTTTTTTCTTTTTCTTTTTATAGTTTTTTGTTAGGGTAAAATTTTGGAATTAATGAAGTCATCAATACGACAAGGTTATGTCAAATAAAATATATCCATTAGGTAAACAAAAAGCTGAATAATCACCTATTTTATTAGTTACTTAAACTACTTAACTGTGACACAACAGTTTGGGATTTGGGATACAAAGTTAACCTAAACAATTAGGTTCCCTCTATAAATGAAATATGTTCTTCCTATTCTTTTTCCTTTTTGGGTCATACATAATTTGATTGGTAGTACTATTGGATCACATTTTGGTTGTGTGAAGGGTGAAGCCCACATTGTTGTTTGAGTTGTATGGATGTCTTGTTGTGACGCCTGCCTCAGTACTTAGCAGCTGAACCCGAATACTGCACCAACAGTATCTATGCGCCTTTCATGTAGGGGTTTTGTTACATTACTCTCTCTAGCCCATTTATAGGCAACAAAATAACTTGCCAATGAATGTTGTTAATGTAATTTTTCATAACAATACCATCCTCTGTTTTTGCAAATGTAATTTTTTTTTAATTTATGCATTCATTCTTTTAAGTTTTACACTCAAGGGTCATGATCATTCGTATATGAATATGTATTTTCTTATATATAAATTTTTTTCTACAAATATACCAACCACTTGAGACTTTTAAGTGGATCATGAAATCTCAATCAGTACGTGATTAAGCGCTATGTAATATATTCCTTCTACATCGTGCATGGGGACGTTGATCCTGGCTGCGACAAAATATGACACAAAATTAATGAAAAAAAAAAAGAAAAAAAGAAAACTTTGTTCGGACAAACTAATTAGCATGCATGTTCATTTTATTTCAAAATCAATAGGGGCTAAAATGGTCCTATGGAGTTCATTTGGGTATGCTCCGGTCAACTCCAAACAAGTAATTATAACAACCAACAAATCAAAATCAAAACACCATAACATTTAATTAGTTAATTTTCATATTATGTGTTAATATTAGTTATGATAGTAGTAACATGCATGTATATTAAAACATATACAAACAAAGAGAATTCTCTAATGAAGAATCTATCATTCAATCATTTTGGAATTAAATTAGCTTTTCAGGATAAAAAATCAACATTTAGATATAAAAATCGACTGTTAAAGTTAATATTTAACTTTTTCAATAAAAAATCCATATTTAAGGATTGTAAATTAACTTTTTAAGATAAAAGCAATCGATTTTTAGGAATTTAATTGGACTTTACATAGATCAACAATTGACCTTTTGAATCAATAATCAATTAAATAATTGACCTTTGAAAATGAAAATTAACCTTTTGGAATAAATATTTTATCTTTTGTAATAAAAATTCACTGAAATTAAAATTGGTTTTTGGGTATTAAAATCAACATTATGGAATGAAAATGACTTTTGGAAATAATAACCAACCTTTTAAGATTAATAATCCACATTTCTCAATGAAAATCAATACTTAGGGATTAAACATCGACATTTTCCCATAAAAAATTGCATTGGGGGATGAAAAATCAACTTTTTAAGGGTTATATTTGACCTTTGGGAGATAAAAACACCAACATTTTCCCTAAAAATGCCTTAATGAATAAAAAATTGACCTTTTGGATTAAAATTGACTTTTAGGATTAAAATCAACATTATAAGATAAAAAAATCTAACTTTTGTGGATAAATACTACACCTTTGTGGATAAAAATCAATATTTGGGATCAAATAAACATTTTCCAGTAAAAAATTGTCATTGGAAATGAAAATTAACCGTTTAGAATAAAAAAAATTAAACTTCAAGGATTAAAATTAACTTTAGAGGATAAAAAAAAATTGACATTTAGGAATGGAAAAAAGCCTTTTTAAATCAATAATGAACCGACTTTGGGAATAAATAATCGACCTTTTAAATAAATAACGAACTTTATGAATAAAAATCAACATTTAAAGATGAAAACAAAATTTAACCTTTGTTGGATCAAATATCAATCTTTCTAAATTAAAAAATCGACACGTTTGTAAAAAAAGAAGAGGAAGAAGATTTGGGGAGAAAAATCGACCTACATTTTGGAAAAGAAACAATCAACTTTTAGGATGGAATAGACCTTTGGAATCAAAATTAGTACTACAAAAATGAAAATGACACATCAAAACACTTGGGACTTACTGCACATGCATGAACGTCGGCGCATCCACATGAGAGCTCCCCATTAAGCAAGTCTAGAGCTTGAAATGATCCTCCTCCTTCACTCCTCTGCACATGTCATAATATCACACATCACACCCCTTCATTTTTATGCTTTTTGACCCCACTACGTATAAAATTTGAACTTTTTTTTTTCCTCATAACATACATCGCCAAATTAAATGGGGTCTCAGGGAACCCTTTGACGACTATACCTTATAAAAATCAACGGCCACAAAGTTGGCCCATCTGTTTCCAGCAGCACCGTAACAAGTGTGAAGCATGTCAACGAGTGGCTGAGAATTTTGTATACAAACCATTTGCTTAATGGGAATTGACTCAAAATAGTTTACCAACACCAATGATTTACTCTTGTCATCAAGCGCTGATGACTCTGCTCTATTTGGACAACTTCCCGCATTCATTCCTCCATTCCCATCTGAAAAATTCATTCATAAATTTTTTTGGTCAAAGAATTAAAATAATATTCACAAGATAAAATCATAGCTTGCTAGCTTCCTACATTGATTTTCGACCATGTAGTTCCATTGGTATGCAATTTCTTCGGTGTCTTCCTTGGTTTTATTTGAAGTGAAAACAATCAGCCTGTGATTATCAGCCACCATTTCACTAACTAGTGGCCAATCTTGACCATTTTTGGGCATGTCTTTCAATGGAAACCAATACTTCATCAGCCCAGAATCCATAAAGACCTTTGTCAATCCATTAGTGGCTTGAACATAGTCTTCTAGGATCAATGTCACAATTTCTCCTGGGTTGGCTGATAAGAATGCTTCAATTTCCTTCAACGTATCTATAGCTGGTCCCTACTCCATTGTTAATGACAAGCAGTACTATATAATAAAATATGATTGAAGTAGGCATTTGTTTTAATAAGAAAAAAGAATTAAATTGTACATACAAAAGCAGTAAAGTCGTGGCATTTTCCTCCAAATGAATGGCACAGCCACACGCCTCCTCTAAAATCGTAGGTATCAAGCATTAAGCCCCGAGCTCCATTCTTTAAATTAGTAGGAAATTAAACATTAGCAGCAAAGTTACAGCAATTAAGGTGGAAAATATTTAGGAAATTAATGTTGGTGTACGTACTTTAAGCTGCTGAGGGATGGTATCTTCTTGATTTGTAACGGCAAGCCGAGGTTGTCCATTGTCAATAGCAAAAGCATTGTGGGTTGTCAAAAATGCATACTTGTTGAAAGGAAGTGAATTATTCTATCCAATACAAAGCCACAAACCAACCAAGGAAACTAATTAACAAAAGTAATTATTGTACTTATAAAATTACTAGTAAGTTGGTGGGAGGGACTAATGATTGAATGTGGAGGAAGTTTCTCAGCCACTAAATCTGGTACCAATGACTGGGTCTATTCAGGTAAGTACGAACCCAGTTCATATTTTTTTGTTTTTCTACTTTTCACCTTGTATGGACATGACTAAGCCGCGTGTATGGACCTTTAGGACTCTGTTTTGCGATTGTGACAAAAACTTTTATCTTCCCACGAAGCTGCCTGAACGTGACGTATTGTTTTAATTTTGGTATTAAAACGTCACGTTTAGTTGATTGAAGAGCCAAAAAGCGCTCTCTGTTCTTAATTAAAACTTTACACGTTATGAGTATCTGATTTATCTAATTTTTATACATTTTTATTCTTAATTAAAATTTAATTCATATTTCATTTATTTTTCTTCCATATATAAAACAGTATGTATGTCACACTTTTAAATGGGACGGAAAAGGAAAATTGTGACCCGATTCAGATAACAAACCATCGGCAATTTCCCTTTTACAGTCCCATACACATTCCTTTTTCTTTGTCCAAATACATGTATACGATACGAATATCACTGACAACGTGATAATTACCTTATGATCTCTAAAGTACTAGAGGAGCTTAGAAAGGTAAAAACAGAGGAAAAAAGAGAGTAATTACCAGGAGCTTGAATTGGTCAGTAATTTGTGATCGTACACATCTAGAGCCTGAAAAACCAAGCGGGCAAGAGAAACAGTAGTATCCGGATTCACAATCTCCGGCACCTTTGCAATCCTCTAGTACTATCTAATAATACATGACAAACACATTGAAACCAAGTAGAATGAGAAATTTGGTTCCTAAAAAATTGGAAGCTGATCGGATTCTTATAAAGAGCTAATTACCTCGCACTCCCCATTAGAGCAAGCTGTGGCTAAGCTGATGAAATTCACTGCAACCAAGACGATCAAAGCAAAGCTTTTTCCAACACCCATTTGAGAGTTTTGGAGATTTGATAGGTAGGAGGCGAAGTATATATAGGACGAGGAGATGAGGGACATAAGTTTCAGATATGATGGTTTTCTCATGTGTTTAATTAGCTGAGAAAACGAGAGGATTCTCCAATGATGGTTTCATGGGTATAAAGAAGGGAACTGGAACATGCCAAAATAATATTCGATACGTTTGGCAATCCAATCACAACGACAAGGACGTTTATTAAATGTTGGACGCTAAGCCTCTAATATTGTTCGCCTTTCTATGTATGATTGAGACCCTTACGTCTATGGTGCTCCAACTTCTTATATATGTTTATCAATTAATATTATTTTAGGAGTTTAAAATAAAATGATATTATTGACTAAACATATAAACAAATTATAACAAGGTCATTTCATATCATATTTTAAAATTTTGATCAAACATAATTGCCAAATTTACTAATATTATGTATTTTTCAAAGCGGCAATTTTTTAAATAGGTGTAGGAAATAAATTTGATATATATTTTTTTAAAAAATTATGTAGCACAACAGTCTTTATATAATTGAATGACCTCGTCTGTACGTTACAGAAGCAGCAAAGTTTAAATATCTTATGTAACCTCCCACCTGTTAAAATAACAAGTATTTTTTTTAAAAAAATTATTCAGTGATATTTAAGTCTAACTCTTTATTTTTAAAACCTGTATATAGCTTAAAAAGGTCTAAATTATAGTTTAATCCTTTAATACTCTTATAAACGTGAAAAAAAACAGAGGATGAAAATTCTCCAATTCAAATTTCTTTTCCCACGACACAAAGAACAGAAAGAAGAGTAGATGTTAGTGAATAATTTACTGTTGGTTCTAAATTTAAAAAATATAAGTGCCAATTTAATAATGTGGGAGATAATTTGTAACTTTTACATAATCCAGAAAGTATTGGTGGTAAAAACACTATATTTTTATTTATATGCCCCATTACTTGATGGACTAAATGAAGAAATGTGAAAAATGAGACATATTTTTTAAGGTTAATTTGGATGTAGCAATATAGTTATTATCGACAAAAGAAGTGGAAGAACATGATGAATGGCCACTGCATGCTTTACAGTCCCACTGTTTCTCGAATAAACAAAATCTTAAAAAACAAAGAAGCAATTAAGAAAAAAGAATATACATCTTTGTTATTTATAGATGGTGATAACAAAATACTATACGTGCTGTGGATTAATTGTTTGCATGTATAATTTCATAACAAACTAAATCAATTTACGATTTTAGCGTGTATTATATAGTAGCACATGATATTGACCAAAAAACTATAGTAGCACATGATCAATAATGAACTATTTGTCCTGGGAGAAAAATTGGTTGATGGTAGGCATGATCTCGGGTCGACGAGTACGAAGAAACTTGCGCAGGCCGTGCTCTGCATACCTCTCTCCTTCTTCTTTGTTTTCAAGCACTCCCATCTCACGCTTCATTTTGTTCACTCTGCAAATTAAATCATCCAACCCCCCAATAATTTGTATTATTAACTGTTCTCTAATCAATAAATTTTGAATTAGTTATGCATATATATATATATATATATATAAATGCTCTGAGTTACATAGGTTACACTATTAATTATCTTTTATTTTTTACTTTTCACCATATACAAAAGCAGTTCTCTCTCTCTCTCTCTATGTATAAATGCTCTTTCTCTCTCTGTATATATATATATATAGACACACACGTACCTGACATCGGGGTTCATAAGAATGTTCCTTGTTAGCTGAAAGGCACACATGCTCGTCACAAAGGTCATGGCCGCTAGTAGCGGGTACACCTATTGTTTAGTTCCAACTACTCAATTAATAAACCGAAATATTGAATGTAACGTGTCAAAAAAAAGAAAAAGTGTAAATCAATCAAATTAAAATGAAAACAAAATGACTGTATTATTGAGAAAAATATTATAACCAAAATATAAAAGCAATACCGCTCACCTCTGGTTTCATCCAACGCCCCATCTGAAACTATTGCCTCTCTATTACCTCTATCTAATGATCGTTCAAAAACTACCCAAAATATTTCTCTCTCTCTCTCTCTCTAACTTTGCACTACTGTTGCAATGAATTTTTATGTGCTAGTTTTTTAGAATTTAACATATATATATATACGAGTAGGGTAGGGTCCTGTGGCCTGCCAGATCGGAAATTACACAACTGGAGGTGCAACATTTACAGTGGGCTGGTCTTGGCATCGAATATATTTAGGCAAAAAACCAGGGGCTTAGCCTCCTGTTTTCTTTCTTAACGTGGAAACTCTTTTAATGACTCAAAGCCCTCTCTAGCTTATCATCACCAGAATGTTCCATGCACTGACGCCAAATTCCTTATCCAATCTTCTTCCAAAACGGATTATCATGAGCATCTGATTTGACTTTTCAATCTCTTACATATTAGTTGACCTTGTTTTTTTATGGGTCAATACTAAAATGTTACTTGGAATATTCGAGTAGGTAGTCTGAGATTCTTTTCCTCAGACGTTATATCTAAAACGAGGTTAGAGGGATTTTCTTTTCTTTTTTTTTTTTTATGGTAAACAAAAAATCCATTAGAAAAATCAAAACAAGGTAACAGATTAGGCATCGAGGGAAAAAGCTAATAAGTACATTTTTCCCAAATTATAATATTATTTTATTAATTAACAAATTAATATACACTAATAATATAAATTTTAAATGAAAGTCAATAGTATATTAACATGTATAATATCATATCACTTCCAATACAAAATTGGAAAATTTTTTATAGAAGATATTGGGAAATAAATTAGAGGTTTGACCTGCTCGTTTAAAACAATATTATAAACGATTTAATTCCAAACGTAAATTTGTCACCTTGTGTATGTCTCTTTTACCGACCCTTATCTCACGACAACTTCATGGAAATTTCTTGAAATTTTGATAGTTGTGCATTCCTTCACATTAAATTTTTTTTTGGGGGAATTTTTATATGATTTATACTTTGATATTGCAGTTATATATATTAAATGTTTTACAAAAAAATTATTTAAAATATAAAATATTATCTTGTAGGGTATAAAGTTTTTTAGGTTTGGTATTAGAATTAGAATGTCCTGTGAACCCAACTGTGTATACATGTGAATATGGACTAGAGATTACAGTACCATGGGCTTCAAAATGGCTTGTACTGGACCAACAAAAGCCCAATCCATTAGCTAGACAGACCTACATGGATATCCTTTTAGGTAGGCCTTTATTCGTGACCCGAGTTCGAAACAAATCAAACATAAATTGTTGTTGACAATTTCAATTTGATACGATTTTCAATAAATTAATCTCTCCACTTTAATTGATTAACGCTGAAAAAAAATGTGGAATACTTTTAAATTTAACTCACGTGTGTATAAATTATTCATTTTTAGTCACTCTAACATGAGAGAGTTGAGTGAATTTTTAGTAATTTGTTGGTTAAATGAGTTGAGTGAATTTTTAGTAATTTTTTGGTTGAATTTAATTTATAAAAGTTATTAGCTTTAATCTCTAAAGTGGAAATCTAGCTAATATTGTAACTGATAATTAAAAATCAAAATCACTTATCCTACAAGTAGTGGGGTTTTTATTTTCATCATCATCTCTTTTGAGCGTGACGAATCTACACTTTGGACTATATTATGAACCATATAATTTTTATTTATATAACTTCTATATAATTTGAATTCAGTCCAATCCATGTCTCTCTCTCTACCTCATTCATTCCCCTCATTTTCCTTTTCTTTCTAGATTTCCAATAAATTTAGTCGGAAATTTCAACCTTTTTTGTTTTTTATAAATGTAGTCCACTTTATTTTAAAATTTTGATTTCTCCCCTAATAATAAACATGGTGATGACGAAAGCATTTGCAAAATTTTTGCTCTCCATGGCTTGAGCCAGTCTTAGTGGTAAGAAATGAGGCAATGAATTTTCCTCCTTCTCCTTCTATCTCTATCTCTAGGTTTCCAATAAATTTAGCTGGAAATTTTAATCTTTTTTATTTTTTTTTTTTATAATTGTAGTCCACTCTATTTTAAAATTTTGAATTTGCCCTTAATTAGCAACATGGTTATTTTAAAATTTTGAATTCGCCCCTGATGATCAACAGGGTAATGACAATAGCATTTGCAAAACTTTTTCTCTTCATGGCTTGAGCCAGTCTTAGTGGTGAGAAATGAAGCAATGAATTTTCCCAATCTACACCTTTTCTCTCTTGGACGTTGCACATCAGCATAACACTTCCCTCCCTATTTAAACCTTAAAATTCTCACACATAGCACGTTGATACACTTCATCTTCTCAATTAACAAATCGTTCGGCATAAAAGCTTTTTATGCAAATTCCTAATGGAGTTGTCATTCTTCATAGCTTATTTTTAAGGCTTGTTCATGGTACCAACTTTTAGTGTGGGAGTCCCTTGGCTCAGACGCTATGTGCCCAAAAACTGAAGGAAATTGAGTTTTTTTTTTTTTCTGTTCCATATTTGTGTGTATGTATTTATATATATATTGGAAGCAGTTGGTAGAGTTCTTTCTCTGAAAAGAGGACTTGTTGCTTGTCCCTACTACTTTTGCATTGCTTCAAATTAACTCATGCTCTCTCAATGAAAACGTGGACCAAATAAAGGAGGACTTTAGAGACCAGATTTGTATCATATTAGTTGGCAATCTTACAGTATGTAACAAGGCAAACCCCGTTACCAAGTAAATGACCAAAATGGGTTTGGTGGAATGCAGAATAATTACTAGATATCTTATAATATATTACACCTTTTCAACACTACTCAGCAATTGGTGAATCGTTAAGAAAAAATGAATACCATGCATTGAATCCGTGACCAGGGTCATTTACGTAAATAGCTCCCAGCTTCCCCTGTCCAATTCATCAACTGTCAACTTCACCCCTCAACCAGGACAGTTGGAATGTAGTTCTCATTTCTTTACATATTTCCCGTCTTGCAGTCTCACTGGGGCGTTGGCGTTGCTTTAAGACATGGAAAGTTGAACTGAAACTCTTTCTCAGGATTAGAAGATTTTACAAGTATCTAACAACCATTAGGTAACCCCATTTCTCTAGAACCTAACGGATTCTTCTGCTCGTTTGCAGTGTCTCTCTTATTAATTGCTTCAATTGTATACATAGTTGGTGGTGATGAACCTTTTTTTATTATTATTATTGCACATTCCCTGCCATTTTCAGCCATATACTAAATATAAGAAACCTGTAAAAACTCCAAGTGCAAGAACTTGCATAAGCTTTTACCAACTCAACCCCATTGTTGATTTTGTTTGATAGATAGGTTTGTAGAGCAAAGATGAGATTTCTCATCCCAGCTCTTATCTTCCTTGTGTTATTTTCCTCTGCAGGTAATTCAAGCTTCCATTCCTTAACGTTTTCCACTTTAATCGTCTCTGTTTATTCTGATGTTGACTACTTGTTTGTTCTGTGAATGCAGCTGCTTATGACCCTTTGGATCCAAATGGAAACATAACAGTCAAATGGGACATCATGTCTTGGACACCAGATGGCTATGTGGTATGCTATATATCTCATAGCTACATCCTATTCATTTGTTTTCAAATTTGCTTCATTTTTATGTAGGAAATTGTATATACAAATAAGCTGATGATATATATCTATTGCAGGCAACAGTAACAATGAACAACTTCCAAATGTACCGCCATATAATGAGCCCGGGATGGACCTTGGGATGGACATGGGCTAAAAAGGAAGTGATATGGTCCATGGTAGGGGCTCAAGCCACTGAACAAGGTGACTGCTCAAAGTTCAAAGGAAACGTACCCCATTGTTGCAAGAGAAACCCAACAGTGGTGGACTTGCTTCCCGGTGTCCCTTACAACCAGCAATTCACAAACTGCTGCAAAGGTGGAGTGCTGTCTTCATGGGGACAAGACCCAACAGCCTCTGTCTCTGCCTTCCAGGTGAGCGTCGGCTTAGCAGGCACTTCAAACAAGACGGTCAAACTTCCCAAGAACTTCACTTTGCTTGGTCCAGGACCAGGGTACACTTGTGGCAGGGCTAAAATTGTGCCTCCCACCACTTTTCTTACTACTGACCGCCGCCGTAAGACGCAGGCATTGAGTAAGTGTTCCATCGCCTTCCATGTTCTTTATATATTCTTGTTTATTTTGATGATTCTGGACGTATTGTTCCCATCTACATCACTATAAGGCATCTGTTATACAAATTTGTGACTAAAACCATATCAGTGAAAGACTAACATCGTATATAATCATACTAAATGCAGTGACATGGAATGTGACCTGCACTTATTCGCAGCTTCTGGCTAGGAAAAACCCAAATTGTTGTGTATCTCTTTCATCCTTCTACAATGACACAATTACTCCTTGCCCCACTTGTTCTTGTGGCTGCCAGAACAAGGCGAATTGCGTCAAGTAAGTCCACTCCCAACATTATTTTGTATGTTTATTTTCAAGCTTTCCCATATCTAAAAAAGATGTACATGTTGTTACAGAAGCGACTCCAAAATCCTTAACATGGTGGGAATACACACACCAAAGAAAAACAATGCCCCGCTACTGCAGTGCACACACCACATGTGCCCCATCCGGGTGCACTGGCATATCAAACAAAACTACAAGGATTACTGGCGTGTGAAGGTCTCTATTACAAACTTCAACTATAGGCTTAACCATACGCTTTGGTCTCTGGTTGTTCAGCACCCCAATCTTAACAATGTCACACAAGTTTTCAGCTTTGATTACAAGCCTCTTGTTCCCTACGGATTGATAAGTGAGTTGCCTTAGAAATTTTCTTTCTTCACTTTTGTTCAGAACTGGTTTCAAATGATAATATCATAACGTAGTCATTGAATTATATACATGCAGATGATACTGGTATGTTCTATGGCATGAAGTTCTACAACGATCTATTAATGGAAGCTGGGCCATTAGGAAACGTTCAGTCAGAGGTGCTTCTCCAAAAGGACAAGAACACCTTTACTTTAAAGCAGGGATGGGCATTTCCTCGCAAAGTCTACTTCAATGGCGATGAATGCGAGTTGCCCCCTCCTGATGCATACCCGTACCTGCCCAATTCTGCCCAGCAGAATCTATTTGCCTTCTCAACATTCATCTCCTCAATACTTTTCCTGTTAATAGTTATTTATTGATTGGCGTCCTAGAATTGGAATTCTTTCCTGTCCCTGAAAATTTTGAAGACAATGATATATACTTGGACATGAAAACGGATTGTATAATTACTTGATACATTTTTGGGAAGAACCAGAAGTTCGATTTGTCAATAGAATAGATTACACAAAGTCTGAACTTGATCTTACTAGACTTTTCCTGGTTGCTACAACTGTTATGTCATAAGATTATGTACTTAACTTCCATCTGTATACTTAAACCAGAAAGGGATTAAAAGACATAATATTGTACAAAAAAAAGAAGTCTCTTGATTTAGGTGCACTTCATAAATCAGACATTTTTCCTAGTTTGTAGCCGCAGAATGGGAATTTTCCAATGTAAAATGATAGAATCAAGGATCTTGCTTCTATGGAAAATAGGAATAATTGGGGAGAACAGAAGCAACTACACTATCAGAACATTGAAAAAGCTAAAATTCATCGTTGATTGTCTTTGTATTTACTACAATAAAATTACAAGATGCACATTGTAATCACATGCAAAATAATTGGATAGATGAATATACACAAAAATACAGCTACAAGTAACAAAATGGCAGTAAATTCACCCATCCATATGCGCTAGAGAAACAAACAACAGCAGCGCACCTGAACCCACTTGGTTTCTTGCTAGACTCTCACCCAGATGCATGAAAAACTAACTTGTTTTCTTGCCTAGAATATCATCCAAAGACATGAAAAATTTTCAAGTGGCTTGTATAAACTATCGGGGTCAACTATCTGATCGTGATCGAGTACACATTTCCAAGTATAGTTTAAGCACAAGCATATAAGAATGCCATTATTGATAGGATAGTCATGATTAGCTTATTCAGGGAGATCTGTCCTAGGGAAGCAGCATTTGGCAACCATGGATAGGCATCAGGTGGCGGCATGACACAGTTATCACCGTTGAAATAGATTCTGTGAGGGAAAGCCCAACCTTTGTCAAAACTGAAAGTTGCTTTATCCTTCCGGAAAAGTATCTCTGACTGTACATTACCAAGGCGTCCAGCTTGCATGAGCAAGTCATTATAGAACTTAATTCCCCATAGCATGGCAGTATCATCTGTTAGAAAAGGAATTTACATTATACAAACATCTAATACAAGACTAACAGTCAAGCACTCTACATGTCGTAGCATTAAACAGGAAACTAAACTAACAGATAGAGGCACCATAACTCTTATTATTGCCCCAAAACTGGAAATATAGGTATACTCCATGTAAAAGAACATATGAAAAAACAACACTATCCAACAAGTAAGGACGACTTACTTATAGATCCATAAGGATTTAGCGACTTGTAGTAAAAACTGAAAACCTGCGTCACATTGTCGAAATTTGGATGTTGGACAACTAAGTTCCATGCTGAGTAATTCATTCTGTAATTGAAGTTGGTAATCGTGACCTTTACACGCCAATAGTCCTTGTAGTTTAATTTGACATGCCAGTGAACTCTGATTGGGCACATATGGTTTGTACAACGTACGAGAGGCGTATTGCTATTCTTTCCAGAGCCTGAGACGACTGATTCTAAATATGGTGAGTCTGCTCTGTAAAACCAAGAAGACAAAAGGAAAAGGATATTAAAGAATGCAAATGAAATAATATTAAATAAAAGTATTAATAGGGAAGTGATATTGTTCTGGTCAATAGTAACTCACTCTGCACAGCTTCCTGGCTGAGTTATGTTACTTTGGCAGCCACAAGAACATGTTGGGCAGGACACTATCGTGTCATTGTAGAAGGATGAGAGAGACACACAGCAAGTCGGTGTTTTACTAGCCAGAAATTGTGAATATGAACATGTAACATTCCACGTCACTGACAGGAAAAAGAGCTGGATTAGACCGAACATTTTGGAAAGGTACTTCGTTGAAACATTTTGTTAAGGGGAATGATGATCTCTATTCACAATTTCTTCCTTCATAAATTAATGATACTCCTAGTTTGGTATTTCTTTAATAATGACATAACTAATAGTTATTAAAGGAATTTCTCATCTGGATAAGAAAAAGTTACGTTTCCAGAAATATAAATTCATAGATGGAATACAACTTTTTCAACACCATGAGTTTTGAAATTAGAAGATTAATGAATCTAACCACAGCTTCACATGCAAACAGAAACCAAACTGCAATCTAGTAAAACCAAATAGTAACAATCTGATGATATCTCTAAAGTAAACATATCATGGTGCTTGTTTGGTATGTTGAACTATAAAACACATTCTGATATACAAGCACTAAACACATTTATAAGCTTTATCAACTTACTCAAAGCTTGTGTGGCTCTCCTTTTATCTGCTGTTAAAAATCTACTGGGTTTGACAGTTTGTGCCCTTCCACAAGTATATCCAGGCCCTGGGGCTTTCAGAGTGAAGTTCTTAGGTGCTCTGACTGTTCTGTTTGAGGTTCCTGCTGCACCAACACTCAGCTGGAATGAACTTAATGCATTAGCAGGATCTTGAACCCATGAGCTAAGTACTCCCCCTTTGCAGCAATTTGCAATCTGCTGGTTGTAAGGAGTTCCTGGCATTAAATCGACGATTGTTGGGTTCTTTTTACAAGAATGTGGGATAGTCGTTTTATACTTCGAACAATCTCCTTGCTCTGTTGCTTGCCCGCCCACCATGTTCCATATAACCTCTTTCTTTGCCCATGTCCATCCCAGCGACCAACCTGGTGCTTGGATATGACGATATTGCTGGAAGTTAAAAATTGTAACAACTGCCTGTCCATTCAATGAGGATGCTGATTAGAAATAACACCCATCACATGAAAGAAGAAGTAAAGTGAGTACAAGAATGCTGCTGCCAGTGACCAAAAGAGACAATGCTTTACAATTTTGAGTATTAATATTTCTTCTAAACAAAACGACTCTCCTAATTGTTTCCTAAAGGGACTAAATAACCCACGGCATGCTTCTATTTTCTTCACCAGTTTGAGTCAGTAAATGCATCTAATATCAGAAGCAAATATCAAAATTTGATGTAATACAACATGAACTCGCTAATATACTCTTCGTTAGTAATGACATACTACTTACAACATAACCATCAGGAGTCCAGCTCATAATATCCCATTTGATTGTGATATTTCCGAATGGATCAAGTGAATCAAAGGCTTCTGGAGAAAAAGAAACAACCAGCAAAAGAAACTCATTAACTTATAACACCATTGGTATAAATTGTAAATTTTAGTCACCAAAAACAATAAAAAGAAACCACTGAGTTTGTGATTCTAATGATACTTTTATTTTATTTCACTGAGGATTTCAAAGAGAAACATTTGTTTTAAATAAGAAAAGTTAAATAAATGTACTTGCAGCACTAATACAGAACTATGTAGAATTTTCTGGTCATTCAAAGCTCCTAAAACAGAGCAAGTCCTTAATTACTCATCTATTTTCTGCTTTAAAGATCTGCATTATTTCTGATACAGTACAAATAGACTCCTACTATACACTCCATGTGCATGGGCTATATAGTCTTACACCAAATAAGTAAAAATAAAATAAAATAAAAAAGGTAAATGTGCCTTCTCGACGCACAGTAACCTTGAATAAGAAATTGCGGAGTTTACTTTTTCTCTTACAATACGAAAACACAATCATTTCTTATCAAATTATCTCCTTATGGTATTTCTTCCATAATTATTAATGTTGTTCAATGCAAAAATTATAAGCTCGGAGACCAAACCTCTTCATTTTACAGAGTACTCCAAAAAAACGGAAATAAGACTCATTTCTTGCCAAAAACCCATTATAATTGACATCAAATGAAACCAAAACAAAATTAAAGCTTGGAACTTTTCAATGAATTAAGAAAAACCCATTTCACATTTAACAAACTCAAAACAGAAACATACAAAAATTTATAAACAATATTCCAAATAGTCAACTTTCACCCACATAAACAATATAATTCCTCATTATGAGATGCATTTGAATGCCTAAATAATCAAAAGTTGGTAACCCATGAACAAACAAGACACAGAAGTAAAGTTTAAGAATAGGAGAAGAGAGAGAGTGAGGAAGAGAGAGACTGTGCCAACCTGTTGAAGTGAAGCTAGCGCATGAAAGAAAGAATACCAGCAAAATGGTGCAACTGGGTAATTTCGATACGAATGTCGAGCCCATTTTCAGCTGCAAAGTTTTCTTCTTTCTGGAATGTTTGTGTTTCCCGGCTATCAGAGTCTCTTAAGAAAACAAATAAAAAACCGAAGGAGACGAGGAAGAAGAACGCGGAGAGAGACTGAGTGGCTTTTTCACTACTCACAGGACAAAAGTCAGTTTAAGGCATTAAAAAGTAGACTTTGGAGCCCACAGTTAATTTCCAATAACGAGTATACGCACGGAAATCAATTGGGTCACACATGCAATTAACAATGACTTAATGGCTAAAACGAGGGAGTAAAACAGACGGCTGGGATTGGATGCGTAACAGCTGTGATGATCGGTTTAGCGTCTCCTAGAAGCTACAGCCTGTGCAGTGCAGTTTGACTGCGCGTATTTGATCATGGAGTTGTGAAAGCACTTCCCTGCAAAATCCATGGTCTTCTTTTTTTGACTGTTTTTCTACATTGCGACACGTTTGGATCTCACTAATCACCTCACACCCAGAAACTATTTCTATAATGGAAATGCGAAGAATGAAAATAGTCTGAGGGGAAATAAAAATGAAATCTTTGATCGTTTTTATTCTGATAATTACTTAAATTTCGTAATGCATATCATCTTCTTAAAGGTCATCATCAGAATTTAAATTTGAAACGTTTAATCTCAGTAAAAACAGGAGGGAAAAATGGTTTTTAAATACTAGTGCATATCATCTTCTAACACCTTTGTTTTTTGGTGGGTAAATATAGTTACAGATCAAAATATTTATAAAATAAATATTAATTAACTTTATTTGTTTGGCCAATTCCTTCCAAGTTTTGAAACATTCCCGCTATTTTTAATAATTAATTAATTGGACAAGGACCTTATAAATCTTAATTACCCCAAAAACAAAGAGGCAATGAATTTTCTATGTAGAAAATAGAGAAGCGTAGGTAAGCACCCGTTTGGGTGGTTTCAATTCTGCCAAATATATATATGACACAGCATTGACAGCTAAGATGCACCTCATTTGACGACACGTGCACGTATCTAAGCTATGCGTTTGGAAATTGGCCTGCCGTGGTCCAGCTGTCATTCTGCAAGTGGCCACGTTTTGTGTGATGCCGGTCAAAATGTCTGGGTGTAGGGAGGCTCTCACTCACGTGCAAACCAACGATGTCACATGTAATTCCCTTTTTGGCACTGCTTGTTCTGACCGTTTCGTACGCAAAAATTAAAAATAAAAGTCTTATATGTATAAATTCTACAGTATTTGTAATTTAGAAAATGAACAGACTATAATTAAGCATGACTCAGGACCATTATGTATTTTTATTATTATATAAAAAAGAAGAAGAAGAAGAAGCTATATTGATTTTTTTTAAGACTATAATTTAATTTGAGGGTATTTCCTCAATAATGCTGCTGACAAGTACTACGTTGGAATGCATTTCTTGTGCATATTCTAATTTAATATGGCAGGCCCAGTTTTTCATATGCATGCCATGGGCCTTGTTTGGAACTGGGCCCTGCTTCTGTCAAACCACAATTTTATGTTCCATTAAATAAATTTCTTCATTGATAGATAGATGGCGTAAACAATTTACCAAACAAAAAGGAAAAAAGAAAAACAACATATGTGTTGAATTTGAATGTGCCAAATCTACCTAGCTGTCCATCCTTTTGGGCTTGGTGGGCTCGGTTTCGGGCCCACAGTCGGTTGATTTGAGGCTAAAATTTTCATAATCTGATTAATTTAATGGTCGTGTCGGGTCAGTAGGGCCCAAAAACCGACCCTTATCCACCCCTATTTGAATTAGGTAGCTCATACGTACTTTTTATTTTTATTTGTTATCTTATTAGATATGGATAAAAATAAAAATATATAATATTTATTACCTTCTTAATCTTATTTTCACTGAACTTCATGTAAATTAGTGATCTGATTCATGCTGTAGTTAAGTATATATGTAACCTACAATAATATCTCTCTCTGTATTTCCAGTGTACATGGATATCCCCTCCGACTTAGTGCACACGGATACTGTTTTAGTATACACCAAGACCCCTATTCATATGCACGGATGCGCTCAAAATGTACACAAAACAAGTTGAAAGTGTATACCACTATAATGTTGTGGATTGGATAGTGCATAAATCCATTATATTCTATGTGTCCATGTGGAAACAATTAAAAGGGTAATAGATAATCTCTTTCCGCTGAAATTTTAAAAGTGGCTTGCTGCACGCTTACGGTTTGTAGGTGTGATCAATGGGCGGAAGAACTTTATTCAATCAACATTAATATATAATTAATTACATTGCCAGTGAGGAAGAGTGCTGCACTTCTGGTCGAATTCAAAGGCCCTGTTGATCTGCATGTTATAATCTTTCATTTTTATAAGCATTTCTCATGCCCTCTGTCCGTATATATATATTCTAAGAAATACTGTAATATTTGTTTTAATTTCCAGGATATATATAATATATATAATTTTTATTTCTAATTTTAAAGTTTATAATTTTATTTTTAAAAAATTATTGGCTTAACGTTGGGGTGTATACATAATAATGAAAGTGCCAGTCATCTAGAAACTAGTTTTTTTTTTTTTTTTAAATATTATTATTCAGATACATTGATAGTTTGACGCATATATATATATATATATATATATATATATAAACGTGTGGAAACACAAAGGCTTATAATTTAATTATTTAAGGTCGCATTCTTCAAACTCAACTTGTCCTACTAACAATGGGAATGCAAAAGCATATATAATGCCCCTTTCATACTAGCAAATGGACAAATGGGGATTTTATACGTATATTCTTTAGAATGTTCTTTACTGAATTTTATTTTATTTTTAAAGCATAAATATTGTACATCCATAATGCTCTAATGCACTGAATTAATGAGCAATGTTAATGTGATACATTATTAAATTATTTATGTTATTTATTAATTTTTATATTTATATTTTATTAGATTTCATGTGAATCGATTAATTATATATTTATTATCACAAATCATATACAAGCATACGGTATATTAGGATAATTCTATATATATATATATGCACAACTTAGATTTATTTTTTTCAATTATGATATTTAGATGGATCATACTAATAATTAAACAAACATGCATATTATTGACAATTAAAGAGTCAAAGCCAATATTTCAATATATGTATTTATCATAGAGAATATTCCACAATTTAAAGTTGGAAAAATACCATAAGAAAAGTTTTATGAAATATATACAACTATATGACTCTTTAAGAAAATAAGAAAAAAAAGTATGAGCGGCTATCCTATTATTAATAAATAGTTTCTGTTCCTTTAATCATTATATTTATTATTGTTCATAATAGCTTTATTATTATTATTATTATTAAATTCGTGTTGCATTATTATCAAATGCTTGGTATTTGGTAAACCAAACCATAGCACATAAACCTACACAATTAATAAATAAAAAAGTTTATTCAAATTTGACGGTGAAAAAAAGAAGAAAGAAAAATTTGATAATTGAGAATAATGAATTTGTATTTTAAATCTATTATATGGAAAAATTAGATTTATTATTTTCGATTATACGACGCAGCTTTGAGGAGAGAGAAGTAATTATATTTTTGGTTTATGACCATTCGATATTGAATTTTGGTTTAAATAGACTGATTGGGAAAAAAAACTCTAAATTCAAACAAAATGATTTTTCAAATGACTTAAATACCCTTGCATTGTATTTGTGTGCTTTTCTTAATTGGCGGTCAAACGCAGGTGACCTGATTTACGGCACACAAGTAATAGAAGCAGACGCGTCGACGCCGCCGAGCGATACGTAGCTCTTTTTATAAAATTAATAATAAAAAAAAAAAAAAAAATGGGAGTTTTTTTTTTTAATGTTATTCGCTGATTGATTTCGCTCCAAGCAACCAATCTTAGAGAACCCCAGAAAAATCTCATTTCTTGACAAATTTTTCTGACTATTAGTAATAGCCAATTTTACAAAGAAAAGAAAAAAAAAATTAGTTTCGTTGAAAGAGATTCGCCGCCTCCGAGATTTTTGGATATTTATTTCCGATTCCGAAAAGAATGCCTTGTTGATTTCTCCTACAGGAATCTGTTGCACCCTGTTGGATTGGATATGGAGGAGGCAATGTCTGCATCGAATGCTCGAGCCCACGCGTTTGTTCCCGCTGAAATTAACTGGGACAGGTACGTTTTCTTATTTCTTTCTATCGATTTCCATTTAATGTTTATTACACCTTTAGTCTGCTTTCATTGCATCTGCTCTGTGTTTATTTATTTCAAAATTTTTCCATTTTTTTTTAATATTTTGCGAAATTGAAGCGAGGCCCTCTATTTGGTAGATGGGAAAATGGACTAATGAACGAGTTAAGAAGAAATTATTGGAAGTTCGTAATTATCCGTTTATTTAGTTCTCAGCAAATGGCGGTGACCCGAATGGATTTTCAGGCTATCTGTCCAATTTGTGTTGCAAAACAAGAGAAAAAATGAGAAAGTTTCCGAATTTATTTTAGTTATGGGATTATTCGTTCTGGGGAGGGGACATTGATGCAAATGAATATCCCGTGTAAATGATTCCGAAGGTATTTGCAATTTGTTTTTGGTGGGGGTATCGTAGAGTTATGAATTTAATCTTTATCACCTTGAGTTATATGAGCTAGAATAGTTGCTTATAAGGGGTTTCAATTACTTAGTAACATTATAAAGGTCATGCTGGTTTTGCATTGTTGCTTTTGGTTTATCTTCTGAAGTTTAATGTTGTCTTGCATCCAATTCTGCAGGCTTGATAAAACTAAATTTTACGTCGTAGGAGCTGGCCTCTTTACAGGACTTACAGTGGTACTGTATCCAGTATCTGTTATAAAAACTAGGCTACAGGTTGCTTCGAAGGATGTTGCCGAGAAAAATGCATTTTCTGTCATTAGAGGCGTACTTAAAACTGATGGGATTCCAGGGCTGTATAGAGGGTTTGGAACAGTTATCACTGGTGCTATTCCTGCCAGGATTTTATTTCTTACTGCTTTAGAGACCACAAAAGTGGCTTCCTACAAGATGACTGAACCAATAAAATTATCAGAACCTGTTCAAGCAGCAGTTGCAAATGGAATAGCTGGCATGACTGCAGCACTTTTTGCTCAGGCTGTGTTTGTTCCTGTTGATGTGGTATGCAGGTTCTACTCCAACTTGTAGTGAGATATTGTTGCCTTCTAAATGGAAATGCTAAAAGTGACTTTGCTGGGGTTTGGTAATTGGGGTTTGTCCTACTAGCTATGTTGGGGCTACGTTAAATAATTAAATAAATAAGAAAAGAGGAAAATCATTAGATGCTAATTTATTGTTTTATTTTCTAATTTTGGGTCCTCTTCAGGTTAGTCAAAAGTTGATGGTGCAAGGATACTCAGGCCATGCAAAGTATAATGGAGGTTTGGATGTTGCTCGTACAGTTTTAAAGTCTGATGGTATCCGGGGATTGTACAAAGGGTTTGGTTTGTCTATTTTGACTTACTCCCCCTCCAGTGCTGTTTGGTGGGCAAGTTATGGTGCAAGTCAACGCTTCATCTGGAGGTGAGAAATATTTTGTTATATCAACCTTGAGAGTTTTGGAGGAGCTCGTATACCTTAAATATTCAATCTAGTTAGTGGTCCTTTGATCAATAAATTTTATATCTGGAAGTGCGTGACAATAACAATGTATCTTTAGATTATAGGTTGGACATTCTATTTTTTATTTGAGCAATGCCCTTCTGTTAAGAATCTACATCTTTCCAGTGACCTTCACGAGGATGAACCAACTTTAGATGTGTATTGGTTGAAGTTCTATGTAAGAGTATGGTGGTTTCTGTAATTGTCAGGAAGTAATGAGTTATTGGCTGTCATTATGGCATTACAAATTTATTCGTTTGCAAGTCTTTATTATGACCAGAAACCATGCAATATCCAGGCCTGTATGGATGAGCTAACAGGATCTAAATGATGTACAAAGTCTATCAAAGTTTGGAGTTTCTGTCCTTGTATGGTAATGGACTTTGGTCATCCAAATAATTGAGAAAACCAAGTTAAAAATGAAGGAAATGGATAGAAGACTTCTAGTTTCATCATTCTTCCTTTGCAGGCAATTTGGATTGTTTATATTTGTTTGAATTTTGTTGTCAAGAATGCATCACTTGTTGTTCATTTTGCAGTATCTTAGGCCGTGACACTGGTTTTGAGGAAACTCCCACTGAAGGGAAAATTATGTTAGTTCAAGCTACTGGAGGAATCATTGCAGGTGCATCAGCAGCCTGCATAACAACCCCATTGGACACCATCAAGACACGCTTACAGGTATTTTGCATTCATGCAACCAATTACTATCATGCCATCTCTTTTATGCATCTGTTGAATTTTTTTCTGGCTTCTGGATATGCTTTATTTATTATGACTTATGATAGACAAACTTTTATTGAAATATGCTGCTAAAGCAGTCTCATTGTGTTTGTTCTAAAATGGAAGTGTTTCATAGATGATACTTAATATATCAGAATGGAATGAGCACTAAACAGTGTGGCATAATATTTTTGGATTTCTTTTGGTTAAATTAGAATTTTCTCTGTGATCGTGATTGCTGGAAATATTATTTCATGCTCTGGTTTAACTTATTTTGGTAAAGTAATTTGAATGCTGGTTTTTCTCATTTTCAAAAAATCAAGTTACTGCTAATTATTTGTTATATTTAAATAGTTTCTGGTGCATTATAGGTGATGGGACATGGAAAGGAACGCACTGTTCGACAAGTTATTAAAGGCTTAATTGTAGATGATGGCTGGAGAGGTTTATACAGAGGGCTGGGTCCAAGATTCTTCAGCTCGTCAGCATGGGGGACCTCAATGATATTGACTTATGAATACCTCAGTAAGGACTATAACCATTTTCTTCCTCCCTCTCCCATTTTATGGAATAGATAAAATATAAAAATAACTAAAACATGTTATTTTATAGTAATATTAGCTTCTCAATATGGACAACTACCTACACCTGGTCGCATTATTGTGGAGCACAGGACTCCTAAATACCAGTGTAAAGTGATAATTTAACTTTTCAATGATCCATTACCCCATGAGGTCATGTATGGCTTTGGATTTTACCTAGGATTCTATAGATCTACGGTCTTAACTTGAATGGATCTATTGGTCTATAAAGTTAATTGACTGGACACTCTTATAAGATACATTCTGAACTGATTTAATTTCAACAAGTATCTGGCTGCGACTTATTGATTTACTTTGTTGTAAAGCCCACATTTAATTTTGTTTTGGGTATGAGTAGTTGTAGAAGATTAATCTCCTTGACCTCTTTTTTGTTTTGGTGCTTGCATTGTCATGATGTTGATATTTATACAGTAGATCCAAAGAAATTCTTTGCATATATGTCAAGCCCATTAAAGAGATCTTTTGGTTTTCCATTCAGAGCGCTTGTGTGCAAAGGAGGAATAGATGTAACCACCCATCCTCAACCTTAGTTCCGGCTCCATGAACAGAACAACTAAGTCTTGGTTTGATTATCTGCCTTACAATGGGTGTGTTGGATGCATAAACCAGAAGGCATATCTTGTATCCCAGTTCACAATCAGGATCTGATGTTAATGCCGATGGTAATTGGCTGCTCAACGTGCTTTTCCATAATTGTACTTGCTGATTTTGGTAAGGAATTTTTAGGAATTTTTTTGTTAGATATTTGTTATATTTTTCTTTAGATAAATTGATTTGAGCTATAGCATTTTAGCTAATTGTAATTTTTTATTTTTTCTTCCATAGCAAGTGTATTATTGAGCAAATAATTTTGATTTAAGCTCTTATTTTCTATCTGAAATAAAGGTGTACTTTTTGTCTAATTTTTCCTATCAGATCTTTCTCAACTTTAACTTAGTCAGGAATCGAAGTGAAAGTGAACTTTCATGTTACTTTCATATGTAACATGTTGCTTACAGCAAAGCATTTTTCATGGTGAAGCTGCTTCTGAATGTTTCATTGAGAATTTGAGATTTTTTGTATCAGAGTTTCATGTTGTACTATTCCAGTTTTTCACTAATCATTTCTTAGTACGGGAACAAAACAATTTCTAGATAAAACTTGTGTAGCAAGGTGCATACTCCACTAGTGTTTTAACCTCTGATCGGCTTTTCCAACACAGCTGAGAAGAAAAGCTCATCCCCAAGCTTATCCACCTTGGGTACTATTCTCCATAGTAGTTGTCTGTAGCCTAGTCTTTTAAACTCATTCAAATACAGCTCCATATCTTCCTTTACACAGAAGAAACGGTCTATCCAAAGAAGACCCTTTGGCCGAAGCACGCGGTCCCAATCAAACAGCACAAATTGAAGAAGTTCCATTCCTATCCACCCATCCAAGAACAGAGTCGAATGGACTATATCAAGGGTATTGTCAAAGAATGGTAATCTTGAACCAACTGAAATGTAGAGAGGGAGGAGACCTCTTAGGGAGATGACTTCATTGAAAGGAGCTCCCAAGTTCAATGTGGCTGAGGCAATGGTAACGTTGTTCTCCCTCATGATAGCAGCAAATGTACCTGTGGTTGGACTAAAATCTAGACCAATTCGGATCTCCTCTGGCTTTAAGCTTAGAACTTCATCAATGGTGAATTCTGCTGAAACAGACTGATTTTTCTTGATATCCCACCATTTCTTCGACAGGTTGAAGCAATCGGTGCATTTGATGAAGCCCCTTCTGTCCACCGTTCCATTCGAGACGAGACAAGAGTAGTTTTTGCACTTATATTGTCTCCATAAGATGTTAGCATCACTAGGTTGAGCCCAAAGAGAGGAGTTAATAGAAAGTGGAGCAGTGTAGTGTGGAGGTGCTTTTGTGAAGCATCTTCTTCTCGGCAATGGGTCGCATCCATTGGTTATCAGCTTCTGAACCAAGTCCCCATCATCAGGGCACATTCCATGGATCTTGTAACTCATGTACCGGTCTACATTGGAAGCCATATTGGCACAAGCTAGTCCTATTGATGGATTTACTGCCTCCAACCCAAGAAAATTTTTCTTCCCAATGAGCCTATTTGGTTTAGGTGAAGTGTAAGTACGAAGCTCACCTGAATTGAACACCTTCCAGCGCACTGATTCTTCTTCATGATCTTCAGCTTCATCTATCTCAGATTCACTGAAATCTTCGTCCACATTGCTCGTCATCTCATTCCTTTCAGTAGGAGGAATATTACCATAGAGATCAGATAGGCTGTTTGAAAGCTTGTCAAAAGAAAGAGCGATTTGAAGAAGTTGATCAGAAAATCTCACAAGTGATTTTGATGCTGAGGTCTCGTTATGAACCTGCTGGAGTAAAAGTCCCATCTGGGTCTGCAAATGGGATATGTGGCTGTGAAGGGAATGAGGTAGGACGACAGTTCTGCCATGGAGGATATCGGCTGCGGCAAAAATGGATTTTGGGTATGAAATGTTGGAGCCAAAGATTGTGATGGTAAGGAGACTGGTCAGGACAATGGCACATAACATCCATGGAAGAAGACCACTACGAAGGCATTTTACCGGTTTGGAGGTGCTTTCTTTCTCCATTTCTATGGCACCAGGAGCGTTGATCGATCTTGTAGCTGTATATTTGACTTCGCAGGATAATATAATGTTGTTTTTGTATTTCAAGTTTCAGATCCCTGGTACAGTTGTGCGCTTGCTTTTTATGTAAATTTTGCATGAAGCTGCGTGATACTTGAGATGCAAGCATCTTTGTATTTCGCAATGTCCAACTAAATCGAAGCATAAATTGTATTTTTAAGTAAAGAATAATATTATTAGCCATAATAATAATAATAATAATAAATAAATAAAGTGGGAAGAATTATATTATAGTTCAGCACGTTAATTGATCATTTTCATGATTTATTATTTAAGTTGGAGGCACAAAAGTAACTACGGCTAATTGAGTAAATTATAATTTACACCATGTATGCAGCTGCCTCAGGCCTTTGCTTGGTTTCAGGGTCACCGAAGACCCAGAAAGAAGGAAACAAGTAGATGATGAATAAACAGAAACATGGTCAGAAATTTGCATAGCCAGGAAAGGATTCACCTCACAGTAGGCCTTCTCTTACAATATGATTTTTAACATGAAATTGATTGTATTGATTAAATTTAATTCTTTTTTGTTATTACAAAGTTTATCATAATCTAAATTTATTGCAAAAAAGCAATGAAACAGAAAATAAAAGATCAGTGCAGGGCATGAGGATTGTACAAGCTTTGTATTCCACTACTTTATTTGTTAGAAGAACTTAGGATTTATGGAATGTTTTCAGTTAAATAATTTATTTTCTTTGAGAGTAATCTGACTCTATGTTTGTTATGGTCTCTTTACAAATTTGGTTAATGAATAGTGATGATCAGTGGCACGGAAAGCTGTTGTATTGTAAATTTTCAAAATTTTGTTCATTCTGATAAACAATAAATAGGGAAAATAAATAAAAATTTATTCTCATTATTATATTTACTAATCAATTATTTTTAATATTTAATTTAATATAAAAAGGAGACAATCGGAAAATATATATGATATTGATGAAATTGAGCTACAGTTTAGATTGGAAGTATTAAACAGAAAGTTAATAAAATGTATAAGAAAAAACAAAATGAATTGTTTTCTTTGAATTGCAAGATTAAATTTCATTATAGAGGAAGTATTATATATATATATATATATATATATATATATATATATATATATACACGAACACATTAATTTCTATACTAATTTTTTTAGCGGAAATTCCAAATTCGATTTGGATGTTCAATTATTAAATAAATGAGTTTCGAACGCATTGTTAACGTGTTAGACATGCATAACTTCAAAAACTTCATACATAAAATAGATTATTTAACAAAATTAATCAATAATTTAACATTTGTAATATTATTTGAAAAGAAAGTAACATCCATAAGAATCTCGATTAAAAAAGAAAAAAAAGAAAAGAAAAACATAAACAAGCTAGCATTATTATTAATTTCAAAGACAGTGATCATTAATAAGAATGCATAACATTCCATTTTATGCTTTCTACTACTAGCGAGAAGGCATAACGTTTCATTTTATATCTTCTCCCTAATAGTAGCTAGAAGGCTTTCCATCTGTATCTGTATTATTTTGTTTTCCGCTATAACTTTAACGACCATAAAAAATTAACGGTGTCGCATTCTATAGCATAAACAACATCATATTCTCTAGCATTCCTATATATATATATGCAATCTATTACCATGAGTTTTTTGTTCATTTTTTAAGTTCTTAGAGTATCTCCAATGAGCTCTGTATATTATTAAAATTTTATATTTTAAATAGTTATTCTGTAAAATTAGAGTTCAACAGACTCTTTATATTTAAAAAATAAATTAGAGAGTCACTTGGGCTCTCCATATCTAGAGAGCTAAAACTCACTCTTTATTTAGATTTTAATTAATACGCTTCAAGTTTCTATGTGTTCTATTAATTGATTTTTATAATATTTTTATTTTTATGTGCTCTATTAATTAATTTTTATAATATTTTTATTCCAACCTTATGGTGGAAGGGAAATCTGATCATTAATGCTTATGGCAAAAATCAAAATAAAGAATAAAAATATAAAGAGTCTATTGGATTTAAATAAATTTTTCACTCTTTATCTTCAAATATTAATAAAGATACTCTTTATTATACAAATTATACCTTTTATTTTAAATGAGCCCACTCTTTGTAGTTATGTTATATGTGTTTTTCTAAAAAATTTACCTTTATTTTTTTTGGTACCGATCCAAATTAACAAAGCAAAATCTAGTAGCTATGATAAAACTTTGTCCAACAAGGAAAACAAGGTCGGAGAGTTATTTTCCTCTGCAACTCTTGAAGGGTATGCAGGATTAAGGAGAGACGACAATGAAAGTGATGAGGACCAAGTTTGTAACTAAATGAGGTATAGACATTGTTTCATTAGTTCCTTATAGAGTTTATGTTCTGCATTTTTCAGCATATCAATTTGCTAATTTACAGTATTATGTGTTTTATGTGGAGTGCATAATTTTGGAGTTTTCATCTGCAAAATTATTTAGGTTGTAGATGAATCATATGATATGAAGAAACTCGCTCTTACGTTAATTTTTGAATTAATTGAATGCCACTCGCAAACGTGCAATTTAATTATTAAAAAGGATTAACATGCTTAATTATTATAAAAAGAATTTTATTTATTTGTTTGTTTTTTCAGAATTTATATTATAATATGTAGTACAATTCTTTTATTTTATTAATATTGTAATTAGTGACTCTTAATTGGATACATTTAAGAAGATACGTACTTTAATTGCTCACCTATAGACAGCTCATACTGTAACACTTTTTAAGTAAATACTTTAATTATCTAAAAACAAAGAAGGAAAAAAAAAATAAATTGGCATTGACTAGACGCGTACACCATTAATTGTGATGTCCACCATTAATTAGACGCGTACACCATTCATTGTGATGTCCATGTTATATAAGATACCGATTTGAGATTAGGCTTACGAGGTTTCAGAACAAAAGAAAAATAAAAAAAATTGGGTTTTTTGTAATGGCCGTCGTGAATTCTCATTCTTGGAAAGTTTTCGTTGTGACCATGGCTGCGACTCTCGTTATGTTCATCTTTGTGATACAGCTGCTTCATCTTGTTGTTGACTCATCAATGAGTGCCTTACGATTCTGACTCCTTCGCAGTCTGGAGGGATTGAGCAAGGGTCAAGCACACCAAGCCATCCCCATCTGAAGCGCTACCTTCATCATTTCGGATACCTAAAATACATGGATAAGAGCAGATTAAACGACGACTACTACGATGAAGTTTTGGAGTCTGCTGTGAGGCTTTTCAGAAATTTTTCATTTGGAGCTGACTGGAATGCTTGATTCTACTACCATTAAGCTTATGACAACCCCACGCTGTGGAGATCCTGATCCTGTTCAGGCTATTATAGGTTGAATTATATATATATATATATATATATATATATATATATATATATATATAATTGAAAGGCTGCTGTGAACCCTAAGGTTTCTTTGTTTCAGAGAGGTCGGTCTCTGTGTATTTGCTATATGTATTTTCTTGTTTATTAATTGTGAATGAATTATGAATTTTAATTCCTTCTAAAACAACAAATCGTAAATCATTGATTATGCTAAATAATTTATTTTTAGTAATTTTTCAGAATTATGTTTAAAACACATTTATTCAATATTGAATTGAAAACCCAAATCGGATTTGGAAATTTCGCTAACAAGGTGTCAACATGACCAATATATTAGAAATGACGCTGGTATACGTCCCTTAGGGGACAGCTTAGTGGTATTATCTACTCTTCTCTTGTGAGAGGTTCCGGGTTTGAATAGCCCGTCATATATTCCAGTAGTATTTGTCTATTATTCCCGTAAAGGGATTTAATTACCAAAAAAAAAGAAAAAGAAATGACGCCGGTATGCGCATATTCTAATTGATCAATGTTCATGGAAACAATATTATATTAAGTGCAAGAATCAATAATTTTATAAAGTTAAATTAACTAGCTAATTAGATCCACTTGGATACGTATTACGATCATTTCAATAAAAATCATATTTCTAAAAAATATGAGAGTTTTTATCTGTTCAAAAACTCTCAAAAATTTTAAAAAACCAAACCTCAAAATATCTGAACTCCAAAAAATCAAGAAAACAAAATAAACTTAATATGTGGAAAGAATTCAATTTTAATATATGTGAGAAGAATCCAATTGAAAAAATTAACACATCAAAATAACACTATTTTTTATATTATAAAACGGTGCATTTAAAAAAAACGAGCGGGTGTTTAAATTTGACGCATACGTATTTTATAGGATACGCAATATATATAGCATTTTTGTATATATATAAACATTAGCATGTAAGGGTAAAGCAATCAATTTTTCTAACCATTTTTTCAAATTACAAAAACACCCACCTAATTTCATTTTTAATTTAGTCATTGTCACCCATTGTACACAATATTTTGAAGGGAAATATGAATCAATAACTCTTTTTAAAGAGCCCGAATGAAATATAAATCTAATTCTATTAATAAAAAAAAAAATTGCAATGTAAAATACCAATTTACCTTCTATTTTAGAAAACTCACGTTCGTGCACCCATTTTTTTCCCCTTAAAAGATTAAATTCACCAACCCATTTCTTATGCGTATCTGTTCACCTACTTCTTGCAATGTATATGGAATATACATACATTGAACTAATGGTTTATTATTAATATATCCAAGAGATTAGTTTTGGTTCCGGAAACATGCATGCTGATCGGCTTGTGATCAGTGATTAAGCTCGACAAAAATTTAATATAATTTACATATGGAAAAAGAGATTTATATATTCAAAAAAACACTTCATGATAAAAATGTGCCGCCACTAAGTTAATTATTATACTTAAACATATTATATGCCAACTGAGTTACCGCTCATACAGATATGCAAGCTCAGTGACTCGGACACACTGACTTAGGGCCCGACATGATAAGCAAATAAATAAGTAAAGGTCGAATTGGATATGAATTCTCCACATTAATTTAAAACGAATGTAATTTGGTATCATAATGGTTTTTGTCCATTCATTTCTAAAGCACCAATAAACAAAGTATATTTGTTGGCATATATGAAATCGTTATTTATGTTTAAACAAATATGATTGTCAAACGTACGTTTTTTATTAAACGAATATGCCATATGAGAAAGCAACAAATAGCGATTTTTGTATGGTTCTGAAGCAACAAATAATGAAAAAAACAGCACTGTCAATTCTATTCATGCTAATAATCAATTAATGTGCTGAGCTATAACATAATTCTTCACTACATATACATATATTTTTGGAAATACAAAAGCAGCAGTATATTAATATATATTAAATACAAAAGCAACAGTTTATTATTCTTCACTGAAATTAACTTGAAATACAAAAAGCAACAATAGTATATTATATGGTCTTACACTGCAATTCGATCATATTATAAAAATAAACAACTAACATTAAAAGTAGAATGTTAAGCGCTATATAATGCCTGTATTCCTTTCTTATCATCATCCTCCAAGTGCCTATGGATTGCTCCATAGTCAAAATACGGATACATGACAGCCGAAGTATCTTCACTATGAAGAAGTCCTAGAAGGTGACCAATTTCATGCAAAGTGACGGACATTAAATCCACTTTATCAGGTGTTATAGTATCACTGGTAGACCAACTTTCATCGCCGTCAATATGCATATTCCCACCCACCGGTGCGGCAGCATGAGCCAAGATCCCTCCATTGCCGTCAAATGGATAACCATCGCCGTGATCACCTGTTTGGAAAGAGATATAAATGTCGGTAGTTACAAATTCCGGAGATGAGCGCTCGTTAAAGGTGAACTTTGAATTAGCTGACCACTCGTTGAAAGCAGACCTTACAGCAGCCCTCACATCGTCGAAATTCAGACCATAGTTTTTTCCGTTGTTGACGATGGAGTATTCGAGTTCATTTTTATCCATTGGCCACCTTGCATTTCCTGGATAAAACTCAAATTGCGGAGAGTATTTTGGACTTGTGAGATCTAAGACTCCACATCGTGGAGTATCGAGAAGCTTCCTGGTACGCCAGTCGACGATCCCAGTGACCTCCAGATGAAAAAACCTCTGAAAACGTTTGACAGCCGACTCCAAATCCCCATCGAAGTGGTCTCCATTTAAACTACTGTCGTTCACGTAGTTTAGGTACCCAAACTTATTGAGATATCGTTTGAGCTTAGGGATGGCTGGGTGTGCCTTACCCTTGCTCAGTCCCTCTAAACTGCGAAAGGAGTTGGAGGAGTTAATCATTGACGATGAGACAACCATAAGGTGAAGTAGCTGTATTACAAGGATGATCACCGAGAAAGCTTTCAGGCAATGGGAGGTCATGGCATTGGTGGCCATTAGAAAAAGCTCTTAATTCTAGACATGGACATGTACTAAAATAATAATAACACTAGATTTATATGTTTCAGGATTCGGCTAAAAAAGAAAAAGAAAATAAAAAAGAAAAAATTTTAAATTATATCCAGAAAAGTCAAAAGACAGGTTAGGCACACAACATATACAATTGGATAAAATAAAGAGACGAAAGCCATAAAAATGATTGTTGAGGAGAATTAGGAATTACAGATTTGATATATATATATATGTATATGTATATGTATATACATAGTAATATTTTAAAAGGATTAATGCTACGTATGTGCCTACATGCATGCCAGATATTTTTTACTGGTCTTGAGGGAAGAATAAGGAAACAACTATACTAATTTGTGTTTGATCAATTGATTTTATTACTTTCACTTATATGCTAATGTTTTCATATATTATATATGAAAACATTAATTTGTATACTAATTTTTTTAGCGGAAATTTCAAATTCGATTTGGATTTTCAATAATTAAATAAATGAGTTTCGAATGCATTGTTGCCGTATTAGACGGATATAATTCTGAAAACTTCGTACCGAAAATAAATTATTTAGCAAAATTAATTAATATATAATTTAACATTTGTAATATTATTTAAAAAGAAAATAACATCCATAAGAATCTCGTTAAAAAAGGAAAAAAAAAAACATAAACAAGCTAGCATTATTATTAATTTCAAAGACATCACTAACAATTAAAATTTGCAAACCACAGAAGGGAATACATATATGATCCTAAGCAAATACCCGGAGACATTTCCGAAACAAAGAAACCTTATGGGTTGACGGCAAACTCTCAAAAAAAATAAAAAAATAAAATAAAATATATATATATATATATATATTTATATAATCACTAACCTATAACAGTCTAAACGGAGTCAGCAACGCCACAATGTGGAGTTGTCATAAGCTCAATGGTAGGAAAATCAATCATTCCAGTTACTTCCAAACGGTAAGTTTTCTGATAAAGTTTCACAGCAGACTCCAAAACTTGGTCGTAGTAGTCGTCGTTTAATCTGCTCTTGTTCATGTATTCCAGCTATCCGAACATATTAAGGTAGCGTTTGAGGTTGGGGATGGCTTTGTGCGTTTGACCCTGCTATGCCAAATGCCCAGAAATTGAAAGATAAACACAAAAAACAATAACAAACACATAGAATTTACGTGGTTCGGCAATTGCCTACGTTCACGAGAGACAGTCAGTATATTTTCAGAGAGAAGTTTGCAGAGAGTTTACAAAACAGGAACTCTAGCTTCTCTTACTCACTCCTTCCAATTATCAGAGATCTCATGCCCTTATATAGGCATTTCTAGAATGTGAATACAAGTTTCAAATTCAAATTATCTTTAGAATGTTGAATTTGCTTTGTAATTCTTATTGTAACTAAGTTGCCATTGATGGTCTACCAAGTTGCCATCTTTGACAATGAGTTGCGGATGTTGAATAAAAAGGATTTGAAGCTACTTTTCAACAATCTCCACCTTGGCGAGAATCCACGCTGCGCCTCATGCTCTAAGCTCGAGAGATGTTGATCAAGTTCAAACAGTGTTGAAACTTGATTCCTGTAACCACCATGGTTAGCATATCTGTAGGATTATCTGCAGTTCTGATCTTCTGTAGTAGAATATCTCCTTCATCAACTATCTCGGATGAAGTGAAATCGAACATCTATATGCTTGGTGCGTCCATGATATACTTGGTTCTTTTCTAAACAAATTGCACTCTGACTATCGCAAAATACCTCAACATTTTTCTGAACAATTCCCAAGTCTTCTATCAATCCATGAAGCCAAATAGCTTCCTTGAAAGCTTTATACTCTGCCTCTGTAGTTAAAGCCATCGTGGGTTGATCTCCAACTAATCTGTCTTCCGATATTGTGAACACAAAACCGGTAGTAGATCGGCTTGTCAAGATCACCGATAATCTGAATCCACGTATCCAACTAAATGTTTGTCAACATTCTTGTCTCTCGAACTTCAAACCAACATTCACACCACAATGTGCAGTAAAATCCATTTCACCGCTTGCAATGGCCTTTACCGAGATTGTGCATGTAGCGGCTTACCATACTTACGAGATGTGAAATATTGGGTCTTGTACATACCATTGCATACATTAAAGCACCAACTGCATTTGCATATGGAATATGCTTCATCTTCTCCTTCGGATTTGCTTGGTGACATTAATGCACTCGATTTGAAGTGTGGAAGCGGTGTACTTACAGGTTTTGTTTTGTCACAAATTTTAAACCTCTAAAGTACTTTCTTCAAATCGAGTCGAGTCAAGCAGTTGTACCTTTCACCTGCTCTTTTGATTTCCATTCCAAGAATCTTCTTGGCTTCTCCAAGATCCTTCATCTCGAACTCTGAGCTTAACTGAGCTTTCAGTTTATCAATCTCTTTCTTGTCCTTAGATGCTATCAGCATGTCATCCACATATAGGAGCAAATAAACAAAAGTACCATCTTAGAGTTTACGAAAATAGACCTGATGATCAAACTGCGTGTGTACCTCGATTTATCATAAAGTTGTCAAACCTCTTGTACCTTTATCAGGTATCGCTTCAAACCATACAATGATTTACTTAATTTGCAAGCCTAATTCTCTCTTCCATGAACTTTAGACCCATCTGGCTGAGACATATAGATTTCCTCATCTAAAGTTCCATGGAGGAATGCAGTTTTCACGTCGAGTTGGAATAACTCCAGATCAAATTGTGCAACCAAAGCCAATAATATTTGAATAGACGCATGTTTGACAACGGTGAGAATACCTCGTTGTAATCTATTCCTTCCTTCGGCGTAACCTTCGCTACAAGTCGGCTTTGTATCGATATTGTCTTTACTCGGAACTCCTTCCTTGCATAAACCCATTTGCACCCAATTGCTTTCTTATCCTTTGGAAGTGGAACCAACTTCCAAGTCGGTCCCGATGAAGTGATGTCATTTCTTCATCCATTGCCTTCTTCCACTTGACATTGTCAGGATTGTATACAGCTTCCTTGTAAGTATTCGGGACATCATCATCTATCACTGGAAGAGTGTATGCCACCATGTCTGAGTAGCGGGCAGGTTTTCGAATGTTCCTTTTCGTCTTGGTAGTATAGACTCGATCATTGTTACGGTGATGAAACCTCCATCTCACTCGAGATTTCATCTTAATCATCGGATTCATAGTCAAGATGATCAATAGTCTGAACAGGTTCTTTTGGAATGTGAGATCTGTCAAACTCCACCTGCTGTAGAGAATTCGGATTCTCATTATCTTTCTCTGAAGTTTTACATTTCAGATACTGATTCATCAAAGGTAACATCTCGACTTACGATCTTCTTCTTCGAGGTTCCATAGTGAATGCTTTAACTCCTTCACTAAAGCCCATAAAAATAGCTTTCTTGGCTCTAGGATCCGTTTTGATTATGACATGATAATATCTTTGGACATCCAAAATATGCGGATAGATATAATCAAGCAAATTTTCCGACCATACCTCTATAGGAGTTTTCCCATCAATTGCGGTAGAAGGTAGTGCATTGATAATATGAGAGGCATACATCAAAGCCTCGCCAAAATGCTTTGCTCGAGCGCGAGATAACATACATCGAACTTTATCAACCAGGGTTCGATTCATCCGTTCTGCTACACCATTTTGTTGTGGAGTGCTAGGAACTGTGAAGTGTCTGATTATTCCTTCATTCTGACAAACTTTCAGGAATGGATCTGATTTGTATTCTCCACCATTATCTGATCTGAGTCGCTTGAGCTTTCTGCTGGTTTGAGTTTCAATCATCTTCTTCCATTTAAGGAAGATATCCAGAACTTCATCTTTATGCTTCATAGTGTAAACCCAAACATATCTGGAAAAGTCATCAATAAAAGTTACAAAGTAACGTTTACCTCCTAATGAAGCATTTGTGGAAGGACCTTAAACTTCGGTGTGAACATAATCCAGTGTTGCCTTGGTACGATGAGTTGCGGTGCCGAATTTGACTCTCGTTTGCTTGCCCAAAACATAATGCTCACAGAAACTTAGTTTTCCAGTCTTAGCACCTTTTAGTATGCCTTATTTTATCAAACTTTACAAGGCATTTTCTCTAACATGCCCTAAGCGCATGTGCCAGAGTCGGGACATATCGGATTCTTCATCTTCAGAACTGCTGGATATAGCTGCACTTCCTGTGATTGTTTGCCCATCTAAGAAATACAAATTATTCTTCAGAGTACCCTTCATTGCCAGAAATGTACCTCGAACAACCTTCATGACTTCATTTTCAATGGTCACCTTATAACCACTAGAGTCTAAAACCCCCAGAGATATGAGATTCTTTTTCAAATCTGGAACATACCTAATATCATTGAGTCGTCTGATTGTACCGTCATGCATCTTCAAACGAACTGTTCCAATACCTTTTGTATGACAGGTATTATCGTTGTCTATAAGCACAACTCCACCATCAAGCTTTTGGAAGCTTGAGAACCACTGCCTATTTGGACACATATGGTATAAACATCCGGAATCCAAAATCCATTTATCAAAAGGGTCGTCTGATGATGAAACTAGAAAAACTGATCCCTCTTCATTTGCTTTTTGGGCAATGTTTGCGTTGATTTCTCCTATTTGGACAATCCTTTTCCGGTGTCCTTTCTGATGACAATAGGCACATTCATCCTTTGCAAGATTTCTTCTTGATGATAATCCTCTTGACTTTGAGCGGGATGCTTCGGCCTCTAAATCCTCCAGATTTTCTGTTGCTTGTCCTCGCTCTTACTATAGTCAAAGCTTCTGGTGTTGTTTCCTTGTGATCAATTTGATCCTTTTTTCGATACTCATTGTTTACCAAAGCATTAGAAACATCTCTAAATTTAACCTCATCTTTTCCATATAGCGAGTAGTGGTTAAATGCTCATAAACTTTCGTGAGGAATTTAATAACAATAGAGCTTTATCTTCTTCAATAATATCAACTTCTAAATTCAAATCGCAAGAATTTTATTGAAATTATTTAAATGCTCAATCATAGATACCTTTCTTTCTGAAAGCGGAATAGTTTCTTTAGGTAAGTAGGTTCTATGCTTTTGTTGTCTTGTCCTTGTCTGTTTGGAGACTTTGCTATGGTCTCCTTCATGACAAAGTACTTACGATCTTTGGCTAAGCGGTCGAATTGCACAAGCCCGACGATTTATGATATCAATCTTTATCGACATATCCTGGGTTTAGCGCAAAGCGATATGTGATCCTTCCGGAATAGCGGATCAAAACTTCACATTGCGTGCCAAAGTTATTGGTGCCATCAAATTTTTCCACCTCGAACCTTGCATTTGATAACATAGGTCTTTGAATAGTCTTCTTGTGGATGATTCGCGGTGTTTTGGGTAGGCTCGGTTTGTTCGATTTCAGCCATTGAAAATATTTCGTTGAATCCGGAATAATTCAACTATCGAAAACAAGTCAATTTTATCGAAGCGGATTAAAATGGCTAGAAACAAACAAAATAAAATCGAGAATATTAGAATATTCGCGGTGAATAGTATCGGCTTCGGATGAATAGTGAGGCGGATGAGCGGTATGGCCGAATAGTGTGGCGGATAAATAGTGCGACCGGGATGAATAGTGCAATTTGGATGAGCGGTGAGACCGGGATGAGCGATATAGATTGGATGAACGGCGGATGAAATGCGACTTCAACGATGCGTGGCTCAATAGTGCGGCTTCGATAAATGGCTTCAGCGGTCGCGGCTCGTCTTCTCCAGGGCAGCGAAATTTTTCAATTTTTCACCCGGATTTCAGGCTTTCCCGAATTTTGCGGGGTTTTCGCATCTGAACTTTCTCTTTCACGGTATACTCAAAACACGATTTTGAGCACTTTCAATTTTGGAGCAGTTTGGAAAAATCGCTCTGTTTCAAGCAACACGAGTATGATACGATTTCTATGCGAATGCCGAATTGAAAACACAAAAACAATAACAAACACACGTAATTTCGTGGTTGAATTGCTTACGTCCACGGGAGGCGGTCGATATATTTTCGAGAGAAGTTTGCGAGAGTTTACAAACAGGAACTCTAGCTTCTCTTACTCACTCCTTCCAATTATCGGAGATCACCGCCTTATATAGGCATTTATAGAATGTGAATACAAGTTTACAAATTCAAATTATCGCAGAATGTTGAATTTGCTTGGTGTAATCCTTATTATTAACTAAGTTGCCATTGATAACTGTCTACCAAATTGCCATCTTTGACAATAGACTGAGTTGCAGATGTTGAATAAAAAGGATTTGAAGCCACTTTTTTAACAGACCCTTGCTCAGTCCCTCTAGACTGCGAATGGGGTCGGCGGAGTTGGAAGATTCACTCATTGATGAGACAACTATAAGATGAAGCAGCTGCATTACAAGGATGATCACCAAAAAGGCTTTCAAACAACGGCAAGTCATGGCTGCCATTATAAAAATTCCAATCTACATAACTCCTAAAATAAACTCAACTTCCCAAATTCACTTTCTTACATAGACATGGACATGTACTTAGGGGTTCCATTCCTTCTCATCCATCACACGCTTTAATTAAGAATTGTATATATCCTTTGTCTATAGTTGAGTAATTAATGTATGCATGGTATTCTGGGAGTCACTAATTATAATAACTCTAATATTAATGACGAAGAAGAAAAGACTCAAGAGAAAACAAAAATTCAAATACAAAACTAGTACTAGACATATAATAAAAATAATACTAATAAAATAAACAAATAAACAAATTTTTTTTTTTATAATAATTAAGCATATTGATTTATACTACTCCCAATCACAAGCTTTATTTAAAGGTACAAATGACAATTAATGAAATAAAATGTTATGTTATAATTAAGTTGCAAACTGCATGTAATTAATTGTATTCGGAAATATTGATTAATTTTTTATTTCATTTTATTTTTTGTCCGTTTAAAGTTAATCATGATCAAAATTCATTGCCCAATTAGTATACATGGACTTTTAACCAACGGGCCTAGTCACTATGGAAGCCCAAAATTTGTGATTTTGTAGCCCAAACTATAAAGCCACGGCCCATGGCCAATTAGTATCACCGCGTGATTCAATTCCCACCAAAATCAGCAGCTCATTAACGACTTGCCTTTGAGGCGCAATTAGGTCATCGGGAAGTTGGTCCAGATCGCCGGAGCGGGGGTTTTTGAGTTGCAAGAAACAGTAGGTGCAGTGTTAGTGTTGGGAAGAAGATGAGCAATAGGCACGGCCCTCCCAAGCACCAAAATAAATTCGCTTGGAAGCCCAACGCCGGCGTCAAAATCAACGAAACAGTAATAAATCCCTACTCTCTCTCTATCCTTGTTTTTGGTAATGAATGGAAGCAAAAATAAGTTGGTTTAATTATAATGGGAAAAAGAAAATGTCTTTAGGAAGTTGGAGGGAAGCTGAGGCCGTTGTCAGAGATCACCGGGGTCTGCCCTCGCTGTAAGGAACAGATCGACTGGAAACGCCGTTACGGCAAGTACAAGTCTCTAACGGAGCCTGCCAAATGGTTTCTTTCTTTATTTCCATTTCTTTTATATATATATATATTATCTCTACTCTACTTGATTTAGTTTTGGATTGGTTTTATTGGTTTCCTTTCAAATGATTAATCTACTTTGTTTTCAAATGTTAAACAGTCAACGTTGTTCGAAACGTGCAGTTCGTCAAGCTTACCATAATCTCTGTGGCGGTTAGTTTTATACTCTTCGCAAATTTCTGCTCTGATTCCATTTTAGATCATGTTTTCATTTTTGTCCTGGGATTGTAGTGTGTGTTTTCGTGTTTCTCTGAATTATGTGTGCGCGATAGGTTGTGCCAAAGAGCAAAAAGTCTGCGCCAAGTGTTGTACCCGCGTCGACAGAGTAGTTGGAAGGTTGAGTTTCAATGAAACGATGACTTTACTATTCTGTGAAGTTGCAATTAGTTTCATTTGAAGCTTTTTTTAAACGGGGTTTTCATTTTTCTTGTAGAGATTCTTCAGAAGTAGAAGCAGAGCAAAAAATGCTAGAAGAGGTTCGTCTTTACTATATTATGTTGTTGAAGACTTTGATTTTGTAGTGGAAGCTGATGGCATTGGTTGATTTGTTGTTAAAACAGGCCATAAACAATGCTCGAGAAAGGGACAGGAGGACTCTATTGCGCACTGTAAGTGATGTAAACATGACTTTTTCATTTTTCAAGAGTTTTGATTCTTTTGTTTTCTCTTTATATCTTCATCATTTATTTCCTCTGTTTCACAGAATTATGAGTCTGGTTAAAGGTCAATTCTTTTCGAATTGCACAGTATGTTTTTCTGTGCTAATTTTTAAAACTCTCTTACATCGTTGTAATGAAATTAAATAACCATGTTGTAGCTCCTATTGCGTATCACATGTTCTATAACATAGGACCTGTAAAAATTCTTGCTGCTATAGTCAGTAATAAATATTATATTCTTCCATATAGGTTTGACATATTCAAAATTTGAACTTTAGATTAAGCTCCAGTTGTTAGGAACATGTTTTTGTTAATCCTCCTCAAGACACCCTTCCCTGGTCCCATGATAGAACAATGGTGCTTCTTTGTGCAAAAGTCAACTTTCAAGTCTTCTTAGTGGCTAGCATTATAGATTTATTTCCCTAATTTATATATGCCTTCAAAATTTTATGGACTGCTTTCTACTTTAAATATGCTTCTAATGAGGACTTGCAATGCCCAAGTTTTTCTTTAGGAGATAGAGGTCTTCATGTGTGGTTGATCCACCAGTGACCGGTTACAATTATCCTCTAAAACCTCCTATCCCGTCATGATCTGTTTGATTTTTAAGAACATTCGTGTTGGATCTCCAACCATTGCAAAGTTTGTACCTTGCAATAGTTTTGCTTACTATGCAGAGTCTTTGGGAAAAATGAATCATGTAAATTTGGCACAGCTTATTGGTAATCCCTCTTAGTAAAAATATTTTCAGTCCTCAAACTCCTAATGGGATTTTATATAATTCATCAAAAGCATCACTTGGTTCTGGAATGTAATCAGTTACTTAGGTTTCATATTTAATGTGTACTTAATCTTTGACTTAGGTGCTACCTTATTTTTGTCTATCGTAGATTTCTTCACTTGTTGGCAAGTCTTGAATTTGAATCTTGTTGAGATATCTGCAATCAGTCTATTACTATGAGTTTTATGTTCTCTAATTTAATATTTCTGATGTATTTGCCTCTTCTTCCAAATTGAACTCGTCTATATGTCGTTTTGTGTTTTCTTAATTGGATCAACAATATTAATGAACCTGAAATTTATGAAATCCCTTCTCATTGATTATTTTGTTCATTTTAAGTTCTTAATGATACTATTGTTTTTATGTTATATACCTGTGTTTTTCTCAAAAAGTACCTTGATTTTTGTTGGTACTCATCCAGATGAACAAAGGAAAATCTAGTAGTTCTGATAAAACTTTGTCCAAGAAGGAAAACAAGGTTGGAGAGTTATTTCCCTCTGCAACTCTTGAAGAGTACGGAGGATTAAGGAGAGACGACACGGAAAATGATGATGAAGAGGAGGAGGAGGAGGACCAGGTTTATAGCTAAATGAGGTATAGATGTTGTTTCATTAGTTGCTTATGGAGTTTGTCATACAGTTTTCAGCATATTTGCTAATTTACAATATTCTATTTATCTTTTCAGAGGAAAAATCTAAATAAGCTGTCTTTCATGTGGAGTGCATGATTTTGGAGTTTTTATTGTCATGGCGTTTCAGATTACAAAATTATTTAGGATGTAAATCTTCTATCATATGATATGAAGAAACTCTTTATGTTAATTTATAAATTATTTGCATCCCTCTTTTTGAGGTTCCTCTCTAAACAAGTGTCTATGAACTGAAATCCGCACTTGCCAATCATTATAGATCTTGTGGCTCCTGATCTCCTGTTAGTCTCACATACGTTGAAGTATAGGTTATTCGTGTATTATAAATTTGCACTCTTAAGTATAGGCCGTCATGTATCCGTATTTTTCGTACGGAGCAATCCATAGGCACTTGGAGGACGACGATAAGAACGGCATAGAGGCATTATATAACTTTTAATGTTAGTTGTTTAATATATAATATGAAATCTTAGAAATGTTTGACAATCATATTTGTTTAAATATAAATAACGATTTCATTTATGCCAATAAATATATTTTATTTATTGGTGCTTTTAGAAATAAATGGACAAAAACCATTACGATACCAAATTAAATTCGTTTTAAATTAATGTGGAGAATCCATATCCAATTCCACCTTTACTTATTCATTTGCTTACTATGATGTCCTGAACGTAAAAATATACTTATGGATCAGTGTGGTCATTATCCTTCTATGTACCACTTGATCAAATTTTAAAATAATATATATTTTTCTATATTGTAAAACTTTCTTTTTAGATTAAGCCCTTAAGCCCAATTTATCGGAGTTCTTAAAAATATTTCATGCTGTGCACATTATTATATTTTCAAATGTAATTTTATGATCAATTTAATAAAGGATACTAATTTTATTAATCATTTTATAAACATCATTAATAATTATTGTTAGAAATAAGAGAAAATTATTAGTTTTTTTTCTAAATTAAGCTTGATTTTTTCTTAAAACTTAAAATATTAAATATAATAATTATATTTAAATAAAAATATTAAAGAATTAATTAGTATTTCAATTAATTTTTTTGAAAACCACGTGTGGCATGATCTAGTATATGTATATTTGAGAGGTTGCCGTCAATCCGTAAGTTTCTTTGTTTCGGAGATGTCTCTGCATATATTTGCTTATGATCATGCATGCATTGCCTTTTGTGGTTTGCAAATTTTAATTGTTAGTGGTCATTGTCTTTGAAATTAATAATAATGCTAACGCGTTTATGGTTTTTTTTTTCTTTTTTAATCGAGATTATTATGGATGTCATTGTCTTTTTAAATAATATTACAAATGCTATACGTTAGTGATTATATATATATATATATATATATATATGAGAAGTTGCCGTCAATCCGTAAGTTTTTTGTTTCAGAGATGTCTCTGCATATTTGCTTAGGGTCATATATGTCTTCCCCTTTGTGGTGGACATCACAATAAATGGTGTACGCGTCTAATTAATACCATTTTTTTTTTCTTTTCCTTTTTTATTTTTAGATAATTAAAGTATTTACTTAAAAAGTATTACAATATGAGCTGTCTATAGGTGAGCAATTAAAGTACGTATCTTCTTAAATGCATCAAATTAAGAGTCACTAATAATAATAATAATAATAATAATAATAATAATAATAATAATAATAATAATAATAATAATAATAATAATAATAATAATAATAATAAAAGAATAATACTACATATTATAATAAAAAAATAAATAAAATTCTTTTTATAATAATTAAGCTTGTTAATCCTTTTTAATAATTAGATTGCACGTTTATGAATGGCATGCAATTAATTCAAAAATTAACATGAGAGAGTTTCTTCATATCATATGATTCATCTACAACCTAAATAATTTTGTAGATGAAAACTCCAAAATTATGCACTCCACATGAAACACATAATACTGTAAATTAGCAAATTAATATGCTGAAAAATGTAAGACATAAACTATATAAGCAACTAATGAAACAATGTCTATACCTCGTTTAGTTACAAACTTGGTCCTCATCATTTTCATTGTCGTCACTCTTTAATCCTGCATACTCTTCAAGAGTTGCAGAGGAAAATAACTCTCCTACCTTGTTAGCAAATATTATAAAAAAAACCCAGATTATAGTTCGTTTCAAAATGAAATAATAATTCTAATAAAAATCAATGATACTATAATTGTTTCCTTATTCTTCTTCCAGACCGGTCAAAAATATGTGGCATGCATGTGCGGTAGCATTAATCCTTTTAAAATGTTACTATGTATACATATCAAATATTTAATTCCTAATTTTCCTCAACAATCATTTTGATGACTTTCGTCTCTTGATTTTATCCAATTGTATATAAAAAGAAAATTTTCATTTGTATACGCTTACCCTGTCTTCTGACTTTTCTCTCGAGGTCTGGATATAATTTAATTTATTTTTTTTTCTTTTTCTTTTTCTCTTTTAGCGGAATCCTTAACCATATAGTGTTATTATTATTTTAGTACATGTCCATGTCTATATAAGAGAGTGTTAATTGGTGAACAATTGAAAGTTAAAAATTTGAGGTTTTCTTTTGGGAGTTTCCACCAAAAAATAGAATTAAGAGCTTTTTATAATGGCCGCTGTTTGTACCGGATTTTGCTCCGCCACAAACCGTCGTGCAATCCGTCGCTGACCTGCAAAACAAGCTGAGTGTGAAGGCTTGGGGCACTAGGTGTGGGGCAAAGACGCCAGTCGATGCGTGTTTGAGTTTGCTTTGGACTTTTGAATGCAGATCAGTTTAGTGTGCGTACCTTTGCTATGAATGATAGTGGGATATTTATAGGCTTGGCTTTGCCTTCCTCACCAAGGATAGGAAAACCTAGCCGCCTTGATTCAGGGCAAGTTTTCAATTTGGCTCTTCCAGATTTGGAAGGTTGGATATAGGAAAGTGTATAGCATTGATTGCTGAATGAACTTTCTTATTTGAGAACTTTACTCAACTCTTTACCTCATTCAAGCTATGGAAGACCGTTCAAGCCACTTGGTGATTGTCCTTCTTTCTTATCATGTCAGAGCCAATCCAACTTCAAGCACTTCTACTAGAGGATATCCTGATCGACCGAGCCGACCAATCGTTCAGACCCCATTATGGTTAGCTCGGCTCTGATAACCAATCCACTGAGTGATTTTTACCTTGGGCCCTTATGTCCCAATCCGGTCCACCACCACGGGCCGCTTCGGCCCGCTAGGTGGAAATTTGTTCATCTGATTAGCCCCACCGAGCCAAATAAGCTCAGCAAAACGGCTCGGTTACTGTGTGTTCTTCCACCTGTCTTTTCAAATTCCGAATACCCAATTAACATTTTTCACCTCTGGAAACCAAACGCTCTCTGACATCCAACCGTCAGAACGCCGCGCATAGCAATTATGGCAGTCATAGAATGCTGAGGCGAAGAGACGCCTCATTAACCGTTCATTCAAAATTCAAATTTGAATCTCAACCGTATGTTACGAGATATAAATACTAGCCCTAACCCTTCAATCCTACTTTTGTCTCTCCACCTCTCAGAAGTTCCATACGGCGTCGCTTCCGGCATTTTGATTCTTCTCGATTAGCTCCCCTGAATTCGACCATCCAGGCGAGTTTGAATGAACGACCGTGACTACCAAATCATTTCGATCGCAGCAAAGCCGTCGCTAGTTCATTTCGCTACCCTCCTGGCTGAAACCCCATCCTTCCGTGCTTTCCCAGTTCATCATCTCCAGCCAACCTTCATTCCTCCGGCCAAGCTCAGGTCAGGATTTCAATCCTTATTTCCTCTAGAAATTCTTTAAGTTTTGTTTCGCGCTCAAAAATGTCATCAGGAGACTCTGCCTTTGAACCCTTCTTAGAATACTCCTCCGCACCCCATCGCATCATCGCCGCTTTTTATTAGGATTGTAGAGCCAAACCAAGTAGTCGAGCAAAACCCTATACCCTGCGTGGAACCAAACGTGAGTCGAGTCGGGCCAAATGAAGATAGGCCTATATCTGCTTTTCAATACCCTATCATGATCAAAACCGACATTCCTTCAATCTTGAGCAGAAGACATGCCGCACCTCGAAGAGGTATAGCTTTCCGAAAATCGATCTTTTCAACCCAGAGATGGGGAAAGAGCAGACTCTGTCCGTGACGGATGGGTCTGCTTTTATGAGATAGCCTTCAAACTTAGGCTTAGGCTACCCTTTCACCGCATCATTAACATGGTGCTCAAATATTTTAACCTTGCCGGGCGGTGATGCGAGCGGTGGCGCTACCTCTGGTGATAGTTACGTCCGAGACTCGGACAACACATAGATATGCCCATTTTCCTTCACTTCTATCTAAAGGAGGGTAGATATGCATTCTACGCCGGAGGCAAACAAACTCGTGGCGCCAACGGGAATTTGGAAGGGCGGATACTTCTTCATTAGAAAGAGTGCATTCGATCCGGTTGGCTCGTCCGGACATTGACATTCGGCTGGGCAAAAGAGGTATTCGCACTTTACTGAACACTTGTCCCTTTTGACTTCGCAGGATCAAACTTACTCTCTATTTATGCAGCCTTGAATCAAAGCGCCAGACTCTCCACAAACTCCGAGTAAAACAATTTGATTGACACTCTTCATGCGGCAGGGAAGAACCTCAACCTTCTACTCTCGTCAAATCATTCCGTATGATAGGGTATTGGCCATCACAACAAAAGCAAGGAATAAACACTTACCAACAGACAACGACCCCCGTAGAGCCACCTTACCAAGGTATCCTTTCCTCTCCTCAGAATTCCCTATACTTGCATACTTCAAGGCTGTATAATGTTGCTATACGCCAAACCAATTGACCCCTTGCATTTGTTAACAGCTGATATGGGAAAGCTAAAAGTACCCCTTCCAACTAAAGAACATCTTGCTGAGAAGGACAGAAAGAGGAAGGAAAAGAAATCAGCACGGAAGTCCAGGAAATCGGATCCGACTCGAAGACCCAACGCACAACACATCGCCATTTCACGGGGCGTGCTTGCACCATCAACCGAGGAGACTCACCTCAAAACAAAGACTCCGAGCCCCGACCCAGTGAGGAAAAGAGCCTATGGTGCCCATGCCGAAGAGCAGCGAGCCCCGGCATACAAAACAAACCTGGGACTAAAAGATAGTTCTTCCATCCGCTCTGATCCGAGTCTAACAGTCCCAACTGTGGACTGCTTAATGATCCGCCGCGATCGGAGCATCCTGAAGGCCATGTCTCTGGAGGATATCGCTCAGGAGGCTGAATTGGGCGCACTAAAGGTATGAGCAAGACTAAGAGCTATTACATGCGTTGCTATGTATATGTAGTGAAAACCAAACCATAATGTATTGACTTCGATGCTTGAATGCGGTTGGCTCGGACCAGTGATTCCCTGAAAGTCGTAAAGGTGGATCTCTGCAAGAAGAAGCTACGACATCTAAAGCTCTGCGGAAACAAACAAAACCTTGCAGGCAACAAACAAGACGCTAGAGGCAAATAACCTTCACCTTAAACAAGCTACAGCCAATGCCAATAGCCTAGCTGAACAGGCAGAGCTAAAATTACTGCAGGCGGAAATGAAGTGGTCCGAAACTGACCAAAAACTAGCTGAGAAAAACAAGGAGTTGGAAGCCCTCAGGCTGGACTTCTCCCACGTGGCTGCAGAGCGGGACGAGCTACAAGCTCGAGTCGGGGCTTGGCCACGCAAAAAAAAGATCGTCTACCGCAAGGGAGTGGATGACGCCTACCTCCGAGCCAAAAAAGAAATGATTCTAAAGTTCAAGGCTGGGCAAACTTCATGGGCAACACCCGAGCCGAGCGAGGATGATTCCGATGACGGTGAAGTTAGCGAAATCTCCTCTGGGGAAGATGAGCCAGAATTGAACAACGAGTCACTGAGGGGTATCCCGACCTCGAGAAGAGCTCCCCACACGAAAAGGACTCGTTTGATGAAGCAATGGAGGAGGCCAGGACTAACACCGCAGGGCCAAGCACCAATGCCAAAGAGGTTGCATCCGCTAGTCAGCCTAGCCAAGAGGAGGCGTAATCACACACCCAAGCCTCTTCGTATTTTACTGTATTTACATCCCTGTTTGCTGCTGTAGTTTTCCTTGTTTTATCTTCTTTTGTATTGGAAGTGACGGTTCAATCGTCCATATCTAAATTTAAATTATGAATGAATCACTGGGAATGTTAGAACTGGAATCATTGGAGATATTGCATCCTGATACACATAACTACGTTCACAAATAACCAAGTGATAGTGTAGAATCCCGGCCGAACTAACAGTTTAATTGAAATTGACCAAGTAGCGTGCTAACAACTTGGTGACCAAATTAAAGCGGAGCGGCAACAAGCGGAAAAGCGGCTAACCTTCCGGATGGTTGTCCCGCTCTTTACAAGGCCAAATGAACCAAATTAAGGGTCGAGGTGACGGGCGGCACCACCGAATAGTCCGGACCCGATTCTATAATCGTTGTATCGTGAGCGTGTCCCGTGCAAAGATTAGGGCCAATCCTCCCCTTACCTTTCAAGTCGAACTCATCCAAAATATAGAACATACAATTTGTATAATGCAAAAAGAAACGATTTATTGACGTGATCAAAAGAGTGCGTAAGCACTGTACATTGCAAAAGAGAAAGTACGTAAGCATTGTACATCATAGAAAATGCCTTAATGATAGTAACGGCGTAGATGCACCGAGTTTCAGCTTCGGGGCTCATTAGTACCACCCAGAGATTGTAGAGTGTAAGCCCCCGGTCTAGGAATACCCACAACCCGGTAAGGGCCTTCCCAAGTAGGTCCCAACTTCCCCGTATTCAACTCTTGAGTGTTCTGAAAGACTTTGCGCAGCACGTAGTCTCCAACCCTGAACTGTCGAGGATGAACCTTGGCGTTGTAGTACTTAGTGATGCGTTGTTGGTATGCCGCCATTCGTACCAAAGCTTGCTCCCTCAATTCCTCTGAGCTATCCAATGATTTGCGCCTGAGCTTGTCGTTCAGCATAAGCGACCCGACTTGTTGTTACGGCGAACTCCGCAGGAATAACAGTTTCCATCCTGTATACCAAAGCGAAAGGGGTTTCCCCTGTTGCACGGTGAGGCGTGGTTCGGCCCGGCCACAGGACACCTGGTAACTCTTCAGGCCATTTTCCTTTAGCTTTCTCCAATCGCTTCTTCAGGCTAGACATGATTGTCTTGTTTGTAGATTTGGCCTGACCGTTTGCCTGCGGGTGCCGAGGTGAGGAAAAGCGCATGGTAATCTTCCATTCGCAAAGTCTCGTGTTCCGAGTGATGGCTGGGACCCATTATCCGTAATCAAAATCCGAGGCAAACCATAACGGCATATGATGTTTTGCCATATGAACCGAACCACATCCTTATCTTTAACTTGAGAATAGGACTCGACTTCCACCCATTTGCTAAAATAATCCGTAGCCACGAGAATGAAACGTTTCTGAGCCGCAGCCAACGGTAGAGGTCCAACGATGTCAAGCCCCCATTGCATGAAAGGCCATGGGCTCGTTACATTGGTTAGTTTTTCAGGTGGCATGTGAGGTATCGGAGTAAACCGCTGACACTTATCGCAGCCTCGAGAATACTCTGCGGCATCCTTCCGCATGGTAGGCCAGTAATATCCTTGCGTCATAGCCTTGTGCGCCAAAGTTCGTCCGCCTGAATGGTTACCGCAATGGCCCTCATGAATTTCTGCCAGGACTTGGCTCGCCTCAGCTTCGTTTAAGCATCTCAACAAAGGGCCAGTGAAAGATCGCCGGTACAGTTTCCCATCTAACAACGTATACCGAGCCGAGATGAGCCTTAATTTCCGAGCCTCAGCTTTGTCTGGAGGCTCTGTACCGGAATCGAGAAAAGACATGATAGAATCCATCCATCTTGATTCCTGAAGGCGGTCGATATTCATAGCTTCCTTCGCCTTGTTTTCACTTGGTACGATGCTAACGCTTGGTTTAGATAGAAATTCAAGCGGTATCTCCCTACTATTTATTCTCCATCGCCATCGCACCCAAAGCAGCCAAGGCATCGGCTTGAGTATTCTCAGTCATTGGCAACTGGCATAACTCAAACGTTCTGAATTGAAGGACGAGTTCCTTTACCAACGCCACATACGCAATCATCTTGCTATCTTTTACTGCATAATTGCCATTAACCTGACTTACAACGAGTTGAGAATCATTGTAAACCATCAAACACTGGGCTCCTACCGTCTGAGCCAACCTTATCCCTGCCAACAATGCTTCATACTCAGCCTCATTATTAGATCACGAGGGAAGAGATGAAAAGCCGTATGAAAGCCAAACCACGGGTCTTCCGGTCACCACCTCGCTTTCCATCGATTGGAGGCAGGTCGACAAACAGCTTCCACATTGGTTCACATCCTTTTCCAAGTTTCCTCCCCTCGCTGGTAGCGTTTGTTGGCTCAGGCACTTCTACGGGAGGAATAGTTTCCATTGGCTCTTCCAAATGCTCCATGTCACTCCCGTCGGTGACTCTCATTCCCGTGAACTCGGAATGAAATCAGCTAACACTGGGATTTAATGGCTGTCCGAGGTTGGTACTCAATCCGTACTCCCAATTATTTGACCGCCCATCCTTCGCTATGTCGACTTTGAAGCCAGACTTTGAGTGGATATGAAGTCACTACTATGACCCTATGACATTGGAATGCGGTGCAACTTCCCGAGACAAGTAGTGCCGGGTAAACTTCGATGAAGAATTACGGTTTTATCAACCAGTGTTATGCTCACATAGTAAATTGGGTGATGCTCCCTTCCTTCGGACTAAAGCAGTGACATGTTAGAGACGGATAGGTATAAGTCTGATGGCTCTCCGGCTTTGGCTTGGATAATATTGGAGGAGTAGCGAGATAAATTTTTAGCCGTTGAAAAGCACATTACGCTTCGTTTGTCCACTCAAAATCCTTATTTCCCTTGATGCGCGGAAAAATGATATCTGATGATCGGATGCCCTCGAGATGAACCTACTCAAAGCCGTAGTCTTCCATTTAACCGTTGCACCTCAAGGTTTTGGGAAGGCATGTCGCGAGCAGTATTTGGCTCGGGTTTGCCTCAATTCCCTGCGTGACCAAATAGCCTAGAAATTGGCGGAACCAACTCAGAAAGTGCATTTGGTGGGATTCAACTTCATCTTGTGGCGTCTAGTAAAAGCTTGAGTCAGTCTTTGGACATGGTCGCGCCAGATTTGACCAAGATATCGTCCACATAAACTTCCATAGTTTTGCCAGAGATATGCTGAACATTTTGTTCACCGCCTTTGAGTAGCATACATTTTTCAACCCAAATGGCATGACCTTGTAGCGATAAATCCTCTTTCCGATTCTAACACTTTTTTCTTGGTCGAGAGTGCATCATGATCGATTATAGCCGAGTAAGTCCATGAAATTCAACAACCGATGACCGGTGGCGTCCACCATCATGTCAATCTTGGAGTGGAAAGCTATCCTTTGGACATGCTTTATTGGATCTGTGAAGTCGATCGATTCGGGGCTTTCCATTCTTTTTGCGCCACTACCACGTTGGCAAGCCGGTCGGGTAGTGTACTCCTGACAAAGCCGTTTTTAGTAGACTGATTTCCTCGTTGATGACACGGTTCCGATTCGCGAACTTCTTCTTTGCCGAATAGGTTTTATGCGTCGACATTGGGTTGTGGGAAATAACGCCGGTCTATTCCCATATCATCGGACTGCGAAGGTGCTGCGATGTTCTTTGAAAGAATCAATGGTGAACCTCCGGATCCAACCGGTTCCTATTTTTGTGGCGCTACGGGTGGTGGGATCCAATTGTATATCCTCAGGTCTTCCAGGTGGGTCCATTTTGTCCACTTGAGCCACCCTGGGTTTCTGTGATTACTATTTATTTTTTCCATCCGGCCGGATCGCTATGTAAAGGCGTGGATTGGTCATTTCTCACTTCATCTATCCCACTCCCAAGCGGAAACTTGATCTTCGATGGTGCGTGGATGGGATGGCTTTCATAGAGTGTAACCAAGGTCGCCCTAAGATCATGTTGTAGGAGGAGGGCGTCTACCACCATCATCTCTTGACCATTCAGCGTCTCTTTCTTTGTGGTAGGCGTGATTATCCCTTTGCGGCTCTCATTTCCGTCATATCCCACCGAGTGGCTCGGCTCTGCAACTTTGGGGTGATCCCATTGCCTCCAAAGTGCTTGAGAATATGATATCTGAACTACCATTGTCCACGATGATCGCTTCATCACGCGGTTTCCTACTTCGATTATTACAATAAGCGCATCATCGATGCGGATAAAGTACTTCTTCGATCTTTGGTGCGTGAAAGTTATGTCGGATCATCTTGTCGAGTCACATGAACTTCAGCGATGTGTTGCGAGCATAGGCCCTTCTATCCTCCCTGCGTTACCGCAGTGACTCCTCCATGTCTTGAATTGATGATCTTAGAACCTCCACCGTTGTTTGCTCGAGGAGGAGTATTTTTCCAGGGCTTCCTCCTTTTGCCTAGCGAACCCCATTTATTGACTCTTGACGAACTCCTTCGGATATCCGGCTTCAAGTTCTTCTATTTCCGCCTAAATCGCGGCAATCTTCCGTGACATGGCCGCGTTCCACGTGGAACACGCACCAGAGAATATCTCGTTCGCGGGTCCAATTCATGGGCGTGGCCATCGCGACCTCATGGATTCGCTCCATGTGCGCTTATCAGCGGGTTGAAGATACCCAAGACCAAATCCCTGATCGATCTCTTGGGGCCTTCCAGCCATCCCCCTCGGGTTCTTCCCTTTTCCTCCGGTCTCGTAAGTTCGTTCGTCGCATGTCGGATCGGACGCCTGCGTTCACGGAATACTCGGTAGCTTCATTCGAGCGGTATGCTTGGCGCGGCCGTATTACTACGTAGATTCAATTCGTCCCTCTTTCGCTGCTTCGTTGCATATCGAGCTCGATCTCTTCTTCGATCGCGAAGCTCGGGCCTTCTGCGGGGCTGCGGAAGTTCCTTGGTTTCTTTCGGACCATGTAATCGTATATCTTAGTGCCCGGTAGCAAACCACGCTTGAAGGCATTGCAAGCAATGACGTCTGGGCAATCCATTATTTCTACCTTCATGTCATTGAACCTTGGATGTACTCGCTGAAGCTCTCCCTTTGTTGTACGAAACAAATCATCCGGATCCTTCTATATTGTCGACTTGGCGATTGGGTCATGAATGCGTGCTAGTTTTGAATGACCCATACTCCGAGATGGAAGGCGGCTGAACCGAGCAAGCGGTCCCTTGCTCGGCGAACACCTTACATATTGCGCGTCTATCGACCACGGGATGGAGGTCGGGACCATAGCCTGCTTAAAGTGGATGATGTGATCTCTTGGATCGGCTATTCCATCATACAGTGAAAATTTTGGCGTGGAAAAACCCGCTGGGGTATTGACCGCGGTGATTTCGTCAACAAAAGGTGTGTCTTGTACTTCGTCATACCAATCGTTAGTTCTCCCCTCTTGTCGAACCAAGTCTATCAATTCAGGCCGCGCAGCACGATAGGTACCTCTATACCTTGATGGATTTCGACCTCTAACAGCTCTCCCTCTCTTGGCCGTTTGTCCGTCCGTCGAGCGAGAGTCATCACTCGATTGATAGCCGCGTGATATCCCGCGAGAACGGCAGCCGTTCTTGCCACGACTACGCTTGTTTGATTGACTGCTCTGATCTGTTTCTTCCATCATCTCGGCGGGATTTTTTCCGCGGTCCGTCGTCGCATCCCTTCTCGTTTCATGAGGCTGATCAACCTTCGCTACCGCCGTTGGCGTTTGCACGACATTGAATGCATCCAACAGCTGCCTGTTGATTTGCTCTTGAACCCCATTCCGTTGTTGCTGGACTCTTGCCGATCGAACCAACTCCTCCATCTGTGACATGAGTTGCTCAACTCTCGTGTCCATCACTGCGACGCCGTTGTTAACGCCCGATGATCCTGCCGTTATTCCATCACGGGGTGTGGATTCGTCCTCCCGTCGCGCAGGCATGACACCCATTGCAGGTATGTTTTGCCGTTGCTCTGATGCCATTGATTATTTTGGTTGAAGATTGCTGGAAACAAGCTTGCGATGGTTTTGTGCTAAAACACGCCCAGCCCTCCTCTAGCGTAAGCTTGTACCAGATTTTGCTCACCCGTCATACAATCCGTCGCTGACCTGCAAAACAAGCTGAGTGTGAAGGCTTGGGGGCACCGGTGTGGTACCGGCCAAAGACACTCCGACGCTCAAGTCAGTACGTGTTTGAGTTTGCTTTGGACTTTTGAATGCAGATCAGTTTAGTGTGCGTACCTTTGCTATGAGTGATAGTGGGATATTTATAAGCTTGGCTTCGCCTTCCTCACCAAGGATAGGAAAACCTAGCCGCCTTGATTCAGGGCAAGTTTCCAATTTGGCTCTTCCAGATTTAGAAGGTTGGATATAGGAAAGTATATAGCATTGATTGCTGAATGAACTTTCTTATTTGGGAACTTTCCTCAACTCTTACCTCATTCAAGCTATGGAAGACCGTTCCAAGCCACTTGTGGCTGATTGTCGCTCTGCTCTTATCATGTCCGAGCCAATCCAACTTCAAGCACTTCAACTAGAGGATATCCTGATCGACCGAGCCGACCAATCATTCAGACCTCATTATGGTTAGCTCGGCTCTGATAACCAATCCACTGAGTGACTTTTATCTTGGACTCTTATGTCCCAGTCCGGTCCACCACCCTGGGCCTGCTCGGCCCAGCTAGGTGGGAAATTTGTTCATACAGCCGCCAATGCCATGACCTCCCATTGCCTGAAAGCTTTCTCGGTGATCATCCTTGTAATACAGCTACTTCACCTTATAGTTGTCCAATCATCAATGATTGACTCCTCCAACTCCTTTCGCAATTTAGAGGGACTGAGCAAGGGTAAGGCACATCCAGCCATCCCTAAGCTCAAACGATATCTCAATAAGTTTGGGTACCTAAACTACGTGAACGAGAGCAGTTTAAATGGAGACCACTTCGATGGAGATTTGGAGTGGGCTGTCAAACGTTTCCAGAGGTTTTTTCATCTGGAGGTCACTGGGATCGTTGACTCTCATACCATGCAGCTTCTCAATACTCCACGTTGTGGAGTACCAGATACCGTAAGTTCACAATACTCTCCACAATATGCTTTTATTCCAGGAAATCCAAGGTGGCCAATGGAGAGAGATGAACTCGTATACTCCGTTGTCAACAACGGAAAACACCATGCTCTGAATTTCGAAGATGTGAGGACTGCTGTAAAGTTTGCTTTCTACGAGTGGTCAGATAATTCAAAGTTCACCTTTAACGAACGCTCATCTCCGGAATGGACAACTACCGACATTTATGTCTCTTTCCAATCAGGTGATCACGGCGATGGTTTTCCATTTGATGGCCCTGGAAACGTCTTGGCTCATGCTTTCCCACCGGAGGTCGGGGCTCTGCATTTTGACGCCGATGAGGTTTGGTCTACCAATGATACTATACTACCCACCCAAGTGGATTTAATGTCCGTAACTTTGCATGAAATTGGTCACATTTTAGGACTTGCTCATAGTGAAGATGGTTCGGCCGTCATGTATCCGTATTTTCCGTACGGAGCAATCCATAGGCACTTGGAGGATGATGATAAGAAAGGCATAGAGGCATTATATAACTTTTAATGTTAGTTGTTTAATATATAATATGAAATCTTAGAAATGTCTGCAATCATATTTGTTTAAATATAAATGACGATCTCATATATGAAAATAAATATACTTTATTTATTGGTGCTTTAGAAATGAAGGGACAAAAACCATTATGATACCAATTCCACCTTTACTTATTCATTTGCTTACTATGTCGAGCCCTAAGTCAGTCTGTCCGAGTCACTGAGCTAGCATATCTGTATGACCGGTAACTCAGTTAGCATATAGTATGTTTAAGTATAATAATTAAGTATAATAATTAACTTGGTGGCGGCACATTTTTATCACGAAATGTAAGACTTTATCTTTTCCATATTTTTTTAATATATAAATCTTTTTGTCCATATGTAAATTATATTAGATTTTTTCAATTAAATTTCAAAGTTTGAAATATACTTTTGTCAACCTTAATCATTGATCACAAGCCGATCAACATGCATGTTTCCGGAACCAAAACTAATCTCTTGGATATATTAATAATAAACCATTAGTTCAATGTTTGTGACTGATGAATATAAAATATATATGTATATTCCATATACATTGCAAGAAGCAGGTGCACAAATACGCATAAGGAAAGGGTTGGTGAATTTATTCTTTTAAGGGGGAAAAAAATGGGTGCACGAACGTGAATTTTCTAAAATAGAAGGTAAATTGGTATTTTACATTGCAAAAAGGTTTTTGTTTTTTTATTAGTAGAAGTAGATTTATGTTTCATTCGGGCTCTTTAAAAAGAGTTATTCCTTCTTAAGAAAGAGCTATTGATTCATATTTCCCTTCACAAAATGGTGTACAATGGGTGACAATGACTAAATTAAAAATGAAATTAGGTGGGTGTTTTTGTAATTTCAAAAAATGGTTAGAAAAATTGATTGTTTTAGTCTTACATGCTAATGTTATCTAATAAAATGCGTATGCGTTAAATTTAAACACCTGTTATTTTTTTTTTCCAATACACTGTTTTATAATATAAAAAATATCGTTATTTTGATCTGATAATTTTCCCAATTGGATTCTTCCCACATATTAAATTTATTGAAATTGAATTCTTCCCCAGATTAAGTTTATTTTCTTTTCTTTATTTTTTAGAGTTTAAATATTTGGAGGTTTGATTTTTAGGAATCTTTAGAGTTTCGACATAAAAATAAAAATCATATTTCTATATTTTTATTGAAATTAACGTATCCGAGTGGACCTAATTAGCTAGTTAATTTAACTTTATAAAATTATTGAGTCCTGTACTTAATATAATAAGGTTTCCAATATAATATTGTTTCCATGAGCATGCATTAATTAGAATATGCGTATACCAACATCATTCTAATATATTGGTCATGTTGACACATTCCAATTCTGATTTGGGTTTTCAATTCAATATTGAATAAATGTGTTTTAAACTTAATTCTGAAAAATTCGTAAAAATAAAATATTTAGCATAATCAATAACTTACCATTTGTTGTTTAAGAAGGAATTAAAATTCATAATTCATTCACAATTAATAAACAAATAAAAAACATAAACAAGCATTATTATTAATTTCAACGATAATGATCACTAACAATTAAAATTTGAAAAGCGCACAAGAAAATACATATAGCAAATACACAGAGACCTTTCGGAAACAAAGAAACCTTAGGGTTCACAGCAGCCTTTCAATTACATACATATATATATATATATATATATATATATATATATATATATATATATATATATATATATATATATATATATATAATTCAACCTATAATAGCCTGAACAGGATCAGGATCTCCACAGCGTGGGGTTGTCATAAGCTTAATGGTAGTAGAATCAAGCATTCCAGTCAGCTCCAAATGAAAAAATTTCTGAAAAAGCCTCACAGCAGACTCCAAAACTTCATCGTAGTAGTCGTCGTTTAATCTGCTCTTATCCATGTATTTTAGGTATCCGAAGTGATGAAGGTAGCGCTTCAGATGGAGGATGGCTTGGTGTGCTTGACCCTTGCTCAATCCCTCCAGACTGCGAAGGGAGTCAGAATCGTAAGGGGCACTCATTGATGAGTCAACAACAAGATGAAGCAGCTGTATCACAAAGATGAACATAACGAGAGTCGCAGCCATGGTCACAACGAAAACTTTCCAAGAATGAGAATTCACGACGGCCATTACAAAAAACCCAATTTTTTTTATTTTTCTTTTGTTCTGAAACCTCGTAAGCCTAATCTCAAATCGGTATCTTATATAACATGGACATCACAATGAATGGTGTACGCGTCTAATTAATGGTGGACATCACAATTAATGGTGTACGCGTCTAGTCAATGCCAATTTATTTTTTTTTTCCTTCTTTGTTTTTAGATAATTAAAGTATTTACTTAAAAAGTGTTACAGTATGAGCTGTCTATAGGTGAGCAATTAAAGTACGTATCTTCTTAAATGTATCCAATTAAGAGTCACTAATTACAATATTAATAAAATAAAAGAATTGTACTACATATTATAATATAAATTCTGAAAAAACAAACAAATAAGTAAAATTCTTTTTATAATAATTAAGGATGTTGATCCATTTTAATAATCAAATTGCCCGTTTGTGAATGGCATGCAATTAATTCAAAATTAGCATAAGAGAGAGTTTCTTCATATCATATGATTCATCTACAACCTAAATAATTTTGTAATCTGAAGATGAAAACTCCAAAATTATGCACTCCACATGAAACACATAATACTGTAAACTAGCAAATTAATATGCTGAAAAATGTAAGACATAAACTCTAAAAGCAACTAATGAAACAGTGACTATACCTCATTTAGTTACAAACTTGGTCCTCATCATTGTCATTGTCGTCTCTCTTTGATCCTGCATACTCTTCAAGAGTTGCAGAGGAAAATAACTCTCCGACCTTGTTTTCCTTGTTGGTCAAAGTTTTATCATAACTACTAGATTTTGCTTTGTTAATTTGGATCGGTAACAAAAAAAAAAATAATAATAAAGGTAATTTTTTTTCAGAAAAACACACATAACATAACAACAAAGAGTGGTCTCATTAACAACTTAAAAAATGAACAGAAGACTCGTGGCAATATATATCTCAACAAGATTCAAATCAAGCAGTGATACTACTTGGACATGGGCCGTGACTTTATAGTTTGGGCTTCTACAATCACAAATATTGGGTTTCCATAGTTATTGGACCATTCGTTAAAGACTCTGTATAGAGAATTTTAGCGGGTGTACATAGCAGCAGATCTAGTTTCGATCTTTCAAATTTAAAGAATCCAATAAGGCCAATTCCTCTGAAGCCTAACATCTTGGGGCTGCTCATAACTTTCTTGTAAAAGGAAAGAAAGAAAAACAAAAAAAAGGTTAATTAACTTAAAAAACTACAAAAATCTACATGTCAACAGATGTGGTCAAATTAATTCGTTATTAAATTAAAAAAAAATAGTGAATCTATATTTCAAATGGAAAGAAAGAAGGCTTTCTAATAAACTGAATTTCCGTGCAAAGTTACCAAAAAAAAAGAAAAGAAAAGAAGGAATTTTGATGAATAGTTTACAAGTCAATTTACGTGGTCAAAGTAATACGTTATATTTAACTTAAGAATCCAATCAAATAAGAAATTTTCACGAAAAGTATGTTAATAGAACAATACATAAATTAAGAATGAATATTTATTACAAAAAAGAAAAGGAGAAAAAAAAAGGGCGTAGTTTAAAAGAGGCAAAAAGAAATTAAATATGTTTAATCAAATGATAGAATTTTCTTTGACCTAATGACACTCAATTTTCTTCTTATTTTGGTTTATTTTAAAAAGAGATTAAGGCATGCAGATTATTAGTTTACTAAATTGACAACTCAAAATTATGTACTGTTTGCCAAATTATGACATGATTTATTGAAAATACATGAATAGACCAATATACAGTGCGAATGGTACATTGATTGGAAAAGGAAGATGAATAGGTGTATTATATATATTCATCACAAAAGGAAAAATGACAAATGGTGAGTGCGATTTCGTGCAAATATACTTTATTAAAAGAGTAAAAAATAAACAAATTAAATGTTTGAATTTTCTCTGACTTAATAATACTCAATTTTTTTCTTACTGCTCTATTTTAATGGAAATTAAGGCGTAAATTAGCAATAATTGTCTTCTTATATTTAACTTGCTAATTGCATACCCTTTAAATATTTTACTTTTGCTTTAGTTAATTAACATATTTTCTTAAAAATAGTATAATATGAATATTAAAAAAAAAAAAGGCAGTTTAGTATTAGTATGCGTCGTCTGAAGTACTCTCTGTGTGTGTAGATGATAAATAATAATGACGATAATAAAACTTTAGCAATTTAATTAAATTACAGTTCGATATTTGTGTAATTCAAATACCTCATGTATAGATAGATCAGGATTCTTAATTTCTGTAAAATATTCCTGAGCCACAATTAGAGGTATCTGATTGATTTCATGTCCTTAATTTGCACGTTCTCTTTGTATTAAATTGATTTCGAATTTCAATTCTCTTACAATTCCAAATTTTTATATATCAAATTGATTTTCTCAACAGCGATCGATTTTTTTGTTTTTTTTTTGTTTTTAATAGCAGGTGAAAGCGCCAAGTTAAATGCAGATGTAATCCAGTGGAGCGGAGCGAAATATGCGCCCGTGTATAGAGACTACGTCGTTACAATGTCTTCCAAAGGAAGCGTCAACCTCTCTATCGCTTTACAAGCAAACCCAGAAGGCTGGAGAAGTACATACGCCGATGGAGTCCTTAACGGTGTCGAGATCTTCAAGTTGAGCAACAGTGACGGGGAACCTCGCTGGTTCTAAACCTAACCATCAGCCATCTCCATCAACTGTTGCGCTAACTAGCAAGCTACATGCCAAGGGAAAGAATGGTTCAGCAGCAACTGTTTTTTATTGTATTCTTGATTTTCCGACGGGTAAGAAAAGTCAAGAATTCTATTACGATTTCAACGACCAAGTCTACCAAAACCAGCGGCTCATTTCTGCCGTCGGATTGGAGTCGTTATTTTACTTTGGCTGAGATCAAAACCGCTACCAAAAACTTCGATGAAGTGTACATGATCGGGCGAGGAGGATTTGGTAACGTGTATGAAGGGTACATTGATGGTGGGGCCACTCATGTTGCAACGGTTGAAGCAGGGGTCGTCACAGGGGGCCCACGAATTTAAGGCTGAGATTGAGATGCTTTCCCAGCTACGTCACGTACATCTCGTCTCTCTGATTGGTTACTGCAACGATGACGACGAGATGATCCTAGTCTTTGATTATATGGCACGTGGCACACTCCGGGAACAACTCTACGATAGCGATAATCCACCACTCTCCTGGAAACGACGACTAGAGATTTGCATTGGAGCGGCGCAAGGTTTGCATCATCTTCATGCAGGCGCTAAGCACACCATTATTCACCGGGACATGAAGACGACGAACATATTATTGAATGAGAAATGGGAGGCCAAGGTTTCAGATTTTGGGCTCTCGAAGGTTGGCCCCACCAGTCTGTCGAAGTCCCACGTCACCACATTGGTCAAAGGTAGTCTTGGGTATTTGGACCCCAAATACTACAGACGCCAGCAATTGACGGAGAAATCTGACGTGTATTCATTCGGTGTAGTGTTGTGCGAGGTACTTTGTGCTAGGTCACCTATAGCAAGATCGGTGGAGAAGAGGCAAATGAGCCTTGCGGAGTGGGCCCAGAATTGTTATCACAACGGAACATTTAATGAGATTGTGGATAAACATCTACAATTGCACCAGAGTCTTTGAGAAAATACGGTGAGATTGCAGTAAGTTGTATGGTTGACAATGGAAGTGAACGGCCCACGATGAACGACGTGGTATGGGGCCTAGAGTTTGCATTGCAGCTGCAAGAGAGCGCAGAGGAGAGTAAACGTTTGTGTGGGGCACTTAAGTAAGCATTCTAACTGTTTATCAATTATACATGTTATCAAAATACGAAAATTTCAATGAAATATATCAGCAAATAGACAAGTGATCCGAACATCAGCAATTAAATTCGAGTCAGAATGGTAGGAAATATTAACAAAACTCTTATCAAATCTAGGAATTAAAATAAGTCTCAATTATCAATCATAGGACGGAGAATTTTCAAGTCAAGAATAAAAAGTACATGATTTTGAATAATATACTTTTTAAGTTCTTAGCAGCTATATGATTTTGAATAATGATGAGGAAACATGCTTAGTTAGCAGTTCAATTAGAATGGGAAACTAATGTTGTGAAGGATGCAGATTTACCTACTGCATGGTTATAGACCTCCACGCGGGCGTGAAGCACATGATCATTCGCCGGGATGTTCAGTTTATAACCAACATACTTTTAGACCGTAAAGTTGGACCAGCCGCCAATGAGGCGCCATGATGTACTGTTTTGAATAGGCTGTGCAAGTGGATTATTTACAGTGAATGCTAGTTTAATAAAGCTACTATTTTGCAGAGAAGTACCAATGTGACATGGAAGAAAATCTGGCGTACTAAGATGTATGAAAGATTGAAAATCTTTCTTTGGAGGGCTTTAGCTGGACGTCTCCCTACCCGAGACTTTCTCGAGTTAAGGAAATATGTTGTTTATTTTGTGATTGGTATTTGGAGTCACCTGATCAAATTTTCCATCACTGTTCAATTATTAAATCTTTGGCTTTTGGTAGCAACTGGGGATCAGGTGGGATAGTTTTGGTTGTGAAAATTTATCACAATTAGTTGATTGTTGCCTTAATCCCCCTTGCCCAAGTATGAGTAGTATGTTGGATAAGAAGGATCTTACGTTTATTCTATTTGCTATTCTCTTCACAATGTGGAATAGTAGGAATGAAATTTTATTTAAAGTGAGGAGGGATTTTTTAAGTGTAATAATCTCTTTACAGTTCGCAGTAGAGGAGTACTCAAGCATCACTTGGTTGAATGAAGACCCAGCTCTGACTACTGATATAAATGGTTCTTGGCCTACGATTCAGAATGGGCGGTTTGTCGTCACCAAAAATGCAGCTGTTGGTCACATCAACTCAGCTCTCTCCTTGGTGATCAGAGATAGTAGTTGAACTCTCTTAGGTTATGCCACTAAAATCATCTCTTCTTGCTCGCAAATGTTGTGGAGATGAAAGCTTTAGATTGGGCTACTGATGTGGCGTTGTAAAAAAATTGGCTGATTTTGGAGGCTAGAGCATGTGGTTTGAAGTCTTGAATATCAAGAAGTTCACTGATAAGGCTTGAAAGGTGTTTTGGATTAGGAGGAATTTGAATCATGCAGCTGATGTCTTAGCCAAGTATTACTTTTACAGTTCTGTTTTTTTTAATGTCTTTTCTCATGCTAGTTGTAACTGTCATATTTTTTTTTTCCTTAGACACCAGCATAGATTTGATGTTCAGGCGGGGGGTTTTGTTAGACCATAAATGGACGGCCAAGGTTTTGGTTTTGGTTTTGGTTTTTTTTTTTTTTGTATCAAAATAAAATTGTGATCTATAAGATTTTGTTTTTTGTTAATATGATATTGTGGACCGGCCACCTAAGGGAGGCTGAAAGGTTATACCCCCACGTACATGCTCTTTGTTTTGGGCTTGCGACATATGTATGAATCATTCTTTCAATATGAATTTAAGAGTGTGGGTTCGTATTTTGATAACATGTATAATTGATAAACAGTTAGAATGCTTACTTAAAATTACCCTAGAGAATAATGTAAGATGTGCCCATCCAAAAAACTTTTAATTAAGCCACAGTCAATGTTAACTCGTATATTCTGTAAATTGAGGTTTATGCTTTTCAAATAAAATATTGCAAATGTATAAAACTGTCTAATATAAGTATGTATATATATACATACATATATATTTTAGGGATGGCAACGTGCCGTGCCGTGTCGTGTTCGTGTCAAATTTATCTCATCCGAACCCAATCCGTTAAGTTTTTGTGTTGAAATATATAACTCAAACCTATTTATTAAATTATCGTGTAACCCGTTAAATAAATTGATCAATTTTAATAACTTTTTAATTGTTCTATGGAAAAAAAAAATCACCACAAAGTTAAAGCAAAATCATAACAAAGTTAACTTAAAATTAATAAAATAAACATATACCAACTAATCAAATAATATTCATTATTAATGGTATCCATCTGCTTAAAAAAAATCTATATGTACAAATTATATATATGTTTAATGTATATGTATGAAGTGCTTAATATATTTAATACATATACAGTTGTACCAATTTTATATTTTTAGATATTATCATATAAGCATGTGTCACATATGTTGCATATGTATCATGTGTCACATATATAACATATGTATCATAAGTCATACATATAGTATAGAATTGTACGATATATATCATATAGATATTTGTTCATAGATATATATATATATATATATATATATATATATATAAAGCAATGTCATATATATAAATAAAATTGTGTCATCATTATTTTATATATATGTCACATTACATAATTACATATTTGATCATACAAATGCATATAAAAAAATTTACTAGATCAATGTACTGTGTCACATGTGTCTTACATATCACATATTTATTCATTCATACATATATGTGTGACAAAATATTATACTATTTTATTGTATATTTAATAGAAACAAATATATATATCAAATAGAAGCATGTGACAAAATAAATCAAATATAATTATATAAATATATATAATACGTTTTCTATATAAATAAAAATTACACGTGATTAATAAATAAAAAATAAAATTATCAATATTTATAATTATTTATAATTTAAAATATTAAAATTTTATTTAATATTTATGAAAAATATACTTTAACACAGTTTATAATTTTTAATATTTTATGAGGAAAAAATAATTTTTATTTTTATAAATAGTAACGGGTTGTTATTGTGTTTCGCGTGTTCACCCGTTACCAATCCGTTAAGTTAACGTGTTTTATCGTGTTGATCCGTTAACAATCCAAACCCAATAACGGAGACCTGAATTCGTAAAAAATTATGCGGGTTCGTATCGTATTAATGGGTTTGATGAAGTTTTGCCATCCCTAATATATTTCTTATATACAGGCTTAAGAGTATGTTGTAGTTTTGAAGAATTATATATAAATATCAAATATATATACGCGATGAATAATAGTAAAATAACAGGAAGCAGTTGAAATTATTAGAAACTGACATCAATAATTTACTAGAAAAATAAGAACCGTGTGACGTAGGATTGTTGGGTTGCTATGATATATATTACTGAAACGTAACAAGCTGACATAACGAAGGCACTGCTACTGCATTTGGATCCAATCCATTTATAGGATAATGGATGAACACAAACAAAATACAATACATGCCTATTAATAAGCATTATAAGTCCGTTCAGCAAACAAATGTTTCTTACATATAGCTGATGCCAACTAATTTACATCTATATTCTTACAGCTTTACCATTTTTTAACCACTAAGTAAATTTGTTGTATATAATAGCAGTGAATCTCTTCACTACTTTATTGTTCAATTATTACTAAAATTACAAATTATATTTTTCAACATACGAGATCAGAGTTGAACAAATTCCACGCAAGCATGTATTTTGATAAAAACACTGGTGTTTTCATCAAAAGCAATCTCAAGATACAAAAACTGCCTTTAGCTTAGCATTTGTTAAAGCCCTCATCTTCCCTTGGGATAATTGATCTCAGAAAACACAATCCCAGACATGCCTTTATTAGAATTGTTGGTGTCACTGCTTTGCTCGCTACTGCTTGTTTTGCTTTGTTCACTGCTCTTTAATTTCGACGTGTCTTCCCAGCTGCAGCTAAATTGGCTACCATTTAGCAAACTGATCACATCATCCTCACCCTTCATTTCTCCAAGTGCCCCAATCACACTCACATTGTCCTCTGCGCTCTGCTGCAGCTGCATTGCAAACTCTAGGCCCCACACCACGTCATTCATCGATGGCCGTTCGCTTCCATTATCAACCATACAGCTCACCGCGATCTCACCGTATTTTCTCAGACACTCCGCTGCAATCTTACCCCTCAGATGCTTATCCACTATGTCATCAAACGTTCCGTTGCCATAGCAACTCCGGGCCCACTCCGCTAGGTTCATTTGCCTCTTCTCCACCGATCTTACTAAAGGCTGTCTTGCACACAATACCTCGCACAGCACAACACCAAACGAGTACACGTCGGACTTCTCCGTCAACTGCTGACGTCTGTAGTATTCAGGGTCTAAATATCCCAAACTGCCTTTAACTACCGTGCTAACGTGGGCCTTCGACATGCTGGTAGGACCGACTCTTGACAGCCCGAAATCCGAAACCTTGGCCTCCCATTTCTCATCCAATAATATGTTGGTCGTCTTCACATCTCGGTGGATGATTGTATGCTTCGCGCCTGTATGAAGATAGTGCAACCCCCGCGCTGCTCCGATGCAAATCTGGAGCCGTTGTTTCCACGAAAGCGGTGGATTGTCGCCATTGTAGAGGTGTTCCCGGAGGGTCCCACGTGCCATGTATTCGTACACGAGAATCATCTCGCGGTTGTCGTTGCAGTATCCAATCAGGGAAACAAGATGAACGTGACGGAGTTTGGAAAGCATCTCGATCTCGGTCTTGAATTCGTGGGCCCCTTGTGATGATTCTGGCTTGAGCCGTTTAATTGCAACAGTGGTGGTCCCATTGTCGATGTGCCCTTTATACACGTTGCCAAAGCCTCCACGTCCAATGATGAACACGTCATCAAAGTTGTTTGTGGCAGCTTTGATCTCAGCCAACGAAAAGTAACGACACAAATCCGACGGCAGCGATGACCCTCCGGTTTTGGTGGACTTGGTCGTGGTAAACGAAAAGGGTCCCCACTTTGTAGTGCCCTCGACAGCGGTGTAGTTATAAACTTTTCTTCCGCATCGGAAGATGAAGAATCCGACAGCAGACAGCAGAACTACGGAGGATGCTACGGCAGAGACTATGACTATAATTGATGTTCGACCATTCTTACGTGGTTCGTTAGGTGGTGAAATTGTAGGCTGTGATATCAGAAGGTCGGGATTGGTACCTGCGAGATTGCCAGTGGAGTCATTCAATTTGAAGATCTCGACCCCGTTTAAGATCGCATCCAAGTAGGCAGTTCTAAACTTCTCAGGGTTCGCTTGCAGAGCAACAGATAAATTTGATTTCTTCTCGACACCAGTGACGGGCATGAAAACGACGTAGTCTTTGTAGACAGGGGTGTACATTCCTCCACTCCATGAGATCACGTCTGCGTGATATTCGGCGGTTTCATTTGCTATGAAAATATAAAAAACCCGACCATCAACTGTTTTCACTGCATCTTCAATCTCGCAGAAATGTAATCTGACTAGAAAAAAAAATTCAGAATCTACAGTAAATTCCCAGGTGAGGTTGTAGCCGTTAATCGAAGTTTGAGTAATATTCCCCATGGACGCTGCACTCAAATAAACTTTAGCTGGTGCTGTGTAAGCTGGAGTTTTATTGTTATAGCTGAGACTATGGCTGTATGCAGACGGTGCGCGACTGAATCCGCGTATCGTTAAGTAGTCGTTATCCTTGTCCCAACTTCGGAACATACCAGTATCCTCAGAAGCAGGAATAAAAGTTCCACCGACGTTTATACGGTAGACCATCTCCATAGCTGTGTCGTTTTCAATTGGAAAAAAGTTAGGCAACCGATCCACAAATTTTGGACCTTCGTTTACGGCGTCCTCCGAGTAATAAAGATTGGAGGGCATGGAAACAACTTCAATTCCATTGACAAAAGCAAAAGAATCTGAATTTGAATGATCAGGAGTGAATGTCAAGGCTATATTGAGATCATTGGTTGCTTCGACATTTACCAGGAATTCTTTCATTACGCCATCTCTATCAAGAGCCCGAGCAGTAAGAAAAGCGCTAAAGTTTCTGAGAAGAGTGAAGTGCGCTGTTTTGACGGAGAAGAATGCCTTGGAGGTGTCAAAGTCTCCGTATTGATCAGGGTAGAAGTGCAACCTGATAAACTTTTGGCCAGGGGTGACCGGTATGGTGTACGTGAATTCTGAGCGCGACAGTCTTGCAGTTTGGTAGGGAACAGGATCACTGTCTCCTTTAGGTAGATTAAGAGCCCCATGGTTGAAGGATGCGTCATTTGTGGTTTGTAAATATTTAGAGGGAATATCTCCCTCCCAAATCCGTTGGTCATGAGCCTTGTTAATTCCCGAGGAGGAGCCACAGTCAATGGCTATGTTGTCCTGAGGACTGTAAGGTGAGTCATTAGAGACCGCAACAGCGAGTTGGTGAAACATCATGATGAAGACGTAGAAGAGGATCAGGATTGGGTTTTTGAGATTAAGTTGTTTGTTCCTCATCATGGTGAAGAAGTAGAAGAGGATCAGGATTGGGTTTTTGGGATTAAGTTGTTTGTTCCTCATCGGAAACTGGGGAAAAAAAAAAAAAAGAGTATCTGAGGAAACGGCAGTAAGTAACCAGTGAAAGACTCCATGTTTCTACGTATTCGTTTATACTTCGCTTTTTCTTCAACGTTGATTTTCAAGTCTTCGGATACATCACTTTCTTTCTCCAGCATCTAATCCTTACATTTACGGATTACATTTTAAAAAAAAAACAAAAAACAAAAAAAAGAACTTTTCTTAAATTTTAAACTTTTTTACCTTCTTTTTAATTTGGGATGATTCCTCAAGCTTGCAAATGGAGGGACGACTAACCTGTTGATCATGGATTTAATTGTAAAAATATTTTTCCCTCATCATCAATAATTATATTAAAAAAGTAAAATATAAAATATAAATAATCTATTAAATTAAATAATTTTTTTCCCCCAATATATATAAATATTAAGGAAAATGCTCTTTTTTTCAACACCTTCGTTCAACGACCCGAAACTTGAAAGGGCCATATTAGAGTGTTGATTATCCTATATTAGGTTGTACAGTTGCATTTAGTGTTCATTAATAGTTAACAGTCACATCATTGTGTATATACATAGTGGTTTTTTACTCATTACAGCGAGCCTTTTTCCATCTCTACACTCCTCTTTATGGTGCACGTGAATTCTGAGCGCGACAGTCTTGCAATTTGGTAGGGAAGAGGGCGACCCTTGCCTGCTGATCATGGCATTAAAAGTAGCTCTGCCGACAGCTATTACGCTAAGCTCTACACAACAGTACAAAACAAGGGCCAATAGAAAAAATATTATCATTTAATAATCCAATTCAACTAATTGGAAGTTGGTTGCCACGAGTACTTTAACTTTACGTCGCTTCCTTATCATAAATGGTAATCTGTATGTCTCACAATCCTACTACTATATATCAGGTGTTCAGAAAACACCAACACGCACTGCAGTGGGCGAGCGAGAGATAGTTAGGATATGGAATTGGCTACCGTACTAAAACTCTTGGTGATGACGATAATGGTGATCCTTCTTCTACTCACAAGTCACTGTGGTGCTGCAGCAGCTCATGGTACAATTTCATCAATGGAGGGCAACGGAACCACCACCATCGACATAATCCTCGTTTCTGACCAGTACGCGGACCTGGGTTTCCGAAGACCTAACCCGATAAGTTTGAATACAGCTAACCCCAGGTTCCGTTATACATGTGGGGTTGGAAGATATCCACCGTGCCTCGGCCTTCGAACCAATTCACGCAACGGAGAACGCTGTGATGTTTACAAACGTGATTGCCACCAGGCGGCGCGATAATAAATTCTGAGTTCTTAGGATGGAAATTAAGTAAGTTGGGTCTGCGTCTTCTACGTTAAATAATTCAGATCACCCAAAATAAATGTTCGCATTTTTTTTTACGATGTACGAATTCTTACATCTATGCTATTTCTCTCGATCGCATTATTTTCGCGTGCGTTGATCCATATATTAATTGATGGTCATGTTTTAATCCATATATATGAAAGTAATATTTGTAAATAAGTCCTAATTATAAAGCAATTGGTATCTAAATATCTTATTGTAGCTATATAACATGTCTTTTGAGAATCATGTTTGTCGTTCAGTTATGAAAATATTTCATTGGTCAATGTTTCAAAAATCATATCGCCTTGATTTCGTGGTTAATTAAAAGATCTGCTACAAAGTATTAATTTCGTAGCTGCAAATCTGCTATAAAATTATAAATTTGTTGCTAAGTTATTAGCTATAAATGTAAATTTTGTAACTAAATATTTGCTACAAACTAATTTTTTGATGCAGGAAATCCAGCTACGAATATAGGGATGGCAAAACTTCACCCAACCCGTTAACACGATATAAACCCGCACGCTTTTTTACGAGTTTGGGTCTCTATTATTAGATTTGGATTGTTAACGGGTTAACACGATAAGACACGTTAATTTAACGGGTTGGTAACGGGTAAACACGCGAAACATGATAACAATCTGTTACTATTCATAAAAATAAAAAATTAAATAAAAATTATTTTCTCCTCATAAAATATTAAAAATTATAAAGTGTGTCAAAGTATATTTTTCACAAATATTAAGTAAAATTTTAATATTTTAAATTATAAATATTGATAATTTTATTTTTTTATTTGTTAATCACGTGTAGTTTTTATTTATATAGGAAATATGTTATATATATATTTATATAATTATATTTGATAAATATATTTGTTTCTATTAAATATATAATAAAATAGTATAATATTTTATCACATGTATATGTATGAATAAAAATATATGTGACATGTAAGATATATGTGACACAATGCACTAGTAAATTTTTTATATGCATGTGTATGATCAAATATGTAATTATGTAATGTGATATATATATATAAGATAATTATGAGACAATTTTATTTATATATATGATATTATTTTATATACATATATCTATGAACAAATATTTATGTGATATATATTATACAATTCTATGATATATGTATGATTTATAATATATATGTGACACATGTTACATATGCGACATATGTGACACATGCTACACATGCTTATGTGATAATATCTAAAAATATAAAATTGGTACAATTGTATATGTATTAAATATATTAAGCACTTCATATATATACATTAAACATATATATAATTTCTACATATAGATTTTTTTTAAGCAAATAGATACTATTGATAGTGGATATTATTTGATTAGTTGTTATATATTTATTTTATTAATTTTAAGTTAACTTTGTTATAATTTTACTTTAACTTTGTGGTGATTTTTTCTTTCATAGAACAATTAAAAAGTTGTTAAAATTGATTAATTTATTTAACGGGTTACACGATAATTTATTAAATGGATTTGAATTTATATATTTCAATACGAAAGCTTAACGGGTTAGATTCGGGTGAGAAAAATTTAATACGAATACGAAATCACACGACACATTACCATATACGAATACTAATTTTGTGACTATATTCAAGTAGTTACGATTTATATTTTATGGGTAAATTATAAAGAAAAATTGATTTTCATAACAAAATTACAGCTACGAATGTTAACTTTCTACTTCTTTTACTGTTACAAAAAAATATTTCCAACTACAAATATATATATATTTTTAACATAATTGCTAGTAATAATTTTTAATTTATTTTCATAATTATTATTTTTTATTACAAATTCAATTAAAGACCAATGCACTTGGTATTACACTACATATATTTGATAAGCATATACCTGTCTTTGCTCAAATGCATAAATTATATAAAATATAAACAAATACACAATATTAATATAATTGACCTTACTATATCATATTAAGTACACAATTACCATAATATAATATCACACTTTCTTTGTTCCCAAGTTGATAATAAACAAAGTTATTCTCCATCACATATATGTGATGGAGAATGACTTTATACAGCATTACATTGTAATCAAACTAACTTAAAGCACATAGTGACAGCAAATAGTGACACTCTTGCTCTATCTTCAGCCTCCTTCCTTCTTTTGTTAAGCAATTTGTCCTTATCATGGTGCATCCATGACTCCATGCTGTCACACCATTGTCAACTTGGAAGCCCATTTGCTTAATTATACCAGCAAGGACTTACCAAACATTAGTAAATAATAAGCAATTTTCCAGAAAAAATCCATGAAAGTGGAAAAAATGGAACAAAACCTTGCTCTGATAGCATACTTGGACATGACTAACAGAGGAACACTTGCCCCAACTATGGTTATTTTTTGCCACTCAACTTGTACGAGGCTATAATCTCCAATTCTTCAAGTGCTCTGCTTCATTTTTCACTACTTCAACCCATTTTGTATTTGCTCTCCCTTCACCCCTTCATTAACTTGAAAAACAACTTAATAATCCGTACCAATAATTATAATATGCAAATGATCACAATCTGAACACCCAATTAGCAAAAAAGATTCTCTATAGTTAGACAAATAAATAACTACATGCATTTCACTAAGTGCACATAAAACTTTAGAAAAATTGCTTGAAATTAGAAGTCTATCTACTTGGCTAAAACTTATCCTCTTACCCGGAGGCGAACACGCTTAGTATTGTTAGCACACAAGCAAGGAGATTAGTAATTAATGATGTTCAACATAATCAAACTTTATAAGAATCTATCATGCCCAATCAAATCAAGTATAACATCTGATGAACAAGATTTTAAATTCGAAAACTACAAGCTGAGATATATACATACCAATAGCCTATGCCTAAAGTATAAAGAGATGCACTTGTCAACATATAGATGCAGCCACAAACTCTGAGACAACAACAAGAAATAGTGATAAAAATAACAATCAAAATATATAGTAATAAAAGTGATTGCAATGAAATATTCATTAGGATAATAAAGCATTAACTACAATAATAAATGTCTAAAATAAACATAATCACACTTCTCAACAGTAAAATGAAAGTAGAACAAATTTATTATGGTGAACTTCAACATATTTTTCGGTTTTTTTTTGTAATAATAATTACCATAAAATACTATTAGCTTACGCTTCTTTACAAAATAATAAAAAGACCAAGTTTAGGGGATTGATGACGTAATAAAATGTATCTAAAAACTAAAAATCTTTTTCTTCAAAAGTTGGAAGAGTTTATTTATGTACCTGAGCATCTAGTGCACTCTCTAACACTTGTGGTAGTAAACGCACAATACAGTGCCAGTTTGATATGTCATGTCCCATCAGCATTATTGTGAAGCATGAAAGATCTAAACTTTGGTGCATTTGTGTGTGTGTGCTAGCTACTACTACCTGGTATTAAATAATTAAAACCAAAAAAGTATCTCATCGCATCTTTAAGGCTATGTGAGTTTTATAGTTCAATTTTTCATTTTTATCAAAAACAATACAATTCATACTTAAGGTTCCTACAAGTTATGCCACTACAATTTATCAGGCAAACATAGGGCATGTTAACATATTGCAGATAATAAACAGCACATAAATCATACCACTAACTGGAACATCAAGAATCAGCTGACCCTAACATAAAATAATTATGAAATAATGTCTTACCATTGCTGATTTTTCCTGAACTCTGTAAGAACTGGATATATGTTCTCAAAAGCAGTATAGGTCTCACCCCTCGCCTAAACAATCGATATTTAATAATGCTTGTCAATAAACATACCAATTGATATATGAAATAAAACATGCAGAACAAAAGAACCACGGAAAAATACTACCTTAGCTCTTGTAAGAACAATTTTTCACGACACAAAGATGAGAAGCACAATCTTTGGTTGTTTCATTCGATAAATCAAACCTGGGAACAGTTCTGGTTCATACTGACCAGCATAATCGAAAAGTAATTAGATCAAGAGCAACCATTCCCACGATCCAAAAGAGAAAAAATATACACAAAAAAACTATTCCTGAAATCACCAACTTCAAAATTATCCAGAACGACAAAGAGAATGCCAAAAGGATAACAGCAGATTCCAAAGATACCATCCATCTTCTGCCATTTTACATCCCACATTGCCAAAATAGCATGCAGCCACAGAAAGGAGGATCTGACTTGCTCCATGACTTAAAATTTAGGGATAAAAGCTTGCAATAAAGAACTCCATGAAATTGTTTATTTTGAACATCTCAAACTATAAAATAGATTCTACCAGCTCTAGATGCTCATTGCATACACAATATTTTATGCAACAGTAATCCAAATATCTGAATGGTTCACAATAGAGAAAACTATTGTGAAAACTCACTGCCCCAATACAGTGCATTTGGAAACCCCATATAATTTTTGTGAGAAAAATTTATAAACTTTGTCAGTTTGGTTTGTTTAGCAATATCAAGACAAGAAAAAACAAAAGAAAAATGGCAAAACATATTAAGTCCTCAACTATTTTGCCTCCGATTTCCCAAAAGACCAGTCAAAATATCAAATGGTAATTTTGCATACACAGAAAACCATGCTAACACAGCTAAAAACCATGCTAACACAGCTGAAAACCAAAAGAGAGAGAAAGGGATTACCTGAGCATCCACACAGTTCAAGTTGAGAATCGTCGAGCCCTTCTTTTAAGCAGTATCTAAACTCCGTGATGCGCCTGTGCTTATTGAGACTGATATCTCAGCTTCCTAACGTAATCAAAATATATACATTTTAAAAAAGCATAAAACCCATTTCAGAACAATAAATTAGAGCCAGAAGGATATCAAAATATATACATTTAAAAATGCATAAAACCCATTTCAGAAAGATAAATTAGACCCAAAACAATAAAAAAAAATCAAGAAAAATAGATCCTTTTTGTCATGGTTTTGTTCACGAAAGACCGACTGATAATTGATGAGACCGTTTAAAATTTAAGAAAGCTTAAACTTTGCATCAATACTCAGGAAATGTTTGAGAGTTAAGAGTAATTGGGAAATCAAAAAGGAACCTATATCTTAAATCATATATAAAATCTCAAAAAAGCATAAAGATCCAGTCAAAATTAAGTTGAACTAAAAAAGAAAAAACAGAGGAAAGAAGCAGAATCATTGCAAGGGCAAAGAGAAAACCTTTTTCCATGTTAATATGAGGTGTTATGGTATATGCGAATTGGTCTAGAGAGATGGCGGATGATTTCTTCTTGTCTTTCCCTCCCTCCATTGCTACTCTTGCTTTTGCTTACTGCGGTTCTGCTTCTTCGTCGGAAAAGAGAATACAAGCCTTGCTGGTCTTGAGTAGCTTGGTAGAGACCATCATCGCGGTACATACCAGAGCGGGAGCTGGGTTCCGAAGGGCCGCGAGCGCTGGGTTTGATCAGGGATGGGCGATGCTGGTATGGGTTTGTGAGGGGGAGTGAGCGAGCACGAGAGAGCTAAAGGGAGGGGAAATATTTAGGGTTGAAAAAGAATCTAAACGACGGTGTCTTGTTTCAAAATAAATATTTAATTTTCAATCCATGCCAGTCAGTGATAAATTGGTTTTGTAGCTATCATTTAATATCGTTTAGTTATAAAAAAAAAAATTCGTACCTATTATAAATAGAAGTGTCAGCTATAAAATTGGTGGGAAAATTGGCGCCAAAAAAATTTGTTTAGCTACAAAATCTAGCTACGAAGGATGAGCCGTTACTAATTTGATCAATTTTTTTACAATCAGTTATAAAATTATACTTTATAACAAAATACAATCTTTTAGGTATGAAAAAACAATTTGTGGCAAATATTTTGTCGCTAAATGTTTTTTTTTTTGTAGTGGTTGGTGACACCTAAATGTTCCGGGCTTGGGACACGAACGATGACTGCCTAACTGTTGACTACGCCCATGAACTCAACTTCCTGAGTTACGAACAAGCCTACACTACACCAGCTAATGTCTATTGGATCGCTCGTTCTATAGGAAATAAAGACAGCTTTAATCAAGAGCTACAACCTCACACTGCAACAAAATTTTGAATTACTCACAAAAATATCAGCTACAATTCATTTTTTTCATAACTAAAGCATATGGTTTTTATATACGAAAAAAATATCGTATTTGTTATAAATCTGTTACTAAATTTTGTAGCTAAATCATCATATATCTTTTGGCGCCAACTTTCCTCCCAAAAAATTTGCTTACATGAGGTAAATATATCCAATCAGCTACAACAATCAATCGTAGGTAAAAAAATAATAATAATAAAATAAAAAAAACTAGCAAACGACGTCGTCCAGGCCTACAACTCACTGCACGAATCTCACATACAAACTCAGCCAAGTGAATCAGCTCCTCACGACAACTCCTCTCTTGCTGCCGCCTCCTCTATCTCCCTCAATCTCACTCCATGTCACAGATAACCCATCTTAAATTTTAATTTTTTATACTTAGATTTAGACTTTTAGGTTTTTTTTGTTTTGTATATAAAATTTTGGATGAAACAAATTTGTTTGCTTTTTGTTCAAACAAATTTGTTTAGAAAAAAAGGGATAAAATATATAGGGAGCTGGGTTTCAAATTTCTCGTTCCTATGCTCGAGCGCTTGAAGCAGCACGTCCCTTCGAGCACCCATTCAATTTTAGGGACGATTAGACCACCGAAGTTCGCCTCCTATCCACGATATCGTTCCGCCATCGACACCACTGAATCCGATGTGAACAAATCCAGTGCATTCACACACAGATCCGACATTTGTGGACCTGAAGTTCTCAGATCCTACGCCACCAAGCCGTGGTTCTTGCTCCATGGCTGTGATTTTTTATCTTTCTCAGTCGTCGTGCCTATTTGTGGTTGTTGGGTGTCAAAGTCAGAGCTTCAAACCAGTGCCAGTACCAAAATTTTCTCTTCTCGGTCACGATACAAGCTAGTATGTGATTTACTGATTTAATAATAAAATCCATTTTTTTATTCTATTGGTTGTTAGCCTTTGGATTGATAATTTTTGTTTATATTATAGTAAACTTTGTCCTGTAGTTTTTTGGATTCTTTTTTGGTAGTTTTTCTGAATAATAATGTAGCTTTACCAAGCTAAATTGAGTTCTTTTTATTTTGTATTGTTGTTGTTAATAGTGGATAATTTAAAAGTTAAGTTATCATGATTGCCAAGTGCTTCAAGGCACAATAGGGTTGCTTTCCCTGAGAGTGAAAAAGTATTGTAACAGATGCTTGGAAACACATCATTACTTTTAACTCCTGTTAGCCTTGGGTACAAGTCAAATGAACAGCTAGCTCCTTAAAGTGATGAAGATCAATTAGTGTGAATAATTGCTCTCGTATCCAACCATTCTTAGGCTGAAACTAAAGAGAAAAATTTATTTTCCTTGTACATTGGCTTGCCCCGTTAACTAGCTTTTTCGTTAAACGTCCTAGTGTTGGATGCTTTGTTTTTTTTTTTTTGGCATCTAATGGTTAGGTTTGTGCTGGACTTTCATCACGACTTCAAAATACAAATCTGAAAATGCACAGCCGGAGGAACTTGTTTTTGCTGAAGTAAGACCCATCCCTATTTTCTGTTTCTTGGATTAAGTGATGAATAATCTTAGATGCACGTAATATAGTCCCTGTTTTCCTAGTTTTTTTAAGAGAGAAAGCTTAGTAAATCATATGAAGCTCGAATAAAGCAACTACAGCAAGATTTGTCAGTATCCAAAAATGAAGTGGCGAGAGTAGAGTCCAATATGGCTGAGGCCTTGGCTATAAAGAATTTTGAAATTGAGGCTCTTGTCAGTGCCATTGATGGACTTAAGAAACAGCTGCTATATCCAAGGAAATCGGCTTCATTGCGTGTTCATTTCATTACCTTCTCTCTCATATGTCATATTACTTTTATCTGAAAACATGTATCTTATGGCCATGGCGTTAAGGTTCCCGTATATTGCCCTATGTTCTAAATAGATTAGCAACTTCTCTGTATTATTTGGTTCTGTACTTACTAGAATGCTTCAAGAATGTTGGTCTTCTTGTTCCTTCCGTCCTTCCTCTCCTTTTTCTCCGACATAGGCTAGACTAGTTTGGAATCTTTGTCTGTTTTCTTTTGGTGTCTTATGATTTCACCTCTATGACCTTTTATTCAACACTAATCCCTGCTCTTCATTTTCCCTTGAGCTATTTGATGAAATTAGGAGGATGTTTTTTACTTGAATTTGAAACTTGGAAGTTTGGCAAACAGCATAATTAGTTTTGACCAGGCAAACATGGAGTCTATGATGAGACATAGGGAACTTACAGAAACGAGGATGATGCAGGTGAGTGTTTGTTTCTTCCCTGCTTGTCTATTTGCACTTCATTTTATAATGAGATTTGAGATATGATGTTATACTTCACGGGCTCTAAGGGAGGAGCTAGCTGCGAGCAGAAGCGAGGAAGGAAGAGCATGCATCACACAATGCTAGCAAAATGGTTTGTACCAAAAATAGTTTTTACAATGAATTTAATTGTCTTCCCAGTATAGCAATCAATTTGTAAATTAGATTAATATGTTAGTTGAATGTATCCAATCTCTAAGAACTTTAATTCTTTGAATTTTTTCAATGGGGATATTAATGAGTTCAAATTATCACTTAATTGAATAGATTTTCTATGTGGACATCTTGAAGTCTCAAATACTGAGATCTATTTAGTCAATTAGAAATTTTCAGTGGTCTTTTGAATTCCTTATTGTCTCTTCATTAATATTATCTTAGCTTGCATCTCCATAACGACAACCTTCTGGTAAATCCTTGAAGAATAGTTCCTTGCTTGTAGAAACCTAGCAAATTAGATGTGTAATTATAGTATTTTATGCAATCCTCATGATGGTTGTTTTTGTGGTACTCCATGAATAGATGAAAGATCACCTTTTTTATGGACGTGTATATATTGAGATATTAAGTTTTACATAATAAATATTAAAGCTTGTTAAATGAATGTCTTCATATGAAATCCTGTCCAGATAAGCACCTTTTGACTGTAATATTATGTTCTAGAATTAGTTATTGTAGGCTTGAGACTAGGAAAAACTGATTGCATGTACACCCTGCAAGTCCCTTTTGTTATACCCAACTGATGAGCATCTCAAGTTCACCTCTTTTATAAAAAAGAAAAAAAAATGGTATCTTAAGTTCTACTATTGAAATGTCATATCTCTCTCTCTCTTTGATTCTAATTTCATATAGTTAGTGAGTTTTGTTATTAGTGAGTATTCCAATGGCTTCAAACAGTAAGTATGCATTTGAGTTGTTTAAAGTGTTGGGGCTAAGTAGATCGAGTATATTGACATAAACCTGACCACTTAAGCTTTGACAAGGTAATTTTGACAATATTTTATTCTAAGTGAAGGTGCAATAGATCATGATGCAAGTGTCTTTGTGGGTATGGTATTGGCTGAAAACACAATGTATGGCTTATGAGCTAATGTAATGATTTGGCATTTTGGTATATACATTCTATAGTTTCTTCTAATACATGATTGCATCATACAAAGGCCTAATATATAAATAACTTTTATTTGAACTAAAATGGTTCACTTGTTGCATAAACCTTTTTTAAAAGTTACTGTTTTTTTTTTTCTCTTTTGTATTTATTTTATATGTTTCATTCCTAAATATCTATTTATTTAATAGAATGTTTGTTCTTTCAATTTTCCGAGGAAGAAGGACCGAATGATCGGAAGATAGGAAAGCTGTGTGAATATGCTTCCAAAAATCCATTACGCATTCCAAAGGTATAAATTAATGATGAAGTAGAAGAGCAATATATAATGTGTACTGCGGATTAATGATGTTATGCTGCAAAAGGGTTATATGACCAATTCCAAGGGAATGTTACACATGGGGTCACAAATTATATAGATTTCTAAAGAGGAAAAAAAACATGATCTTAGCCAGCAAGTGGAGCATGACCTTGGATTGGCCATATCCGAATAATGGTGAATGTGGAAAATAAGTCATATGTTTGTAAGTAATTCCAAATATCTTTATATGGTGGAAATGTATTCTTTCATGCAATTTTTATTTTATCGATCGATCCAATAATCATATTTAATTATGACAAATTGAAATGTGAGATGACAAATTCTTTGTTACTGTAAAAATTGTAATATGCATTTATAGGAGAAAATGTAAGCTAACATTTTACAAGCTTGTAACAATGCATTTCGTGGAAAAAGGTCACAAATACAATTTCAATTTTATTATTTCATATTCTCACAAGTTTAAGTTAAAGCAGAATCATATGCTCTACAAGCTTTTTTAAAGGCCTCTGTTTGCGGGTAGTTTATTAAGCATCATTCATGCTTTGCTAGATCAAACACCACAAGATGAAATGAGAATTATAGGATGCGAGACTCTTTTTGACTTTGTAAATAATCAGGTTGGTTATCCATAGCTGCTTGTTACACTAAAGTATGGAAAAAGTTTGTGTTGGCTTTTTAACTTTCACATGTTGGTAGACTAATTTCTGTCATGATGTGAATGCATTTGAATCTAGGTTCATCTGTTTACCTTTGATTTCTTGGTCCTAGGAAAGCTAAAAATTGCAGCAATCGAACTCTTTGTGAGGAACACCTCAATTTGATTTTACCAACAATGCCCCCTTTTCATCCCAAGCAGTTTCAACATATGTGCATTTGTTGGAAACTCAGTAGATCTTTTGAAGACAATTTGGAAAGGAGATTATTAGTCATGATGCTATTATACAAGACAATGAGCCCCTGTTAATGAGATAGTATTTTTAGAGATATTTACTGCTATCATTAATATTAGGCCTTTGTACTGTGAATTGAATACTCAATTAGGCTGATTAGGTATGTTTGCTGCTTAAGGCTTAGTGTTGTATAATCCATGATGTTAGCAGACAATGTAGATGATGACAATATTTTGGTCTATTAATTTAAGTATGGTCTATATATTATGCATTGTGTTATTAATTTATAGTATCTAGTGTCATGTTATATGTAGTTGATAGGTCTACCAACATTAATTCATTAAAAATTAATTTAATGAATTAAATTGGATATTGTTTAATTTTTGGGAGAATAATTACAAAGACAAGTGTGATTATTATTTGAGCATATACAAATTTATTGTAATTATAATACAAACATTGACAACATTAAGCGTTTGTAACAAATGATATATATATATATATATATATATGTATTAATTGTAACTTTTTATATTTCAACAATAAAAAAAATTATTATTATTAAAGATACGAGAGTTATAAATTACATTACCGTAACTAAGAAGTTAGTTATCAAATTCATAATCGTAGTTACAATTTACACACGAATATAAAATTGTAACTAATATTTAGCTACGAATTGTGATTTCGTAATAATTAATCAAATAACAATAAAAGAGTGGTTGTAACTAATAGAATGATTTCGTAATTAAATGGTCACTTGAACAACATTTAAGGTCCTAATTAGTTATGAAATGAAAAAAATTATTAATTTGTAACGATAATTTTATAAGTAAAGGTATTGTATAGTTACGAAATATGTATCGTAACTAAAGATGCTATCAATTTTCATAACTTATTACTAATCTATTACGGTACTTTAGTCATGAACAATCCATAAAAAAAAATTCATTGCTATATAATATTAAGGCATAAAAATTCATAACTGATTAATTATTAAGTACGTTTTTTGGTTTCGTGACTAATTCAAATTTTTTTTAAAAGTGTCACCTGGGAATACCATGGAGACTCCCATTTTTCCTATTTACTTAGATTGCATTTCTGTAGATTCAATTCGAAATGAACAACATCGGCGACCGAAATTTTTTTATTTATTTTTATATCAGGTGAAAGCGCCGAGTTAAATGCAGATGTAATCCAGAGGAGTGGAGCGAAATATGCGCCTGTGTATGAGACTACATCGTTACAATGTCGTCCTCTCTATCGCTTTGCAACCAAACCCAGAAGATTGAAGAAGTACATACGCCGAAGGAATCCTTAACGGTGTCGAGATCTTCAAGTTGAGCAACAGTGACGGCAACCTCGCTGGTTCCAACCCTAACCATCAGGTTTCTCCATCAACTGTTGAGCTAACTAGCAAGCTACATACCAAGGGAAAGAATGGTTCGGCAGCAATTATAGGCATCGTCTCTGGCGCTGTATTAGGCCTGTTTGTTCTGTTTGTTATTGTATTCTTGAATTTCTGACGAGTAAGAAAAAACAATAATTCTATTACGATTTCAGCGACCATGTCTACCAAAACCAGTGGCTCATTTCTGCCGTCGGCTGAGATCAAAGCGCTATCAAAAACTTCAATTAAGTGTTCAAAGCGCTATCAAAAACTTCAATTAAGTGTTCATGATCGGGCGAGGAGGATTTGGTAACGTGTATATAGGGTACATTGATGGTGAGGCCACTCATGTTGCAATCAAACGGCTGAAGCAGGGTTCGTCACAGGGGGCCACGAGTTTAAGGCCGAAATTGAGATGCTTTCCCAGCTACGTTGCCTACATCTCGCCTCTCTGATTGGTTACTGCAACGATGACGACGAGATGATCCTAGTATATCCGGGAACACCTCTATGATAGCGATAATCCACCACTCTGCTGGAAACAACGGTTGCATTATCTTCATGCAGGAGCTAAGCACATCATTATTCACCGGGACGGGAAGACGAAAAACATGTTATTGAATAAGAAATGGGAGGCCAAGGTTTCAGATTTCAGGCTCTCGAAGGTTGGCCCCACCACCCGATCGAAGGTAGTCTTGGGTATTTGGACCCGATACTACAGACGCCAGCAATTGACGGAGAAATCTGAGGTTTATGCATTCGGTGTGGTGTTGTGCGAGGTCCTGTGTGCTAGGTCACCTATAGAAAGCTCGGTGGAGAAGAGGCAAATGAGCCTTGCGGAGTGGGCCCAGAATTGTTATCACAACGGAACATTTGCTGAGATTGTGGATAAACATCTGAGGGGTACAATTGCACCGGAGTGTTTGAGAAAAACGGTGAGATTGCAGTAAGTTGTATGGTCGACAATGGAAGCGAACGGCCATCGATGAACGACGTGGTATGGGGCCTAGAGTTTGCATTGCAGCTGCAAGACAGCGCAGAGGAGAGTAAAAGTTTGTGTGGGGCACTTAATGAAATGAAGTGTGAGGATGAAGTTCCCTTTGTGAATTATATGGATGTGGAAGATGAAGGCAAATTTAGTTGTGGCTAGGAATCCACGTCGGAATCAAACAGCAGCCAAGCAACCATTACAAGTAGTAGTGATGCCAACCAGTCTAATAATCTCAAGTATGTCTGAGGTTGTGTTTTCTTAGATTAATGATCCCCAAGGAAGGTTCTGAGCTCGTACATTTTCTTGTATAAAAGCTTGCTAGCTTCTTAAAGGGGTACTGCACGTGTTTTGTATTTTGAGGACATTTATAACTTATAAGGTAGTATAATTTAGGAGACATGTAAGCTACGCTAGGCATTATGTTTTATGTTTCATTTTTAGCTATATATATATATATATATATATATATATATATATATATATATATATGAATGTGTGTATATATGATACTTTTAAGTTTTAAGGTCTAAATAAAACGTTTGTAGAGTCCCTGAAGTGACAGTACTTGAATCTTGGTTTTTTAGTTCATCATTTTTTAAGGACCAATGCATATTAATAGCAGATCCCCATATTAGGTAGATCGTACTTTTAATCATATACATTAGTTTACGTAATGAAAGAAAAAAAAAAAAAACACGTAGATTGTATTATTGAAAAAAATGTATATCTCATAATCAATCAACTAAGTTCATCTTTAGGGTTGAGTCAGCTGCTTTAAACTCCTACAGAATTGCAAAACTAGAGTAGTAAGAAAGTTCTATTCACTAACAAAATTCTGAACTGATAAGATTCACATTAAAACTCTTTTTTTCCGACAAAAAAAAAAAAACTAAGTTCATCTTTGAATGTTTTGCATCTGCAAATATATGTGTGGAATCCTTGAGAAAAAAAAGTTTTCATTGTTTGTTATAAAGAATAAGTATACATATATAAACAATAGCAGTTCTAATTGAACTGCTAATTAAGCAAGTTTCGTCATCATTATTCAAAATCATATAGCTGCTAAGGACTTAAAAAGTATATTATTCAAAATCATATACTTTTTTTTTACTTGACTTGAAAATTCTCCGTGAGTTTTGTTAATATTTCCTACAATTCTGACTCGAATTTAATTGCTGATGTTCGGATCACTTGTCTATTTGCTGATGTATTTCATTGAAATTTTCGTATTTTGATAACATGTAGAATTGATAAACAGTTAGAATGCTTACTTAAAATTACCCTAGAGAATAATGTAAGATGTGCCCATCCAAAAAACTTTTAATGAAGCCACAGTCAATGTTAACCCGTATATTCTGTAAATTGAGGTTTATGCTTTTCAAATATAATATTGCCAAATTATAAAACTGTCTAATATATATATATATATATATACACACACACACACATATGTATTTCCTATATATAGGCTTAAGAGTATGTTGTAGTACGTTTTGAAGAATTATATATAAATAGCAAATATATATAGGCGAAGAATAATAGTAAAATAACAGGAAGCAGTTGAAATTATTAGAAACTGACATCAATAATTTACTAGAAAAATAAGAACCGTGTGACGTAGGATTGTTGGGTTGCTATGATATATATTACTGAAACGTAACAAGCTGACATAACGAAGGCACTGCTACTGCATTTGGATCCAATCCATTTATAGGATAATGGATGAACACAAACAAAATACAATACATGCCTATTAATAAGCATTATAAGTCCGTTCAGCAAACAAATGTTTCTTACATATAGCTGATGCCAACTAATTTACATCTATATTCTTACAGCTTTACCATTTTTTAACCACTAAGTAAATTTGTTGTATATAATAGCAGTGAATCTCTTCACTACTTTATTGTTCAATTATTACTAAAATTACAAATTATATTTTCAACATACGAGATCAGAGTTGAACAAATTCCGCGCAAGCATGTATTTTGATCAAAAGCAATCTCAAGATACAAAAGCTGCCTTTAGCTTAGCATTTGTTAAAGCCCTCATCTTCCCTTGGGATAATTGATCTCAGAAAACACAATCCCAGACATGCCTTTATTAGAATTGTTGGCGTCACTGCTTTGCTCGCTACTACTTGTTTTGCTTTCTTCACTGCTCTTTAATTTCGACATGTCTTCCCAGCTGCAGCTAAATTGGCTACCATTTAGCAAACTGATCTCATCATCCTCACCCTTCATTTCTCCAAATGCCCCAATCACACCCACATTGTCCTCTGCGCTCTGCTGCAGCTGCATTGCGAACTCTAGGCCCCACACCACGTCATTCATCGATGGCCGTTCGCTTCCGTTATCAACCATACAGCTCACCGCGATCTCACCGTATTTTCTCAGACACTCCGCTGCAATCTTACCCCTCAGATGCTCATCCACTATCTCGTCAAACGTTCCGTTGCCATAGCAACTCCGGGCCCACTCCGCTAGGTTCATTTGCCTCTTCTCCACCGATCTTACTAAAGGCTGTCTTGCACACAATACCTCGCATAGCACAACACCAAACGAGTACACGTCGGACTTCTCCGTCAACTGCTGTCGTCTGTAGTATTCAGGGTCTAAATATCCCATACTGCCCTTGACTACCGTGCTGACGTGGGCCTTCGACATGCTGGTAGGACCCACCCTTGACAGCCCAAAATCCGAAACCTTGGCCTCCCATTTCTCATCCAATAATATGTTGGTCGTCTTTACATCTCGGTGGATGATTGTATGCTTCGCGCCTGTATGAAGATAGTGCAACCCCCGCGCTGCTCCGATGCAAATCTGGAGCCGTTGTTTCCACGAAAGCGGTGGATTGTCGCCATTGTAGAGGTGTTCCCGGAGGGTCCCACGTGCCATGTATTCGTACACGAGAATCATCTCGCGGTTGTCGTTGCAGTATCCAATCAGGGAAACAAGATGAACGTGACGGAGTTTGGAAAGCATCTCGATCTCGGTCTTGAATTCGTGGGCCCCTTGTGATGATTCTGGCTTGAGCCGTTTAATTGCAACAGTGGTGGTCCCATTGTCGATGTGCCCTTTATACACGTTGCCAAAGCCTCCACGTCCAATGATGAACACGTCATCAAAGTTGTTTGTGGCAGCTTTGATCTCAGCCAACGAAAAGTAACGACACAAATCCGACGGCAGCGATGACCCTCCGGTTTTGGTGGACTTGGTCGTGGTAAACGAAAAGGGTCCCCACTTTGTAGTGCCCTCGACAGCGGTAGAGTTATAAACTTTTCTTCCGCATCGGAAGATGAAGAATCCGACAGCAGACAGCAGAACTACGGAGGATGCTACGGCAGAGACTATGACTATAATTGATGTTCGACCATTCTTACGTGGTTCGTTAGGTGGTGAAATTGTAGGCTGTGATATCAGAAGGTCGGGATTGGTACCTGCGAGATTGCCAGTGGAGTCATTCAATTTGAAGATCTCGACCCCGTTTAAGATCGCATCCAAGTAGGCAGTTCTAAACTTCTCAGGGTTCGCTTGCAGAGCAACAGATAAATTTGATTTCTTCTCGACACCAGTGACGGGCATGAAAACGACGTAGTCTTTGTAGACAGGGGTGTACATTCCTCCACTCCATGAGATCACGTCTGCGTGATATTCGGCGGTTTCATTTGCTATGAAAATATAAAAAACCCGACCATCAACTGTTTTCACTGCATCTTCAATCTCGCAGAAATGTAATCTGACTAGAAAAAAAAATTCAGAATCTACAGTAAATTCCCAGGTGAGGTTGTAGCCGTTAATCGAAGTTTGAGTAATATTCCCCATGGACGCTGCACTCAAATAAACTTCAGCTGGTGCTGTGTAAGCTGGAGTTTTATTGGTAAAGCTGAGACTATGGTTGTTTTCAAATGGTGCGCGACTGAATCCGCTTATCGTTAAGTAGTCGTTATCCTGGTCCCAACTTCGGAACATACCAGTGTCCTCAGAAGCAGGAATAAAAGTTCCACCGACGTTTAAACGGTAGACCATCTCCATAGCTGTGTCATTTTTAATTGTATACAAGTTAGGCAACCTATCCACAAATTTTGGACCTTCGTTTACGGCGTCCTCCGTGTAATAAAGATTGGTCGGCATGGAAACGACTTCAATTCCATTGACAAAAGCAAAAGAATCTGAATTTGAAGGAGTAGGAGTGAATGTTAAGGCTATATTGAGATCATTGGTTGCTTCGACATTTACCAGGAATTCTTTCATTATGCCAACTCTATGAAGAGCCCGAGCAGTAAGAAAAGCGCTAAAGTTTCTCAGAAGAGTGAAGTGTGCTGTTTTGACGGAGAAGAATGCCTTGGAGGTGTCAAAGTCTCCGTAATGATCAGGGTAAAAGTGCAACCTGATGAACTTTTGGCCAGGGGTGACTGCTATGGCGTACGTGAATTCTGAGCGCGATAGTCTTGCAGTTTGGTAGGGAACACGATCACTGTCTCCTTTTGGTGGATTAAGAGCCTCATGGTTAAAGGATGCTTCATTTGTGGCTAGTAAATATGTAGAGGGAATATCTCCCTCCCAAATCCGTTGGTCATTAGCCTTGTTAATTCCCGAAGAGGAGCCACAGTCAATGGCTATGTTGTCCTGAGGACTGTAAGGTGAGTCATTAGAGACCGCAACAGCGAGTTGGTTAAACATCATGATGAAGAGGTAGAAGAGGATCAGGATTGGGTTTTTGAGATCAAGTTGTTTGTTCCTCATCATGATGAAGAGGTAAAAGAGGATCAGGATTGGGTTTTTGAGATTAAGTTGTTTGTTTCTCGTTGGAAACTGAGGAAACGGCAGTAAGTAACCAGTGAAAGACTCCATGTTTCTACGTATTCGTTTATACTTAGCTTCTTCTTCGTCTATTTTACGTCCACGTTGATTTTTCAAGTCTTCGCATACATCACTTTCTTAATGTGTGGAACGATACCGGGGAAAGACGGGCAGCATCTAATCCTTACATTTTACGGATGACATTTTTTCAAAAAAAATAAAAATACTTTTCTTAATTTTAAATTAAAAATACTTTTTAATTTGGGATGATCCCTTAACCTGTTGATCATGGCTTTCATTGTAGCCCTGCCGACAGCTATCATGCTAACACAATAGTACAAAACAAGGGACAATACAAAAAATATTATCATTTAATAATCCAATTCAACTAATTGGAAGTTGCCACGAGTCTCACAATCCTACTACTATATATCAGGTGTTGAGGAAACACCAACACACACAGCAGTAAGTGAACGAGAGATAGTTAGGATATGGAATTGACTACTGTACTAAAACTCTTGGTGACGACGATGATGGTTATTCTTCTTCTACTCACAAGTCACAGTGGTGCTGCAGCAGCTCATGGTACAAATTCATCAATGGAGGGCAACGGAACCACCACCATCGACATCATCCTCGTTTCTGACCAGTACGCGGAGCTGGAGCTCCAGCACATGATGGAATCTGAAACCGGCCGAATTCTCCAAGGATATAACCCGGTAACTCCGAAGACATCTGACAGCAAGATGCGTTTTTCATGTCCTAAACCATATCCAGTGTGCATCGGCCTCCAAACCAATTCACACAACGGAGAACACTGCGATATTCACAAACGCAATTGCCACCAGGCGATGCAATAATAAATTCTGAGTTCTTAGGATGGAAATTAAGTAAGGTGGGTCTGCGTCTTCTATGTTAAATAATTCAGATCACCCAAAATAAATGTACGCATTTTGTTTTACAACACACGAATTCTTACATCTATGCTATTTCTCTCTCATTATTTTCGCGTGCGTTGATCCATGTATTAATTGATAGTCATGTTTTAATCCAATATATATGAAAATAATATTTGTAAATTAGTCATAATTATAAAGCAATTAATAATAGGTAGGTATCTAAATATCTTATTGTAGGTATATAACATGTCTTTTGAGAATCATATCACACTGACAAAGCTTATTAAAAATAAATAGGTTGAATGATTAGATGAATTAATTTCTCAATCTCGGACAAACAGATATCTGATACTATTGCCCCCATATCGTGGTGTGCATGGAAATTGATAAAGTGCACCAAAGTCCCAACACATCATGTGAGCGCATGCACAACTTATACGTCAACTTCCAAGTGAATCCAAGCTCAATCGGTGGTCCTACTATCATGAACCTATCAAAGACTTTTACGCATATTTTAAATTGTTTACCAACTAATGAGGCAATGATACGGTAATATATTATTGGCTTTCATGTAGTTATTCATTATCCCTTACTAAGTTATATTAAATTGTCAAAAAACAAATATAGCTATATTTGTTATATTTATTTCCAATGATATGGTTATATTTATTTCTTATGGTTGAAATTGTTAAATTGTCAACTAATCACATTGACACATTAACTGTCACATAAGTTAATAAATTATATTGATAGAACTTCTTGATATATGTAGCATTACTCTTATTTTATTATTTTTTTGTAATTTGTCACTCCATTTTTTAACGTACGATGTTTCATATGTTTCATGTGCTCTGATATTACACATATATGTTTAGTATGCTATAAGTAAGGAGAAAAACAAGTACTCAAGAATCATCCTGCTATAAAGTGTAAATCCAAACACTCAATTTCATATTCATATTGGAATCAATAATCATTCACATATATGTCGCAACTCGCAAGCCAAAACAAAAGCATTGGGGGAGGGAGGAAATAACTATTCAGCCTCCCTTAGGTGGTCCACAATATCATATTAAGGAAAAAAAATCTTTTTGTTTATTATTTTATTTTGAATTTATCGCCTTAATTAATTATATTTGTCCAAAACTTTTGGTTGAAATTTGTTAAATAATAGTAATAAAGGTTAGAAAACAAAATGCATCAGCTTGACAGACGTGAGAGGGGTGTTTTGAAGGATGCGTTTGGGGAGTGGTCGATCAGATAATTCGAAGTTCACACATGTGGTAGGTTTCTCATATGTTCTTAAGGTCTTTCATATGCATTTGGTGCTGCAAGTTGTCTTGTCAAATAAAACAAAAAATATTAGACTGCTAATTTGGTATTCATCTCCCAGGACTAGAGGGATTGAACAAAATGAGGTTACACAGTTGGCCAAGGCCGAAGACCTCCATGAGGTTACTCATTTTTTTTTATTTTTTTTTCTGCTGGTAATTTTGACTACCTATAAGCAACGTTTACATGTTTGCATTTACCTATAAAAATCTTAAGTTGGTCAAAGAAAAGAAAAATAATAATAAGTTGAAAAGTTGAGAATATCCTTGTATGTTCATGCATGGAAAGTTGAAAATATTTATAAATCTTCTACTAGTCTACCTTCCGCCTCCAAATGAGCACATTTTTCGGTTAATTAAATCTTTAGAAAATGTGAATTTAATAGATATGTCTAACCCATTGTTGTATGTAGTATCATTAACGTAACACAAGGCTGAGTTGCAAAGAAGATATATTGGACTAAATATTGAGCTAAGTGCTAGATTATATATTGCAAAGAAGATATATTGGACTAAATATTGAGCTAAGTGCTAGATTATATAATCTTTGATACTATATATATATATATATATATATATATATATATATCTTTGTTTTAAAAGACATGCATGTTTTATAAAATAAAGTTTCATTGCAAATAACTCTATACGGACTTTATTCTCAATATTGGCGTCCACTACTGATAATAATTGAAGGGGATATTTCAACTCTAAGTGTTCGACGATAGAGTAGAAGCCAAGATTCATATACGTACATTGATACTTCCAAATCAATATGGACACTATGATTGTAATTGTTGAGTGGAAAAAGAGAACCCTGTAATTCACGTCAGGGAATCTAATTATCAAAAAGCAAGGCAAAAGAACAGAAACAGGCAGTTTTATTAATAAGTTGGAAAATTCCCTAGTGATCAGTCACTCTCGCTTCTATTGGAAAATTATTCTCTCTTCCACTATCTGTGGCCTGTGGGTGTGGGTCTAAATCATAATGCTAAACGCCTAAACCCCAGTTGCATTTCTTGACTTATATTATCGATTTTGACATACTTCTCAAGATTCTCATCACTTGTGTTTATGTTAGATAATTAGCTTTCTTCCTTGTTTTATTCTTTTTATCTTGTCCCCATGCTGCTTGAAATGAAAGCAAAACAAGCTGCAGGGTGACCATGCTCACAACTGAATATGGTTGAGATTTAATATCAAAGATAAGACTTTGGTCAAGTAATATTAACACTTCTTACAACATACCGATCAATTTCTCCATATATTAATATAGGAAATGAGTCTCTATGAAATGGTTGTGGTTAAGCACTTACCACTATTGAAATTTGAGATTAATTTATTTATGTAATTGTACCATATAATGGTTGTACTTGGACTTAATTTTATATCCCATAGTTTTTGTAGTTATTGAAGGGAGCGGCGAGCTATATCTCTAGCTGAAACAATAGATGGTAAAAGTTAAGGACGATGCAGGGAAAGAGGATCGTAATCATCACAGGTTTCGAAGAAAAATGTTTAATTGTCTATTTTGGAGTTCTAGTATCAATATGGAAATGACGAAGAAGAAACGGTTTTCAATACAAATAATATTTTTCATCACAATTTATGTAAGAATGCAAGTGATATAGTATACTCTTATTAACTAAGGAAGGATTATTCTCACATCATCTGCTTTGTTCCTTTTTGCCTTTACATTTTGGATTTTTCTTACTTTTTTTTCCCCTTGGAAGCCAAGATTAATTACCACTATAAAAAAACAGTAAGTGTGACCACACAATCAAATTTTTATCACAGAACACACTTTATTGCCACAAAAATTTGTTACTTAAGTTTAAAATTGTCTTTATAACCTCCTCCTAAGTCCACGAGACTCGTGACGGAGGTATAATTGTAAGAGCATCTCCAAAGAACTCTGTATATCATTTAAATTTTTTATTTTAAAGAGTTATTTAAAAAAATTAGAATCCAACAGATTTTTATATCTAAAATATAAATTAAAGAGTTGGTTGGGCTCTCCATATCTAGAGAGCCAAAATTTACTCTATATTTAGATTTTAATTAATATGCTTCAAGTTTCTATGTACTGTATTAATTATTTTTTTATATATATTTTTATTTTTACATTTTTTATTATTATATCTTTGATTCTTGAAAAAACGTTTTCTTTCCCACAACGTCATTTGACTTCAATTATATATATGTGGTTGCACTATCTATATATTCATGCTCTATTTTTTTCTTCTGAAACATGGATTTTCAAGCTGGTAGTGATGGAAATTTGCATAATAATTCCAATGAAAATCCCCAATTTTCAACCCAGCTTCCAAACTCTGATGATATATTTATTTTCACCAATAGTCAAGAATTTCCTTTATCTACTTCAATTGAATCCAATTTTAAAAGGTCACGTGGTGGCAACTTTACTGTAGAAGAGGATCTTCTCATCGTGTCAGCATGGCTCAATATCAGTTTAGATGATGTGCAAGGAAATGAACAGAAACACAAAACATATTGGACACGATTGTGGGAGTATTTTCATAGGTACAAAACTTTTGCATCTGAACAAACATAGGTTTCTTTGATGAACCGTTGGTCAACAATTCAATTAGCTACAAATAAAATTTGTGGATGCTATGCTCAGATTGAATCTAGACACCAAAGTGGTGTCAATGAGCAAGATAAGGTATTTATTATATTTTATTTTAAAATTATGTTTATATTGTGGCATGTTTATATTTTGTATTTTTTTTTAAATTGCTAATGCAAAACTCCTATATCAAGAGCTAAATAAAGGTAAACCTCCATTTCAATTTGAACACTGTTGGAATATATTGAGACTTCAGCCGAAATGGATGGAAGATTGCCAAAAGAAAAAGCCAACACAAAATAAGTACAGAGGCTCCATTGTTTATCCTACTCCTATTGAGACTAAAGTGAATTTAGGAGATGACAAGATTCCAAGTTCTAACATTGTGGACCTAGAAAGACCATCTGGAAGGAAAGCTGAAAAAGAGAAAAAGAAAAGGACGGGCAAAGATATGGAAAATGACTCAACAGGATCATATGTTACCTTACTACAAGAAATGAGAGAGGAGAAAAAACAATTCAATGAAAAGAAATTGAAATTATTTGAAAAGGCATATGCTCAAGGACAAGAGAGACTTGTTTATGAGCAAGAAAAGCTTCGATTAGAACAAATGAAGGAGGATGAAAGGATAATGGCTATAGATACAACCGGGATGCCTCATATGGTTGCAAATTTTTATATTCAAAGTCAAAAAGAAATCCTTGAAAAAAGAACTAAAAGTCAATAAAGTTTAGCTTTTTTTCTTTCATTGATAACTGTTTGCTTTAGCTTTTTTTTTTTTTTCATTGATAACTATTTGCTTACATATGACTCCCATGTATTTTCCATATGTGCTCGATAAGGTCTTGTTGTAGTTGAGAATGAATATCTCTATCTCGAATGTGACGATGACGTTGAACAAATTCCATAAGCTCTGTTGTATGCTCATGCGATATGTTTGGAATAACATCAAATGAGTCATAATTAAAATCTAAATTTCTAACATGTCTTTCATCTTCAACAATCATATTGTGTAATATGATGCAAGCTTGCATAATATCTTTTAGAGTTTCATGATGCCAAAATGTGCTGGCCCACGTACAATTGCAAATTGTGCTTGCAACACTCCAAATGCTCGTTCTACATCTTTTCTTGCTGATTCTTGAGCTGCAGCAAATTGTTTGTGTTTATTACTTTGTGGATATGGAATTGTTTTTACAAATGTTGACCATGGAGGATATATACCATCAGCAAGATAGTATCCCATTGTATAGTCATGACCATTGATCGAATAGTTGGCTAGAGGAGCACGTCCTTCAGCAAGATCGGTAAATAAAAAAGAACGCTCTAGAACATTTATGTCATTATGTGATCCTGGTAATCCAAAGAATGCATGTCATATCCAAAGATCATATGAAGCTATAGCTTCAAGAATTATAGTTGGTTCACGAACATGCCCAACATACATCCCTTTCCAAGCAACTGGACAATTTTTCCATTTCCAGTGCATACAATCAATGCTTCCTAACATTCTAGGAAACCCACGACTTTCACTTTCCTTTAACAATCTAGCAATATCAATTTTGTTTGGAGATCTCATGTACTTCTCCGAAAAAATTGAAACTATTACTTTAACAATTTTTTTAAGACTTTCAATTGCAGTGCTTTCACCAATCCTTACGTATTCATCAACATAATCTGCTGCAACTCCATATGCAAGCATCCTTATTGCAGTAGTGATCTTTTGGAGAGAAGATAGACCAAGAAACCCAACAGCATCACTTTTTTAAACAAAATATGAGTCATGAGCTTCTATTGCAGATTGAATACGAAGAAAAAGAGATCGACTCATACGAAACCTTCTAAATAACTTTGGAGAATACACAGGATTTTCTCCAAAGTAATCATGAAACAACTTGTGATGACCATGAACTCTATCACGCCATATATATGCATGACCATATACAGAACCATAATGTGGTGATGTCCTTCTTCTTTTATTGAGCAACTCTCCTACAGTAGATATTGTTATCTCCAAGTCATCATCTGAATCAGAATCATCAAAAATAAAATTGATTAGACTAGTAGAAAACATGACGAACTAACAAAAAAAACTGAAAAAAATTGTGCAAGAGAATTTGGATATGAATATGAAAGGAATGACTATATTTATAAAGAAAAATGGAGGGAAAGTAATAAAATAAAATGGAGGGAAGTCATGGAGGAAAGTAATCTGGTAAAAAGAAAAGGAGGGAAAAAAAATCAAAATCATTAATGCTTATAGGAAAAAACAAAATGAAAAATAAAAATATAAAGAGTATATTGGATTTGAATAATTTTTTTCACTTTTTATCTTAAAATATTAATAAAGATGCTCTTTATTATGTGGATTATACTCTTTATTTTAAATAGTGTCATTGGAGATGCTCTAACTCTATCACGTATAATTTTATAATTATTTATTTAACAAATTTATTGATTTAATTGTACTTGATTGGATTAGAGTGGATTGGATTAGACTGATTCTATTGCACTCAACCCAATAGGATCTGATTGTGCTGGATTCAATTGGAATGGACTTATTCCACTGTACTAGACTCTTTTTTTTTTTTTTTTGATAAATCACTGTACTAGACTCGAATGGACGTTCCAGGACTACATTTTACCCGACTCCACTTAAAAAATAAAAAGAAAAGAATTGAGAGTTCAATTTGCTTTACATAATTGTGCAAATTAACGAGAATAATAAATTAAATATAACCAATAAAACATTTCATAACATACTGCATGAGCGACGAAAATAATTCTTCTAGCTAGATAATTAACCAGTATGAACCTTTAAGTAATTGGGAAATTAATTAAAATCCAAAAATTAATCAAGGGTCTATTTCAATGTGCAAAAAGCAAGTCTGATCAGGCTTTATCTGTCTCTCTCTCTATGTACATAGAGAGAGAAAAACAACTGAAAAACATGCATGCACAGGGAATATAAGAAAGCGAAATAAACAGCAATTGATTGCTCACTCAGATATAAGGAAGCTAGGCAGTGAATCTTAGTCGACAACACCCATAAGTATAACTATGATAGCAGCTTGTATATATGCAAGCTCTTAATGCTTGCTGTTTACTAAAATTTTGAATGCTTATAATTAATTTTGACAAAATTGTGAATATATAAAAAAGAACCTTGGTGCACCTATATTGTGACTTATTGTACAGTGGCACATGCATGGTCATGTGGAATATGCCTAGCTTGTTAAATCAGCTGATGTTCCCTCACCTATGGTAGCTGGGAAAAGGGGTATGGTAGCTGGGAAAAGGGGATGGAATGGGAAATTATATTCGAGATTTCTTATCCTCGTGTTTGGCAAGTCAATTGAAATTTGGGATAAAAAATCTCGAATTTCTGTTTTCCTAAATTTTTACTTGCGCTCTTATCCAACCCAAAATCATGAAATTTCTCCGGAAAACAAAATTTTTACCCAAAACCACGGGGTTTCTCCGAATCCACAAGCTCTCTATCTCCCAGTCGTCTCTCACACCCATGCAGCCCCAATCGTCGCCACCGCTTCTCACACCCACGCAGCCGCCGCCGTCTCTCGCACTCACGGAGCCGTCGTCGCCACCATCTCTCACACCCATGGAGCCGTCGTCGCCACCGTTTCTCACACCCATGTACTCGTAGGAAAAAACGCTGCGTTGAATATCACTCTTCCCGGCAAGAAGGATAGGAACCCTAGTCTCCATAACCGAGATGACAATTGCGGACGATGACTTGGTGAGCGAGCTGTTAAGAGATCACTTTAGATTGTCCATCATCAAAATCATAATTCGGCGATCAATCCGAGGAAGAGGTCGATTCCAAGCACGGGTCCAATCTCCAACCCAATTTTGCCTCTGTAATACTCTGTTTTTTTTTTTCACTTTATAATGGAAACTGTGCACTAGCTAGCTGGAATGCCTAATAATAATGCTTAATATAGGTGATTCATTTAGGGTCCTTAAGTTTTCTTTGCATGTATATGTTTTTAGCGTCTGGAAATTTTATTCTCAATCATTGCGAGTTGTTTTTGTTGAATTATACATGTATGTATATTAAATCGGGGTAAATGTATTGTCTTGAGGATTTTATTGTATCCATTTTCGGGTTAGAGAAATGTAACCGTTTTCATGTTGAAATATTTTTTGTTGTACATTGTGTTGTTATTAGGAGAGATTTGGTTGTGAACAAAGTGAGAGGTTGAAAATTTTCCAATAATGATAAGTTTTGCAGTGGTCTGAGGATTTTGTTGCTTGTGCTTTTTTCGGATATGAATATGCTGAAGCAATGCCTTCTAACTTAGTAGACCTGCCTTGATCTTTAATTTTCTGAAATACTACATATATGACTACGTGCCCTATTTTATAATTATAGCTATAGAGATGGTTTGTTTTATTACAGGATGAAGGAGAAGGAGGGCTGGAGCCTGAGGGTGAAGGTGAAGTAGAGGGGCATGGAGAGGCAGAAATTGAGAATGAAGGAGAGTTGCGTGATGTAGATCTTGATCCTGTTGGAGAAAGTGAGGTTGAAAGAGATCAAAGTTCACAAGAAGTAGAAGTAGCTGATCAAAGAGAAGAAAGTGAAGGAAAATGGCTGTGCTGAGATGAACAATTTTGGTGAAAATGGTTGTGCTGAGATGAACAATTTTGCCAGCGGAGAAGGATTTACGAGCAATCTTTAATGTGAACAATATTTTGTATGATGTGCTTTCATGCACATATAGCTAATGTCGCTACTCAAGCTTTACTCGAGGTCTTTAATGACAATTTGACCAGGCCATACCTAGTGGAGCTTAGCTTTACTCGAGGTCCTTGATGAATTCATAGTGCAACTGACATTTTTAATTCAATTTGAAAGACATGCTATTAAATACTTATTTTTTAATTTCTTATGTTGGAGCATAAATTTATTCAAATTTATTTGCAAATAAATAAAAAATATTAGCTAAAGTTTATAATAAAATAATTGGGAAGTTATAGAATTTATTAAATTAAAAAGAGTTAAATTATATTTTAATAATTTTTATATAATTTAAAATTAAATATATAAATTAATAATTAATGTATTATAAAAAATTAAATTATAAATTAATTGCTAATATATTATTAAAAATTATAATAATTGAATTAATTCTTATAATATAAAGTATATTTTAATATTAAATATATTACCAAACACTAATATCTTTAATTTAATATTTTATCCTAACACTGCTAAACACACATGATAGCACTATTATTTTCTCAGTTTTTCCTATCCTTTCTTTTTCTAGTTTTTTTCAATTTCTTTTTCCATCCTAATTTTTTCTATCCTCCGTACCAAACCAAACACAGCCAAAATATTTTATTTTTATCTATTTATTTTTGAAGATGCACCTATAAAGTTTGCTAAAGTCAAATTGCATCAAATATTTAGTTAGTATAACAGATAAGATAACCACATCTCATTAGACCTGTATACATATGTCCTAATCTATAATAAAAGCAGTGTACCATTATAACAAAGCACATGTAAGGGATTATATGTAATTAATAAAATTGATATATCTATTATATATAAAACCAATAGACCTTGTCATATCATTTATATTGTAATATAAAATGTGTTAAATATCTATATATACTCTTCCAATATTTATTAATTATTTAATTATAAGCATTTTTAAGTAATTTGCATGGCCTCGTCGAGTCACCCAAGACTTTTCCCGTCTTCCACACGAAAACGACTTTAATCCAAAATGACCCGGTGTATGCTTTACTTTAATTATTTATCCTTCATTTACAAGTTACTTGATAATATTGAAATTATTTTAAATGGCATATACTATAATATGGAATATAGTATATACTACATTTAACTAAAATATAAAATATATTAATTAATAATTTTTTTATTTTGTATTAGATTCCACATCATTATTTTTAGATATAATGGCTATTGGGAACATTTACCCATGGTCTGATTCTATCTCTATTCATTCCGTTTGAAAAAAGGAAGGATTCCAAAGAATCAATATTTCTTTTAGTTGTTGAATATCTCTTTGACTGATCAATATGTGATATTCTAAATCCTCATTACTAATGGAATCGAAATGATCTCTGAATTGATTAGAAGATCCTTTCAATTGGCTAGAATCCATTATTGGAACAAAACTAAATCTTGTGGAATCATATTGAATATTTGACGATATATTTCATACCTTGCTAAAAAACTAATCCTTATTTACCAACCACACATTGTCTAACCAAATTCAATTTTCTCCCTCTATTACTCATTTACTTTGGCAGGAGGAAATTTTAGTGTTGACATTAACAAAACAAAACAAAAAAAAAAAAAGAGAGAGAGAGGACAGAGAAAACAATAATTTAGCTTTTTTTTTTTTTTTTGGTAAATGCATCGAAAACAATATTAAAAAAGGGTCTAACATTATAAATACATTAAAGAGCTTATCCATTAAACCATATTCAGTCATAAAACAACATAATATATAAAGTCATCTTTTAGATCAAATTTCAAGATTCTTATCAAAAAAGAAAAATAAAAGCATTAAGAATTAGAATAAGAAAGAAAAAGATAATTGGATTGTTGTCATTGTATAAGAATTAAACTGACACTGTCTCTAGTAACAAATCACTAATACTAAAACGAATTCGACCTTATTTAGTATTATAAAGATTTTTTATTTACATTTTTAATCACATCCAAAGAAAAAGTTACATGAAGTGAATAAAAAAAAAAAGAAAGACAAAAGACAAAAATCCTTTAAAAATAAAGTAATTAACATCTTAATTTTACCTAACCTGGTTGGGCTTACCTTAGATGGAGGTGACGGAGTTTGGAAAGCATCTCGATCTCGGTCTTGAACTCGTTGGCGCCTTGTGATGACTCAGGATTCAGCCGTTTGATGGCAACTGCGGTGGTCCCGCCGTCAATGTACCCTTTGTACACGTTTCCAAATCCTCCACGCCCAATGATGAACACGTCATCGAAGTTGTTTGTGGCGGCTTTAATCTCAGCCAACGAAAAGCAACGACACAAATCTGACAGTAACGTTGAGCCACGGGACTTGGTGGACTTGGTCGTAGTAAACGAAACAGGTCTCCACTTAGTAGTTCCGTCGATGGAGCCGGAGTTGAGATTTTTTCAATGCAATGAGTGTTATTATAACTACGCCTGAGACTACACCAGAGAAAAGGCTAATAATGGCTTTTCCACCACCATTCTTGTCGTTCCTGTGTAGTTTGCTAGATGGTGCGCCGATTCTAGTGGGGTCGGGATTGGGACCAGCGAGATTGCCAGCGTAATCGCTCACCTTGAAGATCTCGACTCCGTTCAAAATGGCGTCGGCGTATGTACTCTTTGAATCTTGTGGGTTTGCTTGCAGAGCAATGGTGAGGTTTAGTTTCTTCTGCCCTGGTTTTCCAAACATTGCGACGACATAGTCATTATGAACTGGTCTATATTTACCACCAGCCCACATAATTACGTCTGCTCCTGGCTCCGCCAGTTGGTTTGCTATGTGAATTAAAAAAACCCTATCGCCGGTAACGTTAACTTCTCGTTGAATCTCGCAGAAGTGTAATCTGACTAGATAATAAAAGCTTGAATCTACAGGGAACTCCCAGGTGAGATAATAGCTTTTTATTAAAGCTCTATCTTTATTACCCATAGACCTGGCTGTCTGATAAACTTTACGTGGTGCAGTGTAAGCTGGATTCTTGTTTGTGAATGTGAGGATGGAGGTCAAGTTTAAAGGCTCAACACTGTAACCCGGTATCGTCAAGTAGTCGTTCTCGATTTCCCAAGTACGGAACATACCGGTGTCTTCAGGTGCAGATATAAAACCTCCCCCAATGTTTATGCGATATACCATCTCCATAGCTGTGCTGTTTTCTATTCGATAACTCTCTAACTGTCCCACAAGTTTTGCGCCAGGCTCTTCCCTCTCAGAGTAATAAAGATTGGTGGGCATGGATATGACTTCAACCCCATTGATAAACGCAAATGAGTCTGGATTTGAAGAAACGGGTGTGAATGCTATGATGAGTTTGCTTTTGTTGTTTGAAACAATATTTAGGCAGAATTCTTTCACTATAGCTTGTCTCCCAAGAGCATCAGCAGCGAGAGAGGCGATAAAGTTGCTTAAGAGGGTATAGTTAGCCGCTTTGACTGAGAAAAAAGCCTTGGAGCTGTCAAAGTTTTCGTATAAAGCCGGGTAGAAATGCAGACGGATAAACTTTTGGCCGGACGTGACCGGAAAAGTGTAAGTAAATTCTAATCGTGAGAGCCGTGCTGTTTGGTAAGGAACAGAACTCACTTGTGTGGGTGGCTGAGTGGCTTTAATGGGGATTGATGCGGTATTCTGATTTTCTGAAGGAAAAACTTTTGCGTTGACGTCTCCTTCCCAAATCGGGCGGTCGAATATGGAGTTTCCTGAGGAGCCACAGTCAAGGGCTATGTTGTCTTGAGGGATGTAAGGAAGCGAGGAGTCATCGGAAACACTAACTACTGGAGAAACATTGTGAAAGATTATGAACAAGTAGGAGATCACAACAATCATTTGGTTTTGCGGGTATGTCGTACTCATTGCAGAGGGAAGAATGAAGAGAAGTGCTGTAAAAATATCCAAACTAGTGTTTCTAGGTCGACGTCTAGTCAACGTTACTTTGATTTTGCTGGTCTTTTATTTGTATAAGAAAAGTCAATCTACAACTACATTATTTTAGTTTTAAAATTTTTAAATATTTTTTTATTGCAAAAAGAAAAAAAAAATCAATCTGTCAATTTTATGTAGTCGTACTGTTTTGCTGAAAAATAGGTTAAAACCTTACTTCTATTTGAAAGGGTATTTTGAATAGTTTAGACGCTTTTAGAATCTGAAAACAAAAAAGAAAGTCAGGACCTTGGGGCACCGGTGTGGTACCGGTCAAAGGCACTTCGCTGCTCAAGCCAATAATTAGGTTCTTAAAGATAAAATAGCAAAGTTTCTGTAAGGCTCGAGAGTTTTTTCCCTGAATCGGGTGCCTTCGAGGTATTTATAGAAGATGAGGTGAAGTGTTTCATGCACCTCACGTTTTATTACTTCCACTAATCCTAACCACTTATAGAGTGGGAATGTGGAGTCAGTTAAGCTCCCTTTAGAAAGTAAGTGGGATAACTCCCCGTGGAATGTGAGAGTTATTTCCACTGCGTCCAGAAATCCATCATGGTGGATTAGTGTGCTAGCTTCTAGAAAATCTCTGAATTCTGAGCTTTATTTTAACTTTTATATCTGGACTGAAGCTCACATTTTTATTTAAACACTCCAGGTTTAATAATTTGGATCTGGGCTTAATTGAAGCTGGGCTTAATATAAAATCCTATAACACGTACTACCCACTAGTTTCTAACATTAATTTGTTAATTTAATTAATGTTTGATATTTAAGTTCTATCAGCGGGGAAGGAAAGAAACGGACCAAAATGGAAACTAGTGTAGCAAGTGGTCTGTCTCTAACAGTAGTCTTGGTGATGATGGTGGTGATAGTACCAAGCCCAAATAACCAACGCAGACGCAGTGCTAGTGCTGAAATTTTACCGAAGAAGAGCAACTCCTCCACCAGTCCGGCCGTGGCCTGTGACAGCCACAATAAGGAGGAATGCCTCATCGGTGACCATGATTTGGAGATGGAGTTCCAGATGGAATCGGAAACAAGCGAAAGGCTGCTTTTAAGTTTTCCGCGCCCTACGATACGAAGCCTAAACCCTCAAGATGCCGTGTCATGCGATCGTCGCCGGTTCGACCCGTCCTGCATCGGCAAGCCATTCCATGGCCCTAAAAAAGATACTTGCAGCGTCTACAAACGCGTTTGTCCCAGCGGCGGATAATTTATTTATGTACGTACGTACGTGATCATAATATCAAAGCCAGTGTAGTGTATGCACTTGCATGCGCTGGTCCATCTTCAGCCTTCCTTTTAATTGTTCATTTTGCTTATTGTATCTATGCATGTAATTTTAATTTCCAACTATGTGAAACGATCGATATTGATCACCATACGTACCAATATATATATATATTTCAATTATAATATATTTATATCAGAGCTTTTTTTGTCAGTTTCTAGTGTTTGGAGATGTGCAAGTGATAAATAAAATGGTGGCTATTAACATCAGAAGATGTTCACAGTACTGATAGCTGATAATAATGGCGGCTTTTATTTCGAAAAGGCTAATTAAAAAGATTATAAACAAAGAAAACCAAATATTTTCGGTTGAAGCTGCTCATGTGCCCTTCTCCTCCGATGGACAGAAACAAGATGATGTGGGCAGTGGATAACGATCGGGAAGAAAGAAATTTTGGCTATCTGCATCCACATATATTTTTATTTTATTTTTTTTGGATTTTTATTTTTATCTTTTTGACTTGTTATCTTTAGAGGGAATATCTCCCTCCCAAATCCGTTGGTCATGAGCCTTGTTAATTCCCGAGGAGGAGCCACAGTCAATGGCTATGTTGTCCTGAGGACTGTAAGGTGAGTCATTAGAGACCGCAACAGCGAGTTGGTGAAACATCATGATGAAGACGTAGAAGAGGATCAGGATTGGGTTTTTGAGATTAAGTTGTTTGTTCCCCATCATGATGAAGAGGTAGAAGACGATCAGGATTGGGTTTAGAGTGTCTGAAGAAACGGTAGTTAGTAACCATTGAAAGACTCCATGTTTCTACGTATTCGTTTATACTTCGCTTCTTCGTCGTCTATTTTACGTCAACGTTGAATTTTCAAGTCTTCGCAAACATGGTACATCACTTTCTTTCTGCGTGGAACGATACCGGGGAAAGAAAGGCAACATCTAATCCTTACATTTTACGGATTACATTTTTTCAAAAAAAAAAAAAGGTACTTTTCTTAAATTTTAAGCTTTTTTACCCTCTGTTTAAGGATGATCCCTTAAGCTTAAAAATGGAGAGGACGACCCTAACCTGTTGATCATGGCTTTAATTGTAGCCCTGCTGACAGCTATCATGCTAACCTAGTGCAGCACAATAGTACAAAACAAGGGCCAATATAAAAAATATTATCATTTAATAATCCAATTCAACTAATTGGTAGTTGCCACGAGTACTTCAACTTCATGTCGCTTTCTTATCATAAATGGTAATCAGTAAGTTTCACAATCCTACTACTATATACCAGGTGTTGAGGAAACACCAACACACACAGCAGTGAGTGAGCGAGAGATTGTTAGGATATGGAATTGGCTACTGTACTAAATGTTGGGGAAATCGGGTAATTTCCCACTCAAATTCGATCACACAATGAATAGTACCGTATACGTGAATAGTAACGTATACATGAATAGTGTCGAATAAGAAATACTGTATGTATGAACAATCCGATAATTGAATACGAACAACAAAAGAAACCATTTACGAGGTTCGTATAAATTATACCTACGCCCCTTCGCTAACTACTCCACTAATTTCAAAGAATTACAAATCTGGGTATTTTAACAATATACCCACAAACTGAAGAAAATACAAATGAGAGAAAAATAAATCACACAATAATATTTTTCTCTCTAATTTCTCTCACTAAAAGGAAGTGTTTTTGGGATGATTAACAAATTGAAGAGAGGGGCTATTTATAGGAGAGCCCCTCCCTCTTCTTCTTCTCTGTACGCGGTGGAAACCGCGTCTCTTCTTTCAGCAGAAGCTGCCACCAACCCTTCTTCCTCCTTTGTCACATGGGCTGCTGCACCTACCTTTTAGTCAAAAGGTGCGGCCCCCACCAACACTAAAACTCTTGGTGACGACGATGATGGTGATTCTTCTTCTACTCACAAGTCACAGTGGTGCTGCAGCAGCTTATGGTACAATTTCATCAATGGAGGGCAACGGAACCACCACCATCGACATCATCCTCGTTTCTGACCAGTACGCCGAGCTGGAGCTCCAGCACATGATGGAATCTGAAACCAACCGAATTCTCGAAGGACCTGACTTCATAACAACGAACACATTTGACGCCAACGCCCGTTTTTCGTGTCGTGGACCACATCTTCCGTGCCTCGGCCTTCCAACCGATTCACTCAAGGGTCACTGCGCTCCTTACACACGCGATTGCCACCAAGTGAAGCGATAATAAATTCTGAGTTCATAGGTTGGAAATTAAGTATGTTGGGTCTGCGTCTTCTATGTTAAATAATTCAGATCACCCAATTTAAATGTACGCATTTTGTTTTACAATGTACGAATTCTTACATCTATGCTATTTCTCTCCATCGCATTATTTTCGCGTGCGTTGATCCATATATTAATTGATGGTCATGTTTTAATCCAATATATATGAAAATAATATTTGTAAATTAGTTTAATTAGAAAGCAATTAATAATAGGCTGGTATCTAAATATCTTGGGAGAGGGAGCCAAAACAAAAGCATTGGGAGAGGGAGGAAATAACTTTTCAGCCTCCCTTAGGTGGTGCACAATAACATATTAAGAAAAAAAAAAGTCTTTTTGTTTATGATTTTATTTTGAATTTATCACCATAATTAATTATATTTTTCCAAAACTCATGGTTGAAATTGTTAAACAATAATAATAATAGTAATAAAGGTTAAAATCCATCAGCTTCACAGACGTGAGAGGGGTGTTTTGAAGGATGCGTTTGGGGAGTGGTCGATCAGATAATTCGAAGTTCATATGTGGTAGGTTTCTCATATGTTCTTAAGGTCTCTCATATGCATTTGGTGCTGCAAGTTGTCTTGTCAAATAAAACAAAAAATATTAGACTGCTAATTCGGTACTCATCTCCCAGGTCTAAAGGGATTGAACAAATTGAGGTTGCACAGTTAGCGAAGGCCGAAGACCTCCATGAGGTTACGCTTTTTTTTTTTTTTTTGTGTTGGTAATTTTGGCTACCTATAAGCAAAGTTTACATGTTTGCATTTACCTATAAAAATCTTAAGTTTCCAGGGTCCCAAAAATGCTTAGCTTGGTCAGAAAAGAAAATTAATAATAAGTTGAAAAGTTGAAAATATCCTTGTATGTTCATGGATGTAAAGTTGAAAATATTTATAAATCTTCTACTAGTCTACCTTCCGCCTCCAAATGAGCACATTTTTCGGTTAATTAAATCTTTAGAAAATGTGAATTTAATAGATATGTCTAACCCATTATTGTATGTAGGATCATTAACCTGACACAAGGCTGAGTTGCAAAGAAGATATATTGGACTAAATATTGAGCTAAGAGCTAGATTATTTAATCTTTGATACTACATATATCTTTATGTTAAAAGACATGCATGTTTTATAAAATAAAGTTTCATTGCAAATAACTCTATACGGACTTTATTCTCAATATTGGCGTCCACTACTGATAATAATTGAAGGGGATATTTCAACTCTCAAGTGTTCGACGATAGAGTAGAAGCCAAGATTCATATACGGATATTGATACTTCCAAATCAATAAGGACGCTATGATTGTAATTATTAAGTGGAAAAAGCGAACCCTGTAATTCACGTCAGGGAATCTAATTATCAAAAGGCAAGGCAAATGAACAGAGACAGGCAATTTTATTAATAAGTTGGAAAATTCCCTTGTGATCAGTCACTCTCGCTTCTATTGGAAAATTATTCTCTCTTCCTCTATCTGTGGCCAGCGGGTGTGGGTCTAAATCATAATGCTAAACGCCTAAACCCCAGTTGCATTTCTTGACTTCTCTTATCGATTTCGACGTACTTTTCAAGATTCTCATCACTTGTGTTTATGTTAGATAATTAGCTTTCTTCCTTATTCTTTTTATCTTGTCCCCATGCTGCTTGAAATTAAAGGAAAATAAGTTGCAGGGTGACCGTGCTCACAACTGCATATGGTTGAGATTTAATATCAAAGATAAAACTTTGGTCAAGAAATATTTAACGCTTCTTTCTACATACCGATCAATTTCTCCATGTATTAACATAGGAAATGAGTCTCTATGAAATGGTTGTGGTTAGCACTTACCACTATTGAAATTTGAGATTAATTTATTTATGTAATTGTACCATATAATGGTTGTACTTGGACTTAATTTTATATCCCATAGTTTTTGTAGTTATTGAAGGGAGCGGAGAGCTATATCTGTAGCTGAAACAATAGATGGTGAAAGTTAAGGAAGATGCAGGGAAAGAGGATCGTAATCATCACCGGGTTTCGAAGAAATATGCATAACTCCCTATTTTGGAGTTCTAGTATCAATATGGAAATGACGAAGAAGAGACGGTTTTCTATACAAATAATGTTTTTCCATCACAATTTATGTAAGAACGCAAGTACGTGATATAGTATACCCTTATTAACTAAGGATTAGTTACATGTAAGGGATTAGTTACTACATGAGCTTTGGTAAAAGCTCATCTTCCCTTGGGATCATTGATCTCAGAAAACACAGTCCTTGACATGCCCTTATTAGAATTGTTGGTATCACTGCTCTGCCCACTGCTACTTGTTTTGGTTTCTCTGCTGCTCTTTGATGTCGACGTGTCTTTCCAGCTGCAGCTCAATTTCCCATCATCTTGGCTACCACTTAGCAAACTCATCTCATCATCCTCACCCTTCATTTCTCCAAGTACCCCAATCACATGACCTGCATTCTCCTCCTCGCCCTGCTGCAGCTGCAATGCAAACTCTAGGCCCCACACCACGTCATTCATCGATGGCCGTTCGCTTCCATTATCAGCCACACAGCTCATCGCGATCTCACCGTATTTTCTCAAACACTCTGCTGCGATCTTACCCCTCAGATGCTTATCCACTATCTCATCGAACGTTCCTTTGCCATAGCAACTACGGGCCCACTCCGCCAGGCTCATTTGCCTCTTCTCCACCGATCTCATTAAAGGCGGTCTCGCACACAATACCTCGCACAGCACGACACCAAACGAGTACACGTCAGACTTCTCAGTCAACTGTTGACGTCTGTAGTATTCGGGGTCTAAATACCCCATACTGCCCTTGACGACTGTGCTCACGTGGGCCTTTGACATGCTGGTGGGACCCATCCTTGACAACCCAAAATCTGAAACCTTGGCCTCCCACTTCTCATCCAATAGTATGTTGGTTGTCTTTACATCCCGGTGAATGATCGTATGTTTCGCGCCTGTATGAAGATAGTGCAACCCCCGCGCTGCTCCGATACAAATCTGGAGCCGTTGTTTCCACGAGAGTGGTGGATTGTAGCCGTTGTAGAGGTGTTCCCGGAGGGTCCCATGCGCCATGTATTCGTACACGAGAATCATCTCGCGGTCGTCGTTGCAGTATCCAATCAGAGAGACAAGATGGAGGTGACGGAGTTTGGAAAGCATCTCGATCTCGGTCTTGAACTCGTGCGCGCCTTGTGATGACTCAGGTTTGAGCCGTTTGATGGCAACTGCGGTGGTCCCTTTGTCAATGTACCCTTTATACACGTTTCCAAACCCTCCACGTCCAATAATGAACACGTCATCGAAGTTGTTTGTGGCGGATTTAATCTCAGCCAGCGAAAAGCAACGACACAAATCTGACGGTAACGTTGAGCCACGGGACTTGGTGGACTTGGTCGTAGTAAACGAAACAGGTCCCCACTTAGTAGTTCCGTCGATGGAGCCGGAGTTGAGATTTTTTCTATACCGGATAATAAAGATCAATGCAATGAGTGTTATTATAACTACGCCTGAGACTACACCAGAGACAATGCTAATAATGGCTTTTCCACCACCATTCTTGTCGTTCCTGTGTAGTTTGCTAGATGGTGAGCCGATTCTAGTGCGGTCGGGATTGGGACCAGCGAGATTGCCAGCGTAATCGCTCAGCTTGAAGATCTCGACTCCGTTCAAAATAGCGTCGGCGTATGTACTCTTTGAATCCTGTGGGTTTGCTTGCAGAGCAATGGTGAGGTTTAGTTTCTTCTGCCCTGGTTTTCCAAACATTGCGACGACATAGTCATTATGAACTGGTCTATATTTACCACCAGCCCACATAATTACGTCTGCTCCTGGCTCCGCCAGTTGGTTTGCTATGTGAATTAAAAAAACCCTATCGCCGGTAACGTTAACTTCTCGTTGAATCTCGCAGAAGTGTAATCTGACTAGATAATAAAAGCTTGAATCTACAGGGAACTCCCAGGTGAGATAATAGCTTTTTATTAAAGCTCTATCTTTATTACCCATAGACCTGGCTGTCTGATAAACTTTACGTGGTGCAGTGTAAGCTGGATTCTTGTTTGTGAATGTGAGGATGGAGGTCAAGTTTAAAGGCTCAACACTGTAACCCGGTATCGTCAAGTAGTCGTTCTCGATTTCCCAAGTACGGAACATACCGGTGTCTTCAGGTGCAGATATAAAACCTCCCCCAATGTTTATGCGATATACCATCTCCATAGCTGTGCTGTTTTCTATTCGATAACTCTCTAACTGTCCCACAAGTTTTGCGCCAGGCTCTTCCCTCTCAGAGTAATAAAGATTGGTGGGCATGGATATGACTTCAATCCCATTGATAAACGCAAATGAGTCTGGATTTGAAGAAACGGTTGTGAATGCTATGATGAGTTTGCTTTTGTTGTTTGAAACAATATTTAGGCAGAATTCTTTCACTATAGCTTGTCTCCCAAGAGCATCAGCAGCGAGAGATGCGCTAAAGTTGCTTAAGAGGGTATAGTTAGCCGCTTTGACTGAGAAAAAAGCCTTGGAACTGTCAAAGTTTTCATATAAAGCCGGGTAGAAATGCAGACGGATAAACTTTTGGCCGGACGTGACCGGAAAAGTGTAAGTAAATTCTAATCGTGAGAGCCGTGCTGTTTGGTAAGGAACAGAACTCACTTGTGTGGGTGGCTGAGTGGCTTTAATGGGGATTGATGCGGTATTCTGATTTTCTAAAGGAAAAACTTTTGCGTTGACGTCTCCTTCCCAAATCCGGCGGTCGAATATGGAGTTTCCTGAGGAGCCACAGTCAAGGGATATGTTGTCTTGAGGGACGTAAGGAAGCGAGGAGTCATCGGAAACACTAACTGCTGGAGAAACATTGTGAAAGATTATGAACAAGTAGGAGATCACAGCAATCATTTGGTTTTGCAGGTATGTCTTACTCATTGAAGAGGGAAGAATGAAGAGAAGTGCTGTAAAAATATCCAAACTAATGTTTCTAGGTCGACGTCTAGTCAACGTTACTTTGATTTTGCTGGCCTTTTATTTGTACAAGAAAAGTCAATCTACAATTAAATTCTTTTAGTTTTTAAATTTTTAAATATTTTTTTATTGCAAAAAAAAAAAAAAATCAATCAGTCAATTTTATGTATTAGTACTACCCACTAGTTTCTAACATTAATTTGTTAATTTAATTAATGTTTGATATTTAAGTTCTATCAGCGGGGAAGGAAAGAAACGGACCAAAATGGAAACTAGTGTAGCAAGTGGTCTGTCTCTAACAGTAGTCTTGGTGATGATGGTGGTGATAGTACCAAGCCCAAATAACCAACGCAGACGCAGTGCTAGTGCTGAAATTTTACCGAAGAAGAGCAACTCCTCCACCAGTCCGGCCGTGGCCTGTGACAGCCACAATAAGGAGGAATGCCTCATCGGTGACCATGATTTGGAGATGGAGTTCCAGATGGAATCGGAAACAAGCGAAAGGCTGCTTTTAAGTTTTCCGCGCCCTACGATACGAAGCCTAAACCCTCAAGATGCCGTGTCATGCGATCGTCGCCGGTTCGACCCGTCCTGCATCGGCAAGCCATTCCATGGCCCTAAAAAAGATACTTGCAGCGTCTACAAACGCGTTTGCCCCAGTGGCGGATAATTTATTTATGTACGTACGTACGTGATCATAATATCAAAGCCAGTGTAGTGTATGCACTTGCATGCGCTGGTCCATCTTCAGCCTTCCTTCTAATTGTTCATTTTGGTTATTGTATCTACGCATGTAATTTTAATTTCCAACTATGTGAAACGATCGATATTGATCACAGTACGTACCAATATATATATATTAATTATAACATATTTATATCAGAGTGTGTTTTGTCAGTTTCTAATGTTTGGAGATGTCCAAGTGATAAATAAAATGGTGGTTGTTAACACCAGAAGATGTTCACAGTACTGATGGCTGATAATAATGGCGGCTTTTTATTTCGAAAAGGCTAATTAAAAAGATTATAAACAAAGAAAACCAAACATTTCCGGTTGAAGCTGCTCATGTGCTCTTCTCCTCCGGTGCTGCTAATTACCTTTTTCCGATGGACAGAAACAAGGAGATGTGGACAGCGGATAACAATCGGGAAGAAAGAAATTTTGGCTTTCTGCATCCACATATATTTTTATTTTTATTTTTTTTGGATTTTTGTTTCTATTTTTTTGACTTGTTAATTGGGCAAAAGGTTCTGCACCGAATTAAGTATATGAATTGGATAGGATTTTATGCATTGCATTGTTGTTGGCTCACCATCGGTCACTGTTCATTCGCAGAAGCATCCATAAATTATTGCCTCATTCATACGGCTTTTCTCTCTGTATATTTGTCCAATATCTTACGCTGTTTCATACATTCTTCTTAAATAAATAAAAATAATAATCACCTGATATCTATAGGCCAACACAACAACGTACAGCAAGAAGTTTCAAGAAAAAATGTGCAATCGTTGAATGAGTTCTTGGCCAAATGGATATTTTTATAGCTATTTAACATAATTTGTACTGTAATATATATAATAGTATTACATGCTTTTGTGAATTATATATAATAGATTTATTATCTTTATAGGTTGCACATATAATCTCTCGACTAACTAATAAAATATAAGTTAGAATTAATGATTCAAAAGACAACCTAATCTATTTCTAATAGGCACGAATTTTACGGAATCTCTATAAATATTGTATGTGCTTTGTATTTGATTTTTTTTTCTTAATTTTTATTCTCAATTCTCAACAATATCACACATTTCACATTATTTGTATTTCAAGTTGCGACGAAAACTTTTTAATTAGACCCTGCCAGCTACCTTTGTGGGGGCTCCATAGCAAGTGAACGACTTGGAATAACGTCAATTTTGGTGGCCCTCCGTCAAGTCCATATCTACTTTTTTGCTTTCCTTGTATCATGTCGTGTGAACTTAAATATAATTCGGACTTAATTAATTCTGTTCTTTACTAAAACCCTTGCGTGCTTGATTGTTTCAGATAAAAGATAGAATAGTAATATTTTATGAAAATTAATTTCTCAAAAGAACTTAATTATGGTTAAACCAATATTACCCGTGCAGAGTTTGAAGAAACATATTAAGATTCAAGATTGAAATTATTTATGACAAATGTCCCATAAAATAACAATACAAATAAAAAAATAAAAAGAGAGTAGTTTTAGCTATTTCATTATGGTCTAGTAGCCTAAATATCTGGACTAGCCAATAGATACACAATAAAGTGTGATATGACATTATACATATACATCAACCCATTTCGTTTTAAGCTATATGTAAATTAAAATTATGCATATATATTCGCGATATTAATCCTTCGGTCTGTCAAGAATAATTTCTCGACCAAAACTAAGTGTTTTTGGTGAATAGGAATGCATTTAGCACAAAAGACCAAATCCAACGGGCTACAGGGAAGAAGCTTTCTTCACATCAAGAGAATGAAAAAGCTCCTCAATACAAAGGGGAATAACATCCCTTCTTACATCAAATTTAAGAGAAGAGAAATTATTCTTTAAAGAAAACTTAACAAAAGCGTCAACTAAAAAATTAAATTTCCTACTAATGCATTGGATAGTCCGAGGATTAAAGCCAAACCAGCTTCTGATGAGTGACGCTTCCAGGTAGGTATCCCAAGAGCAAGGCTACTCCTTATTGGTAATGGCACTGACAGTAGAAGCTGAGTCACATAACCAGACAATATTCCCCAGGTTCAATTCCTCAATAATCGCAGTAGCCCACTCTACAGCCTTCATCTCAGCCACCTGAGGGTCAAGCTTCTGTACTTTCTCCAACGCCATGAAGATCAACCTGTCTTCATCATTCTTAACAGCCATTGCCAAAGTAGAGGACAAATTGCCTATAGCAATGTCGATATTGACAACAAAAGACCCTGCCGAGATGACTGGCCCGCAATCCATTAAAGAAGAGTTAGGGGTTGCAGCAAACTCATCATCAAACGAGAACTCATCCACAGCTCTTTCAAACTACATAATTTCTCTCTTAATGTCTTGTTTACCTTTATACAGGGCATTATTACGAAAATGCCAAAGATTATACATAGCCACAACTAGCAATAGAGAAGTTTTCCTCTTATCTCCTATAGTATCAATTAACTCCGGCTTAAAACAATATTCCAGAAGAGAAACCAAGTCATTTATAAACAAAGAGTCCCATTTCAGGCCCCATTTGCTCCCAAAGGTTATAGCTTTAATCACTTGACAATGACAAAAAAGATGAATTATAGATTCCATATCATTACCACATAAACTACAAGCAGTCTCAGGAAGATTTAAAATGTAATACAACCTGGCTTTCGTTGAAAGGCAGCCTGACATAACCTTCCATAAGAACAACTTGATTCTTTTATGAATTTTCAGCCTCCACAGATCTCTCCAGCATCCATTGTTAGCGTTAGCATTGTTAAAACCCTTATCCGCCAAGAACTTGCTTTTGACACTAAAGATTCCCGAAGTTGTTCTGGTCCAAAAGAGTTTGTCTTTGCCTTCATAATTATTAATTGGGATTTTCAGCACTTCGTCAGCACTAGTTCCTTCCATAATATCTCTCACTAAACTTTCCTTCCACCATCTTGTGTCCGGATCTAGTGAGTCACCAACTTTGCTCACAATGGCATCAACTCCTTCGTTTCGAGCAGGAATTTTGTCACTTAATCCAGGTATCCAAAGGTCTGACCAGATATTAATATCCAAACCATTTCCAACCCTAAAACAAATCCCTTTCCAGATCACCTTCTTTGTACTTAGTATGCCTCTCCAAACCCAAGAGTTGCCCTTTTTCTTCTCACAACTAAACAGATTTCCTTCCTTCAGGTATTTAGCCTTCAAAATTTCTATCCAAAGGTTGTTTTCCTCCCTTGCTATCTTCCAACCAAGATTAACTACTAAAGCCGTATTGTAATCCCAGAAGGACTGAAAACCTAAGCCACCTAGATTCTTCAGCTTACATAAAGTTTTTCAACTACTCATAGCAAGGTACTTGTTTGATCCAGGCTTGGCATTCCACCCAAATTTCCTCACCATGTTGTCCAAGTCTTTGCAAAGTTTCAGAGGTAATCTAAAGGAAGACATAGTATATGAGGGAATAGATTAAACTACCGACTTAATGAGTGTGGCCTTCCCTGCTTTGGATAAGAGTTTGCCTTGCCAGCCCTCAAGTCTCAACTGTACCCTCTCTTTGATCCTGCCATATTCTCTGATTTTATTCCGGTCAGTTATTAGTTTATTCCCTAAGTAGATTGCTCCTGCTTCCATCTTCTTAAAGCCCAAAACGGTTTGGATATTCCTTTTCTGATTTTTGTCACTGTTAGGGGAAAAGTAAATGCTACATTTCTCTTACTAACTTCCTATCCAGACCATCTATAAAATTTCCCAAGACATCTGTTGATAGCTTCAGCATTCTAGACATTAGCTCTACATGTGAGAAGTATGTCATCTGCAAATAGAAGGTGGAAGACGGCTTTAGCTCTCCTACTGATCTTGATTCCTTGAAGATTTTCACATTCCTCTTCCTTGATTAAAAGATGGGAAAGAACTTCAGCTCCCATAATAAACAGCAAGGGAGAGATAGGATCTCCTTGTCTCAATCCTTTTCACGGGTTAATTCTCCCTATTTTGCTGCCATTTATCAGCAGGTTGTACTACACTGAACTCATGCAACTAAAGATCAGCTTACAAAAATTATTAGAGAATCCCAACGCCTCGAAGACTTTTATGAGAAAATTCCAATCCATTTTGTTGAAAGCCTTCTTTAAGTCAATCTTGATCATTATTAGTCCATTTTTGCCCCTGTATCTTCTAATCTTATGTTAAAGTTCATGGACTATAATTGAATTCTCGGTTATCCACCTCCTAGCGAAGGCCCCTTCGTTGACCAAAACTAAGTTGTTGCGCTCCAATGGTTCTTTTCTAGTTTTGTTTGTTTATTTGCATCCACTTTGTTTTATCAACGAAAATAAAATATATATGTGGTGGTAGAAGAGCCTTGTCAACTTAATCGTGGGCATGTGGCCCAAAACGATGCAAGGTAAGCATGAATCTGTAAATTTGTAGGCCTTAAAATCTCAAAAAGAAGTAAGAGAAAGATATACAATTTTGGTATTTTGGTATTTTTGCACTAAAAGAAAGGTTATCTAATATATAGCGACCCTTTAAATGTTGGGCTTTTTTTCTTCTTTTTTTTTTTTTTGTTACCATAAAATGACGATAATTATATTAGACTAGGCACTAGCCCAATTTTAAAGATATTAGGCCACGTGGAAATTTTTTGGGTATATTTTGGCTCACTGGTGAATGTTGAAATTGGAACTTTCTTGCTCAATCTATTCTTAAAATGTTGTCTTCTTCCATTAGGAGGAAGCATTAATTATTTTGAACTTATCAGTCATTACTTTAAGTTCAAATGTTGTGAAAATGACCTGAGAGAGGGAGGAGCCGAGGAAGGAAGGGAGCGATTGTTATGGTTAAATCCATAGAAACCTCGAGAATCAAGTAGAGGCCCTTATATCAGGAAGAAATAAAGGATAAAACCTGCCATAATAAAAAACCTGGCATAGTTAATGATAAGGATTCCTGTGATTTGCTTTTTCCTATATCCTTACTCAATGTTGATTGTTTAAGAATCTTTTGGGGCTATTCCAACGGTTAGATCCTTTGGTCAAGAAAGCCATGCAGCAATTTCAAATTACGTACTCAGAAAATGTTTATGGGGCTTTGAAGCTTGGAATCAACAAGCTGTGAGCTCTCTCTCTCTCTCTCTCTCACAAGCACACACACACGTATTTGGAAGCCGAGAATGCACAATATAAATGGTTGCTGAAACTGGGAAAACTAATTAATGAGATTAAGTTTATGTTCTTATTAGTAATTTGGTGGTTTTGATATGGAAGGAATCCAGACGGGGATGTGAAATTAGATGATGTATGGTTTGCTTATCCTTCTCTTATTACAACAAAAATTCACAAACCATATCCAAATTTTGTAGTTTTTCTTCTGCAATATGCATGCATTAGACGTAGACAAACACCTCAGAGCTGGCTAACTTTCGAAAAAGCTCATCTTCCCTTGGGATCATTGATCTCAGAAAACACAGTCCTTGACATGCCCTTATTAGAATTGTTGGTATCACTGCTCTGCCCACTGCTACTTGTTTTGGTTTCTCTGCTGCTCTTTAATGTCGCCGTGTCTTCCCAGCTGCAGCTAAATTTCCCATCATCTTGCCTGCCACTTAGGAAACTGATCCCTTCATCCTCACCCTTCATTTCGCCAAGTGCCCCAATCACACTTGCATTCTCCTCTGCGCCCTGCTGCAGCTGCAATGCGAACTCTAGGCCCCACACCACGTCGCTCATCGTCGGCCGCTCGCTTCCATTATCAGCCATACAGCTCACCGCGATCTCACCGTATTTTCTCAAACACTCTGGCGCTATCTTACCCCTCAGATGTTTATCCACTATCTCATCGAACGTTCCGTTGCCATAGCAACGGCGGGCCCACTCTGCTAGGCTCATTTGCTCCTTCTCCACGGATCTTATTAGAGGCGGTCTAGCACACAGTACCTCGCACAACACTACACCAAACGAGTACACGTCAGACTTCTCAGTCAACTGTTGACGTCTGTAGTATTCGGGGTCTAAATACCCCATACTGCCCTTGACGACTGTGCTCACGTGGGCCTTTGACATGCTGGTGGGACCCATCCTTGACAACCCAAAATCTGAAACCTTGGCCTCCCACTTCTCATCCAATAGTATGTTGGTTGTCTTTACATCCCGGTGAATGATCGTATGTTTCGCGCCTGTATGAAGATAGTGCAACCCCCGCGCTGCTCCGATACAAATCTGGAGCCGTTGTTTCCACGAGAGTGGTGGATTGTCGCCGTTGTAGAGGTGTTCCCGGAGGGTCCCATGCGCCATGTATTCGTACACGAGAATCATCTCGCGGTCGTCGTTGCAGTATCCAATCAGAGAGACTAGATGGAGGTGACGGAGTTTGGAAAGCATCTCGATCTCTGTCCTGAACTCGTTGGCGCCTTGTGATGACTCAGGTTTGAGCCGTTTGATGGCAACTACGGTGGTCCCTTTGTCAATGTACCCTTTATACACGTTTCCAAACCCTCCACGTCCAATAATGAACACGTCATCAAACTTATTTGTGGCGGATTTAATCTCGGCCAGCGAAAAGTAACGACACAAGTCTGACGGTAGCGATGAGCAGCGGGACTTGTTGGACTTGGTCTTAGTAAACGAATCAGGTCCCCCCCACGTAGTCCCGTCAACTGAGCTAGAGTTCTTGACTTTTCTTGCTCGTCGGAAAATCAAGAATCCGATAACAGACAATAGAAATAAGCCGGATACTATGCCAGAGACGATGCCTATAATTACTGTTGGTCGACCATTCTTCCCATCTGTATGTGGTTCCCTAGGTTGTGCAACAGGAGGCGGGAATATCAGAGGGTCAGGATTTGGACCAGCGAGATTGCCACCATAATCGCTCAATTTGAAGATTTCGAGCCCGTTCAAGATTGCATCCAGGTAAGCAGTTATGCTCCGATCTGGGTTTACGTGCAGAGCAACAGACAGATTTATTTTATTATGATCACCTACGCCATTCGTTGAGACGACGTAGTCCTGGTATACAGGAACGTATTGTTGTCCGCTCCAGGAGATCACATCTGCGTGATTGTCGGCGGTTTCATTAGCTATGAAAATATAAAACACCCGATCTCCGGGTCTCTTCATTTCAGCTACAATCTCGCAGAAGTGTAATCTAAATAGAAATTTAAACCCAGAATCCACAGGGAATTCCCAGGTGAGGTTGTAGCTCTGAAGCAAAGTTTCATTTTTAATATTCCCCGTAGACCTGGCAGTCGTGTAGACCTGGCGTGGTGCGGTGTAAGCTGGAGCCTTGTTATAGCTGATGTTATTTTTGTACTGAACTGGCGCAACACTGTGTCCGAATATCGTTATATAGTCGTCATCGCTGTCCCAATTTCGGTACATACCAGTGTCCTCAGCGGGAAGGACATCACTTCCACCCACGTTAATACGGTAGACCATCTCCATCGCGGTGTCGTTTTTAATGGGATAGTACGATCCTTGCGACTCTCCCACAAATTTTGCGCCTTTGTTTCCGGCTGCAGAGTAATAAAGATTGGTGGGCATCGAGACGACTTCAATACCGTTGATAAAAGCAAAAGAATCTGAATTTGAAGAAACAGCAGCGAATGTTAACGTTATGTTCGGAGCATTGGACTCTTCAACATTTAGTAGGAATTCTTTCACTACGCCTTCTCTTTGAAGAGCAGCAGCAGTGAGAAAAGCGCTAAAGTTTCTGAGAAGAGTGTAGTGCGCTGCTTTGACGGAGAAGAAGGCCTTGGAGGTGTCAAGGTCTCCGTATACGTCAGGGTAGAAGTGTAACCTGATAAACTTTGGGCCGGCTGTGACTGGTATGGTGTACTTGATTTCGGAGCGTGATAGCCTTGCAGTTCGATACAAGGTGATAGTATCACCTTGTTGTGTGGGTGGATGAAGAGCTTGAGAGGCAACGGATGCGTTATTTGGACCTTGTAAGGTAAAGAATTTAGAGGTGATGTCTCCTTCCCAAAGCCGGTCGTTTAAGGCCTTGTAGCTTCCTGAGCGGCCACAGTCAATGGCTATTTTTTCCGGAGGATCGTAAGAAGTGAGTGTTGAGTTGTCGGAGACCGCAACAGTGAGTTGGTGAAACGTCATGAAGAGGTGGAAGAGGATTAGAGTAGTCATTTTGTTTTTCTGACGAAGGTGTTTGTTGCAGGTGTTATTATTATACTTGCTCGGTTGGTTTTTCATTCTCAAGTCAACATTGATTTTTCAAATTGGATGTATTCTTGGCTTACTGATACAATATCTGCAATGGTGTCCCTTAATCTATTTTTGTTCAAATTATAAATTATAATTACCTTCAGCCACTAAAGAATAACATATGTATTTATATATTACAAAAATTATTCTATATAATTACCGAAGCTTAGTATAAGATTTGAGTTGAACCCCTTCAATAATTGAAAAACAATATATATAATATATATATATATATGCATTACATCGTTTTTTCTCGTTTTATCTTACTTTTATGCAATTTGCTTTTGGCAGTTTTAATGTAATAAATTATTTTAACCACAGTACTGCTTTGTTATAAACTTTTCAGATAATTCCTTTTTGTGTTTTGAAAATTAATTTGCAGAGATTTCTCATCAAATTTCACTTTTGGTACCATGCATATAACTTATATATATATACCCATGCAGGGGAATGATGTAATGGGCGATGGAAATAAAAAGTTCATTATGCCCTTTTCTTTTTTTTTCCTTTTATGTTTTCTCCTCCTTTTCTTTTTCTTCTCATCTTTCATCGCGTGCAAAGCAGCCCACGCCCCATCCTTTTTCCGAATAAAAAAACTTTAATAAATTTATCACATAATATTATCATATAAAATATCATCACAATTAAATACCTTTTCATATTTTGGTCGAAAGACCAACAAGTAGCAATTTCTGACAATGCATAAAGCTACCCATCTTCAATTCCAGTGCTTTTTAAATTCTAGTGTCACTTAAATAAAATAAATCTTGCATCATATCTGACCAGGTAGAGTCAGTAAATTTTGAAATCGAAAGTTGATTGGAATCTTACATTGAGATTTTAGACTGATATAATTTTGGGTTTGAATTGTCTGACTGGTATCCTACTTTGTAGACAGAATTAGGCACAAGAAATTATTAATTTCTACTATGGAAAATTAATGTGAAAAATTACCATATTAGTCACAAATGAAGAAGAACAGCGCATGAGGTGAGATCTAAGTTGGACAGATGGGTGGTGGGCTGTGTGAATGAAGCGGTGCACAGCGTGTATAAGGGGCTGATCTATAGATGAGGGTGACTCATTGAAGAAGCAAAGAAGACTGAAGAAGAGAAAAACAAAAAGGATGCGGCCGACTTTGCACAGGATGGGAGAAAATTAGAAAAAAAAAATGGCAAAAGAGGCTTTTTATTTCCCATCGCCCATTATGTAATAGGTGATTACATCATTCCCCTATATATATTGACATTTCTATAAATTAATTTAAGTGTTTTAAGAAGATGCATGATTCCAAACTCTTAAAATTATATCTACTAATGAAAGATCAATGTGATTTTCCCAATTGTTTTTTTGGAATCCCTTGGAGCTCAATATGTATAGAGGTCCCTAACATGTTGGCAGCCTCTCTTTTTTTAAGTTTTTTTTAGGACTTGTATAATAATATGATTGTTTTTTTTTAATTTTTTTACTTATATATAATTTAATTAATTTAAAAATTAATTAAAATTTATTCAATATTAATTAAACTATTTAATTAAAATAAAAAATAAAAATATTTTTAAAATGTATTTATTTTCTTTCTATATTTTTATATTTTTATTTAATTAAATAGTTTAAATAATATTTAATAAATTCTAATTTAACCCTAAACTAATTAAGTTATATATAATTTTAAAAAATAAAATAAAAAAACAATCATATTATTAAATCTTCTTTAATAGGATTGCTTTTATAATTTTTTTTATGTATAATTTAATTAATTTAAAAATTAATTAAAATTTATAATATTAGACTACTTAATTAAATAAAAAAATAAAAATAAAAAATATTTTTAAAATATATTTATTTTTTATATATATTTTTATATTTTTATTTAATTGAATAATTTAAATAATATTTAATAAATTCTAATTGAACTTTAAACTAATTAAGTTATATATAATTTAAAAAATAATTATATTATTAAACTTCTTTGGCGTTTAATCGCGGCTCTGCGAAGACAGCTATATTGATCATGCAGAACCACCAAACACACTATAATATTATATATACTATGCAAGGATGAAAAAATCATAAAATAATCTAACAACCAATTGAAAGTTGCCACGCCTGATCTTATCTCAGTAATGTTGTCCGTAGGGTATTATATATTGGAGTCTTGGAGAGTCCGCTGGGCAAGTAACGCAGCACAGAATTGACAGAGAGTTGCTAATAATTAAGAAAAATTGAAGAGGAAGAAGAAAGCATGGAAGCTAGTGTACCCAGGCACCTCGCTCTGAAACTCTTGGTGACGACGATATTGATGGTGATTCTTCTAAACACAAGTCGCCGAGGAGCTACAGCTTTCACAGTTTCATTAACGAAGGGCAACGATACTGCAGCCACCTCCATCTGTACAGGAACGTGCCTCGTTGATCACCAGCAAGCTGAGTTGGAGTTGCTGATGATGGGTTCCGAAACCAACCGACGCCTCCAAGGGCCTATACAATATACTAAAGACACCGGAATCAGAAACAAGGCTTATACATGTGCCCGTCCAGTTCCAACGTGCGCTGGTCCAGCAACCGGTGCACCCAAAGGAGAAAATTGCTACGCCGACACTTACAACCGAAACTGCCACAAGTTTACATAATTAACGTTAATATATAGATTCAACTTCAAATTGATCTACTTTTATGTTGTTAAATATTCATCTTCTAATGTATGCTATCACCCTCCAAATTATTAATGAAATTTTAAGTTATATATGCGTGCATCTAATATAAGTTTATATGTTAAATTCAGAATCTCGTTTCCGAATGTATCATGTGAGAAACCCATATCCATTTTTCGATATATATACATATATATATATATATATCCTAATTTCCCCAAATATACTTACGAATATTTATGCTTTTCTTGTTTCATTTTTCGCATTCCACAGATATGCAATTATGGAAGTTAATTTATGTTTCTCCTTGGAAACTGGGAACTATATTCGTGGATTATCGTCCGCTCTTCCTTTGTTTAGGTTCTAGCTTGTTTTCATTTCCATTCCATTGCGTTTTATTAAAAAAAAATTATTATTCGAATGAGGTGATCTGCCAGCCCTGCATCCACTAAAGTCACATCCGTCGTCCATTCCTGGCCCTTTGTCTCATTATAATATTTCTACTTAAAAGGTGGGCATCGAAATTTATTACTGCCAACATGCAATTTGGACCATATATTAATGACAAAGCTTTATATAAAGTGGGATCAATGATTATTGGCCTTTTTTTATTAAATAAAAAAGGTTTGATATGTGAGTTTAGAATTCTATTACCTCATAAAGTTTTTTTTTTTAATTTTATAATTTAATAAGAGTTTAAAATAATTAATTTATATTTATATAATATAAATTATTAAAATTTAAATTATAATTTTTATAAACGAATACAGGAACAATTAATTTTTTTAAATTTTTTTTTAAAATTTTTTTCCGCTAAACCGTACCCCATGGACTTTTGCTGTGAGAGTGATTTTCATATGGCTCCTTTCACGATTGTTAGTTGATATTTTTTCTTTTCTTTTTTTTTATTTTTTTGGCGATGGGATATTGCTTTTGACTTGACCCACAAGGCCGTGTAACTTTTGTTACATTTTGAGGGCCCTGTGGAAATAAATTGGCATGATTCAACAACAATAAATCAAAACTTAAACCATTCCAATTTATGCATTCATAGTAAAACTCACGTATACCATATTTAACATTAAGCGCACATAAAAACATATTTAAACAGTATAATAATCACACTTTGAGCTACTTTAGCCAGCTTCCACTCTCCATTATACTCTAGTGATTAATTTACAAAACAATGAATTAAGATAGAAAGAGATACGGAGAGAATGAACTCATGCCCTTAATTTTTCTAAAAGGTCTCGTTGCTCTGTTTTCTCTCATGAGATACACGGCACACATTCACACGAAATAATAAAGCTCATTTAATATAATGTATATTAAAATATAGGTTTGTTTGGCTCTATATGTTAAGTAGACCATTCGATTTAATAGTTCGGTCAAGTTAATTTGGGATGAGTTTATAATTTTCAAACAATAATAAACGTATAAAAATTACAACAGGCTCTGCCCACAGACAGGTCACAGGACCTTATGGGCTAGATGGAACTACCACCATTCTATTACAAGAGCATCAAGGAATTGTTTTGTTGTTCCTCTGAAGACAAAAAATAAATAAAAATGAAGAAGAAACAATCATAAATTATCCCTCGGATTCAATGGATTTTTCCATCAACTATAATAGTTTAATTTAATTTTTAAAAAATAATAATTTAAAATCGTATGAACAATTCTGTTACATCTTTAACCTAAAAACAATAATGCACCAACAACAACGAAAAGTTAAATATAATATATAGAAAAAACATATATATATATGAAGTTCATGTGGCTAACATGTATCTGTCATACAACAACAAGAAGTTAAATAAAAAAATGTGCAATTATTGACTGAGTTCTTGAGCCTAACAGATATTTTTAAGCGCACTGACTAATTTTGTGGGGGCCTTCATCGCATGTGAATGACTTAGAGCAACGTCAATTTTGGTAGAGTCAAGCTCGGTGGCTAACGTCAAGTCCAAATCAACCTTTTCCCTTGTGTCATGTTCTTCTGGTAAACTTTTTCCTTTGTATCATGTGAACTTACAGTTGTTCGAATATAATTGTTTGTTCTTTACTTAAACCCTTTGCATACTTTTCTTTGATAGCCATTGCACGCTTCATGCTTACTTGAAACAGAGGAAAAAAAATACTGAATGATAATATTGAACATCAAACCTAGAACTGGCTAAAAGATGCACAATAAACAATAATATGACATTATACATATACTTTAACCCATTTTGTATTAAACTTTATGTAAATTAACTTTTACTTAACAAATTAGTACACATTGGAAATATTCATCAAAAAATAAAAAAATAGTACACATTGGGAATAAATATAATCCCTATATACGATTTAGTTGAAGCTAGAAAGACTGTTTTGCATTTCAACCACCCACTATAGCATTCAGTCACAGTCGTGGGATGAGTAATGTTTCAATGGGATCCCATGCATATTTGCAATCTTAATTTTATGGTCTTTATGAGTTTAAATTATTTTACCTCTTTTACTGTCTCGATTAAAATTTGACATTTTATTCAAATAAAAGAAAAGTAAAATATCAAATTTTAACTTAATATAGGGAATAAGATATGTGATCATAGTTCATGGTCTATGGGAAATTATTCTTGAAATTTCATAAAGACAAACTAGAAGGATAAATACCTTTTTTTTTTTTTTTGGCCTTTTGGTAATTTATTGCTAAAAGAAAGGGTACACAATAACGACACTTATAGGTTGGGCTTCTAAGTAATCACTCTCGGGCCAGAAAATTGAGTTACAATTATAATAGGCCCAGCCCAACTGCAAACATTCGGTAACATGGGCAAAATTTGGGGTTTTCTTTTTATGGCATGGTCAGAAATTACTCTTATATCTTTTGATAGTGTAAAATAAAGAGATCATTAATAATTAAAATTTAATCAATATAGTGGTAATAACAATCATACCACACTATCGATTAGGAGTGGCAATTTAGGTTATAATATAATAACACGACTCGAAAACAACACGAAGTTAGAGGGTTAAAATTTAATATAAATGAGTTCGGGTCATAATCGGGTTGACATGTTTAACACGATTATTAAATAAGTCATTTTCTAGTCAACACGTTTAATCCGAAATTAACCTATTTAACACGATTATTAATGTATAATTCTCTAATAATGCTAACAATTAAGGTATAATTCATCTTTAAAAAATTTAGTTTTTTATTTTATGGCACTTTGAATTTAAAGCTTAATTATCTAAATTGCAGTTTATAATTTTTTTTTCAAGCTAATCCAAATTCAATAAAGTAATATGACATATTTTGAAATTTTAGAGTTTGGAGATGAAAAAAAGTTAAAAGCATTATTATATATACCATGTTGTTTTACTATGTTATTGTGATAACTATATCATATTTTATACATATATTTTTTAAGACTGAATTATACTGTGATTTAATTATTATAATTTATAAAAATAGTATGTATAAATTTAACATTAATTATGTGTTGTTATTTAAAAAAAATTAAATATTTTCAAATTATTTAAATAGTTGAATTATGCTGCTGAACATATAATTTTTATATGAGTCACTTTTTTATAAATTGATCAATTCTATACAACTGGTTATATTAGATTATCTATTTATTAAACAAATAAAATTAAAATTAAAAAATTCTGATATAATTAATGAATAAATCATATTAAAATTAAAAATTTATAACATAATTAATAAATAAATTAATACGAACACGATCACGATCTGCCAACCAGAATTAACACCCTACTATCCCTCTCTTTCTTTTTCTTCGGCCCAACCCACCAAAAACAGTTGGTCGTCGTAGAAATGACACTGTACGCGACGTCCAACGAATGGTACGATATATATATATATATTTTTTGGTAAACAACAAATGGTACGATAAGATTCCATTCCTACGAACCAACCACTCTACGCTCCAGGACTGTCGCTTTCTGTATCATTCAAAATGAAATTCCGCAGTATTTATAACTGAAAAGTAAAATAAATAAAAAATTTACTGAACCCACTTTTATAGTAAGTCTTATTTGCCCTGTTGGTCTGTCTTTGTATCTTACGTATTGTACCACTTTCGTCCTTGAATTATTTTTTAGCACTTTCATCCTGAACTTCAATTATTATTGTTGCAGGTCTTTAATTTTATTTCTGTCAAATTTTAACCAATTTTGACTTCAAATGCTCCATAAAACTACATTTCTTAAAATTGGATTTCAAAACCGTTTAAACTTTAACAGAAAATAAATTAACTGAGGATATGCAATATTAATTGGAGTTGAAGAACGAAAATACCAAAGATGAATAAATAAAGGAACAAAATTGAAAAAAAATTCAAGCTTGGTACGTTTTGGAATGTAGTGGGGAAGGGGGGAATTGTAGAATTAGAGTAGGGTGTGGGGGAGTTTCCAATTGCTAGGAACCATAATTTCCTTCTAAACCAAGGAAGTCCCTGACTGACCTGAGATTTGTGGTTGTCAAGTAAGTAATTAGTAGTAGAATTTTTGGCATTTGGTACACATCTTTGCTTGCTACTCAACCCAGAAAAGCTGTCCCATTTCCCGCGCAGTCAACATGGGCAAGAAGCAGCACTTGGATTTTCTTTCCAAGTCCCTAGTTTCCTCTGGGAGCGTGAAAGTCTCTCTTCTCGACAAAGAGGTTCGGGTGTTTTTAATCCTCCTACTTTTCTTTCCCTTTTTCTTCTTTCTCCAATTCTTTGCTAACCCATTGCGTTTTGTTCGGCTTTGCTTTGTTTTTTGAGCCATTATATGCTGTTGCTTTCATGCCAGTGTCAAGATCTCTTTTTTTTTGGCTTATGTTTGTTTTATAGTCTTTTCACCACATATGTTGAACCCCTTGAATTTGTTGTGGTTGTGGAATGTGGTTATGGATTTGTCTCAATGACCTTCTTAGTATACATATGGTTTGTCCTTGCTACATTTTCTCCTCCAAAAAAATAAAGTTCAAGTTTAGTAGATTCTGCTTCATTTTCTTTCTTTGTTTTTTTTTATCCGAAATGCTTTTGTTATAATGTAGGTGTTTGTCCTAAGTCGGGTTCTATTCATGTTGAGGGATTTTTTCCTATAATCTTTATACCATTCAATGTAGTTGTATTAGGCTCAGTTCATGTTACAGCAATGCTTTGTTTTACTTTTATTTAGCAAAAAAAATTGCTTTGTTCTACTTTACTTAGGCTAAGAGGAAAGAAATCGAAGACCAGCCAACAGATGGTCCAGTAACGGATCTTGAGCATGGGGACGCGGTAGAGGTAATACCTAATCATGGTTGATAATACATTTCTATATTCCTCTAGTTGAATACTCTTTGACAAACTATTTATTCATTACTCTGGAAAGTTCAGGCATCAAATATTGGATTTTGTCGAATATACTCACTTGTAAGTGGAAAGTTATCTTCAATTGCTTATGAGATGAGGTCATGATGCTGAACTAGATCTAAATTGGTAAAAACGTCCTACCTTTTACAGGCAAAACCTGATGCTGGCAAGCTAATCATTGCCACTGTTGCACTTTTGGTAGCCTCCATAACAAGTATTCTTATTGTATGTTGTTTCCTCTCTCTCTCAATTGTCATACAGATCATAGAGCGAATTAATGATTGCCATTTCAAATTATTTTGTTTTTGGCCGGAAAATTCTTTACCTATATTTTGGCTTACTTGTGAATGTTGAATTGGAACTTTCTTGCTCTATCTCCTATATCCTTAAAATGTTGTTTCTTTCTATCAGGAGGAAGCGTTAACTATTTTGAACTTATCAGTCATTAGTTATCGCTCAAGTAAAAGCTCCGCCATCTTTTTAGTCTAGGTTCTGCTGAGATATGCTCTTATGACATGTCTAATTTTTTACGAAACTACAAAATAGAGGCATCTAAATCTATTGATCATCAGACTCTCAATTATACAAGGGCTCTAATTGGATTCTTACTTTGCCTTTCCTATATTATCCTATTAATATCCAATTTTGTACATTGCTGTATAGTTTAAGTGAAATTACAGTAGCTTGTACTTTCAATTAAGAAGCAAAGTCGGGAACTTCACTCCCTAAGATGAAAACACACAAAATAGATTTTAAAATGTTAGTAAATTCCAAAATGTAAGTCAGTTTCCAGTCTCATTGCTTTGATTTCCTTCCTAACAACATACATTGATATTCATCTATTGCAGCGTAAATTTGGTGGAACAGTAATTGACATTGTATCAAAAGAAATCAAAACTCCCGAGCAGCAATCTAAAGCTTTGGATGCTGTCAAAAGTACCATACTAGAAATAGCTCTAATAGTTGTTGTTGGGTATGTTTTATTCTTCCATTTAATATGTTAAGTTTAGCATCTTGTAATTCATAAAAGTGAGCTTGTTTAGAATATTCACAACTTCTTTTTGTCTGAAGTTCTGTCTGCACAGCAATTCGTGCATGGTTGTTTTCTTCTGCTAGTGAAAGGGTAGTAGCTCGTTTGAGAAAGAACTTATATAGTCACCTTATCCATCAGGTGCAGCCTCATTAGTTTTCAAATTTTTATTCCTAATACTAATTTACATCAAAAGTACTGATTAACTTCAGTAACTGTGAAAGTAGAATCTTCTTTAAGTTTCTATGAGGGTTTCCTAATAGTATCCAATAAGATCTCTGAATAACTATTTTGCATGGTTAATTCCAAAATGGTAAAACAGGAAATAGCTTTCTTTGATGTTACTCGGACAGGGGAACTCCTAAGTAGGTTATCTGAAGACACTCAGATTATAAAAAATGCTGCAACTACTAATCTTTCTGAAGCCCTAAGAAATCTATCAACTGCATGTATTGGTATTGCTTTCATGTTTTCAACATCTTGGAAGCTAACATGTAAGTGATTTCATTTTTAGCTAGAATTCTTTCAAATTGCAATAATGCTACTATATATTGCTAAGGAATATGATGCTGATTCCAACCTTATTCTGCCTAGTGTTGGCATTGGTTGTTGTACCGGTTATTTCGGTTGCTGTAAAAAAATTTGGCCGTTATCTTCGTGAATTGTCGCACAAAACTCAAGCTGCAGCTGCAGTAGCTGCCTCAATTGCTGAGGTTTGTAGGCAAGATTTGATTTTGTTAATTTTGTTGGTGTCTATGATCTTTTACTTTTGAAATCTTCAACCTTGCCTTTTTGTATATGTTTACTTTACTACCCAAACAAAATTGCATTTGGACTCTTGATGATCTGAAGGCATGATGTGCAAATAACCTGAGGGAGGGAGTAATTGTGTAGCTAACTTCTTCCAAACCTGTAGAATCGAGTACCCTTAAATTCATGAACAAATAAAGGATAAAACCATCATAATCAAAAGCTGGAAACCATTACTCTGAAATTTAAGAAAATCTATACTTAGTCCCTACAAGAAAACCATAGAAAAATCCCTAACAACTTCAAGATGGAAGTGAAAATTACTACCTTGACTTCCTAAATCATTTTCTACCGACTGGTTTGATAAATAAGTTATCAGAATATCTTATGACAAGTTATTAAATTGGTTTGCAAGAATTCTTATGATTTACTTTTTCCTACATAACGTTGATGTTTAGGAATCTTTTGGGGCTATTCGAACGGTTAGATCCTTTGCTCAAGAGGGCCATGCGATTTCAAATTACTCAGACAAAGTTGATGAGACTCTGAATCTTGGAATCAAACAAGCTGTGAGTCTCCCTCTCTCTGTGTCATACACACACTAACAAAACACATATTTGGAAGGAAGAATGCATAATTAAATGGTTTCTGAGATTCAAATTTTTCCTTTCATTACTCAGAAACTAGTTGGTCTATTTTTTGGAGGGCTAAATGCAGCATCCACGTTGTCTGTTATCATAGTGGTTATTTATGGAGCATACTTGTCGATAACAGGCTCCATGACAGCAGGATCTCTTACATCTTTCATTCTTTATAGCCTCACAGGTACTTCCCTCATAATTTACCGCCTGCACGTCAATTGTACCCGTGAGACAAAATTTTAGATTCCATTATATACTTCATTAATATTTGTTTAAGCTAGCTTTGTCTTATATACCAGTCCTCTAAGCCAAAGCTAGCTTGTTTACTATGTAATGTTTAATTGTTATTTTCTCACGTTCTCTGGAATTTTTAACTAGTAATAAATTAATGTTAGATATTTATCTTTTATGTCAAACAGTTGGCTCCTCAGTATCCTCTTTATCAGGATTATACACAACTATAATGAAAGCTTCCGGAGCAAGTAGAAGAGTGTTCCAGCTTCTGGACCGTGTCTCAACCATGCCCAAATCAGGAGACAAGTGTCCTAGAGGGTCAGTTTTCAAGTATATCTTGCCTGCAAAAATTTCTGATTTGGAAAATCATACCTGAGAAATTTCTTAGACCAAAAGTCAAAAAATTCAATCAAATTTGCACTGCCACTCTTCTTGTTAGTAATTTGTTGCCTATGATGGCAGGAATCCAGATGGGGATATGGAATTAGATGATGTGTGGTTTGCATATCCTTCTCGCCCAAGTAATTTAGTACTCAAGGTAATAATTTTCTTGGTTGCACATATCTAGAATAGCATTACTCTTCTATTTCTATAAAAGATTTAGATACACTATGAACTGCAAAATCTGCCATTATGTTAGTGAGTTTGAATTTGTGATCTAGTCCTTGATTGGCTGTATGTCACACTAAACACTATTTAAAAATATTGGTTATTGTGTCAAGTCAACATTTGCATGTCAAGAGTGCAGAATTCTTAGAATCTCCTTTCCTTGAAATGCAGGGTATAACATTAAAATTGAGGCCTGGTACAAAGACTGCTCTTGTTGGTCCCAGTGGCGGTGGAAAAGTAATACTATTATTACCTTATATTCTTTTGGAAACTGCATGCTTTCACTCTGTTAGAGCTTGCCTGTGGCTCCAATATAATTTTCTATTATATAGCTCTAATTATTGATTTTTTTAACTCTTCGGAAATTGCAGACTACAATTGCAAATTTAATTGAGAGGTTTTATGACCCTCTTAAGGGAAGGATTTTGCTGAATGGGGTTCCATTAGTTGAAATATCACATGAGTATCTACACAAAAAGGTTATCTTAGTTTGGATGTTTCTGTTCTCATATAAGATCTGAGTTTTATCAATCTCAGGCAGTTTTCCCTCAACTCAAATTGTTTTAGCAGAAATATTTGTAATGAATATAGTTCAAGAAATTTACTTGCCGTATGTTAATGTTTTGGTTTTTGGTTTTCTCTCTTGAGTTGTGTATAATTTCCTTGATTCAAAAGTTAGTTAAGGTTTGTTAGAGTTGGTTAGTCTTCTCATCTTACTATAAATTTGCAGAAAAAGAAAAAGCACAAACACCAAATGAAAAACACTTTTTTCATTTGATGTTTGGATTTTTCTTTTTCCTTCACATTTATACTTAATTGAGTGATCTAACTAACAATAACAAACTCTAACTCATCTCTAACTCATCTCTAACTCATCTTTAAATTAAGCAAATTACACACAAAAGAAAAAAAACCAAAAACCAAAACGTTATCAAACGGGCACGTAATTTTTAACACCCTAGAATCTGTAAGTTAGTCGTCATGTATACTGATTCCTAGCACCCTAAGTTTTCATTTTTTGCAATTACAGATTAGTATTGTGAGCCAGGAGCCTGTTCTTTTCAATTGTTCAGTTTTAGAGAATATTGCATATGGTCTCAATGGAAAAGCAAGCTTGCCGGACATAGAAACTGCAGCTGTAAGTTCAGTAATAAAAAAGCTCAAGTTTTTCGAATGAATCATTTCTATGATGTTCATGCTGATAAGATGTTGATATTGCAGAAAATGGCTAACGCCCATGAATTCATTGAAAAATTTCCTGAAAAATATCAAACTGTCGTTGGAGAACGTGGGTTGAGGCTGTCAGGAGGCCAGAAACAGAGAGTAGCAATTGCAAGAGCACTTTTGGTGGACCCGAGAGTACTATTGCTGGATGAAGCCACTAGCGCTTTGGATGCTGAGAGTGAATTCCTTGTTCAGGTGAAATTGACACTTAATTGTATACCTGTTGTGTTTTATGTATCAATATCAGCATTGAGCATTCAAGTTGCCATACCTAGTAAAAGTTTCAAACCCAAAGCTGACCCCCCTTCTGTGAGGCTATTCTGTTTCGCAATGAGATTAGTGACTAAAGATTAACTTTTGGTTATTTATTAAAACAAATTCGGTCAAGTACTCATGACACTGAGCATGTCTGGTTCAGGATGCCATGGATTCTCTGATGAGGGGAAGGACTGTACTAGTAATAGCACACAGGCTTTCAACAGTCAAAAGCGCAGACAGTGTGGCAGTCATATCCGATGGTCAGATAGCTGAAAATGGAACCCATGAAGAGCTTCTTTGCAAAAATGGCATTTACACTGCCCTTGTTAGGAGGCAACTAGAGATTTAGAACGGCATAGTTCTGAATTAGAATAATCAAAGTTGATTATTGGATGGCTTGGCCGAGTCTTTAGCTTAAGATTAGTGAAAAAGATTGTTTAATTTGCTGAATCTTAGCAAATCTGGTTACTTCTAAAACATGTTAAGATGTTCAGGGGCTTGGTGATCGATATTGTAGAAGAATCGTATTTGAAGCACTAATGTCCCGTTCTACGTACCTTGAGGCAGCACAGAGATAAAGTGTACAAAATATGCAGGTGTTGTTAATTCACGTAAATTATATATGGTTTAATTTATAAACTTGGGCATGCATGATGTCGATTTAAGAGAGAATTTGTTGGTATGACTTTCTATTGGTTCGACCATTTTTGAAATGTTACAACCTTAAACCACACATTGTGAAAGTCCCTTATGTAAGCCCGCCAACTCCAACGTACATATTTTCCATTATTTGGGGATTAAACGGCAATCTAGCCAACTCCCTAAAACTATTATGTGGTTTCTATTCTTTGATGGCCGGCCACAGTATATATATGTATATGTATATGTATGTATATATATTCATGTAGAGGATAAAATTTCCTATGTTATTATAATGCAGAATATATCATCAAAAGAAAATAGAAGAAATTACGGGTATAAGATGATTAACTACCGTAAGACGTTTAGCCATCAATTAACATGGCTAGTCTTGCTTAAGATTAGCGAAAAATATCATTATTTTTGCTGAATCTTTGCAAATCCAATCTTTTACTCCGTGAAGTACATATATATTTTTTTCAATTAAATAAAAAAAGAAAAGAAAAAAGAGAAGAAAACAAAACGAAACCATCTAGGTCTTCAAAACTATTAAAAACTAGAAACACTATGATAAAAGGATTTCGTTTGAATTGCCTGTGACGCAGAGCATACGACAGCAGAAAGAAAGGCCCCAGACACAAACTTTTAACAGGTTGTCATCAACATTCATGCATCACGTCGCAAGTTTGAAAGGATGAAAGAATACAAATCAAATGACTTGGCCCCTGTCAAAATTGCCAATATATTTGGATGAGGTACAAACCATAACAGATGGGAATAACCTTTTCAGCATCTCATATGCCTCAACTACAATCTAGGATAAGGATGATGGTCCAAAACAATTGATTATCTAACAATAAAGGAAAAAAAAAAGAAGTTCTTTAACGAATCGTCAAGCCTTGAATTGCCTGTGTGCCATCTTCGGTGATCCTGTTGGCGTGAATGGTGCTTATAACATTTGCAATATTACCCTGTTCATAACACCACAATCAGTGAGCTTAAATTTAAATAAAATGACAGCATCCGCCTTCGAAATTACAACTTTATTGTAATAATGGAATTTAAAAACAAAAAAATTGAGTTTTATATGAGACACTAAAAGTAGGGGAATATTTGGAAAAAACAAACAGAGAACTCTTTGGAAAATTTTAATCGAAGGGGAATATTTACAAATGAAAAATGAAAGAAACAAAACACACTAAAAGTAGGCTTAGCTATTTACCCTCCAAGTCCCCAGCTTTGTTCTAAGTGTTTGCCACTGATGCTGACCAAACACACGCTCAGTGCAGCGGCTGCACACCGAAGGATAATCAGTTTGGAGACAATACAAGTTAGCAATTAAAACCTAACCTATGCTACATTATTGAAGAACATGAATCAGACACTGCTATAATGAAATGTGTAAAAATGTGTGCAATTTTATGTCAACACAAGGATCATGTCTATTTCCATATTAATATTATATGAGACAAGGATTATGAAAGCTTACCTCACAATTATAACTTGATTCATTTGGTCCATTTTACAGTCAATTAATTTGGCAGTTATTGCCTTGACCACCCATGCTTCAACCTCATCATCATTTATCTGATAAAGAAGTAAGCCCAACTACAAGTTAACCAAGATGCAAAAGCAATAACAGTGGAAGCAGAAAGGTTGAGCAAACAAACCCGAAGTGTGTCTCTGATAAGACTATATGGAATTTGACCAGTTTCATCAGAACCAAGATCCACCAGAGACATCAGCCTCATCTTTGCTATACAGTCCTCATGGACAAGACCTACAATGTTTCAGAAACATATTCCAGCCGAAGATTAGAAATCCATTTAATGTTTGAAGAAATACAAAATCATCTTACGTCTCCAAAAGATAAAACGACAGAGTACAATTTACCCAAGCTTTTTAGAAAAGTAGAGTTCGCAGCCTGAAATTCCAAGTAAGCATCCAGCCTCTGAGTTAGAAAGATCTTTAGAAGTTGATATACCAATGCATATTTGACATCCTTCTCCAATTGCCTTACAGCAGGCATATCCAGCATATCACACTGCAACAGTAGGATGAAAATTAAGGCTAGTAAAGTTAAAAGGACATGGGGGAAGTAAACTAAAAATATAAATACAATAGGGCTAACCATGTGCCAGTTAGAGAAGTTAGAATTATGCACACAGGAGGGTACATAAAAACTCTGAAATTACCAAGGACCGCATTACCTGAAACAAGTCTGGTGCCTTGACAAATTCTACAATTGTGTGCACGGCTTCCTCCTTGGCTTCACTCAAGTTATGTGCATCGTCACCAGAAAAGGTCATCAAGTACTTGGTCAGGAATTTAAAAGAATCCTTTGGTGCGCTGAAATTTTGAGGACATGAAACACATCAATATTAGTAACACTCACATCTAATAAAGAAAATATATGACAAATGTAATTAGGGATGAAACTGTATTCCCATTTGGAGAAAAACCCTATCCACAATACCTTTTATTTTCCTTCAAAACATCAGAGATGGCAAGAAATAGCTTCCTCTGGTCCACAATCCCAATATTCCATTCTTTCAAGAAACTGTCTATCTTAGTAAATGAAGGAATGATGTGTTCAGTCACCTTCCCATCAATTGCCAAATTTAGGGTCTTCATGTATACATAGAACCGGCTATATGGGTTCTCCAGTAGGTTGTACAGATTGAACAAACTGTAAAAAGAGGACAAACATGAGACAATACTTACATAAAATCCTAAATAATGTTACATTCACCATGGAATATTACATCTTTAAGCGCAATGCTGGCTTGTCATTTGGTTGCTGAGTAATCTTTGCAGATATAAGTTTTGCCATCTCGAGTGCTTCATCTGGACTTTCAGACTTTGTAACAACATTGCAGATAACAGTGAAGATGCACTCAAGATCTGGGGTAGAAAAAAAAGTTCTGTTAACTATGGAACAGAAATTTGATGGCTATCAATAAAAATTCCATGAATGTACAGTCAATTACCCTTTGATTCCTAGCATATAACACAAAGTTCAGAATATTGGTTTTCATACAAACATTCAAGGACTAAGGAGACAATGGACCAGCAATCACCTCGGCCAACTGATGGGAGAAAAGGGACAGCAATGACCTCAACTAACTGTTCTTATCTTCTGTTGTTTCAGGGGTTACTCTTTTTTAAAATTGAAATTTAGCATCAAATGCAAACGGCACATAATGAGTCCATATTCAGAAATTTGAGAGATTATGTTCTCCCAGAGGTTCTTAGAAGAGAGTAGCATCTATCCTGGAATCAGATTCTCACATTTTAAACCTACCTTTCTCGGCAACCTTTGAAAATATCACTTCAGCTGAAGTGAGCATTAGTGAGGCCAAATCAAACCACCTTCCCATTACCATGCATTCTTGAGCTTCCACACATAGTCTAGTAACTTGTGGCTCAGCAACCTGATGAACAGCCCAGAAACAGGTAAATTTTGGTAACTCACTTTACCAACTTTCAAATTTGGGCGTACAAAGATATGAAAGGAGAGTTAAATTTATGCATAAGATAGAGGAAACAGCAATATATAACTATATCAGAGAAACTGGAAATTCTATCAACAACAACTAATTTAGAGCAATAGGGAAAAAAAAAATCCTTGCTTTTTCCGGAATGCACAAGTTCAGAACTTTTATCTACCATGTTAAGTTCCATAAATAACAAACACCTTCAAACATATGAATACCCCGATCAAGAATTTATACCATTCCCCACCACTACTTTCAGCTACTCGATCTAAAATGTCGAACGCCAAAGCAGACAAAACTAATATACATAACTCGAAAAAAAAACCAAAAAATTTTTTTTGAGCCGAAATCGAATAACCCTCGTGTCCCAGAACAAATTCTAATTAAATGGGCAAATTGTTTTAGCAGAGAACACTAACCGAAGACAAATATTCTAATATAAGAGACATGCATATACAAACATAGACACGCATATAGATACAAACAGAAGAACATGGACATGGAGGGAGTGATATGAAGAGGTAAGGAAGAGTACCTCAGGTCCAGCATCAGCCCAGGCGAGCTCCGAAGCGAATCGAACGACGGCCAGCGCCGGATCTTCCTCCGAGGTAGGCACTACAGTCGTCATTGTTGAAGCTCTCTGGAGCTGTCACCGATTTTTATCCTGCACTCGAGCCGAGAGGGAAGAGAAGGAAACAATGCAAACCCTAACGAAGCCTTAATGAGGATGGTATCCACACGTGTGTCTGAGTGGGATTTGTGTGCTATTATAGACGTCTATTATTGTCTATAACTTCCTTTATTTCCCGGTATTATATTTGTTGAAATTTTAATTTATTTTGCGCGGATTTAAAATAAAAATTTATTTAATTATTAAATTAATTATATTTATCACCTTTATATTTTAAGTGTTATATCAATATGATTTTTATACTTTTAATTTGAATAATTACAACCCTTATGCTTTTTAAAAAGATTAAATAAATTATTCTGTAAAAATTTCTATTAAAATTGACAGACTATATCATATCAGAGTTCAAGTAAATATTCATATAGAATTTTGTTTATTTTTTAATTAGAGAGGTGAATAGTATGATGGTTTTTTTTAAAAAAAGAAAAAATTCCACTTGAATGTTTACTTGGATTAACTTTGATAAAAAATTTTAATAGAATAATTTATTTGATCTTATTGAAAAAAATAAAAATTTTAATTCTTCTAATTAAAAATATAAGAACTATATCAACGCAATACTCAAAATATACAAGTAATAAATATAATTAACTCTTAATTATCTATCTTAATCACCATAATATATTTCAAAGTAAATAAATTTACGTGATATTTTTTTAACATAATTTTATATGATATTATTTCAGATAATATTATTTAGTTTATTTGATAAATATAATTAACCTTTAATTATCTATCTTAATCACCATAATATATTTCGAAGTAAATAAATTTACGTGATATTTTTTTAACAGAATTTTATATGATATTATTTCAGATAATATTACTTGATTTATTTATTTAATAAATTCAGACTAATATTGCATAAATATTAAAAAAAAATGAAAGAAAGAAAAGCTGCTGGACGATATACGATGGAAGTGTGTTAGATATCAGGGCAATACCATTTGAATTTTTTTGACCAATTTATTTCAGAATAATTATTTTGTCTTAAAATTACGATAACACCGAATTATTTTTTTAGTCCGTTTTTTTTCATCGTCTTCTTTTTGGTTTTCTTTTGCAATTTGTTTTTCTTCAACTTCTTTTATTTGGTTTATTTGTCATCTCCTTCGTCATAATCTTCTTCTGCAAGATTTCTTCTTTTGTAATATTTTTTCTTCTTTAGGGTGTTTTTTTTCCTGGGTCTTTTTCTTGCCATATGCTTTCTCTTTTTTTTTTTTTTTTTTTATTTCTTCATTGACGAAGTACTTCGTCAATGACGAAGAAGTACTTTGTCAATGACAAAGTAGGATTTTAACGACAGGCCCACTTCATCACTGACGAAGTAATTCGTCGTACTTCGTAATTCATGATAAGATTTAATAGATATTAAAGAGTTCATAAAATTTAAAATTTATAACAATGTAAAAAAAAAATCATCACTGACGAAGTGGGCTTTTAACGACAGACAAATATTTAACTGTCATTAAAAACCTACTTCGTCTTGTACTTCGTCAGTGACAAAATAAAAAAAAATTCACTGACTAAGTACGACAAAATACTTTATCGGCGGGCTTTAACGACGATTAAATATTTGCTCATCGTTAAAAGCCCACTTCATCACTGACGGAGGACTTCGTCGTACTTCGTCAGTGACAAATTTTTTTTTTTTAACTCTGTTACAAAATTTTAATTTTTATGAATTCTTCAATATCCATAAAAGTTTTATTAGAATTAGTTAATAACGAATTAATTCATCACAAATTAATTGCATAGATGTTGAAAAAAAAATGAAGAATATGGCAAGAAAAAGACCCAGGAAAAAAAACACCCTGAAGAAGAAAAAACATTACAGAAGAAGAGATCTTGCAGGAGAAAATTACGATGAAGGAGATGATAAATAAACTAAATAAAAGAAGCTAAAAAGAAAAAGAAGTTGCAAAAACCAAGGAGAAGACGGCGATAAAGAAGATGATGACGAATACGATGAAAAAAAAAGTTAGAAAACCTACACATATTTAAGGGTATATTTAACTTTTTATCAAAAAACTAGCTAAAATAATACTTATAAAAAAATCTGGCCAAAAAAATTCAAATGTGTCCCTAATGTGATATGGCATCAAAAAACCCTAGATATCACGTAGGTAGAACATAACATAGCCTATTTAGGCAATTGAGTTGATATAACTTAGCACACATGTTCCAAACACAACAATCCACATGTTCCAAACACAACAAACTCACAAAGCCACACATTACACTTTCACAAAGATGAAGCCCCAGTTTCCAAATATACTGTTTTTGTTGGCTCAAGTAGGAATCACATTTTGCTAATAACAAATTATGAATGCGTTCCCAAGGAGGAGGTACTAGTTCCCACCGCCACTACCACCACCAAAGAGGTATCCGAGGGATGATCCGCCGCCAGGAGCAGCGTGAACTTTAGTAGATGGCCGATCCTGCACCAACAAGATTATTATGATTAGAGGACATGAAAAGAGAGCTTCAACAATGAGACTACTCAGTGACTCAAAATCACACCACCCACTTCAACAGGACAACAATTTCTGGCTGGTATCCTAATTGATAAGCGATGCTTATCTCTGCATATTCTATTGAGAAAATGCAATGGCTGCATGTCACCTACCCTTCCTTTTCTTTATTATTGTTTTGATGTAAAAGAGGAAAAACATTGTAATGACTGTAGGTTAGGGAGCCGCTTTCTACTGAATGGAGGATTCACTACTCCAATTGGAGCATATACATCTGCCCGCAAAGGAAAAGTGTCCATGTCTCATCTTAGTTGATGGATATATATGGATAAAAACCCAGAAAACAATTAAAGTCACAGGTACAACATATTTCAAGATAGAAATGACTTCATAAATTTTTGGGTTTGATGTGTCTTCTAAGAGTTTCTTCTTTTGCTATTCTGATAGAAATGAATTAGTATCATGGTTGTTTTTCCATCTTGCCTGTTATGTATAGCTTGTTTTACAAGCAATTCAATTGTCTTAATTGTTTCTTGTTTTGCATTTATGTGGGAAATGAATCTTTTATTGTCAATTCTTTATAGCATTCTTAGATATGTCATTCATTTTCATAACTGTTGGCATATTCAAGGCAGAAAACTTGACTAGGATCATACCGTGAGGAAGTTCCCGCAGTTCTGCCCTTCAGCCCTGAAGTAATTGTTTGTTTGATTCCCAGGAATGCCTGCTGGAATGTTCTTATCAATTGGCTTTGAAGCAACAGCATTTGTTTGAAGAGGACTATTATTTGCAGCCTCAACTTTGTTCCGAGCAGCTTGGGGTTTGTTAGCAGCCTCTGCTTTGCTCTGAGAAGTCTGGGGTTTGTTAGGAGTCTCTCCACTTCCAAATAGATAGCCCAAAGAACTTTGTCCACCACCGCTGCTGACACCTCGACCCATTTTCCCCCCTTTTCTTTCCTCTCTAAAATAAATTCTAAATCTGCATAGAGTTTCAATGACGAAAATTACAAAATAAACCATAAAGTTATACAGATCAGATACAAGAAGTAAAACTATCACCAAAATGTGAAACAAAGTCGCAGACTCGCAGCGAATTATGTCAGTTCACATAATACACTGTGGCATACATCATACTAGCAACTATTAAACATACTACCAGATATGTGAAAAACTGTTTTGATTTCAAGTATTTGAAAAGCCAAACTAGTATATATGGGCTAAAATTGCATACATTGAAGCCTTATCTTACTCTACGTCCATTGAAACATCCTACAATTTTCTTTTCTCAATACTAAAACAAATTAATGAGAAACTTATTACCAGGAGATGGTCTTAAGATGGAAATCAGTATGAGCTTCAAACTACCCTCTGGCCCTCAATTCAGTACCCCTCTTGGGAAGCCTCATTTTGCTTTGCTATGTTATAAAATGGAAGCGGGTATAATTAAACTTATCAATGGAATCCACTAAGTATAATTAAACTCATCAATGGAGTCCATTAACAAAGTTTTTTTTAATCCAAACAGAGCTTTAGTTTGGAAAACCCCATCTAGAAAATAGCAAGAGGAGCACTGCAATGCTGCTCAATTTGTCCAATTGAAGCAAATTTCGAGCACAGAAACTGAATTATACAGATAAAAAGATTCATTTTTAACAGAACATTTACAGATTGTATGGGATTTTGAAAGATGCTATTTATAGTAGTTTTTTTTTTCTTGTTTTTGCTTCCATAAATTGTCTGATGGAAAACAGATCCATATATGTTTAAAAGGATTCCAAAACGATACTAAATTGTATGAGAATTCCCAACTTATGAGAATTCCCAACAATTAATTTAGAAAATAAACAAGCAAAATCCACATTCTCATGTTAACAAAAGCAAAAATCATAGCCGAGGTAAAATATGTATGGATAATCAATAAAGCACCAGCATTTGAGATCCCACCAACAAATTACTTAAAATAAAACGCTAATGGAAATAAATCTGAAATCTGAAAGCTATAAATCTAAATGATAAAGTACAAAAAAAAAATTACAGAAAAAAAAGAACTTACCTTCTTCTGCTTCCTCGGAGATCAAATACGGAGCAAAGCAAGCTACAGATAGCGTTAGGAAGCAGATCACCCACAACCCAACTTACCCAACAAAGTTTTATATATACAAACTTCGAAATAATAGTTACAGTTCTATCCAAAAAAGAAAAACAAAATGAAGAAATTTGTGACAGAGCCTAGAGGTGGGAGAGAGAGAGAGAGAGGTTGGCTTTTAAGTTTCAAAATTTTCTACTTTTGTAGCCGAGTTGACGTGGTCAAGTCTGAGCTGGCAATTCGTGTTTGAGCCAAACGGTCGGCTTTGGGCTGTCAACGAGTAATGGGACTCACGTGGTTTTGAGTTGTAATGATTGGGTGCAGCGCGCCCCACAGTAACCATTATCATGAGGGTGTACGTGTATGCGTGTAGGAAAACTAGTCTATTTTGCGTAATTGCTTGCGAGTGAGGCAAAGGGAAAGCGAGTGAGAGGAGGGTGGAGTACAAATTACTGAAAAACTGAAGGGAATTGTACCTGTTAAAGAGGGTATGACAATCACAGTTTTCTGAAGCAGAAAGCATGTGGTGTTTGGAAGCTTTGCACTGAATTGTTATTGTTAGCGTCTCCACCACCTGACCTCTCTATACCAACCCTTTTCTTTTCTTTTCTTGATTCTGTTTAAAGTATTGCTGCAATCTCACACTTTTACTATTTGTCTTCTTCTTTAACAATTACAATTTTATTATCTTCCTCTTGTTCTGAATTTTAATCCATGTTTAGTGACAAAGTGTGTATTGTTCTGAGCCAGGACTTCATTGTTTTGCTTTTTATGTCCTCCTGGTTGTTCTTGTAGATCCAGCAACCTCTTTTGATTTAAACAAAATCTTATTTCATCCCAAAAGGTGAAAACCATTACCAATTCATTCAACTTGGAGTGGAGAACTTAGCAAAACCTTTATTCGGCTACACACTCTGTTGTAGTTACAAGTAAACAAAAATGGAAGACTAAGAAAACATACACTAGGCAAAAATTACCTCAATTGCATTCTTTTTGCAACTTTTGAAATGTGAATTTCTTCATCAATAGCATAATATATGAACAATCTCTTACGGGTTACAAAAACCCACCAAAAAAATTGTGAAAGGACTCCCTGATCCCGTACAAGAACTGCATGACAATTTCAAATCCTTTGCGAATTTACATGTTTTACTTGCACTCCCTTTCTATGGAGGCATCTTCATGCATTTACTGGTTCAAGTAGTGTTTCTATTGTGTCAGTCGAGCTCTAGTAGATAGTATCCTCCATAAAAAAACATCTACCTAGTAAATCTAGTTTTTAAGTTGAAGGAATTTTTGAGATCTCTACCAGTAACTTGTGTAGGGCTTGAGGCTTTGAGAAAAATGGTGAGTGATCAGCGCCTTTTAGTTGGAATACCCGTTCAGGGGGGCTCGCATTTATCATGCTCTCCTGTAGAGCCATGGATATGGCATTGTCTTCTGGAGTTTCTATATAAAACCGCCTCACTGACCCATATTTCAGTTCAGAAAGAGAGAGCTTCTCCAGAACTGGCGCAAATGGAATTGACCTCATAGAAACAGAGGCCAAAGCAACATCCTAACCAGGAGAAGCAAAAAGAAAATTAGCAAAATACATTGGATGGAAAGGAAAGATTTTAAACAGTTGGACAATACATTCACAAAAGTATATAATAGACAGATAGGCAATTAGGTCCTTCAAACATCTTCTTGCAACAGAACCAAAAACTACAAGATACAACATACCTTCGCAGGACTTTGGTTAAATAGCAAATCCCTCAGCAGAGACTTATCTAAGTCAATAGCCGTTGGAGGATGATCATTCCCATTTGCATACAAAAAGATCTGTGCCTGTCGCATTAGATCATCTGAACTAGCCTGTAATGAACTTAAGCATTAGTACTAGTAATCAACTGTACTCCGCATTCTTTAATAATCACTTCTTAAGTTGCGTAAATCATAACAGGAAAGAGAGACTCTTGTTGATTATGAGGAATTGGAAATTGGGAGAGAGAGAGAGATCAAGTCAGGAGAAAGATTTAGGAACATACATACAGTCGTACATACACTCACACACACAACACAACACAACAATTTTTTTTAATTCAATGACAAAACAAAGAGGGAACCTGTTGGGAAAACATATCAAGAGTACTTTGTCCATCTTTCAACATTGCTGCTGCAATGAAAATAGCCTTTGAAATTTTAGATGGGAACAACTCCATCACATATGATATGCATGCACCACCAAAATCATGTCCTACCAAGATCACCTGCACAAGATGGAAAGGAAGAAACGAAACATGGAAGTCATACACTTGATAAAAGTTATAGTAGCTTTTATATCAATTCATGTCCAAACAGTAAATGTAGTTCATATTTGAACCCCAAATGCCAAAATGAAATAGCAAATAACTCTCCCATGCTACATGAACCAATAAGCCTACAGAAGTACAACCATTTCTTGTTGAACGTATAAGCTGTTTGACCCATTTTACAGCTCTCTGAAATAGGATTCTGAAAAATGGCAGTGCGACCCACATCTCACCCTTTCAAATGTAGTTAATGAGACTCTCATGCAGAATATTAACTATAAATACAACATAGTAGTGGACTCTGCAATAGAAGAGCTATTAGAAATCTGTGAAATATAAGTGAGGTCAAATACTTTTGTTCATTATGACAACATTAGAAATAAGTTAAATAAAGTCTGAGAGGAAAGCAAACACACAAAAGCACCCAATAGATTGTTGGCCATCAATAGAAGAGAAAGAGAGAGAGAGAGAGAGAGAGAGGGAATGCAGCCACATTATCAGCAATTAAAGAAGACAATAACAGTATTTAACATTAAACTAATTTGTTTTCATAAGCCAAAGTGAAGAATAGTAAATAGTCATTAATCAATATTCAACTATGAAAAAGCAAGGTGAAACCGCAGCACATATAAAAATGACACAAGGGAGAAGGGGAAAGTGCAAACTAACAGGAACAAACCTTCTCTTCGTCAGCAAGCTTTTCAAGAAAATCAGTAAGCGGCTTCACATATTGAGAAAGATTTGTAATGCTGTTTGTATCAAATGAATGAATTCCAGAACCAGTCAAGTCTACAGCAGTAACTTTAAAACCACCCTCTTCTAGAAGCGCTATAGTTTTATACCAACACCATGCACCAAAACCACCTCCATGGACAAGGACAAAATGACTGGTTTCCAGATCATCTAGTTTTATATCCTATAAAAATAAAAAATAAAAAATTTAGGAACCAAAAAGAAAAAACAGAACAATGATAACAATTTAGAAAGGATGCAGAAAAAAGAATGATTTTTGACCCAATACCAATGATATAACCTTTCTGCTGTCTATTAATTCACTCGGAAAGGTTACTTAGCATTGACAATATGTGTTTTTATAAACAATACTCAATTAAGATGACATAACGAGTAACTTTTATCCGACAAGACAAAGAAAAGTTACAAATTTGAAAATGTCTGATCCAATCTATGGTGTTCTAAACATGTATAGATAAATACAGCACATGGATGCATAAAGCGTTGACGTCTATACACATAGAAAGTTATATATATACATGTATTCATGGGGGTGTATTATATAAGAGATAGAAGCTAGTAGAACAATAGCATTACAACATCAAATTAACACCTAGGCAATCCACATTTCCCCAGAAAAAATCCACAAAGACAAAATACAAAATGTCAAAACATTCTTAAGCGAAAGTTCAGGCCTTTTAAGTCGTTATTATTTCCTTTCTGGAAAAAAGTCATTATATCATTTCTCAAGCATCAAAATTACAAACTAAAACCACCATGCGAGGCAATTAAACATCACAATAACGGAAAGTTCATAAATTGCAGACTGAAAAGCTAAATTGTAAGAAACCCACAAGTAGGAACCAGACGCTTCTCTAAATTCCAACAAAAACATCTAAATGAACGATCAAAAACCCATAAACCCCAAACCTGATTAACAAGCTGTTGAGGCTGGAGCAGAGGGTCGGTGAGCGACCGAGCCCTGGAGCTAGAACTCCGGGGCAAGGCGTTGTTCTTCTTAGAGCTAGAATTCGGGTAACGAAGTGAAGCAGAGCGGTCAAAAGGCAAAGAGCCATTTTGCTGGTGCTGCTGAAAGAGGATCGCCGCGGCAAGCGCTTGTTCCTGAAGTAAAGCGTCGTCGAGCTTCTCTTTCCGCGAGGATCGGATCCGGGTCCAGCGGTTGCTGGAATTGGCCAATGGTGGCGGGTTGGGAAGACGCTTTGCGGGCTTTTTCTTCACTGACTTGGGTGCAAGGCAGGCGCATAGATTCCCCATTGACGGTGCATGAAGAGAGAGACACAGCTACGACACACCAAGTTGGAAAAAAAGAAAAAAGGTTTAGATAGAAAAAAAGAGAGTCTGAGGAACGTGTTGAGGTTGAAAATGGTGGCGTCAGGTTCTCACGGGAACACAGGGTAGAGATCGCTATGCTGACCAGCGAAAGAGTCCTCTACGCAAGTATTTTATAGAGGGTGTGAGTTTGTGGGGTCCCATATATTCTCGAATTTGCAAAACCAACCTCTGCCTTTCCACTTCTGGTTAATTTCTAAATAATAACAAATAGAGCTTAAACTCGAACAACAAATGCAAATCTTTGATCACTTCAAGAATTTAGATAGATTACTTATACACTTAATTAACAAATCATATTTTATCATATATATATATATATATATATTCCAATTGATTATGATTTGCATTTGGGTATATTTTTTGGTTATATAAAGGGATAATGAAAAATTATGTTTGCTAAAAACATGTTGATTAGCCCATGGGGTAGCCATACTCATTACTCAACCTCATGATCAGCCTAATACTGTTCTTAATTAATTTTTATTTTCCTGCTTTGGACCCACTAAAAATTCTCACATATCTTGATGTTGAATATTGAATATAGAAGGAAATTTATTTATCACTTATTAAAGTTGGACCAAAATTATGTCTTTCTTTACGTGGTGTTGTTCTCCCTTGGTACTCCCATCTTCAAGCGCAAATATTGTCAAAGAAATAGACCATTCGATGGCATTTACGCCAAGTACTCTCAATTTGTTTTTAGTTAGTAGGTGGTGAAAACCAATTGAGAAACTTATAAATTTTAGGTCCGCCACCCCCGTTTAAATTATTTGGTTTATTAGTCGGCTTCTTGTTTAATAGGACCACTACCCAAGATTCTAAGACTGAAAAGAGCAACGAGGAGAGAGCATCTATAGCTTTACGGATGGTCAGTGAATGACCTTTTTTATTGCAATTTTAGATTGGTATATTATATGAAATTTATAATTATATTTACACACGCAGTCCGAGAGCCTTTGAGCAAAGGAATATATGGCTGTCAAAGAACCATGTCTTACTGATTTGGTTTGTATTTCCATCCAAATTAGAGTAACTTGTACTCTTTGTTTATTTTATTATTATTATTATTATTGATTTTTACTGCCATAATCTTTTTGTTCTTCCTACTTTTTGAGTGCTATTTTCTTTTCGACTTGTCAAAACCAATTAGTCATGCACGTTCATAAACAATCAAATTAAAAAGGGTTATTTCTTTGTATTCGTCTTATACATATTATTGTCCATTATAATTTATAATAAAATATAAATAATATAATAACTTTTCTACTATAATTATATAGTTGATGTAAATTTTAACTAATTAAAACCTACCATATTATTTATGTTTCAACATAATTCATGATAAAAAAAAAAAGAAGATGCTTTTTTCAATATATATATATATATATATATGTGAGAGAAAATGGGGGGTAATTTTACGTGATGACAACTTTTCTTTACTTGTCAGTATTCATGAAAAAGACTATACTAGACTCACAATTCTCATGACAAAAAGCGAAATGCCATTCATTTTTATAACACCTAATTCACCTCGACAAAAGTCGTAATAATGTTGAGTAACTACCTTCTTTCCTAACTTTTCAGACAAATTATTAGATTCATAAATAAGTGGATGAAAAATAATGTAAATTCTTCTTCTTTTCTTTTATTTTTTTTTTCTTGGAAAATATGTATATATGGATCTATCCTAGTACTATTTGATCACATAAAACGAAAGAGACATTGTTTTCAGGTGGTGGCAAATCATATGGGGATGCATCGTAGTCACCTAACTAAAATTAATAATAATATTGACATGAGCAGCTGTGTGTGGTGCTTCATAATCAATTAAGTAGTAGAGCATGCAAAGTTGGATGTACGAGTTGAGAGTAATTAAGAAGAGGACACCTAAACTTGCATGTCGTTGTTGAAAAATTAGGTACCCATTTGGAAAGGGAGAGTTTTAATGACCATCAAAATATTAATGGACAAACGAATTTGAAATTGGATATGTAATTTTATCATTTTAATTTTGAAGCATTATTTTCTTAATGTTGGAGTAATTAATATGCCTTGCAAGACAGTTTCACGAAGCTTTTTGTTTATTTTTAAAATTCAAGATCGGAGTTAAACTTGGAAATTATATTCTAGAACTGGAAATTTAGGATTTTCCAAAGTTTTAAAATGAGTCTAATTTAGAGAATTTCCGAAAGAGACAGTGCACATATAATTCCAAAGTTGTACTCCCCAAGTATGTATATATATATATATATATATATATAGAGCATACAATCGAGGAGAAGATGATGATATTATTTTCCACCCGCATATACCAGAATCACTCTTGATAATATCGACAACATGGGTCACTTGCATAACTTGAAGTTACCAGGTGACATAGCTATCTTGTAATTTTTAAATGTAGCCAATCCCAATTTCCTCTATTTTTTTCATGTTTGGATTCAATGGCTAGGTTGAGTTTCACGAGCAAGGCATATAGGGTTGTGGAAGATGATAGTTTTAAAGATTATAAATAATATTTTCCATCATATGTAAATTTTCACAATAGTTCATGATTGATTAGGAATATAAAAAAAAAATATTATTACTATTATGTTTGTCACGTACATAACACATTATTTAAATTCATAACAATTTATAATGAGTAGCCGTGCTCTAATTACTAGAATTCCGACCGTCCTATTATTATTAACCGATCACTTCCCAACTGTACTGTGTGTCTAATATACAATCAACTCTCTCATTGCTTTTGCACTAGTTTTGGTGCATTTAGAATACTGAAGAAATGAACAAAGACACATTATAAGTTGCTCTGCTTTCCACTCGTATAACATGGATATTTAGGACCACTTCTTCTTCCTCCTCCTTTTTATCCCATTGGAGAGGAATGCACAAGGGCATCATAACAAACCATATGTTGTGTATGTGTGTGTGTGTGTATATATATATATATATATATATAATGTAATGGAGTAAATATGTGTATAAAAATCATGTGGATGTATAATCATGGTATGCATGATACATATGCACATGATCCTAGTGATCCTTCTGCAAAGCAACACGTTGCTCTGCCTACTTTAGATGGATTTTTTTGTTCCATTCAATGGTTAGGTTGACCGGTGCTAAAGTAAATGGATTAGTGATGTCACCAAGGTACTGCTATATATATAAAATACATATGGTGTTGCTTAATTAATTACCATATCATGCCTCTAATTCTACTTTTAGTTGTTTAATTTAGAGTTAATTAATTCTCAAAGCATGTGAGCCAGATCCCCAACACATTTGCATCAGCCACTGGACCTGCTTGCTGTGGTCCAAATCACTTCTGTGAATCAGATTTGGAAAAAAAAAAAAAAGAGTTGGATATATATGAAATATTATCCATCAATAGGAAATCATAGCCTCTCATGCTTCTCACAATCCATTTGAACTTAAATGAATGTTTATAATAGAACAAAAATGATAGAACAAAAATGCTTATAATTTTTTGCTCAATAAATGTGTATATTTGTCATTTGTAAGAATCCCATTTATAACTTTTGTTTGTCTTTGTCGTGTTAAAAATAATTATTAGATTATGAAAAATTAAAATTCTAAGAAATGAGTAGATATTAATTTTTTTTTTTTTCAAACACGAAATTAATGAGTAGATATTAATTTTTTTTTTCAAACACGAAATTAACTTGTTGTACATGTAAGAAACCAAATATGAAAATGTGTTAATGTAAAATGAAATTTGTTTGGGCCATAGGCAAAGGCCTCAGTAGCTTGGGCCCTGATATTTTCCATGTTCAGATAGGCTACTAATATGTGATCAGGAAAACGATGTCGTTTTCTCATGACTTCCACGGGCGCACGATGGCCAACCAAGCTTTGAAGCCTCCAACGGAACTGGTTTTGAGCTTCCGATAAAGCGCTTGTAGTTGTAGTGGCACGCTGCTGCGGCCTGTACGCTCTCTCTCAGACAGTTAAGACTATTCCCAAGAAAGTCAAAGCTATGCTATTGCAAGCGACACCTGAAGGCGAAAGGTGAACTGTCTCTTTTCCTCTGAAATTTATCTCTTATAAATCTGAGAATTTTGTGCGTTGTCATGAGAGCTCATAGCTTCTACGTTGTCTTCTCCGAAGAAATATTCGTTTCTCTACGTTGTACATTATTATACTTTGCTTACGTATCTCTATGTTCTCTGCTTACGTATCTCTGTTTACATTTATTTGATTCTTCATTATCTTTCTACGTTTTCTTCGGAATTCTGTTTGTTTTTCCGGGAAAAGTATGCAAAAGATTGCATTTTGGAGCTTTAAGCTTTAAACCCTTTTGGCTCTTAGGGAACCCAAGAAAGCTTATTACTTGATTTGATTGACCCATTAAAACCCACTTAGGCTTGTTGGGTCAACGACTTAACCATTTTTTGGGTCTATTTATGTTATTTTGAGGCACAAATAATGAAACTTTGATTTTGCCGATTGTTATTTCAAACCGAAGAAGGATTTCCATGAGCTTTATAGTCATTTGGGGAATAATATTTGGTGTAGGATTGTGCTCATCTCATTAGCTTAGTGAAAATGTAAAGGATTAGTGACCATTGTTGTAATGTGAAGTTGCGAACTATACCCCAATATGATTCAACTTGGCCAAGCATCAGTTTTTTATATTATCTTTCTGGCCTTGAATCTTAAGGGAATTGGCTTGAGTGTTGAACTGCTGGAACGGGTGGGGTTTGGTCTCTGTTTTTGGTTATGTTATTAGTTTTGTTGGGAGGATTGAAATTTTAAATTCAGATGATTATGCCAATTTGGTCCATTTTTATCATTTAGTTATTTGGACATGCTAATCTCATGAAAGCTGGAGCTTTCTTTCCTCTCATTATTGGTTTTGTGTCATCCCTTTATGTCACCTAAATAATATCAATGCAACCTCAGCTACAATTAGTTTATTTCATAGTTTGCACTTTCAAAAGAAAAAAACAAAATATGCCATTTGTTTATCCAAAACAGAACATAAGGTTACAAAGCTTATTTTCAGTTCCATTTTTCCATTACTGCAGGGCCAATAGACACAAGGAAGGTTTGAGGTTGACTTAAGTGAATACATGTCCAGCAAAGGTGAAATATAGAAAGTAGTTCGTACATGCAAATATATTATTCTTTCAAGTATGCTAGTTCTTTGCCATTGACGAAGGGTGAAATGCAAATTAATTATCTACCAAAAGTAGGTTCAGCAATGGGGCCTCCCATTGTTAGAATCCAAGAGGTGGGTGCGGACACTAACAAGAATCCTGCAGAATCGAGTTTGGTGGTGGAAAAGAAGACAAAATGGAGAAACAGGAGGAAGAGGCGAAATGTACTGCAGAATAGTACTCTAGCACACAAGATGCCCGAGACAGATGATCTGGCTTGCACTAATCATAATAAGAATCTCATGTCGGCTTTAAGTCTATATGATAAAAAAAAAAGTGAAGCAGTAGCTGTTTCATCGGGAATTGTTAAACCTATCAAGGAAGAGAATAGCAATGCAGTGATTTTACGTACTTCACTAAATCTATATGATGCAAGAAACAGCAAAGCTGTAGTTATATCATCAAGAGTTGTTAAACCTATTATGGAAGAGGATTCTAGTGCAGGGATTTCTCATACCTCGCTTGTAAGAGTGCCTTATTGTCATCTGAAGAAAAAGCTTCTCATTCTTGATGTAAATGGACTGCTTGCTGATATAGTTTCTCCTCTTCCAAAGGAGTACAAAGCAGAAACAAAAATTTGCGGACGAGCAGGTGAGAGCAGTCATTGTTTCTGTGGGGATGAATTCATAATTTTTCAAATTTAAGTGCAACTTTTATTTTTCTTTTTTATTTTCTTATTCCAGTTTTCAAGAGACCATCTTACGTTGATTTTCTGAAGTTCTGCTTTGAACGATTTGAAGTGGGTGTCTGGTCTTCGAGATCCAAGTACTCTTCATCCTATTATCTACATTTCTTTAACTTTTTCTTGTTTCTAAGTTGAATAAGATAATTTCGCAACTATATGAATCTTTTCATTTTCAATTCCGGAAGAGCTACATCTTTTTTTGTTTTTTTCCGTTTCTTTTGGTATGGGCTAATAGTTAGAAATCTGTTTTGGCAATAAACATTGACTGCAATGCTTAATTATTTTTTGAAGGAAAGTTATGACAAGAGTGATTGATTACTTGATGGGAGATATGAAGCACAAGTTGCTGTTTTGTTGGGTAAGCAACTTTTGGTTTCTTTGTTTTGATTATTTGTGTATGGATTATTCTTTTTGTATATTTTATATCTTTGGTTATGTAGTTGCATCATCTAGCTCCTTGTGGAATCCATGTAAAATAATAGCTTCCTTTTATCAGCCATGCTCAAGTCCTCATTTATCATTCAAGCATCTACAAGTGAATATTTCTAATCTCCTTAATGTCAAGACATGCAAGATATTTTCTTTGGATGGTTATTGAGTGGAAGCTGCTCTAATAATGTTGATTATGATGCATCTGATATGTATTTTAATCGTTTCATATGATTTTCTGATATGTGTTTTCACATGCATTCTAATAATTTGTCTTTTAATACTGTATTCTCGTATCCACTGGAAAAGGCTCATATGCTATTACTCTTATTGTGCATATTTACATGGATACTATAATCGTGTTGTGTCAGGACCTATCACATTGCACTCCAACAGGGTTTAAAACTCTTGAGAACAGGCACAAAACCTTGGTTTTTAAAGATTTGAGGAGAATTTGGGAAAAAGAAGATCCTAGTCTTCCATGGGAGAAGGGAGAATATAATGAATCAAATACATTGTTGTTGGATGATTCTCCTTACAAAGCTTTGCTTAACCCTGTGAGTTCAGTTTATGGTTTGTTTTCATTTCAGATTACTTCTTTAATTCTTATGTGATCTTTCATGTTCATATCTTAGTTTTGTTTCTGGATTTCTATTGCACTTTTACTGCATAGGCATACACTGCAGTGTTCCCGAAACCTTACAAATTTCAGGATAAGAGCGATGATTCCATAGGTAAGATCAGCATATCTGTTACAGTTCTGTGTTAAAGGAAATATCAAAAGTGCCCTACCTTCTTTTTTTTTTTTGTAAGTTTCATTTTCCAGCCTAGTGATAGCATGAGCATAGAATATACCTAAAAGGCCCTGATTCTCTACCTCATGGATGCCCTATGTCTTATACAAACTTTTTGAGATGGGAGTTCTATGTCACATTTTAGCCAAATACTAGAAACTTTGTGTCATTTGATGCAACTGAGCTACAGTGGTAAGAAAAATTATTCTTCCGAGGAGGCAGATAGACAGAGGGAGGGGGAGAGAGATAGTGATAAGAGACACACAGAGAGTATGCTTTGAGTAGTTGTTCATTACTGATATAAATGCAATAAATGACAGGTCCTGGAGGTGACGTTCGGGCCTATTTGGAAGAATTGTCTGTGGCTGAAGATATACAGAAATTTGTTGAGCAACACCCATTTGGGCAAAAACCTATTGACGAAAATAATGAATTTTGGGGCTTTTACTTCAAGGTTCTTAGTTCAGTGTGTTCTTTTCCAACAACAAAATAGTCTGTTTCTTCGCTCGAGTTTTATATCTGGATTTTGGCATCTCTGTCATATATTCTAACCCTGATTAACCATTGGCATCTGAGGCTGGGGCTTGCTCTTATCTAAGCAATGTAGCATGCTTCCATCACTATACACATACAAGAATGAGCTGGTGGTGAATGGTGATTTTGGCAAAATGGAAGGCATACAATACTATAATTGAACACAAAGTCAACGATTGGAGCAACTTTTGAGATATTGACATTTTTGTGGATCGACATTCCCATACTGTGCAATTCCTTAATTTTATTATAGTAACTTTTTTTGCCTGTGAATGATAGCAATAAAGGATAATGTAATTTTTATTTGACTGATATAAAAGATGATAGTTTCAAAGGGTCTGGTCTTTACACACTCTATTTCTATCTGTTGCTGACACCTTGTAGAACTTAAAATCAAATTTTCTGTGTCTTTGCTTGTTATGTAAGTCGAAAATTTGCTTCTCCATAGTGCAAGGAATAATCTGTCCTTCCTGGAAGGGAACCGGGTCAGAACTGAAGCATAATGAACCCGGCAGCTCACTTACACAGTGAGTAAATGCAATGAAAAATTGCACCATTTAGCTATCTTTATTAGGGCCACAAACTTGGCCCATTTATACCCTTAAAAAGAATGTGACAAACTATGGATTGGATTTGCCAACTATCATCCAAAAACACTTAACGAAATCCTATGTAATGTCTCAACACACAAAACTAGTAGTGATGGCAACGACTGTGTTCACTGAGGCTTCTGCATTATTCAAAGAACAAATTAGAACATATTTATGTTATGTGCCCCCCCACACCTAAAATCTGACAAAGTTGCTGATTGCATCTTCTGCCAACAAGCATGACTTTGGCCTGCTATACATATATGATGGTTGTCTTCCTCATCATTTTTCTTCTCTGCAAAAAGGTATTTGGTGTTGACTCATCAACCCCCAATGCCCATTCCCTTTTGAACCTTTCTCCATACAAAGTCCATACACCTTTTTTTTTATTATTATTAGAAAAACCTTGCATAGGGTACAAACTTAGCAATAATACAATGCAAAGTCACATGTATGGCCGCCAATTTCAAAAGGGTTTGGTATTTGTTGCTGCTTGGTTTATATGGAACTTTATAAATCCAAATATGATAATTATAGGGACTTATACCAAAGTTTGGACCCACCCCCATAGACAATATGGAAATGGGGATCGATCAGTCTGGTTGATTAGATGTTTCATGAAACCTAACTTGGAAGAATCCTCCTTGGAGTTTCATAGACGATAATGAGAGGTTTAATTATGCTTCTCTGTAATCGTTTGGAATCCCAACAAGCTCAAATCATTAATATGAATTATGAATTGTATCTTCGATGCAACACGTTAGGGAATGTATAAATTTATATTTACTTGGATCAAACTTGGCATGTGAGATAGATGACTTTATAGATCCTACTTACCTGGCAATAGGATTGCTCCATTTGTTCTAATTTGACTTTTTGTCGTTGGTCAATCTTATTAATTTAGTGAATATATATATATATATATATATATTTGAGCATACCGCATTATCCCCTATAAAAAAATAATTTGTTTCATTGAAAACAACTGCTTCTTAATTAATTAGTACACGTGAACATAAGTATTTTATATTTTGGTAATTCATCATCTAAGGCTTTGCATATGCAAGTCCATGAATTGACGTGCCAAACCCACCAATTCATTTATAAACTATATTATATTATATAATAATATTATTATATATGAGTGGTATGCTGAGTTTTGTTAGCTAGGGTTAATTTGGTGGTTGCTGATCACCATTCACCATTTACCATCATCAAAACAACCATCTTCTTCCTTAAATTAGAAAAAACACAGTAGACAAAGGTACACGCATTCACTTTGTTGTTCTTTAGAAAGTGTTCTAGTTTTCCTTACACCGTAAGCTCAGATCTAGCTATAAGATCTTGACTTAGCCCACATAAAATAAACTCTTAGGTCTAACACGTATGTACATGGAAATGTCATAAAAATGATTCCTTACTTGATATTTTTATGTATGGTCATATACAATATACAATATATATATATGTACATATATAAATGGGGGACTAGGAAAATTCCTTGGAATGTGATCTATCTATGAAAAGGATCAGCCTGACTTTTTAGATGAATTGCTTTAGAATCTCTCAGAATCATCACTTTCTGTTATGAACATAATTGTTTAACTTTAATAATGTGATGGATGTGGCTCAAGTAAGCTACTTTCACATGGTGATTTGGTGGGGGGTGAGATATATCATGTGCGAATCATATGCATGGTTGCGGCTGGGGGGATAATGCTATATATATACATACATATATATATATATATATATATATATATATATATATATATAATTGCTTTATGTTATATTCTTCATGTGAGACCTCTTCAACTTTTTCCATGTGGCTTCGTATCCCTTTTCCGGTATCCTCTCATTCCCACTATCACCATCAATCCATTTGTTTTTTCACAGATATAATTGAATAATAGATAATGCATTTATATATCTTCAAGATATTCATGTTGCCAAAAAAAAAAAAAAATCTTCAAAAAATAATACAAAATAAATTATGACTAAGACAACTATATCCGGCACAATATTGTTACTGGTCTAGCTTAGCTAATTTAATTCAGACATTTAGTGTCCACCATGATGGTATTTTGTATAAGATAAAAATTTGTATAAAATAAGAATACCCAGTCACTTAATAAATGTGACAACTAATAAATGAAATAGGTCGGTCGTACGTAAGAGGTGAATTATTAGTGACAAGTCGATGGAGAGGCTCTTAATTTCTTCATAACAATTTAATTACTATTGTTGACCGCAGAAGTTTGTGTTGAATTTCCCATGAAATTTATGAGTTGCTTTCAATTCATTATTCCGTTTCCAGAACCATAGAAATTTAATGTGGCATTTTAATTTTGGACCACTTTTTCTCAGCACTTGGTTTAGAAAAATATCCTACAAACCCTATAGAAATTACGATTTATTGCCATTAATATATATATATATATATATATATATTTTTTCTTTTGGTAATACTTGCCATTAATATATTGCATGTGGTGTGTGAATCCTTATATGCAAAGATTGATTTTTAAAAAAAAGAAAAAAAAATTGTAAAGACTGATTAATGATCACTACTATATATAAAAGCTTTATTTAAAACCTCATTCGGAAAAACCAGCTGATTATTTTTGAAATGGAATATATATATGTATATATATATATATATACGGAAGTATATATGGGGCCTTTGATCTAACAATTAACAAGTAACAATATTCTTTTTGTACTAATTATCTGATAGTTTGTCCACTGATAAATAATAATCACTTTATTTTAGTACTTAAATATTATTCTCAAATTAAATAGCAAATACATTCTTATTTTGTACGTACTCTCTCTCTCTCTCTCTAATATTATTACTGCAATAAAATTAAAATTAATTTCCACAAAGAAAATGGTAAACATTTTACGGAATGGTACGATTAACGTGTATATATATATATTGACGTACGTACTTTCATACCTTATGACTCTTTTTTCTATATTAAATATATAAAACTAGGCATATATATATATATATATATATATATATGTGTGTGTGTGTGTGTGTGTGTACACCGAGAAGCTCCAAAGCGCTAGAGCTTACCACGTATTTAATTATACATCACACGCAGTTGATTAATGGGTGGTATTATGATTAATCATACCCGATAACATATGGTTGAAGCAAAGCACGTGAAGCCCATAGCTAGCTTAATTCAACATTTTTGGGTACCGATCAGAGTCAGACTGCACAAGTAACGAGAATGCAAATTAATTTTATACGACATAATGATATCTATATGAGATTTAACGAAAGATTAAAATTGTAACAAAAGATGAACAACAACAACTACACCATGTAAGCAAGCAAGCAAGCTACCTTTTGGCTGCATTATATATATATATATCCTCATGAGCAAAAATGATGTGGACGAGAGGGTTCCACTGCAAGTACTCATCATGAACGAAAACGAAGCATGAAGAAAAGGATTCCATTGATGTTTCCAGGACCACATCATCAGTAGTAGTAGTAGTAGTAATTTGTGGTATATATATAATGCTGATTTCAGTCCAAAAAATTCCATGAGAAATTATGCAAAAAAAAGAAAAAAGAAAAAAAAAGAAATGATTTAATACAAGAAGCTGGGTACGTAACAGGGACATATATTGATACTAAAGAAATATAATCATTATATTTTATAGAAGAACAACATACGAACTCTGGTCTCATATGGAAATATGATATATATTTTAGAGGACCACAATTGGTTTCAAGGATCATACTCTTCTACGGCTAGGGAGTAGTACCTTACTAGTGCATTGTATTAATGAAGACGTCAATATACTACATTCGTTAATTAATCTCCATGGAAACAATACCCAGAATTGCCTAGAAGGCTAAAGTATAAGTGACAATGATAAAATAAATTAGTTTAAATTATAAAAAGAAAAGTATCTAAAAAGTTAAAAACATTCTTGTTTTTAAATAAAAAATACACTTTAATTTTTAAAATTTAAAAGGTATTGATGTTAATTCTATTATCTAGGGGATAATTTGTAATTTTATCTATAATTGATGAGGTATCAGTATCCCACTAGATGAAACCTGAACTAATTAAGTTGGTTTGGCCATGGAGTGTATGAGAAACCTTCAACAGTTGTCGTGTCTAGTTTTTCAACTAATTAAAGGGGTTCTATAATTTGTTCTTTTTTTTTTTGTCCCTGATTATGTAGAACCCTAGCTACATTATTGTTAGTGTAAATTCTTTATAAACACAGATAATATTGAATTAGAATCGTAATGTACCTTAAAGTACTACTAAATCATGTGCAAAGAAAAGCTAAAATACAAAAGTAAAAAGATTATACTAAAAAGAGTGATACACTTAAGCAACGTACTCTTCCGAGGGTCTGCCCTAAATGTATTATATGTGTTCTCTCATCACATTAATTCGTGAAACCTAATTAGCTGTTTGCCCACTTCTATATCTTAAAGTACTAGCTGTTTCCTAAAGATAATGTTTGCATTGGACCGTGCATTATTTTTGCCAACGCATATGCATATTATATATATATATATATTATATCGACTATTATCACAAATAACAGTACAATACATATAGGGTACCCACGTCCCACAGATTTGTATTATATAGGAGTATATGACGACTTCATATATGAATACAGATTAAAGAAAAAAAGAATTATGAAAAGGGTGTTGAAATACTTTCTTGGAAATTGAATATATAAGCTCATATTTGATACAAGATTTATTTCACTCACTTTTTTCAGATCCCAACACCGTAATTTGCTTCTACATTTCTAAAACAAGCTAAACGTATAACGCACGTATTGGTCATTTTTTTATTTCAGATCAGATTTTTTCTTTATACCATCTTTATGCTCTTTCATCTCCCATATAGCTTCATTAGAAAACACAACCACATAAAAAGGTGACATTAATAGGTATTGCTAGCTACATGACAAATATTAGTTCCGATTCAAAAGCTAGCCCTAAGTAACGTATTTATGGTACTACATATATATACATATATATATGTGTGTGTGTGACAATATGACCCGGACTTTGTAGCAGAAATGTTTACAATCTATCAAGGAATCATCCGGAACCGTGAATGTATGTCTTTTATGAAAAAATGAACACCTAGTGGCCCACCCACTTTTAGAGTATGTACTTCGTATATGTCCTTACATAGAATTTTTTTTTTAAATAAAAAAGATCTCAACGAGAACACCTTAATAGATTCTCTTATTCTGAGTAAAGTTAAGTACATTTAAAATAATAATGGAATTTATTAAAATTTGAAGTATAATTCTCGAATAATAATAAAATTTATTAAAATTCGAACTATAATTATTATAAGTGAATATGATGAAACGATTGATTTTCTTTTCAATAAACCACATTCTCATATGCTCTACTCTAGAATTCAACAAATACAAGGGTGAAATATTAGAGCACACATATACATATACCAAAAATAAATAATATTAGTGCAGAGAATGAATCCACAATTAACATTTTTATTTTAAAAAGACTTGTTTTGGGCTGTTGGGTTACAACATGAATCTTCAATGTGAATTTCATACTGTAGCAAAGTTTGAACAACTTTAACGTAAAAAGGAGAAGATTGTAACGCTGTAACTCAAGGAAGAGGACAAATATCCATGAAAAAGCAACACAAGAAGGAAAAAACGAATTAGGGCTCACAATATATAGGAGGAAAAACAAGCGAAGGGTCTATTTTTACAAGTTGGTATGGTGTGGAGGAGGGCATTATGGTGATTTGAAGTGGGCAAAGAAGGAATTGTAGAAGAAGAAGAGAGATTAGAGATGAGATAGTGGTGGGAGAGGCAGGCTTTACAGTACATAAACCACTTTGATAAATAGTAGATTTTCAACACACTCTCTGACAGACTCCACATGCACATGTAGGAGAGAGGTCCAGGCTCGCAGACCCACTTACATTATTTTGTCCACATGGAAATGGGTTGACAAATATTGAACACAACCCCTAGCTCCCATCTGACCCACATACATATTCACAATCACGCACACACCTCCTCTTTTCATATTTTCTTTTTATTTTTTCATATGGAATTAAAGTAGTACTACTTCTTCACCCCAAATCTCTCTCTCTCTCTGTCTTACGTAATATAAATGTAAAATAATAATAATAAAAAAAGAATGTCCACCGCTTCTCATTCACTTACCAAAACTGATATTCTAGCATAACGTTGCCACACTCTCCCACAAACCCCATCTCATATCCAGACTTGCTGCATTTTCCAAGAGAGAAGCCAAAAGACAAAGCATTCTTTTGTTCTTGTGAGCAAATCCAAAAACAAAAAAATAAAACACTCTTCTTGGGTCTGCAAAACTTCCCTGCAGTTTTATCTTTGCTTATATTCAATATATATATATATATATATATATATATGTATGTATAGTCCTTAGAAGGTGGGGGCTAGCTGCTTTGGTCACTCTTTTAATTGGGTTTTTGGTGTTATATATTGGGTCCCCTTCCATTTCTTTTTTGGTTTCTCCTTTTGGTTTTTGCAGTATATATGCACTGTCTGCCTCGTTCTGAGAAACCCCTTTAGGATTTTTGTTTTCTTATTTTATTTACTTTTGGATTCAGAATTCTGGATTTCTCGTGCCTTATTCCATTCTCTGCAACACTACTGTTCTCTCATTATTCTCTCGTTTTTCAGAAAAATTCCCTGAAATTCCACTAGAAAAGAAAAGAAAAAAAAAAAACAACCTTTGAGAACTTGCTAAGATTTTACATAGATTAAGAGTGTTTCTGACTTGGAAACTAGTAGTGAAATACAGGAAGGCAGAAACCATTTTAACAGTTTCTTGTAAGATTACTAATGGAAGCACTTTGAGCTTATTAAATTGTGAAAGTTGGAAGAAATTAAGGAGGTTGAAGAAGATATGTCTGCAAAGTTTGCATATAGCTTAACAGATGAAAACCCAGATCTACAGAAGCAGATTGGTTGTATGAATGGAATTTTCCAGCTCTTTGACCGCCACAGATTCCTTGCTGCCAAACGCATCAATGGCCACCACGGTCACAAAACGCATCCTCCAGGTATGATCTGCCTCATTGGTTTCATCATTAATGTGGAGCACTTGTCAATTTTGTTGTAGTAATTCCTTGTGATTTTCCTCTCAATGAATTCTCTAGCTATATATATATATATATATATATATATATATATATATATATATTTATTTATTTATTTATTTATCAGGTCAACCTTTGTAACTTGTAGGAGGGGCTAATAATAACATTTTCTGCAAATTTATTAAATAAGTATATGTGAATTACAATTGTTTGTCTTGAACTCTCGGTTATTTGTATTCAACTCGCACTTTCAGGGAGTGCTAATTTTGTATACCATTCTTCAACTTTGTATATGAAACTTGAATCAATCTGCTTATTCATAGTCATATAAATTTGAATAATTTGTTGGAATTCACATCACTTTTTTTTTAATCACAATTTCTGTCTTCGTTTATTATAGTTATAATTACTTAATATCAATATAACCTTTTTTCATCTGAATTTTAGAAATTTATATATATACCGTGATAATAGTACCTTTTCAAACTACAAAATTCAATTTCTTCAACTTACATATTCAATAGCGGTTTCAGAATGCATTTATAGGAAATGGATATTGTTCAATTTGCTCTTCTTTCCTTATTGCAATCTTTCATCAAATTCCTGGTCCTGAATCTTATTAGCATGGTAGCGAACTTCTAATCTGTTTTTCTTAATAATTTTGTCTTTTAAATGGCAGGTCCAAATAGCAACCAAGCAGTACTACAGACCAAAAGTGCAAACCAGAAAGCTACAGTAAGAATTCTTAGCTTCATACCTGCACTAGCCATTGCTGGTTTTTAACACAAGAATTTAAGTTTATGCTACTGACAGTTGCAGGAAAAGAAACCAAAGAAGGTCGTCAAAGAGAAACGAATAATTTCCACAGAATCATCAAGAACTTCGTTTTCTTCGTCATCTTGTTCATCTAGCTTCTCATCCATTGACTACAACAGAACCTCTCAGATAGAACAATCCAGCCAAACTAGTTTTGCAGAAACGCCCACTCGGGAACTGTCAGTGAATAAGCCAAATCCTACTAAGCAGTCAAACCGGCGATCCTTTGATCTCTGTGAGGTTGTCAAGGACTCCATGCACAGAGAAGTTCGTGGCTTATCAGTTAAAACTGCGGCAAAAGATACAGTGGTTCAGACCTTGAAGTACATAGACTCCCCCAGACCTTCACTACCCTCCAAAACTGTCAAGCCAAGATTGTCTGGCCTCAGTGACTCATTGCGGGTCTGCGAAGAAAAGGATGGTCGAGTGCTTTGGGTGCAGAAAGATATAAGAAGGCTTTCTTATGATGGAAAAGAAGCAAGAGATACACTCAAATCCACCATAAAGCTCAAAGAACTCCCAAGGCTTTCACTGGACAGCAGAGAACGATCCATGAGGGGTTCTACCTCTGAAACAAGGGCAAATTATCTCCTAAAGGATCTTCCGCAGGATAAAATGCACTGCAATGAAATGAATAGTCTGCAGCAAGAACCAGGAAGTTCCAAGCGACCTTCTAGCATTGTAGCAAAGTTGATGGGGCTGGAAGCTCTCCCAGATTCAATTTCAACCGCTGATGATACATCAAGGCTGAGTAATTCCTGCCAAACTGATAAAAACGATCCCTTCTCAAGATCATCACGAATGGGTAATGAAAACAAGCAGGACCTTTTGTCTGGATCATCAAGGAATTCCCACAAGGTCGTCACTTCACCCAGGTGGAAAAATGCTGAAGCAGTCCCCAAGGCCACCTCAAGTCAGAAGTTACCAATAGAAACAGCTCCATGGAAGCATCCACACGGAAACAGAGGTTCTCCACCACCAGCTTTCAAGTGTCAGGAAGCTCCTGCAAAATCCCCAAACTTATCACCCTCAGTTTATGGTGAAATGGAGAAAAGGTTGGCAGAACTTGAGTTTAAAACGTCTGCAAAGGATCTCAGAGCTCTTAAGTGGATACTTGAAGCAATGCAAAAAACCAAAGTATCTGATAACAGAAGGGATCAGACCTCCAATTTTGCAACTAGAATGACCAATAACTGCAGTCTTGATCACATCTCAAAATCAGAAATCCAGAGCAACCTACCAAGTAATATCTCAACTTCTCCCAGAGCCAAGGCATCTAATTCTCCAAAAGGTTGTAAATCACCAATCGTCATCATGAAACCAGCTAGCCTTGTTGGAAAAAACACTGATCCTGCTTCCACTGTGAACTCAGTTGACAACTTATTTGGCCTGCACAAGCTTCTGACGAGTGAGACTGCAGAAAATGGAAACAATGATGTTAACAATAGAACATCAAAGAATATGATTCCATGTAAAGCACAAATTGCAAACCCCATCAACCGACAGCATGCTTCCATGGATAGAAGTACCAACACCAGGAATTCAAAATTTGCACAAACATCAAAGATGCCTCGAAATAATAGTGAAGACAAAGGAGCTAGCTCAGGCAAAATCTCAGGAAATTCAAGCCCAAGACTGCAACAGAAGAGGTTTGGATTGGAGAAACAATCTTGTCTTCCCAATACATCAGAATCAAGCAAAGCCAGAAGACAAAAGTGTAGGCAGCCAATAGAATGCACCAGTCCAGGAAGAAAATGCAGGCCAAGATCTCCCAATTCACAGCGAAGCAATGACCAACTGAGTGACAGCAACACCGCCAGAGATTTGAGTCACCGAAATGATTATAGTTCTCTTCAATCTGAAAGCAATGCTTCGCATATAGAAAATGAAGTCACTAGCGTTATTCAATCTGCTAAGACAAATGACACCTACTTCAAGCAGGATGGCCAACAAAAGGTTCGTGTCCTAGATCTAATTCAGTCTTTAAAATAAATTGAATATCAGATTAACAGATTTTTTCTGTTTTACTCATTCAGAATCTTGCTGCAAGGTTGGCTGAAAACAGGACAATGGTAGAACTTTCAAAACCCATCTCAGAACAACCAAGTCCTGTCTCTGTTCTTGATGCTACATTCTACAGAGATGACTCACCATCTCCGGTGAAGAAGACTTCAAATGCCTTTAAAGGTGTAGATCTTATGCATTTAAATAACACTTTTAGTAATTAAAACTTGAGGTAGCCTAGTTGATTGGTAAGGATCAAAAGAGAAATAACAATAACTCATTAATATCAAGGTATTGAATATGGTACCTTTATTCACATTACAGGAGACATAATTCAATCTTTATTATAGCAACAAAATAAACAAATAAATTTACTAGAATGTCAGTCACATTAGTCTGTAATCTACATGAGCATAAGAATAGACATGCATACCAGATAATGAATGCTGCAGAATTCATAACTAGAAAGTTGATATGGCGACTTGTGTGGAGACAGCGAGAGAGAGAGAGAGAGAGAGAGAGAGAGAGAGAGTAGTTTGCGGGTTACAGAGAAAAAAATTTCTCCAATTATACTACAAATGCAAGTCCTTTACATGTTAATCTCTCCTCTAGTTTCTTGAATAAAAGATTTTAGTTGTTAATTTCTCTCAATTTTCTTACTATAGATTATGAGACTCTATACTCTGATGAAGTGGAGTGGAGCACTGTGGATCTAGCTCAAGAATCCATATGCAGAAAGTCAAGTCTCGGTGCAGAAATTGATAATAAAATATTAGAGAACATCAGCCTCCTGGTTCAGAATCCTCAACAGATGAACTGCACTTGTACGGAGCCAATCATGTGCCATTATGAATTACTCTGCGACAGCACAAATCCAGACCACATGTACATTGTAGATGTAATGTCTGCCTCAGGCCTCCTCAGAAATCTCGACTCAGGCTTGATGATTCAGTTCCACCCATCAGACCACCTGATCAACCCTAACTTGTTCCTTGAACTGGAAAAAATCAAGGCAACCACACAGTTTTCATACAATGGACACACAAGCAAAAGAATTCCCCAGCCGAAACCAGATCACAAAATCCAAAGAAAACTACTATTTGATGTTGTCAATGAATTGTTAGTTCGCAAATTAATGGTGCAAGATTCATTCAACCAATGGATCTCGCCAGATAAGAGAAAACCGAGAGGCCATCAACTTCTAAGAGAATTGTTCTCAGAGGTTGACCGGCTACAGGGCAACAACTCAAGTAGCAAACTAGACAATGAGGATGACAGTTTGGGAAGCATCATATGTGAAGATATGGTCCACTGGTCATTGAATTGGACAGAGTGTGACAGTGAAATACCAGAAGTGGTCTTGGACATTGAGAGGTTGATTTTTAAAGACCTGATAACTGAAGTTGTGAGTGGTGAGAGAGCTGGCCTGCAAGGCCGCCCTGGAGGTTACTGCAGGCAATTGTTCACCAAATAAGATTTCTGTTTTGAAGCAAAATGGTCCTTCTTCCTATTCACTTTTTTTCTTTTTGAGTCCAAGGTCCTACTTTTAGAATTCTTTTTCTATATTTAGCTGCAAAAACAAACGTAATAATTCTTGACAGAACTTTTAACTCTTTGCTAGCATGTAAATCCTACTACAGCCATATGGCATAAGTGTATTGTACATTCAATACATATACATGTAATCTCTACCAAAGAGATAGAGCATACATGTAAACTAAACCAAGCTGTATATACAAGCTTTTGTAAGATCACATTCCAGCTATAATCTACTACTGGAATTCACCATTAAGCTTATTAGGTCAATCAGATGAATAACTGAAAGGACCGCAGGAATTACGCCATCCAATTAACTCTCTTTCAGCCAGTAAGATTGCGATTGATGCAAAAAGGCCATCCAATCAACTCTCTTTCAGTCAGTAAGATTGCGATTGATGCAAAAAGGGAAGATGACATTCTGAAGATACAAGTTCTTATTTTCATCCACTTCTAGTGCTAGTGAATCTCTATAAAATACAAACACAATGAAATGTATATGAACATTATGGCCAATCATAGTGATCTGTATACTATACTGTCAACAATGAATGCCAACCACCAAAAAGAAGTGAAGTTAGCAAAACACCAGAAATACATTAAATTTTAACACACATTTCTTGAGTTCACAGGTCCTTTTCAAAAAAATCCTCAATTTGAAATGTATCTTTGAGAAAACATAATTGTATGTTTAATGTAAAAATGGTCATGCATTGCCGCTCGATAATTTCAACCAAAAGAACCTACAAAAGTTCACTTTCACAGTTTTTCTCTTCTTTACTTTATCATTTTCAGCCATTGGGGATGGAAACACATCAAATTGAGAAGAAAAAAATGAACTAAGATACGCAACTGAATTTGATTGTAATGACTCTCCTACTGTTGATTCTCTTATAATGAATTGAAGTATATATGTACTGAAAGGTAACTCAACTTATCATTGATAGTTGCTATAACTATGATGTTGTACATAGATTCATTTTCTTACAGCTAACTAGCATAGTGTACAAATGCTGCCGGAATAAAGTGCAAAATGGGCCAGAATAGAAGATATTTAAGCACCATCTAGTGTTGAATCATAAAAGAAGAAAATTGAATATCAATTAGAAAGAATCGTTTACTGTGTCTATCACAGCAACTGACATGAACATACCTCAGAAAATTGTTAAAGTGGGAACATCCCCTCTAGAGACCTGTAACATCCATTGTTTGATGCCATACACAGACAACATTATGCCCTTGACTTTGACTATCCTCGAGCGTCCACTGCTAGTCTCCTAAGCAAGTATACAAATTCTAATCAACAACCTAATTTACAACTGAGCTAGCCCCTGTGGGTTTTCCATAGGTTCCTTCAGAATTTTCTCAGCTCTCATTTTCTTCTCATCCTTCTCACTTTCCCTTCCAAACCAGGGAGATATCTTCTCAAAATCCTCATTCTGTGGGCTCAAATTACCGAAGGACTTCTTCCCAGTTCCAATCTTAAATTGAACAGTCGGCCTCCTGTTTAAAAACACCTTTTTCTGTCCCTCCTCAGAATCCACAAACCCACCCTGCAATGCATCGATTGCTGGCGCAAACATTTCCATCACTGAAACACGGTTATCCATGACATGATTTTGTGCAACATGATCCTCCATGGTAGCTTCATTTGAAATTTTAGCAGGAAAAGTAACATGTGACACTTCCTTCTCTCCATATTGCAGAGGTGCAGCAAGAAATGGATTACTTTCTCCTACTTGTTTTCCCTTATCTGCATTTACAGGGTCTTCAGAGGAGGGTCGCTTGAGCGTATTGAATACAAATCGTTGCTGCAAATTTAACAAGGAGCGATCCCCCTTTCTGTGCTTTTTCTGTTCAATCTTAACCATAGTTTCTGTTGCTCCCTCGTCAGGTGCGGGCAACTGAGCATAAGTATGGGGTTCCGGAAATACAGGCAACCAAGCAGGTATGTGCTCCTCAGGAGGCTCTTCGTCAGCTTGCAAAAAGCTTGGAGTCAGATTCCTGTCCTTCACAACTGGAAATTGCGGTATAGCATGGGCAAAAGGGACATCATCAGTTTCACCAACATACTGAAAAATTTCTCTAACTGTGCCGGAACATGCAAGGCAATGGTCAACATCTGAAGCACCGGAAAATCCCTGTACCAAGCCCAAATCTTCCAACCCTTGAATAATATCAAAGACATTACCCTCCCTTCTACCAGCGAAATTAGCATAAAAATTTGCAGCCTTTCCAATGCTGTGTATATAGCGAAGCGCGATATCCGATAGTGTTTCAAGGGCAGACAGCTGAAAAGTCTGAAATCCTTCTCTCTCGCAAATTTGTGCTACCGCAACCTTTGCAATTGAACAAGCAAAGTCATCACCGCCCGATTTTCTCGGCGCGTTCGATCGTGCATGCTCTCTTCCACTCTCCCCACCTCCATTGCTCATATTCAACAGCTCGTATCACTTCACCCGTAGTATACCCCAAAACATCATTCTTCGCAAACAACCACAAAGACCCCGCATTAGCCATCTGCAACTCATCGTCTCATCGTAATAGCTTTGTTTGATTGCTGAGTAAGTGCAATATAACAAATTAAATTCAAAGTCAAAATCTTAGACTATCTTAATGCCACAAACCAATCAATGAAAAATACAATAAATTCAATAACCTTCGTTTACTCTATTTCTAAAGGAAATTTTTTTCTGAGCAATGCAAATTCAAATGGAACAGAAGCCAGTTAGCCCTAATCAAAGGGCTGAAAAGAAAAACCTAAATGCTTAATTTCCTAGTATTTTCCTCCGTTTTCTGAATCAAGCAAACCCTAAAACTTCAGCCGCCGGAAGCAAATTCAACGAATTGAAGATAAAGGAAAATAAATTGTAATAGAAAACAAATGAAATGAGCTCCAGACACTTACCCGCTACTTCAAAGGTTTCGGATCTAACAGAGGCAATTGACGAAGCTGAGGTTGATGAGCTCAGAAATTCAGTAGTGCTCGAAAAAACTTAAGCTGGGTTTTTACTTCAAGGAACAAACTTTGAAAGGGTTTTGGTCTGGTCTCGTGGCGGGCTTAAACCCTAGAAAAGCTACTTGATCCACAGGGAAGTAAACACGGACTCGAACTCAGTGAGCTCTCGACCGTGCGAAGAGGTGGTTCTTTATATACCAAAAAATGAAAGGGACGGTGTATTATTTAAGGAGATGAATGATAAATTCACCCCCTACAGTTGAACAAATGATCGTCAACCGGCCTCTATGTTCGACACCTGTCCCATAAGCTCCTCATCTGTTCGGACACGAAGGGACTATTGGACAAGTAAATGGAATTCCAATTCCAAAAGATATCCGTGTTTGCTACGCGCTCTGGTGTACGACTTGATTCTTTATAACTAAGCTCTATTTTAATTACTAATATTAAAATAATAATAATAATAAATCTAGTTTTATTAACGATTAAGGGTGGCAATGGAGTGCGGCAGGATGCCCTTTTCATCTCCTACCCCATTGAAGAATAGATATTCTATCCTTGTCTATATGAAGGTAGGACGAGGTAAGGGATTCATCGATTGGGATTGGGGATCCTTATTCCTCGCCCGCCACGACTATTAAAAATAGAATTAGAATTTAAATATTAAGAGATAGATCTAAGATATTAATGACATTTGATTTTGGTGAATATGAAGTTGGGTTGGTGTCGATGCTAACGATGGTTGCTTGTATTTGGTGTGCTGGTGTTGTGGGTTGCATGAAGGAGATGAGAACAAGTAGATGTCGAGATGGATGCTTGGATTTGGTATGTTGGTGGTGTTGTGGGTGGCGTGAGGGAGATGAGAACGCGAGGTAGAGTGGCTGGATGAGGGAGATGAGAATGAGAGAGATAACATATAGGGTTTATGGATTAAGACAAAAAAAAATATAAATGAATTTAATTATATTAAATATATAAAAAGAATTTAATATATATATATATATATATATAATTGTATATATGGGGTGGGTTTAAGGTGGGGATAATATTCTCCAATCTCGCTCCAGCCGTGATCAGGTAAGAATGTTTTTACCCAGCCTTACCCCATTCGGGTTGGAACTCGACGAGGCAGGATCCTTTTGCCAGCCTTAAAGATGATCTATATTTTTTTTATAAAATTTATATAAAAATCTTCCTCCAACTTTTTTAATATTTATATACACAAATAATTGTATATACGAGGCGAGAATAATATTCCCCAACCCCGCCTTGTTACCTTGGATAAACGGGAATCCCTGCCCTATTCAGGTAAGAATATTTTTCCCCAGCCTCGTCCCATTAGAGTTGGAACTTAACGGGTAGGGTCCTTTTGCCAGCTCCAAAGATGATCTATATCTTTTTATAAAATTTATATAAATATCTTCCCCCAACTTTTTTAATATTTATATATATAAATAATTGTATATACGAGGTGGGGATAATATTCCCCAACCCCACCCCGTTATCTCGGATAAATGGGGAATCCTCGCCCCGTTTGAGTCGAAACTTGATGGGTGGGGTAGGCCCGGGTCCTTTTGCTAGCCCTAAAAACGATATGTATGTTTCATAAAATTTATATAAATATCTTCCCCTAACTTTTTTAACATTTATTACAGGATAATTTCATCAACATCTCTTAGATTTGGGGCAAATACAATATAGATCTTTTTAGATTTCAAACAGTTCAAATAAACTCTATTTTACTTCTAAATAACTTAAATAGCTCTAAATCATACAAAATATGTATTTAACATTTTGACTATCTAAATCTAATAATATTTACCCATAAATTTTATTATTTTTTATTTTTGGTAGAAGAAAAAAGGTCTCAATGTAGTAATCATCATACAAAATATATATTTAACGTTTTGACTATCTAAATTTAATGACATTTACCCATAAATTTTATTATTTTTTATTTTATTTTATCTTTGATAGAAGAAAAAATATCTCAATGTAAGAATTATTAATCTAGAATTCTATTAGGAGTTAGAGCTTATTGCTACTTTAGCTTTGTAATTCTGTACAAGTGGCCTTATTGCTGCTTTAACTTTGCAATTTTATAGGAGTCTAGCCTACTCCCCTAACAATTCTCTCTCCATTTAGCATTTAGCAAGATTGAGTATACCTATTTTCTCTCCATCTAACGTTTAGCATGGCTGAGTACATTTATAACCTTGATAGAGGCTTGTTAAAATTCGAACTGCAACTTTTATAAATAAGTATAAAGACTTAGTTGACTTTTTTACTACTAGATTACATCTCTAAATTTTTTATTATTTTATTTGTACTAATAGAAGAATTAATAAAATAAAAGAAGCCTTTAGTTAATATTTGTACTATATTAACTAAAAGCTTCTTTTATTTTATTAATTCTTGTATGAGTCAACAAAACAACCAAATTATAAGTAAAGGATTGTACCACCAAAAGATATATAACTACAGCATTCTACATAAAAGAAAAAAATATAGTATTAATAAAATTTATGGGTTGAATTATAAAGGTTTCTTTTTCTTTCTTTTTTTTTTCTTTTTTTTTTGTGTGTAAACACTATGGAGGCACACAAGCAAAAATAATAATTTTTATTTTATTTTATAATTTTTATTAATTGTTTTATTCCAAATGTTATTAGGTTTAAATAGTCAAAATGTTAAATATATATTTTACGTGACTTAGAATATTTAAGTCATTTACAAGTAAAATAAAGATATAATTGAATTATTTAAAACCCGAGAGGCCTGTTTATATTTGGGTAAACCTCATAGGTGTAGATGAAATTAATCCTTTATTATATGCTCGCCCTTCAATTAATTTTGTACATTTATTCATATTTTAACCTTTATGATTATCATAGAAAAAAATATTGAATTAGAATATATAACTTTTTTAAAGAAGTACACTTATATTTTTTTTGGTAAATAGTACACTCTTATTTTACTTGTATCCGTACATTAATGAAGTACTCAATTTTATGTTTATTGTTTATAAAAATTGGTTCATGTAGACTAACAATTTTCATATATATATATATATGTATATATATTTGAAGATTTTTCAATTTATTTAAGGATAATATAGGAAGTTCCTACATGTAGTGTAACTGAATATGCTATATAAAATATTGTTTCTTACAATTAAATTTGTTGCATATTTTATATATAGTCCACGAAAGGTAAGAGAGTTGGGAAAATTAATCAGATTTTCACCAAATAACTTTTCTCTTTTTATCATGGCAGAAAAATAACATTAGCCCATATATCAAATTGGAATTTCCTAACCCTTATGAGACTGATATTTCACAACGTCACATTTTTGCTAAACTTTATTAATTATACTAATTCTTATGAGGATTAATATAACTAGGTTATGTATAAAATATGATCATACTCTATCCAAATACCCAATATCTTAGACGTTTCACAATCTCAAAGGCAGAAGTGTGAAAAAAAAAAAACTTAATAACTTGAATATATATATATATATATATGGTTTAATCTGGAAACTTGATTAAGAAAAAATTTATATATATATATATATATCCACTTATATTCGAAAGTTGTATTCTAGCTTCATAAGTTGTGTTATGCATGCAACTCAAACAATACGAATATATATAATAGTCTATATTAATTCAGTGATGAAATATATTTATTATATATCAAGACTTCCACCATACATTTCATATTCTTCATTTCTTTATTTTTTCGTTCTCTATGTACAGCTTGAAAATCAGAGTGACAAAGGTAAAACTATATGTTATAATTAAAATGAACGAACACACTCACTGACACACATATTCATAGATAAAACGATAAGTAGCATGTACTGTTTACATATAATATATATATATATATATATATATATATATATATATTTATATCTCATGGGATATCTCATGGGATACCAAACATCTCACTTAATTTGCAATGTATATATATACACACATATTGTTTGATACATGCATGCAGCTAACATAAAATAGATGTACCCTTAATTATACGATTTTCTCAAAATTAAGGAATCTCTCTTCTTTGAAAAATTAAAATTGAGGCAAGTAATATACAATGTGCTTGCTATATATATAAGATTCAAATAATGTAGTTAGAGATTGTAGTTTTTGGCTATAGAAGTTTAAATTTTGAATTGCATTCTCATTCCCTCTGGCTAGTTGTATTTTTCTAAAAGTTCTTATATATATTTGATCTACCTCATCATCAGTTCTAATTCCACATTTGAATTACCACGACATTGTTGAAAATGATGGCTCAAATCCTTGCTATTCAACATTGACAACTTCAACTGTCAACAATGGCAACTTGGTAGACAGTCTTCAATTGCAACTCAAGCCAAGTTGAAATTCTCGGCTTGATTGGTGGTGCAGTTAAGTTTGATTTTGTAAACGTTGAATTCACACTCTGTAAATGCCTATATATAGGTCTGGGATCCCTGAGTAATTGTAAGGAGTGAGTAAGAGAAGTTAGAGTTCCTGTTTTGTAAACTCTCTACAAACTTCTCTCTGGAATAAACACTGACTGCCTCCTGTGAACGTAGACAATTACCGAACCACGTAAATTCTGTGTGTTTGTTATTGTTTTCTTATTTGTCTTTCAATTTTTGGGCGTTTGACACATCAAATTGGTATCAGAGCTCAGGTTTTGCTTGAAATAAAGCAATTTTTCCAAACTGTTCCAAAAATTGAAAGTGCTCAAAATTGTGTTTTGAGTATACCAGGTGAAAGAGCAAGTTCGTACGAGAAAAACCCTGTAAAATTCGGGTTGAAAGGCTACTGAAATTTGGGTGAAAAATTTAAGAAATTTTTTTTTTCACGCGCGCGTCGGAAGAAGACGACACTGTTCATCCGGACCACATTGTTCATCGGAGCCATCCGCTTATCCGGTCCGTGCTTGTTCATCGGTCAATGGGCCATCTTGTTTATCCAGTTACTATTCATCCAAATCCGTCATCGCTTCATCGTGCCTTATTCATCATCTAGTTTGTACTATTCATCTGAGCCATCCTGTTCATTCGGGCCTCATTATTCATCCGGGCCTTACTATTCATCCGAGCCGTACTGTTGAGCCGACACTGTTCACCTACAGAATATTCCCAAAATATTCTCTGATTTTATATATATTTATTTTTTAGCCATTTTTAATCCATTTATGACAAAATTGGACCTATTTTCTGATAGTTGAATTATTCTGGATTCAACCGAGGTATTTTCAATGGCTGAAATTGAGCTGCCCCAGTCCAGAAACACCGGCGAATTATCAACAAGTGGCACTATTCAAAGACCTATGTTGTCAAATGCAAGGTTTGAGGTGGAAAAATTTGATGGCAACAATAACTTTGGTATGTGGCAATGTGAAGTTTTGGACCTGCTATTCCAAGAAGGATCACATATTGCCTCGGCAACTAAACTTAAGGATATGTCTGATAAAGATTGGGATTACGTAAATCGTCAGGCTTGTGGCACAATTCGACTGTGCTTAGCCAAAGATCAGAAGTACTTTATCATGAAAGAGACCGTAGCAGCAAGTCTCTGGAAACAGTTGAATAATAAGTACATGACAAAAAACATAGAAAACCGGCTCTACCTAAAGAAGAAACTCTTTCGTTTCCAATATAAGAAAGGTGTCTCTATAATTGAGCATTTAGATAATTTCAATAAAATTCTTCTTGATTTACAGAATTTAAAAGTTGAAATTATAGAAGAAGATAAAGCTATGTTATTATTAAATTCCTTGCCTGAAAGTTATGAGCATTTCACCACTAGTCTGCTATATGAAAAAGATGAGGTTAAATTTATAGATGTTTCTAATGCTTTGGTAAACAATGAGTATCAGAAGAAGGATTAAATTGATTATAGAGAATCAACACTAGAAGCTTTGACTATAGCAAGAGGGAGAACAAGCAACAGAAAATCTGGAGGATTTGGAGGGCCGACCAGATCTCGTTCAAAGTCGAGAGGAGTGTCATCAAGAAGAAATCTTGTAAAGGATGAATGTGCCTATTGTCGCCAGAAAAGGCACTGGAAAAAGAATTGTCCAAATAAAGAAAAATCAACTGCGAACATTGCATAGAAAACAAATGAAGAGGAATAAGCTTTTCTAGTTTCATCATCAGACGACCCTTCTGATAGATGAATTTTAGATTCCAAATATTCTTACCATATGTGTCTGAACAGGTGGTTCTCAAGTTTCCAAAAGCTTGATGGTGGAGTTGCGCTTATGGGCAACGATAATACCTGTCATACAAAGGTATTGGAATAGTTCGTTTGAAGATGCATGACGGTACAATCAGACGACTCAATGATGTTCGGTATATTCCAGATTTAAAAAAGAATCTCATATCTCTAGGAGTCTTTGACTTTAGTGGTTACAAGGTAACCATTGAAAATGGAGTTATGAAGGTTGTTCAAGGTGCATTTCTGGTAATGAAGGGTACTCTGAAGAATAATCTATATTTCTTAGATGGGCAAACAGTCACAGGAAGCGCAGCTGTATCCAGCAGTTCTAAAGATGAAGAATCTGACACTTTCCGACTCTAGCACATGTGTTTAGGGCATGTTGGTGAAAAGGCCTTGCAAAGTCTGATAAAATAAGGCACACTGAAAGGTGTTAAGACTGGAAAACTAAGTTTATCTGAGCATTGTGTCTTGGGCAAGCAAACGAGAGTTAAATTCGGCACTGCAACTCATCGTACTAAGGCAACACTGGATTATGTTCACACTGATGTCTGGGGACCTTCCACAAATGCTTTATTGGGAGGTAAACATTACTTTGTAACTTTTATTGATGACTTTTCCATATATGTTTGGGTTTATACTATGAAGCACAAAGATGAAGTTCTGGATATCTTCCTTAAATGGAAGAAGATGATTGAAACTCAAACTGGTAGAAAGCTCAAGCGATTCAAATCACATAATAGTGGAGAATAAAAATCAGACCCATTTATGAAAGTTTGTCAGAATGAAGGAATAATCAGACACTTTACTATTCCTGGCACTCCACAACAAAATGGTGTAGCAGAATGGATGAATCGAACCCTGATTGATAAAGTTCGTTGTATGTTATCTCAGTCAGACTTGAGTAAAGCATTTTAGGCAGAGGCTTTGATGTATGCCTCTCATATTATCAACAGATTACCTTCTACTGCAATTGATGGGAAAACTCCTATAGAGGTATGGTCTGCAAAATTTGCTTCAAATTATAACTATCTGCATATTTTTGGATGTCCAGCCAAGAAAGCTATTTTCATGGGCTTTAGTAAAGGAGTTAAGGCATTCCGACTGTGGAACCCTGAGTCAAAGAAGATCATTGTAAGCCGAGATATTACCTTTATTGAATCTGCAATGCTGAAACAGAAAACTCCATAGAAGGATAATGAGAATCTAAATTCTCTACAGCAAGTGAAGTTTGACAGATCTGACATTCCAAAAGAATCTGTTCAGACTATTGATCATCCTGACTATGAATCCGATGATCAAGACGAAATCTTGAGTGAGGTGGAGGTTTCATCACCAGTACAATAGTCAGAGTCTATAGCTACCAGTAAACCGAAAAGAAACATTCGGAAACCTATCCGCTACTCAGACATGGTGGCATATACTCTTCCAGTGATTAACGATGATGTCCCGAATACTTACAAAGAAGCTGTATATAGTTCTGATAATGTTAAGTGGAAGAAGGCAATGGATGAAGAAATGACATCACTTTATCAAAATCAAACTTGGAAGTTGGTTCCACTTCCAAAGGATGAGAAAGTAATTGGGTGCAAATGGGCCTATGCCAAGAAGGAAGGAGTTCCGGGTAAAGACAATATTAGATACAAAGCCAGACTTATAGTAAAAGGTTACGATCAGAAACAAGGAATAGATTACAATGAGGTATTTTCACCGGTTGTGAAGCATGCATCTATTCGAATATTATTAGCTTTGGTTGCACAATTTGATTTAGGGTTATTCCAATTCGACGTGAAAACTGCATTTCTCCATGGAACTTTAGATGAAGAAATCTATATGTTTCAGCTAGATGAGTTTAAAGTTCGTGGATGAAAGAATTAGGTTTGCAAGTTAAGTAAGTCACTATATGGTTTAAAGCAGTCACCTAGATAGTGGTACAAGAGGTTTGACAGCTTTATAATAAATCAGAGGTATACACAGTTAGTTTGATCACTGTGTCTACTTTCGTAAACTCTAAGATGGTATTTTCGTTATTTGCTCCTATATGTGAATGACATGCTAATAGCATCTAAGGACAAGGAGGAGATTGATAAATTGAAAGCTTAGTTAAGTTCAGAGTTCGAGATGAAGGATCTTGGAAAAGTCAAGAAGATTCTTGAAATGGAAATCAAAAGAGACAGGGTGAAAGGTGCAATCTGTTTGACTCATACTCAATATTTGAAGAAAGTACTTCAAAGGTTTGAAATTTGTGAGAAGACTAAACCTGTAAATACACCGTTAGCTTCACATTTCAAACTGAGTGCATTAATGTCACCAAGTACAGAATCCGAAAAGGAGAAGATGAAGCATATTCCATATGTAAATGCAGTTGGTGCTTTAATGTATGCGATGGTATGTACTAGACCCGATATTTCACATGCTATAAGTATGGTAAGTCGTTACATGCACAATCCTGGTAAAGGCCATTAGCAAGCAGTGAAGTGGATTCTACGGTACATTCAGGGTACTATGGATGTTGGTTTGAAGTTCGAGAAAGATAAGAATGTTGATAAACATTTGGTTGGATGAGTGGATTCAGATTATGCTGGTAATCTTGACAAGCGTCGATCTACTACTGGTTATGTGTTCACAATAGCAGGAGGACCAGTAAGATGGAGATCAACCTTACAGTCAATAGTGGTTTTGTCAACTACAGAGGCAGAGTATATGGCTGTAACAGATGCTTTCAAGGAAGCTATTTGGCTTCATGGATTAATAGAAGACTTGAGAATTGTTCAGAAAAATATGGAGATATTCTGTGATAGTCAGAGTGCAATTTGTTCAGCAAAGAACTAAGTATATCATGGTCGCACCAAGCATATAGATGTTCGTTTTCATTTCACCCGGGAGATAGTAGATGAAGGTGACATTCTACTACAAAAGATTAGAACTGTAGATAATCCTGCAGATATGCTAACCAAGGTGGTTACAGGGATCAAGTTCCAACACTGACTGAACTTGATCAATATCTCTCGAGCTTAAAGTGTCTAAGGGCGTACCGGAGGCAACACTAACTGGTAGATTCTCACTAAGGTGGAGATTGTTGAAAATGGTGGCTCAAATCCTTGCTATTCAACATTGGCAACTCCAACTGTCAACAATGGCAACTTGATAGATAGTCTTCAATTGCAACTCAAGCCAAGTTGAAATTCTTTGCTTGATTGGTGGTGCAGTTAAGTTTGATTTTGTAAATGTTGAATTCACACTCTGTAAATGCCTATATATAGGTCTGAGATCCCTGAGTAATTGTAAGGAATGAGTAAGAGAAGCTAGAGTTTCTGTTTTGTAAACTCTATGCAAACTTCTCTCTGAAATAAACACTGACTGCCTCCCGTGGACGTAGGCAATTACCGAACCACGTAAATTTTGTGTGTTTGTTATTGTTTTCTTATTTGTCTTTCAATTTCTGAGCATTTGGTACAACAGACATAAATTCCATCTATAAAAATTAATCAGCACTAACAGTGTTACAGTACGTGCGTAGCACAAATATATATATACTTGGACATGTATATGTATTATTTGAATAAGTTCTTGTCAAACATAAGAGTATTACTAGCTATCACTACCAACTTATTTATGAATTTGTCACTAACTAATGATATGGTGGTTGGCAAAATGTTAATAAAACCCAAACGACCTTAAAATGTAAGCTAATCAAATATAATCATATTATTATTGGATAAATGAGTTGGTGATTTTAGTAGTATTGAGAACATACTATAAACCAAAACACTTACAAATTTCCCTACATGAAAACAAAGTTACTAGCTGGGAAATATTCAAAAAGATCGATGATCTTAGTTAATATGGTCCTCATATCAAAGTATATGGGCCTCCAATTAATAAACACAAATAAGGCCAGACCATGGATGATGCTGTGCACCTAGTTTTATTCTTCTTTCTTTATCATCTTTTTTCCTCATCCTATATATGATCTATTTTCGTGAAAGGACCACATACTGTACATATCTGTACGTATATCTTTTCTTCTGGTGCATATTGCCACTTTTGAGAGGTCCTTTAAGCCTCAAATCTCTAACTCCCAGCCTACGATTCTTTTCTTACATTATCTTATTGGATCTTGTGCATTAATGTTGACATTGCTCTTATTATTACTCTCTAGCTCCCTCTCCATCATATATATATATATATATATATATATATATATATATATATATATATATATTTCACTCTCACCAGAGAGAATCTGTCTTTCTTCTATATGTATATTTGTACCTGCAATTTCATCTTCATTGTACTCTTTATCCTTTCATTATATTGTTCTCGAGAGATTTATATATATATATGAGAGATTTATATATATATATGCATCCACAAGACAGAAAGAAAACGAGTCATGCCTGCTATAAAGGCGTTCTTTTCTAGAGTTTAATTTGTTCAAGTTCTCAGCTGGAGAAAGACAGAGATCTAGGAGAAGATAAAAAAAAATGCAGTACTAATTAATATTGTAATCTCATCCATGACTTTGCAAATATATATATATATATATATATATATAGATATATAGATAGATAGATATATAAAAACATGGAAAATTGATATTATGCTGGCACAAGAAACTTGAATGTGCTTATACTACTTTAACTAGCTCCCGCATAAAAGCAATAGCTTTAGATAATTACTTTAATTTCCTGCATATTCAGAGACTTGGCCGATGTTTCTTATTTGTTGAGTTTTGATTAATTCACTGAGTATACAATTAACTCTTCCACTGTATAGTACTTGTTGAACAGAACATATAATGAACAATAATTTATAGAGAGGACTTTTTCAGCAATTTTCTAACCTATTCACTTCCACATATAACTGCAAATAAATGCTTCCAGGCTGAAAATTTGCACTTTAATTAGTTAAAATTTGCTTTCAAATTGGACAGAAAATCTACACATGATGGAGCAAAACTAAAGTAGGAAAAAAAACATAAAATCATAACTAAATAGCAGATTGAATGCGCACCCACCATAAATAGTAGAATATTATATATATGTATATATATATTCCAATTGATTGATGTACCTTTCCCTGATTTCACGCTTTATTATAAGCTTAATGTGAATCCTTGGGCATAGCTAGCTAGCTTTGTTGTCACTTAGAAGAAAACTCCCGGGCTTTATTTGGCTGACTTCCAGCAATGTTGTTTGTAGAATGACCAAGCTTAGAATTCATACTGAAGTGGAAGGGTCTCATAGATTGGCAATTAGGGTATAGAGAAGTAATTGGCAAGAGGTTTTGTGAAGTAGTATCAGTACTACTACTAGTTGTAGTTGAGCTCAACATTTGAAAGTGGTTGACTTGTCTTGCATGGTCAATCTCTCCAGAAGCCGCACCATTGGAAGGAAAATAATGCTGTGTAATTCCAGGCTGTGGGCACACCAAAAACTGAGACATGGGCGTCCCAGTTGATAGAGACAACGTGGACGGCACCGACACAACATTCAAGTTGTGGAGATGATGATCTGCTTGGGATGTGATTAATCCATGGTTACCTAAATAATTTGAAGAAGTCTCCCAATGATGATAACCATACGGCGTCACATTGTTCAGTAGACCTGGCAAGAAAGCAGGAGCTGGATGATAGTTGGTATTGCCTCTCGGTAAGATATTGTTCGAATCGTTGCCTTGTTGTTTATCTTTGTGATCATCATCAGTAGCTGTTTCTCTTGCAACTTCTTTGGACCTTGCTCTCCAAAGAGCATCCGAGCTCCAAAAATTCGATCTTGGTAGTAATCTACTTGAACCACCATCCCAGCCTACAAAGTTCTTAAACCCTTCTTCTTCATTAGATTGGGTATGATCACCAGCCGATTGGTGATTTAGGACAAAGTTCCCAGTTGGCATTGGCAATGGAGGGAGTTCATCAATTTCATGCTTGGCAGCATTTAGCAACCAATCAACGACCTTGCTAGGTTGATTAAGACCAAGCCTATCTTGAAGGTCATACAACTGAATGGCTGTGGGAACTGAAAGCCTCACCCTCCTGTCTCTCAGTCCTCTGATGGTGCACACTTTGCTGTGCCTATCTTTTCCTCCAAATGCTCGTGAGACTCGCACAATCCTTGGATCCTTCAACCTTAACCATGGCGTCGAACTACTAGACGAAGCCTTATTGGTTACTTTGCCATGTTGATCACTTGAATTACCTTCCTGTCTTGAAGGGAGATCTCCTTCTTTGGTACTAGTGCTTGTAATCATCGTATGTCACTCATCATTGCTTATAATTCCAGTCCAGAGAATTGTGTATGGTCTTCGATCGGTTTGTATGTTCCAAGCTGACGACCACACTGTTTAATAAGTAATTTTCCTTCTTCTCAAATGAACTTCACTGGATGATGCTTCTCGCAGCCATGTAATTTCCAGTAATTGTCTGCTATTCATCATCCATGAAACTAAAGTAGAACGAAAGTAATTAAGTGAAGAAGAATCAAATCGATATGCGATTAGTTCAAGATTACAAAAAATGCAATAAAATTATTTGATCTCTACTATAGTGCCAGTAAAATTTTTCATAAATTAAAGGGTAGATCTCATGCCCCCCAAATAACCATATATATGTATACATATATGAAAGAAAATGTTAATAGATTTAGTTTGCTAAATATATACAGGTTGATTTCATGTAGAAATTAAGTTAAAGGGCAAAGTTCTAAAAGAGAAGAAGGATCAACAAGGTAATACTGAAAATGTTTCCCTTGTATAATTAAGTGAGAAATTAATGTTCTGATTCTTCTGCACTCATACTTTGTCATATACATATATATACACAAACCAAATTCACATCAAGGTAGTTATAGATAGTGGAGAGAAAGTAACAAACAACAATTTATACATGAGAATTTTGTAGTATTAATAGCAATATAAGAAGCATAAAGTCGAACAAAATTAAATTTCATCATCATCATCATCATATAGATATAATATTACAAAAGTAACTTGTAGTGATTTATATGTATACATAAACACACAACACACACAAACGTAAAACATATATTAGCTTTGGTAATTATAAAAGCTAGGCTAGCTAGGAAAGGATCTAGGTGTTCTCAGCTACACCTAGGTATATTTCAAAGAACTAAAATCAAAGCAAGCTTACTAAACGTTTTCTCTCTGCTTCTGTGTAGAGTGCAGTATATATGCAAAAGGTGCTATATAGATCGTCTATTGCTGCAGAGAGAACAGTAGGGTTTCTGCACGGCTTGCCATCAATAAATGTGAAAGCTTCCAAATTTGGTAGCACCGAAAGTTCACCCAAAGATAGCTTAATGCTGCTGGGTTTTGGTTTTTTGAAGGTTAAAATTTTTCGTCAAATTCCTGAAGAATAAAACTGAGCTTTGAAGAAGGCTAGCTGGGTTGAGAAAAGGAAGATGCCGGAATTCAACCGACCATGCTCCACGGAAAGGTAAAGCAATGGTGGATACACAACCACGTGGCACATCTCACTATCGTTTCCAAAATAAATGTGCTAGTCCATATCTTATCATTAATTTTCTCACTTACACACACATTCACACGCATAATAAACAATCATTGTCTTGGTTAACGATTATGATTAGGATTAATATTAAACCTTAAGAAAGCTTTGTAATTAATTTCATTTTTTGGGGACCAGGCATGCTCTTGCAGCACAATTTGAAAAGTAGTGAGCTATGCTTTATCGACAATTACAAAAGGGTTTTTGCTACTGAATCCTTATCACATGGGTATACTTAGTACGAAGCAATCGATATTCTAGATGAAAGATTTTCATGTGAAAACAACATGATATATAGCTGGAGTTAATAATTGAATTGCATATAATGTGGTGTAATTTATATATAATTGACATATAGTTATATTTTAATTTATTTTTGCACTCTTACTCCGATATATATAGGATAAACATAATCATGAGCAAATTGAAGAAACAAGAATAATAATATGTGGATCATATATAATATGCAGTATACTAAATTTGACTAGGGATAGAAGAAGATTTTCAGAGACAAAAAATCCAGGTAGATAAGTCAATTTCACTGAGCTATATAAAAGTTGTGGTGAATATAGTCTAAGAGCATTGTCATGTTGATGTGTACGAAAGCTACTTCGGATAATGAGAAGCTATACGCTTATAGGTGAGGGACCAATATGCATTTTTATTTTTTTTTCTCTTTTAAAAAACATTCACACTGAGTAGGAATAGGACCACACTAAACTTTCCTGCAGAGAGATATGCATGGATCAAATTGAAGACTTGAGGACCTAACAGCTGACAGTACTAGTCGTAAATGGAATCACGCTTTCCAAAACCAAAGTCGTTAAATCAAATAAATATTGTTAGATCATTTCGCTAGAGTCGTACTCAGATTTTTCTCTCATTTTCCACTTATAATGCATATAGAGACGGTAGCTAGATCTCAAAACTTCATCAAAACCCTAGCTACCATTTCTTTAGAGATATATAGGGCTAGCTTTTGGCTGCTTATTGTATTGCTCCAATGACGAGAAATGAACATAAGTATCCTTTAATACTTACTTTGGGCAACAAGGATGTTGTCAACACGAGAAATTAATTAATCCATGGATTTATAATTATATGCTGAAGTACGTGTGTGTATTATATTCAAGCTGAAGAAGAAATTAATTAAATATACGAGTATGAACAGGCTACAAGAAAATAGATACGAAAAGCAGTGAACTGACTGCTGAGAAAACCTAATTATCCACAAATTTAACTGATATATAGAACAACATTAATAAATCCCCTTTTTTGCTGTGTGATGAAGCAAAACAAAATGGAATTACTTCATTAAGTTTCAGATCGATCGTCTACTAGGTTGCAGATAGACCCTTCACCAAAAAGAACAAAAACAAAATAACTTCTTATCCAGACTTTTCAAGCGCAAATCTCTTTTTGATCCTCTTAAAAAATTTTCCTTTGGGATTGGAAAATAGCAGGGCAAGAAAAACAAAAAATTAAAAACAAAAAGGAAAAAGGAAAAGAAAAGAAAAAGAATGCAACCCAAGAAGTACTAGTGACATACCACTAGTTTCAGCAAGGAAGAATAGAAAAAGTAGTAGTATTCGTGCAAGTATCAGAAGGTTTTCTGTTGTTGTAATTCAATTCGCTATGCTTTCTCTGGCTTAATTGTATCACACATCCACCGAGAGAGAAAGAGAGAGAGAGGCCCTTCAGCAGTACCACTGGCATTGTTTGGCTGTTAAGAAAGAGAGATGACAGAGAGAAAGTGTTAGGGTTTTTTCAAGAATAGTAGCGTCCAAAGAGTACTATAAACAGGCAGTTGGCGGGCATATCAAGAGAAGAAGCCACACAGTGAGACTGTTCTCTAATAGACTGGGCCAAAATAAATGGTCCCCAGATTCCAGACAGACAATGTAGCCTTAATTAGCCTTCTGGTTCATCAGCTTTCGATTAATCACCCTCACCTTTTCTGAATTTTTTAATGCCATTAGCAGCATCTATATACACTGTACAACGTAATCCTTAATAATAAAATTAGCAACCTCAATCAGACCTCCTTTTGTTTTTTTATATATATATATATATATATATATATATATATATATATATTTATCTTGTTAATGTCAGACATGTCAACCTACACTGCATCATGTGATAATGAGGTTCTTTCTTTTCTCTTTTGAATGAAGCGACTTATCTCATTAGTTAAAAATTATATGTAATTAATAAAGTTGACTTATCTCATGTAAGATAACAAAAAATTGATAAATTTTATCGAATAGCATTACTCTTTCTTTTTCATCTTTTTCGGCCCGGGTGTTTCTTTTATATATATATATATATATATATATATATATGTCTCCAAGATTAATTCCCAAGTTGCTCCTGAGTCCTGAACTTAGACTTGCTCTCTTCCAAGTTGAATTTTGAAATAATATATATTGCATGAAGCAGATTCTAAAATCAAAGCGACAAGCCTATATTAGATATAATTAATAGTGTTATAGTACTGTATATAAGTGTGAGTCCCAAACTTTTGCAAGTTGTAAGCACCTGAATCTGACACTGGCCCTCGGGATCTTAAAGCTGAGAAATTGTGTGTATATATATAATATTACATATATAGATACATATATAAAAGAAGAAGAAGAAGAAGAAGAAGAAGAAGAAGAAGAAGAAGAAGAGAAATAGAATATTCCTACTTCTCTAGTGAGACAATGAATACGGATTGTCTGTCAAATACCATATTTCTTACTACCAGAGGGGGTAATCTAGCTTATATATATATATGATTAATATGTTATGCTAATCTATACCATGTATGTGTGTGTGTATATTTATATGAACAATAAAGACAATTATTTTGAAGCTGTCAAGACTAACTGTGGAAATAAATAAACAAGGAAGAAATTAACATAAACTAACCCATATATATAACCTAGTCTTTTCACAAGTAATTCAAACAAAAAATAAATATCATATGATAGCAATACCTGTTCCTAACTAATTGATTAGCTAATACAAGGATTCAGAATCTTCTCAAATATATGGTGATTATATATATACGTCTTACACACACAGCGTAATTATATGAAAGAGAAAATATATAAATTAAATAATTATAAAAGGCTTATTATAAACTTTATGGTGGAAGATGAGGACGTCCAAAAAAGAAAGATAATTGAATTAATTTCTCTTAAGACTATACTTATATGTGTCCACAATATTTAGAAAATTTTTTTTATGACTGTCTCTTCAATGAAATTTTTGGCTTGTTATAATCAATGTCCTTTCTGTCTTTCTTTCTTTCTTCTTGCAATTCTGGCTTTTAATTTTAATGCTAAACTAAACAATGCAATTAATCGTCAATATGTCATTAACTCCACAAATCATCATTCATAAATGCATGCTTGGACCACAAATACCTATGCTATTCGAATAAAAGGTTCATCTAAAATATGATGTTAAACTAAATAAATTAACTAAAAAAAAAAACCTACAATGTTAGTGCTAACCATTTCAAAGTGCAATAATGGAACACTGGCTTTGACAACTCCCACAGAGAGACAAGTACCCTATTTCCCTATTTCTGTCTTGGTGGCATAAAACAGAGCAGAGTATTACGAAGGTAAATACATATATATATATATATATATATATATATATATATATATATAATTGTTTTACTTGTCCTTAAGTTTTTATCTTAATATTCAAGGTAGAAGGGATTTTCAGTTTCACTTTCACTGCCATCTTTACTTTTTCAATTCAGAAAGCAGTAGTAGTAGTGGTAGTAGTAGTAGTAGGTACTGTAAATATGCATTTATATTTTCTCTGCAAATCATGACCTTCTAACCTTCTCTTTTTTCTAGGGTTTTTCTCTATGCATTTCATAGTCTAACAAGGGAAGAGAAAGAAAGAGATTGATCAACATATTACCCTCAGATTCAACCACTGGATCAATGACTATCCCTCTCAGCCATAAATTAGTCATCATGATGATGTAGATACTTTATGAGAGACGTGATTCTGATAGTAAGCTGCTTGATATTTGCCTTCTTGGTCGGTGGACTGCTGCATATCCAATCAATTAAAATCACACACCCTCTTATTTAAATTAGAAATTTATAAACCTCACAATAAAAAAAAAATCAATTATAATTAATTAAAATTAAATATACATCTAGTGTTTTTGGACCCCAATCAACCCCGTCAATTCCATATATTTATTAAATAAAATTTACCCTTAATAAAACCAAAAAAAGAACGACAAGCTTAGATATTTCACATACCAAGATCCTAAAATTGAAAATAAAATGGTCATTCCGGCTGGCATGTTTTATTTACATATAAATAGAGACTATAATAAATTCTCTAATGCATATATGCATGTCCACAGTGATGTGTGTGTGTGTGTATATATATATATATATATATCTATGCACCAATGAATATCAAAAACTTCAAAGAAAGTAAAGGTATACAGCAAAGCGTGCAATTTTGCGTAAAGTATAATACATGTTTTGGTAGTTTCAGTATAAGTTTTGGGTCTAAAGCAAAAACATAGAAAAGAGCCGACACAACCTAACACATGCGCATGCGCAATTGCTATATATATATATATATATGTATGTATATTATAAAAACGAAAAGAAAAAAAAAAGGGAAAATTTAAAGAAGACTGAGACATAACGAAGAGTACTATACCAATCTTGAGCGTGTGTGTTTCATGTAAGCCAACATCATGCAGAGTGGCATTCCAATGGCTATTTACCAACAAAAAAAAATAAAATAAAATAATAGATATGAGAATTATTGTTATTTGAGTCCAATAATTGGATCCCCAACCTATATAGGTTGGAACTTTGTTAATTTAATACAATTTTCAGGTTTCCCACGATTGTAAAGTTTCTTGTTTAAATTATTATTATTTGATTTTGGATTGATTTTAATTTAATCTTTTTTCTTTTTCCGACGAAATGGGCTCGAAGCTAAAAAAAACTTAAACGAATCAAATGGGCCTCTGCTTTTTTTTTCTTTTTTAAATAATGAAAAAAAGAAAAAAAGAAAAAAGAAGAAGAAGATGTCCAGAACCTAGAAACCGCTCTTTATTAGCATAGTCTAATCCTTAGGGGAAGTCCTATGGTGGCAAATCAATGAGCTTTGTGTAAATCAGTGTTGGGGTTATCAAATTAGGATTAAGTGAGCAAAATCTAGTTGCTCTCTGGTATGAATTTTGGAACACAGAAAGCTTAGGGTGTGTCTTGATTGAATTAGGAACAGAAAAACTGTTGTTTGAATGATTATTTAAGGAAAATTTTAAAAAAAATTAATTAATACACTTTATATAAATAAAAAATACCCTCATATAAAAGTTAATAAATTTTTTCTTATACAAAGGTAATTTTGAAATATTAAAAAGTTTCATTAAACTCTTTTCCTTTTTTTCTTCTTCTTAATTTTGGATGGAAACGAAATGAACTGAAAAGGCCTATCCTAATATTTCCTTTTTCTTTACTTTCCTTTTCAATTCATTGATTTTTAACAATCCAAACAATCAAATCATTTCTTTTTCCTCATATTCCATCAATCCAAACAGTGTTAGAAATAATCCTTTAGAAGTTTTTTTTTCTCTTTTTTTTTTTTTTTCTTTTTGTAATAAACATGTATGGTTCAAGGTAAATAAAAGTGATTATAATGCAAGTAGCAAGAAACTGACCTACAAGCCTAATTATGCCCAAATATAAATGAATATAAATAATATAAAACTTAAAAACAATAATAAATCCCATTTTTGCAGTGATGAAGCATATGGATGGGCCTAATTATAGGCATTGTCATAGCCCAACCGTATTCAAAGTTCAATTTTAAGTCAGTGGATCCAACGGGCCTATTAGCCCAAAAAATGGTAGGAGTTGGCAGCGACTTTACCATACATCAAATCAAGGATGGGCCTCCAGAAATGAATTTGCTTAGGGGCTTAAAAACATAGTCCAGCTATAAAGCACTTAATCAATTATTCTATATAATAAATATATATATATATATATATATATATATATATATATATTTCCTATGAAGCTGCACATTTTATAATTATATTACCCTACATTTATAATTTATTATTCATTTTATGGTTATATTATCTGATACATTATTACTCATATTATAGTTATATTACCTCAAGTTTGCTGTTCAACCATATAGTGCTATGCTACTACCCCAAAAAATATACATTTTTACCCATTTTATACATTATTATCCGAAACATATGCATTATAACCTATTTTACGGTTGTATAACCTGAAGTCTTTGTCGTTCAACCATATAGTGCTATGCTACTATCCAAAAAGAGAGCAATATGTGAATAATAGTAATAATAATAAGGATCATTTTCAAAGATTCAGGGTTAGAAAACGGGTGATTTTTGGGCTTTTTGATATTTCAGACCAATAATCATAAGTTCAGGGGAAGGATGAATGGTGTGGGATAAGTAGAAACGATAGTGAATACTAGTGGCATGGAGTGATGATTTTGTACAATGGACAAAATTTCAATGAAGAAAGATGTAAGAAACCAGCTGCATCAAAATTTTGCATTCATTTATCATTGTAACTCTTATGTGACCACTCAAATTTAAAAAAAAAAAAAAAAAAAACTGAAAAATCCATGCAAAATTCGTTGATTGGTCCTATTAGAAAATTATAAACACCAAAGGATGGATATTAAGAGGGCAGGCAATAATTGTGGATGTATATTAATGCACAGCAACTGTCCCTCTTTCTTCCCCTCCCTCCCTGTCTTTCCAATTAGAGGTGTAAGAAAATATAGAGGGCATATGCGACGAGGACACGTTATTGGTAAAACAAAATAAAAAAAAATTATGAATAAAACAGTGTACCACAAAAACAATGGAAACGTCAGACTTGTTTCTTTTTTTAAAAATTTTCATGCATAAATTTCTAATTTCTCTCTCACTCACTCGTATACACACGCACAAGCTGGTACTTTGTGTGCTCCAAAGAAGAAAAGATCCTCAAGCTCTCCATTCATGGCAGAGCCCCAAATGGTGAAAGTAGTTGAGCTTTGCCGGGTGGCTCCCGCACCACACCTACCAAGCACAGCCTCCCCAAAGTCTCTCCCTCTAACCCTCTTTGATGTACTCTGGACATGGTTCCCACAAGTTCAGCGCCTTTTCTTTTATGAAATTTCTTCCTCAAACACATACTTGAAACCATCACCAGCTCTCCTTCACCCTCCACCGCTTCCTCCCTTTATCTGGGAACCTCACATGGCCCAAGACTCCCGAAAACCAATTCTCAAATACGTCCTAAATGGTTTTTGATAAAATAATGTGTTGCATTATATTAACAATTGTCAAAACAATATATATACAAAGAGAGAATTAATTGCCCATTAAATTAGGTAATAGAAAAGTAAACTATGACAGCTACAAAGTAATAATCAGTGGAGGATGACACGTAGAAGGGAATGAAAGTCTCTAAAGATTATGTGGACTTGTATGAGTCTCTATCATGCCCCCGCAAGCATAAGGGTCCTGGAAGAAGGACACTAAACTTGGTCCGATGAAGGAGAAATAGTTGTCAAGGCAATGGCTTAGTGAGAGAGTCAGCAAGTTGGTCTATTGTATGGACATGAGAGATGTGTAGCAGCTTGCATGAAACTTGGTCACGTACAAAATAAAAATCAATGATGACATGCTTCATGTGGAAGTGGAAGATAGGATTGGAGCATAGATAGGTAGCATCAATATTATCACAATATATTATGGGAGAAGTTGGCGAGGAGACAGCTAGTCCACGAATAAGATTAGTTAGCCAATTTACCTTAGCAGTGGCAGCAGTAATAGCTCGGTACTTGATCTCAGTAGAGGAGCAGGCAATGATGGCCTATTTCTTGGAACCCCAGCTAATTGGATTAGAGCCAAGAAAGACAACAAAGGCTGAATGTAGGTATCTTGATCACCGACTCAGTCAGCATTGGCAAAGGCATGAAGAGAGAGAAAGACATGAAGAGAGAGAGTAGAGTGTGTTGAAATGTGAATGCCATAATGAGAAGTGCCATTTAGGTAACGAAGAACACGTTTTACAGCAAACCAATGATGGGAAGTTGGTCGGTGCATGAATTGAGCTAACTTGTTAACCGCATAATTGATGTTCGGCCGAGTAAAAAAAAGATACTGAAGAGAACCAAGGACTCGACGGTATTCAGTAGGATCATGAGGAGAGGAGCCATCATCAAATTTGAGTGTGTTAGAGGATGATAAAAGAGTACTGAGATCGTTGGCTTCATGCATGTTGGTGCGCTGAAGGTCAAACATAGCACTAGAGCAATATCTTCAATGAGTTTGTTCAGAAATTGGAAAACAAAGCACTAGAGCTTACTGTAATGACAAAAAGTAGGTTAGCACTAAATGACTTATTGTGAACATTTATGAGAGAGGAAAATTTAATGTAATAAACCATTTAAGAAAATAAAACATGCTGATTGGGACTCAGATCACTGGAACAAAAACTAAGTACTCGTGGAGCATTGAGTGATCTGCACTACTGTCATTATACACTATATGGACAATGAATTCACGACAACTGTGAAAAAAGTTGACGAGGACTACTTGATGAATACAGAAATTAGAAAGCAGGTGGGTGAAGAAAGAGAGTAAAAGATATGAATTGTAGCCAATCAAGCTTTCACTAAACTTTTGAAGCTGGCCAGTGGTACTTCTCTCATTTTAAATTATAAATATTATAATATTGATAAAAAAAAATTAACAAAAAATGCATTCACAACTAGAAACAATGGAGCATCCGAATGAAAAATAAATTTTAAGCTGTTAAATTCTAATTGGGAATAGAAAATAAAATAGATAATATGAATTTTACTGAATGTTCTTAATAAAATTGGTTGGACTCCTTCTCTTGTTAACTTCTTTGAATATATTGTACTTACTACATTATCTTATGGCTTAAACCAGGTTTGATTCTCTTTTACATCTAGCTGTTAATTCAATGGTTACCCAACCAATAATAATAAAAAAAAACAGCCTTACAATTTATCCGTGACCGTTTTTCCCTTTTTCAAGCAATTGTTTTTAATGTCTTCATTTATTGGTAACTTTTTTGGTAAAATCATTTATTAGTAACTTGAATATATGTGTATAATGACTTTTTAAATTAATGTTACATTCTTAATTAAAAAAAAAAACACGTTACATTTTATTGATAAGTTACATATCTAATGACTTGTCGATGAAAACAAAATAAACAAAAAATAGAAATATAAATATAAAAAACTAGTGGTAACTAAATTGATAATTGAAAGTAGTAAAGAATATATCTATACCTCGTTCTGTAATGGCAAGACAGAATTCAGTCAAAATTCAAGAGCTTTACTCGGTTGCTCCAGCACCAGGCTCGCCAGACTCGACCATCCCCAAAACCCTACCTCTTACATTTTTCGACCTGCTCTGGTTAAGATTTTCTCCGGCTCAGAACCTTTTCTTCTATGAAATCTCATCCCCAAACACATCCTTTTTTGACTCTATCCTTCCAAAACTAAAACAATCACTGTCCCTCACCCTCCAATACTATCTCCCACTCGCCGGTAACCTAATATGGCCTGAAGACTCCCACAAACCCACTATCGTCTACGTCGACGGAGATGCCGTGTCACTTACGGTGGCTGAGTCCGACGCCGATTTCCATCGTCTCTCCGGCACCGACCTTCGTGAAGCCACGGAGTGCCATTCTCTCATACCCCACTTGGCAGTTTCTCATCAGAAAGCTAAAATGATGGCTCTCCAAGTTACACTTTTTCCAAACGCTGGATTTTGTGTTGGAATCAGCATGCACCATGCGGTGCTCGATGGTAAAGCCACCGCCCTTTTTATGAATTCATGGTCTCAAATATGCAAAAATCTTGAAGAAAAGTCTTGGTCCTTATCATCGGCGCTAATACCAGTATATGATCGGATGGTTATCAAGGACCCGGCAGGTCTGCAGGCAACATTCCTCAAACAGTGGATGGACCAAAACGGACCCAACAATGAAAGCCTAATGACATGGAAACCCAACATTTTTTTTAATAGAATCAGAGGGACTTTCGAGTTGACAAGGGAAAAGCTGGAAAGGCTAAGGCATTGGATAGCCTTAAAGATAGAAACGAAGCAGAATGAGCTAAATATTAACCACCCAACAATACATTTGTCGACGTTTTCGGTAACTTGTGCTTACGCATGGGTTTGCTTGGTAAAGGCAGAGAGAATAAAAGACGAAAAATCACTCCTCGTGTTTAATGTAGATTGTAGAACTCGCTTGGAGCCTCCTATACCTAATGCGTATTTTGGAAACTGCGTGACAAATCACGAAGCGTGGGCAGAGACAGAGGGCTTATTAGGAGAGGACGGCTTGGTGGTTGCTGCGGAGGCAATAAGCGGAGCTATAAGAAGATTGGAAATCGATGGAGTTCTAAGTGGCTTAGAGAATAGGATTTCGAAAATGTGTGGTATACAGAGTGCGCCTGAGAGACGAAAGAGAGTAATTGGAGTTGCAGGGTCACCTCGGTTCGAGTTATATGGTACTGATTTTGGGTGGGGAAGGCCAAGGAAGGTGGAGTTAACTTCTATAGATGGTACGGGAGCGATTTGGCTTTCTGATAGCAAAAATGGAGATGGTGGGGTTGGGATTGGGCTGGTTTTGGAGAAACCTCATATGGATGATTTTGCTTCTTTGTTTTCTAAAGGTCTTCAAGACCTATGAAAGTTGAATAATTTTGAGAAGAAAAAGGCTGATCTTCTTCTTTTGTTTACACTTTTTACTTGATTTAAATTATATACTATATGATATGGGGAAATTAATAAGTAAATGTGTATACTATTTAACTTATAATTTTAAATCAATGGAATGAGGTTGCTTTTTCTTTCATGGCCAAAGTCAGGATTTGAATGCCCACCTTTCCTCTTTTGTGCTACATGATGTGGAAACATGGACTTCATTATATTTGAGTTCTGAAAACATTGTGAGAATGGCAGCAATTACAGGGTCACCTAGATTTTAGGTTTACAGTGCGGACTTTGGTTGGGGAAGGCCAAGGAAAGTGGAGGTGAGCTCCATAGATGGGAGTGGAGCAATTAGTGTTTCGTACAGTTAGAATGGGAATGGTTTTGAAGACCCGAGAAATGAAAATCATTTGATTCTTTATTTGATAAAGGTCTACAAGCCCATTGAAATTAGGTTAGTCTCTATATATGTTCATCATCATGACTCATGCATATGTGACCACATCCAAGGAACCTATATTTCTAAATTTACTTTTAATAATAAAAGCGTTATTGATTAATTTCTGAAGGTGTCTTCTTTTTTTTTTCTCTCATATGCTGAAGCCGAGGCGGTAAATTCTATGCTGAGTTTACTGTATTTCTTGTCCGATTATGCTCATTTTTATTATGTTGTATTTTTTTCAAAGATGTTATGTATTAACTTGTTATGGGTCTGCTTATATACTTTCCATATAGATTCATTCACTGCATGAGTTTTTGTTTGGTTAAACTTATGAATTATAAATTTACTTTTACAAAAAAATGTTTTCTTCATCTTTTCATATAGAATATTCAAAAAAAGAAAGAAAGAAATACAGTTTGTTAATTTGTAAATAGACTTGTTTGTGTGAGACTGTTGAGTAGTTCTCTACTTGCCACTTTGGTCACAAACAACGCGAAAACAAAAGTTAACAAACGCCCAATGTTGGGGGCCCAGTTATAATATATTATATATTTCAAAATTTATCGGAAATGCGTATTTGGCGAATCGTATTTGTCGGAAATACATATTATAGTGCATCTCTTCAAATAAAATACAACACCATGCAACTAACTAGTACACGTTAGCATTTAATTAGTTCATATTTTCAATGCCCATGCTACCAGCCACGGAATTATTTTGTGGCTCACGCAGGAGCATAAATTCTTAATTTTCACAAGCATAAATATCCCATAATATACGCTGGTACTTCGTGCAGCTCCAAAGAAGCTTACATCCTCAAGCTCCTCATTCATGGAAAAGCCCCAAACGGTGAATATAGTTGAGGTTTGCCGGGTGGCTCCGGTACCGGACTTGCCAAGCTCAGCCTCCCCAAAGTCTCTCCCTCTAACCTTGTTTGATCTACTCTGGCTAAGGTTCTCACCAGTTCAGCGCCTTTTCTTTTACGAAATTTCTTGCCCAAACTCGTCCTTATTTAATTCCATAATTCCAAAGCTCAAGCACTCACTCTCTCTCACCCTCCACCACTTCTTTCCTCTATGTGGAAACCTCATTTGGCCCCAAGACTCCCCCAAACCCATCGTCAGCTATGTCAAAGGCGACGGAGTTTCGCTTACCATAGCCGAGTCCAACATGGATTTCTATCATCTTTCCGACAACAACAACTTTCGAGATGTTATGGAATGCCAACCTCTAATACCTAATCTGGAAGTGTCCCACGAAAAAGCTTCCGTCATGGCACTGCAAGTAACTGTGTTTCCAAACTCTGGTTTTTGCATTGGTATCACCAACCATCATGCAGTTCTCGACGGTAAGACTTCAATATCCTTTGTAAAGTCATGGGCTCGGATTTGCAAATTTGATTCGCCGTGTTTGGTACCGGAGCATACACCATTCTACGACAGAACAGTCATTAAAGACCCGGCTGGCCTCGAAACCGTTTACGCAGACGCGTGGCTAAATCTCAGCGGACCCAACAACCGAAGCCTAACGTTAATGGATCGACCAATTGAACTTGGTGCGGTACGAGGCACATTCCAATTGAGTGGAGAAGATATAGAAAAGTTGCGGAAATCCGTGAGAGGAACCGAGCATTCAAAACGTAGTAGTAGTAGTAGTACAGTTCGTATATCAACATTTTCGATAATATGCGGCTACGCATGGGCTTGTGTAGAGAAAGCTAAAGAAAAAAGAGAAACAAGAGCAGCACTTGGATTTCCTGTGGACTGCAGACGTCGCCTAAAACCCAGTAACCATCCAACATATTTTGGAAACTGCATAATGGCAGCCTATGTAGGCTTAGAGACAGAAGAGTTATTGGGTGAAAATGGTGTGAGTGTGACCGTGGAAGCAATCAATGAAGCTATAAGTGGTCTGGAAGATGGGGTTCTGAATGGTTTGGAAAAATGGGGTTCAGTTATCAGCAATTCTGATAAGAAGAGTCATGTAGGATTTACTACTGTTGCGGGTTCATCAAGGTTTGAGGTATACAAAACAGACTTTGGGTGGGGAACACCAAGGAAGGTGGAGATTACATCCATAGATAGGACAGGAGCAATTAGTGTAGCGGATAGTCCAAATGGGAATGGAGGAGTTGAGCTCGGACTGGTATTGAAGACTCAAGAAATGGAAGCATTTGCTTCTTTATTTGCCAAAGGCCTTGAAGCCCTTATTTAATTTCAAAGTTTCAGTTAACTTACTTTGAAATTTGCATGAAATTCTACGTTCTGTTTGGGTGTGATTTCAATAAGCAAATGTCTGGTAGGTACTACTAGTTCTAGTCATAAGTCATATATATGTTGTAATTCGTCATGATCATCACTTGCTTGTTAGTCAAGTCCGTGTATGCATCAGCTTTCCTGTCTTTCCTTTGTAGCAGAAATGTTAGTAGCTGTGTCGTCTCTGAGTTCGGTTTCACAGTATTTTAATTTATTACTTATTTTTATTAATGGCACTCAATTTTAACTTTTTCTTTATGGATTTTCACTTTTTTTTTTGATATATATATATATATATATATATATATATATATATATTTTAGATTTTCACTATTTCATACGAAATGGTAATCAGGCATTGGCGTAAGATATGACTGTATGGCCCCGAATTTAATAAATGTGTATACATTGAATTCCACCGCCAGATTACACATTAAATACCCTTTTTCCATTTTTTTTTTAAAAAAAAAACAACATTTATTGCCTCTGCACGCCCACAATTGGTCATATATTAAAAGGTTATTTACACTGATTTCGATTAATTTTAAGTTATTTATACGATTTTAATTTATATTAATCTGTCCTCTTAATTTAACAATCGAGACAGTTAAAATTAACTTGATATATTAAATTAATAATTTTTATCCTCAAATTTAATTAAATAATTATACAAAATTTTAAAATATAAAATTATAAAAAAAATATTAATTAAAAATATAAAAATTTACAAAAAAAAAATATTCTCTCCTCTCTATCCCTCTAACAATTGAGAAAAAAAATTCCAAAAAATATTTTTTTATAAAATAATAAAAAAAATTTCTTTCTCCAATTCTCTTTTATTTCTTTTTTTTTTTTTTTGCCCTTTCCGATCTCATCTGATCTGCAAATTCTCTTTCCTTTTTGGATCACACGCTTCAGCAAAATGGTGGAACCTTAAGGTCTGCAAATTTTTTTACCTTCTTCAATCACCAAGCTCAAGAGTCAGCAAATGGAGGAACCTTAAGTACAAAATCCATGACTACAAAATTCATACACCAAATTAAATTATAACTGGTTTGCCTTCCATCCTCCCTGCAAACACGAACATCCTGATAAAGATATACTACAAAAATTTTACAATAGACCAAAAAAAAAAAAGAAAGTAATATTTAACAAGCCAAACCCCCTATCCTCCCTTTCCTATTTTATCCTCCCCACAAGTACAACATATATATATATATATATATATATATATATATATATATATGTATATAAAGTTAAAACCCAGCTAAATCAAAACCCAATTAAAAGCTTAAACTAAAATATAACCAAATTTTAAAAAAGCTACAATTACAGAAAGAAAAATAATTAACAAAAATGAAAAAAAAAAAAACCCTTTGGCCATGGAGGAGCAGTTTGTATAGTAGTGCCTAGATCGGGAGGGAGTTGTACTCATGCGTGAGTTTTGTACATTTTAGTGTTGAATCTCGAAAGCAACCATGACATCGGCAGGGAGAGTTGCAAGGTGGGATGCAAAACAGAGAGAGGGAAAAAAAAAAGAAAAAGGAGGAGGTCGACGAAACAAAGAGAGAAAAAGGAAAGGAAAAAAATTGAAAAAAAAATTACAGTATATGTGCCAGGTGTCACTCTTTAATTTATCCATATACTATTATAATATTTATTTTTTTATAAAAATATAAGTTGACGATAAGGAGTGACGTATAATTTTTTAAAATCATATAAGTTAATTGAAATTTAATTAACGTTAGAGTTGTATAATAACCATATATTTAACGACCTAGCATGTATTGAAGTTACCAATTCTTCATATTCAATGCAAGAAAAATAGGTACGGGTGTGCCCTAGTGAAAAGGAAACCGATCATTCCATTATATTCGTTTGTTAGAGTTGTGATTCGAGTCTTGGCAAGCTCCATTATTGTCTCAGATGTACTCAGCCTTAATGTGTCATGTGCATAAGAATCTATTAGGGGTATGGGTCAATTGCTCTAGAATCTAAAAAAATTATAAAACTGAAATAGTAAAAAAATCCTATCTACCGATATAATCCTAAGCTGATTATTTATTCGTACAAAAAAAAAATGCAAGAAAAATAGAGTTGTAGATTGAGACCAAATTGGTGAAAACACTTGAGGTTTGCCCTGTAGCTCCACCACCACAGGACCCATTGCTGTTAGACTCTGCGGCAAAAACTCTAGTACTCCATTTATGAGCGGGTCAGAATGTTGGGAATCTACACCTGCAAATATCCCTAGAACCAAATTATGAGGAATATAAATGCAAATAAATAAATGACACACAATATTGTTAACGGAGTTCGGAAAATTCGTGCCTACGTCTCCGGAGCTGCTGCAGATCTTTTACTAAGGGAGAAAAATTACAGTGTTGGCTAACACTCACAACCCATAACCCAATTACACCCTCTTCTTTGAGCTTTCAACTTAAGCTTACCCTAACACTGGGAAGAAGAAACTAGGATGAATTGAAAATTAAAAAGGGGAAGAGAGCTCTTGCTCTGGTGCATGAAGATCAGAAGAAGAGGAGGTATTTATAGCCTCCAATTCGGCAATCCCTCCTTCATCTTTCCATTTCTTTTTATTTTTAAATTAAGTGGAGCCCACTTTGTGGCTGGCACTTTGTGGTTGTCTCCCACAATTGTCTCTCACATGGTTCCAACAATCTCCCACTCAAGGCTGATTTCACTGCTTCACACCGATCAATACGCTGACTCTATCCTGTCTCCATTCTTTCAGCCAACCAAGTTGAACACAACTTCAGTTTGTCGATTGTCACCGTCTTTGTTAACATATCTGCAGGGTTCTTGCTACCTGGGATCTTTTCAAGCGTTATGACTTCATCCTTTAACAAAGACCTGATGAAGTGATAGTGAATTCCAATATGCTTGGTTCTTGAGTGAAATGCTGAATTCTTAGCCAAGTGTATCGCACTCTAACTGTCACTATACAAGCAGTTCATCACCTGTTTGAATCCCAATTTTGTTAACAAACCTTGTAACCAAGTAAGCTCCTTGCTGGCTTCTGTTACAGCGACATACTCTGCCTCAGTTGTAGATAAAGCAACAATTTTCTGCAACTGAGAAATCCAACTAATGGCAGTGTCACCCAAAGTAAACACATATCCTGTAGTGCTCCTCTTGTGATCAATCTCACCAGCAAAATCAGCATCTACATATCCCTGCAATTTTAGTTTACATCTTCTGAAGCATAAGCAATTTTCAGTAGTACCTCGTAGGTATCTAAGTATCCACTTGACTGCTTCCCAATGTTGCTTGCCTGGGTTCGACATAAATCTGCTTACTACTCCCACTGCATGAGCTATGTCTGGTCTCGTGCAAACCATAGCATACATCAAACTTCCAATAGCTGAGGCATATGGAACCTTCGCCATAGATTCCTTCTCCTCGTCCGTTTCTGGACACTGATCCTTGGATAATTTGAAATGGTTAGCAAGAGGTGTCGACCGGTTTAGCATCACCCATATTAAACCTCTCAGTAGCACCTTTCAATGTACTCGCCTCGAGATAATCGAAGGTATCCAACTATTTGTCTCTGCTAATCCTCATTCCGAGTATTTGCTTAGCTGCACCTAAGTCCTTCATCTCAAACTCATTGGACAACTGCTTCTTCAATTTGTTAATCTCCTCAATATCTGACCCAGCTACTAACATGTCATCAACATAAAGCAACAAGATAATAAAAGCTGGAACCAACCTTCAAGTAGCAACAATGGTCAGATTGCACCTTAAATAGCCATTGGTTTGCATAAACCCATCAAATTTCTCGTACCATTGCCTAGGAGCTTGTTTCAGACCATATAAGCTCCTTTTCAACCTGCACGCCAGATGTTCTTTTCCCTTCTCTGCATAGCCTTCTGGTTGTTGCATATAAATCTCTTCCTTCAAGTCACCATGGAGGAAATGTCTTTACATCTAACCGCTTCAGATATAATCCTTCACGCCACAATGCTCAAAACGATCGAATAGTAGTTAGTTTCACAACTGAGAAAATATTTGGTAATCAATACCTTCCTTCTCTTAAAGCCTTTGACCACCAATCTAGCCTTGTATCTCTTAGAGCCATCATGCTCCTCCTTGACCCTATAATCCATTTGTTTTGTAGAGCCTTCTTTCTAACGGTAACTCTAATTCCCATGCGGTTAGATCAAGAGATTTCATCTCATCTCCCATCGAGCTCCCACTTACTTGCATCCTTCACCGACATGCCTCATCATAGCATTCAGGTTCTCCTCCATCGAGAATGATAGTTTATGTATCTCCGTTAGTACATGGGGTAGAAGACTTTCTCAATATGGAGTGAGTCTGGGATGATGTGTCGGATGTTGGCTGCTTTGTCAACAGCTTCCTCTCTCGAGGATTTGTCACCATTTGTTTTATCACATGACTATCTTCAATGTCACCTACATCGCAAATCTTGATTCATTCTTTGAGTTTCGGTCTCGATGCATGTCCGTCCTTATACATCTCCCCGCCGTTGAAGATCACATCTCTGCCGGATCACCTTGTTTTCATCATCCCATATCGATATCCAAATTCATCCTCGCCAGTATCCAATAAATGTACATTTTCGGATTTGGAATCAAGCTTATTCTGTATTGGTCTCGATATGCACATATGTTGCATAACCAAAACTTTAAGATGAGAGTTTTACTTTTATCGCTCCATACCTCTTACGGTATCCCGAGCTCTAGTGGAACCGATGGTCCTCGATTGATCAAGTATGCACGTGTTGACCGTACGCCTGTAATTGTTTTGGTAGCCCGACCGCATACACGCATACTCGCTCTCTAATGTCCGATTCATACGCCTTACACCATTGTGTTGAGGCGCACTGCTGCATCCTTCCATTCAATTCCATGTTCATAACAAAACTTCTTGAATCATTGTCTTCATATTCACAACCATTGTCGGGCCGAGCCTTTAATCTTAAGGCTTGTCTCATTTTCAACCGAGCTTTCCATCTCCGAAAATATCAAACACTTCGACTTTTGTCTTAGAAAGTAAACCCATACCTTCCGAGTGATCATCAATGAATGTCACAAAGTAGTGTTTTCCACCAATGGATGAAGTTGTTGGTCCCCAAACATCGAATGTATGAGCTCCGTTTTCCTTCTTTGGAGTTCGCTACTTGTCGAAACGACCCTTCCGCTTCCAAGTATGCAATCTTCGCGACATGTCGATCTCCATCGATCGTAGACTGGTAGCTTTCCTTTGGAATGCATAACCTTCATTCCTTTCACCTATATGGCGAGTCTTTGGTGCCATATGTTAGAATCTTTGTTTCCTTCTCAGAATCGCAATTGAAAGACATGCCCCCTATCAAATAAAGAGTACCACTCTTTAACCGCTATCATACTTTTGATATCCTCCAATCATCACCATGGAAGGTGAGGTGTAGCCTTCACCGCCACTACCCTATTGAGATTAAGTTCTTCCTCGGTCGGGAATATGTCTGACATCCTTCAGCTCCCATACGCACTCCATTTAATTTAATCTTTACTACACCTTTACCTACAATGTCGCAGGGTTGATCATCACCAAGATATACTTTACCAAGGTTTTCAGACACATACCTCTCAAAGAGATCTTTCTGCGAAGTAGCATGAAATGATGCTCCAGAATCTAACACCCAAGACTCCTCCTTTCTTTCCAAAGAGCATATCAACGCGATCATCTCACGGCCGAGGCAACATTTCGCTTCGCTTTCGTCGCCCTTCTGCCAGACCGATTTTTATAGTGTCCGGTATTCCCGCAGCCCAACATTCGACGCCTTCAATTCGAGAATCTTTGGGATTTCTAGATTTGGACCTCCTGTCCTTTGATTTTCCTCGATAGTTTCTGCTACGTCATCTTCTACCGGCTCTTCCTCTTGATTCTGTAGATAGAGCAGAAGAAGATGTTTCACCCGTTTCTCTCCGTCGTATTTCTTCACTGAGAATAAGATCACGGACATCATTAAATTTTAACTTATTATTTCCAAGAGCTACTTCATCACAGCATCAGTAGCATTCCAGGTAAGGAAGATAAAAGTATCAATGCCTGTATTTCTTCATCAAACTCAATTCCAACTGAACTTAGTTGGGTTGTGATTGTGTTGAGATCATTCAGATGTTGTGCTACCGACGCGCTTCCATCATCAAAAATGAACAATCGCCTCATCGGATGTACTTTGTTTGAGGTCGACGGCTTCATACATACTTGTAGAGCCTTCATGCGCCCGCCGTTGTATTCTCCTTGCTATGTTAAAAGAATATCGGGATACGTCAATCGAACAACTCCAAGAGCTTGTCTGTCGAGGAGTTTCCATTCATCATCTGTCATTTTCTCTGGCTTCTTTCCTTCAAGAGGTAAGTACAAATTTTTTTGATATAGATAGTCCTCTATCTGCATTTTCCAGAATCCAAAATCTGTACCGTCGAACTTTTCAAGTTTCACCTTCCCTTCGTCTGCGGCCATTACTCCCACTCAAATCTGGTTCTCTTTGAACAGATCTGACTATTCCCCGCGACCGCGTCGACCAAGTCTCACTGTTGAACTGAGTGGTATCTTATCTAGATCAGTTCCCAGGAAAGATTGGAGGGGTCACACTGGTCCCACTTAAATTCCAATCTCCTTAGACAGAACTTTCCTAAATAATCCACACACAAAACCACCCAAATAATATTGCAACGCTGATAGTCACAACCAGAGTTCTGATACCAGTTGTTGGGAATCTACACCTGCAAATATCCCTAGAACCAAATTATGAGGAGTATAAATGCAAATAAATAAATGACACAATATTGTTAACTGAGTTCGCAAATTCGGCCTACGCCTCCTGGCTGAGATCTTTTACTAGGGAGAAAAATTACAGTGTTGGCTAACACTCACAACCCATAACCCAATTACACCCTCTTCTTTGAGCTTTCAACTTAAGCTTACCCTAACACTGGGAAGAAGAAACTAGGATGAATTGAAAATTAAAAAGGGGAAGAGAGCTCTTGCTCTGGTGCATGAAGATCAAAAGAAGAGGAGGTATTTATAGCCTCCAATTCGGCAATCCCTCCTTCATCTTTCCATTTCTTTTTATTTTTAAATTAAGTGGAGCCCACTTTGTGGCTGGCACTTTGTGGTTGTCTCCCACAATTATCTCCCACATGGTTCCAACACAGAACTCCTCCTATTCTTTACATGCCATGTGGAGAAATAATTCACGTCAATTAAAACACGATAATGTCCTCTTTCCGTCTCTCCAGCCTCTCTCCAGTCTCCTCCTCCAAATTCTCTCTTACCAGATTCTCTCTTCACCCAAAGTCAATTCTCTCGCAGTCTCCTCCTCCAAATTCTCTCTTCCTAGATTCTCTCTTCACCCAAAGCCAGTCTCTTTCTTCTCAGACTCTCTCTCTTTAAAATCTGAAATTTAGTAGTTTTCTCATAATGTCCATAAGCACCAAGCAGAGAACCCAAATCAATTAAACTCAAGAATATCCAATTTAATTCGTGATGGTTAATAATTAATTAACAAAATTTTAGATTAATTCAATAGTTCACAATTTAACAAATCTTCATAATAACAATTTATTATTGTAAAAAAAAATCTGAAATTGACGTTTGGTTTATTTATATTTCAGTTTTGGTATGCACTTTCAATTTTTTTTTTGGTTCTTTTAAGGAAGAGAAATTTAAGAGATTGACGGTAAAACAAAGAAGATAACAGAAAATTATTAAGGGAGAAAAAACTGATAACTGGAGATTAATTGAATATTTTTATTAAAGCTTGAAACTGATTACATCATAATATAATTTATAAATTTAAAAGAACATAATAAACTCCCCTAAAAAAATAGCAACTACTCACGTGAAATCCTACCGGACTCTTTTATTTAACACTTTATTATTGACTTAGTCTATTTCAAAATAATAGGAACATAAGATAACTGACTGTAAACAAATATTAATAGACAGTGAGATGCACTAATTTGTAATAGTGGGACTGGCTGGGGGGGAGAGGGTCTGAAGAGAGAGAAGGGCAAGCCTGATGTTATTCTGGGGTTTAAACGTCAATTTCAAATTTCTAGCAACCGTAACACAAGGCCATAGCCGTCCTACTTTATTATTTTGAAATTTTCTTCAAACTCATCTATTGGAATATTTTTATATAAGTTATTTAAATATATATATATATATATATATATATATAAAAAAAACAATTGCACAGGAAGCGTGCCACCGGAAAATTACAAGCACACCAAACCAAAGAAAAAATGCTTCAAATGCACAATTGAAGAAAAGTAAAAATTTGTGGCTACCATGTGTTCTTGGACAACGAAGATATGATTAAAGCACACATGCTCAATATATTTATGGTGAGAGAAGCTGAAGAGATGAGGATCGAAATAAAGACGGAAACAGAAGTTGAAGAGAGACGGGGACGACGTGTACAGAAAGAGAGGTGGGGGGGAGTGCCATTCTCTCATACCCCACTTGGGAGTTTCTCATCAAAAAGCTAAAATGATGGCTCTCCAAGTTACATTTTTTCCAAATGCTGGATTTTGTGTCGGAACCAGCATGCACCATGTAGTGCTTGATGGTAAAGCCACCGCCCTTTTTATGAATTCATGGTCTCAAATAGGCAAAAATCTTGAAGAAAAGTCTTGGTCGTTATCATGGGCGCTAATACCAGTATATGATCGGACGGTTATCAAGGACCCGACAAGTCTGCAGGCAACATTCCTCAAACCATAGCTGAACCAAAACGGCCAACAATGAAAGCCTAATGACATGGAAACCTAACATTTTTTTTAGTAGAATTAGAGGGAATTTCAAGTTGAAAAGGGAGAAGTTGGAAAGGCTAAGGTATTGGATAGCCTTAAAGATAGAAATGAAGCAGAATGAGCTAAATATTAATCACCCAACAATACATTTGTCAACATTTTCGATAACTTGTGCTTATGCATGGGTTTGCTGCTGTGGTTCTCTGATCACTAATAACAAACAATTTGAGAGAAACAAAATTTATTTCAGAAATGAATAATTATACAATGAAAAGAACAAAACAAAAACTCTCAAAAACACAAGGCTCTCTTTGGAGTTCTCTCTCAACTCAACTCACTCTGGAGTTCCTCACTCTCTAGTGTTACAATCTTTCTGAGATTTTTAGGATACAATATATGAATGGGGAGGGTTCTATTTATAGGCATTAAGATTGGTTACGTACAACTAATTCACAGCTGTATTTACAGACTTCTTTGACAGTATCCATTGTTGACTGAAGCAATCTTTGACAAGCTTACTGATTTCTAAAAGGGTGGCTGGACTTTCTTATAATTCTTCCCCTCTAGCCACATTCAAAATTAATGATCACATGCCATCCATTCCAGCTATGTCTTTGCATACCTCTAGATTTTCCAAAGTAACCACATTTGTTAACATATCTACTGGATTCTCCTTTATATGGATCTTCACTAGTTTCAACAGTTATTAATCCATCACCTCACGTATCCAATGATAGCGAACATCAATGTGCTTTGTTCGGGAATGGTACATTGAATTCTTGCTTAAGTCTAGAGCACTTTGACTATCACAATGTACCTTGTACTCCTTCTGCTTGAAGCCTAATTCTTCAAGAAATCGCTTTAACCATAGCATTTCTTTTGCTCATTCTACTATCGCAATGTACTCTGCTTCCAATGTGGATAAAACAACACATCTTTGCAATCTTGACTGCCAAGATACAGCTCCCCCTATAAAAGTATAAATAAAACCTGAAATATACTTTCTTCCGTCAAGATCTCTAACAATATCTTAGTCTGTATAGTCTTTTAAGACTGGATCAGCTCCTCCGTAGCACAGATATTTCTTCGATGTACCCTTTAGATACCTGAGAATCCACTTAACTACCTCATAGTATTTTAGGATTAGAAATAAATTGACTCATTGATCCCACTACATGAACAATATCTAGCCTAGTGCATACTATAGCATACATTAGACTTCCAAATGCTGAAGAATAAGGGATTGATTTCATCTCCTCTATCTCTTTTCTGGATAAAGGGCACAAACTCTTACTCAACTTGAAGTGATTTCCTAATGAACGTTGACCGGTTTGGCGTTATCTATGTTGAATCTTTTTATCACCCGTTCAACATACTTCTCTTGATATAGCCACAATCTTTTATTCTTTCTGTCTCGGACTATTTATATTCCCAAAATCTTTTGATCCGATCCTAAGTCTTTCATATCAAAAGATTTAGCAAGTTCCTTTTTCAGCTGGCTAATCTTCACTGCATCTTTTCCAACGATCAACATGTCGTCTATATATAGCAAAAGTGCAATAAAATTTCTATCCTGAAGTCTCTAAAAATAAACACACTGATATGCAACAATCCTCTTGTATCCTTAATTCACCATGAATGAATCAAAGTTCTTATACCACTGTCTCGGTGCTTGTTCAAGACCATATAAGCTTTTCTTCAACTTGCATATGAGGCTTTTTTTCCCTGAAACCTCAAACCCTTCCTGCTGCTCTATATAGATTTCTTCATACAGATCTCCATGAAGAAATATTGTATTTACATCCATCCGTTCAAACTCTAAATCTAAACTGGCTACCAATCCAAGAATAATACGAATTGAAGCCATCTTCACAACTGGTGAAAATATCTCGTCAAAGTCAATTCCTTTCTTCTGAAGAAACCTTTTGACCACCAACCGGACTTTATATTTCACCACATTTCCGCTGCCATCTTTCTTAAAAACTTGAACACCCATTTATTCCTCAGTACCTTCTTTTCTTTCAGAAGCTCAACCAACTCATACGTGTTGTTATTCTTTAAAGATTTTATCTCATCTTTCATTGCCAGTAACCATTTTTCTTTATCATGATGAGATACACCTTCTTGGAAACTTTCTGGCTCCCCCTCTTCAGTAAGCAGAATGTACTCCAATTCCGAATATTTGGTTGACGAAATATTGCCTTATTCTGATTTCCTAATTGGCTAGTTATAGGAGATGTACTACTCTCTGGTGGAAAGAATTGAGTCTCCCCCTACTCAGCATCCTCTTCTTCTTCTCCTTATTTTGCTTCTGACACTTCTTCATGCACCTCATTACTATCCGTCGCAGGTTGTGCAGGTGCATTGTTTGAACAAAATCTTTACTGTTTTCCAAATCAGAAGACATTATGAGCTTTTCAATGTCTTCTATTGTCTTACTTTCATGGAACTCTACGTCTCTACTTCTGATAACCTTCTTCACCTTTGAATCTCATAATCTATATCTGTATTCTTCATCTCCGTATCCTATAAAGATACATAAAGTAGTCCTTACGTCGAGCTTCTGTTTGAACTCCTTAGATACATGTATAAAAGTTAAACAACCAAATACTTTTAAATAAGAGTAAGAGGGATGCTGACCAGACCATATTTTCTCCAGAATTCTGAAATTCAATAGAACTCATGGTGATCTATTGATTAGATAATAGGCGGCACAAACAGCTTCTTCCCAGAATGGCTTTAGCAGCTTAGCCATACTGATTATACTTCTGACCCTTTCCATGATTATCCGGTTCATTCTCTCGGTTACGCCATTATGTGGTAGGGTTCGCGGGGCCGTCTTCTCATGTTGAATATCGTGTTTACTGCAGTAGGCATTGAACTCTCTGAAAGTGTACTTGCCTCCCTTATCTGATCTGAGGTACTTCAACTTCTTTTCGATTTCACGTTATACCATGGCATGAAACAGCTTAAAGTAATTTAGTACTTGGTCCTTCGTCCTTAGAAAATACACTCACACCTTACAAGAAGAATCATTAATGAAGGTCAAGAAATATCTGTTGCCACCTAATGATTCCACCTCCATGGGACCATAAACATCAGAGTGCACCAAACTGAGCAACTCTGATTTCCTCGATAAAGCATATCTCAATGAGACTTTTTGTTGCTTACTAAACAGACAGTAATTACAAAGATCTTATACAATATCCTTGGAAACAGTGATAAGCTTCTTCTTTATCAAGGTTGTCAAACCTTTCTCAGTCATGTAACTGAGTCTCTGGTGCCATAAATTTTGAGATGCCTCTACTTCTGCGATCTTGAGGTTGTCTGCGCATATCTTCACATGAGTTTTATACAACGTTCCACAAATGTATCATCGGGTGATAACTATGACATCTTTCCTCATTTTTCATGTGTCTTTACAGAAGTGGTTGTCGTAGCCTTCCTTGTAAAAAACTGTTCCCGAAAGTAGATTAAGCCGAAGATATGGAACATGACGGACATCTTTTAGAGTAACTCTATACCCTACATTTGTTTTAATCTGAACAACACCAATTCCCACAATTTTCACAGAACTGGTATTTTACATCTTCACAGTACCAAAGTTTCCAGCTTTGTATGTGTTGAATAAATCTCTATGTGGAGTGACATCGTATGACGTTGCTGTGTCGACTACCCATTTGACATCTTGACTGAAAATGTGAATGCATGTCTTTTCCTGTGCGAAATAATATGTCACATCTTCGGTAATAATCACCAATGATTCTCCATCCTTCTTTGGCTGATTGTTCTTCTAACTCTACTTTTGTAATAGCTACATGTAGTTCTTATTTAGATGCCCTTCTAAACCACAGTGGTAGCACATGTCAGTTGTCTTCCTTCCATCTGTGGATCTACCCCTACTTTTACTCCTACCTCTCCTCCTACCTTAAGTTCCTCTTTACTGTCTTCCTCTCCTTTCTGTGACGAAGGCATGTGACTAATCAACCCCTACGTCCTTTCTCCTACCTCCTTATTGAATAAGGCATCCTTAACTATTGACATAGTAAGCTTGCCATTGGGGGCTGAATTGCTGAAAGAAACTACTAATATTTTCTAGCAGTCGAGAAGAGAGCTAAGTAGTAGGAGGGTCTGTTCTTCATCTCCTAACTTCAAGTCCACCGCAGATAGTTGATTTACTAGACTCTGAAACTCACTGGTGTGCTCGGCTACTGAAGTTTCACTTTGTAGTTTCAAATTCACCAACCGTCTCATCAATAGGACTTTATTCCGAAGGTCTTGGCACAGTACATGTCCCTAACTTCTCTGTAGGCATATGTTCATCTCAGGTAACATGATGGAAGATACTGTGATCGATCCATTGACGAATTTGACCGATCACTTTCCTGTTCATTTTCTTCCACTCTACTTCTTTAATGAGGTTAGAATTTTCCCTTTTCAACTCTAGAGGATCACATAGATCTTTACAACTAAGAAGATCTTCCATCCGAGGTCTCCATAGTGTATAGTTTGTTGCAGTAAGCTTGATCATAGCTCCAAATGATAACTCCTTCATTAACATTTCTACTTTGTAATGACTTGATAAAAAAATCAGAGTTAAACTGGTCCAAACAGACTACACCGTTGAGTTCAGAACGACCGAAAATTGTGGTTTTGACTCCTCCGAATTAAAAATACGAACTTAAAAATATTTAGGGTAGAATTGAAATTTTCAAAACTTTTGAGGTCAAATTGTAATTATAAACTATAGGGGTCAAATTATAATTTTCAAAAGTATAGGGGCGAAACTGCAAATATTAGAAATTATAGGGACCAAATTGTAATTTTTGAAAATTTCAAACCACTTACGTATATGACGTTTTAAGAGAAATAAAATTTATTTCACAAATAAATAGTTACACAATGAAAAAAATAAAATAAAAACTTTTAAAAACACACGGCTCTCTCTGGAACTCTTTCTCAACTCAATTCTGTCTGGATTTCCTTACTCTCTGGTGTTATAATCTGCTCTGAGACTTTTAGAATATAATACATGAATGAGAAAGGTTCTATTTATAGACATTAAGGTTGGTATTGTATAGGTAATTCACAACTGTATTTGTAGACTTCTTTGACAGCATCATTATTGACTATAGCAATCTTTAACAAGCTTATTGATTTCTAAAAGTGTGGCTGGACTTTCTTACAATTGCTTGGTAAAGGCAGAGAATAAAAGACAAAAAATCACTCCTCGTGTTTAATGTAGATTGTAGAACTCGCTTGGAGCCTCCTATACCTAATGCGTATTTTGGAAACTACGTGACAAATCACGAAGCGTGGGCGGAGACAGAGGGCTTATTAGGAGAGGACGGCTTGGTGGTGGCTGCGGATGCAATAAGCAGAGCTATAAGAAGATTGGATACCGATGGACTTCTAAGTGGCTTAGAGAATAGGATTTCGAAAATGTGTGGTGTACAGAGTGCGCCTGAGAGAAGAAAGAGAGTAATTGGAGTTGCAGGGTTGCCTCGGTTTGAGTTATAAGGTACTGATTTTGGGTGGGGAAGGCCAAGGAAGGTGGAGTTGACTTCTATAGATGGTACGGGAGCGATTTGGCTTTCGGATACCAAAAATGGAGATGGTGGGGTTGGGATTGGGTTGGTTTTGGAGAAACCTCATATGGATGATTTTGCTTCTTTGTTTTCAAAAGCTCTTCGAGACCTCTGAAAGTTGAATAAGTTTTGAGAAGAAAGAGGCTGATCTTTTTCTTTTGTTTTTACATTTCACTTGATTTAAATTATATACTATATGATATGAGGAAATTAATAAAAAAGGCTGATCTTTTTCTTCTGTTTTTACTTTTTACTTGATTTAAATTATATACTATATGATATGAGGATATACAATTTAACTTATAATTTTTAATCAATGGGGTTTTAAGAGAATGAGGTTGCTTTTTTTTTCATGGCCAAGGTCAGGATTTGAATGCCCACCTTTCCTCTTTTGTGTTAGGTGGTGTGGAGACATGGGAGTGGGGAAGGCCAAGGAAAGTGGAGGTGAGCTCCATAGATAGGAGTGGAGCAATTAGCGTTTCGTATAGTTAAAATGGGGATGGTGGAGTTGAGCTCGGACTGATTTTGAAGACCCAAGAAATGAAAATCATTCGCTTCTTTATTTGCTAAAGGTCTCCAGGTCCTTTGAAATTAGGTTAGTCTCTATATATGTTCTTCAACATCATGACTCATGCATATGTGACCACATCCGAGGAACCTATATTTCTAAATTTACTTTTAATAATAAGAGCATTATTGATTAATTTCTGAAGGTGTCTTCCTTTTTTTTTTTTTTCCCTCTCATATGCTGAAGCCGAAGCCGTAAATTCTATGCTGAGTTTACTGTATTTCTTGTCCGGGCATGCTCATATTTTATTACGTTGTATTTTTTTCAAAGATAGTTTTTTTTTTTGGTGAATTTTTTCAAAGATAGTTATGTATTAACTTGTTATGGTGTTATGGCAATTTGGTACTGTCTGCTTATATACTTTCCAAATTTATTCATTCAGTGCATGAGTTTTTGTTTGGTTAAACTTATGAATTATAAATTTAATTTTACAAAAAAATGTTTTCTACATTCTTCCATATAGAATATTAAAACAAAAAGAAATGCAGTTTGTTAATTTGTAAATAGACTTGTTTGTGTGGAGACTCTTGAGTAGTTCTCTACTGCTACTTTGGTCACAAACCATTCACAAAAGACAACGTACGACCCAATGTTGGGGCCCAGTTATAATATATTATATATTTCATAATTTGTCGGAAATACCCAAGAAAAAGTTCACGTTGTTAAATACGGATGGTCAAACTAATTTATTTGTTTATATTATAACACTGATCTAATTAATGTATGTCAACAGCGACATTCTCATTAAACGGAATGTAAAAATAACGCCAACAAAAAGAAACGTTATTTTAATATATATATATATATATATATATATATATATATATAAAAGAAAGGTTATTTAGAGGTTTTTAATTTATTATGAAAAAATATAAAATTTTAAACAAATTATCCGGTAACACTTTATTTAGGAAATTATAAATAATTATTTGGACGAAGTTGAAAAAGGAAAGCGAAGCGCAACTCTCACATATCTAGAAGCGAAAGGAGCACATTAAGGATACGGGCGAATTGAATATCGACGTGGGACCCCTAGAAGTCTGACATGAGCATGACCTGTCAATTAAGATAGAAGTTAATATCAATTTCAAATCCCAACGCACTGTCGTTGGGGAGCGATTGGGCTGCTGGAATGGCCTTTTGAAAAAACCAAGGTTTCGCATACAAAATGACGGATTCATAAATTTGTTGTTACTAGAGACATAAATGAAGGTTGACAGCATTCGAATTTCAACCTCAAATTTATTAAGTGTAAAAATTTATCATATTCTATCCTTACATGGACTTACTAGGCAACTTTCTTTTCTTTTTCTCTTTATTTACTTTGTAATTTTATTTTTTGAAAAATTAAACATTTATTTTCCTTCTATTATGTCTCCAACTGCACTGGTTCAGCGCTTTTTTCTGTTTTTTTTTTTGTCCCTTTTTTTTTCTATACTGTATTTATATAAATGTACAGTTTTTTTCTTTTTTCTATACGACTAATATTGAGGTAACTATTAAACGGAATAGTACTAAATTATTGGGACGTCTCACTTATTGATTATGTATTAACATATACCAGAAATATCTGGACCAGTAATAGTAAGATACATCAACTCCGAGAAGCATAAGGTGAGAAACTACTTCATATTGTAATTTAAAGTTTAATCAAGGTACGTACAAATTTATGCATGGAAACTGTTAAATATATTTGTGAAATTGATATGAAGATGTACGTACAAATTTATGCATGCAAACAGTTAAATATATTTGTGAAATTAATATGGAGATGTACAGGTGTGTTATTTTCAAATTGAAAATTAATTTGAAAAAAATAATACAGTAATAAAAATTAAGTGTGCAAATTTAATTAGTAATCAAACAAAAACAAAAATAGATTAAAACTCTTTCTTACGACATTCAACCAAAAAAAAAAAAGAGAATATAAATTATAAATTGATTGATGTTGATGTGTCATGTCCCTCCTCATGTGTCCATGCGTCCCTTGGTGATCAAGCTTATAAAATTAAATTAAAATAAAAAGATAAATAAGAAGATAAATTATAAGTTGATTGATGTTGATGTGTTATATCCCCTCATGTGTGGCTCATGCGTCCCTTGGCCCATCTTTATAGAAGCTTGGAACCCCAAATGCTTGAAAGTGACCAATTGCTTCTAAGCCGGCATGCTCGACAGAATTGTATAGGTACGTAAAGCTATTAAATGCAATGCATACGGTGTATGAGGAAAACTTCATAAATATGGCTCACACATCGAGTTGAACTCCACGAGGATTATTACAAAAAAAAAAAAGAACTCTCCGAGGATTGCAAATCCATTAGATTTTTTTTAGTTAAATTGAAATATATTCTGTTATCAGTTTAAAATTTTATTAGTATATAAAATTATTTTTATTATTTAAGCTTTGTAATTTTACAAAAGTCTAAAATAGCTGATTGATTTTTAATAAATCTCTCTCTATTTGACATTTCAAATAAAATTGAATATATATAAAATAATAATAAAGTTTTTTAAAATTCTAAACAAGTGTGACGGAAGTGTTGATTTTTTTTCCATTATGCTACACTTCAGGTGCGCTCCAACACACATATTATAGTATCTCTTCGAAAAAAATACAACACCATGCAATTAATTAGTCGATATCTCCAATGCCCAAGCTACCAGCCACGGAATTATTTGTGGCTCAATCAGGACCATAAATTCTTAATTTTGCAAGTTGCATCTTGTGAAGACTCTCTCACATACACATGCACAAGCATAAATATCCCATAATATACGACTGCTACTTCGTGCAGCTCCAAAGAAGCTTATATCCCCAAGCTCCTCATTCATGGAAAAGCCCCAAACGGTGAATATAGTTGAGGTTTGCCGAGTGGCTCCGGAACCGGACTTGCCAAGCTCAGCCACCCCAAAGTCTCTCCCCCTAACCTTCTTTGATCTACTCTGGCTAAGGTTCCCACCAGTTCAGCGCCTTTTCTTTTACGAAATTTCTTCCTCAAACTCGTCCTTATTTGATTCTATAATTCCAAAGCTCAAGCACTCACTCTCTCTCACCCTCCACCACTTCTTTCCTCTATGTGGAAACCTCATTTGGCCCCAAGAATGCCCCAAACCCATCGTCAGCTATGTCAAAGGCGACGGAGTTTCGCTTACCATAGCCGAGTCCAACATGGATTTCAATCATCTTTCCGACAACAACAACTTTCGAGATGTTATGGAATGCCAACCACTAATACCTAATCTGGAAGTGTCCCACGAAAAAGCCTCCGTCATGGCACTGCAAGTGACTGTGTTTCCAAACTCTGGTTTTTGCATTGGTATCACCAACCATCATGCAGTTCTCGACGGTAAGACTTCAATATCCTTTGTAAAGTCATGGGCTCGGATTTGCAAATTCGATTCGCCGTGTTTGGTACCGGAGCTAACACCATTCTACGACAGAACAGTCATTAAAGACCCGGCTGGCCTCGAAACCATTTACGCAGACGCGTGGCTAAACGCCAGCGGACCCAACAACCGAAGCCTAACGTTAATGGATCGACCAATTGAACTTGGTGCGGTACGAGGCACATTCGAATTGAGTGGAGAAGATGTAGAAAAGTTGCGGAAATCCGTGAGAGGATCCGAGCATTCAAAACGTAGATCAACATTTTCGATAATCTGCGGCTACGCATGGGCTTGTGTAGAGAAAGCTAAAGAAAAAAGAGAAACAAGAGCAGCACTCGTGTTCCCTGTGGACTGCAGACATCGCCTAAAACCTCGTATCCATCCAACATATTTTGGAAACTGCATAGCGGGAGCCTTTGTAGGCGTAGAGACAGAAGAGTTATTGGGTGAAAATGGTGTGAGTGTGGCCGTGGAAGCAATCAATGAAGCTATAAGTGGTCTGGAAGATGGGGTTCTGAATGGGGCAGAAAAATGGGGTCCAATTATCAGCAATTCTGATAAGGAGAGTCGTGTAGGATTTACTAGTGTTGCGGGTTCATCAAGGTTTGAGGTATACAAAACAGACTTTGGGTGGGGAACACCAAGGAAGGTGGAGATTACATCCATAGATAGGACAGGAGCAATTAGTGTAGCGGATAGTGCAAATGGGAATGGAGGAGTTGAGCTCGGACTGGTTTTAAAGACCCAAGAAATGGAAGCCTTTGCTTCTTTATTTGCCAAAGGCCTTGAAGCCCTTAGTTAATTTACTTGGAAATTTGCATGAAATTCTACGTTGTGTATGGGTGTCATTTCAATAAGCAAATGTCTGGCAGGTACTACTAGGACTAGTCATAAGTCATATATATGTTGTAATTCGTCATGATCATCACTGGCAGCTTTCCTTTCTTTCCTTTATAGCAGAAATGTCAGTAGCTATATACCAAAAAAAGAAATGTTAGTAGCATAAAAAAAAAAGTATAAAAATTTAAAAAATATATAAAAAGCATAAAAATAAAAAAATATATATTAAAAGAGAAAAAAAATACAAAAAAAATGGGAATTGAGCTGCTTGTTCCCACCATAATGTGGGCGAGGTAGCCCATAATAACAACCCCTATATATATAAATATATATATTTATTGACTCTACACACCCATAATTTATCATATGTTAAAAGATTATTTACACAATTTTGAAATTTTTATTAATTTCAAGTTGTTCATATGATTTTTATTTATATCATTCTGTCCTTTTAATTTAACAATAAACAGTTAAAATTAACTGATATATTAAATTGATATTTTTAACTTTTAATTTAATTAAATAATTATATAAAATTATAATAAAATATTAATTAAAAATATAAAAATTTATTAAAAAAATTTTTTCTCTCTTTCCCTTTAACCATCATGAAAAAAATTTAAAAATATTTATTTGCAAAATAACCAAAAAAAAAAAAAATTTCTTTTACCAATAGTAAAATATTTTTTTTCCTCCAGTTCTCTTTTATTTCACGTTCTTTTATTTTCCTCTTTCCTTTTTTTCCTTCCTGATCTCATCTCATTTGCAAATTCTATTTTCTTCTTCGAGACTTCAGCAAAATGGCAGAACCTTAAGATTTAAAAATTCCCTTACCTTCTTCGATCAACTAGCTCAAGAGTCAATAAATGGTGGAACCCTAATTACAAAATCCATGACTATTTACAACCGGATTGCTTTCCATCCTCCCTACAAGCCTAAACACCCTAATAAAGATATACTATAAAAAATTTATAAAAGACCAAAAATAAAAGTGATTTTTAACCGGCCAATATATATATATATATATATATATATAATTAAAACCTAGCTAAATTAAAACCCAATTAAAAACTAAAACTAAACTACAACCAAATCTAAAAAACTATAATTAAAAAATAATAATAATAATAATGAACAAAAGGGGGAAAAAAAAAACCTTTGGCCATAGAGAAGCGGTTTGTATAGCAGTGCCTACATCGGAACTTCGGAAGGGAATTGTCCTCATATGTGAGTTTTGTAAATTTTGGTGTTGAATCTCGCACGCAACCACGACACCGGGAGGAAGAGTTGCAAGTTGGGATGCAAAACAGAGATAGAAAAAAAAAACAAAAAAGGAGGTCAGCAAAACAAAGAGAGAGAAGGAAAAAAAAAGGAAAATAAGGTTACCAAATCTTTATTTTCACTGCAAGAAAAATAAAGAAGCTGTAGATTGAGCCAATGGAGCAGCCCAAATTGGTGATAACACTTGAGGTTTGCCTGGTAGCACCACAACCACAGGACCCATTTCTATTAGACTCTGCCTTGCCAAAGTCTCTCCCTATGACCTTCTTTGACTTACTCTGGTTAAGGGTCCCAACAGTCGAGCGCCTTTAATTTTGCCAAGTCTCATCCCCTGAAACACTAGTAACACAGCCACAACTCTTTGATACCATTATTGCAAAGCTCAAATACTCCCTATCTCTCACTCTCTTTCACTTCCTCTCTCTGGTAGGGAACCTCATTTGGCCCCAAGCCTCCCACAAACCTATTATCAAATACGTCGATGGCGACTGAGTTTCGCTTACCATAGCTGAGTCCAACGTTGATTTCTACCATCTATGTAGCAGTGACTTTCGCGAAGCTAAGGAATGTCATCCTCTGATACCACAGTTGGCAGTCCCACGACAGAGCAGAGGTGATGGCACTGCAAGTCACTGTGTTCCCAAAATGTGGCGGTTTCTGCATTGGAATCATCAACCATCAAGCAGTTATGGACGGTCGAACTTCAACGTCGTTCATGAAGTCGTGGGCTAACGTATGCAAAGACGGAGCAGATCATCATTCCCTGTCGTTGGTGCCAGAGCTTATGCCATTTTATGACAGAGCAGTCATTAAAGACCCAGCCGGGCTTGAAGCTATATACGTGAACGAGTGGCTGTGGACCCAATAACAAGAGCCTAATGACATGGGCTTCACAAGTTACACCAGGTTCAGTAAGAGGCACATTCGAACTGAACCGAGCGGATATAGAGAAGTTAAGGAAATCTGTGTGCCCGGCCGACGACTTCTCATCAAAACGTGCGTCAACCTTTTCGATAATATGCGGCTACACATGGGTTTGTTTAGAGAAAGCTCGTGTGGTGACGAGTGGAAAGAGAGCAATCCTTGGGTTCAGCATTGACGCCAGGTCACGCCTGAAACACAGTATCCATCCGATGTATTTAGGAAACTTTATAGCTGGACGAAACGTTGAGGCAGAGACAGAAGAGCTTGTGGGGGGAAATGGGGTCAGATTAGCAGCGGAGGCAATCAGTGAAACTATAAGAGGTTTGGAGGATGGGGTGGTGAATGGTGCAGAGGCTTGGGCTTCAATGATGATTAACTCTGAAAAGACTCTCTTATGAATTATGATTATATTTACTTGTTTTTTTAAAACCCCATCCCATGTGTTTTATATTTCATTTTGGAAACTTATGGAGTGCCATTTTTCCTTGGATTCAATTGTTTGTATTTTCTTAATAATCAGAATAATAAAATTCAGGTTTTACAGACTTATTTATTAATTTCACACTGTTGTAAACATGATGATGATAAATACTGATCTAATACTAATCTTGTTCAATCAAAATATTAGACTGTCAGCATTCTCATTAAACCATATTTAACCAAAAAAAAAAACGAGCCCAATTCTGTTATGATGCCAGAGGACCAATGAAGCAAGGCCCAATAGCCCTAATCCAGTGGATAGTTGGATACGTACATACATATAACATAGATAGAGAAATGCTCTGCACATATATAGGGGAATTCTATGGTGGCCGACAAACCCACAATTCCCTTTGTTTTTTTTCTTTTGCATATTTTAATAAAATATATTAAAAAAATGAAAAAAAATATAAAAAGTATTAAAACAATATAAAAAAATAAAAAACAATATTAAAAAATAGAAAAACATATAAAAGATAAAAAAAAAAAAATTGTGGGTTTGTCGCCTCCTATATATATATAACAAGCGATATTTAATAAATTTTAGTTAAATAAGAATAACAAATGTTATGTCTTATTACAAGCTAATAAATTTTCTCTCTCATGTTACATTTTTTTTTCTTTTACAAATATTACGGAAATTTTCTTTTGGATAAAATTAAACCACAAAATTCAGAGAAAAATATCATTTGATAAAAAATAAATAAGTCCAAAAGATCACATCAAAGTAACTAAATCAGCGGCAGGTCCGTTGAATTGAATAATTTTTTTTTTTTTTTTTTTTTGTAAATTAAAGTGAAACCCAAAAGATGAAAGCTAAAGTTAAAAAATCTAAGGTACATTAATTATGCTTCTTAATGCTTAAATTAAATTTTGTAATAGCCCATTAGAGTATTGATCCTTGGTGCCCTGTTTAACTGTTTTCAATGCATAAAAATTTAATGTCATATGGAAGGTTCTTTTTATATAATAATATAGATAATGATACACGTACGCCTAGGCTATCTCGTTAAATTCAACGTAACCATGTGGTCCATGCTTATATATTAAATTAAAATATTGATAACCATATTCAAGCATTTTAAAAGTCAAAAAACAATATTCTATATATATATATATATATATATATAATTTTATAAATTTTAAAAGTTTGAAACAAAATTATTAAGATAAACCTAGGAGACTTGTTTTTTTTTTTTTTGGTGAATAACAATTGCTCTTAAGCACAAAAAGCTTCAAAATGTAACTTTTTGTACAAGGTTTCAAGTTTGTTCGAGTACCAATTACTATATATTAAACGAAAATGTGGATTTTAGCATGAATACCCATGAACTAATTTATCCGAATTAGTACTTCTTAAACTAGCGTTACAGTGTATGTAATTACTGTCCAAGAATTAGAAATATTTTATAATATTTGAATCTCAATCCGGCTTCATGCTGATACCTACATTTTAGATGATTTATGTGGAGGAATAATAATAATAATAATAATAATAATAATAATAATAATAATAATCTATTATACGTGTGAGTCACGAGTAATAGACAAGTCAAGTCACTTAAAAGAATTAATACATCCCTCATCACTGCGTATGTTCGTACATTGAAATCCAGATCTTGATCCAGATCCACAGGAGCATTTTGAAGTAGTTTTCAGTAAATAATATATTTTATTGACACTTATAATTAATAAACTCGTGCTAAACGGGCAATTCTTATCTAATTTCCATGAACATGGGCTGTCCAATCATATAATTTATGTAATCAAGTAATCTATTATTGTATTCGTATGCGTGATTCACTAGGACTAGACCAAGTCAATCACTTCAGTTACATGTAACATTAGCTTCATCCAATTTTGCATATATAGCGTTTCCAAGTGACGTGGGGGATTTTGAAAAATGTTATATAGAATTTATGAAATTTTTGGGGTTGGTGAACTTAATTAACTATTACTTTAGGGTTGGGGAAAGCAAGTAGAGGACCCAATATCTTCAATGACAATATTGAGTGTTAAAGTCCCTGCTAGAGTTAACTACTATACAAAACCACAGAATCAAATGGATATAAATAATGAATATGATGGACTAAAATATAACGCATGTGTTCAGTGCATTGATAATTAAAGAGAGACAGTGGGGTCAAAAATAATAACATAGTATATATTCTCCAAATAATGCAATCCAGACTAAGGCTTTGAAAATAGAATAATAAATTTTACAGGCTCAACATGTAAATCAATAATAGCAGGGTCGATAAATACGTATTAATTGTCCACAAATTTGCATTCCTATTCCACTCACACACAATATAAAGAATAAATACTATATATAGTACACTGATACTCCGTGTAGCTCCAAAGAAAATTTAGAAGCAAAATAGTATTTAGATTCTCAAGCTCTCCATCACGGCACAGTCACAGCCCAAAATGGTGAATGTAATTGAGGTTTGCCGGGTGGCTCCGGCACCGGAGTTACCAAGCTCAGCCTCCCCAAAGTCTTTCCCTCTAACCTTCTTTGATCTACTCTGGCTAAGGTTCCCGCCAGTTCAGCAGCTACTCTTTTATGAAATTCCATCACCAAACAGGCCCTTATTCGATTCCATAATATCAAAGCTCAAACACTCTCTCTCTCTCACCCTCCACCACTTCTTCCCTCTCTGTGGAAACCTCACTTGGCCCAAAGACTCCCCCAAACCCATCCTCAACTACGTCCACGGCGACGGAGTTTCGCTTACCGTAGCCGAGTCTAACATGGATTTCTATCATCTCTCCAGCAACGACTTTCGAGAAGCTACTGAATGCCAACCTTTAATACCCAACCTAGAAGTGTCCCACGAACAAGCCTCGGTCATGGCACTGCAAGTCACTGTGTTTCCAAACTCTGGCTTTTGCATCGGAATCACCACCCACCATGCGGTTCTCGATGGTAAAACTATAATGTCCTTTGTGAATTCATGGGCTCAGATTTGCAAAACGGATTTGCCGTCTATCGCACCGGAGCATACACCTTTCTTCGACAGGACGGATATTAAAGATCCGGCTGGTCTTGATGCCATTTACCTGAACGAGTGGCTGAAGCACGGAGGACCCAATAACAGAAGCCTAATGATATGGGATCGACCTATTCCACTTGGTGCGGTACGATGCACATTCGAAGTGGGTCGAGAGGGTATAGGAAAGCTAAGGAAATCTGTGTCCGGCGGCGATCAGTCAAAACGTATATCAACATTTTCGCTAATATGCGGCTACACATGGGCTTGTCTAGAGAAAGCTAAAGAAATAAGAGACAAGGAAGCGCTACTTGTGTTCAACGTGGACTGCAGACCTCGCTTAAAACCCAGTGTACATCCATCATATTTTGGAAACTGCATAGCAAGACGCTACGTAGCTGTAGAGACAGAAGAGGTGTTGGGCGAAAATGGGGTATGTGTGGCCGTGGAAGCAATCATTGAAGCTGTAAAAGGTGTGGAAGATGGGTTTCTGGATGGTGCAGAAACATGGGTTTCAGCCATCAATAACACTGAGAAGAGCGCAAAGATTACTGGTGTTGCCGGCTCACCAAGGTTCGAGGTATACACTATAGACTTTGGGTGGGGAACACCAAGGAAAGTGGAGGTTACTTCCATAGACAAGGCGAGAGCAATGAGTCTCTCGGCTACCAAAGATGGTAAAGGGGTTGAGATCGCATTGGTCTTGAAGAAGCAAGAAATGGAAGCATTCGCTTCTTTTTTCTCTAAGGGTCTTCAATCCCTTTGAAACATTTTGAATCGAGCTGATTAATTACTTGGAAATAATTAATTTGCATGTTCTGCGTTCTCTTTGTGTGTCAATTAGCAAATTAATCTCTGTTGGTAGTACTATTTGAAATAATTTATGAGGTGCATGTTACCTAGTCAAAACGCTATGATTGTCTGAAATATTTCTTTTTGGGGTAATGAAAAACATCATGTTTGCGTTCTGTTTGGTCCCGACCTTTGTTTATTGACATTAATAAGAGCCCCATATCATTTTCTCTTTTTCTTTATCTAATATTGGGGAGCTTGTATTGAATTATCCATAGTTGAATAGTTGTATGAAATGGTCTATTATAAAAAAGGGGTGGAGATAATCTGTTTTTATTTGTTAGCTCCTTCAAAACATTATCTTTAAAAATATAAAAAAATATATCGTAACCACAATAAATGGCGACTAATATGTATATTTTTATTTTTTTATACGGGATATTAGTATTTGATTGAGGCCATATAAAATGAGTCATAGAGAAGGTAAGATTGGTAAGCTGAATCTAAAACACAATCAGGCAACACATTAAGTACTATTAACATTTATTGACTTTAATTACCCATACTCAGCTATATTTTTAATTACCCATCATATATTAAAGTTACCATTTCTTTATACATATATTCTCCGTCACATAAAATAAGGATGGCTTAGGTTCTCTATCCATTCAATGGAGCAGGTGAAAATACATCAGAGTTTGTCAAAGTCTCTCTTTCACTTACTCTGGCTAAGGATCCCACCTGTTTAGCGCCTTCACAAATCTCTTCCCCTAATACACCAATAAAAGAGTGCAATTTGTATCATCAATAAAAGAGTGGGAAAATTAAGAATAAGAGAAAGCCGAAGCAGGTGCTGAACTGAAGCCTAAGTCAAGGTCTTTTTAACCCCATAGTGATCTCAGCAGGTTGCAAATACCATTCAAATATTAAAGTTTTGTCAATGTTCTTATCGAAAAGACATGGAAAAAAAAAGGGGCCCATTTAACCAAAATAAATAAGCGAGGGATGGGCCTTAATATGGACCAGAAAGACTGAAGAAGTGAGGCCTAATCGAGTGGGCTCAATCGTGGGATTGTTGAAATAACCATGCACTGAGTTCGTGCCTGATCGTGATCATCAAGTTTCATTGACATGACGGGCATGCCAATTGCCCATTTGGTGAACCCTTTTGGTGACTATTGCAATGCCTATTTTCGTGCGATATATATTACGTAGGAATGAGTTGCATTCATAATAAACCTCTCTACAACATATATTTATTCATTGAAATCTACCTTGCAATTGTATCTATTAATTCACAAATCAAACTCGTATCCTAACTCGCCGTCATTTTCTATTCTTAAGCTATCTTTTATTTTGTTTTTTTTTTAATAAAAAGGATTTTAATGTGGATCTCATCATCAGTTCAGAATTCTATTAGTAGATAAGGTTTTTTTACTGCTTCAATTTTACAATCTTTTCATAATTTAGAACAGTTAGCCCACACTCTTTAACAGATCCCCTTCACCACAGATAAGTAAAATGAAGATATCCGAGATAATAATGGAACACAATACTGAACCACAACTCTCGCAAACAAATATGATGAAACAGTCGATTTTCTTTCCACTAGACACACACCTCTAGGTGCAAGCTATCTTCCACTTTGTTGATTTCAAAATATAAGTTTGTGTACATCATGTACTTATTATTTATAATTTTGAGTATAAAAATAATAATTATTAATTCTCAAATAACAGTAATAAAGTTTCAATTTATTGACTAATAGAAGTTAAAAATAAACAACAATATATATAATTATCTATATCAGTTTTATAGGGAGTAGACAAAATTTGAAAATTTAAATGGATAGACTTTTTTTAAAAAAATAAAAATAAAATATTTTAGGCTTACATATATTTGATAAACAAACGGATGAACCTTAATTGAACTTGATTGGATTTCTTTTGAACATAATTATTTTTTAGATACGGATTGCTTGGCTGGCACAAATAAGATAATGTAGTGCATGCAGGATTGTACATAATTATATTTTAGATCTAGTCTAGTCTGGCCTGGTTCAACCCGGACAGGACAATACTGTATGGTGCAATAACGGACTAATTATAAACTATTTATTCTATATTTTGGTGCATGTTGGAGGAGATTATTAAATTTTTTATTATATATATTCTTACAGCATAATTTTACATTATATTTATATTAAAAATGAATTTTTTTAATATTTTACCTCTAAATAATATGCAGATATTTTTTTTAACATAGTTACATAATATTTCATATAAAAATTACAAATAATTTTAGCAAGTATTTATATCATAAACATTACAAAGTTAAACATAAACATATTAATATCCATCATATTGGATTTTTTTATTTTTTTTTGGTAAATCCATCATATTGGATTGAGTACGAGAGGAAGCATAAAAAAAAAAAAAAAAAGAAATTGTCATTTGGGGGTCAGAATAAACAAAGGATAATGAAATAAAAAATAAACTATTCACAAAATTATCCGATTTAATTTTTATTTGAGACGCTACCAAGCAGCAGACTTGAACTAAATATAGTCCAATTCGACCTTTATCAAAGATAATCAGTGACCTTCCACATAATTCTTTCCTATTTGATTTGGTGACTCCATTACTTTAGGAATATTTTAATTGATGTAATTAATTTTGTACAGCTATTTTTTTTTTCTTTGGGTGCTTTTTCTGAAGTTGATCAGTCTGTCTTCAATGATAATTATGTTTTTAAATTTCCTTTTCTTTTTTATATATCATTTGTTTTTCTTAGAAAATTAACGTTAAACAATTTGGACTGATTTTGTTTTCTTCCATGGATGTTCAAATTCAATGAATGGAACCTATGCATGCACACCTGGTTAGAATTTATTTTAAACAGATGTCAAACTATTAATAAATAAATAAATAATTGAGGATATTGAAATTCAGGTTTAGTAAAGTAATTTGTTAAACACACACAGTCAAACTCGGGATATCAAACAATGAGTACGCAATCAACCAATTTGTTTTTATCTGATTTTAGTGTCGTAACTCCCGTTTATAAGAGAGAGAAAAGCAGAAAATCAAATTGATAGAAATCATGGAGTAAAATATATAAAGTGCCCTGAAAGAACAGAAGCCTAGGGGGCCCAAAATAGTAACCTCACAAATGTGAACGAAACAACAAGTCTAAAAACATACAATAAATATAAATTTGAAACCACTAAGCTGTGCTAAAATGATTGTAGTAAATTTGGAAATATAAATAGCTACACAGTCCCCAGCTAGTGTCTCTCACAAAATGAGCACCCTCGTGAATACACTGCTCGACGGAAGTCTGAAACTTACAAATTAAAGCACCACTCGCGCTTGACTACTACTCTGTCCGCCAAAACTGCACGATGTTGACTGAGCATGCGCGATTTCGAATTTTCACTGTTGAACTCAAACACACAGATAATATACAAAATCAGAACGCATTTGGGCTGTGATGTAGTAGAAGAAAATTAACACTACTCTCACATATATTTATAAAATTTCAAATTCAAATTTTAGTAAATTCTGTTTAATACATCAAGTACACGTAGTTTAATGATTACTGTATCAAATTTCTTTTTCATTAAAAAAAATATGTATAAATTAGAAAACTGATAATACTCTAACATTTATTTGTAAAAGTTAGGTTCGAATTTTGATAAAGAAAAATTTATTCCAAAAATATATATATGTATATAAATCATAAAGCAAAATAAACAATAATATTAAATATTATCACACAGTTTTTTTTTTTCAATAGTATTAAAATTACATATATAGTCAAACAATTAGGAATATTTAATAAATTTTAGTTAAATATGATCATAACTTATAATAAGTTAAGGAATTTATTTCTTTTTGTTTTGCCTCTTCTACTCTACAATGATTACTGAATTTTTATTTGGGATAAAATTAAATCAGAAAGATCAAAAAATAAAAATATCATTTTATAAAATAAATAGTCGAAAGATCACATGAAAGTAAAGAAAATACTGACCAGTCCCATAATAAAATAATATGTATATATTAATATAAATTGCTAAATCAAAAATTATATATATATGTATGCCCCATTTTCTTACTATAAATACGTTTTACAAGTTCCAAACTAGGAAGGCTCAGTATAAAAATACTTGAATTAAGTTTGTCGGGTGGCTCCTCCACTGGACTTAACAGGCTTTCTGTTTTACCAAGTCCCATTAGCTTACCTTAAAACACTTGTTGGACTCCATTGTTCCAAAGCTCAAACACTCACTGTCCCTCAGTCTCCACCATTCAATTTCAAGTTCTATGTGTGTTTGCTTTGAAAAAGATTTGCCAAGGGATATTGTCTTCGGTTTCCCGAGCTTCGGCCGTGGCACTGCTAAGCCGTCGTATTTCAAAACTGCGGCTTCTGCGTTGGAATCGCATCCCACCATCCCAGTACTCGACGTCCTTTATAAAGGCATAGGTCCACATATCCAGGTCCAAGTTGTCACCATTCACATCAATGCCACCTTATTGGATTGTATCTCTTACTGTTATCTCACTGCTTGAGCTTTGGGCTGGTTTATATGCTCATCTCTACTCGTACTATCTCTCATAGGTGTGTTGTCACGGTTTTACTCATCAATAAAGTGAATCTTTTCCCATGAATTCTGCTTTCCTCTTTACACCAGAGCTTGCACCATTTTACGACAGGACAGTTATTAAGGACTGGAGGGAGGAGAAAGAATGCTTTTTAAGAAGTTATGTAATTTCATAATACGGATATACATGGATATGAACTATTCATTTAGACATCAGCTAATATCTTATCAAATATATATCTGTGAAATTGCACAACCTCCTGAATGCATGACCGAATCAAGTGTACCCAATAGCAGAAGCCCAGTCAAGTTTCACGCGGTTCTGTACGAGCCACGTTGGAATTGAGTCGAAACGACACAGAGATGTTATGTGTAAAAACGTTCGGTTCAAATCTCGACGTTTATGCCAGCATGCGGCTGCACTGTGAATTCTTGACGAGTTTCTTTGTACCCTTTATTCTCCCAATAAAACTAGACAACTCACCATTTTAAATTTATTAAATTTTATAGATATTATGTTACTTTCTATTCCCTCTGTTTTCTCTGTCTTATGTGTTCTTTGCCTTTTTGTTTTATGTTTTAGTTTTAGCTTCCTTTGCCCTTTTTGTCTTCAACGAATTTGGTTAGCCGACTTTGTATCTATTTTTTTTTTTTAGAATATTTATCCTTATTTTTCCCTAGCTTTTGCTTTTATTATATTTATATATACTACTTAGTAAATTAATATTTTGCTTAACATGTTTGACATAATTATGATAATACAAAACAAATAATTACATGAAACTTTTCTATTTACATAAATTAAATTTCGCAAAACAAAGCCTTAAGAACTAGGAGATTCGTCGAAACAAAAAGAGGGTATGGAAGTGTAAAAAATTAAAAAGAAAAGGAAAAGCCGCTTGAAGGAAAAATAAGTAAAAAAAAAAAAAAAAGGTAAATAGAGAGATAAAGAAAGCAATGAGCATTACCTATTAAATTTGATATTATAAGTTGTTTATTTTTTATAGAAGGAATAAAAAAAATTAAACAGATGATTTATTTTCATAAAATATATGAGAAACTTTATGTATCTGCATCCATAAAATTAAATAATTTATCATACGAATAATTGTGGCAAAAGGAATCTTTCCATAAAAAAATATAATAATAATAAAAAATGGAACTTGGACTGTCTTAGTAATATAATATATGCAACCAACCATATGCAGAAGTAAAAGCTATAAAGTGGGCTATTGAAATTGCCGTCGAGCAGCAATGGTCGAAGGCCTTGTTTCGAAGTGACAATTAGATTTCTGTCAAAGATATCGTTTCAAAGGAAGATCTAGGCAGCTGAGATACTTGGTATGAAATTATGAATATTAAGGAGAAGTTCTTTAAAAATTATGAAAAAATTGCTTGGATTAGTAGAAGCTTAAATCAAGCTGAAGATCAGCTAGCAAAGCACTCTCTTACTTGCTCCCTTTGGTTGTCTTTTTTTTTAATAATGTTCTTTCTTTTCTTCAGCACCAAATTCAGTTAGATAAGCTGGCGGGGGTTTTAGTTTATAATGACTTCTCCTCTGCAGGCCTTTTTTTGTATTTAAATACAAGTTTTTTTTCAAAAAAAAAAAAAATCATGTGCCTGCAGATCAAAATCAAGAAGTTTCATTGATTTCAAAGGGATGCACATTGCCTACACGATGACCTCAATTATTATTCGATTTAAAATTTTCAAAACATGGTCAGCTTTATTCATAAATCAAATATATTCCAAACTAGCTGTCATCGAAATATGAGTGAATAAAGTTCTAAACAAAGATCTTAAAAAGTTTATAAAGTAGCTTTAGTTATTCTTGGTTACTTCTTTTATGGTGGAACGGCTAGGAATTATGTTATGACCAATAATGTGAAAAAACATAATTAAAACTTTTGTATATAATATGGCGGCATGTCCAATGCCATTATTATTATATTATCTTAATTTGCAACCAGATCTATGTTACTCACAAAAATATAAAAATAAAAAATCTATAAAATAGTTATATCATTTTGGCCTTCCAAACTGCAGCCCCAAAAGTGTCTCCCTCTAACCTCTTTCGACGTAATATGGCTATGATTGCCACCAGTCGAGCGCCTTTTCTCTTATCAAGTCCCTTCACTCATCACCACCAAACCCTTCTTGGACTCCAATGTTCCAAAGCTCAAACACTCATTGTCTCTCACTCTTCACCGCTACCTTCCTCCAGCAGGAAATCTCACTTGGCCCCATGACTCCCACAAACGCATCCTCACTTACGTCGACTGTGACGGAGTTTCTTTCACCGTCGCCGAGTCCACCATGGACTCTCATAATCTATGATCTAGCGATGATTTTCGTCGTCAAGCTACCACATTCCATCCTCTATTACCAAGATTGTCAATGTCCCACGAACTAGCATCCGCTATAGCACTCCAAGTTACCGTGTTTCCAAACTGTGGCTTTGGTGTTGGAATCGTCTTCCACCATGCAGTTCTCGACGGTAAAACCTCGACGTCGTTTCTCAAGGCATGGGCCCACGTATCCAAATCTGAAGCAGACTCGGCGGCGATGGTATCGTTGCCACCTGAGCATACACCATATTACGACAGGACAGTTATTAACGATCCGGAGGAGTATGTAGCTGCTTACCTAAATGCATGGATGAGTCTGGGTGGACCCAACAACAGAAGCGAAGTTCCAAGTTATTCAGCACGAGGTTCCTTTGAATTGACTCGAAACGACATAGAAAGGTTAAGAAAACATGTCGGCACCAGTTACGATGGCCATGAATTCACGAAAGGTTCAGTTCGTTTCTCCACCCTTTCGCTAGCGTGCGGCTACACGCGGGTTTGTTTGGTCAAAGCTTTAGAAAAGCAAAACGGAAACAAAGAAATTGGTCTACACTGTGGACTGCCGCCCTCGATTGAAACTGGCTATTCCTTCAACATATTTTGGAAACTGCGTTGGTGGTGGTCTTGTATTTGTAGAAGCAGACGACCTAGTTTGTGAGGATGGGTTAGTCTCGGCTGTGGTGTTATTGAGCAAATCCATAAGAAATATGGACGGCATGAATGGATTTATGTGGTCGAAAGAAGATGTGGTTGGATATATCCATTCGACTGCTGAGACTGGTAATGAAATGGGTCCGATTGGTGTTGCTGGGTCACCTCGGTTTGAGGTTTACAGCACTGATTTCGGGTGGGGAAAACCTAAGAAGGTGGAAATGACTTCTATAGAAAGAACAGAAGCAATCTGTACGTCGTAAAGCTAAAATGGCAATGGAGGAGTTGAGACCGGACTGGTTTTGAAGTTGGAAAAAATGGAAGCTTTTGCTTCTTTATTTGCCAAAGGCCATGAAGCCTTATGAAAGCCGTACATTAATTAATTAAGAATAAGGATGTCCGTTTGTTTAGGAGTAGATCAAACAAAATACGTCGGGAGACTCTTACTCTCAACTCGATCGCACCTATCTATTTTATATCTTTTTGTTATTTTAGTATCGTTTCTATATTTTCTGCTTCTTTAATACCAAAAATCTTTAACATTAATTGTAAATCTATATATGGGTAACAAAGTACAAATCCCTAACTGACATATATATAACCTTGAAAATTGGTAACTCAATACCAAATTAGTAACATTGGACGTTGGTAATTTCTAGATCATTTCATTTGGAAGACTAGTATAGAATGTAGATCATTGGATAAAAAATTTGGAGGTCTATAATGGGCATTAAACAGGAGATGTGATGATAAGTCAGCAAAGATGAGGAGAAAGGAAATTTGTAACACATGTAGACGTGAGGGACGGGGTAACACATGTAGACGTGGACTAAGTGTAAAAGTGCTAATCAATAAATCAGCAAGTTTCAATGGTTGCATAATTCGTTACTGACGCATGATTCATATGACTTTTTATAAAAGATTAAAAATATTATTTGGAAGACTAGTGTAGATGGCAGGACAAAAAATTGCGGAGGAATAATTAGGAAAATCATCCAACAATTAATCTCGATGTGAAGCGTGTGGTCTGGATGGCTTACATTTTAAATCATACAGCTGCTATTACTATTTAGTTTGCTGACTATTGGGACTCCTGACTCCTATTATCTTATGCTTAATATTAAAGAAAGGTTGAGAGACAGCAGCTAAAAACCTTTTTGTTTGCTTAAGATAGATGCTTTTGAAATAATGGCTCACCAACAATTGACCATGAAAACACTTGAGCTTTGCAAGGTGGCTCCTCCGCCACAACCACCACACTCGGCCTCACAGCCAAAGGTTCTGCCTCTGACCTTCTTCGACATACTCTGGCTAAGGTTCCCTCCTGTAGAGCGCCTTTTCTTTTACCAAATCCCTTCCATTAACACACAGCTCTTCCTCCACTCTATTCTTCCGAAGCTCAAACACTCCCTCTCTCTCACCCTTCGACACTTCGTGTTTGTCGCAGGGAATCTTATTTGGCCCGACGATTCTCACAAACCCATCATCCATTACGCTGACGGCGATGGCGTTTCTCTTACCGTAACCGAGTCCAACATGGACTTCTATCATCTATCACGCAACGATTTTCGTGAAGCTGATGAATGTCAATCTCTGATACCCCACTTAGCAGTGTCCCATGAACAAGCAGCGGTGTTGGCTCTACAAATTACTCTGTTTCCAAACTCTGGATTTTGCATTGGAATTACGTCCCACCACGCTGTTCTCGACGGTAGATCTTCGACCTCGTTTATGAAGGTGTGGGGTCAGATTTGCAAAGACGACGGAGCGGATTCGTCGTCGTTTAACCCATCCTACGACAGGACGCTCATCGAAGACCCGGCTGAGCTTGAATCACTTTTCGTGAACGAGTGGCGAAAGGAAGGCTCACCCAACATGAATAATAATAGAAGCCTCATTTTAAGGGAGTTTCAAGTACCACCAGGTTCAGTACGAGCCACTTTTCAATTGATTAAGGAGGACATAGAAAAGTTAAGGCAATCTGTTTGTGCAAAGAACTCAAAGAGTCCATCTACCTTTTCCCTAATATGTGGGTACCTATGGGTCTGTTTAGAGAAAGCAATGATAGACATAAACAAAGAGAGAGCAATCTTTGCGTTCAGCGTGGACTCAAGGTCTCGCTTGAAACCTACTCTCCCTTGTACGTATTTTGGAAACTGCATAGCAGCCTGTATAGTAGTTGCAAAGAGAGAAGAGCTAATGGGAGAAAATGGGGTAAGCTTTGCTGTGGAAACAATAAGTGAAGGTATAAGAGGTTTGGATGATGGAGTTTTAAAGGGTGCGGAGACTTGGGTTTCGTCTATCAATTCTGTTCGGAGTGAAAGAATCACTAGCGTTGCGGGTTCACCGAGGTTTGAGGTATACAGCACTGATTTTGGGTGGGGAAGGCCATGGAAGGTGGAGATTAGTTCTATAGATAGGACTGGTGCGATTAGTCTGTCAGAGAGTAAAAATGGCAATGGAGGGTTTGAGATCGGATTGGTTTTGAAGTTGGAAGAAATGAAGTCTTTTGCTTGTTTGTTTGCTAAAGGTCTTGAAGCCCTCTGAGAATGTTGTTTTTTTTTTTTTTTCAAGGTTGTAGTAATGGAGACGACCCATGTGAGTTTTGGCTGCAGACTTTTTGCAGGCTGTGGTCGGCATCTTTAAAGTAAGGTCTCCAACTTTCTATTTCGGGTAGTTTGAATAATTCTGAAAACCAAAACTATGTAATTCCACAATCCACATGAATTGAATGCTTATCTATATCATTTCAAGAATCATCCAGTGTTCATTAGTTGAGGTCCACAACACCCAATTTTACTCGTATATTTGATATCTGTTTCACACGCATAATGCACCTGATTTGATGTACTAATCAGTCCAGTAATACGCTACAGCCACCAACAAATTTTATCAACTTAAAATACCGATGAAGAAAACGCAAATTGAGTTGCCGTTTTGACTTGCGTTTGTTTGGCGCGCACCAGTACTTAGTAGTTAGTACCTAACTCGGTGTAGAGGTCCCCCATGTGGCTTACTCAGTCACCGAGTTCTCTCTCCCAATTACCTTCTTTAAATTCCTTACAGGTTGTATTTAAACCGATGGTTACAGAAGACTATTTAGCTCCGACTAATAAGTAGACAGAAATGGAGCTTTTTCTATATATGGCAGATTCAAGGTGGAGGAGTTAATGATATTGGTCTGGTTTTCAAAGAAGCATGATAATTACTGGGCCTAAAAGCTCTCTCAATTCATTCCTGGTACATACTCAAAGACAGTGCCAGCTGAGACAGAAACCAAATTAAACTTCATAAGCTTGTGCTCTTTGATCAATCAATGGACCATGATCAACATAAGCTCAATTAAGAGTTCGTCAAAGTCTCTCTTTCACTTACTCTGGCTAAGAGTCCCACACCTGTCCAACGCTTTTACAAATCTCGTCCCCTAATACACCAATAAAAGAGTGCAATTTGTATCGTCAATGAAACAGCGAGATCTGTTAGGTGAGTGAGTTTGTTCCTTTAGAACTTCTATAGGGTTCATAAGAAAAAAAAAAAAAACGAATTGGAAGAACAGAAACATAGGGATCCCAAAATAGTAACCACCCAAATGTGAACTAAACAATAAGTCTAAAACCATTCAATAAATAAAGCAACACTGGCACTTGACTTTAACCCACTAATAAACATGCTCGTTAAACGTTTGAAACCACTAAGCTGTGCGTTGATGAGCTTTTTATGTCCCCTTTAGAATATTGGCATAGCACGCACCACCGTGTCCCAGTCCCCAGCTAGTGTCCTCACAAAATTAGTAACCTCACAAATACACTACTCAACAAAAGGTCAGAAACTCACAAATTAAAGTGCCACTCGCACTTGACTGCTACTCTATCCAGTAAACGTTCACGATTCTGAATTTACACTATTGAACTCGCACACAAACACACAATATAAAATCCCATGATGCACTCTAGTATTCCGTGTAGCTTCAAAGAAGCTTTAGATCTTCATGACACAGCCCCAGGTCCAAATGGTGAAGGTAGTTGAGGTTTGTCGGGTGGCTCCGTCACCGGATTTACCAAGCTCAGCCTCCCCAAAGTCTCTCCCTCTTACCTTCTTTGATCTACTCTGGCCGTAAGGTTCCCACAAGTTGAGCGCCATTACTTCTATGAAATTTCTTCCCCAAACACGTCCATATTTGATTCCATAATCCCAAAGCTCAAACACTCACTTCCTCGCTCTGTGTGGAAACCTCATTTGGCCCCAAGACCCACCCAAACCCATCCTCAACTATATTCCAAATAACTAGTATAAATAGGTGACTCCTCAACTCTCCCAAACCAAGTTTGTCAGGTGGCTACTCCGCCGGACTTAAAAGGCTTGTCAGCCCCGAAGTCAAATATATTCCAAGCTACATTTTTTATCAAACCCAAAACTGAGGTTTGGTTTATCGGATTATATAGTTTAAAATGGCACAGCCTCATTCAGTGAAAACAGTTGAAGTTTGTAAGGTGGCTGCTTTGCTGAACTTAACAGGCTCGGCTGCAACCCCAAAGTCACTCCCTCTAACCTTCTTCCACATACTTTTCTTAGGAATGCAGCCACTTCAGCGCCTTTTCTTTTATCAAGTCCCTTCACTCATCACCACCAAACTCTTCTTGGACTCCATTGTTCCAAAGCTCAAACACTCACTGTTTCTTACTCTCCACCACTACCTTCCTCTTGCAGGAAATCTCACTTGGCCCCAAGACTCCCACAAGCCCATGGTGGACTCGGCAGTGACGGGGGCCACGAGTTCACGAAAGGTTCAGTTCGTTTCTCGACCTTTTCGCTAGCGTACGGCTACACGCGGGTTTGTTTGGTCAAAGCTTTAGAAAAACAAAACGGAAACAAAGAAATTGGTGTACACTGTGGACTGCCGACCTCGATTGAAACTGGCTATTCCTTCAACATGTTTTGGAAACTGCGTTGGTGGTGGTCTTGAATTTGTAGAAGCAGACGACCTAGTTGGTGAGGATGGGTTGGTCTCGGCTGTGGTGGTATTGAGCAAATCCATAAGAAATATGGACTGCATGAATGGATTTATGTGGTCGAAAGAAGATGTGGCTGGATATATCCATTCGACTGCTGAGACTGGTAATGAAATGGGTCCGATTGGTGTTGCTGGGTCACCACGGTTTGAGGTTTACAGCACTGATTTCGGGTGGGGAAGACCTAAGAAGGTGGAAATGACTTTTATAGATAGAACAGGAGCAATCTGTATGTCGGAAAGCAAAAATGGCAATGGAGGAGTTGAGATCGGACTGGCTTTGAAGTTGAAAAAAATGGAAGCTTTTGCTTCTTTTTTTGCCAAAGGCCTTGAAGCCTTATGAAAGCCGTACATTAATTAATTAAGGATAAGGATTGTCCGCTTGTTTAGGAGTGGATCAGACAAAATAAGTCGGGAGGCTCGTACTCTCTCCCCGGACCTATCCATTTTGTATCTTTTTGTTATTTTAGTATCGTTTTTATATTTTCTGCTTCTTTAATACCAAAAATCTTTAACATTAATTGTAAATCTATCTATGGGTAACAAAGTACAAATCCCTAACTAATATATATATATAACCTTGAAAATTGGTAACTCAATACCAAATTAGTAACATTGGACGTTGGTAATTTCTAGATCATTTCACTTGGAAGACTAGTATAGAATGTAGATCATAGGATAAAAAATTTGGAGGTCTATAATGGGCATTAAACAGGAGATGTGATGATAAGTCAGCAAAGATAAAGGGAAAGGAAATTTTTAACACATGTAGATAGATGTAAGGGGAGGAAATTGGTAACACATGTAGATGTTGACTAAGTGTAAATGTACTATGGCCAAGGAAATACCATGTGGATTGTTTAGTTTTTTTTTTTTTGATGAATAATGTGGATTGTTTAGTGGGTTTGGCCAAGGAAATACCATGAGTTTGACAACTCTAGGATGAGCAAGTTACGTGATGCCCAATCCATTCTTCTTACTTTTGGAGACTAGTCGCTCTAGTAGGTATCTATATCTTTCAATTTTGTTTTGGTATCTAAAAATGGTCGTATGAATTATTAATTCGATTAAGAGATATAAACTATTTATTATTTTATCTATATAATTATATGAAAATCTAGAATAATATGCTTATATCCTAAATAGTTTTTTTTTTTTTCATTTTAATAAAGTGAATACATCTAAATACTAAGTGTAAAAGTACTAATCAATAAATCAATAGGTACAACCTCAATTTTAACAAATAAATGTGAAATGTGAGGACCGTATTGGTTTTTTCATCACGCGCACACCGCACACCGTCAGGAGCTGTCTCTGTTATCCATTGCTCAGTCCATCAATTGTTTGTTTTATTCTATGGCGTACGTATGAAATACTCCATAGGCATGCTTCACCAAATACAGCTAACGTGAAGAGACTGCACTAGGGGTAATAATAATGCTTTGTAAATATTATATATATGGGTTGGGTAATAAGATACAAATATTAAGTAACAAGGCTGTAAACTGGTTAATAATATACAAATTTCAAGTAATAAAAACATAAAATAGAATAAAAAGCATGAATTTCAAACAATATAATTATAAAATTGGTAATTAAATTGAAATATAGTAGACATTAATAACACAATTCATCAAGTAATAAGAACTTGAGATGGATAATGCAACTTTAATTTCTTAACATCATAATTTGTTTTTGCAACACATTACAAAATCAAGTGACACATATAAGAAATAGGTTTATATGTAGAACCTAATTTTGGTTACTGATGCATGATTTTTAGTGAAATGCTGATGCATGATTTATGTGACTTTTTATAAAAGAGAAAATATTATTTGGAAGACTAGTCTGCATGGTAGTATAGAAAATTCCGGAGGAATAATTAGGAGACTTATAGGACTCAAACAAGAATAGTGGCAGTCAACAAAGGCTCATTATATATTATATATGATTCTTTTGTGTGGTTGGTCAAAGAAAGTGACTGTTTTTTTTTTTCAATAAAAAAAAGATCTTATGGTTCAGAATTGCTATATAGATTTAGCATTCAATAAAAATTCTAGAACAGCTAATCTCTAGAACAACTAATCTACATTACTAACAGGTCCTCTAAATCATCCCTAAGAAAGTACGGGGGTGGCCTATCAATTAATCGCGATGTGCTTACATTTTAAATCTTCCAACTGCTATTATTTTAAGATGCATGCTTTTGATTTAGAGAATCATCCACCGTCTTCCATTGCTTTTCTTATTAGCATATAGATTGTTCCCACAGCTTTGTTTGAAATAATGGCTCAGCAGCAATTGGTCATGAAAACACTTGAGGTTTGCAAGGTGGCTCCGCCGCCACAACCACCACACTCGGCCTCACAGCCAAAGGTTCTGCCTCTGACCTTCTTCGACATACTCTGGCTGAGGTTCCCTCCTGTGGAGCGCCTTTTCTTTTACCAAATCTCTTCCATTAACACACAGCTCTTCCTCCACTCTATTCTTCCGAAGCTCAAACACTCCCTCTCTCTCACCCTTCGACACTTCGTGTTTGTCGCAGGGAATCTTATTTGGCCCGACGATTCTCACAAACCCATCATCCATTACGCTGACGGCGATGGCGTTTCTCTTACCGTAACCGAGTCCAACATGGACTTCTACCATCTATCCAGCAACGATTTTCGTAAAGCTGATGAATGTCGATCTCTGATACCCCACTTAGCAGTGTGCTATGAACAAGCAGCGGTGTTGGCTCTACAAATTACTCTGTTTCCGAACTCTGGCTTTTGCATTGGAGTAACGTCCCACCACGCTGTTCTCGACTGTAGATCTTCGACCTCGTTTATGAAGTTGTGGGGTCAGATTTGCAAAGACGACGGAGCGGATTCGTCGTCGTTTAACCCATCCTACGACAGGACGCTCATCGAAGACCCGGCTGAGCTTGAATCAATTTTCGTGAACGAGTGGCTAAAAGAAGGATCACCCAACATGAATAATAACAGAAGCCTCATTTTTAGAGAGTTTCAAGTACCACCAGGTTCAGTACGAGCTACTTTCCAATTGATTAAGGAGGACATAGAAAAGTTAAGGCAATCTGTTTGTGCAAAGAACTCAAAGAGTCCATCTACCTTTTCCCTAGTATGTGGGTACGTATGGGTCTGTTTAGAGAAAGCAAGAATAGACATAAACAAAGAGAGAGCAATCTTTGGGTTCAGCGTGGACTCAAGGTCTCGCTTGAAACCTACTCTCCCTTGTACGTATTTTGGAAACTGCATAGGAGGCTGTATGGTAGTTGCAAAGAGAGAAGAGCTATTGGGAGAAAATGGGGTAAGCTTTGCGGTGGAGACAATAAGTGAAGGTATAAGAGGTTTGGATGATGGAGTTTTAAAGGGTGCGGAGACTTGGGTTTCGGTTATCAATTCTGTTCAGAGTGAAAGAATCACTAGCGTTGCGGGTTCACCGAGGTTTGAGGTATACAGCACTGATTTTGGGTGGGGAAGGCCATGGAAGGTGGAGATTAGTTCTATAGATAGGACAGGTGCGATTAGTCTGTCAGAGAGTAAAAATGGCAATGGAGGGTTTGAAATCGGATTGGTTTTGAAGTTGCAAGAAATGAAGTCTTTTGCTTGTTCGTTTGCTAAAGGTCTTGAAGCCCTCTGAGAATGCTGATTTTTTTTTTTTCAAGGTTGTAGTAATGGAGACGACCCATGTGAGTTTTGGCTGCAGACTTTTTGCAGGTTGTGGTCGGCATCCTTAAAGTAAGGTCTCCAACTTTCAATTTCCGGTAGTTTGAAATAATTCTGAAAACCAAAACTATGTAATTCCACAATCCACATGAATTGAAAGCTTATCTATATCATTTAAAGAATCATCCAGTGTTCATTAGTTGAGTTCCACAACACCCAATTTTACTCGTATATTTGATGTCTGTTTCACAGGCATACTGCGCCTTATTTGATGCATTAATCAGTCCAATAATACGCTACAGCCCCCAACAAATTTTATTAAAGAGTAATGTTATCTATGATTGATTTAATTGATATAACACCTGTGGCATCTATATTTTTTTTTATATTTTTAATCACATCACTTATGACAATACACAATAAAGAGAAGCATTACTGTTAAACTTTGGCAACTTTTATAGGTCTCCCAGGTCGCTTACTCAGTCACCGAGTTCTCTCTCCCAGTTACCTTCTTTGATACCCCTCTTTAAGTTCCTTACGAGTTGTATTTAAACCGATGGTTACAGAAGACTATATAGCTCCGACTAGTAAATAGACAGAAAAAGGAGCTTTTTCTATATATGGCAGATTCAAGGTGGAGGCGTTGATGATATTGGTCTGGTTTTCAAAGAAGCATGAAAATGGAGCTTTTTGCTTCTCTGTGTTTATAATTACTGGGCCGAAAACGCTCTCTCAATTCATTCCTAGTACATACTCAAAGACAGTGCCAGCTGAGACCGAAACCAAACTAAACTTCATAGGCATGTGCTCTTTGATCAATCAACGTACCATGATCAACAAAAGCTCAATTAAGTTGTTAAAATATACGTACCATTATAGTGCACAAGATAAAATATAATATATATATATATATATATATATATATACATATATATATATCAAGTACATCAATAAGAGCTTGCAGAACAAAAAAGAAAGAAACAATTTATTTACTTTGGTCATGATCAAATATCAATATTATTTTATCCATAAATATTAGAATTTGGATCAATTTGGTTTATATGTAGAGTTAAAAGTTTGAATAAGCTAAACTGCTATATGTTTCTTGATGTGTGTTACTACCAGCACTTAATATAGGTTGAGTGTGTTGTATGAATTTCACTCCAAATCTTTTTATTTTAGGCTATGTTTGGGGGAAAAGATGGAGAGAGAGAATGATGTAAAGAATTGGGGGAGGGTAAGGTGAAAGGATGGTGTAAATTGTATTGATCTTTCATTTTATTTGATATGATAAAGAGGAAAGAGATGATAAATAATTTAAATATAATTATAAATTTATTAGTTAGTAGTTAAAATTTTAACTTTTATAATCCTTTTAATATTGAAGGGATTGATTTAGACGAACTGTAATGAATTCTCCATTCATTCATCCTTCCATTCTCTCTCTCCATCAACCTCTCCTATTAAATAACCACCGTATTATCAATCCCTTTAATGATTATCCCTCCCTCTATCCCTTTGTCGATCACTCTCTCCTATCAAACAGGGGCACAGAGACGATTTTCTATGAAACATATGCATACATGTTCAAAACAAGTGCATAAATGGTACCTCATGAATATGACAGTAGTATTTTACACAAACCTCTGTCACTTCTATATTTATTTGTATTATTTCAGTGTGAGAGCTATCTTGTTTATCATCTGCTACAATGATATGAGTATACTCCAAGTTTACCATAACAGGCATTGCCCTCCATATTACTTGCATTGAGTATTTTGGCTGCACGTCCTAATTAATTTCATCATTGGTTTAAATTCCAACTCTAATATTTAATCACGTAATTTTGTCAAGTATATTTTTTTATATTTAAAACAAGAAAACAAAGCAAAAATAAAAAATAAAAAAAATCCCCTCTGCTTGTTTTGTCACAAGGCGGCGAGCGTCTCTCAATTTTCATCATTATTATAACTAATTTTTATGGAATCAATTTGTAACAATTATAAATTATAAGGGTAAACCTAAATTAGTGCTATAAATGTATTTATGTATCAATTTCCCCCTACCCCAAAATAATAATAATAATAATAATAATAATAATAATAATAATAATAATTACGTTTAGCAGTATTGTTAACGCGATGGGATTAAGTTTAACTCATGTAAGCTTAAATCTTATATATACATAATGTCATGATACGGTGAGAACCATATAAAAAAATTCCACCTAATAGTACTCCTCATTAGCATAAAAAAATACTATATTATTAAAAAGTATATATAAACTGTAGCGGATACGACAAAGATTTTTATATTAAATTTTATTAGAGAAAAATAAATTCTAAAATTTAATACTATTAAATTTATATCATATTAGCTAATAGTTTCACTTATGTTAATTTTTTTAATGACATGATATTTTTTGCTCATGTGAAATGCTGATTAAGCAAGATGCTACTCATCATGTTTTTTTCGGTGAATAAAAGTGCATTACGCACAAAAAAACACCAAAAAAAAAAAATGTTATAAAGCAAAGTCTCTTACCAGATCAACTGTATACAAAGAATTGAACTGCACAGTGGGATGATTAAAATCAGCATTAACAGAAGAAATATTATTCTTTAAATGAAATTTAGCTAGAGCGTCAACTAATTGATTGAAACTTTTGTTGATCCAAGAAATCGACCACGGCCTTGTATTAAAATGCCTTTTGATAGCTAGAACTTCATAGAAAGTATTCCAAGAGCATGGCTCTTCTTCAATGATGATAGCCTTAACAGTGGACAGAGAGTCACATAGCCACAAAACCAAGCTCCTCTCCAAAGCAAGCGTAGAGGCCCACTCTAGCGCCTTCATCTATGCCAAATTGGGTTCTAGCTTCCTCACCAACCTTGATGCCAAAAACTCCAGTCTTCCTTTGCCATTTCTAATGATCATAGCTAAGACAGTGTCAGATTTACTAGTACCAACATTAATATTAACAGTAAACCAACCACAAGGTCTGATAGGATGGGAGACCTCCTTCACAAACAAGTTTTGCAAAAATCTTCCTCAGCATCACCTACATACTCTTCCACAGGCCTTTGGAAGAAGATCATTGCCTTTTTAGTATCGCGATCCCCTCTAAACATTATCTTTGAAATGTCATTTTGTGTATATGGCCAAAACCATAACTAAAGTGGTTTCCCAGTGACTCCCATAAAATTTAAATCCTTTGGGTATAAACACAAATCAATTAAAGAAACCAGATTATTGGAGGCCAAAATATTCCACCTTAAACCTCATTTACTTTCAAAAGTGATTGCTTTAATCACAGGGCATTGACAAGAAAATATGATAAGATGATTCCACAAAATATGCTATTCATCCTGTGTTTACAAGGTTTTCACCTTTTCAATATACACACACACAAACATTATAGTTAATTGTAATGAATTTTTGCCTATCTTTAATATTGCATTAGATATGTTTCAACTTTTTTACCAACGTTGATGATATATCATATATCATGTATATGTATATATACATATAATTGAGAGTGCTTAAAACCTTTTTATTTTGTTTTAATTTCCAGACCGTATTCTTATATCAACACATGTTATCAATTATATACAATATTTAATTAATACCATTTATCAAAAAAAAAAATTTAAGAAATACCGTCGTAAAATTTTATGTTTGGAATGTGAAACCCAACGAATTTCAAATATATGGCAAATTAGACATAAATACAAAAATTTATTTTAAAAATATGTCTACTATGTTTTAGAATTAAAAAAAATAGAAAAATCCTATAGTAAATGAACAAGTATCCCATAAAGAGCACCTGGGGTGTAATCTAGTCGAAAGAAAGCTAACCCTTTCATTATATTTATTTGTGAGAATTATGATTTGAGTCTTGATAAGTTTCATTATTGCCTCAGGTGTACTCAGCTTTATTAAACTCAAAACAGATTATAAAGTTGGAGCAGTAAAAAGCTTATCTACTAATAAAATTTTAAATTGATGGGATCCATATCGAAACTCTTTTTTATTATATATATATATCCATTAAGAAAAAAGAGTATATTTATGGCCCTGATTATAAAATAGACAATAAGCTAAAAAATATGAAAAAGAAAAATTATTATTATTAATATTATTTTGGGGGATTGGAGGTAAAGTAGAAATCAGAACTTGACAGATTGCGTTAAAAAGGACTTGACCCAATCGTGTGAGACTACATCATAGTTCGCAGGCAGCATTCGAGCTCTCCATTTTCCGTGCGGTAACTGTTCATCTCCTTCCGCCTCTACCCGCGCTACGGCGAAGGAAGGCACTGCACCATCTCCGCCTTTCCATCATCGTTCACTTGCAAGCTATTACATTTCCGGTAAAGGTGCGATTTTTCATTAATTTCACAGGTTACTGCAGATTGCGTTTGCTTTGATGATTTCTTTAGCAAGTTTAAGTTGATTCTGGACTGATGCTTTGCTCGACAAAATAGAGGTCAATTTTGCCTTTTGTGAATATAACAATGTGCACATTTTTTACTATCATTCGTACGATCAGGCATTGCAATGATGATTAAATTGGTCTACTTTGGTATTTTTCTTCAATGTCTCTCATTTATTCAAAAGGGTTTTGTTCCTTTGGTGTTGTGAGCTAGATTTAGGGTTTATATTTCGAGCTTTACTATGTTTGGATTCAAGTAATGAATCAATGTTGACTTGAGAACATTTATTTTAGGGTTTTCTTAGAATGCGTGTTCTTCATATATCATGCTCGTTTCCTTTTTTAATGAAAATGTGGGTAAATTTAAATATAGCGAGCGCCTGTCATGTTCATTTTCAGTGCTTATCAGAACCAGTCCAACGTGGTCCTTTTCTAGGATCACTCTTATAAATAAGTTGATAGTCGGTAATAGTAGCGATGCTTAATTTAATGTTTACGTGCGTTATGCTATCTTCCTCATCTCTCCTACTAGTTGGACTTTGGTTTTCTAATTTATTTTGGTTTCTAAAAGGTATGGTGGTATGAGATAGTAAAGTTCTTTGGTTGGTCTTTTGACAGAATGGCCTTACAGACAACAGCTCCTCCAACAGCTCCTACTGCCCAATTTGTTGGAAATGCTTTTGTTGAGCAGTATTACCATATTCTCCACCACTCTCCTGAATTGGTGTATAGATTTTATCAGGATTCAAGCATGCTAAGCCGCCCTGATTCCAATGGTGTGATGACTTCAGTAACAACAATGCAAGTAAGTTTCTTGGGACTGTCATTAATTGTTGTATTATTGTCATTTTTTGTCTTGGGTCTACATAAGCTCCTTGATTGAAATTGTTGAAAAGGTAAAAAAGAACGCTTTTTATTTGATGGTTTTATGAACAAGTACTTGTAAAGATTTTTTTTTTTAATAAGCCTTAGTATTTCCTGCTTCAAGAATATTACCGTTTTGTTTTCTCTTTGGAGCAGGGTATCAATGAAATGATCCTTTCCTTTGATTATAAGGACTACAAGGCTGAGATAAAAACTGCAGATGCACAGAATTCTTACAAAGAAGGGGTTACTGTGTTAGTAACTGGATGCTTAACGGGAAAGGATAACTTGAAAAGGAAATTTGTACAATCATTTTTTCTTGCCCCACAAGACAATGGGTATTTTGTCTTGAATGATGTCTTTAGATATGTAGAAGATGGAGAACTGTTGGAAAACCATCCGGTTAATGGAGTTGATGATGCTACAGCAGCTTCATTAACGGAAGATCCTGGTAGGTTTGCTATCTTTTCTCATTTCTTGTTTGCTGCACCTGTATCTCTTTTATATCTTCTAAAATTTTGTTTGCAGAGCCAACTCATGTTCCTGATCCTCCTGTACCGGATCCAGCAACTGCTCATATGAATGCAGATAAAAATGTTGTTGAGAAAACCTATGATGCATCAGAGCATGAGAGGGAATTGGTTAATGAGAAAGAGCCTGTTGCAGAACACCCATCTCATTCATATGGGAATGATGTCTCTATGGAAGTCGAATCAGCTTCTACTACAGCCCTAGAGGATGCTCCAAAGAAGTCATATGCATCAATTGTGAGTTGACAAACACTCTTGTTTTTGTTAGCATGAGTCAGTGTTTAAGTATTTGTTTCTCAAAGCTAGTAATGTCATTGTAGGTAAAAGTAGCAAAAGGGAGTCCAGGAACAAGTACAACTAAAGTTTATGTGCCAACTAATTCTGTAAAAGTTTCTTATAAGAAGACTGATAAACCGTCTGTTGAATCAGCGCCTCCTGTTTCAGTGCCTGAAGCGTCAGCACCAACTAGCCCTGGCACTCCAGAGAGTGGCAATACTTATGAGGAAGGCAAGCGTGACTTTTTTTTTTTTTTACCTAAATACCTAAATTCCTTACCCTGTGTTTTTGCCCTTGATTCTTCAAATACTTTAAGACAAGCAAAATTAGATTATTTCTTATCTTTTGTTTAAAAATCAGGACCATGCATTTAAAAAGAGAAGCTGGAGTTGTTTGTTTGGACTTAATCTATACTTTTGCTTTACACCATTTGAGTTTAATATATTTGCTTATTCCCCAAATTTGAAGATTTCTAAATTCAATATGCCATTGCATTCCTTGCAGTTGAGGAGGGGCACTCAATTTATGTACGTAATTTGCCCTTTAATGTAACGGTTCCTCAGCTTGAGGTAGAATTCAGAAAATTTGGACCAATAAAGCATGGAGGTATCCAAGTCCGAAATAATAAGGTTTGTCACTGACACATTGCTGGCATAGAACGTGAGCTGGATTTTCTGACAAATTTTTTATGACATCCTCTCAATCAATTTTTGGTCTGTGCAGCAACAAGGATCCTGTTTTGGCTTTGTTGAATTTCAGTCTTTAAGCTCCATGAATAATGCCATTCAGGTATGTCCATTGTTTGATTGATATCCAAGTCTTGTTGGAATTTTAGGTATTTTCTTTAATCTTGAATGCTGCTATGTAATTTATGTCTTTAGATTTTTCTGTTTCACTTAAGTCAGGTAAGCTTTATTGCAACTATTTCGGACAGGGCAAATGCCTTCCATCTCCCCTTGTCTCTTAAACGATCAACTATCAAGTGCCACATGTTACTAATATATTGCACACAACCAAGATCTATCATGTCTACCAAGAAATTAAATTGCAGTTTGAATGTGAAAAGTAAAACAATTTTAGGAAACCTAACATTCTGCTCATGGTTATCAAACACTGTTGCTTATTTCAGCCTGATTTAAGAAAGAAACATACCCATGTACTAAACACATTATCTGAACTATGCAGTTCAACAATATAGAGGTCTCTACATTGAACTAATGAGGACCATGGATATAATCTGAGAAACTATTCATCAATAAGACAGTCCTGCTTTGACCTGTCGAGTTGATTTACAAGTATGCAACCCTTATTATAAGGGCCAATGCTGCAGGTCTAGATTCATATTGAACGGTTATAGAAACATGTTTTTTGTTGGTGTGGACACTGGACAAGGCGTATAAGAGAACCTTAGGCTGGTCCATGGAGTTTCTTATCATTTGTTGTGACATCTTTAGCTTCTTTCCGTTAAATTCTCTCTCTTGTTTAACACGTATCTATTAGTGATTCTATTTGTTTCAGCCATGTTTCATTTAACAATGAAACTAACAATGAAACTATAGTTCAGGCTTCACCTATCAATATCGAGGGCAGGCCAGCTGTTGTTGAGATAAAGAGAACTACCACTCGAGGTAAGTTCGATTGTAAAGGTGTTTTATTACTCCTTGTTAGCTGAATTGATTATATTTAAGTCTGAAGCAATTACAAAGTTAGTACAGGGAAAACATTCATTGATGTCTTGTCTGTTAATGACTTTGCTATGAGATATGGATGAACAACCTCTGCAGTAGTTAGTTTAATGAGAAACAACTGTTTATCATGTGGTATTTGCAGTTGGTAGTGGCGGAAGAGGTAGATTTCCTTCAGGAAGGGGAGGGTTCCGAAGTGACAGCTTTAGGGGTCGTGGGAATTATGGTGGTGGTGGTCGGAGCTTTGGTAGAAATGAGTACGTGAGCAGGGGTGAATTCTCCGGTCGTGGTAGGGGTCCAGCTGGGCGTGGTGGAGATGGATATCAGCAAGGAAGAGGTAGAGGTGGCCGTGGAAGCGGACAAAAGCACAATGCTATCACTGCAGGAAACTTTTCATCGTGATTTTTTCTTTGGTGGAAGTTTTTGATGATGAATTTACTTTCATGGTTAGTGCATTTAGGTGGGTCTCATAAAGGTGTGTTTTTTCTATTACATCAGTTAAAGAAAGTGAAGTCATCCACTTGTGCACTGGAAACATTGAGACGAGGCATTTGCTCTAGTTTAGGAATTTTTTTTTTTTTTTTGGGGTTTATAGAATTTTGGCTAGGGGCAGCTTTTCTTTCCCAATTGGGACCAATGTAACTTCAGATCAGAAACTTGAGGTCATCCTTCACTTGTGTTGAAGTTGAATTGATGGAAATTGCATAGTTGTAGTATCTAATAGCTGTAATGGAATGTCATTTTTAACACTTAAAAAGATAGACGGAGATGTTTGACTGGGAATGCCTCGCCTCTCATTTTCCCTGTTCCTATTGCATGTTTGGCGTAAAATATTCACGTGCATGAGTGGTTTATATTTATACGGACGGTTTTGAATTTTGTTTATTAGTCTGTGCTCATCAAGATTAAGTGTTAAATAAAAATCACAAAGTGAAGTCATCGTCATATCATAGCCCCCCAGTGTAAAAATTAGGAATAATCTTCAGACGCATGCGTACGACAACATCGCTGTGGGTTGGAAACGTCGCCGTCCGTCGCAACTTTGCTTCGCTGTCACCTGCAATGAGCTTGCGAAACGTGTTGTCAATTGACGGGACACGTGGAGTTAGCCCACGTCACTGACACAAACCCATTAAACAAAAAGACTGCAACTTGGCCCTCTTGCTCTTGGGCTCCACCATTCCATGCCTTCTCAATTCTCATCTCTCTTTTTCCCGCAGATTCTTCTTCCTTGCCTACCTTTGCTTCAATTTTTTTTTTTAATATTTATTTTTATGTACTAATTGATTGCTGGGGTCATCAATTATTTTTTTTTGGATTAAGAAAAATATTAGTACTTCTCTTAACACTCATTATAAGTACAAAAAATATCTTTGTACTTAATAAGTCTCTATCTTATTTTTATAATTGTGCTTTGTATTCATCAAATATATTGCTCAAAGATTAATTCAATAAAACAAAAACTTGGGAGTGAGAAGATGAGTGAAGCTTTAGAGCTTTTTATAGGAGCATCTTTTTTGGCAATCCAGCAGATCCAATTCAATGTACGAGATTTTTTTAAACAGATGATCTAAGCAAGCAACAAGATATTTCCTTTCTGACATCAAATACTCGATTTGATTTTCTCACCCAATGGGTTTGGGGTTTCTCCAAAATTTTCTTGGCAATCAAACAGTTAGTGAAAATCCAGAAGTGCACTGCAAGCAAGCAAACCAAGCAAGCATCCTTCTAGAATCCCATCGTTTAAAAGTACCCTCGTTGTTTTCCTCAAATTACAGACATGCCATTTTCGACGCGTGTCCGTTCATAAACGCAGCGAGGATTAGACCAACACATGCACGTCTATTAAACAAAGAGATAAGCAATGGAAAAGAGGCCCAGCTCGAATCCCAAGACGCATTGCCACGTGTAGACGGGTCATCCCATCAGGGACTCTGGAATCCAGCTCTTAGGGGGAGAGAGAGAATCGCTGGTTTACGAGGCTTAGATTTTGGAAAACACGTGGCAGTCAGATGGAGATACACATTTGTGCAGGGAGACACATGTGTTATCGAAACCTAATCCGGTAAGTGGCTTCGTGTTTCTCGCAAAAATCCACAGACGTTGCGACGACTGTTCGGTTGTGTCCTTGAGATCTGTTTCCCCGGACACGTGGGTGTACGGAAGCTCTTCATGAACTCCACGTGTCGATCGCTGTGAGTTTCGGTTTCTGGAAGGCGAGGGTGTTGTTGGTAATTTCATCTCGTTTCCTCATCACCTTCAAAGATTTCCGGGTCTCCTTTTTTTCTTCCGGCTTCCATTATTACTTTGATTTTTTTTTTTTTTTTTTGTTTCGTTCTTATTTCTTTGATATTTATTTTCTTCTTCTCCTGTTGGCCGTAATGTTTTCTCTCATAGTTTTCCGTTAGTTCTTGCAGACAAAGCGCGAGAAAATGTAGGATTTTTAGTGCAGTGTTTGGTGGATAAGCGATTGAAGTTGTTTTGCGAAGTAAGACATGGACCTCATGAGTGCCCATTTTCTGCTCTGTTCTCCTTGGAGTTTGAATTCTCTCAGTTCCAAGAATCTTTTGTTTGTCAACTTTCTGTCAACTTGGTGATCGAAAATTTCCATTTGGGTATCTTTGAATTTCTCAACCTTTTGCAGTCTTTCAATGGCAGAGGAAATTGAAAACATAGCAATGAGTAATTTTTCTAGAGATCTAATGCAAAGATTAGTGTCAGCGAATTGTTTTGGTGGAAAATTCGAAGACCCGAGCGAAGATACGGAGGATATTGAGCTAAGCCTTGGGCTTTCAATGAATGGTCGATTTGGGGTAGACCCAAGAGCCAAGAAGCTCGCTCTTAAACGGTCGTCTTCAATAGCTGACTTTACTACCAACCAAGCAACAGATGAGGACACGGCAAGTCCAGTACCTACAGTGAGTCCGATTCCACTCGTAAGAACGTGTTCTCTCCCAACGGAGACAGCGGGAGAGTGGCGGAAGAGGAAGGAGTTGCAGACTCTAAGGAGGATGGAGGCAAAGCGGAAGCGGTTGGAGAAGCAGAGGAATTTGAAGGCTGCTAAAGATCGAAGCCGAGCTTCTATGGAAGAGAATGGTGAAGAGGACAAGCGAGGCATTGACGGGACGCTTCACCAAGAGCAGTGCGTGAAAGTTGCGGATGAGTTTTCACGTATGGGAATGTTCACTTGGGTTTCTGGAGGCAAAGTAACCGGTGGGCTTGAACTGAATGCTGATAGAGTTAATGGTGTTCGTGGAGGTGTGGATGGTCTTCCGCCCCAGCCATCGTCTCAGCGTTCAATGGGGTCTCAAGGCACTGGTTCGTCGGGGATTTCAGAAAACGAGAGCCCAACTAGTCAAGGTATTACCTTTTCAATACATCTTCTGCTTCTTTGCATCTCAAATTTATTCAGATTGTCTTTTGAAACTTTGGTCCCTATTTTTTGAGGTGGTGTTAGTGTTATTCTGTAATTGTTTTGCTATGGTGTTACTGTTACTGTTATTATACCTTGTAAATGCTTATCTGGTGAATGTCGATTTTGTGTAAAGTCGAGTTTGAGAGAGTTATGCGTAGTGTCAATTTTTATAGCGAGCTGCTTTCCGATTCTAGACTTACATTCTCAGGAGAGTCTTCCTCGGCTTTATTGCTTGAGACAAGAGAATTTTTATAACATTGGCTCTTGTTCATCTTTGCGTGCTTTGATATTGAATTCTAGCTTTTCAAAATGTGTTGGGATGGACATCCTTGTGCCTGTTTCTTACGGTTGTTTGTATATCTAGAGGTTGCATTTAGATATTTGATACCTGATGTGCGCGGACACTTAAGTTGTAAGAAGATCGTAGTGTGACTGTAATTTGTCACCTATTATAACGCTGTCAAGATTCCATTCCTACTTTTAAGAGCTCGTAACAAGCAGGACCCTGGTCAATTCATGACTGGGCTCCGCAATGGAAGACCAATTTAGGAGTAGCAAATGAATATTACTTCTATTAGGTGTTTTCCACAATATATGGAGAAATTTCCAAAGAAATCCCTTTATGACCTGGATGGTGTAATGGAGAAATACCAACTAAATCGTATGAGTAACTTGCATCATAAGTTGTGTCCGACAGCTTGGTGTGTCACTTGTAGCTGCTGAATTATTGAGACAGATCTAAAGAAAATTTCTCAGATCTAGACTATGATGCCAAGGGTTTTTCTTCTTGGTTTTTAGATTGAGGGCAAGGTTTGGGACACTCGTCCTTGCAATGTTTAAGCAACAGATGAGTGGGACTAGTACCTGACAGCGTAATCACAAGATGAGTGGCTTCTGGGAGCAAAAAGAAAATCAGAACTTGTGCTCTAGGTACAATATTTTGGGTGCTGTAAGGCCAGCCTTTCCTAATGCTCCCTGTTATGCATTGTTGTTTCGCAATGAGCATAGTGGAAGTATTGAAGGTCTAGTAAAATATGGATACTTGTAATTGAGGCTACCACGGCTCTTTCCTGAAGAAGAATTACGTAGAAAATCTTGAAGTTTTGGATTTGATTCTGGCTTTGTGCTGTTGTTACTACATGAATGCTATTTAACTTTTTATTTTACATGGGCTTCTGCCGGTGCCGATATCACACAGTCAATCTGTTAACTAAGTTTTCTCATTCCATATCCCGGAACCAGGTTTTGCCATTTCCATACAAAGATCTAAACTTTTGATGAAATTATCTGCGTTTAACTCTCTCCTCTTTATTTTTTGTTTATGTTTTCAATTGGGTATGATGCACACAGCAGGATTGCACAAATGCGCAGAAGTGGGAAGCCCTGCCAGTGTTCAGTCTATGCAGGATAGTGAGCAGAAACCGCAAATCACTCATAAAACGACAATCACCCCGAGATCAGGCGACTTCAGTAGAATGCTAATCCAAAATCAATCCGATAAACCAACAGGTGGTGCTAACAAGGAGGCCAAAGAAGTTGTAAGGAACGTGTTGGAAGATATGCCGTGCGTGTCAGCAAAAGGGGATGGTCCAGACGGGAAAAGAATAGAAGGTTTTCTTTACCGGTATAGGAAGGGTGAGGAAGTGAGGATAGTATGTGTTTGTCATGGCAGCTTCCTCTCTCCAGCTGAGTTTGTTAAACATGCTGGCGGTGGCGATGTTGCTCACCCTCTAAAGCATATAGTTGTTAACCCTGGTCTTTTGTAATGGTCATTTTTTTGCCATTTTTGCATCTTAATGTGGGAAGACGGATATTCATGTTTTATGTTTAATTTGTTGTATTTTCAATTGACTGCTACTTGGAAATTAAACTAAGGTTCCTTGTTGAAAGGTTTATTAAATTGATTAGGCGGACCAACAAGAAAAGCTACCTCCTCTTTCTTTTTCTGTTTCGTTTTTGCTTTTCTTTTTTTTCACCGTGATTTTCGTGTTGATTTGTAACATGCTCATCATGATAATGAATCAAACTCCTCATAGTTTATGAAATGAAGTGGGTTGCGTAGTAATGGTCATACTGCTTGAAAAGAAAAAAAATATATATATATATATATATATATATATATATACACATATATAGGTATACATACGTATTATTTGACCGAGCTCCAAGGGCTGTCTTCGCAATTTCATTTTTATTATTTTTTCTGAAAACGTGTAAAGAGTACGAATTATTTTACTCTATTTTCTCTCATACCTTTTTTTTGGGGTTTCAAAATTAATCCCATCCACATGGACTGCGAGACTCCACGATAACTCATAATTGGTCCACGCTTTCAATTAAGCAGTTAGGCCGTCTGTGGACGAGGGGATCAAAACGAGACATCTACTAAGCACAACAATTATTATTTAGGTTACTTATTAACCACCCTAGCAGTAACTGAAAGGGACTGAATAATCCACCTATAATAATTATAGTATGCAGTGGAAACCAAAGCCAAAGCTAAAAGACAATATCTGAGAATTTTTCACACGACATGTTTCTTTTCCAATGCGTGTTCAATAAAACGAAACTGGTCTGAAAACTTTCCCAGAAAATGTCTACTCTATGATCTTATTTAACAACAAATAGAAACTGATATACACGTATACAACAAGGGCAACAGAGATCTGCATTCTTCTGCAGATTCATTGGCAAGCCCCCCTAATCAAGGAGATGACATCAAAAAAAATTGGGGGCACAACTATATTACAATGTACAAGTGGGATTAGCTACAATCTCAACCTAAGGTACAGTCCCTTGAGGGGACATCGAAGAAGCACAGATTACAATGGCGCTCATCTTCTACAAATTACTACGTTAAATCAAATACAAACCTCATCAAACAGCTAACAGGATGGAGGCTGAAGTTGCTTAAGCCGCCGTACGACTTGCCTCATTGTAGGCCTGGTAGAGAGGGAGTCAACCGTACAAACAACTGCTAAGTGTAAAACCTCTACCAAATCATCATGTGGACTGGCATCCCATAGTCCTGCCGTAAAGAATTCCTTTGCACGGCCTTGTCGAAGAAGCATACACGCCCACGCAACAATATTGAAACCATTACCATAGGAAGAAAATGAAGGATCAAGAGCTTTCTTGTCTGAGAGTAGCTCGAGAAGGACCACACCATAACTGTACACGTCTGCCTTATCTGAAACTCGGCAAGTCATTGCATACTCCGGAGCAACGTACCCAAATGTGCCAGCCACACCAGTGGTAGCATGGGTTTCTGAAGTCCCTAGAAGCCTGGCCAAACCAAAGTCGGATAGATAGGCATTGAAGTCATCATCTAACAGGATATTGCTGGGCTTAACATCACGGTGAAGTACACGAGGAACACATTGATCATGTAGGTAGGCAAGGGCTCGGGCTATGTCCAAAGCAATCTTGTGGAGTATCCTCCAATCTATGGCTCTTGTGGACCTCTCTTGGATAAACTTTTCCAAATTACCACCAGGCAAATAATTATATATCAGAAACATCTCAGTTTCACTGGCATGATAACCAATCAATGTGACGAGATTTGCATGGCCCAGCCTACCAAGAGTTTTAATTTCTGCATGAAACTGTTGAACCCCTTGAAACCGTCCAACTGCAAGTCGTTTTATCGCCACCAAGACTCCAGGTGAGATCTCTGCTTTATAGGTTGCCCCAAAACCTCCATTTCCAATGCAGTTGCTTGCATTAAAACTCCCTGTGGCCCGCACAACATTCTCAAAGGTCAATGGAACACCAATGTCTGTAAAAACTGTGACCTCCTTCCTCATAGATCCACGAACTTTAGATTTTGGGTTCCACTTACGGGTATAAAAGAATAGGACAATCAAAGCTAAAAGCACAGAAACTATGGCTGATGCAGAGGTTATGGATGCTATCTCAATTGAATTGAAACCACTGCTTCCACTCTTTCCAGAAGGAACCTCAGATGGTGAAGCAGCATAAGATTGTGGATCACCAACTCTTCCTTGAGAATCGGCAGACGGCTCCGATAGAGCAAACATGCAAGATCGTATTAATGGATTTCCAATAGCAGTATTGCATTTCATCAAGTTATTATTTGAAGGAAGCAATCCCGACAAGTTGTTGAATGACACATTAAACGCAGAGAGTGAAGTCACATTTGCCAAATCGGAGGGTATCTGGCCAGAGAGTTTATTTCGATCGAGCAGGAGAACAGATAAGCTGCGCAAGTTCACAAGAAACTTTGGAATCTCACCAGTGAGAGAATTTGAAGAAAGCTCCAGTACTTCTAAAGAGTGCAGCTGCCCCAAACTTGAAGGAATGGAACCAGTGAGGTTATTACCAGCCAAAGAAAGATATTTCAAGTTCCTCATCTGGCCAAGACTGGTTGGAATCTGATCGTGCAACATGTTCCAACTCAAGTTAAGGGCAAGAAGAGACACCAGTTTACCAATACCAGGTGGAATTGGTCCCGTGATCTGATTCCCAGATGCATCCAAAAACTTGAGAGATTTACACATTGTCCCAATTTCAGCAGGAATCTGACCAGATAACTTGTTGTTGCTAATATTGACTATCAAACCATCTAATTCTTCACACTTCTCAAATAAATTACCCGGGAATGCACCAGTGAGCTTATTTTCTCCAGCTAGAAATGCATAAACAGTTTGCTTGCCCAATCTTTCAGGTGCTATAGGCATCGACTGCACAATTCCAGTGAAATTATTGTGCGCAAAGTTGTGAAACACTGTAATACTACCATCTTCTCCATGCAAATGCAAAGACTTTCCAACTCGAGCTTTAGATGCGAAAAAGTCTTGATAGAGTGATGATGGATTGTTGAGCTGAGAAGTGAATTCACTCGAGGAAGGAGTGGAAGAACAATTGCTACCATAAAATTCAGGAATTGAACCAGATAAGAAGTTCTCACTGACATCAAACACGGTCATGCAAGGAACCGAAAGATCTTCTACGAGCTTGCCGGTGAGCCTGTTTGAACTCAAGTCAAGGAAATGCAGCTTCTTGCAGCGACTAAGAGAGCTATTAATTTCTCCAGTGAAAAAATTCTGAGCCAAATTTACCATCTCCAGATTGTCACAAGCACCCCAATTGTTGGGAAACCCACCCTCCAGTGTTGCTCTCGGCGCCCACAATATCCTCAGCTTCGAAAGGGAAGTAATATCCTCAGGAATAGGACCTTGAAAGTAATTGAAATCATCATTCATGGAACTCAATTGCTCAAACGAAAAGTTGTCTTCTGTATAATTGATTTTTGGCAGCGGATCAAACAGATTCGAAAGCACAAGCACGGACAGTTGAGAACAATTTCCAAGCTGACTAGGGATTGAACCACTAAGGCTATTCCTTGAAACATCGAAAACTTCAAGCCTCTGTAACCGACCAAGTTCAGCTGGAATACCCTCTTCCAACATGTTAGAGTACAACAAAAGCATCCGCAACTCGCCACAGTTACCCAAAGTGCTGGGGATTCCATGAACCAAGTAATTACCCGACAAATCCAGATGCTCAAGCTTCCCACAGTCCTTCCCAATCTCATTAGGAACAGGGCCACCAAGCAAATTATACGACAAGTACACACCTCTCAGCCTACCAACAAACGCCGGAATGGTCCCGTTCACACGGTTCCCAGCTAAATTTAAGATCTCTAGACCCACATAATTCGACAGTGAGCTAGGAATCTCCCCCTCAATCTTGTTAAACGCGAGATTAAGAACCCGCAACTTTCTATTAAACTGAACCGGCAGCAACCCAGTTACTGAATTCCCCTCTAGATCAAGCACTTCTAAGTTATCCAACCTCCAAATTTCACTAGGAATTTCACCATCAAAGCCATTAAAAGGCAGCGATAAAATCCTTAGCTCACTGAGCTTCCCAATCACAGGGGAGAGCTTGCCGACCAACTTTCCTCTACCACCGGAACAACTCCTCCTGATCCCAAACCCGTAAAGTGGAAATTGAGCTAAATCGGAACAAGAAAAAGAGTTCAAATTACCTCCGTCGTCATTCCCAGTAATGTTGAGCGAAACGACCCGTGAATTAGAGTCGCACGAGACTCCAGACCACAAACAGTGATCAGAACCAATAGAATTCCAGCTCGATAGCAACCCCGATGTGTCCGAGACCGATTTCTTAACCTGAAGAAGCACATACTTATCGGAATCTGCCAGGCCAACGACGCCGTTAAGAGAGGTGGAAAAGATCCACAGGAGCAAGAACAGCCTCAGCTCAAGTAGTAGGGAAGTGGGTCTTTGCAAAAGGTACCATTTAATCACTGACGAGGAAGAAGAAGAAGAACCCATTTCCAGAAAACCCTTTAAAGGGTCTTCAAAACCCAAGAAATCAAACTCTAAAGGGTCTTCAAAACCCAAGAAATCAAACCCCAAACCCTTCCCTTTGAGTTGCAGAGAAAGAGTAAAGGGTTTTTGAAAACCCTAATTTTGGTCCGAACAAACACAGAGAAACAAGAGTGACGAGGAAAGAGAGAAGATTAAACTGTTGTTCTCTGGACAAGAAAACGCGTCTTTCTTCATTAGCTTTTTTTTTTTTTTTTTTGTTTTTCGTTTTCTCAAATTTTGCTTTTTTTTTGTCGTTTAGAAATAGGGTTTTTTTTTTTTGATGAATGTTTAGAAATAGGGTTAATGGGTCCACATGAGCAGACCAGAGAAGAAGGAAGAGGCCGGTCAATAAATGACAATAAATTTGGGTTTCTTTCATTTTGAAAAGTATTGATGCTCTTCTTTATTCTTCTAGTAATAAGTAAACTATAAGTCACCAAAAACCATAAACATTTTTAGTTATTAAATAAAAATGATTTAACTTACTTTTTGTTTTTACAATAACATTATTTAAATAACTTGTTGACCAAAATTTAGAATATGTATAATTTTTAAACAAAATTAATGCTACATATTAAAATCAAAAGATGAAACGCATTTTGCACGAAAGAAGCTAACTGTTTTATAATATTTATTTGCAAAATTGTGATTTGAGTATTGATAAACTTTGTTTTATTTTGTCCATGTCGGCCTCGATGTGCTCTATTATTGTTTCAGATCAATTGTGGTTCGAAGCCACAAATCAGTTATTATCTCGTGATACTCGCTTTACTTAAAGTGTCGGTGAAGGGATGAAAAAATGAAATACCGCTTTAGATTTTTACCAGAAAAGTTCTGACCAATAAAAGCCTATCTATTAATAAAATTCTGAACTGATAAGATTCATATCGAAATCTTTTTTATTTATAAAAAAAAATTATTATAAATAACTCTTAGAAATTGAAAAATTAAAAGAAAATTTTTAAACATTTATCTTTTAATTTAGTTTGTATTTTTAATGAAACATGAGAATGAAATCAACCTAGTTTTGGAGGACTTATTTATCATCTCCCTTTAGAAATATAATTAATTTAAATTGACAAATTTTAATCTCAATTATGTGTAATTGTTGAATATTAACATTGTCAAAGCATAATTAAATTCTTTATTATTTGCCAAAATCCAATTTAAAAAGGTAAAGGAAGGGGAGGGCTCCTTGGTGGTTAGGCATTCGTGAGGGTTAAAAAAAAAAAAAGATTCCTTCAAGTTTTATACACGTGGTTACAGAAAAAGGTATCCACGTGGAGCGTCGTCTGATAAGGTAAAACGGGGTCCACCCACCCCTGGATGGTGCCTGGTGGTGTATGAGATCCAGATAAGCTCTCAATTGGTCCAACTTTTGCCCACTCTAATAATTATTATGGATCTTTACTAAATTAGCTGTGTTTGTAATAATTAATAATTAGGAGATTATTTTTTATCAAAAAAATTAGGAGATTATTTTGGGGGCATGAACAGGGAATTAGATGCTGAAAGTTTTTGGACTGCCAAGTACAAAAGCACCTTATCCTAAAGGTGACACATTATATACGAATATATTCATATAAAAAAAAAAACTATATCACTAACAAAATTATTATTATTATTAATAAGATGCTTCAAAAACACATTTATATTATTATTATTATTGTTATTGTTAAGACTCTCCTAAATTATCACAATTTCATATAAATCCTTTGTAATATACACATCACTTAAATATTTACCAAATTTTTTAATACTAAATTTGTGTTAACTATAATGTTATTGTTTAGTTTATTTTTATTTGGATTACAATAATAATAATAATAATAATAATAAATTTTCAATATACATTCTCTTAATTATGTGGCTCATATATATGTACGAGAGACTATTTATTTGAATCCTTCTTAGGTCCATAGATATTTTTAAGATTAAAATTTAATATAATTAATCTCTTATAACTAATTAGTGGAATTCAAAACTATGTCACAGTAATTGTATGCACATTATCGAACCGTTTAAATGTGTGTGATTAATTGCTTTCTTTTCAATTTATTATTTACGATTGCACAGCACATCTATTCAAGAAACTTGATTACTAAATCAATTATATAATTCTTATAATTGATTTTTTTTTTGTTGGAACAAGAAACATAATCAGGTCCCAATCTTTAAAATGGATCAACCATAACCACTTATAATGTTTATTTAAGATTATTATAAAAACTCATCCCATACTGAAAGCAACCATACTATATCTGAACAGGATTTAAATATATAGGCCGCTTTATTTCTTTTCTTTTTTCTTTTTCTCGAGCACACCCAAACACTAAAATGACGCAAGAATGACGTTGTCATACTGTAGTCTTGACAATTTATTCCTATAATTATTTTATTCAGCACAAATAGAAACTCTAGGATGCAGATAAGTTTCCTTTAAAAAAATAATTATTTTTTTAAAAAAAATATTAATATTGGAGAAAGTAAAGAACACAATCAATCATTAATGTGCAAAGAATGGTCCCATGTGAGGAAAGGAATGACAAAGCATTTCTAAAAAGATAAAATAAGTTTAATTTTATGAGTTAAACTACCAAAGCCTCCAAATTGACAAAACCAACACCTTCTTCAACTTTGGAGATTCAAAGTTTTACATTATTTTCCTAATAAATTAATTATTAAAAAAAAATGGTTTTTTGTTCATGATTTCTCAAAATAAAGATTGAGAACCATCATATACATACACCAATATAAATATGTACAGCATCAAACTTCAAGCACATTGGATTCGTGAATTGAAGATAGAAATTCAAATTTATCATTTATACAAACAGAGAAAGTATGTTCATGAGTAGGTAAAGGGTTTTGAGCTCTCAGTTGCTCTTTTTTCATCCCTTATACTTTTGAATACTTTAAAAACCGATTTTTAATTTGCTCCTATATACAATCACACACACATATTGTAAAAATTCAAAGGATGCCTCTGTGACAGAGATCATAGTAGTAGTGTAGTGTAGTGGTGGTCAATATGAAACTAAGTCTACTTGCAAATCTTTTCTCTCAACGACATACCCAGAAGCAACTGAACAAGTTAAACCAATCGTTGGTACCAGCTTTATGGGGCTTTTTAGGCGTTGCGGGTTGGTCCTGTTGCTTCATCTTTGGAGGTTCCTCGTGCTCTACCATCTTTGCGTGCTCCTCGTCATGTTCCTGCTCCTGCTGCTGTGTCTTCTCTTCTGGCTTCTGCGGTTTTACAGAGTTCAACATCTTCAAGGGACTATTTCTTCCACCGTCACCGGCCAATCTGAAAGCCCCATCAAGTAAGATTCTTTAGTTGTCAAACATCAAACATAATTGGCATGAAAACATCTCCACATATATATGCATGCAATTGTTCAATTCAACATGGCAAATAGTATAGTTAGAACACCAGTAGCATGTGTTTGTTCTGAATGATTCTTGATGTGAAAGTATAGATTTCTAATTAAAGAAAAATCCTTTATATATTTTGCTAGGAGTACCACAATTCTTATGCCAAAACATCTTTGCATTGTGCATATATGTGCAAATCAGATTCCGTATGTGCATGCTAAAATAGGTTTGAGTGCACAAGTTCAATTCTAACTGTTCCATTCATGCACATAAAGAAATTTTGGCACACAAGATTTTCTATATGGGGAAAGAAAGTAGAGCATATTGGCTTACACTGGAAATTGGAAAGAGCGAGTGCTGTTGTTGCTCTCTTCAGAACGGTGAGAGAGACTGCCCGAGTTTGGGACCCCATCAGAAGAAGACATCTTATCAGTGATATGATGTTCTGGACCTTCTTTAGAGTTTATCTTTCCGGCTTCGGATACTACAGTAGGTGCTTTTATTTCGTCAGACTTTTTTTCCAAATTGAAGTTCTTGCTTTCAACAACATTTGCTTCAGTACTAATAGGAGGGGGTGGAATGTTGATCAAATCATCAAGCTTGGTCAATTCTCCGGACCTTTGCATTAGAATCAAATGGTCTCTTGAGAAGCTACTGGTTCCTACATTAATACTGAACAATGATTCATTTGAAGCCACACTCCACTCCATAGGTGTTGAAGGTTTAGAGAAAATAGAGGATGGAATTCGATTTGGGTCGTAGCCTGAGGGCCGCCCAGCCATTGGAGGGGGTGTTGGAGAAACTTGACGAGAAACCTCCTCTGGTGATGAATAAGACCCTTGAAACTCAGGGCTATCTTGTTTGAGTTCAAAAGGGTTACCAACATCTTTGTCAACAACTGAAGGTTCCATTGATAAAGCTGATGAAGCTGATGAGATAGAACTTCGAGTCGGGGAAGAAAGATCAACTTCGTCATGATAATCATTAGGAAGATCAAAATGCACCTTGAGCTGCTTACTACTTCCTTTTCTGTTCTCATGTCTCATAACATCCATAATTTGAATGAGTGAAATTCCAAATTAGCCTCCTATTTTTGGTTTCTGGTAGGTATCGCAAGTGAAGAGGGAAATAACAAGAAAACCATCATTATTAACTAACGCATAAAAAAACAAATTTGTAAACTGAATCATTGCATCTGATCATGATATGAGTGCAATAATTAAAGGCTGAATCTTTCTACAACTGAAAAAACAAGAAAAAAAAAATTCAAGTAGTTTATGTGCATAACTTCTGCAACATGATGAACATTGACTGGTGCACAAACATATAAATAAAAAAGCATAGCAACATAACAATTTCATGAGCTTTGACGTTTCAAAATGTATTTATCGCTTAGAAGGAAGGAATCCTCTGTAATTGTATTAGGATTTGTTTCCAAAAGGACCAAAACATATATATTTCATGGTATTTACAGTGAAGGATGAAAACTAATTTAAAGCTCTGCATCTTGTTTTTTTAGAAAATGGGTTTTATGCAAATAGGAAGAACTGTAAAACATCAAAATAATTAACAGAAGGAAATAAGTAACACTTAAAACATCAAAACAATAAAAAGAAGTCAAATAAAACCCACGAGTTTGTTCAACATATATTTCAACTTGAGCAACTGGGTTCCCCAGCAATTAGCTTAATCACGCAATGTAACACTACAATAATCCACATTAAGCAATCGAAACTTACATGAACCTTTGAGAACCAAATTGCTTTCAATCAAACACCTCCCTCACGACCAATCACAAAATGAAACTGGAACATAAAAAAAAAAAAACCCAGAAGCTCTCAAAGAGAAAGGGCGATCCTTAAAGGGAAAAAAAAAAGTTCATAGAAAATTAAAAATGCATGCAATGCTGCAAGATATAGAGAGAGCGTTAGTTAGAATTAGAACTAGGGCTTGGGAACGGATTAGGAACAAAAACCGACTAGGATTTGGGTGTGAGACAGATTAGGTAGAGATAATGAGAAACGAAGGCCAAGAGAAAACCTCGGAGGGTTTAGTATTTTGTGTTTGTGACACAGTAACCAACACTGTTACGCTTTGTTGGCGCCACTTTAACGACTAGAATTCACAAACTGCTTCTCTCAAAACTCAAAGCTGAAAACAAACTAACTGGTTCCCACGCGGGAAATGGATTATAGAATTTGGGCCCCTTGTGATTTTTGGGTCCCATATTTGTTGAAATTCATTAGCATTTTGTTATTTTTGGGTTTTTACATATTTCAGCTAACATTAATAATTTAATCCCTTTTCTCTCCAAATAAGGAATATCGTCCTTGTAAAATTACAATCATTAAATAATTTTTATTTTAAAAAAAATAAGTGTATTGAGTACTCAGTGTAAGTTCATATGTTATTTTTAATCATTTAATTATAATTTATTCTAAATTATTTTTAATATATTGGGTAGTTATTGACATTCCATAGTGACATATATTATATTTTGTAAATAAACTTGCAAACGGATTGCCTATATATTGACTCATTTTGTAAAAGTTATTAGATATATATATTGCTGTATTTATTTATTTTTTATTTTTTTGGGTCAATGTAAAGAAAATGTTTGCTGTACTTATTTATAAGGTGGGTTTTCCTGTTTGTTTATTTGTTTTAGAAATGAGAGGGGTATAATCGAAAAAACGATGAAAAGTGAGGGCAAGAGATGACATAAGTATAGAGGCTCAGTTTAACTCGTTATCTCTTACTATCTGTGTAGGAGATGTATGCATTCAGTATACACCTTCTCAAAGAATTTTGAATTTGGTGCTTTCAGGGTAAGGCCAAGATGTTAAAACTTGCTGGGAAAGTGGTTTACTATACGGAGCAAGCTTGGGAGAAGCACTACTTGTTCAGCAATGGAGTTGTGTGGTTCCACTGTAAGCTTCACTGCTGTAGTGTCAATGTCATACTTTGAGTAGAGCATGCATCTTAATTAACACTTTTAACCCAAGTAATAGGCATTTGAAATTTGATACGTTTTAAGTTTGATAGCAGAGTATGCAAAAATGAATCTGAAAACAGAATAAAAGAAAAAGATTATAACATTTCAAGCTGTGAATTATGGACTCTGGAAGTGAATTTATTAGAGTCCTTGTAGAACCATTTTATATATGTGATTTCATTGGTATCAATCACTAAAATGAGAACGTGACGGAATTTGGATGACTTCTTATGATATATGTAACTTAAATTTGCATAAATTAGACGCTTATCATATCCCAATATAAAAATATTGGCATGGTCCAGAAAATAGACTCAACAGCTTTTCACAGGTAAAGAAGCAAGAAGACCCTATAGACAAACTGAGTGTTTGGGTTCTTCCTTCCATCCAAAACTGCCCAAATTTGCAAGCAACGGCAGAGCTATGGTGAAGGTAAGAGAAGCTTTTTATTTTCTATCTGTCTTGCTCAATACATGTTCTCTTTGGTTATTTTCATAGTCTCTTATTTGATGTATTAAAAGGTACTATTCTTGGCAGTTAGCCTGCCCAAATATAAGAAGTTGGCATGGAATATTTTTGCCCAAAATGAAATTCAACTGTCTAGTGAATATAAAAATTTTAAAACAATCAGGAACACTTAGAATCGCTTACCATAACTTCATTATTTTTGTTGAAAAAAGAAATGTAATAAGGTTGTAGAGTAATATAATCCCAAACCAAATCACTAACAGTTTGCTCTTCTTGATCTCAATCTGAAGCATATCAATATTGTTTATCTCAATATGAAAATCCTGAAGCGATATTGTTCTTTCAGGTTAGTGCAGTAAGGAGGAGAAGGGCTAGTCAAAGTTCTGAAACTTATGTACTAATGGAACCGGGACAGGATGAGAAGTTTGTTTCTGAGGCAGAGTTAAGGGACAAGTTGAAGGGTTGGCTAGAGAACTGGCCGGGGGAGTCTCTGCCTTCAGACCTTGCAAAATTTGACAGCCTTGATGACGCCGTTTCTTACCTGGTGAAGTACGTTTGTGAACTCGAAATCAAGGGAGATGCTGGTTCAGTCCAATGGTACGAAGTTCGTTTGGAATGAGATAGTGATCTTAAAAAATGATACAAGGAATAATTAGTGGGTTCGTAGTTTTTGTTAGTGCCTAGTGGTTTTTGTAAAGATTGTCAATGTTAATTTCTTCACCTGAAATTGGGACAAGTCTAGGTGATGTATCATGTTCTTGTTGCTTGCAGACTAGTAATTAGTCAAGAGATTAAGGTTGCTTGTTAGGAATACATGGAAAGGAATTTGAATAGAATTTATTTTCATATACCTTGAAATTTTAAAAATTACATTATGAGCAATCACATTATTACATTGAAATCATTACAATAATCACTTGACACCCACTCTAATTAAAACTCAAAGAAACAGAGAGACAAGCTCTCCAGTGAGGGGCCAAAAGGCTCCCATCAATTCCATTATCCATGATTCAATTCTGAAGAAGACCCACATCCTGGAAACGCATATCCTGTATCTGTACCAGCAGTGTCATAAATGAGTAGTGGAATCTACATTCAGCCAGGGAAATTAACACAGTGATTCAATTCAATCAAATATTTAGTTACTATGCAATTCATTTCCCCTAAAGTTTACTTTTTTACATTTACAGAATCTTTCAGAAACCACTTATGCTTCTCAGTAAATATATTTTTGCCCACAAATCAGATGGTAGAAAATTACTTGAAAATTCAATTTTGTTTGAAGGAAGCTATAAAATAAACCTTGAGCTGATTTTTACTGGGTGGCAAGAGAGCTCCTCCCTTTCTGCTTCTAGCTTGAAGGCCTTTGGTTACAGGGGACACCATCAGATCAGTTGGGCTTGTATACCTACAAGATCAAAGTGGAAAACAATGAAAAAAATGAATTTAAGTTTTAACCTTAGGAAAATGATATATACGTATATATATATAGATGGAAAGACTAAAACTTTTGCGTACCTTTCAGGATACTTAAATGCCTTGGGGACTTTGAGGCGATCCGGTGTGACGGTCTTGCGCAAATCATTACCAGAGTTCAAACAAATCTGAGAATTTTCATCAGCTTGCTGAATTGGGGGTGGGGTTTTGCAATCGGAAATGGATTTATCTGATTGAATTGGGCTTTTTGAAGGCGTTTCCAGCATATTCTCCATTGGTGTTTTACCTGAAAATATAGCATGGCAAAGTTAGCTCCTGTAAAGTAAAGCATGCATGGTAGCTGAAAATTACAGGAAAAGAAAGAGAGATCAAGTACTTAGTGCATACCTCAAAAGGAATAGAGAAAAGCTGCAAGAACTCCCTGGAAATCACTCTGTGTGCGTGTGTATTTGTGTGTACGTGTTTGCGTTTCTGAGAGAGACAGAGAGATTGTGAGGAAAAAGTTTAGAATAATTTCATTAAGGTTTTTTTTTTAATTTAGTGTCTGATTTTGGGAAAGAGGATTACATATCTGAGAGGCAGTGACCGTTTGGGGATGAGGATGAGGATGAGAGGGAGACAAAAGTTGCAAACGGTCGAATTTTTTGGGCCTCGTCAGCATCCATTACATTGACATTCAAACTAAAGTTGTCCTTTTTCTTTTTTGTACCAAAAAATAAAATAAAATAAAAGAGCAAGCTATTCAACATTGTTGCAGGACAATCAACGTATGGAAATTTCTTCTTTTTTGGGTATAATTATACCTTTTCGTAGGCCTTAATTAACTACAAATAATAATAATATAAGCTAGTGTTATCACCGTTGAAACATCCATAAACACAGCCATATGAATGTATGTATAAGATATGTATCTATAAAGAATGAAGCAGTTGGCCTCAATTAGAGTTTAATTACGTTGACCATGATCATATCATATATATGGAATTATTTGATCAAGGAGTTACATATTTCCAAAGCATTATGGAATTGGACCCTACGATCACCTTCTTGGACTACAAGCAAAGGAGAAAAGGAGGGCTTTGGTCGTATGAGGCTAGCTACATATACATATATATTGCGCTCTTTATTTGACCCAAACAGTGGTTTCATTTAATCCATGGGTGGGATTTTACCAACAAAAAAAATCATGCATGGGCGAGAGAAAAAATTAATTATTGGTCTCCACCTGACCTGAAGGATCCATGATAATATAATTCTCATTCTGTACACGTACGCACGTGTATTTGAAATTGTTTTTATGTCCATGTGTTGTGATTGGTCAATTTTATTAAAAAAAATTAAAAAAATTTATAATGTAAAACTCACAATTTGCTAGGAAATATTATTTTGTTTTCATATATTATATACAAATCGGTCATCTCTTCCGTTTTATCTTTCGATTTTGTTTCCTCCATTAGAAAGCAAGTTGACAGAAGAGACGGATGAAAAAAATTATATTTTCTCGGTTAGGACGGATCAAAATATATAAACTCTATTTTATATTTTAATAAAAAATATAAAATTTTAATATCTACATTAAAGGGCTATTGCAATTATATTTATGTAACGATTTATGCTTACATTAATTTGTTGTTGACGGTGACGGTACATATTAGTTGTAGAAAATTCATTTATAAAATAAGATAAAATTATCCATCAATATTCTTGAATATTTACGGTCAGATTGTATCATATATCTCTGTTGCTTACAAATTAATATTCTTCCTCATGGTCTATACGTTACATACTTTTAAAACTAAAAATGAGTGTGTGTATGTATATATATTTACTCAAAACATTAATGAGTCAACTGCTAATAAATTAATCTTCTTCTCGAAGTACTGCTTTTAAAAGAGATGGTATATACGCATAAATATGTATATAATAATTCATGGATTAGAAAAAAGATACATCCCAAAAATTATAAAATAGTCATATATTAAATGGCATCCTCATGGAGAGTGCGTAGAAAGTATGTAATAATAAGAGCTAGCTAGGCGCATGTTAGAGTCAATATATACATGTATGTGTGTGTGTGTGTGTGTATATGTATATATATAGTAGTTTAGTCTACTTTCAAGCAGCCAAAGAAGAATTAGTATTAATTTGTTTATTATATGTATAATTAAAATTATTTATATAAATCATTGTAGAGAAACGAGCCAGAAGTAATATATAATTTTATGTGAAATTGACAAGCGTACGTGAAGCATATTTCTCAGTTGGATGGTTGTAATAGCTAATAATATTCCACTCACTAGAGTAGGAAGATGCTGCAAAGAAGTTCACTTCAACTTATTATGTTGAACATTTTAATGCCTCTGTTTATTTTCCTTTTTTATCTTCTTCTATTTATCATCGGTTGCTTTATAAATGAGCAAGTTTGTGATTTGGTTTTGTAGTTTCTTTGGAAGGTTTTTTATGCTTAACGCTATTGTTATTCTACCACAAAAAAATAAAATAGAATAAAAAAATTGGGTGGAGGATCAAGCTAGCATACGACACAAATTAATTAAGAGCATGAATGTTCATTTAAATTACGGAGACTAAATTGAACGTAGGGAGTTAATTTGGCTTCTCTTACATATGCTCCGGTCAACTCCAAACAAGTAAATAAATAAATCAAAATAACTTAAAATGCAAGTATTATTATTATTATTATTTTATATAAAACTATGTTTTTTATTTATTTTGCAGCAATTTTTTTTATAAAATTATATTAAATTTTGAGTATTTCGATTTTTTAATTATGTTATTTCAATAAATATTAAAGAAGATATGATTTTTACAAATTTATTAATTTTTCATACACTTTATTATTTAAAAAAGGACAAGTAATATCTTAGAAAAATAAATAAATTTATAAAAATTATATTTTCTTCATTTGATTAAAAAACCAGAATTTTATAACTTGATGCGCTTTTATAGAAAAAAATATATATCGTAAAATAAATAAAAATTATTACAGTAGAAAGGAAGAAAAAAAATTTAAAAAAATATGCTATGTAGGTAGGTGTGAATATTCACCAACAAAGGGTTATTTTTATTCAAAAAAAAATGTTATTTTCGATAGTTGTGTATATTTTTATAAAATTATAAATGCATGGATACTTTTTTAAATTACATTTTATATTAGGCTTTTTAAAAAAAAAGAAAAAAATTTGCCCTAAAATGGTTATTCATACCATTTTTGGTATAATAATTGAAAATTCAAGCCCCCACCCTTTCAGTTTCATCATATTATGCCGCCAAATTATCATTTACTTTGAAAGTTTTGGAAGCAAAAATTGATGCAACCAGCCTATGTACAAAAACTGTTGAATTTAATTACCTATAATAATATATATGTGAAAAATAAATGGCTATATATACGATGGATTATATATAATATTTGTCAATATGTACAGTGAAAACACGCATTATCTAATATCAACGTGATATTTGTTATCATAAGCAAATAATAAAACGCACTGTCATGTACATACACATCTCTCCCTGAAAAACAATTAAAATGATTAAATTATAATACTAATACTATGATCAATTTCGAATTCAATTAAATTTCATTCAATATACATAAAATTCAACTATTGTTCAAATTAGCTGGATTAATGCAACAGTTTTTTGATAAATAAACAACTGCATTAAGCATAAAAAAAATCTCAGAGAGGCTTACATTAACAAACCATTACGCAGTTGGTCTTAGACAATATCATCCACAACACAATCAGGCAACACAGGATAAAAATTGTCAAAACAGAAAAACAACAACCTAACATTAATACTAAGGGTAAACTTTGCTGCTATTAAGTTGGTACTGGTACCATTCCAATCAAGCTTCCAATTACTTTCCTTCAATAAAGGATTATGCAGCAGTTAGCTATATATACATATATTGATTGGACGGTGATGCCAAGGCAATAGGGAAGGCACGTGGAGTACTTGCGAAGAGCTAACCATTATCTAATTACCTTCTGATTGATTCTGCTACTCACTCAGGCTCTTTCTGCAGCAGAGATCCTAACTTTTAGAGCAAGTAACCGTGTGAAGCTTTTGTGACTCCTATTATTAATATTACAAAGAAATATTTTTTATTATTTTTGTTTGGGGAGTGGGATGAAAAAAAAAGTAAATTAGTACCCACAAAAAAAAAAATGGAAAAGAGATCTATATGTCAATGTTAAAGCACCAATATTTTAGAATTGAATTTGTTTTTTCCTAATTAGGCCGAGTCCCACCTAATGCATTTGAATATTAGGAGAGCATTTGAATATTAGGAGAGCATTTAATGCATTAAAGCTTGTCAAAAATTGGGCACCGCCTGGTAGCTCCTCACAAAAACAAAAAACAGTGAGCCTCTACAACTACATGAGAAAAAGTGACCCTATTTTCTCTTTTTGGTTTCTCAAGAATAAATTAAAAGGTGATGAGCGAGACCCAAAAAAAGAAATTAAAAAGGTATTTCTCACCCTTAAAAATGAAGCATAATATTGAGTATATGATGAGCATTTCAAGGTTTGTGCAGTATATTTATTGACTAACACAATTGAAAGTGACACCAACCAATCCTTAGCTTTCATTTCTGCTTCTTTAATTTCCTTTAATATAGGGGTTTTTGTGGCATTGAGGGCCTTCAATTCATCATCTTCCAACCACTCTTTACTCTTTTGCTTTCTCTTATTCACTGTACTCATAAATATCCATCATTTTCCTTTTCTCTTTTGCAGTCTTCAAACTGTTTCTTAATTATGAGCTGCTTAATGTATATTTACTCGTTTAAATATATCAAAGAAGTATGTAAAATTTTCCAAGTAACTTACTTTAATGTCTGTTAATTAATATATGTTGCATGAAATTATAATCTAATTACTATTAGAAACCAAATAACATGTGCTAAAAATGGTGGTGCAGGTTCATGGAGAGTAAAAGCTGGAACAATGTAGCTAAGCATATGATTGCAAAGATGGAAATTAAAAGAGTAAATTGAAGAAATCAATGATGGGTTATCAAAAATAGTGGTAACAAGTTAAGCTACAAACAAAACAGGGCAATGGTGGTTTATATAGATATATATAGAAGGCTTTGTAGTATATGGTAGGGCAACACATGGCCAAAAGAGCCATCATCACCGTGCCCACAAACTCCCTGCTATTTTTAGAAATCAATAACACCCTCCTCGCGTGCACGTAAAGCCAAATATATTTCCAAAAAAAAATAAAAAATAAAAAAATGTCCCTTTATTTTATTTAAAAAGTGCATGCTTACGATACCCCAGCCATGTTTACTGATATATATAATATATGTTGCCAAAAATTTATTAACTTATCGTGTGACAAACAACATAATATATGTGTGATATTTTCTTGTTTTTTTCCTCACTTTATGTTAAAAATTAACTATATATAAGGCAAGCAATGTATATATTTTGAAAGCAGCCGTTTGAAAGAATTTAGGAGCAATAAAGAATCCCAAGTTCTTATGCCAGTTTTTGGATGCTTCTTTCCCTCTGTTCACCTCCTCCTTCCGATGTACAATATTTGTCAGAGAGGCCGCAAAACTATTAAGACCAAAAATAATAATAACAATAATAATCTCATTAAATATTCTACAGCAACCCTTTATGACAAAGTAATATTTTTTAAATATATATATATATATTAATTTACAGAATCTAATAAAAACCCAGTTGCGTATTGAATCTTATCCAAACAAAATGCAAGAGAAAGGAAGAGAGAGAGCTAGCTAGCTTGGTTGAAGCCAATTAAAATATATGAAAAAAATGGTAGTCAAAAGTCTGGTATATGAATCCAAGAGGAATTAATGGAGGATTAAAGGGACTGTTTCATGGGCATGTCAAAAGCATGTGATCCCATTGCCCTATTATTAATTAAAACCACAAAAAAACAAAAATATTAAGTCACACCCTCTTATCAGAAAATCCAAGAATTTATGTTGGAATTGGAATTGGAATGGGAGCACTCTTCCTAATCATTAAGCTAGATTTCAATATTATCCCTTCCTTAATAACTCACTTAGTTCCCTAATATAGGGCCAGAAATGTCTTTTCATTGTATGAGTTGCCCCATTTAACAAGTCTAATAGGTGCCAGTATCATTGTGCTTATTGAGTTATGACATTCACAATACCTCTCTCTCTCTCTCTCTCTCTCTCTCTCCCCCTCTCCTTCTCCTATTTAATCCATGCTGAATAGCACACAACACTCCTTACTTCACATCACTCACACAAAACTAGGAAGAAAGACAATTTCTTCTTGAAGAAGGCCATGGCTATGGAAAAAAGACAGATCTTGATTTCCATGGTCTGTGCTTTGCTTCTTGTGGTGGTTAATGCGAGTACTAGTCATGGTTTGAATGAAGGAGAAGAAGAAGAAGAAGCTGATAGGATTGTGGCACTTCCTGGTCAGCCTAAGGTCTCTTTTCAGCAGTTTTCAGGTTATGTTACTGTTAATCAAGTAGCTGGTAGAGCCCTCTTTTACTGGCTCACTGAAGCTGTTCATGATCCTTTGTCGAAACCTTTGGTGGTCTGGCTAAATGGAGGTAAGAAAAATAAAAATAAAAGTTTCTTTTTTCTTCTAACCTATGCATAAGCATAGATATACTGGATTCTATGATTTTTTTAATAATTTGAATTCATTATTTTTACTCTTTCTGGGATGGGTTTGATTCAAAAGTAATATTTTTGCTCACTGTTATATTGCATTCCAGTGATTTCGATTCGCATTAATTTGCCTTGCCTGTGGTAGGTTAGCCTTTTAATATACACGCATGATAAATGGTTTACTGACATTATATATATATATATATATATACACACACACACACACACACACATAACAGAAATTTAATGAACAATATAAGTGTAATATTAAATTTCTGTAAAATATTTTGAGAAAATATGTGCCCACGAACAACATTTTTCTGGCATTTTTCTTTGTTCTGTTTTCCTGTTTTATTGAATTGAAACCAGTTACTAGTAAAAGGAGGTAGCGTTTTGGCTTCTCTAAAACTTCATTATTTTTAGTAAAAGACAGGATTTTCATTTTTAATTTTTAATTGTTAATTTTTTTTTTCCCGGATCAGGTTGCTTTAAATTCTTGTACCAAAAAGAAAATGAAAAGGCTTGTAAAATGTGAAAGAAAAAAAAAGGTGGGAGAGAGAGAGGAAGCTAGCTTAAATTAATTAGCCCACATCCATGGCCTACCAAAAAGTCTGGGAATGATGACCTAACTACCAATGTGTGCTACAAACAAAACCACACAGCCTAACCTCCCAGTTCCTATATATCACAAAGCAGTAGTAGTAAATATATCAAACCCTCTAACTCCTTCCTTCAAAGTAAAACACACAAAACGACACTACTCTCTCTCTCTCTCTCTCGTAGTTAAAATAGCAGAGCAAGGAGCGAAAATGCTTGAAAATAACTAAGAACAAACTTCATTTATTTTAAGGCACTGCATGTAATAGGTCATCATTTTGCAGTTGTGGTAGCTATTGCCACCTTTGTCAGCTTTATGTGCCGGTGTATATCATCAATGCCACATTACACATTGCTCAAACTAATTAATTAAATGCATGTCCAGCTAATTGTGGGTTTGTGTTAATTAACTAATTAATATATAATCAGGGCCTGGTTGTTCTTCTGTGGCGTATGGAGCGTCAGAGGAAATTGGTCCATTTAGAATCAACAGGACAGCCTCAGGACTGTACCTGAACAAGTTCTCGTGGAACAGTGTTGCCAATTTGCTGTTCTTGGAAACACCTGCTGGGGTTGGCTTCTCTTACAGCAACCGCTCTTCTGATCTGCTTGACACTGGGGATCGTCGCACTGGTATGTATCGTAAATTTTAACCAAGGCTCTACCTATCAACCCCGGCCAGTTGCCGTGTTTGTTTTGGAACAAAAAAGTTTGAATGCTTACAAATATTATTAATTGGGGTAGGCCATCTATATATATATATATATATATATATATATATATATATACAGGTTGAAAGACGTGCTATAGCTAGCAGATGATCTAATTGTCTTATTTATGATATGATTTTAATTTTTTATGGTCTCCTATTGTAGGATAGTCTTACAATTTAAAATGAATTAGCCTTAATTTGACTCGATGTCCATCATTAATTAATTATATGTGACGAGACACATTAATTCTACTTTTTCACTTGTCAATCACATAATTTAATTTAAGACACATTTCAGTTTATGTATACAGTACTGAAAATTAATAAATGAGTGCATCAACGTGAATTTTTGATCTAATTATTTACTTACATATATAATTAATGTCATCAATTGTCTTAATTAGTTGTTCTCCTTCTTTATGTTTTTTTAAAGGGAATTGGTCTTTTTTTTTTTTTTTTGAGAAAAGAATATCTAAGTTTATATTTATATATATATTTATAGTAAAAGACCATCTAAATTAAATATCGTTATATATTGTTATTCCTTAATTGTGAAGAAAATACTAAATAATAAAAGTTATGTTATATGTACATGCATAAGTTGAAGTGACAGTTGTCACTCACCGACAAATGAAGGTCTAAGATCACAAATTGTTACATATGCATATAAGCCAACTTGTGACAGTGTATATTAATAAACCATAAAGTCCATAAATGGGTTAATTAGTACCAAATTAAATTAACTTTGGCATATATATGTATATATATATATATATATATATGTGTGTGTGTGTGTGTGAATCAGCAAAGGACTCGCTAGAGTTCCTTATCCGATGGTTGGATCGATTCCCAAGATACAAGGGGCGAGAAGTGTATATTACAGGAGAGAGCTATGCAGGCCATTATGTTCCTCAGCTGGCTAAGCAAATTATGGACTATAATTATCAACACTCCAAACGCCCCATCAATCTCAAAGGAATAATGGTAAATATTACATATATTTCTCATTAATTAATATATGTGTATATATATATATATATATATATATCATATTTTCAATATTAAGCCAATAGAAAAAAAGAAAAACAATTTTATATAATATATGACTGTATGTATGTAGGTGGGGAATGCAGTGACGGACAACTACTATGATAATCTAGGGACAGTGACGTACTGGTGGAGCCACGCCATGATATCAGATAAAACTTATCGGCAGCTGATCAACACCTGCGACTTCCGTCGGCAAAAGGAAACGGATGAGTGTGAAACCCTGTATAGCTATGCCATGGATAAGGAATTTGGCAACATTGACCAGTACAACATCTATGCACCACCTTGCAACAATTCCGATGGTTCTTCATTGACTTCTTCTCCGGCGGCCACCCGCCACTCCATGCATTTGCCTCACCGACCATCTCATCCGGTACGTACGTTACATATTAATTTGCATCTCTCTCTCTCTCTCTCTCTGGTGACTTGACAAAGTTAATTATTATTTTGGATTTTGGATTTTTCGATCTTAGATGTTCCGGCAAATGTCAGGCTACGATCCATGCACTGAGAAATATGCTGAGATTTACTACAACAGGCCTGATGTACAGAAAGCATTCCATGCCAACACAACCAAAGTTCCATATAAGTGGACTGCTTGTAGGTTAGTCAAATACATTGCTCATTTCAATTTATATATGTATTAACTAATTTTATATTTTTATTTTGTTCATGCATGAAACATTTGTGGAACAGCGAGGTTTTGAATCGAAATTGGAACGACACAGATGTATCCATTCTTCCAATTTATAGGGACATGATAGCTGGTGGTTTGAGAGTTTGGGTTTTCAGGTTGGCACTAATATAAGTCTTCTATATATATATAAACCAGTATTTAAGCTTTTACTAAATTTATATGAGCTTTAAAATTATTGCAGTGGAGATGTGGACTCAGTGGTACCAGTCACAGCCACAAGGTACTCCTTAGCACAGCTCAAATTAGAAACCAAAGTTCCATGGTACCCTTGGTATGTTAAAAAACAGGTCAGTAAACTAATCAAACCCTAGCTGTATATACGTACCTAATCCATCTATTTTCTTTATTAATCAATCAAACTTATGATTTTTTTTTTTGGGTGAATAATCAAACTTATAATTTAGATATTAATCAAACCCCTATATTATTGTATCTTTGGCATTATCTTACAAGATTATTATAATAATTTAAAAAAAAAGACTTTGTGGCCAGTAGCTAGATGTCCTTTCGTTTTTTTTTTTTTGTTGGGGGTGGGGGGGTGGGGGGTTTGGAAATGGGTAGAGGTCTTTTCTAATTGAATGTAGTTTGGTGGTTTCTCAAATTTATAATTGAGTTTCTGTTTGTTTTGCGGTTTTGGACAAAGCTTAATCAACGCATGTAAAAGGCCTACCCTACTTTGAACACCGTCCTCATTAGGCTTTCTATCGTCTTCTGTAACACTCGCAATTACTCTATGCCTTTTGTCTTCTTTCTGGGCATGTAGCTATCCATAACACCTACCGCCAAAATCAAATTCAAATTCATCATGTCTTGGTCATGATTTCTGATTGACAATACTAAGCAACTGCCCTTTACCTGGATACCCACGTGTCGAAGTGAAACCCCAAAATTTTGAAGCCAAATATCTTTGAAGATCCAAGTTGGCTGCTTAGTCTTCTAGTTAACCAATATCTTATAATTATTAAATATATATATATAAAATATATGATAGAGCAAGCTGGGTGTCCAATGTGCTTATATATATGGTACTTTTGTGGGGTGTGAAGGTGGGAGGCTGGACAGAAGTATATGAAGGATTGACATTTGCAACAGTGAGAGGAGCTGGTCATGAAGTCCCCCTTTTCAAGCCTAGAGCTGCTCTTCAGCTCTTCAAATCATTTCTTCAAGGAAAGCCACTTCCAAAGTCCTAATTATTAATGAATTATATTAATTAATATTCAATGGAAAATTAATTAGAAAAGAGGGATCAAGAAAAAAAGAAAAAAATTTGTTGTCCCGGCCACAAATTTGATAATTACTTAAATTTTCTCTGAATATTAATTAATTAGTGTTGTCAATTTTTTTTTAACAAAACAAGCAGTAGCTAGGGAGATTTCAGAGTTTAATTAATTAATTACTGTGTTACATAGAATAGCTAGGGAGATGGGAAATTAATGAAAAATGTTTTTAATTTGTTTTGATCTAGTTCTATATGTATTGCATATTTGTAATTTGAGTATATTTTTTAAGTTGTTAATCAATATAGTAATGAATCCAAAGGAATTCATCTTACATGGCATATTAATTTACTGAACACATTATAGAAATCGTTTATGTGCATAACAAAGTCAATGTATATTATTCATTTAATTATTGAATTGCTTACTCGGTTGTACGTAGTCAAGTTTGAGTTGGGTTGATTATGCGACAATGATAATTAAACCCACTTAATTAATTAATATGTTTAGAACTAAACAACCTAGCTGGCTAGGTTGACTTGTGTTCGCAAATGTCACTCTCGTATAATATAAACATAACTCAAAGTTCAAACACGACAAAGTGAACTTGATCACTCTTTAAAAGAGGGAAAAAAAAAATTACATATACATTTTAAGCTTATTAAGAGGCACGTGCATAGATTTTTTTTTTTTTCATTTCTTTTAGTAAACAAAAAAGTAGGTTTTTTAGTGAGAGCATAAATATATTAGGAATTTAAACTTATTGTCATTTGATCTTACACACTAGGGCCTTTTGCTATATAGTTTTGCACCTTTAAAAGTTTTTTCTCCACAAACCATTCATAAAATTAAATGTATATGATATACAAATAAAATTTATAAAAGTCCAAATTTATAATTTTAAACTTATAAAATAATAAAAATAATAACTTTATTTTTTGTGAGTCACACCCTTCTATATATAATTTTTTTTTTTTAGAACTTGGAGGTGAAGTAATCGTTATCCACCAACTATTTCCCTTTGCCCCTCTTACTCGCTAAGGAATGAGGAGGCCCCACCTAACTGTGAATCCCTATAAAAGTCCAATGGATGTCCATGTAAGTGAGATCAGACCCTCTCACTATCATTAAGAAGTGTAGGGCTTTCAGGTAAGCTCTTTTTAATCAACTTTGACTGGGTTCTTCGCCCCTTAAGATCAGAAATGTAAGACTCTGGGAATTCAATCCTTCTCCCCTTTTTGTTTTCGGGACTATTGACTTGGAAACAGTGGATTTAGCAGCCTCATAATCTCATTCTGTCAATATCAAAATACCCCACAACTACGTACGTATAAATGGTATTTTAATTTGACAACAATGTCTTCTTCTTCTTTTTTCTATTTTTTCTCTTTTTTTCTAATATATATATGTGTGTGTGTGTATATATATATATATATATATATATATATATATATATATATATAAACATAATAGCTTAATTGATTAAGCTAGTTATGAGACCAAATCGATCAGGCCAACTTGTCAACTGAACCTGTGGCACATGCACGGTTCATTATTATTTCTCATACTTCCTCATCGTAATTACAACTTGCCCACTTGTCAATTAATCCTCAAATCTATGCATATGTTTAATAAAATAAAATATCACTATCTATATCGGAATTAAAATGTGAGAACAGATTAAATTTTTCAGAGGTTGATTGACTAATTGGAAAGCTACACAAAGTGTTTCTAATAGCTAGGACCTTCCTATTCAATGCCCAATATGTAATTAAATTAAGGTTAATTGAGGTTATTGCCCCAAAACGGGATTGTGGGTCTTTAATTTCAATGCATGTGCCCAACAATTACCTAATTTGGCCCCACAATTAGTAAAGAATTTATACAAAATGGGACTGAATTCAAGTCATGAGAAAAGTCAATCTACCCAATTGATTGGTGGAGATCCAAGTGGTTACAACTCTTGCATGTAATGATAATTATTAGATAATAATAATAATAATAATAAGATTATAGGTTTATTTTATTTTTATAAAATTAAAATTGAATTAATAAATCAAGGAATAAAATAAATACATATGGTCTAGCCTAGCCTCTTTATTTATTTATTTTTTCTAATTGTTACTAAATAAGAAGAAATTTTCAGAATAATTCCAAATTAAAAAAAAAACACAAGTAAATGACATAACTTGCTATCCAATTATATATATTCTGCTGGTTGAACAGTTCAAAGGCAAGAAGCATAAAGATAAATTGCAGAACCATAACAGAAATTAATAAATCATTTCTCAAAAATAAATAAATAAAAACCCACCTCCACACGTTGATAAAGATTCGTATATGTCCGGATTCGGAAAAGGGCGCTTTTATCTCCGTGCGTCCACCTTCAAAATTTTGGCTCTTTAATCCAATCCGACACCCGTACAGTTCATGTTGACTCTCATTTATTGGGGCTGAAATTTCCATGTGCGCCCACCTTCAAAAATTTTGCTCTTTAATCCGATCCCACTTCCGTACAGTTCGTGTTTTGACTCTCATTTATTTGGGCCGATCTTCTTTGAAATTTCTTGGTCATGCACTGAAAATTTTTCTCACTGCCCTTTTTTTTTTTTTTCTTTTTATCTTCTTTTTAAATTTTGGTTCCGTAGTAAGACGTATAACCCAAGTGCTGAATCGTACTCTCTTTCCATGTTCTGCGTTTGACATGGGTTTTCTTTGCTTCAATCACTTTCTGGTGATTGCTTTGTTTTAGTGTGAGAAATTTTTATAGATTTTTACTGTTGGGCATTTGCTAATTGTCATTGCTGACTATTTTAGCGGACAGAAATGGCTTAATTTTGTTGGTTTCCACTGTCAATAGGATAAAGTCTGCTTTTTTACTGGTTTATGGGAATAAAAAGTTTTTATTTTTGAATTGTCAAAGACTTTTCTAACTCGGTGGTATAGGATATTGGAGAAGTGGGAAGTCTTTCTGATATTTTTTTCATTTTTGGCTTATCATCCTTGTATGGCTACGGCGGATTGCAAATCTGTGATGCCAGAATTAGAAGGTGAAGAAAACTTGATTGCTGCGGCAAAACACATAGCCAGAGCCTTGGGATCGAACAAGAACCTTACTGATGATACAAGAAGGATTTTGGCTGATCTGGGGGCCCAGTTGTCTTCCATTTCCACATTTTCGGAAGGAAAGGGTGAGAAAATGAGTGAGATTGAAAATCGCCTTAATGAAATCCAGGAGAAGGTAATGAGTTGGGAAGCAGATCAATCTATGATATGGGATTCAGGCCCAGATGAGGTTTCTGAGTATTTAAATGCTGCAGATGACGCCCGGAAATTGACAGAAAGACTGGAGAGTTTGTCTTTGAATAGAGACGATGAAGAGTATGAACTTCTAGGGAGGGCTCATGATGTTCTTCAAACGGTAATGGCTAGGCTTGAGGAAGAGTTCAGGTACATTCTAGTTCAAAATAGGCAACCCTTTGAGCCCCAACACATGTCTTTTCGTTCCAGTGAGGAAGACATGCTAGATGAGAGCTCCATAAACTCTTTTGGGGATGATTCGGTTGAGGACTCCGTTCACAGGGATAGTCTCAGCAGAGCTTCTGAAGAATTCATCATCGATTTGGTTCAACCAGATGTGATTCCTGAGCTCAGACGCATTGCAAATTTGATGATCAATTCGAAATATGACAGGGAATGTACTCAGGCCTATACCAGTATCAGAAAAGATGCCTTGGATGAGTGCATATTTATCCTTGAAATGGAGAAACTGAGCATTGAAGATGTGTTGAGGATGGAGTGGGTGACCTTGAATTCCAAGATCAAGGGATGGATTCGTGCCATGAAGATCTTCATCCGGGTTTATCTTGCTAGTGAGAGATGGCTCAGTGACCAGATCTTTGGGGACCATGAAAGGTTCAATCTAGTTTGTTTCCATGAGTCATCAAAGACTTCAATTTTACAGCTTCTGAATTTTGTTGATGCCATGTCTATTGGCCCCCATAAACCAGAGAAGTTGTTTCGTATCCTTGATATGTATGAGGTTCTGGCGGATCTTCTTTCTGATATAGATGCCTTGTACTTGGGGCAAGCTGGTTCCTCAATAACCATGGAGTGCCATGACGTTCTCAGGAGATTGGGTGACTGTGTAAGAGCAACTTTCTTTGAATTTGAGAATGCCATTGCATCAAACCATTCAACAAATCCAGTTACAAGTGGGGGAATCCATCCTCTAACTAGGTATGTCATGAACTACATTAGAACTCTTACCGACTACAGTGAGACCCTGAATTTGCTACTCAAGGACCATGGTGATGGGAATCATTTTTCAATCTCTCCCGACGTGAGTCCAAGAAAAGAAAATGACAACGAAAGTGGTGGTTTCTCAAGCAGGGTTTCCCCAATGGCTCGCCACTTTGTATCAGTTGCTTCCATTTTGGAATGCAACCTTGATTTCAAGTCCAAGTTATACAAGGAAGCTGGTTTGCAACACTTGTTCTTGATGAACAACATACATTACATGGCTGAGAAGGTCAAAGGATCTGAACTGAGGCTTATATTTGGAGACGAATGGATTAGGAAGCGTAACTGGAAGTTCCAACAGCATGCAATGAACTATGAGAGAGCCACTTGGAGTTCGATCCTGTCTTTGTTCAAGGATGAGGGGATTCAGAATCCGGGTTCGAATTCCATCTCAAAAGTCCTTCTCAAGGAGAGGTTCAGGAGCTTTTATCTCGCTTTCGAAGAAATTTACAAGACACAAACATCATGGGTAATTCCAGATCTTCAACTTAGGGAAGACTTGCGGATCTCAACATCCCTCAAGGTAATCCAAGCTTATAGGACATTTGTTGGAAGGCATGCCAGTCACATAAGTGACAGGCATATTAAGTACAGTGCTGATGATATGGAGAATTACCTTTTGGATCTCTTTGAAGGATATCCAAAATCATTACAAAATACATGCAGGAGGTGATTACAATTTGCAGTATACATGGTTTTTTGTGTTGTTTGATTGGCTTTGTATGTCCTCCTACTCTGCTCTGATGTGTTTGATTATTAGGCAGATTATTACCCATTGGGAGGCCAATAGCAAAAATGAAAAAATGAAAGGGAGTTCTCTATGTATGTTTTCATACAAGTAATCAAATTTGATTTAGAAATTTGTGACTTCTATTTTGCTCTCATCATCTGATTTTACATAGTACATCGGGCAAAAATTATTTGGAAACGTTCATGGTTTAAGGTGAATCTATAAGAAATTACTTGCATGTCAAATATTACAATTAAATGAACAAAGAAGGTTATGATGCGTGTTAAGGTATTATTGAAACACATACATCCTGGTAACAATGGTGCCTAAGTTCATGAACATAGACATGCTCTAGGGATTGCTGCTGCACAGATCGCACATGTTCATAAAGAGGCCTTTGAAGAACCCCCCCAGTCCCCACGCGGAAGACGGCATGGGCCTCTTTAAAGCAAAAGAGTAACAAATTGTAATGTGCGGTTGATAGATTTTGGCTGGCAGCAAAAAGTTGAAGCCAGCTACTGAGTTGAATTTTCAACAGATTTTTCAAATGGGTTTTCCAAGCATTTGATCAAACAGAGGTTTCTTGGTTAAATAATATAATCTTTATGAATATATATTTCTGTCCATCATGAAAGAATTTTCCAGCTGGGGAAGGGAGACCATTGGCACTTCAATTTCTTTCTTGTCAAGCAAGAAAAAAAAAGAACTGTTAGAAAGGTCCTCAATGGTGGTGCAAGATATTTTATACAGACATTAAATTTGGTATTTGGAACCTAAACAAACAAATCTCTCTATGGTCTCGTGGCCGACAAGACCCTGTCTGAGCTAGGACCCAGATACGTCAGCCTGAGTAACCAAAAAAAAAAATGGTCCGAGAAACAAAAAAAAGGGCTTCGTGGACCAGAAAGTTGGAATACGTAATTGTCAATTAAATGACCTTTGATTAAAGTTATTGGATTGTGGTAAATAGGAAAGTCTATTTTTTTGGTAATAAAGAAACAGAAAAGTCAATAAGAAAAAAATCCGTCACCCTTTATGCAAGCATGACATTAGAGGACCACAATTCATCAAAAAAAAAACAAAGGAAAATGACATAGAGGACCACCGCTGTTCTTATCATTTTTTCACACTACTTTCTTTCTTCTACGGAGCCACATTAATACATACGAAGAAGACGTGCAAAACTAAAAGCCTCACCACGAAAAATTCACAAATTCTAAACCATCTACAAATTGAATGATGTGAGGTCGAATTCAGCAATGGGAATACAGATGCCTATGGATTATTGGGTCCACTTGAAAGGCAATAAACCATATTTGGGTCTTTTTGCCTTTCCCTACTCATTTTGGACTAGAGCGGTCTATAATGGACCTATCGATTATCCACCACTACAGATGACCACCCATTAATGAACAATTTTGTAGGCATCATTTACAGTGTCTTCCATAAGTTTCACAAAAATCCACCGTACACGAAAAGTTTCCTTCATAAATTATACAAGTATCTTTCAGTTGCTACATAATCTTTTGCCTGCATGGATGCCAAGGTGAACAGTGTATCTAATAAACCTAATATAAAGCTTGTTTAAGCTCTTCTAACTAGTCCCTACAACTAAAAGACACGCTAGGAGTACAACAGGTCTTCCCCTCCAAAAAACCTGGAGAGAGACAGAAAAAGCAGCCCTTGACAGGCAATAAAAACAGCCCTTGACAGGCAATAACAAGAACTTCCAATATAATACAGCCGCCAGCTTATAGAGCCCCTGCATGTATCTTTGTCTCACCAAAGCATAATTGGTATTAGTGCCAATATACTAGATTGTCCCTCCGCAAAAGTTAGACCACTTTCAAAACCCCAACGATTCATAAAGCCCAGAATGGTTTTCGAGCTGAAACAGCAACTGATATGCTACTTAGTGACTCCTCACTGGCTTCCTCAGAGTCTTCATCGTCCTCACCATATTCCATTAGCTTGAACAAAGTATCTGAAATAGCTAAACAATGTCAACACAAATTTGTTTTTCTTTTTCAAAAGAAAAGAAAATGACAAGGCTGCCTCCCACAATGTAAGAAATAATGACCTTCCAGATAGTATTCCATTCAACACCAGAAACGGGAAAATAAAGCAGACTAAGCATCCATCCATACCAGGGACAGAATCAGATTTTGTTTTTTCCATTATGCTGTTCTTGTCATGCACTTTCACACTAGAAGTTGGTGAGGAAAATTTTGGTGGTGGAGGTGGAGGGGGCATCATTCGCGGTGGGGATTTTGGCCTTCCTTTAGTTGTTGATGATATCAACTTCTTTGGAGCAGGCATATTTGATACATTTCTAACACCCAAACCCGCTGATGGTTCAATTGGCTTTAAATATTCTGAAACCTGCAGTTAGTTCAGAGAGAAAAAGCAACACTAATAGGTCAATATCAGTAAAATGATGGTTCATGTTTCAATGTTGCATATATCATGACAATGAAAATATTACGAGCTAAACTTATTATAAAAAATATAAATTTCCAGTTTAAACCAAAGGACAAAAGAAAAAGAGTAGCACACTATGCAGGGCATGCATGGGGGCATCAAGAATTATGTCAAACAAACATTACCAAAATTTGGATCTCAAATCAGCAAAGGAGTCATTATAGAATGTAATATGGCAGACAAATGCAAGTGTAATCCCACCAATTTCTTAATCACTTTTGAAATGCATAAAAGTGACTTGAAGTTGGAACTTGGTAGTAAATTTAACAAAATGAATGCTATCTTTGATGAAACTTCCAATGGAGTAGAAGTATCTTATACTCATTTTCAGAGGCACTAACTACTAGCAGTATAAAACAAAACAGGATAGGTGGTGATAAAAATACTTCCTTGGGGCTTTTCTATCCACCCTAGAAGTGACCACTCATCATGCAAACACTGGGCAGCGACTACTGATCAAGATAGTCAACACTGGACTTATGGCAAACAAAAAAACTCATAAATTGTGTTCTTAAAACAAATGACCGAGGTACAAGTTAAGCAAATCAGCATGAAAACAGGAATTAGCCACTGATCTTGGCTTTGAGCCTAAGCACCCTCCACTGGCATCTCCAAAATTTAATACCCTGTGAAACAAACCAATGGTCCAATACAGAGGTCCACTATCAGCATGTTAGCTTCATAGAAGGTCAGAAGAGAAAATACCTGGAATATTAAGCATTGCAAGTCAGAATACAAAACTTATATATCAATTACTAGAAAAACTAAATTATTATATATCAATCACTAGAAAAACTAAATTAATTGGAAAAGTAGCATTGTAGCAGTATAATTTATGACATAAATTGTTCATGATTTGCTGAGGGAAACACATAATATATATGTTTTAAAATGCCTGCATTAAAGGAATTATTAATCTGATTGTGTTCAGTATCTTGGTTCTATTACCCATAAAGGCAAGGAGACTGGGAGGAATACTGCACATCTTTCACAAATGTCCAGGAGTACATAATGGCAATACAGTTAAACAGACAACTGTAACATATAGGTGCTGATTGAAGGGCAAAACAGCCAAGCTACCTTTAAAGTGCTTTATCTAAGTTCCTTTTGGATCATTCAAGTAAATTAAGTGAGCCAACAAGCTAAATGAAAGAGTGCATTAGAAAAAAATACACTATGTTAGCTTAATACTTTGGTGTTCATACTGACAACCCATATTAAACCACACATTTTGCTAGAATTATGTTAAGGTTATATGAAATGAATAAATTACATAAATGAAAAAGATGCAATGCACTGGTTCAAATGGTAATCTTCCACAGCTACAACTAAACAAGCAGAAAAAAATGCATCACTACCTGATTGTGTTTTACAGAAACCTTGGAACCAACTGGTAATTCCTGAAACTTCCTTCTTTGTGGAGGTCGTTTCTCCTTCTCAGAGTCAGAGCTCAGACTCAACTTTGGTTCAGTGCTAGGTAGTGATGTTCTAGGAGCAACAGAAGAAGTGATTGGTGAAGATGACTGTCTAAGGGCTAGTGCAACTTGTTGCAAAGGTGTGGCTTGAGGATATATCCCACCATATCCACTGTAGCTTGTTCCACCAGATAACACAGGCTGGGGGTAGCTAACCATGTCTGCCTGAGACTGCCCACTGACTAACAATCCCCCAGATTGAGGTACTTTCCCTTGAGAAAAGATAGTAGATATCCCAGCAACTCCAACTGAAGAAACTATGGGGGTTGGTATAACACCCATAGTTGAAGAGGGTAAACCAGTATTAGAACTCATACTTGCTTTTACATCATTCTGAGAATTCTGCACACCAGTCAACAACGTCTGCGGTGGAGGAACAGCACTATATACCTGCTGTGGGGGTGGAACAGCACTATAAGCCTTAGAAGATGAAAACCTATAACAGTGTGAAAATGGCCACAAGTTATCTCCATTACAGAATTACAAGCCATGGCATAAAACCAACTGATCAAAGTACACAATATTCATTCAACAAGCAGAAACCATATGACTGCAAGATTTTAAAAATGACTTCCTAGAGAGAGAAGTTAACACTCCACGCAGTGGTTGAAACAGAGTTCATTCTACTAACATATAATCTGGAAGTTTCTCTTCCAAAAATAGAATCACTACATAAGATTTAAACATTTACAGCATATGTACAGGTTTCTTTACCATAGAACTATCAGTAAGTCAAACTTTGCATCCCCCAATATGAAACCTTGCACTTAAGTAAACAATAATATGAGTCCCCCCTTAGCATTTTGGGGAAGGTATAGAACAAACCTAAACACAAGCAACACCTGGAACATTTCACACCTTACCTGGAGACACCACACTCTACACTGATTGTATCCAAAAGATTTTCAGCTAAACGCTTAGCATCATTAAGACTTTTTGAATTACTGCTTGACAAGAACAAATGCAGTTGTTGCTGACCTACAAGAAACAACCACAAAGAGTAGGTCACACTAGTTAAATTAGTATCATTCACAGCAATGGGTTTGCAATGAGGTCGCACACCATAAGACAATGTAGTACCTTCACCCGATGGACTTTCAGTATTTCCCGAACCACAACCTCTGAGGAGAACAGTTGCTCCTGTTTCATTCATAATGTGATTTATATACTGGTCCTGCATGTACAAAACCGAACCACCACCAACACAAAAACAATCTCTCCCGATTGTATGGAGATGTCAGAGAAAGCTTCAAACATTAGAATCTCTTATCTTCATCATGTGCACACTATAAAATAAAGTAATAAAACACAAATACAGGGAATAACACTTGAAAACTAAGTTCATATAGTATAGGTAACCTTCAAGAAAAAATTTAATATGTACACATATGTATTCAATAAGTTACACTTCAGTACCAAAAATTGAACAGTAAACTATTTCTATTACAGATCCTGGTTCATCAAGAGTGCACAAAGAAAAGAGAAACAAGGAGAGAGAATAATATATTAATGATGAACAAAAAAAAAAAACCTACCAAATCCATCAAATTTAAATTTATGATTGAACCATAAGGCAAGAGGGAAGGATAAGAACTCACATTTGGCCCGCGTATGCGAGCAGCAATGTTTAATGAAGGGTCTGCAACAAACCCCAAAAGCACAGATGTGCTAAACGGCTGAGCATCCTGATTAAAAAAAATCAGAACCTGTGTCAATCACCATTCATCAATAAGCCATAGGCACTCACAAGCCAACTATGTAATTTAAGCATACCTTTGTATCATTTGCGACTGCTGCTTGAAAAGTGGAAGAAACTGGATGTATGATCTGACCCTCGTTCAGCATTTCTTCAACCATGGCAGCTGCACGATCAACTGCTAAAATCCGTTCTGCCATATCTTTTAACTGCAACGGAAGGCAAGACTATAGTTAAACTAATACACATGCACTTATTTGTACAACCAAAATAAAGGGAAACATTCAATCTTTTTACTTAAAAATGTATCTAGAGCAAACCATATCAGAATTTAAATATCTCCTACCATTCTACAGCATTATGCTAAAATACAAATACACCATATCAAAATATTCCAAATATTCATATTACCTAAGAATCAATGGATAATACTTACATGAGCCCCTGCTGAGATGTGGAGATATAACGGCTTTTCACCATCAGGTGGTGCATTTGGTAGACGATACTTGCCCCTGCAGTGGCAAATTAACAGAGGCATATACCTGCTACATTAGTTAAAGATCATTAAAGTTTCCTCTAGAACATCCTTTGGAAATTGGCAAACCTTGTTATCACCACAGCACCAGTGCATTTTTGAATCTGCAAGATGAGTAAATCCCCATTAATCTCTAAAAAAATATGAAACTAAACCAAAAGACCATCTAATCAAAATCAATCATTTTCAAAATGAACATCATTCACCTCCTCTTGTGTCTGGCGTTTTGTGAGCTTGTAACGAACAGAAGACTCAGCATCATTAATTATAATTTCTCGTGCTATTAATTCATCTTGGATCTTTGGCTAAAATGAAAGGCAAATCATTTAACGAACAAAAGAATAAACATCAAATGGATCAATAGTGAATATAAACACAGAAATATGAAGAAAATAGTCAAAATCTTTAGATCCACTGAACATTGCAATTCAAAACTGAAGAGGAGCCTATATGTAGTATCTCACTTGATTTAACTTAGGGACAACTGCAGCAGTATGTTGCTGTATCAATGGCGCCTGAATAACCTGGGGTACATTTACACAACTAGCTGCAAGTGAATTGGGAATAGGAGTTGTAATCCCACTCAGAGACCCCATGTTGCCTACTGGGAGAACCCCAGGTACTACTAGACCAGCTGAAACCAAGGACTCTGCAGGTTGATCCCACTTTCTTTTTTTCCTGCAACAAGTGCTAAAGTTTAGGATACCGTGACAGAACGCATATTCCAAAGTGGTTTTAATTACATGACATATTTGTATCAAACAAAATAGGTTTTCAAATTCATTACTGATAATAAGTTAGAGTTTATGAGAAAATCTATTAATAAGTGAAACAAACCACTCCCACTGCCCAACATATCCAGATGGAAACGCTGACAACAAACCAGTAACTCACATTTATGCTTCACATTTCGATAAAACAAGCACAAACAGATAATAATATAATACAATTTGAACCATGAACATGGTAAAGATGATATGTAAGCTATGAGAACATACGAGTTAGGGGACCATGAAAATTTGAGAAATGAATTTGGAAGCTTAGGGTTTCCAATTGAATTGGATAGTGAGTACCATACCTTTGCCTTGTTTGCGAGGCTTCGTTGGGCACGTTAGATTTGTTGGAAGAATCCCTAATCCCACCTTCCTCTGTCATTGTGGATGTGGATTCGTGCTGTTCTTCTTCCTTGTTCGGGCACCTGAGAATGATAATTGGTTTCTTCTCCGACGGTGAACGGTGATGTCGTTTTTTGTGTTTATTTTCTTTATTTTTTGGATGTTTGAGACGGCGCGTGTGGTGGAGCAAATTTTATATGCTGCAGTCGTAAGATCCAATCAAGGCAGGCCACGGCAATTATGCAATACATCTTTTATGCCAGTTTCTGTTTTATTAAAGAATAAAATTAAATAAATTATATTTTTTGTATTAATTAAATATGAAGCTGGAATAGCTCAGTTGGTTAGAGCGTGTGGCTGTTAACCACAAGGTCGGAGGTTCAAGCCCTCCTTCTAGCGTAACTTTTTTTTTTTTTCCCTTGTTAATTATTTTTTCTTACGTATTTTATTTATTTTTCTTCAGTATTTTTTTTTATTTTCCTTGTTAATTTTATTTCATTTTTCTTGCGTATTTTATTTTATTTTCCTTCTTGATTTTTTTTTATTTTTCTTGCGTATTTTATTTATTTATTTTTCAGTTTTATTTATTTTTCTTGCGTATTTTATTTTATTTTCCTTGTGAATTTTATTTTATTTTCCTTGTGAATTTTTTTTATTTTTCTTGCGTATTTTTTTTATTTTTCTTCAGTATTTTTTTATTTTCCTTGATAATTTTTTTTCTTGAGTATTTTATTATTTTTTTATTTTTCTTGAGTACTTTATTAATTTTTAAAAATTTAAATGTTTTTAATTATTTTTTCTTCTAGAGCATTTTATTATTTTTTTTTTATTTTTCTGGTTAGTTTTTTCTATTTTTCTTGAGTACTTTTTATTTTTATTTTTCTTAAGTATTTTATTATTTTTAAATTTTTCTTTAATTTTTTATTTTTCTTGAGTATTTTATTACTTTTTTAAAATTTTTCTACTAGCTTATTTTATTAATTTTTTTCATTTTTCTTGAGTATTTTTTTTTAAAAATTCTCTTTTAAAAAATTTTCTTTTGTCCTGGTCTCCTTCCATTACTTCTTTTTTCTTTTTCTTTTTTTTTTTTTGCAAATTTATTTTACTTTGAAATTAAATTTGATATTCATTCCTGAATCTCCTTCTAACAGTTATATTTTTAAGCGTGTTTTGTTTTTCTTGAGTATTTTATTATTGTATTATTTTATTTTTATTTTTCTTGAGTATTTTATTATTTTTTAAAAATTTGTCTTTTTAAAAAAAAATTCTTTTCTCCTGTTGTCCTTCTATTACTTCTTTTTTCTTTTTCTTTTTTGCAAATTTATTTCAATTTGAAATTAAATTTGATTTTCATTCCTGAATCTCCTTCTAACAATTATATTTTCAAGCTTAATACATCTATCATGTTGTCACCATTAGAATATCATCTTTATTATTACTGTAGTTTTAAAACTGCAAAGAAATACATTAATTGCTTGGTAATCTTAAATTTCATTTATAGTCGACAACTATTACCTCAGAGTGCTCATTTAAGAACTCATAACGCAATCTATTTTTGGTAGAAAGTTGATTTTGCCTCATTCTTTTGCGCTTGTCAGTTATTGGGTGTCAGTCAAAGACGCCTAATAAGACGACGACAACAACCCAAAAAAAAAAAAAAAGAAAAGAGAAAAGAGAAAAATGAATTTACAATATGACCACTCCAATCATACTTTTTGTATTTCTTTAATGAAATTTTGTACGTACTCGACCAACTGTAACCGACGCATTAACTAACCATGTTTTTCTTTTTCTTTTTCCAGTTCTAGGATATTTATTTGATGCCTTTAATTTTGTTATTTTTTATCTGTGAGTATGGATCATAAATTAATTAAGCTTCTAATTAGGAATAAAACAAACCAAAATATACAAGCATATATATACATGCATATATATATATATATATATATATATATTACTTGTACATGCTTGCTCCTAAGCATTGGCGGAAGCCTCCCTGTTGCAGAGGTAAAGTATATTAGACTCTGAATTTCTACGGGGTCATGGACTCTCAAGGTAAAACACTACTCCAAACAAAATTGTCAAAAAAATCATGTATGAAATAATGTACACTTTGGGATGGGAGAGGACGAAAGAAAGTGCAGTGAATAAAGATTTCAGATGACAGGCCAAAAAGTCTTCTTTCGGTTTGAATCCAGAAATAGATTTCGGAAACAATTTTATAAAGCTCTTAGCTGCTCGTTCCTTCCTGCCATTTTCACAGTACTGGACTGGGAACAAGTGCACATGGGATTTGCACTATCCCCCCGTGGTGCACTATTGTCGTCGATGGTCAGCCAATTCCTTAAGCAGGTCTTAAACTCTTAATTAATTTGCATGGGATCGTGGGCACTATTTGGTTTCTAGTTGTTGTCGACATAATTAGTTTAAGGCAACGATGTTGTTAGACTAATTCGAAATGACCTTTGTCCTTTTTTGGGTCCCCACTGTTAACAATATAATGACATTTTTCGGCTTTGATTAATATGTGAAACATTTGATTGGCATCCAGTACATGTACTGTGTCTCTTACTTTTCAAATTTTTTTTTTCTTGGGAAAATCTCGCAGTAGTGTCCAACGCCGTGGAAAAAATGACAAGCATTTAAGCAGTTGAGTTTCCAAGACGCTGTCTTCTCGCTGACAAGCGTCTATCCAAGCCAGGAAAAATTTCGGGCCAGTCGACCTGCTTTCGGCTCCCTTTTCATTTGTACATTTTTGGTTTTTCTGCTTTCACAAAGAAAGTTTGCTCAGCAGCAAAAGTTGGGCATTGATATTTGATCTCTTTCTCGTTTATTTCTTTCTCCATTTCTTTTTTTTTTCCTCTGGTTCAACCAAAAAAATGGTGGCTTTCATGTTGGGTTCTTCCCCACCATCCCCACCACCAACGGTACTAGGTGGAAGCTCAAGGGATCGGAGACATTTAGCGGGTGGAAATGGTGGCAGTGGGTTTCCGTCATTTCTTCCAAAGGAGGTTGAGAATATCAAAGACCCATATGTTCGAGCCCTAGCTCAGAGGATTGAGAGGCTACCTGTACAGGTAAACTATTCTACATTTTGTATGAGGAAGATGCTAGCTGTTCATAAAGTATTGTCAAATTATTTACACGTCAAGTTTCAGGTCAAATCATAGAAGAGTAAGGTTGTTTGAGTAATTAGGTATGGTCAAGTCTTAAACTTTTTGTTATGTCCTTATCATCATTTTAATCATGGTTTCCAATCCAAATGGGAATTTCCTTTTATATTTTTTTTGATGCATTACCTTCGTGGGTCATCATCGTTTTTCCTTCCACTTTCATCATGGTTTCCAAATCCAAATGTGAATTTCCTTTTGTATCTTTTTTATGCATTTCCTTCGTGGGTCATCAACTTTTTTCCCTTCTTGGTGTCATTTCAATGATTTTGTTCTAAAATATAGAAAAGCTAAGCAAACTAATGGTTGAGTGGAATCCCTGTTAAATGTGGTCGCAGATTGGACCCTCTGAGAGTAGTCCTATTATGAGCAGCTGTGTGAAACCACTCAAACAAAGCGAGATCAGTCCTGTTGTGCTCCTTCATTGCTTTGACAGGTGTGTAATATTGTGTATGCAAAATGACAACCATGTCCATTACGGTGCGAGTTTTCCTACTTGATTAACATGGTTAATTTATACTGTTGTTTTTGCTTAGTTCTTGTCTAGAATGGAGGTGTGCATACCCCTTGCTTGAAGAAGCTGGCTTGGAGACTTGGGCTGTTGATGTTCTTGGCTGGGGCTTCTCTGACTTAGGTTCTTTCACTCGTTTTTCACTCCCTTTTTCCCTGTTCAAATGGACTCAGTTTTATATACTTCTTGCCTATATATATATATATATATATATATCTTACTGTATATACTCTTATTCTTTTCTTTCCATCTTTCTTCACTGTACTAGAAATGCTTCCACCATGCAATGTGGCATCCAAGCGTCATCACCTCTATCAGGTATTTCATGGTAGGAAAATCTTGTATTATATGTATATACTCTTAGCTCTGTGATACTCCCCTGTGGCACTGCTTCAAATTTCCTCCAATGTTTTCAATGATTTGGATATCTCTGTTTGCTACATTATCAAATATCAAGTTCCAAATTGTTAATTTAAAGTCCGTTTATCCCATTTATGTTGAAAGTGATAATGAGTTTCGTTACTTGAGCTTAGAGATTGATTTTTTTTTTTGCATTTAAACTCTAGCTCTGGAAGTCCTACATCAAAAGGCCAATGGTATTAGTTGGGCCAAGTCTTGGTGCTGCTGTTGCAATTGACTTTGCTATGAATTATCCAGAAGCTGTAAGTTATCCCTTTTAATTATCCACCTCATAAGCATGTTCATTGAACTGTTAAAATAAATCTCATAAGCCCTTTTGTTCGCCTCCTGCTTCTGCTTTAATTTAAGCTTTTGCTCACTCATTGGCTTAGTTACCTAATGCCATGATGTGTATTTGACGTTTTTCTTTCTCATTTACAGGTCGCAAAGCTGGTTTTGATTAATGCAAGTGTATATGCAAAAGTTACCGGAGACATGGCAAAATTACCAAAAATTGTAGCCTATGCTGGGGTAGGTTTCCATATCACATGGCCTGTTAGAAAATCACATCCAGCGGTTAAAGTTGAAATGGTTATATTTTGTGATGTCTGTGTCAACATTTCTTGCTACCAGCCAGAACATTGGATGATCTGAACTGTCTGCATAAGCAAGGACATTCTTTCGTTCTCATTTTAGTTGTGCTCTTCCTCCAACAACAATCCTTCTTCAACCTTACAATCACATATAATGGAATAGGCAAACTTGGGATTTAGCTAACCTGCAAGGCCTCCTTAAAGTTGAATAACTTCATGAACACGATGTAAACAATTAGGAGAAACTAACTTCATTCTATAGAACAAGGATTTGATGGACCATCAACAATTTTTTGTATTTATTAACTATTTAATTCAGCCTACCTAACTAGAGTTAATACTTGATTTTAATAGACCCCCCCTTACATATGTTTGCTATTCTCTAAGAGTGTGCTGCTAGTTTGTAGTGATCAAATCTTCTCGAATTACATAAAGCTGACAATCATGCTTGATCTTATTTCAATTTCAGTAGAAATATCTATTTTAAATAACTATAACATAGTCACTGACAGTACAGTTTTAGTCACCTGGATTCATTCTTGTAATGAACTCGCCTTACTTGTTCACCATTTGCATCCAGGTTTCTTTATTACAGAGCATGCCACTACGCTTTTATGCAAATGTATTGGCCTTCAATGGAATTTCCTTAGCTACAACCTTAGATTGGACAAATGTAAGATTAATTATCTGTTCTTTAAGTCAAAATAAATTTTGATATTTTCCCTGCTCATGCACCAAGGGACAGTGGCAAATTGATTTAGTTTTGAAATTTCTCTTGGAATAATTGTATAGACTGCTTTAAGTACTTGTAATGAAAATCTAATAAGGTCATCAAATTTCACATTTTAACGAAACAGGTGGGCCGCTTGCACTGTTTGCTGCCTTGGTGGAAAGATGCAACAGTTAGTTTTATGAATAGTGGGGGCTATAATGTCACGTCCCTGATAAAACAGGTACAATAATTCCATCTGAATGTTTATTGTACAGTAGTAACAGGCTACAAACACATTTTCATCTCTTCTTTGTAAGTGATAATGCAGGCATGCCAATAACCAAATCATGTTAGGGCTCAGAGAATGTAAATTATATATAAGACTGCAATGAGATTCTGGTTTTTGTGTTTATGCAGTATAAAAATACATAGATATGGCTTGAGAATCAAACATGGTGACTTGAGATTCCTTATATGGAAAAATGAAAAAAAAAAATAAAAATTGGGTGACTTTCATTTCCTGCATTTGTGCAACAGGTGAAGCAGAAATCACTTATCATCTGCGGTGAGCACGATCAGATTATCAGCTACAAACAAACAATGGTTAGTTTTTGATCTTTCAGCTTTTCTATTGGCCTATAATACAGTAGAATCTATTAGCAAATGCGAGCTTCAACCTCCACATAATGAACCTAACATAATCAGTTTTTCCAATCTCTGAGATTCCTCGAAAAAAAGTTTTCCCAATGAGAGGAGTTGAAACTGAGCCTATGGGGAGCTAGAAAGTGGATTATTAGAACTTCAAAAGAATGTTTATTACCATGTTTGTACATGCAGAGGCTACACTGTGAACTTCCAAATTCAATAATGCGGCTAATACCGGATTGTGGTCATCTCCCTCATGTTGAGAAACCCAAGTCTGTTGCCAAGCTGATTGCTAACTTTGTTCGATGTGATTGTTGCTGAGAAATCCATTGCAGAGTTTTAACATAAAAAAGTATATTAATAAAGTTCCGTTTAGCACTCAGAAATTTCGGTGTACAGCACTGTGTTTCAGTCACGTGTCTGTAAATTTCGTATGGGGAGAGTTTACTAGAAAACATATAAATTTACTATGATTTGCTATTAACTTTTGGTGTGCATCTATGACCAAGTCTGTGTGACTTGTGTTGCAAGCAAAACAGGGATAATTGAAATAACATATCATAAATTGGGTTTGACATGTAATAGTCTCTATGCCAAGTTCTTTATATGGTGAAGAACATTGCATTGATGCACAATATATTGAAAAATTAAAGATTGCCATAGTTTTTTTGAAAGTTGGGAATTGGATGAGCATATGATGTGAAAGTTATGAGGCATTTTTATGAGGAAAAGTTCAGAGTTAAAATTCACTGTCTTTATCTTTATTTTTTTAAAAAATAAAAATAAAAAATAAAATATAAACTTTATACCTTAAATTATAATATTCAAACTTTTCATTTTTTTGGACGTGGATTTATCAAATAAAAAATTGTTATATCAAATATTTTAATACCATCTACTTTTTATTTCTTCTTTAAATTTGTTTCAACTCGAATTCTGGGACTAAAAAAATTCCTAAATACGAACTAGAGGCTGATTGGACTTTTTTGTCTTTTTCAATTGGCGGGAAGCAGTGTGGAAACTGTGCGTTTTAATTGTGGAAACTATCCCCAACTAACAGTTCTTCCTTCTAATTCACCAAAAAAAAACAGTTCTTCCTTCTAATTCACCAAAAAAAAAAACAGTTCTTCCTTCTACAAAGCAAAACGGTGCGTTTGATTAGTAGGCTTTTACATATTGGGCCTAGGAAACCCGAACGAATTTGATAGTGGACCGAACAGTGCGTTTGACCCGGTGGGACAGGCCCTGAGTTCTGTGCTTTCCCTGTCCCTTAAACCCTAGCTTCTTCGTCTCCCTCGTTAAACCCTGGTTTCCTTTTCCCTTTTCATTTTGTTTCAGTGGTCGTGTTCTTCGAATCAAACAGGAAGAGATGGACATGGATGGAGATGCAGAAGAGACGTCGAGGCGGGTCCAAGTTCGGTTCGTCACGAAGCTCCAGCCTCCTTTCAAAGCTCCAACAGCTTCCATAGCTATCCCCTCTACTCTCACACGCATGAGCCTATCCACCATCGTGAATAATCTTCTCCAATCTGGTACTGTCTCGCACTCGCTCTCGTATTATTATTTGTAATTTCAGTATTGCAATTTGGCCATTGCATTTTATATCTGGTTGTCCTCAAGCTGACACAAAAGTAATTCTCGTAGTTTCACAGTTGTTTTAAATGCAATGGCCTCTTACTAGAAGTGAATTTTTTTATACTGCAATGATCGTTTGAAATTGTTTTACGATTCTGAATTTGGTTGCTGATTGTGACCAGGAAATCCTGATTGGAAAGCTGAACCGTTTGATTTTCTGATCGATGGGGAACTGGTCCGGATGTCGCTTGAACAGTTTCTTCTTGCCAAGGGCATTTCTGCGGTACTTATTTCCCATTTCCAATGTTTATATGTATTACCAACTGTTTATTTTCTGGCGTAGATATGGACTTCGTCGTTAATATTCTATCTGTAAAAGGAATGTGAACTACTGACTACTACGGTAGTAATTTACTTTGAACGAACCAACAAAATTCTCTCTAATTGCGAAATAATCTAAGCCTCGTTTTGATGCTCATCAATATCATGAATTCATAACTCACGCAAAGTAGATGTTATCTTTTTTTCCACATCAGTGTCTGTTATCTGTGAGTGAGGGAGGAGGGGGAAGGTGGAGGTGCATGTGTATGTTCAAGCTAAAACAGAAGAAATTTGTTTGGTTCTTTTTCATTTTGATACCAACAACTGTTCATGACCTGTTACAGGAGAAGATATTGGAGATTGAATACATAAAGGCTGTTGCCCCACGGAAGGAAGAAGAACCTTCTTTACATGATGACTGGGTCAGTGCAATTGATGGTTCTAACCCTAGGTAAGTTTGTACATGCATGAGAACTTTATGAGTTCTTCAGCTCTTTGCAACCTTTAAATATTGAAACATTTGTATCTTAGTCTTGTCATAATCAACTTTTCTTTTCAATGGTAAACTCTGGTTAAGCTGATATATTTCATGAAATGCTTACAACATATGTCATTGGGTTGGGCTGCACTTGAATTTTTTTTTTATTTATAATGAAAACATTGTCTTAAGTGTTGGTTTCTGAAAGCAAAAACTACAAGCAATTTTAAAATTTTCCTGATTTTTTATGTATGGCAGGTTCATTTTGACCGGATGCTATGATGGTTTTGGAAGGTAATTGCAATAAGATGTTTTTTGTTGTTCTCATATACTTCAGAATCACTTTTGTTTATTTATTTTTATGTTTCAATTTATTAGTTCATGTATAATAAGGAGTGTCATATATGCAATATTTTGCATTTGTTCTTCTCTAGAGTGTGGAAATCCCCTGGAGTGTGTACACATTTATTGGAAGGACACAGTGATGCAGTTACTTCTGTCAGCGTCATCAATCCAGAAGGTAGTATTGGGGAATGTCTTTAATGGGCTTATAATTTTTTGGAGAAGGAAATATTACTATAAGGGCATTGAATGTCAGTTTGCTTGCATTGCATTGCACTGCATGCATGTGTTGTTTATTGGCTTTAAAGGAGCTATATATGATGGCATTTGATTACTTGGGGCATTCTATATGCAATGTATAATGTCAATGATCTTCATTTCTCAATAAAAATATCTTATGTGAAAGTGTTGTTTTGTTAGTGGCCCATAATAAGCCTACCTAAGCAGTTAGAGACTACTTATATGTAGTACACTTTTTCGCAATAAAATTTTGTACTGTCATACTCTAATCTACAATACTTATGTTTTCCGTGTCAGACCGCTTAAAAGTTAAAAGAATTCACCTTCATTTACTTTAAAAAGATTGCAGAAAATGGATGCACAATTTGTGCCAAAAAAAAATATGCATTGTTGTTATTTCCATATTTTCCTTTTAATTTGTGCGAAATTTACTGGTTCATAGCTCTCTAATTTCATTTTTCCGTATAGTTGTACTTTTGTTCCAACTCCTCGGTCAACAAGATGTAATGTTTGTGCAGGTGGAGAGAGTGTTACTGTTGCCAGTGCTTCAAAAGATCAGACTCTGAGGCTGTGGAAGGTAATTGGAATGAAAAATTGTCTTAAACGATGGTAATGTGCTGCATGGGTTAATCTTTAACATTCCATTTTTCTTAAAAGTTAAATATAGAAGAGCCCACAAACAGTCCTTTGAAAGTAAAGGCGTTCAAAATCTTACGTGGACATAAAGCATCTGTTCAAAGTGTTGCTTCTCAGACTAATGGGGACATGGTACTGTCTATTATCTTTGACTATTTATGGTATTAACAGACGCAAAATTAACCTTTAAAGTTAAGTTTCTTACTTCAATCCTTTTCTTTTGACCTTAAAATGTATGTAGATTTGTTCAGGTGGTTGGGATTGCACAATTAATTTATGGCAGACAAATGAGATTAATACAGAAGGTGATCTATTCTCAGTTAAGAAGAGAAGAGTGAATGATGAAGCTGAAGAATCTCAATTGGAGGTAGTGTATTTTTATTTATTTATTTGCTTTAAATGTCTAGAAACTTGCTTATGTTTTTCTTTTCAAAGCTTTTAAGATCAAAATCCTTCTGTGAGATTCTTCAGCTTTTAGGATCATGCCTTTTTCCTTGTAATTTTTTAATATATTCTTTCCTTCGGATGTTGAATACCAATTTGTTGTAACTTGCACATGAAGACTACTATACAGGAACCACACACCACTATCACCACAACAACAGAGGGGGAAAAAAAAGAAGACATATTTGATCTTGGCAGGTTTATTGTTGTCATTAATAACAGTCTCATTGCATTCAGGGTCAAGCTGTTTCTACACTAGTGGGCCATACACAGTGTGTATCATCTGTAAATTGGTCACTTTGCGAAACAATATTCTCTGCTTCTTGGGACCATTCAATTAGAAGGTGGGATGTTGAGACGGGCAAAGATTTGTTGAACATAGTAAGTGTTTATAACCTTGTATTAGCACTCTGTACAGTGCTTTTTTAAGAAGTAAATTACTTTGGATGTATATCACTTAAAAATGAGATATCTTGCTATTTGACTGCAGATTGGATACTTTGTATAAGTAAAATTACTGCCAAAGATTGTGTGTCATCGTTGATCTATGAATGTCACATGCAAGAACACTTACATAAATCTTTTCCCAGTTTATTTTCTGTTCAAATTATGACGTAAAAGTTACTCCTTGCAAATTCTACATTTTAACATTCTTCTCAATGCACAGTTTAGTGGGAAAGTTCTCAACTGCCTCGATATTGGAGGGGAAAGTTCTTCTTTGATTGCTGGTGGTGGTTCTGACCCCATTATTAGGATATGGGATCCTCGTAAACCAGGTTTGCTCCTAAATAAGCAAAGCCTGTGCTCTCTCTCAGTTACAATACATACACACATTCATGAATTTGCATCGATGCTTACAAAACACAAGCATTCTCAAGCTGTGATTATTATCTTTTAGGAACGTCTGCTCCTGTCTTTCAATTTTCATCTCACACTTCTTGGGTTTCGGCGTGTAAGTGGCACGACAAATCCTGGTTTCATTTGGTCTCTGCATCCTACGATGGAAAAGTAATGCTATGGGACCTTAGGACGGCGGTAATTTCTTTTCTTCTTCTTCATCTTTATGTGGTCTTTTAAATGTAATTCTTGCTTCATGACAAGCATTACCCTTAAAGAGACATCGATTACTGAATTATAGCGTTTTTTCTATGACAGTGGCCTTTAGCCGTTATTGATTCACATGAGGACAAGGTATATAATATATATATATATATATATATATATATATACGCGCACATGGTTATGTGCTTGTCATTGGTTTTTATGCACGAACATGTTGCATATTATTGGCTGTGACACGGCTGTTAACTTTCACTAGGTACTATGTGCTGACTGGTGGAAAGGTGACAGCGTAATTAGCGGTGGTGCGGACTCGAAGCTTTGCATCTCGTCTGGAGTCTCGGTGCAGTGAGAGGTCAAAGTTTCTGAATATGGGGAATTTATTTTAACCCTTGTTTGTTTTTTTTTGTTTTTTGGGGATTATTACAGGCTTGAAAGTTTTGTAGCCAGTAGTAGTGTTGTATTTTTTTTTTCAAAACAACTATTGTATATTCCCATTTATATTGCCACCAATGTGCTGAATCTATTTTTTGGGGAGTTATTAGCATTAAAAAGTGAAAAAGAGTATTTGGAACTTTCATAATTAGATTATACACATGATAATATAACTAATAATTAAGTGATAATTTGAAGTCGCTCGTACAGTTGTTTGAAAAGTGTTATTCAATTTTGGGCTGCTGAAGATTGGCAACATATGGATGTATTTCTCTGGCTTAGGATGTGGCCGTGGGCCCCCCTTCTAGATTAATTTGATTTGATTAAACAATTAATTTAAAGCCACGAATTAACTTTTCATTGCCCGCTTTTTCATGGAAGCGCAAAGCCTGATTCGGAAAAAGTGCTTCCGCCTTAAGTGGTTGAGGTGACATAACACGTGAACTGTAAACTCGGCCCAAAAAGAAAAAACACACGTGAATTGTAAACTAACCCCATTAAGACAGAAATGCCCTTATATATATATTTTTCAGGAAAAAAAATTATAGATATTAAAAAAAAGTTCAACTCTCGTCCAGCCTCCTGGTTTTTTTTTTTTTACAAATTATATATAATTATTAATGAATTTATTAAACTTGTCGCTGGGGGTAGTTAAGCCTTTCAACAATTAAAAATGAAAAAAAAGAAATTTTGTAAATCCCAGAGTGCTTCATTGGAAGCCGTTTGCTTTCCAATTAATTTCCTAACCATATAAATGCCTGAGTCTCCGCGCCATTGCAGCACTATTTTTTCTGCTCTGTACGGCATCCATTGCCACTCAAATCCCGAAAATCTAATCACTGAGAGGGTCGTTCTCTCATGCCGCTTCTGCAACTTGTTTGCGATTAATTTCTCCATTCGCATCAGATCAAGGTTTATTTTCCATTCTTGAGCTTCTTTTTTCTTAGTATGGATTTTTGTTTGACTATTTCTGATTGGGCAGTTCAAAATAAGCTTCTCTGAAGTGTGAACTATCATTTATGTGGCCATTAATGCGTGCGTGCGTGTTGTATATGAATGTGCTTACCCATTTTATTGATGAAACTCAACTTTTTAATTTTTTTTTTCTTTTAGTTTTTTGTTTCTGAGTTGCTGAGAGTCTGTGGGTCTTGTTGTAAATGACCAACACTTACTAGTTTGTTCGTTCATATTTGTTTTTACGCTTAGTGTTTGATGTTGAAAGTTATAGCTTCCTTGAAGGTAGAAATGGGAGCCATTTTAATGACCGATGTGGCATTTGGGATTCTTCCGCGCTTTGCTATTGTTCCTTCAGGTGCTAAATGCAAAAATATCACATATTTATGTCTGGGACGGAGTCCAGTCTTCTTCACAACTGCTGTCAGACAAAAAATGTGCGTTTAAGTTGCTCACGTTTTAATTTGTTTATTTGCTGATATCTATATATTATGATATGTGGTGCAAACCATTGTCTGTCATTGGAAGTTTGAGTTTCCATAATGATCATATGAAATCGTTGCAGGAGACCTTCATCCAGAGACCGGTTGTTCTATAAATCAAAAAGTGTTGTATTCTCGAGCATGGTATGCATATTCTTACACGGAATTTTGTTCCTTCTTATCATAGGAAGTGTGTAATTCCATATCGACACAGCCATAGAAACTTGTATATGTTGCCAATGTGATGACCAATATGTAGGGAATATCGAGATATGTCACTAATGAAACAGTCCATCCAGAAGAGAACCCTTTAGCCAGTAGAATTCACAAGGGTTATCTAACACAATTTACTTTTATTTTTTTAAAATAAGAGTTGTTCATAATTTATTTTGTTTTATTTGTGTGTGTGCATGTATTTCCGTCTTTTAGCTTGATATAAATGCTAAGAAAGTATGTAACAAGGGATTATGGCTTTTGATTTTGATGGCAGGGTGATTCCGATGACACTATCACTGATTTGGTTGATGAGAGGGATGCTTATTCGTCAGGAAATAGTGAAGTGTTGGAGATACAAGAGGATGAACTAGAGACGGCTAGAAAAGCTCTTTATGAGGCCCATGCTAGACAGGAAGCCATTGAGAAGGAGAGAGATAAACTGCTTGAAGAGTTGGCACGTTCTGAGGCTAAGCAGCAAGAATATGTTTCTACCATAATGCATGACAAAGAACTAGCCATTGCAGAGCTTGAGGCAGCCAAGTCTTTATTTCATCAGAAGCTGAAAGAATCAGTGGAAGAGAAGTTCACCTTGAAATCTAAATTGGTCCTTGCGAAACAAGACGCCGTGGAACTTGCTGTACAAGTAGAAAGGTTAGCAGAGATTGCATTTCAGCAGGCTACATCTCACATATTAGAAGATGCCCAGCGTAGGGTTTCAGCAGCTGAAACTTCTGCTGCTGAAGCAGCTTATCAGATAGAAAAACAAATTAGGGATGCCTCTGAAGGTGCTATATTTTCACTTGTGGAACAGTCAAAAGATGCAATAGAGAAGGCCCTGGATTTGGCAGAGAAAGCTGGTGATCATGCAACAAAAGCAGTGACAGTATTTGCCAATGGGATAAACCCAGTTGACGAGATTGCTTCTGTCCAATCAGAATATATTAAGTTACAAAGGGCTATAAGTGATTTAGAATCTCAGTTATTACTTACTAGAAGTGAGAGTGATAGGTTGCAGCTGGAGTTGGAACAGGCCCATGCACAGGCAAGTGCATCTGAGGTTCGTGCCAATAATGCTGAGAAGGCTTTACTAGAATTTCAGGAGGTAAACAGGCAAAAAACCCTCCTGCAGGAGGAGGAAATTAAGTCACTGATGGAGAAAATGAAGAAAGATGCTGCAGAAAGGAGACAGGCTGCGTCAGAGGCTTTTAAGGCTGAGTTGCAAAGCATCAAGGCTGCTGTTGAAGCTGCAAAAGAAGCAGCACATTCCAAAGATAATGCCTACCTGAGAAGATGCGAAGCACTGCAGAGATCATTAAAGGCATCTGAAGCTGCTTCAAAGATGTGGAGACAGAGAGCGGAAATGGCAGAGTCATTATTTCTGAAGCAAGGATCAATAGGCGAAGAGGATGAAGATTCCATCTATGTTGTGAATGGTGGACGGGTAGACCTTTTGACAAATGATGAATCACAGAAATGGAAACTTTTAAGTGATGGTCCTCGTCGAGAGATACCTCAATGGATGGCAAGGAGGATTCGAAGCATTCGTCCCAAGTTTCCACCAAGAAAAGTTGACGTATCTGAAGTCTTGGCATCAAAATTCAGATCATTGGACTTGCCAAAATCTGATGAAGTATGGTCCATTGCCCAAGAAAAGCTGAAGGAAGGGGATGCGCTTATCGATCATGTGATTGAGAAGGAAACAATAGAGAAGAAACGGAAGAGTTTGGAGCATGCTCTACATAGGAAGACCATACAGTGGCAGAGGACCCAAGAACAAACAAAAGTGGGTAAGTTTGCTAGTACCATCACATTGAATAATATATCTCCAGAAAGAATGAAAGCTGAATTTGTACTTGACATCTAACTTTGAAATGGACTTCAATGCAGAGCCAGGAACTGGAACTGGAAGAGAGATTGTGGTTAGTATATTGATTGTTGCTCGTTACAATTAAAACTGATGCATATTCCAATTGTTTTTGTTTATTGTGTACATAAGTATGATAAAGTCAGTAGTCAGCCCTTTTAGTTTAAGTTGGAAATCATGGATATGTTCTTGATATTTCATGGAATTGTAACCTAAGTTCCATATTTGTTTTGCATCTGTTTCAAAATGTGGTTATCAACCATTAAAAATCATCTTGGATAACTTAACAGGGAAAAAAGTTACAGTCATTTGCAGTCACCTTTGATGAATCTTAATATATTTCTCTTGAAGTTTCAAGGTTTCAACTGGGAAAGCTGGAGAAGGCAGTGGTACCTGGAATTAGCTCCTAAAGCTGCTGATTTATCTCAGTCTGGGGTAACAGCAGTTTGGCTTCCTCCACCAACGGAATCTGTGGCGCCTCAAGGCTAGTCTCATCCATTTTCATTTCCTTTTATCATATTCTTTGTTTATTTTGTCATTGATTTCCCCAAAATGGGCATTTGTAGTTTCTATAGTATATGAATTCCTTCTTATTTGTTTTGTGTTTGCATGTCGTCATTCTTGTTGCTGATTATGTTGAATAATTATTTGCCTCTTTTGACAAGAAAAATACCCTGCTAACAGAAATATTTGTTTGAGATGGAGTCATCTTCTTGGAATTATTACCTATTCTTTTAATTGTTTCGTCATTGGTATTTATACTTTGCGGCTTTTGGTAGTTTTAGATGCCGGCCTAGTTCCTCCTTTCACATTTTTGGCTTACTAAGAATTCCTATTCATTAAAATATTTGCTATCGATGCAATGCAAGATGTTATTGATCAGCAACAATCCTTAGCAAATGCCTGCTCTTTAAATTTTATCCACTGTTTTCTTCTGACTTCTATTAATATATTGAGAAGAGTTAGTACATAATCTATATAAACTGGCATGCAGGTTATATGCCTTCTGATCTTTACAACTTGAGTTCGGCATATGGTTCTCAAGAAGAACTTAAATACTGCATTGAGGAAATGCATTCTCATGATCTTCTGGTATGCATTTGATCTTTACTTTGACTGGCTTAAACCCAGATACTGAGCATACTTAGTATGTGTTTGATTTATGAAACGGATGCTTCTCTGTTTTCACTTTCAGTGGAAACTGAAGATTTAGAGAATTCATTTGGTTTGTTTAGTGAAAAAACTTTTTCCTAAAATTGAGATAAACAGGTCCCTACGAAATTTTCTCCTGTCTTATTGCTTATTACTTCTTCCTCTTTTTCTTTGTAATTATTTATTACTATCTTTTTTTGTAATAATACTTAATTGTTTTCAAGAATTAATATGAGAGGTTTCCATCTTGTCTCCTATACTGGATGAGCATCTTGGAATTTACTTTTATCTTTTCTTTTGTACGTTCAATTTTCACTTGCTCTTCTGTTAATGATATTGGATTGATGATAGGTGTTGTCTCTATATGTAGGCCTTGGGGGATGTTGTGTTAAATCATCGATGTGCACATAAACAAGTAAGCAGTTGTTTTATCTCTTGTCTCATAAACTTAGGCTATGAAAGTACATTTACATCAAGCACCTTTCAAACTGGCACATTTATCATATGTGGTGAAGGCAAATGAGGAATTTGCTTCTTCCATGAGTGGGTTAGGTTCAAATTTTATAGTATAGTTGATGAATCAGAATTAACTTCAAATACTCAGAAGCTATAAGCGTTAGTTAAAAAGGCCTCTCTCTCTCTCTCTTATTTCCTGAGTTTTTTGTTTAGATGATATTAGGATGCATAGGTGAGCCAGAATTAACTTCAAATATTCTGAAGCTATAGGAGTTGGTTAAAAAGGCCTCTTTCTCTCTCTCTCTCTCTCTCTCTCTCTTTATTTTACTTGCTGGGTTTTTTATTTAGATGATATTAGGATTCATAATTTGGTTATCAGAAGATGTTGTAGCACATTTGTTCTAATTTGTAGCATATTCCTGTTGAATTTATGATTTGTTTCATTAAGTTTTCCTCTTGATAAAAACTGACATATAGTTGACTACAGAGTCCAAATGGTGTTTGGAACATTTTTGGTGGCAAGCTTTCTTGGGGGCCTGAGGCAATTGTCTGTGATGATCCAAATTTCCAGGGCCGTGGAAATCCTTCAAGTGGTAGATTTATTTATTTATTTGGTTACATATGGATATTACAATTGTTTGACATACTAATAGCTAAATCATGATTTCTCATGGCTAAAACTGCTTGTGTTTGTTAGTATTATGTCATATTATGTAAATCTTACAGGTAGTTATTCATCTGTCTTTAATGCTATTTGTAGGTGATATATTCCATGCAGCACCAAATGTTGATCATTCTCAGGACTTCGTGAGAAGGGATATAAAGGAATGGTTAAACTGGCTCCGAAATGATATTGGTTTTGATGGTTGGCGTCTTGACTTTGTAAGGTAAAGGTGCTTCTACATTTCATTTTTTTCTATTCCCATGTTTCATTTCAACTTTATTCCTCTCTCTCTCACCACAAATTCCAAAGGAAAAATTTATTACACGTGTAATTAATGTATATGACTATTATTCATTAGGTCTAATGATACTTTAGTAATTAGCTAACGTCCATAAATCCATCTTCATAAAAAGTTATAAAATTAGAGAGAGAGAGAGAGAGAGAGAGAGAGAGAAGAAGAAGAAAGAAAAAGAAACTCGCATGTGAATAGAGTTCAAATTTTGGGGACATTTTTTTGGACCCTTTTATGGGGGTGTTAATGTAACTCAATTCTCTATTCTTAAATGATTAACTCATACTGATAGAGCCTTCATGGAAGTCTTTAGATTGACAGAACCTTCATTAGCATAGTTTGTTCTTAACACCTGAAGAGAAGTTTTGGAAAGCCAATAAATGGGGGAAGGTATCAGAACTCTGCCACATCTTAGTTTCAAAATTTAACATTAATGTTCCATATAATATTGTAGAATGATGTTAATAGTAGATTGACTCGAAAGGTATTTCTGTCTTCTTTCAACTGCGAAGTCCCTTAATTCGATATAAAGGTTGGTCGTGTGAGAAATGTTTGAATGCTCTTATGCCTTCATATATTTTTTCTTCTGTTGATTAATATTGGAAATTGTTGTCTTCTATGTTCACAGAGGCTTCTCTGGTGCATTCGTAAAAGAATATATTGAGGCTTCGAATCCTGCATTTGCTATTGGAGAATACTGGGACAGCTTAGCTTATGAACATGGTAATATGTGCTACAATCAAGGTAAATAACTTACAACATGGAGATGAAATTTGTATTTAGTTGTGTCAATTGTACATTAGGTAGTGAAAGAAAACGTTATATCCGTCTTCTGTTTTACTTGTTTTTATCTTTTGTCACTGGTGAATACCCACATGGAAACACCTATCCTTGTGATTTTAACATTTAAATAATATGTAGTTTATTTTAATGTTCAAAACCAAAAACTTGCTAAAATATTTTTTCAAATTTAGGATTTGAGTATGAAATTTCTAAAATATCATGTTGAATGCTTATCAGTAAGTCTCTGGAATTCCATGGCTACCCAAACTAGTTAAAGATTCGGATCTCACTCCAGTAACTAATACATCCTGTAGTTAATCACTAAACGATGACTTAACATGAATATGGGGAAGGAAAATTCTTATTTGTTTATCTTTTATCACTTTTTTATTCATTTATTGTTCTCTATGAGTTTAGAAACATGTAGTTGTCATGGTAATCAGAAATTTCTAACGATGTCAGATGCTCATCGCCAACGGATAGTAAATTGGATCAATGCGACAGGTGGTACTTCATCAGCCTTTGATGTCACAACAAAGGTATTCTTTATGCGACCTTATTTCACATACACATGACTAAAACAATAAGAAATATGATTAATGACTTCAAGTGTAGAACCAGACATATCAAAAAATGTTGAACCGGCTGTATCAAATATATGTCTTTTCCAATAAGCAATTACAAAGAACAGAAAACTGGGCCAGAGGATGCCATAGAAACTGAGAAAAAATAGAAGCTAAATAAGATGATGTATAACGTGCTATTGATCCGTGTTTCTTTTTTTTTCTTTTCTTAATTTCCTATTTCCTTTTAGATTATATATATATATATATATATATATATATATATATATATAAGAATCTACTTAGTGTATTAATATACAATTAAATTTTATTTTTCCACATCTTCACTTTACCTGAGACACTTTGCAGGGAATCCTTCACTCCGCTCTGCATATGGAATACTGGAGGTTAATAGATCCGCAAGGAAAACCAACCGGTGTGATGGGATGGTGGCCTTCACGTGCTGTCACATTTTTAGAGAACCATGATACAGGATCAACACAGGTCCGTCTCAAACATGCACAGTTACACAAAAACCCCTATGCCCATTACAACAACATGCCCATTAGTAAAATGATGCTTAGTAACAAGTACATAATTAGCAGGGTTTCCTAGACCATTGTCCTGATATTTAAGCATTATATTTACTGGTACTGGTGTATCTTAGGTAGATTTTATATAAGTTTTAGCCCTGGCCACAATTAGTATAATTGAGTTGTAACCCCTTCATAAACCTCGCCTTTAAATTTTACATTTTTGTTTCGCCGAGTTAAACTGCCAATGAAGATCAGGATAAGGGAAATAATCTAATTTTTGTTCATGTTCCAGGGTCATTGGCCATTTCCACGAGATAAGCTCACCCAGGGATATGCATACATTTTGACACATCCTGGAACAGTGAGTTCTTAGTTTTTTTTTTTTATAATACAGTGACTTCCTATTTACTCTTATTTCTGAGAGGGTATTTTTAGTAGGTCAGTACGACACAATAGTAGTTTTGAGGAAATGCTTCCACAAAGCTTCTCACGTGGATTAAGACTTTGCAACAGAGATTCTCAGTTAAAACGAGTAAAAGACCTTATGCAAGCCATCTTGAATTTACTTTTTTATTTTGCAGCCCGTAATATTCTACGACCATTTCTATGATTTCGGCATACGTGAGATAATAACTGAGCTAATTGAGGCTCGGAGAAGAGCTGGGATCCATTGTCGGAGCTCTGTGAAGATATACCATGCAAACAATGAAGGCTACGTTGCACAGATTGGTGAGATGCTAGTAATGAAGCTCGGTCAATTTGATTGGAACCCTTCAAAGGAAAATCATTTGGATGGGAGCTGGCAGAAGTTTGTTGATAAAGGATCAGATTATCAAGTATGGTTAAGACAATAATAGTCCGATAAATAAGCAAAAGGTTAGACTTTCCCTCTGATAAAAAATACTAGACTTTCCCTCTTTTGTAATATTAATATAAACAGAATAAAAATAGTAATTATGAGCTCTTTAGCAAGCGGAATAGCTGCAATAGAATCCAAAAGTATATTCTGGAGCTCTGCTCTTGTATGCAAGCGCATACACATGACGTGGTTGTAAATACATTGATTTCAGGCAACCAATTTGATGCATGGAAAGAATTATTAATTGGCCTATACATGCATGTAAATTAAGCAAAACTAAATGGTCATTTACCTGTGCTTGTTGGTGACTGACAGAGACCAGATACCATGCAGCCCAAAAGGTTTAGGCTCAATCAAAGAGTTTTGTCTTTTTTGGTGAAGGCTCAATCAAAGAGTTGAAACAGGTGTACGTGTGTGAGGGTGACTCACCTAGGCCTAAAACAATCACTCTCTATTCTGGTTTGTGTTAGCATCAAAAAGGGTAAGTATATTGTTAAAATATTGATTACGAAAATAATAATAATAATAACAATAATACAATCATTGACACTTTTATGAGTATCCAAAAGTGGCCCACCAAAATGGCGACGATTCCAATCTCTCTTAGCACAAAACATAAAAAATATCAATCCTATTCCCAACATGTTTCATGTAAGCCAAAGTACAATGTATATTATCAATTACATGATGATTAGGATATTCTGAGGTTCCACAACTTTCTTGTCATAAAGATATAAGCATCACACACGACCTTCATCATGTTAAAAGAAATCATAAGAAATACCCTTTTTGGCTTTTAATATTATAGTATTTCCACAGGTAAAAATTATTGTTTTGTGTCTCTCTTTCTTTATGTGGTAGTCTGTGAGTTTCATACAAGGTGGGAAAAGATGAGGAAAATATCCTCTTAACAATGATTTTAAGAATTAGGTGAAGTCTGTGGACGCATTGAATTATTGAGTATTTATTTTAGTGAAAGAGACTGTTGAAGTCAAAGCATGTGCTCTCTCACTACTGTTTCACTCACTCGCACGACTTTTGACCATCAATTTCTGCTACGTCTTTCAGTCCGAGTCTCAGCACAATTACCCATGTTCCCTCTCTGTGTCTCTCCGAAAGAAAAGGATATAAATTTTGGTTTGAAAAAAAACAAAGAAAAGTCTCTGGCTCATAAAATTCACGTAACACAGTGAAGAATGTGAGACGTGTCACAACCCCATCCTCTCATTAACCAAGTTTGTTTTAAATGTAACCAATGTAGACTATTTTAATATTAAAAGGATGTATAAAGTAATTGCTCCTGGGTGTGTATAGCATTAGCATATTTTTGATTTAGTTTGAAGGGTGAATGGCCCAATTACAGAAAGGGTATACATACGTCATACATTGCATTTAATTTTCACACAAGTTTATTCCATGCAAAAAAATAATAATAGCAAAAATGATCAAAATTTCCAGCTTTCATTTTCAGATGATGAAACATTACTGGTTTGGTAGAACATCTATGACAGCCAAATCTTCATGGATCATTGACTATTACTGATGGTGGCTCTCAAGCTTCCAAACATGGAAAGCGTTTCATTATTATTTGGGCCTAAAAAGTTGGGTTTGATAAATGGGCTTGGGATTAAAGCAGGCCCATATCTCTAACATACCCTAGTTAGCCATAAAATTACTAGACCTGCCCTTCCTTCACACCAACCATCTATCCCAAAACTTAATTGCTTAAAATGGCGGCGGGAAAATAATGCCCCAAAAATACTCAAAATAAAATAAAATAATTTTTTTTTCTCTGAAAAATAAAAGAAAAAGGGTAACAAAAAAGCTAGAAAAAGGTATGTGGAAAAAATTAAAGTGCACCATTCCCACGCGTGTCGAAAGCGCGTTGAATCCGAATATCCCGTTTTGCTTTATTTTAATGCACAAGATTACAAGAGCGTGCGTCCTCCTCTCACTGTGATCGTGGATTTCCCTAAATATCTCCATCCGACGTTCAGGATTAACCGACGCACCAAATTGCGAGGTACGCTGCATCACTCCTCATCCCGTCCCGGCTTCGGACATCCGAGGCTAGGAGCCGAAGCTGAGGTTGGTTTCCGAACCTGAAGCGGCGTGTATTTTCTGAGTTCGTTGAAATACTATTAATTTTATTACACACTGTTTGTTTTGATCGCTTTATCTTCGGCTCTCTTGTCCGAAAAATCATTTTTGTATTTCTCACACTTCTCTCTGCACAGAAACAAAGAAGGTGTTTTTTTTTTTTTCTCTTTTAGAGAGAGAAAGTGTTGAAGAGTGAGAGAGCTTCAGGGGTCAGAGGTATAGTGGGAGAGGCATTTGCGTCGTCGTTTTGAATCTTAAAGGAACTGTAATAGTTTAAGGTGTGTGTATATAAGGAGGAGCACAGTTTGATCGACAGGGAAACGACACCGTAAGTTCCACGCCCTTGGAGAACCCTAATTCTCTCAGCTCAGATCACACTGTGAGCTCCAAACTGCACCCTCAGCTAGCTTAGCCTTATGGTGTTTCGTGTAATTTTAGTTCCGAGCTTGTTTTGTTTGCTTTAGCTTCCTTGTGGTGTAAGAATGAGCTCTTAGAGTGAAAAAGTTTGACATTTCTGGCTTGAATTTTACTCAAATGAGCTTCCAAGTGTTTAATTATGGTGATTTCTTTGTTTACTGTGTTGAATTGAGGTGTAAATGCTTGTTTGGTCGAGATATGGCGGGGTTTCTTAGGGTTTTCAGGTGGAGGGTGGGTTTGGTTTTGGCTTTGGCTGTGCTTTAAATTTTGCGTGTGTGGCTTAATTATGGTCTTTGGGTGTATAGTTTTTAGATTCTGATGTGCTTCCGCAAATTCCAGAGCTCACATTAATCAAATTTTCTTAATTTTGTAATTTTGGTTCTGCTAGGTATGCTTTTCATTGTGGTAGCTCTCAGAATTTCGGAAGATCTTGATTTTTTGTTTTTTAGTGCTGAATTTGAAATATTCAGGAATTTATGTTTGATGGTATTGGTTAGTTCGGTAACGAAAAGTCACTGAAAAGTTTGAATCTTGAAACTGACATCCAGACCCCTAACTTTTTGACTGTTCGTGTTCTTCCTTTTTTCTTACATTTTCTTGGCAATTTAATGGAGAACATGACATAGGCATGCTGTCGTACTGGTGATGTCTAAAATTTTGATGAGACCCACATGACTTTGACATTTAACTTGGATAGACTTCTTCATTTTTTCCTTCTTCAACTTATGAATACTAGAGGTCCAGAGCATTTTGTTTTGCACTCATGGTTCTCTGTTATATCTGTGCTTCTTTTTTTCTTCTTGTGTTGTATGTTTACAAAATTAAGAAATCTATTTTGGTGCAGAGCATTCTACAATGTTGCCACTGCTTTATAGTACTTAAAGTTATTACCTGTTACTTATACTCTTATTTGTATGTTGAAACATTCTTCTGCAGGTAGTGCTACTACAGATATTCAGTGCATTTGGAGTAAACTTTTATTTTTCACTGCATGTGAAGCATGGTGAGCATGTACAAATGCTTGATCCCTTCGACATGAATGTCAAAGTGCTGTAATCCATAATGATATCCTGTACTGGCATAAGTATTTTTTACGAGAAAAACTAGTTGGAAATATTGTAGTCGCTGGATATTTAATGCCTGGTAGCAAAATCGAAGACAGGATCCACATTCTATATGAGACAGACAATTTTTCCCTGGATCAGCGTCAATCTCAAGCTGCCAATGACAATCAACCAGTGCTTGTTTACAACCAGTGGATTGAAAAACAGAGACATATCAATAAACCACTGAATTTCAATCTGAAGAACTATACTGTGCAACAATTAGGTATCACTTATTTTCGCTAATGACATTCTCCGTTGCTTCATGGTTCTTATGTGTTTATTTCAATAACTGCTTTAGTGTTGACTCAGGCTAGTTTGAAATGTCTTCGTCTGTTTCAAGCTCTTTTAAGTTTGTAATGTGTATGTTCTGGTACTTGCAGATTATCTGAGAGGACATGGAAGAGATACTTTAAGTGCACTTGATGAAAGTTATGCACTATTGGCGCAAAGATCCACTAGTCATTTCAATAACCAAGAGCTAAATAGAAATGACTTTATGCTTGGGCGGCAGAATTTCCAGGCAAGGCAGAATCAACCTGATTTTTTTGGTGAAAGCACAGGTTTTTTACCACATAATTTGACATTGAGAGGTTTATCTATTCTTAAATCACAGCAAGAAAATGCATCAGGAGACAGTCCCACCCTGACAACTAATTCAGAACGGTCAGAAATAACTGAGGCATCTACAGAGTTTAGCTTTGTTGGAGGGCAGGAGCAACTTTTGAGGGGCCAGCAACCAGTAATTCCCCAACTTGACTCAATGCAGCAGTCTGGGTATAATGATATGCAGTTGTTACAGCAGCACATAATGTTCAAGCAGCTGCAAGAACTTCAGAGGAAGCAGCAACTACAGCAGTTTGGTGATGCAAGGCAACAGAATTCTCTAAATCAGCATTCATCAATCACTAAACCGGTTTCTGGGGCTCAGTATTCACCCCTCATCAATGGAACACCTGTTAATGATGCATCACAGATGTTTATGAACTTGATGCAGCGGGGGACATCTCCTTCTGTGCAAGGCTTGTCTAATAAAGTTGCTTTTTCACAAGAGCAAGGTCAGGCCTTGCTTTCGATGGGAATGGTTCCTCAGCAGTTTGATGTGTCATTATATGGAACTCCTATTGCGAGTGCAAGAGGTATGAGTCAGTATCCTCATCTCCAGGGAATGTCACATGATTCTACCAATTTGTTGAATAGGGTTAGTGGTCAAGCACAAAAGCCTATAGTTCAGACATCAGCCTTCAGCAACCCCTTTATGGGTGAACAATATACTGTTTCGCCAGACCAGGTTAGCCTGCCTGAGGGGGTTTTCATATCCAAACATGGAGTTCAGGGGAAAAACATGCTTGGGCAAGTTCCTCTTCACAGTTTAAATAGTGGTGCTATGTTGGGAAACCCCCAGCCAGGGCAGACCCTACAAACAAATGCATCACTACAGGAACTTAATGGGAAGCAAGAGCCAGCTGGCTGGCCTGGAGTTTCACTGCAGAAGTCGCATCTTTTCCCTTCACAGGGCTTGGTTCCTCTAGATCCAATGGAGGAAAAGATTCTGTTTAACACGGATAATGACATCTGGGATTCTTCATTTATTAGGCGGAATGACATGGGTGCTGCAGGCTTTGTGAATACAATGGAACATACAGAATATTCAAATGCAATTCCTTCTATTCAAAGTGGAAGCTGGAGTGCACTTATGCAGTCTGCTGTGGCAGAAGCTTCTAGTAGTGATACTGGGCTACAGGAAGAGTGGAGTGGATTGACCTTTCAGAATACAGAAATGTCAACTGATAATCAGCCTTCAAACATCTTGGACAGTGAGAAGCAGCAAGGATGTTGGGATGATAACAACCTGCAGAGTGCCACTTCCTTGGGTTCAAAACCTTTCTCAATGCTTAATGATTCTAGTGTTAATTCTAGCTTCCCTGGTTTCCATCAGCCAGGGATCCAATTTGTGACCAAGCAGAGAGATGATCTTCTACTGGATAATTCTCATGAATCCATTCAGAAGTCTCCCAAAAACAGTAGTGAGTGGTTGGATCGTAATTCTCTACAAAAACTACCTGTGGGGAGTCAACAGGTTTATCCGCTTGTGCACCTGGACAGCACATGGGCTGGTCAGATTAATGAGCACTCAGAAAATATTGCAAATAAAAAAAGAATAGCCTCGTATGATATTGTTAGCCAATCAAACAGTAAACCTGAAGGTAAGTGTATCAAGTCCTGATCACCTAGTGAAAGTATTGCTATATTCAGCATTCATGATAATGAAAAAAACTCTTGACAATTGTTGTACAGGTTATACTAATGAAACAATGTATACGAGAAGGGATTCTGGTGGTTTTCCATGGAAGACTGATGGTGATTGTGGGTTAACTTCTTTTTCTAGATCAACTGGAGGATTGGAGCAAGTACAATCTAACACAGACAGTTCCCTGCTGCACAGCGAGAGTTTGCAAACGCTTAACTTTGCTGCTGTTCCGAATTCACACACACCAAAGGCTCATCAGGAAATGAGTCAGCAAGTTTCAGATAGTAATCAGCTTGATTACATGAGACAAGTTAAGATGCCTATGAACAATGAGGAGAATGAGAACATGACAATGAAGCAGCTTCAGATGAGTAATAGCTCTATTGTTATGCCAAATTCTTATGAGAGGGCTGCATATGAGCAGCCTCAGAGTTGCTATCAAAGGGACAACTCCTATGACAATTACTACTCCAAAGGAATTAGTTCCCAAAATCAAGAACATTTAGGGCATTTCAAGTTTACTGATGATGTTTCTAATAATGCCACTAGCTTGGACAAGGTGAAAAATATTTTCTATAGTCTTTGAGGAGACTTCTAGTAATTGTATTTGTTTGTGACATAAGTTGCATTCTGTTGCAGGGGAGTTTACCTAATTTTCAAGGAGACTCAAGAGAATCAAAGGAGGAATTTTTTCGTAGTGATCTTGATACATCTTCTGCCTTTCACAGATCAGTTGGTTCTGGTGGCCCAAATAGCAGTCCTCAAGCAAGGTAGTTAATTACAGAAATTATTATTGATTTGAAGATGTGCTTGTATGGTAATTGTTATGCGAACTGATGAGCTGCTTTTCGCAGACAAGCCTTAATTCATTCCATGTTTATAGTTTGTGTGCCTAACGTTGTTACTTTCTCTGAATTCTCCATTGACAGATATTTCTAGTGGTTACTTTTCAAACCTTTCCATAATAGATTTACTCACTTTTGTGTGTTCTTATGTAATCTTTTGTCTGCTTAACTCTGGCAGTCAACATATGCTTGAGCTTCTACACAAGGTTGACCAGTCAAAGGAGAATAACACTACATATTTTGGCTCCCCCAGTATAAATCCATTACATGAGGTGGCTGAAGCAGGCACTACTGGAGCATCATTTGCTCAAATGCACAATCAGAGTTCTAGTTCTCAAGGTTTTGCTTTGAGGCTGGCTCCTCCATCCCAACGGCTGGTTAATTCAAATGCTCTTCTCTCCTCTCAAGGTTTGCCACAAACACCAAACAATCTCAATTTAAGGCAAGGTTATCCCGATTTAGGAGAGAAGAATCTGACTCAGGTAGCTTCCCCGTCATCATTTCAGTCATTGGCCCATTCAAATGAGTTGTCCCCAAGAGGCCGCTGGGATGATAAATTTAGTACTCCGCAGCATACAGACATGTCAGCATCTTTGTACCGAAGCTCTATTGGAACAATTACTTCCAGTCCTCCATTTTCAAGGAATCAGCTTCAAACACAACCAGTGCCCAATGCACGTTCTTCTTCGCAGGCATCATTTCCTGGTACAACTAATAGATATCCACCTTTTAACCTTGCTCCTTCTCAAGATACTTCTCAACAAATTGACAGCAACTCTGGTGGTCAACAGTTTCCAGTTTTAGAGGCTGTTCCAGCCTCTCAGTCACCTACTATTTCGGGCCTACCTCAACATGGTGGGTTTTCTGTGAGGCCACACAGTTTATGGACAAATACTCTTACCCAGCAACATCTTTCTGGCATGCAACCTTATAAGATCTCTTCCATGGATCCTTTGATTAATAATATGGAAACCACTTCACTGACTCCACAGGAACTAGATGGTCAAGATTCCCAAAAAGTAGGATTTAAGTCATCAGAATTAGGTGTGTGTTCCGTAAGTTCACAAGGTACGGACCATGGGGAAGAGCAGCCAGAGAAAGAGGGGGCCCAGAATTCAATATCATCTGGGTTGATTAGTGCCTCACAGAAAGGGGCAATGAATATCTCTGATGCAAATGATTTTGCTTCTGGTTCAGTTTTGGATCATTCACACCAGCAGGATCTTGATAGATTACATAATTCTGATAACAATGCTCGAGCTGCCTCTGAAAGAAATCTCGAGTCCTTTGGCCATCCTTTGAAACCATCACACGGTTTACAGCAAAACTATTCTCTGCTGCACCAAGTCCAGGCAATGAAGAATTTAGAAACCAACCAAAGTATGAGAGTTTTGAATATGAAGCAGGCAAGTGCTATAGCAGGACAGCAGTCAACATATAAACATAATTCAATGTTTAGAAACCTGAAGGATGATGGGTTGAATTCTACAACACATCTTAGCTCCTTACCATCTGGCAATACCAAAATGCTAAGCTTCTTAACAGAAGCAAGAGAAGATCTCAGGGTAAACGCTTCACCACAACCTTCTCTCCAAGATACTCCTTTTCAAGGAACGGTTGCATTTCATCAAAATAATTTTCAGAGTCAACCAAGTGGTAGCAATCTGGTATCTGATAATGCAGAAAATTCTCGAGCTAATCTAAATATGGCATCCTCCTGGTTTAAGCAGTATGGAACTTTCAGAAATGGGCTGATGCCTTCGATATTTGAAGCAAGGCTTGCAGGGACTGTGGCATCGCAGTTCTCACTCATGAAGCCTTCTCAGAGCTTAAGTGTTCATTCTTCTGTTGAACAGCTCAATGTTGCTGATGCTAGTCATAGTGGCAGAGTTTTTCCTAGTACAGCTACGACCTTTGTAGCAAGTGAACCTTTTTCCTCAACTAATGCGCTACCTTCAGATGTCATCAACCAAAGTCTGACTATTGTGAAACCAAAGAAGCGCAAAACTTTTACGTTAGAGCGCCTACCATGGCACAAAGAAGTAACACAAGGTTCCAGGAGGGTTCAAGATATAAGGTTTTTGCTGTTATGGCTTATTTTCTTTTATTCTTAACTTTATTGTTTATAGTATGTTATACATGTTGTCAGAAACACTTGATAATCTTCCTTTTCTGCTTATTCTTGTTACACTTTTCAGTATGGCAGAACAAGACTGGGCACAAGTGTCAAATCGACTTATTGAGAAGGTGTGTTCCTAGTTATTGTGGCGATGTAGCATCCAGTCTCCTTTATCCTGGACATTAGCGTCTGAGTGGTTATAATTTTTTATTTTTTGTTGGCAGATGGAAGATGAGTTTGATATGACTGAAGATGGACAGCTGTTGCATCGACCAAAGAGAAGGCTTATCTTGACAACTCAGCTGTTGCAGCAGTTGCTTTGCCCAGTGCCTGCATCCTTTCTCACAGCAAAAGCTACATTGCACTATGATAGTGTGGCATATTTTGTTGCTAAATTATCGCTCGGAGATGCATGCAGCCTGACCTATTGCAGAAGAAATGCTTTGTGTGTTCCAATGAAGAACAGTAACGTGTAAGTGTTACTCTTGTTTTGCTGAGAGAATGTGAGATGAATTTGTAGTTATACTTTCGACAGGGATTTGAGCTTGAAAGATGTCTTCTTTATTGAGGTTTAGACCCTTTAGAAGATTAATTGCTCTATAAAATTTTGTTCAGGATTTCTGAGAAACTTGAAGATTCTGAGAGTATTGATGACCAGTATTTTGCAAAAGCTGTGGAAGACTTCACCAGTAGATCAAAGAAGCTGGAAAGTAACTTGCAAAGGTATCAAAAACTGTTTTCTATTTTCTGTTAACCAGGTTGGATTATATTTTGGGGAATTGAATAGGGGAAGAGGTTCGTTAGACTGACTTTGCATTGTTAGACATGGGAAAATGCTGCAAGACACATCGTTAAAATGCATCTAATTGTATGATATTCTTTTAAAACTCTCTGTTTGGCAATGCAGATTAAACAAAGCCGCATCGATTATAGACATGCAAGTGGAATGTCAGGAGTTGGAAAAGGTTTCTGTCATCAACCGTTTTGCCAAGTTCCATGTCCGACAAGCAGATGTCTCTGGAAGCACAACTACAGTTGCACCAAAATCATGTCCCCAGAGATATGTCACTGCACATCGAATGCCTGGGAATATACCTGAGGGGGTACAGTGTCTTTCACTGTGATTATCAATTGATTGATCCCCTTCCCAACTGAATCCTCTTTTGATCTATATTTATATCAAAATATTCCTAGTCACGTGTCTATGATCTCTTGGACTGACATATGTGGTGCCAAGACAGAAGAGGACTGGAAGATGAATGCTGGGAAAAAATCGACCCAAGTGACTGGAGTGGAGGCTGTACGTTCGTTATTGAATGAGGCCAATTGTAGTCATTTTTGAGAAGTACATATTGTTTCTTGTATATTTTTTCCATGAAATTCCAAGGAGAGTAGGTAGTACCCAAAGTAACCTTTTCTAAACAGCAGAGGATCGTTGGTATGATGTCTCTTTAGTTGCCTAAGTTGTTACATAATTTAGATTAATTTAGGATACCTAATTTATATATAGATATTTATATACATATATTTACCGAGTCTTTTTTTGTTATCCTTTCCCATTTTTTGTCCCAAAAAAAAAAAATTCCAGGCTTCTTGGAGTCTTAAGAGAACAGGGGGGAAATTGGCGTCTTGAAGAACAGGCAATTAAATTGGGCAATGAAACACCTAAAAAAGGTACACTTGGGTTGTGATTTTGTAATTCCAGCAGGCTCTTGCACTGAAGGCTTTCCCATTAAAGTGGGACTTGGGTTTTAAATGCTTTCTCTGACTTTGGATTGCCTTAAAATGGTTTCTTTTACTACTCACACGTGTACATACAGTTTAGTTGTCGCTTTGACTTTAAATTTATTGGGGAGCATGAGATCTGTGAACATAAAGGTCGCAGAAGCTCCTATACGACAACTTTATAAAACGTTGGATTTTGTTTTCTTTTGAGAAGTACCAAGAAGATTCAGACACTGATTCTGTGTCCCTCGGACGTCACGTAAGTGTCTGTGTTTGGGTGTGTGTAAGAGACAAGAAAGGGCTTTTTAAACCAGTGACACGTCAGGTGGTTTTGTGTTCCTCTTAATAACGCACTTCAGTGACCACTCTGTCAGTGTCAGTATCAGCATCTGAATTCTGAATCATGATTGGAGGAAAGTGACTGAGAGTGAGAGTGAGAGTGAGTGAGTGAGCGAGCCTGAGAAAATGGCCTCCGAAGCAGTATAAAGAATAAAGAACAAAAGAATAAATTTTTTTTTTTTTTTTTTTAAGAAAAAGAAATTGTTGAAACCGTAAACACCCACGTGGCTTGTACTTTTTGCTTCGTATCCGAAATGGGACCCAATAAACGAAGACATTGGCCGCTCTCCGCGGGCAGTTGTCCTGGTGGATGATGATTGTGTGTATTTATATGTATATATATATATATATACTAGATCATGTTACCTGCTTTGCAGGTAGTTTTTAAAAATATTAATTGAAATTTGATTTATTTTTTTTAGATGAATTTAAAAATAAAATAAATTTTTTTAATAAGAGACCTTGATTGAAATAAATTAGAAATAAAAAGGACTTCAAATAAAAAAAAAGGTTTAAAAGGCCCTAATTGAAATCTTGCCCGGTTTTAGAATCTATTAAATATTAAATATAAAATAAACTTTAAATTCATATTAGCTATAATTTTGTTCATAATTTTAATTTAATTTAATTTTTTATATATAAATTACACAAAAACGTATATAATATTTCAGTCAACTTGATACATAAATTACTTATAATATAATAAATTTGGTGATGATTTCATTTTAATTTTATTTTTTTGTATACAATGCTTATTTCCTCTTTTGGCTTATTTTTTTTCTTACTTATTTTACATTATATATTCAAATAAGCATACATTTATATAAGTTAAAAAAATAGTAATAAAATATCATATTAGAATAAAACTTTTAATAGAATAGTTAGTCCTCAGTTGAAACCAAACATAAACACACAAAAAAAAAAAAAATCACCCGTTGGTGCCCCACCATTGATGTAATGGTGGGGCACCAATGCATGTTTTCACTTTTGGTTAGCCTTCATTTGAAACCAAATAAAAAAAAAAAAAAACAAAACAATCGGTGGTGCCCCATCACCACATCCATACTGGGGCACAAACACTTGTATTTCTTTTGGTTTTTTTTTCCTCACTTATTTTACATTATATATTCATATAAGCATATATTTATATAAGTTAAAAAAAAATTAAATAGTAATAAAATATCATATTATAATAAGACTCTAATAGAATTGTTAGCCTCAATTGAAATTAAACAAAAGACCAAAAGTAAGCTGCGACTCATTAATCAAAATAAAGTTTATTTTTAAAAACTTAAAAATGAACTAAGTCTATTATGATAGTTTATTTCTATTCAATTCACCATGAACATAGTCTATACATAACAACAAAAATAAATATAAGATGCACGGGAACCTTAATGGTTCGATGGTGGGACATCCCAGTGGTGCACGATGGATTGGAGCACCATTGCCTTGGTGGTGGGGCACCATTGCCAGTGGTGGGACACCGATGGATTGACGGTGGACGCATATTGCCTGGTGGTGGGGCACCATTGCTGGTGGTGGGGCACCATTGGTGTGGTGGGGCACCAACACTGATGGTGGAACACGAAGCCAGCAATCGGTGGGCACCAACACCCTATTAATCATAATCTTCATATCCAATATTCAAATTATTTTTTATTTATTATATATAATTCAATATCCTGAAAAAAAATATAAAATATTTAAAATATCTATAAATAATTTATTTTAAAGAAAAAATAAAATAAAATAAAAACAACTTACATCAAACAAATCAATCACAATAAACATTACTAACAAAAAAATAGTCACTACCATTTGATTATGTTACTTAAATTATAATAGCATGCATGAACAATTAGGAAATTAAAAAAATAAAATAAATTCAAATACCTTTAGTTGCAAAAAAATATTTAAAAAAATTAGAATCGTTGGTGCCCCAATAGTATGGTGGTGGGGCACCAACAGGGGCACCAATGGTTTGATTATTTATGGTGGGGCGTAATTTGTGTTTGCTAGCTAAATTTACACGTACATGCAGTATATGATTCTGCATACTTAATTATGTGTGATTCTGGCAAAAGATCAAATAATGCACATAATCACACTTAGCACATACTATGAAATTAATATTGGATTCAAAATAAGTTAAAAGAAGAAGAAAAAGAAAAAAAATAGACACACCAAAGTATAACAAAATTAGAGAAATTATTTATTAATTTCTTTGTTGTCTTTATACACAATTATTTTGGCTTGTAAAGGTGAACAAATGGAGGTGAGCTCGTGAGAAACGCCAAGGGCGTCAAGAGCAACCCAGGCATTTGGCATGAGGGTTAAAGCACTGCCAGAAGTTCTCAGCTCTTTGCCTCTCTCCAAAACCAAAGCTTCAACACCAATTCTCTTCAATGCCATGGCTGTTGCCAATCCTGCCACCCCACCCCCAACTATTACCACATCTTCCATTTCCATCTCTCTCTCTCTCTCTCTCAGCCTCTTGAATTTGATCTTTTGTTGTTTTTACTGTGTGTAACACAAATTATATTATATGCATGTTATGGGAATGCTATGCTTGGCATCATATATAATATATTATACGCACACTAAAAAGAAATTCAATTTCACCTATAAAACTGTATAATTTCTAGAGAGCTCAGAAGGGGACCAAAACTCAACGTCAAAGAAAGCTGGCTTGTTTGACCCGAATCCACGTACGATGACCATGTGTGGTACTTGACCACCACATCCAGTGTCATGTATTCACAAGTCACAACACTATGATCAAAAGCTTTTATTTTCTTTATTTACCTTTTACAATTATTCTTAAAAATTATTTATGTTATAAATTATTGGGTAAATTTCCAAAATAGCCATCTCTATTTTAGACTTTTTAATTTGTGGATTTGTCCTCAATTTTGGATAATTACATTTTAGCCCCTCACATTCTATTTTATAGAATATTTATGTATTTATATATATAGATGTTAATTACATATTAATAGTTATATCTGTGTGCTCGTGTTCTATCAAAATAAATAAATATTAAATCAAAATAATCAAATGTAAATTTTTTCCAAATAAAAAGCATATAAAAATTAATTTAACAAAATGGGTACAACAATATTAAATCAAAATATTCTCATAGAAAAAAATGAAAAATTCACCATTTACACTATCAATTTCATATCTTTTAAGTTCCACTTTTAGATCAAAACATCCAGAAATAATAATAATAATAATAATAATAATAATAATAATAATAATAATAATAATAATAATAATAATAAAAGAGTAAAATTTGCAAATCTTCAAACTCGTCCACATCTATTGGAAGAGAAAAATTAACACACTAATTATGGAAGATACTAACGATATAACAACGAAAAACACTAATTGAAAAGTAAAATAATAATAATTTCATAAAGCAATACTTGGTGAAAAAAAGAAGTTAAACCGTGGTGCCACACCAGCGGTATAGTGGTGGTGGGGGAAACTGATGAGAGGAAAAAAATGGAAATGAATTGGTACTCATTACGGTCAATGGTGGGGCACCAACGGTTTAGAAGTAGTGATGGAGTTTAATTGTAACAAAAAAAGATTAAAAATAAATAAATTTGGATATGTTGGTGCCCCACCAATGGTATGGTGGTGGGGCACCTGAAGAATCTTGGATGCGATGAAAAAAAATGAAAGTGAAATTGTTGGTGCTCCACCAACGGTCTAGTGGTGGGGCACCAATGACTTAGAAGTAGTGTTGGTGCCCCACCCACACTCTAGTAGTGGGGCACCAACGGTTTAAGTTGAAAGTGGTGAGATTTCGATTGAAAAGAAATATATGACACAACATTTATAATTTAAATTTTCACATATTTAAATAAACATTGATCTTTTCATTAAAACAAAATTTTTAATTTTTTATTAACAAATATATATAATAGAAATAATCAAAATCTACAAAAATATACAAAACAAAGACTAATAAAAAAATAACCAAATAATTATGCTCTCCCAATCAAAATAAAAATGTTAAAATATAATCAAATTTAACACTAAAATGAAAATATAATTAAACTTTTACTGTTCAATTAAGGAGCAATTTATAATTTTTTATTAAAAAAAAATTTCTTCTATTTTACTGTTAAATTATAAAAAACTAATTACATAATAAAAAAAATTAAACCACTCATTAAGTCACAAAGAAAATTTCATTAAATGAGCACCATAAAACACTAATTGAAAAGTAAAAAAAAATTAAAAATTAATTTCATAAAGTAATAATTGGAGAAAAAAAAAGAATTTAAACCATGGGTGACCCATCAACGGTGTGATGGTGAGAGCACCAACTGTTGAGGTCTATCCATGCAAGAGATGGGCATTAACAGCCACACTACAAATTTATCAATGTATCTCGCAAAAAAGTTTTCTATTTTCCTAAAATAATTTATTAAATTTTCATTGATCGAGTTTACTGTGAGAAATTTTTCTTTCTCTAAATGTTAATATGAAAAGGGTTGGTTTAGCTGGGAACATTTTAGCATACTTAAGTATTATAATTATATAATAGCTTATTCAATTCCTTATATTTTTCTTTCTTCGTTTTCAATTTTCATTTTACAAAAATTCTTCAGTTTTCTTGGTAGTTTGATTGTTTGATATAACAGTTTTGTAGTTTTTCATATTAAAATTAAAAATAAATTTTTTTGAATCATTAGTGCCCCCACCAAAGGTATAATGGTGGGGCACCAGTATGCAGGTGAAGCTTCCATCTTACTGTTAAATTATGAAGAACTAATTACATAACAAATAAAAAATATATTAAACTACTAATTAAATCACAAAGAAAAAATCATTAAATGAGCAGCATAAAACAATAATTATAAAGTAAAAAAAAGCAAATTAATTTCATAAAGTAATAATTGAAAAAAAAAATTAAAATGTGGAAATGAAAATGAAACTGGTGGTGCTCCACCAACAGTCTAATGGTGGGGCACCAACAGTTTAATAGTAGTGTTGGTGCCCCACCAACAATCTAATGGTGGAGTAGCAACAGTTTAGAAGTAGTATTAGTGCACCACCAATACTCTACTGGTGAGGCACCAACATTTAATATAATATTTATAATTTAAATTTTCATATATTTAAATAAACAATATTAATTTTTTCATTAAAACAAAACTTTTAATTTTTTTTATTGACAAATATATAATAGAGGGCACCAACGGTTTAGAAGTAGTGTTGGTGCCCCCACAACACTATATGACTGAAGATTATTAAAAAAAAAAAAAACAACTATGTAAACCAATTAATATTATATTACAATAGTATCTAGCAAATACAAATCTTAACATCCATATCAATAACACAACCAACGTGAGATAAAAAAAAAAAAAATCATGTCAAATCTCAATAAAATACATTTATAATTACATTAGCAATATATAGTCATAAAGTGTAGTTACTCACTTCAACAACAATTGAATCTTTTACAAAATATTTTAGTGTCGTCCTCTACTCCCTCAACAAAGTCTGCAACATATTAAAACTAAGCAATTAGCCTAATAAACAAGTTAAATTTATTTATATGATTCTATCAATAAAAATAATCCAGAAACGTAATCCAAAACTAAATAAAATTAAAAAACTTCACACAATAGATGCATGAACAACAGAAAAATAATATATCACAAAAAAAAAAATTTGAACAATTGGTACCCTACCAACGGCGTGATGATAAGGCACCAATGGTATTACGGGGAAAAAAAAAATCAGAACAAAACAAAATTGGAAACCATTAAATTGAAGCATAAACAGTAATCAAGTACAATAGTCTCTAACTCGCCCACTTTCTCACTCTCACATATTACTTTTTGTATATTTTATTTATTGCAAAGGAGAAAAGATATAGCAGATGCAACCATTAAAAGTTCTTATACAACAACCACTTTACGCTACCATTACAAATTAAAAAGCTTTCGCAAAGTTACTATTATAGCGAGTACTCATGAATAGCTAAAGAACTTTTCACCAAAAAAAAATGAATAGCTAAAGAAAGCAAACTGTAGTTTCTGGCAACTCCGGGAATATATTCTTCTTCTTTCTCTAGCAATTCATATATATATATATATATATATATATAAGTGTGATACTTATTAAATAAATAAGTACTCTAATTAGTTAGTTGCAGGTAATTTAAATTGAAGGATTCTACACCTAAAAATTATGATGTACCTCACCATCACCCAAACAAATACAGCTAAAAAATGTACTCTCCAATCACAAAAGTTTCTAAACCCAATTTTCAAGTTTCTAATCATCTTACTCATATAATTATTATCAATTAAAAAAAACTCACAACCCAAAACATCCATACAATCCCAACGACATAAATCAAATTTTTTTTTTTAAAAAAGGATGAAATGAAACAACCACAGTAGAAAAAGAATTTAACAAATAAAGCAGCAAAAATAAACATCAAACACCATAAACAAAATAAAACCAAAACATCGAACAAAAATTGAAATATAATAACCAAATACCTCCACAAAGGAACTGAAAATTTTAAATTTTCTTACATTGTCGCAATGGAAAATTCAACAAATTATTTCACGAAAATGGAAATATCTTTCACAATAACAAACATCACCGATTACCCAATATAAAAAAAAAAAATTCGAATGCAATTTGTTTTCTTCTTCAAAGTGTAATATAGTAGAGTTAAAAGCAAATCCCGACGACACAATTCCAATTAAAAAAAAAAATGAAACAAAAACAGTGTAAAAGGAATTAAAAGAACAGAAAAGCAAAAATAAACATCAAATACACTACAACCTAAAATTTTGAGAAGGAAAATGTCAAATAAAAGATCTCCTATATATATATACAGTAGTGCGATGAAAATTGAGTAGTAGGTTTCTCTTCTCTTTCTCCTAAGCTCCAGTTAATGTGCCTTGTTGTGAACTACATCGATCTTATAATTAGACTCTATAAGAACAATCTATAACAATGGTTGAACAAGTATATCTCGGCTCAAATAATCATCATGTGCATAGTACCCCCCTTACCCTTAGATTGTCACTACCATTCCTCAATGTTAGAAAACCTCTTATTTTATTGGTCTATCACTCTCAAAAGTAGTAGCGTGACTTTGTGCAAGCCATGTATATAATTTGTGAGCGATTTTGCTTAATTAAGAGTTGTGTTTGTTTGGTTAAACTGAGCGTCAACTTCTATTCCTCCTTGAGCTTGACTGATCGTAATTTAATTTTTGACAAGGGTTTCACATCTTTCCTGTCATTTCAAGTCTTCCAAAATCATTAACTTTGGTGTGTTTACCCTGTTTGGAACCTATTTCTTGTATTTTTGTGCACTCCAATATGTTTCATTATTTCAACTTTGGCATTTCGACACTTTGTGTGTGTGTGTGTGTGTATATATATAATATTTATTGTATGGTTGATTTGACAAATGCATTAAAAACCAGCCTTGACTGTGTCATTCATTGAGGATTTTTTTTCTTCTTCTTTTTGATGGATTTCATTGAGGTTTTGTAAATCCATTTAAAAGCGTTAAACATCAATTTCGACAAAAAATAACTTTTTATAAAATAATATATATTACAAAGTTGAAAAACAGTATAATATGATTAGTTTTAATAACTACAAAAATTTTGTACCACAATATGATTTTGAACTAACAAGTTTTACAGGAGTTTATAATAAAATACTATATTAGAAAACAACATATATTACAAAGTTAAAAAACACTATAATATGATTAGTTTTAATAACTACAAAAATTTTGTATCACAATATGATTTTGAATTAACAAGTTTTACAGAAATTTGTAATAAAATACTATATTATCCAAGAAGAAAAAAAAAATAGTATAAGATTTAAAAATTTTACATAAGCTAGAGCAATATAATAAGTTCTTTTACATACTCCAACAAAAAAAAGGCTATATATAATATTTTTTTATAGACAATAGTTTTTATTTCAGAAACAGTATTATTTCTAAAAAAATAAGATAAAATCATAATATTAATATTAATATTATTTAAGTGATGCACCTAATAAAATCAACCATGCAACTTGCCCTGTTGTTTGTGGATCCACAATTATTGAATCTTTTCTGAAAACAAATTTTAGACTTTTTAGTGTACTTGGAAAATTCTACTATTGACTTGCTTATCAAATGCTCGACCATATCAATCAGATTTTAAATCACAGTTAACTGGTTCTCGTGCTTTGCTTGGTTTACAGGCTTATCACTTTTAGCTGCTATAACTTTCATTATTCTGTTGCTCATTTTGTTTTGACAATCCTATTAGTATCTGAGATGCATGGTTTTACAAAGTTTTTTGGATGACTTCAACTTACTATTCACGAATAAGAGTAAAGCATATATTTAACTGCAATTCATTAGTTTTAATCTTCAAGTCCCTTTCTCAAAAACTTATGCTGTGTTTATTTCAACCTGGCTCTAGCTTTTGTTAATCTCCTTATATTTTTTTACCCAATCGGGCTAAAATTTATGTCAACCCGTTCCTCCTTTTTCCTTTTGTTTCTATGAAGCTCCTCTGGTCTTTAGTTTTTACATGTGATTTCCCGTGTTTACGTTATGCACATACCAAATGTACAGATGCCAAATTTTGATCAATGTTGGTGTTTGTATGTCCACCCTATTTCAAGCACTATTTTGGTCTATGTATGTGTCTTTATATTTTTTAGATTCTTCATCTTGATCACCGTTAGTTTTGTTAAACAACTCTGTGTGAAATTTCTGAAGAAGGACCAACATCTTTAACGTTATTCATTTGTATAAAATTATAGTTTCCTGGTTGATTGAAGCTTGGGAAGAGCATCAACTAAGTTTTTAAAATAAGGTTTTTGGGGGTCAATAAAAAAGTGTTTCATGGTAAGTTATTGAAACCGAAAATGTAAGTACAATAATTTCATTTTATGCCATTAATCTGTACTTTCCCAGATTCAGCATCATCTCACATTTACTGATTCAAACTAAAATTCATTCAAAATCACCCACATCCAGATGCAGCCACGTTGCCTAAACATAAACGATGATTAACAATTAAGCATTAAAAAAAATCTGAGCTTTTAACGCAAGAAACACAAATTAGTGTTAAAATGGTCAAATATAGATAGTTTTATCATCCCAGACATCTTTTCACAAAATGGTGTATAAGAAAATTGAAAGGAAAGCAAAAGGGTAAATTCCAATTCCCACATTAACATTCCAATTCATGGCATTATGTGGAATTGTACAGCAAATGGACATGGCAATCAATCAAAATTGTGCATGCAAAGCAAAAAGAAAAGTTGTGTAAAACTGACCGGTGACAAAAGGACTCCATGTGGTTTCTGGAAACAGAGTCTCCAATAAATGTCATCTTCTTCCCACGAACCATCTCCAAGAAGGCCTTGGAATCAAACCTTGGGAGCTCACATTCATTGGGTTTCCATCTCCAATTCAGAAACTCATTATCCCCCTACCATTTTTGAAGCAATTCTTTGAGTCAGGAATCATAGCACAGCTCAAATTTGTATACAAAGACCTTCTCAATTTTTGAACCCAGTGGCCTGTAATCAAGTCACAGCTCTCCTCTACAAAACAAAACATAAAATACATAATCTTCAGAAAACAAAATATTTGAAAGAACATTTTAAAATGTACAAAATATATTGAAGTTCTAAGCAAAAATAAATAAATAAATAATAACAAATAAATATATTGAAGCATAACTCCAATTTAAGTAATTAACAACATTATCTGCAATATCATTTTATAAAAAGAAAATCACATCATCTGCATACTTGACTGAAACTTGAAAATAATATGGTACAATAAAATTTCAATTTATATTAAAAATTATATTATAACATTATAAATACAATTTTACAAAAATTTTGTTACAAATATAGAAACCGAAAAATTAAATACAAAAAGAACATAATTTCGAAGCCAACACTTACCAATGACGAAAGGTTGTTTATGCATGTTATCTGTTGCTGAGGTTGTTGGTTGCTCCACCTCTGTATGTGTTTGCTCTAAACCATTCATGTGAAATCCAGAAAATGAACCCCTGATGAGGCTTCTATTAAGTCTACAACTGACTTAGAATCCATGCAGAGACCTGCACAGAAACCAAAGAGAAGTTACTAATGCAGTCACAGCACCACAACAATCAACATAATACAGATAACTATATACTATAGTATATAGCAAACTGAAAAAATGGCTATCCTTTGAAATTAAGGTATCAATTTATTGCACTGTAACTCTGGCTGCTAGATCGGGTCACGTAACCTCAGACCCCAAATAACATGGCTGATAATCAAAATCTATCCAGGCCATTTGATTTTATCTCTTGCTAAAGTTGTTACTATAGGAAACATTGGTTGAAAAATTGTTTGCAATATACACGTCCAATAAATTGAAAATAAGACACGGTATAAACAGAAACACAGAATGGTACATAAAAAATTCAAACTTTATGCACTAAAACCATAATTCACCGCATAAAGTAGGATTAGAAAAAGAAATCAAATTTTTGACTATCAAAGACTTCAATTAACAAAGAACCTGACGAGGGAACAAAAACCTCAACTCAATTGCTTTGAACAATTTTGACATTTTAGGTAGCAAATCTACATAGATCAAAAGCACCGTAACTTTCCCCAATAAAAGGAAAAAGAAAAACCTTTTTAACTTTCTGAAAACCAGACACGGATCCGAGTATAAGAGAAAATTGAAAACACAAAACTGGATCTGTACGAAAATAGCCAAAGGACTACAAAATGCTCTGCGAGAGAAAAAGTAGCAAATCTAGGTATCAATATCGACATTGCTTGGAAAAATGCGTGAGCCAACTAATGAGTTTGTGGGTATCATGGAGCCGTGGGCGTTGTCGGAGAAGACAATTGGCTCTCCATCAATACCCATTCTTCTAACCTTGAAGCCAATACCAGAAATCTCGGTCTTCAATTTTGCAAACTCAGCCAGAGAGATGCAAACTACTGCGGAGATGGAAGCAACGGGTATAGATGATGGAGATGGAAGCGAGCGCGATGGAGATGGGAGTAGGTATAAGAAAAACGATACACCCCCTCACGTAAACAACTGCAAAATAAGGGAAAAAAATCCAAAAGGCTTTAAAAGCGGCGTCGTTTTGGAATTAGAATTAGAAAAAAAATAAAAAAAAAGAATGGAAACGACAAAGCGAGGACGAAAAACAACGAAAGTTCTTGTGATTTGGCTAGTACTGCGCTTTATATATAAGGATAGATTTTAGGTAGCAAATCTACATAGATCAAAAGCAAGTAACTTTCCCCGATAAAAGGAAAAAGAAAAACCTTTTAACTTTCATGAAACCAAAGGACTGGATCGAGTATAAGAAAATTGAAAACACAAACCTGGATCCGAAAATAGCCAAAGGACTACAAAATGCTCTCGAGAGAAAAAAGTAGCAAATCTAGGTATCAATATCGACATTGCTTGGAAAAATGCGTGAGCCAACTAATTTGTGGGTATCATTTGGGCCGTGGGCGTTGTCGGAGAAGACAATTGGCTCTCTCCATCAATACCCATTCTTCTAACCTGGAAGCCAATACCCAAATCTCGGTCTTCAATTTTGCAAACTCAAGAGAGATGCAAACTCTGCGGCGGAGATGGAAGCAGTGCGGGTATAGATGATGGAGATGGAAGCGAGACGATGGAGATGGGAGTAGGTATAAGAAAAACGATACACCCGCTCCACGTAAACAACTGCAAAATAAGGAAAAAATCCAAAAGGCTTTAAAACGGCGTCGTTTGGAATTAGAATTAGAAAAAAATAACAAAAAAAGAATGGAAACGACAAAGCGAGGACGAAAAACAACGAAAGTTGTGATTTGGCTAGGCGCTTTATATATAGGATAGATTTTAGGTAGCAAATCTACATAGATCAAAAGCAAGTAACTTTCCCCGATAAAAGGAAAAAGAAAAACCTTTTAACTTTCTCAAACCAAATGACACGGATCCGAGTATAAGAGAAAATTGAAAACACAAACGGATCCGAAAATAGCCAAAGGACTACAAAATGCTCTGAGAAAAAAGTAGCAAATCTAGGTATCAATATCGGACATTGCTTGGAAAAATGCGTGAACCAACTAATCTTTGTGGGTATCTTGGAGCCGTGGGCGTTGTCGGAGAAGACAATTGGCTCTCCATCAATACCCATTCTTCTAACCTGGAAGCCAATACCGCAAATCTCGGTCTTCAATTTTGCAAACTCGGCCGAGAGATGCAAACTACTGCGACGGAGATGGGCAGTGCGGGTATAGATGATGGAGATGGAAGCGACGATGGAGATGGGAGTAGGTATAAGAAAAAGCGATACACCCGCCCCACGTAAACAACGCAAAATAAGGAAAAAATCCAAAAGGCTTTAAAAGCGGCGTCGTTTTGGAATTAGAATTAGAAAAAAATAAAAAAAAAGAATGGAAACGACAAAACGAGGACGAAAAACAACGAAAGTTCTTGTGATTTGGCTAGTACCGCTTTATATATAAGGATAGATTTTAGGTAGCAAATCTACATAGATCAAAAGCAAGTAACTTTCCCCAATAAAAGGAAAAAGAAAAACCTTTTAACTTTCTCGCAAACCAAACAGACTGGATCGAGTATAAGAGAAAATTGAAAACACAAACTGGACACGAAAATAGCCAAAGGACTACAAAATGCTCTCTGAGAGAAAAAGTAGCAAATCTAGGTATCAATATCGACATTGCTTGGAAAAATGCGTGAACCAACTAATCGTGGGTATATTTGGGCCGTGGGCGTTGTCGGAGAAGACAATTGGCTCTCCATCAATACCCATTCTTCTAACCTTGGAAGCGATACCGAAATCTCGGTCTTCAATTTTGCAAACTCGGAGAGATGCAAACTACTGCGGCGGAGATGCAGTGCAGGTATAGATGATGGAGATGGAAGCAGGCACGATGGAGATGGGAGTAGGTATAAGAAAAAACTGATACACCCGCTCCCACGTAAACAACTGCAAAATAAGGGAAAAAAATCCAAAAAGGCTTTAAAACGACGTCGTTTTGGAATTAGAATTAGAAAAAAAAATAACAAAAAAAAAAAGAATGGAAACGACAAAACGAGGACGAAAAACAACGAAAGTTACTGTGATTTGGCTAGTACCGCGCTTTATATATAAGGATAGATTTTAGGTAGCAAATCTACATAGATCAAAAGCACCGTAACTTTCCCCAATAAAAAGGAAAAAAGAAAAACCTTTTAACTTTCATGAACCAAACAGCACGGATCCGAGTATAAGAGAAAATTGAAAACACAAACCTGGATCATCGAAAATAGCCAAAGGACTACAAAATGCTCTGAGAGAAAAAGTAGCAAATCTAGGTATCAATATCGGACATTGCTTGGAAAAATCGCGTGAGCCAACTAATGGTGTGGGTATCATTTGGAGCCGTGGGCGTTGTCGGAGAAGACAATTGGCTCTCCATCAATACCCATTCTTAACCTTGGAAGCCAATACCAAATCTCGGTCTTCAATTTTGCAAACTCGGCCAGAGAGATGCAAACTACTGCGACGGAGATGGAAGCAGTGCGGGTATAGATGATGGAGATGGAAGCACGATGGAGATGGGAGTAGGTATAAGAAAAAGCGATACACCCGCCCCACGTAAACAACGCAAAATAAAGGAAAAAAATCCAAAAGGCTTTAAAACGGCGTCGTTTGGAATTAGAATTAGAAAAAAATAACAAAAAAGAATGGAAACGACAAAGCGAGGACGAAAAACAACGAAAGTTCTTGTGATTTGGCTAGTCTGCGCTTTATATATAAGGATAGATTTTAGGTAGCAAATCATAGATCAAAAGCAAGTAACTTTCCCCGATAAAAGGAAAAAGAAAAACCTTTTAACTTTCATGAAACCAACGGACACGGATCCGAGTATAAGAGAAAATTGAAAACACAAACTGGATGCATGCGAAAATAGCGAAAGGACTACAAAATGCTCTGAGAGAAAAAAGTAGCAAATCTAGGTATCAATATCGGACATTGCTTGGAAAAATGCGGAGCCAACTAATCGTGGGTATCAGGAGCCGTGGGCGTTGTCGGAGAAGACAATTGGCTCTCCATCAATACCCATTCTTCTAACCTTGGAAGCCATAAAATCTCGGTCTTCAATTTTGCAAACTCGGCCGAGAGATGCAAACTACTGACGGAGATGGGCAGTGCGGGTATAGATGATGGAGATGGAAGCGCGATGGAGATGGGAGTAGGTATAAGAAAAAGCCGATACACCCGCTCACGTAAACAACTGCAAAATAAGGAAAAAATCCAAAAGGCTTTAAAAGCGGCGTCGTTTTGGAATTTGAATTAGAAAAAATAACAAAAAAGAATGGAAACGACAAAGAAAAACAACGAAAGTTACGTGATTTGGCTAGTGCGCTTTATATATAAGGATAGATTTTAGGTAGCAAATCTACATAGATCAAAAGCAAGTAACTTTCCCGATAAAAGGAAAAAGAAAAACCTTTTAACTTTCACAAACCAAAGACACGGATCCGAGTATAGAGAAAATTGAAAACACAAACACGGATCTGCACGAAAATAGCCAAAGGACTACAAAATGCTCTGAGAGAAAAAGTAGCAAATCTAGGTATCAATATCGGACATTGCTTGGAAAAATGCGCCTGAGCCAACTAATTGTGGGTATCTTGGCCGTGGGCGTTGTCGGAGAAGACAATTGGCTCTCCATCAATACCCATTCTTCTAACTTGGAAGCGATACCCATAAATCTCGGTCTTCAATTTTGCAAACTCGGCCAAGAGATGCAAACTACTGACGGAGATGGAAGCAGTGCGGGTATAGATGATGGAGATGGAAGCGAGACGATGGAGATGGGAGTAGGTATAAGAAAAAGCGATACACCCGCTCCACGTAAACAACTGCAAAATAAGGAAAAAATCCAAAAGGCTTTAAAAGACGTCGTTTTGGAATTAGAATTAGAAAAAATAACAAAAAAGAATGGAAACGACAAACGAGGACGAAAAACAACGAAAGTTCTGTGATTTGGCTAGCGCTTTATATATAAGGATAGATTTTAGGTAGCAAATCTACATAGATCAAAAGCAAGTAACTTTCCCCGATAAAAGGAAAAAGAAAAACCTTTTAACTTTCTCAAACCAAACGGACACGGATCGAGTATAAGAGAAAATTGAAAACACAAACCTGGATCTGCGAAAATAGCCAAAGGACTACAAAATGCTCTGAGAGAAAAAGTAGCAAATCTAGGTATCAATATCGACATTGCTTGGAAAAATCGTGAGCCAACTAATCAATTTGTGGGTATCATTTGGGCCGTGGGCGTTGTCGGAGAAGACAATTGGCTCTCCATCAATACCCATTCTTCTAACCTTGGAAGCCGATACCCCAAATCTCGGTCTTCAATTTTGCAAACTCGGCCGAGAGATGCAAACTACTGCGGCGGAGATGGAAGCGCGGGTATAGATGATGGAGATGGAGCGATGGAGATGGGAGTAGGTATAAGAAAAAGCGATACACCCCTCCCGTAAACAATGCAAAATAAGGAAAAAAATCCAAAAGGCTTTAAAAGCGGCGTCGTTTTGGAATTAGAATTAGAAAAAAAAAAAAAAAAAGAATGGAAACGACAAAGCGAGGACGAAAAACAACGAAAGTTCTTGTGATTTGGCTAGTACGCTTTATATATAAGGATAGATTTTAGGTAGCAAATCTACATGATCAAAAGTAACTTTCCCCGATAAAAAGGAAAAAGAAAAACCTTTTAACTTTCATGAAACAGACACGGATCGAGTATAAGAGAAAATTGAAAAAACCGGATCTCGAAAATAGCCAAAGGACTACAAAATGCTCTGGAGAGAAAAAGTAGCAAATCTAGGTATCAATATCGGACATTGCTTGGAAAAATCGTGAGCCAACTAATCTTTGTGGGTATTTGGAGCCGTGGGCGTTGTCGGAGAAGACAATTGGCTCTCTCCATCAATACCCATTCTTCTAACCTTGGAAGCGATACCCGAAATCTCGGTCTTCAATTTTGCAAACTCGAGATGCAAACTACTGCGGCGGAGATTGCGGTATAGATGATGGAGATGGAAGCGCGATGGAGATGGGAGTAGGTATAAGAAAAAGCGATACACCCGCCCAGCGTAAACAATGCAAAATAAGGAAAAAAATCCAAAAGGCTTTAAAGCGGCGTCGTTTTGGAATTAGAATTAGAAAAAATAACAAAAAAAAATCGAAAAAGGAAAAACAGCGAAAGTTCTGTGATTTGGCTAGTGCATATATATAAGGATAGATTTTAGGTAGCAAATCTACATATCAAGTAACTTTCCCGATAAAAGGAAAAAGAAAAACCTTTTTAACTTTCATGACCAAACGGACACGGATCCGAGTATAAGAAAATTGAAAACACAAACCTGGATCTGCGAAAATAGCAAAGGACTACAAAATGCTCTGGAGAGAAAAAGTAGCAAATCTAGGTATCAATATCGGACATTGCTTGGAAAAATCGTTGACCAACTAATGTTTGTGGGTATCAAGTGGGCGTTGTCGGAGAAGACAATTGGCTCTCCATCAATACCCATTCTTAACCTTGAAAGATACCAAATCTCGGTCTTCAATTTTGCAAACTCCGAGAGATGCAAACTACTGCGGCGGAGATGGAAGCAATGCGGGTATAGATGATGGAGATGGAAGCGACGATGGAGATGGGAGTAGGTATAAGAAAAAGCGATACACCGCTCAGCGTAAACAACTGCAAAATAAGGGAAAAAATCCAAAAGGCTTTAAAACGCGTCGTTTTGGAATTAAATTAGAAAAAAAAAATAAAAAAAAGAATGGAAACGACAAAGCGAGGCGAAAAACAACGAAAGTTCGTGATTTGGCTAGTGCGCTTTATATATAAGGATAGATTTTAGGTAGCAAATCTACATAGATCAAAAGCAAGTAACTTTCCCCGATAAAAGGAAAAAGAAAAACCTTTTAACTTTCATGAACCAAACAGGACACGGATCCGAGTATAAGAGAAAATTGAAAACACAAACACGGATCTACGAAAATAGCCAAAGGACTACAAAATGCTCTGAGAAAAAAGTAGCAAATCTAGGTATCAATATCGGACATTGCTTGGAAAAATCGTCGAACCAACTAATTTGTGGGTATCATTTGGAGCCGTGGGCGTTGTCGGAGAAGACAATTCTCTCCATCAATACCCATTCTTAACCTTGGAAGCGATACCAAAATCTCGGTCTTCAATTTTGCAAACTCGGCCAGAGAGATGCAAACTACTGGAGATGGGCAGTGCGGTATAGATGATGGAGATGGGCCGATGGAGATGGGAGTAGGTATAAAAAACGATACACGTAAACAACGCAAAATAAGGAAAAAATCCAAAAGGCTTTAAAACGGCGTCGTTTTGGAATTAAATTAGAAAAAAAATAAAAAAAAGAATGGAAACGACAAAGCGAGGACGAAAAACAACGAAAGTTGTGATTTGGCTAGGCGCTTTATATATAAGGATAGATTTTAGGTAGCAAATCTACATAGATCAAAAGCAGTAACTTTCCCGATAAAAGGAAAAAGAAAAACCTTTTAACTTTTGACACGGATCGAGTATAAGAGAAAATTGAAAACACAAACCTGGATGCATCGAAAATAGCCAAAGGACTACAAAATGCTCTTGAGAGAAAAAGTAGCAAATCTAGGTATCAATATCGACATTGCTTGGAAAAATCGCCTGAGCCAACTAATCTGTGGGTATCAGCCGTGGGCGTTGTCGGAGAAGACAATTGGCTCTCCATCAATACCCATTCTTAACCTTGGAAGCCAATACCCGAAATCTCGGTCTTCAATTTTGTAAACTCGGCCAGAGATGCAAAACGGAGATGGCAGTGCGGGTATAGATGATGGAGATGGAAGCGAGCCGCGATGGAGATGGGAGTAGGTATAAGAAAAAGCGATACACCCCGTAAACAACTGCAAAATAAGGAAAAAATCCAAAAGGCTTTAAAAACGGCGTCGTTTTGGAATTAAATTAGAAAAAATAATAACAAAAAAAAAGAATGGAAACGACAAAACGAGGACGAAAAACAACGAAAGTTACTGTGATTTGGCTAGTACCGCGCTTTATATATAAGGATAGATATACCTATTAGATTATATTTTAAGATAAGTAGGTGGCAGTGTGCAACAATTTCTGTGGTCCTTAAAAATAATAAAATATTTATTCACAAATCCATACATATAATGTGTTGACTCTCACTCAAATTAAAACCAATTGCAAGCTACAGCCCTATTCTCTATTGGAAAGTGATTTTTGTTTTGCTCTCTCCCTGCATGTTCTATTTGATAATCAATGCTTTGGGTCAATTAATCCTTTAGTCGACGACAGGTAAGAAAATAAACCAAAGCCAATCATGTCAGAAAACAATGCAAACCCCCCAGCAAGTTCTAGTACTTGCTCATGGCAGATGGGTTCTATTCAGATTGCATGAGCAACACATATAGTCCTTCATTGCATTGTGGTGGTGAGGCTTTTGGTTGGCTGCGGAAAATTTGACCAAATGCAGATAGAGAAAGCATTCTCAATAATGTTGCTTAAAATCAATCTGAGTTACGAAGCACTAAAACAAGTAAAGTAGAGGTTGAATGAATTTCTACATCTCTTTAATTTCGCACCTTAATTGACATGAACGACCAAGACATATATATATATACATATATATATATATGAAAGCTGAGCAACAAAACTCTTTGAAAAATAATTGAAAGAGTTTGATATATGGAACAGCCCTGAATCAAATTTGGCAGTGCATATTCACATGATATGATTTTCACCATATGATTTTAAGCTCTTATTAATTAATTATAATTCAGTCCTCCTATGCACCATTTAACTTAAACCAATTTTAGCCTTGGGTCTTTTCTTGGTTTTGTCACACAAGCAATCATGAATACTGCTTACAGATGTTAATCCACCACTTGGAGGGTGTATTTAATTAAAACTTTTATAGACTTTTGTAGACTTTTATAGAATTAAAATATCCATTGGTATTTAATTCAAACTTTTAAAGACTCTATAAAAGTCTACGGGTATTTAATATAGACTTTTATATACTTTTAAAAAGTCTATAAAAGTTAAGATGTATTTAATTAAAGCATTTGAAAACTTTACAAAAGTTTGGTAGTATTAAAAAATTATGGACTTTTATAGACTTTACTATATGCTTGACTTTTACAAACTTTTGAATAGATGATATAAATATCAAACTTCATTTTTTCTCCCCCACTCACCCAAGAAACTTTTGTCGACTTTTTCTCTCCCACTCACCCAAAAAACTTTAATCGATTATTATGAGAACAAATAACCGTGTGACATCAGACCTCAGTAATCATGGTAATCTCCATACTTTCATCTCTCATATTTCTATTATTTCTTTTATCATTTTTATTTGCTTTACTTTGTTTGTATCTGTTAATTTTTTATTGTTACTTTTGGATTAATATGAACAATTTTGTTTTTTTTTTCTTCAATTAGGGTTTTAAACTTTTGGTATTGTTTTTGCTTTTGTTTTACCATGGTGATGTTGTCCCCAATAACGTGAATGCCGTTGTTGCCACCATCAAGACCAAGCACACCATCCAGTTCATCGACTGGTGCCTAACTGGATTCAAGTGTCGTATCAACTACCAGGCCCACATAGTCATTCCCGGTGATAACCTTGCCAAGTGCGAGTATTTGCATGATTTAAAGTGAAGTGTGCGAAGGTGTTATCGAATTGATCACAAGTTTGATCTCATGTATGCCTAAGTGTGCTTTTTACCTTGGTATGTGGGTGAGGTATAGAGGAAGGAGAGTTCTTTGAAGCATGTGAAGACCTTCTTACGGAAGGATTGTGAAGAAGTTGGTCAAAGTCTGGCGAGGATGAGGAGGATGATGGGGAGGAGTATGACTATTTTGCCTCTTTTGGCTTTTGTGCCCTGTGATTTTAATGAATGACATTTTTCAAACTTGTCAGGCTGTATGCGTTGTGTAAGCTGGTTAAGCATTTTGTTGACATTTACCTTGCTCCACATGCTCTACAAGAGGTTCTTTACTTTTATATGTGCTATGTACGATGAATGTGATATTTTTGTGTATTTGACGACTGGTTGTGTTATGAAGTTATCATGGTAATCTGAAAATGAAGTTATTTGGGAGAATGCTAATCAATGTCAATGAAAGTTCATAAAAGTCTATTAATATCTGTAAAAATCTTTTAAATTAAAAGTCTATAAAAGTCCATAAAAATCTATAAAGTTTATGAAAGTCTGTAAAAATAAATGAAAATCTATAAAAGTCAATATTTAAAAAAAGTTTATAAAAGTCAATTAAAATCTGAATTAAATACACCCTCCTTAATTTTGACCCAGTAATAATACTGATCAAGATGGCGATATTTCACTAGCTTAATTTAGAACCGTGTTGATTTTTCCACGTTATAAACTCCATTGCCTTAAACTAAACCTACCCATATGGCAGAGTACTAAAGAAAAATATATATTTAAATCGAGTTTATGATTAATTAATTAATTTGCTAAATAAAAATAAGTATATTTAAATCCTGTTTATGAAAATCTCAAAGATTTCTTTAATTAATACTTTTTGCTCAAAACGAACTCGCCGATGCCCAGGCCCAAATTCCCAGAGGTATTCAAACTTCAGAGGCCCAAATCAGTGAAGAAATTTACCTCTCAAGCCCAATATGACTTCCTCTCTCTCTCACGGTTCATGTAGATAATAGTTATGTTCCGGTCACCCTCACCGCCCATAGAGTTATGGTCGGTTCCGGTCAGCCTCCCCGGCGCGGGTAATGGATGCAGGTTGTTTTTTTTTTTTTAATTCTTTTTTGTATTTTTTAAATTTTCTTGAGATTATTATAAATTTCACAATAAAAATTATAATTTTTTATGATTTTCACACCCAACATACAAAAAAAAAAATCATTGTTTTAACAAAAAACATATATAAAAATATAATAAAATTAAAAAAAAATGAAACTGAATATTAAGTTAGATTTCATGCAAAAATAAATAAATAAAGAAAATAATAAAAATAAATATAATATTTCTCGAATTTAATTGTTAAAGGAGTGGGGTAGGATAATAAATGCACGAGTAAAATAAAATGCACTTTTATTAGGATAGAAAATTCAAAAAATATATTTGATTATTTTATTAATTTCACTCCTACAATTAATGTTGACCCATAAAACCCTAATTAATTATACATTAATTTTATAATAAACAACTTGTACTTGGAATACCGAACTAATGATATGATATAACTGACATATTTATTATATATAACTAATAAAAATTTTAACACAACAATTATATTCTAATAAATATTATTTTGAATAGTTGTACTTTTAATTTCTGGGATAGTAATTGACATCTTAGAAAATAAAAATATAAATTATGATTATTTTGTTTCAACGTACTTCTAAAATATCCCTTCAATGAACACTAAAATCAGACATACTTTCTGACTTTTCTGACTTCCTATTATTTTTTATTAATCCTTTTCCTTTGCGTGTTGGATTTTGATTATTCGTTTACGTGTTTGATTTGTGTTTGTTCGTTTATCTTTTATGGCAAAATAACGCCAAAAAGCTCTTCAAAAGGAGAGCACAGCCAAATTGGATAGCTGGTCCAGACAATGATTTGTCCGCTAAAGAAACCGACCCACCAGAGTGGGTTGGTACGTAAATAGTCTAAATGGGTAATTTTCGATATGGCTTATCCCTTCCCTTTTGTGATAGTGATACTGAAGTGAACAGAATGCCAACCATTCTTCAATCCAATCCTTCAGAATGCGCCAACCATTCTTCAATCCAATCCTTCAATCTTATACAAGGTCACTCGACTCACTCCTATATATAAATGCGGCACACACACACACACAAACAGAGAGTGAGAAATGAGCGATACTATTACTCAACACGTAGTTGTTATCCCATATCCTGCACAAGGCCATGTGAACCCCCTCATGCTCTTTTCTCACAAACTAGCTCAACTAGACGGCTTCAAAATCACCTTCCTAAACACTGACTTCAACCACAAGCGAGTCTTGAGTGCATTGGCTTTGGCTGATGATGATGATGATGATGGCCACAACAGTAGTACTAGTAGTAGGGGAGCTACTCTCATCGGCCCAAAGAAGAATATTAGTTTGGTGTCAATCCCAGATGGGTTGGATCCGGACGATGATAGAACTGATATAGCCCTGTTATGTGAAGCAGTGTTGGACAACATGCCTGCAAAGCTAGAGGAGCTCCTGCGAAACATCAATGCGTTGGACAACAAGGTCACCTGTGTTATTGCAGATTCAAGTATGGCATGGGCAATGGAAGTTGCAAGCAGGATGGGAACCAGAGGAGCAGTCTTTTGGCCTGCCGCAGCTGCCATTTTTGTCTTGGAACTCAACATCACTAGACTAGTGGATGAGGGGCTTATCGATTCTGATGGTAATGATAACACACACATATACTTTTTTTTTTTATCAATAAAAAAGGATCAGCTCAGGATTCTGTTAGTGGATAAGCTTTCTTTAAGCTTTCTGGCCTTTTAGTCTAGAAGCGGTGGCCCTGATCCTCATTCTGTTAGTGGATAAGGCCTTCTTGCTTCTAGCTTTCTGGCCTTTTAGTCCCAAGCGGTGGCCCACCCATTGATCCCTCACCCCTTCAGCCTTTATCAAGCGGTAGCCCATCACCATCAGATCCTCATTACATTAGTGGATAAAGCGCTTCTTCTTCTTAACTTCAGCATTTTAGTCTAGAAGCGGTGGCCCTATGATCCCCTGAGGCATTCTTATTCTTCGAAGCTTTCTGGCCCATTCAAGCGGTGGCGCCTAACAGTCAGGACTGCTCTAGCTTTCACCCCTCAGAAGCGGTGGCCGCCTACAGATCCCTGTTAGTGGATAAAACATGCTTCTTCTTCTTTCTGCACCCTAACAGATCCCCATTCTGTTAGTGGATAAGACATTCTTCTTCTTCTAACTTTCTGGCCTTTTAGTCAAGCGGTACCACCCATATGAATCCCTCACCCTGTTTTGAGTCAGAAGCGGTGGGCCTAACAGATCCTCATTGTTAGTGGATAAAGCGCTTCTTCTTCTTTTCTAACATTTAGTCAAGCGGTGGCCACACAATAGATCCTCAATCGAGGCGTTAAGTAAAATTTGAGTATCACGAGGTAATAGTGGAACTGCAAATTCAACCACAACTTCTGAGACAAGCGATGAAATGGTCGACTTTCTTTCCACTAGACTACACCCCCAAGTGCACACACGTATACTTTTATATGTATACAAAACCCACACAAAATTGAAACTTGAAATATATATATATATATTGGGGATTTCTAAGGTGGGCGGCGACAAACCAACCAATTTTCTTTTTTTTTTTTTACTCTTTTTTGCATATTTTTATAAAATATATAAATAGAAAAAAATATAAAAAGTATAAAAACAGTATAAAAAATACAAATAATATAAAAAAATAAAAAAAAAGCATATAAAAGATAAAAAAAATATAAAATATTCAGGAAAAAAAAAAAAGAGAAGGGAATTGATGGGTTTGTGTCCGCCATAACGTGAGCGACATCATCCACCATAGAAAATCCCCTATATATATATATTCATCCTTTATCTTTTTGTATGGGTATTTATGTAAATTTCAAAATTGATTGAAATATATGTTATGTGTTGAATTAATATGGGGTCCTTGGTAGCTCAATATGCTTGTTTCCTTAACAAAGTGTCACCATCTAAGAAATTAAACTAATCTTTAAACGAATCCATTGCAACCCAATTAGGTGAATTTAAAACTACTTATTTGGCTAGCTTAATTTCATTTAGCTTCAAAGTAAGAACATGTATATAAACCCGTAATAGGTCTGTGCATGCTTGAATATGGAGATTAATTAATTTCTTATTTTGGATGAACAGGATTCTTTACTAACAAGGAACAGAAGATTTATCTATCCTCTGAAGGCTTGCCTGGTTTGGATGAGTCGAGCATTCCATGGAGTTGTATAGGTGATTTAAACTCACAGAAGAGTATATTCCATTTTGTAACAAAATGTACAGAATATTCGAAGCTGGCAGACTGGTGGCTCTCCAACACAGCGTATGATGTGGAGCCCGCTGCTCTTTCTTTGGCTCCAAAACTCCTCCCAATAGGGCCACTATTGGAAAGCCAGGGCCATGGAGACTCAGAAGCTCAATTCTGGGCACAAGACCATTCATGTCTAACCTGGCTCGATAGTCAACTACCATGCTCAGTCATATACGTGGCATTTGGTAGCTTGGCAGTCCACGATGAGACTCAATTGAATGAGCTAGCTCTTGGACTAGAGCTCACTGGGAGGCCATTTCTCTGGGTGATTCGTCCAGGAATGTCCAAATTGCAAAAAGATGAATACCCTCGTGGGAAAATGCTCAGTTGGGTGCCTCAGCAGAAGGTTCTAAGTCACCCATCAATTGCTTGTTTTGTGAGCCATTGTGGTTGGAACTCAACCCTGGAAGGTTTAAGCAATGGGGTTCCTTTCGTGTGCTGGCCTTATTTTGCTGATCAGCTTTTCAATATGCGCTACATTTGTGACATCTGGAGGGTTGGATTGAGTTTTGAACCGGATGAAGACGGGGTCGTCTTAGGTGAGGAAGTGAGGAGAAAGGTGGAACAAGTGCTTGGTGATGAAAATATAAGAACAAGAGCTTTAGAACTCAAGGAGATGGCTAGGGAAAATATAGCAGAAGGTGGTCCGTCTTCAAAGAATTTTAATGACTTTGTAGAATGGCTGAATGCATAGAGGTCCTCTTTGCTACAGGCTCTTCTGGTTCTTGTAGGCGTTAAAACAATTTATAAACTTTGACGCAAAAAGTTGTAAATTGTATTTGGATACAGTTAAATGATAAATCTTGGGACTAAATAAATTTATTTGTATTGCCTTTAAAATTGAATGTAATTTTTTTGGTTTTATGGTTGAAAGGCTTCGATGAAGGAGTAAGGCTTGAAGATTAATGTCCAGGCTGTGTGAAAATAAACTTTCAAATATAATGATTACACCTGAAGTTGGCGCAGTGGAATAAAATCAATAGAATTCTCGTATTTATTTATAAGATTTGAATTTTAATATTATTTATGTAGTGCTTCAAGTGTATTCAATATTAATTATTAGAAATGTGATTTTTTATTTTAAACTCTCATATAATTATATAAATAGAATAATACATTATCTTTTACCTGTTAAGGAGTGCAGCCGTTATTTTGAATTCTCATATGATTATATAGACAAAATAATAGTTTATATCTAATTGATTTCTAGACTAATTATTACCAATTGACATTCATTTTTTAGATTAAAAAAAAATAAGAAAAACTTCGAAATGCGATTTACCTAAAACGAATGTGCCACGGTTTCAATGTAAATGTTGCACCTATTAGCTTCTAATATTAAAATAAATAAAAGCGTCGAGTAGCTCTGTAAAATAAATAATTAAAAAATTGGAGCATCCCAAATTAAGAATGTATGACCCTTTGAGGAATTTAAAGATGCCAAATTTCAATTTTACAAAATAAAAGACTGTTTTTAAAACTAATTTGACTTGTCCGTACTTAAATATACCAAAATTTTCATATTATAAACTACTGTGCCTATTTCAACACGTATAATTTCATCATTTCAGCCCCCATTAATAGAGTCATATTACCACTTGAAAATATTATAAATTCAAAATAATTTTTTTCTTTCTTTCCATAATGCAACATTTAGCTCTCACACAATAAAACTTTCAAAATTCAAACACAACCCCCTTCATTTATTTTAAAATTTAAATTTGATTATGATTATTTTTCTAATATTTAATCTGGACTGCAATTGTGTTTTCAAAATTTAAACCTCCATCTAAACCCAATTGCAGTTGGATTTCTGAAATCTCATCTTAACCATGATTGAGATTTAATTTTACAAAAAATTAAACAAAAAAAAAAAAGTTTGAAGTGCTGACTTGGATATAGCATAAAAAAAAAAAACCCCTATATTTATATGTAAAATATAGCCGGCATACTCCCTTAATCAGTATTTTATAAAAAAAAAACAGGGACGCTTTATTTATATTAATAAGTTTGTTATGCTGTGGGTTTCTATGAGTTAATTAAAAAAAAAATTAATTGTAAATAATTTTAAGTCAAATAGACTCGTAGTCAGTCCCAACTTTTTTAATTTCCATTAAGAAAAATATATACTTGAAATTTAAATAAAAAAAATTATTTTATACATATTATTAAATTCACTGCTGCCTCAAAAATTGAAAGCTAGAAAATCCCTCACCCTAAAAAAAAATCTCACCCTAAAAATAAGATCCACTCTATAAAGAAACAAATCTCCACCATTTATATATATATATATATATATATATATATATATATATGCACCCTACTAAAAAAAACTGACCTGGCAAAAAAAAAAAAAAAAAACCCTCGTCCTAATAAAAATTTACCCCACAAAAAAAACTCTCACCATACAAATAAAAAACCTAAAAATCCCTCGTCCTATAAAAAAAAAAAAAAAAATTCATCACACTAACTACAAAAAAAAGATCTCACCCTACAAAAACAAAGCCCCATCCTACCAAAAAAACAAATAAAAGTCACCCCTAAAAAAAACACCCTCACCCTACACAAAAATTCCTCAGACAAAAAACACTCACCCTACAAAAAAAGAAACAACTCTCACCTTACAAAAAAATAAAATAAAATAAAATAAAAAGAAAGAAACCTCACCCCATAAAAGAAATTCTCACCCTACAAAAAAAAAAAAAAAAAAAAGCACACCCCTCATCCTACAAAGAAAAACCTCACCCAAAAAAAATAATAAATAAATAAAAACTCGCTCTAAAGCTTCACCTTATAAAATAAATCCTTCATCCTACAGAGAAAACCCCTTACCTATAAATTAGCTGGCCAGCTCTTGGAACCTCTAGGCATTCATAGACTTAGTCTTTAATTTCCATTAAAAATAATATATATACTTGCAATTTTGGTAAAATAAACAATTTTAATTTATACATATTGTTAAATTCACTGTTGCCTTAAAAATTGAAAGCTAGGAAGTACAACGAAAATAATTCATTAAATATATGCAAATTTAAATTAAGATTACAATCACACCCCTAAAGGTGATTCCATCCGGTCAATACGTTTAGTAGACTTGTATGTATGGATGACAGTGATTTCATCATCTACTCACTTTAATAAAAGAAGGAAATCACATGAGGCAGCTATGGAAGAGTTCACTACTATTTTCAATAATTTCCACGATAAAGATTGACAATTCTATTTGAGCAACCAAAGAAAAAACCAAACCAGTAAATCCAAAAAAAGTTGGCTCATGATGTCAAATAAAATGTAATAAACTAATATAACAACAACAGTATGAGAAAAATTAAGACAGGTAATGGAGAATTCAGGACCCAGAACCAGGAATAGCAGATTCTAACATTCAGATTCCACAAGCATTACAAACATGAAGACAAACACACTCTGACTTTGAGCATATATTAGCCTCTTTTCTCCAACATCCCCATAGAAGCTGCAGGGCCTCAAGGGACTAAAAGAAAATCTAGCAAAACAAACAAGAGAAATGGGAAATCCACATGTGCTGGTGATACCTTATCCAGCACAAGGCCATGTAATCCCTCTAATGGAGCTTTCACAGTGCCTGGTCCAGCATGGTTTGAAGATTACATTCGTAAATACTGAGTATATTCATGAGCAAGTCCGCGATGCATTGGCAATGATGGGTGGTGAAAAAAACCAGGTCAGTATTCTATTGATATCAGATGGGTTGTCCTTGGATGATAGGAAGAAACCAGGCAAGTTTTCCGAAGCAATCTTGCGAGCCATGCCTGGGAAAGTGGAGGAGCTTATCGAACAGATTAATGGATCGGAAGGAGATGAAATTGCTTGTGTCCTTGCTGATCAGAGTATTGGATGGGCCCTGGAAATTGCAGAGAGAAAAGGAATCAGAAGAGCTGCCTTCTGTCCTGCAGCAGCAGCATTGTTAGTCCAAGGGTTTAACATTCCAAAGCTGATTGATGAAGGAATCATTGACAATGATGGTGAGATATATCATTTTACAAGTTTACTTTTTGCTTATCAAGTTTCTGATCATTGACACAAGAACATCTAGCCTACACATATTATACATACATATGAAACATACCTAACTTTTGAACCAATACCAGTCTTAGAAAGTCAGAGGGAAATGGAAAGGAAAATCTATTAACAAAAAGGAAATAAAGAAAAGATGTTAGGAGTTGTGAGGGGTATTCCGCACAATAACCAGCACAAATTGTATGACATAACGCTATGAGTTTAGCATATAGAATTATGCTTAATGTTTTCAAGAACTTTGAAAAAACAATGGCAGCTCGTAAAGTATCAAGTATTATACTGATTACCTTTGCAGGAAATCTAATGAAGAAAGAGACAATTAAGTTGTCATCAGATATGCCTGCCATGAATACAGCGAATTTCGTGTGGACCTGCCTTGGCAACATGGCTCTGCAGAAAAACATTTTTGGGCTTATGGTTAGAAACAATAGAACAATTAAGTTAGCAGACTGGTTACTCTGCAACTCAACTTATGACCTTGAGCCTGAGACATTCAAAATGGCCCCACAAATCCTACCTATAGGTCCTCTTCTGGCCAGCAACCGGCTTGGAGACCTTGCGGGAAACTTGAGGCCTGAAGACTCAGCTTGTTTGAAATGGCTGGATCAACAGCCACCACAATCAGTCATCTATATTGCATTTGGCAGTTCCACAATTTTTGACCCAACACAATTTCAAGAATTGGCCATGGGGCTAGAACTCTCCAACAGACCATTCCTGTGGGTTGTGAGATGTAATGTAACAGATGAAGTCAATGATGCCTATCCAAAGGGATTTCTTGACAGAGTTGCTACGCGAGGACTAGTGGTGAGTTGGGCGCCTCAACAGAAGGTCCTCTGCCATCCCTCCATTGCCTGCTTCCTCAGCCATTGTGGCTGGAACTCCACTGTGGAAGGTGTAAGCAATGGGGTACCTTTCTTGTGCTGGCCATACTTTGCTGACCAGTTCCTCAATGAAAGCTACATTTGTAATTTTTGGAGGATCGGACTGGGGTTTGATCGAAATGACAAAGGTATTATTACCCAAGACGAAGTAAGAACTAAAGTGGAGCAACTACTAGGTGATGAAAAAATAAAAGCAAGGGCTTTAGCCTTCCAGGAAACGGCTGCAACTAATATTAGAGAAGGTGGTAGCTCTAACAAAAATTTCATGAATTTTGTTGAATGGGTAAGTCACAGATAAATTCATTCTGTATATTTCAAATTGGAGTTTTATTTCAGTATTTTTAGTAATAAATAAATTTTTTAAAAAATTATTTACAAAAATATCCTCGTATGAAAATCAATCAATTTTCTCACATAATATTAATAAGTATATTTAAATCATAAATTAACCAATTGATCACATTAAAATTTTTGAAATTCAATAATTAAAGTTTTATCTTAAAGTCGTATCTTCTTCTAACATTAACATACTAGTTTACCTTCTAATAAACGGCGTAATTTCATTGTCGTCTCATGTATGGAAGAGATGAGATGGCATTCACTATACGTCGTAGAAACATTAATTGCTACCTAAACACAGCGCCCTTGTATACACCCCACACAGTGCCATCACATGTAAAACTTTTAAACTTTCTTTTACTTTAAGTATAAATTATAAGGTATTTTTAGCTTTTGGTAATAAAAATCTAAGGTATTCACCAACAAAAAAAAAAAAAAGTATAAAATCTAACGTAGTGTACCAAAATAGTAATACGATTTAAAAGTACGTAACTGATAGAGTTGGTACAGTGTTTTACATTTTCACTTCTGCTGTCTATTGTCGTTTCTAAATGAATGCTGTTGACACGAAAAAAAGAAAATCCAATTCAGATAATTATTTGAATGTTTAAAGTGAGAGTTTTAAAAAATAGCAAGTAGGGGATCGCTCAGAAAGTAAGATGAAAACGAAGAGAGACATCCAAAGTGGCACACAGCCCTTAAAAATTGGCTTTAGCACATGGGATTCTTGACTGCTGAGTAAACTTGTCAATATCAGCAGAGACACTGCATGCCACCACCGCAGAACAAAGGACAAGGGCACTGCTGTCCATTTCACTCAGATATTATGTGAAATATCAGACACTCCCATTCTCTTCCTCTGCCAAAATCACTGTTTCCACCACCACCCATGCTCTCTTACACTCACATGCCTCTCTGGACCCTGACTTTTGTTTATGTACCCAAAAAAAAAAAAATGTCTCTTCTACGTTTTTCTGTCGACTGCATTGTCTCTGTGTCTACCTGTGTGTTTGTTTTGAGGGAAAATCGTGAGAGAAAAAACCAGAGGGATGTCCAACTAGAGTTAGATTCCAAAAGAAAAAAAAAAAGAAAAAGTTTCATGCTTTCTGGGTTTTTGCATTGTAATTCACTCAACAAACAGCCAGGACAAATTTCAATATGAAAGTTGTAAAATTGAGCAAAAAAAGAGAATCTTTGAGTCCATCAATTCCCAAATCTCAGGGCAAGCTAGCTATCTACTTGGACTGGTTTCACATTTGCTAAGTTCAACTTAGCACAAAAGTTTAACTAGAAACAAAACAAAACTTGCCAACACAAGTGGTACATATTCGGACACCAAAAGAAATGAAAAAAAAATTAGCTGTTTGCTTAAGTCTCGGCGGTAAAAAAAGTTCCAAACTTTTCCCTTTTTTCCTTCCACTTTCGATTCGAACATACAAACCATTGCAAAATATAAAAGAAAAAAAAGAAAAGAAGAAGAAGAAGTAAATTAAAAGACCTACTTTTTATCTCATAATTAAGGGGGGAAAAAAACTAAACTATGATACAGCATTTTGATCACTCTCACTAGATCCATAAAACTCGATCAGTTTCTGCAAAATCACGACCCGGGTCCGCAAGAGAACGATGTAATCAGCGGTATTTTGGAACAATTGGTCGGTTTTTACAATTTCGCTGTCGTGGTTGGCTGGAATGAGGTTCTTGAGGGCTTCCAACTTGTCTGAGACCTTTGAGCAAGTGGGCAGTACTCCATTGTTAAAGCTTCTTCGAGCTCTGCAAGCACGCGAGCGAGGCCTTCTTAGTGGGCTGGTTTTTGATGTCCCTCTCGTTCTTTTCACTGTGCTCTTCGAGCTCGCTGGGGTCGAGCTCATTGCGTGATTGTAATGTCAGAGAAGAAGAAGTATTATAAGGTGAGGAGGAGGCGTTAACGGGGTTTAAGTAATGGCGGGTTCAGAGACTGCCATTTTGGTTGTCCCTTATTACAGAAATGCCATTCCCCTTTTGCTTCCTACTTTCTTTTTTCTTTTCTTCTTTTTTCTCTCTCTCCGATAATTCTGTGCGTCTGTGTCTTCTTCTTTTGGTCTTTTGATTTTTTTTTCTTATTATTTTGGATTAATTAATAAATATCTGAAAATTAATAAAAAAGGGCTATTGAAATTGAACAGTAAACTAATCCAGAAACATAATAAAACACGCCACGTGAAAATAACAGCCACTTTAGGCAAACTCATTAGTCTTATCAATTAGAGCTCTTTTGTGATTAGTGAATCATTATAGGCTCACAATGCTTGGGATATTCTATAAAAAATTTATTAATTAATAATAAAATTCCCTCTGATTTTATTAAAAATAATAATAATAATAATGGATTTTTTTTAATCTTTTATCTTGGGTAATAAGTATAACATGATGAGCACTGCTGTCTGTGTATTAATGTTTAAAAATATCTGACTTACGAAATCAATGCACACCTAACATCTTTTTGGAGCTTGGAAATTGGTGTGTAATTTTAGCATCTTCATCCTACGATTTAGGACCAATGGAAAATTCAGATATTTACATGGAAAGAAGGGTTATTAGTGTAATTTCGATTGAAAGAGGACACTCATTTCGTATCTCACTTCAAAAGGAGAAAGCGGGAACAGGCTCAACTTGCGAGCCACAAAGCCTGCCCATCTGGAGCGGCACATGTGAGGTCCGGGACCCCGTCAATTCCTTAATTCCCAAAATACCCCTCGAACCATGTTTATCTTATTCACAGGGTTTTGGAGCTTTCTGCTGAAGGCCACCATCAGTACTACAATTGAAAGACTAATTCGTACAATTCGATTAACGAATCAAAAATTAATTTCGATAACAATCCTTTTGTCATAGTCATACTACGTGGTTAAGCAAGCCATCGATGTCACATGACACTGTCGGCAAACAAGAAAGTTTTTTATTTTAAAAATTTAAAAAAGAAAAGAAAAAAAGATTAATATATAAGAGCATTTAAGTACCCATATGAGCTAGGCAAAAAGGGTACCTAATAAAAGAGACATTTATAGAAAGTAATATAATTTTAAGATATGATCCACAAAATATGGCAGGACAAAGGCAAAGGTTTCTGCACAGTGATTGAAACTGGTGGGAGGGGCAAAAGGGTAAAAATGAAGGGAGAGGAAGAAGGAGGAGGATGGGAAGAGGTAGCTGTGCTGGGAGAGTGGCTTCCTTAGAGGGTGCATGTGAAGGTGATATGGGCCAGCAAAGCCCCATTTGAGAAAGAGGGGGGTGCGTTTGAAAAGAGCACATGGGGAGCACATGCTTAGGAAAAGGCTTTGGAGTCTAGTTTTTGAGAATAGAAAGAGAGAGAGAGGCATGTGACAAATGAGAGACAGTGAAGCAGCATGAAATGTACAGCATGTTCTGCACATTCCCTGCATGGAACTGATCAAGTTGCAGTACCTTTTGCTTTTTTCTTTCTTTCTTTTCTTTTTTTTTTCCTCTTTTAATTTCCAATTACATATAATAATCTTGAATTTAATTAATTTATAATAATTGGATTTTCTTGATTTGATACGCATGTGTGTGCAGAAACTTGATTTTTGAGCTTACATTTTTTTTTTTTTTTCCAAATCAGGCATGTGCGACATGTGTATGAAATGTTGCACGTCAACTCCATTACAATTATTTTATATATTATTCAAATGGAAACCAATGAACTACTTTTTTTCTTATGAAAATAAATTCAATTAATATTGGGGAAAGTTGTCTATTTTTTAACCCCGAGCAACCCCAAAACTCCGTAAATATTATTATATATATTATGTATTGATCTTGGAACGTATTTAGAAACAATACAATATAAGTATTGTTGATGTGAAGCTTCAACACGTGGAACTATCGTTAAAACGGTGTAATTTTGGATGGACTTAGTGACAACTATGACACTATTTTTGCTAAAGTCGCTGTTGTATTGTTTTGTTTTGTTTAATCTAGTCCATGAATGTAGTTTGTACCAATTGATTTTTATCGTTGTTTTGATCTTCTCTCCATTGTATTTAGACATTGTTCCTTGAAATCTGAGCCTAAGTTTTAGGCTGAGAGGTTTAGGGTTTAAGTGTTCTTATATTGGGTTCTTCTATGAGTTTGTAATCTTTTTGTATTGTTGATATTAGAGCTCTGATGTGTGTCTAACTTTGGTGATCTAGGTTTGAGAGGTTACTGTTTGTATAAGTGAGGGAGTGAAATCTCAAGAGCGTGTAACATACTTTTGATTAGTGTAGTAAACTCTCTGTGCAGGAGCTCCATGGACGTAGCTCAGCTTCTCTAGGTGAACCATGTAAAAATTTATTATGTGTTTATGTTTAATACTTTGCTTAATCGTTAGATTGATTGAAACAATTTCTGTTTATTGACTTAGTTAATAGGTTTATCCTAAACTGTTAAAACCTATTAGCTTGATAACTTGGTACGTAAGTGGATTTAGTTTGGTTTGGTAGCTATAGATGAGTGGTGTTTTTCTGGCGAGCTAAAATGGTAAAAAGCAATGATCATGAACTTTGCATTTTTGTTTCCTTTGATTAATTTGGAGTTATATATAGTAGTTGGAAATCGGAATTAAACATTGTAAGTGCAACACATTGTCTTTCTCAATGTATGTTCTCTCATGTACATGACGATCATGGACGTTGAAACAGGATGATGAAAGTAAACTAATCATCATAAATTGTTGGAAATTAATTATTAATTCACAAAAAAGAGAGTGAGAGATGTGATGTAACATCTTTTAAGGGTTCGTCAGCACGGGAGGAGGATGATGACGATGATGATCAATCTTTTATTATTTCATGTGGATGTTTTAGAATGGCTTTATTCCTTTTGTTTTTCGGTCGGCAGGGACTTCCATGATCCAACACACACATATATATGAATATGAAATGGCAAAGCCTTATGACCCACCTGTTTTGTCTAGCATCAACAACCCTGCGTTCATTACTTTTTCCCTTCTATTTTTTTTTTTTTTAAATTTTTGTTGCTCTTCTTCTCTATCCACGTCTTCCATTATATTCATCTCTGCAATCAATGGTTAAATTCAGGCTCATCAATTCTCTCTGCCACTTTGTAATTTTTCCACCGACACTGTCGACCGTCCATATATTTCATCATTGTTATGGCCATCAAAGTTTGAATTTTGGTTAATATATATATTTATAATCGTTTTTCACGTGTGTGTTTGTTAAATTTGCATTATGTATGATCAGTGTTGTGGTGTAACCGTGTAAGAATAGTGAAAGTTTATAATTTGCAGGAGAGTCCAAGGCTCTCGATGAAATACTCATGAGCGAACAACGTGACCTTTTTGTAGGCATAAATTACAAAATGTACAATTGCCGGCGGCGTTTATTGGATACGATATATATATATATATATATATGGACGGACCATGGAGGAATATTATTATTACCCAAATGAGGTTAAGTGCGTTGCATTGGATTGGAATATACGTGCAAATGAGTTCCATTTTGAGTTGAATATTATTCCAATATGTAGGTTCATATATATATATATATATTATCCTTTTTAAGGTTGGACGTGTTCGTCGAATTTTGAACAAAATTGTTTGAGAGAGACACGAATATATATTGCTATAATATACGACGTCGCTCATATATATTAAATGATAAATAATGTGATATATATTTTTAATATTTATTTATTCATTTAAGCTCACATATAATTTTTAAAATTTTTAAAAATATATGATATTTCATCTGTCGCTTAACATATATAAACGAGTCGTGCATAAAAGCATTTCTATATATATATATAATTACGTACAATTGTTAACGTAGAGAAAGTATATAAATGTCTATGCAGGAATGTTGGAACACTCAGCATTAATAATTTGAACATATTCATTTAAAAACTAAAAGATATATGGGCCGTACGAGATGTGAGTAAGGGATAAATTGATAACGAGTAATATACTTTGGAAGCTTGAAGATTGGGCCTGGGCCCCCTTAATTATCCAATCAAGGAATATAAAAGCCCATTATCCAGCAGTTGGATGGGCCTTGGAGGGCCCACAATCAACAACCTAATGCCTTTTCTTGTTTAATTATGTATCTTATTCTCTCTCTCTCCCTCTCCCTCTCTCTCTCTCTCCTCCTCTTCTCGACTCTGCGAACATTTCTGTCTCTATCAATCTGGTTCTAACTTGGCGACCATCTCTGGGTGTTTACCAATTCTGCCGAGAATTAAGGTAATCATAAATCATTATTATGAAATAAACATTTCCTATTTTTGTTCTTATTTTCCCATTTTTCACTTTTCTGCTTGTCTTCATCATCGCTAATTGCTCAGAATTCCTTTCTTGCTCGTCTAACCATCTAGGGTTTCATCTCTCTCTCTCTTGGTATGATATTATGCATGGACTTTTCTTCCTGTGTCCAGTTTTTTTAATCATTTTTCTCTGTAGTAGATCCATTTTGTGCTTTTGCTTCTGTAAGTGGTCGCTGTGTGTTTTTCTTTTTTACGCAATTTTGCTTAGTTATATAATCCATAACTTGTCAACATTTTCATTAGAGACACTTCGGACCTCGATTACCTTTCCTTTTCTGAACAGTTGATTTGTTTGTGGTGCTGTTATAGGAATTTCTTAGCAACATATTGGTTGCTTTTATCTCTTAATTAGATTTCCGTGTTGTAATCTTTTGTAATATGAAAAATGGGTATGCTCTTTTAAACTTTTTTATGAGCCGGAAGAGAGGAAGTAGCTGCTGTGCGTTGTGCTCATTGTTTAGTAGTTGAAGGTATGCCATTTATGAGATGTGAATTAAGGGTGTCATTCTATTTTTCGAAATAATAAATTGGAATAGGAGTAAGCGTCAGCTTTAAGTTTGTGGTTAGAATTCCTAATATTGGGTCTGAGAAACAACTTGGATAAGTTGACTATGAAATGGTAGCAATGACAGTGGTCAAAGTTTTTGTTTTCGGGGTATATGCACGCATATAGTGTTATATGTTTTATCTAGCATGCTGGCTTCTCTACTAGATGATAGGTTTGTATTCTAACTTGATTTGGGTAGATGAAGTACCCACATGGTTCCCTTTCCTAGCTTGACTAAACAATGATTGTTTGCACTACGATTTGAACGGAACAACCTCAGAAGCATTTATAGTACCACCTGGACTTTTTATGAGGACAACAATGGGTTTGCTTCCTTATAAGGAAAAGAAATTTTGAAGAGGTTTGAATTCTTAGGTGGATGTAACTGTTATCCAATTTATATCAGGTCTAGTTTATGTAGCTTTTTCTTAATTTTCATATTCCTCAGGAGCATATTATTGTATTAGATGCACTGATATGTTGGTGTGTCCATTGCTCTAAACTTAAATATTATGTTTGTTTTATTCTGCAGGGTTTTTTCAATGAGCCTGCTATTTCTAGGTACTCCAATGACATAAGTGGTTGCTGCTGTAGATATTGTAATTACTTTTAATTCTTCTTTGTGTGCTGAAAATGACATGTGAAGAAGTTTTGAAGGCCGTTTTCCCTTTACTGGAGGGTATGGACCTTGCTTCTTGTATGGCAGTGTGCAAGCAGTGGAAATACATAGCTCAAGATGATTACTTATGGAAATGCCTATGTGCCAAGAGATGGCCTTCGATCTGCAAGAGGCCTAATCCTCCCACTCTAACATACTACAAGCTATATCAAACTTTCAATAAACGCCAGCATCATCGAACTCTTCTGCCCCCAAGACTTTCTTTTGATGATTTAGAATTTTTCATTGACATTTGGACTGAGGATAGATTAATCTTCTCAGAAGTGGTTCCAGGCCCTGTCCTACAGACTGGTATTAAGATCCCACCAGCAGGAATTTGTGACATGCTCAGATCTCATCTAGAGGGCCCTGAGTACAAGATGACTCTGCCTGTTGAGCCAAGGTTCACGGTTCCTTTGAGCCAGACTGTGAGTGTTTCAGTACTCGTGGGGCGCAAGGATTCTGATAAGGTTGCTTGCATTATCAATAAATCTATCTTTGATTATATCGATCGGACTGCATATAGGGCCCTGGCATTTGACTACCTTGACTTTTCACCTATATATCCCTTCATTTCGGGTATACGAGCATGGATCTCTCTGCTTTTCATGGAAGAAGGAAGTGAAGGTGTCATTGATGTTTTTGGGATTGAAATGGATTTCTGTGATGCTGCAAACTCCAAGGAAGAGGTCTTATGGCTATTGGATATGCTTGACTGGAAGTGAAGCACATCAGCAAAGTTCAAGGAAGAGGTCTTATTGTTTTCTTTTGTGGTCTTGTGTATGTTCATTGTCTGTACATGCCATTTTTATTACTATCGCCAATAAAATATGAACCTTATTTCCTGGCTGTATTCGAGTTGCTGTATCCATTCATGTCATCTGCTTAAATTGGGTAGCAATCCGTAAATTGTGTTATGAACCAAGTGTTAAGCTTAATGATTTTATATATTTATGATTTAGCTACCTTCTTTGAGTATCCATTTAATATATACTAGTCTTGCATGTGCAATTCTAATCCATTTGCTTGAGAAAAAGAAATATGGTTCTTATTCTATATACAAATACTGAAATGCCAGGCGGTTTTCTTCGCTTTATTTTTATCGGAACTTGAGATGGAGAATGAATGTGTTTTTCCCAGTCTACCAGGAAAAAGCAGTTAAGTACTGGTACCCAAGTAGAGTACAATACAAGAATGCATGTAAGCGTCATGTATCACATAATGCAGGTTGAAACATGTCCATGTCTAATAAGGACTAAAGATGGTGAGGATGACCTGTTCACTTCAAATCAGAAACTGAAGCGAAATGTAAACGAGAGACTCTCTTTTATTAATAGACATGGATGTAGTACAGATTGAATTACAGCAAAAACCTAGATGCAACAAAAAAATTTCACTGTGGTTACATCAACTAAAAATTGAATTTCCCATCAAAAGTTTGGCCAAATAGCCAGTTTCCTGGCGCTACACCATCGAACCCCACCATTTTCCCATCACTAGTAGTCACTTGGAACGACAAGCTTTGGCCTACCAAGTTCGTCCCAACCTGCCAATTCTGTCCCCAGCTGCGAGACATCTGAATCCACCCGGTTCTAGAGCCTTTAATCTTCACGCTCGTAACATCACCAGCACCTCCTACATTGTAAATCAAAACATCCAACCAATTGGGATTTCCCTTCATCTCAAACTTAACACCTCCTGTCCTAGCGCAATTCACTCGGCGATAGCGAACCGGAATAATCCCAGCTTTGAAGTATGCAATCTTTGTGAACATTGGCATTGACAAGTCGAAGTGTTTCCTTGGCGGATTGCACCAGTTGTCATGTGGCTTTGAGTAATTTGCAGGGCAAAAGTTGGTGGCAGTGACTATAATAGAGCCTGCATTTGGTATGCACCATTGTGGATCGTTGACGCATATGATCTCAAAGCAAGCACCGCAGGTTAGGCCGTTATTGAAGAGCGCTGTGCTTAGAGCTGTGGTCGCCAAGCCATACCCTTGCTTCACCAGATCACCATAGCCACAAGCTCCATCTGTAGTCATACATGTAAGAATTTCAGTCAAACCAACATCGAATATTTATATATGCATTTACATACAGAAAAATATAGCTAATTATAGTTTTAATCACAAAAATGGTTGTAGCTAATCGATAGGAAAGAAAAATATAATGCATGTACAAAGTCGGTGTACATATTTTCCACTCACTCATAGTTTCTGCACCACTCATGTCGCCATAAAAAGTTGCACTTGCATCAACCCAAGTACCAACGACCTTCTCAGAAAAGCTGATTTTCTTGCCTCTTGCTCCAACCACAAGGCTAACTAGTAATATTGCTGCTAAAGCAATGAAACAGTAACGAGGAATATAAGCAGCCATGACTATAATTCAGACTATGAGTTATCTTTTGCTCTCTAATATTATTTTTTTCATGTATAAACCAGTTTAGAATAAGTTAATTTATAGGCTGCATGAACTGAAGCATTTAACGAAGGAATTAATTAATTCATGTAGACAATATTATAAAGAAAGAAACTATTAGCTCATGCAAATGAAGCAGAGAAAAAGAATGGAGAATGAAAGGAATGCCATTAATTAAAGCCAGAGAAATTTTACCATACATGACGGATATGGAGAATAAAAAATAAGGTAAAATAATTATTTAGTACAATTATTTAGTACAGATAGAGATCATTGTCCCCATTTGTTTATCCCCTTTATATTACACAAATTAAATAATGATACATCATTATAAAATAATAATAAAAATATTATAATTATAATAAATGACAATTAACACGTATATTTTTTAATTTTTTAAGACGATGTCATTATTAAATTAGTAGGATATAGATAATACGGATAAATAGAGATAAATGGTCTTCTTACATGGTTGTGGATTAACATTACAAATTAAAAGGAAAAGTAATTAATATTTAAAACTCGTCCCAATATTCCATTTCTTACTCTCTTTAATTTTTTTTTCTTCTTTTTTTGCATACCACATGTTTGAAAATTAAATTTTATAACTAAGCATGCATTTATTTATATATTTATTTAACGAAATGAATATGTATAAATATATCGATATTAATGAAGGTGAATTAAAAATATGAATATGTTTTATAAATTACTACATACACCTGTATGTATGTATCATGAAACGTCATGTATAGCATGTAAACAGCATCATGTAATGTAATGGTATAGAAAACAATATATCTACACAGTAATTGGGGCTGCAAAAGTCCATTAATTGTTTACCAAAACTTGTAGTAGTAGGCGTATATACAAGTGTGAAATAAAACCTTATTAAATATGATTTTTGAATAATTAGCAATGCCACATTGCTGTCAATGCAAAGACATTAATTACCATAATTAATTAAATATTCCCCACTATAATTTTATTAACCATTTTCGTGGTCCATAACATTGTAATTATAAATTGCATGCATTAACTAAAATTAGTAAATTACCATTAATTTGTTCTCTGTGTGTTAACAGAAATATATTATTCAACTAAAATTACCATTCATTTTTTTCCCTTCTATAGTTAAGTGGGTGAGACAAGCAATATAAAATGTGTTAATTGAAATGCTTTATATACGTCTTTGTAGACATGCAAACTAGCAAAGGGACTTCTTTTATTGCAGCTAATGGCTACTTTAGTGTTTTTCTTTTATAAATCAAAAATTATATAAAACATATCTGGCTGTTACTTCTTAGGAAAAGTATTTTTATATAATTTTAAAATTCCTCAATAATTTAAAAAAGAGATGTTTAGAATTTTAAAATATACATATTTAAATATATTTTTAACAATCTTAGTACTGATCATCTTCACAAGATTAATCATACTTAAGAGTTCTCAAATTTTTAATGTATACACTTAAAATTTAAAAGTGTTAAATGAGATATTCAAGTTGAAATTAGTTAGGGCCTATTTGATAATATAATTATTTTTTTGTCTTTAATTTTTTTCTCAAAATGTAAAAACACAAATAAAAATGAAAATATTTTCAAAATATTTTTATTTTTATTTTATTTTTCATATTTTACTTAATTGAGTAGTCTAATTAATATTTAACAAAATCCAAATAACTTTAAATTAATCAAATTTCACATAATTAAAAAAATAAAAAACAATTATGTTATCAAACAAACCTTTAATAACTTATTTTCTTTTTATCAATCTTCATTATTATCAATTTTAGTAATTGAGTTCATTTTATAATTTATTATAAAATTATTGATTTAAAATTAAAAACAATCATGTTATCAAACAAACCTTTAATAACTTATTTATTTTTTTATCAATCTTCATTATTATCAATTTTAGTAATTGAGTTCATTTTATAATTTATCGTAAAATTATTGATTAAAAAAAAATCTTTAAATTATAAAATGAATGGTGACATTTACTATATAAAAAAAAATTATAATTAAAATGAAACTCTTATTCATATATGCTCGATTTATTACAATTAAAATGAAACTCTTATTCATATATTCTCGATGACTTTATTCCCCGTACGGAGAATAAATGCGAAGGACCACTCGCATAATTAACATAAATTTCGTGATGTCCTGTGAGGGACTCCTTTGCAAATAGATAAAACTTTGGGCGCAAAAGTAATAAAATTTAAAAAAACCCAACAGTGAAGCAGATGCTTATCCAGAGGCTAAATTCAATATAGTACGACACACAAACAGGTCCCTGGGGTTGGGGGCACTTTCGTAATTTCATAATTTCGGAGCTCCATAAACAAACCGGTATTACTATTATTATCCGAGAAAGAATTCACAGGAAGTCGTCCCCAGCAAGCGAATAGCAACACGTAAGCTGAGCAACGCCGCGGGGAGGGGCTTTTTGGTAAATATGCTGTGAGACTCAATTTTTCCAAAAACCCAGTTTAATCCTCCCCCAAAAATCCCAAAAATATTTCCGTCAGCATACTTTCCCCGCCATTTGTATCCCGCAATTCTTCTCCCCAAATCTGTCCCTCTCTAGGGCTCCAAGACTCCCTCTCTCTCACTCACTCTGCAACAAAACCCTAATTCCCTGCTTAAAAGTACCCTTAGATTTCAGCATATTTACTGCCAGAACCACTCCACCTCACTCTCTATTCATGCCCTCAAGGAGCCAATCGTGGACTCACCGGTTAACCAATCGATGAGTTATCCAGTTACTTCAAGCTCAGCTTCTATGAGTGGCTCGGGCCACCGCGGCATAGGTCTGTCCAATACCATACACTCCGAGGTCGCTCCGTGCTTGCCTCTGCCTTCGCTTCCGGTCTTCTGTGGCGCATCTGATCAGGACCTCCGGTTGTTTGACGAGCCGAGTCGGAATAGTTTTTGGTCGTTGAATCGTAATGAGGTTCTTGCTCAGTCCGGCAGGATTGCTGATCTGCTTCGAGAAACCGATGTCTCTTACTTGTAAATTGTTTTCTCTGTTGTTCCTTGTTACTCAATTTCAATTTTAATCTTTTTGAGTCATATTTGGAAGCTGAATTTGAATGTAATTTTTGCTTCACTCGCGTGTCTTCTTCAGTCTTCAGCTTCTGTAGTATTATTACTATCTTTCTTTTTTAACTTTTGCATTATGTAGGTAGCTGAATTTTTAAAATAATTGAATTCCGATAATACTTTGTTGTTTCTGCTGCTTCCGCTTGAGAATTTAGTGGTTTTTGTTGTAAGGTAGACATTGACCGTTAATTCATTACTATCGCTGAGTTTTGACATTTAGTTTCATATAATAGTTCAAAAAATATGAAAAATGGTTTCGATCGGAATTATCAGTTTCTATATAGACATGAGGTATGTTCTTTGTATTTTATCTTCTTTTTTTCCCCAAATATTTATATTTAAAGGCTTGAATTATTAGCCATGCATAATCTATACAAGGTTTAACCAATCCAATACGTCTATTAAATGTAACCTGATGAGTTATTTGATAAAGTTGACTGGCAATTTTGGTTCAGAATGTTAGAAAGGAGTCACTTTTCTTACTCAATTTCTGTATCTAAGTCTACGTTAGAAGAGTATAAAGTTTGATTGTGAAGTGTTTTATGATTATGATTTTGTGTATAAACTGATTTCATCACATGATTTTCAAGGGAAGATCTGCCACATTGTTATATGCCTGTGAATTTTAATCATAATGACCTCATGTTGCCTTATATAATAATTCCTCATTTTAATCATAATGACCTCATGTTGCCTTATGTAATAATTCCTCTTGGTGTTAGTGCTTTTTACAGTTTCTCATATATGGTGTAATGCGCAGGAACCTTCGAGAAGATACCGGGGAAGTTTCATATGGTATTCTAGAGCCTCTAGAACTCCATGATGAAGTTCTCCGATACTATCCAGAAGCATTTGAGTGCAATGCTGCAGGTACACAAAGTATTTAGCTGTGTCATGCCTGCTTTATTAAGATTAGTATTTGTCGGTTGATTCAAGTTCCACATTGTATTCTACATCTTTTAATGTTTTATGATGCAAATATGACTTGCAAACTAACATGTCAATATTCAGTTTCCTATTTAAATTTGAAAGATGGTTCATGTCTCTTTTATCCTCTACCTTCCTTTCCTGGGAAATGTTTTTGTGTGCTAAGAGAAGTGTTCTGTTGCTTGATAAACTTGATATGTCATCCTTTTAAAGGTTTCCAAAGACATCCAAGCATTTTGCGCACAAATTTCTGTTTGTTTGTATATATTCTTTTATAGTACTGTTGTGCCTGAATATTAGTGGACTAGTATTCATTGGTTAAGGAGCTAAGCAACTTAAAAATCATTGATTACTTGGTTTACATGGTCTACAGTTATTTCATCCATTATTGTTGGTTAATGATTCATCAAAAGTGAATTATAGAGGCTTGTGGATAATGTTGCTTTATATGGTGTGCATATTTCTCACCCTTATTGCAGGTCCTTATTGTAGGTTCTTGTAGCTTTATGATGTACATGGTGTTTCCATGCTTATTTTTCTTGCTCTGTTCAAGTTTCTCAGGTCCTATCAAGGAGCAGATCTCTGGTAGTACAGTACCTGACGAAAAGGCCTTTGAGCCAAGTGTACCTATTGCAAGTCATGTTCAAAGAGATTATTATGGAACTCACAATCATCAGTTAGAGCATGTAATTTCTAATCTATGTATTCATCTAGTTTTAGCAATTGTTGTCTGATGGTGTTTATTTTCGGCCTCTAATTGGAAGATGTAAATACAGGACGTTTCTACGACATCTTCCAGAAAACCTAGGGTGAAGAGGAAAGCTTTTGACGATGTTCCATCATCAGTTGGACCTGATCCCGTTGAGCTTCAAGGTTGATCTAGCTGATCCTGGTTTTTTAAATTGCAATAATCTATTTATCATCCTGTCATTTTTGTCTCTTATAATTGTATGAATTCTTTACCTGGGAATCCTCGTTTAGATGCCACCATTGGGAGCTTTTCTGAGTTGGTGGAGGACTTCTGTGGCAGAGCTGAAGTATTCAGTGATGATCGGGATGAAGCTGAGTGGTTATCATTACCTCTTTCAGATATTAAAGTGCTTGTAAATGAAATAATGTCTATTCGTGCAAAGCGGCTTCTGCATTTGGTTCCCATAGATATTCTGGTTAGACTGTTGAGGGTTTTAGATCATCAGATACATCGAGCTGAAGGCTTGTCCATAATTGAATGCGAGCATGTAAGCTTGTTATTATAAGTGTAATTCATTGTCATCATTTTATTATTTTAATCCATGGTTTCGACTACAGGTAAATGTTTTCTTGCTTTGCTTTATCCTTTCCGTTCTTTTTTGTTTCAGTCAGATTCAGATGTGGTTTCATCTATATTTTGTGGACTCGAGTCTATTCATGCAGCTTTAGCTGTGATGGCTCATAATGAAATGCCAAAGCAGCTGTATAAAGAAGAGGTATGTGCTATGCTTGGTGAAAATATGTTATATATATGTGGTGATGTGTAATTTGGTAAGGTCTTTGGTTATCAATTGGATTTTATTTGAGTTAAAGGAAGATGACTGATTCTTGTTTTTACATATCAGATTATTGAAAGAATCCTCGAGTTCTCCAGGCACCAGATTACGGATGTTATGTGTGCTTACGACCCATCATATCGTGCTTTGCATAGGCCAACTGAAAATGGGGCAATAGAAGGTTAGCCTTTTGTTTTGCAAACAACAGTTGGGGATTTCTTTAAGCTACTATATTTCTATGGGCTTCTAGTTTTCATGTACTTTTGCAGTAATCTATGTGTTCTCTTCATCTGTTGTTACCTGAGTGTTGTGCTGATTCCTGCATTGCTCTGTCAATTTTGGGTTTATTGAGGCAATTTGTCCTACTTTGTTTATGTGAAATTAAGGTTATTTTTTGACATTGTTTTCTCAGTCGAGGAAGATGAAGAAAATGATGTTGAATTTGGTTCAGCAAGCAAGAAGCGGCGTAGTATTAAGACTGTTAAAGTGAAGAGATCAGCTTTCAACAAGTGTGTTCATCTACAAGCTCTTTTTCTAAGATTAAATGTTTTTGGCAAGACTAATGTATTTGATGCTAGGTGTTCTCTTATTGCTTACATCTTTTCTTTGTAGGGTCTCTGCTTCTGTGAATAACATTCTTCAGAAGATGTGCACTATTCTTGGTTTACTCAAAGATCTGCTGTTAATAGAGAGGTTATCAGATAGTTGTATCTTACAACTAGTGAAAACAAGCTTTACAACGTTCTTGGTGGACAACATACAGCTCTTGCAGCTTAAGGCAATTGGATTAATCAGTGGGGTACAAATCTATACCATGCTTTCTTCTTCATGACTGCTTGTGCTAATATATAGTATGTGTTTGTGTGTATACTTTGTATGTATTTGCTAATATATATTATGTGTTTGTGTGTATACTTTGTATGTTTTTTTGAAATATGCTAATATATAGTATGTGTGTGTGTGTGTGTGTGTGTATACTTTATATGTATGTATTTACCTGTTTTACTAATACTTGGTCTGAAATACCTGGTGTCTTGCTTATGTTGTTACAGATATTCTACTCTTACTCACAGCATCGAACTTATGTGATTGATGAATTACTCCAGCTTCTTTGGAAGTTACCTTTCTCAAAACGAGCTTTAAGGGCTTATCACCTACCTGATGAGGAGCAAAGGCAGATTCAGATGATCACTGCTTTGCTCATTCAGTTGGTTCACTGTAGTACAAACATTCCTGAAGCATTAAGGCAAGCTGGTATTCCCATATTGGAAGTTTCAGTTGATGCTAATTATCCAACCAAATGCAACGAGGCAGCCACAGAAGCATGTTGCCTATTCTGGACCCGTGTACTTCAGCGCTTTGCTAGTGTGAAAACACAGGATGCGTCTGAGGTGAAAGTAATGATAGAGAACCTTGTAACTGATTTGCTGACAACACTAAATCTACCAGAATATCCTGCTTCAGCTCCTATTCTGGAGGTAAAATATATAAGATAGGATGCTGATTAAGCTAATTTGTGATTCATTTTATTGTTTCCATGCTAAGGCAGAGTCCTTGCAGGTTCTTTGTGTGTTGCTTCTTCAGAATGCTGGGCTGAAATCTAAGGATATTGCAGCACGTTCTATGGCCATTGATCTTCTTGGTACAATTGCTGCAAGGTTGAAGCGTGATGCTGTCCTTTGCAGTAGGGACAAATTTTGGGTAGTACAGGAGTTGGTTAGCAAGGAAGGGCTTGATCAAAGTTTTCAGAAAGATGCGTGCTCGATTTGTCTGGATAGGAGGGTTGAAAAACTGTTCTTTGTATGCCAAGGTTGTCAGAGATTGTTTCATGCTGATTGCATGGGTGTGAGAGAACGCGAAGTTCCTAACAGGAGCTGGTACTGTCAGATTTGCATTTGCAGGAAGCAACTTCTTGTTTTGCAATCCTACTGCAAGTCACAGTGCAAAGATGATGGGAAAAATGATCAAAATCAATCAGCCAACCCTGAATCTTTTCTGATTACAAAGGTTGAGATTGTTCAACAATTGCTATTAGATTACCTGCAAGATGCTGGTTCAGTTGATGATGTGCATATCTTTGTACGCTGGTAACTTGTTGAACTTCTCTTCGGTGAATCTATGGTTTTATTGTTGCTATTTATAGTTGTGAGTTCATGTACAGGTTTTATCTCTGCTTGTGGTTCAAGGATGATCCAAGATCACAGCAGAAGCTCATCTACTATCTTGCTAGACTGAAATCAAGATCGATAGTGCGGGATTCTGGGACTGTTTCTTCATTATTAACGAGGGATTCGGTCAAGAAGATTACTTTAGCGTTGGGTCAAAATAGTTCTTTCTCTAGAGGGTTTGATAAGATTCTTCACATGCTTCTGGTTAGTAAGCCATTCTCTTCACAAATGGATTCATTAGGTAATGACGCTTTTTTGTTCTTATTACACATACAATTTTGATCCCAGGCAAGTCTAAGGGAGAATTCTCCTGTAATCAGAGCCAAGGCCTTACGAGCTGTGAGTGAATTACCCTCGGAATCTTTTGAGCTTTGAAATGTAAACTGGACAGTTAATTTTGCAGTTCTGTACTCATTATCTTTACTTGATCTTGAGACAGGTCAGTATTATTGTAGAAGCTGATCCAGAGGTATTGGGTGATGATCGTGTGAGATTGGCAGTTGAAGGAAGGTTTTGTGACTCCGCAATATCTGTGAGAGAAGCAGCACTGGAACTTGTTGGCAGGCATATTGCTTCTCATCCTGATGTTGGTTTTAAGGTGTGTTTGCTTGAACTCCTCCTAGATTGGTATTATATTCTCTACTGTTACAGTTGATTTAACTTTCGCCAAAAATTGGCTTCCTGTAGTATTTTGAGAAAGTTGCGGAGAGAATCAAAGATACCGGAGTAAGTGTTCGAAAACGAGCTATCAAAATCATCCGTGATATGTGCACTTCAAATTCAAACTTCTCTGGATTTACAAGTGCTTGCATTGAGATTATTTCACGTGTTGGTGATGATGAATCAAGTATACAGGTAATTTATCAACGCAACGTATTGTTTCTTCTTTGGGGAGGGGGGTGATCGCGATTCTTGTCTTCTTCTTCTTCTTCTTTTTTTTTTTTTGTTTTTTCAAAAATCATTGGAGGCGCACGCTCTTTGGGTAAGAGCATTGAGGGTTAAGCCCTCACTGTTGAGGCGCATAACCGCGGGAGTTTAAGCCTCTCGCCTCGGGGCTTGAATCTGTACGTTATTTTACTGGGTTTTTGTGTCTGGATCTACGTTAACGGATGAAAAGAAAAAAAAAAGAAAAAAAAGAAGAAGATAGATTCGAGTTAATCTACTGAACTTGTTGCCCAGACTGGTATCTAATAAATGAACAGAAAAGGACACGGAACTTGATGAGCTGCTGTCGGCAGAATAGAGGTTAGTAGGCCACGTGTTGCTCTGTTTGGACTTTCCTTTCGACCCTCGTGTTTTATTTTGCTCTGGCCACGTGCTCTTTTTTTTTTTTTTTTTGAACTTTCCTTTCCGCCCGCGTGTTTTTCCTTCCTCGCTCTCCCTTTTGATTTTTTTTCCGCATTTAACATCTGCTCTCCCCAGATAATTTATTTCGATTTTTTAAATTTGTACATTTAATTTTCATATTTAGATTATTATTTCTTATTTGAAGTCTTTTTTTTTTTCACATGCGGTCTATTTTAAAAATAACCGTTTAGTTTCCTTTTCTTTTTCCAATTTTTTTTCAGTTCTTATACAAATACGATCTTTTGCTTTTCTTCTTTTTTTTTTTTTTTTTAACCCTATACAATCCCATCAATCGCTTTTGTTCTGCAAATCTTCAAAAAATTTTGTTACTTCATCTGTGATTTATTTTATGCTCTTCAATTCGATATATCTATTTTTGTTGTTAATGTTTTTTTTTATTTTATTTCGTCTTTTTTCTGCAGTGACCGTGGTGTTGAAGACTTTTTGATACTAGGAACAATGGGGAGATCAAACAGACAGAGAATGATAACTTGATAAGAGGACTATGAAAGATTAAATAGACAAGAACGAAATGAGAATGATTAAAATTGGCAAATATATTTTCTTATTGCCAATTATACTTTCTTACTTTAAGCATATGACTTTCTTTTCTCCGTTTCTTTTTTTTTTCTCTTTTGCTTTTTGATATTTCTTTTTATTAAAAATTGAGACTTATGCCTTGTCCTGTGCACGACAACTTTTTTAAAACCTATTTCTATGAAGACAAGAAACTTTTAAAAGTGTTTTGAGCTGCTTGTCCAAGAATACTAAAGTGAAGGGTTGGATCCCTTTATGTAATTGATAAAATTTTTGAAAATCAATAAGTGGTAATTTATTTCGGACTAACTTTCAGTTGCTGTTCTCTCTTATCTACAGGATCTTGTTTGCAAGACTTTTTATGAGTTCTGGTTCGAGGAACCATCTGGTCTACAAACTCAATTCTTTGGAGATGGTAGTTCTGTTCCATTGGAGGTGGCCAAAAAGACTGAGCAAATTGTTGAGATGTTGAGGAGGATGCCAAACAACCAGCTTCTAGTTACTGTGATTAAGCGCAACTTAGCACTTGATTTTTTTCCACAATCAGCTAAAGCTGTTGGGATCAACCCTGTATCACTTGCATCAGTCCGTAAACGCTGTGAGTTAATGTGCAAGTGCTTGCTCGAAAGGATTTTGCAGGTAGGCTTGTTGATTTTTATTTCTTTACATTCTGTTCTTTTGAATGCTTCAATCTGAAAAGTTGAAATTCTTTTTGGTCAGGTAGAGGAAATGACTAGCAAAGAAGTGGAGGTGCGTTCACTTCCTTACGTGCTGGTTTTGCATGCGTTTTGTGTTGTTGATCCAACACTATGTGCACCAGCCTCTGACCCTTCTCAGTTTGTGATCACCCTTCAGCCTTATCTTAAGAGTCAGGTTTGGTTCATTTCATTCATTTATAATTGCGGCATGTTTAAAAACATCCATGGAATGGAAGTAATTGATTTCTAACGTCAATAAGATGGCTGAGAAGGTTGCCTTCAACTTGGATGTTCTTTTGTTCAGGTTGATAATCGAGTGATTGCACAGTTATTGGAGAGTATAATCTTTATAATTGATTCTGTGCTTCCCTTGCTTCGTAAGTTACCTCAAAATGTTGTTGAAGAACTAGAACAAGACTTGAAGCACATGATTGTTCGACATTCCTTCTTGACAGTGGTCCATGCTTGTATCAAGTAACTTCACTTTCTGTCTCCTTTTTCTCTTTTTCTATCTCTATTCCTGTGCCATTGTTTTTTTGAGCTGCCCTTGTTAATTGTTTATCTGTATCATACACATTGGCACTGACACATTTCTTAAAATGTTAGAATCATGATTCACTTTTCTGATGTCTTAGCAGATTGCCAATATAAAGATTATGTTAATATTTGTAAAGATGGCAATTGTTGATTTTTGAATACGAGTTCAAGGCAGTTAATTTATCATTTTTTTGTGCCAATTCTTTGCTGAAAGTAATTCTATCATCTATGTTGTTTAGAATGTCTTGCCAATCTGATTTCTGCCTTTCTAACAGATGTTTATGTTCTGTGAGTAAAGTAGCTGGAAAAGGTGCCACTGTAGTTGAGTATCTTATCCAGGTGTTCTTCAAACGTTTGGATGCTCAAGCAGTTGATAACAAGCAGGTTAACTACCCACTTACTAGAGATATGGAAGGTTTTAACTACTTTAATTGCATTTGCAATGTTTATGATTGAAACTGTGTATAAATAACTTAGATGCTGTGCTTGTTTTACGTGCATTGAATTGATAGCTGGGTTCAGATTAGCATGTTAAGATTCTGTCTGCATAATGAAATGGTGCGAAATGGTGCTAAGAACATAAAAATTTACTATTCTTCCTGTACATGGAAAATAATGTAATAGTTGATGAGTTGCTTTCTGAATCTTTTACATTGTATACCTTAGTTCAAGTATTGGTTAGCTACCTGCAGGTCGGTATTTTGTGCTTATGCCTAATTGTTATTTCTGTGAATTGGTTTTGTTTACTGGTCTGAGGGACTTAACATAGAATTAATTTTATTTGGAGTTTCCTACCGGTAAACAAATTCATTGCATTTCATCATTTTGTAGGAAATGACAATATTTTGGAAAGATTTTCTGCCATTTCTGGTTGCTATTCTTTTTAATTTCTTTGAATTATTGATTTTTTATAATGATTTTTCCTTTAATAGAAATGTATCAAAGTAGCATTAATAGGTCTTGCATTGCTTAATTGGTTGCTTAGTCAGGTAGAATAAAATATTTACGACTTTATTTGGAATGTCTGTTATCTCAGCAAGTGGGACGATCTCTTTTCTGTCTTGGATTGCTTATCCGCTATGGCAATTCTTTGCTAAGTACGTCAAGTAACAAACTTCTTGACGTTGTAAGCAGTCTCAGTCTATTTAAAAAGTATCTTCTTATGGATGATTTTGTTATAAAGGTTAGATCGTTGCAGGTAAGCACACTCTCTCTCTCCGTGTGTTGTTTCGATTTGTTTTAATTCTTATTTTCAAAAATATGGTTTAATGTTAAAATGTGGTTATGTTGCTTTGGAACTTCTGCAGGCATTAGGTTATGTTCTAATTGCGAGGCCTGAGTATATGTTGGGAAAAGATATTGGGAAAATATTAGAGGTGACATTGTCTTCTGGCTCTGATGTCCGTATTAAGGTAACATTTGCCCCTTCATGAGTTTATTCTACAATAGTTCATGTGTTGCTAAATCATTCTGTTGAACAGATGCAAGCATTGCAAAATGTCTATGAGTATCTTCTTGATGCGGAAAGTCAAATGGGAACAGATACCAGTAATAATACAGTTCAATATTCTGTAGAAGGTGGCCAAGCGGTACCTGTTGCTGCAGGTGCAGGGGATACTAATATATGTGGGGGTATAATTCAGTTGTATTGGGATAATATTTTGGAGAGATGTGTGGACTTAAATGAACAAGTTCGCCAATCTGCCCTTAAGGTAAGTATATGGACTTTTTTATTGTTAACAATTTTATAAACAGTTCTGGAGCTGGAATTGAAATGGTTACTGGACTTTAAATTGCAATAAAAAGATGTAAAGTAGGGTAAAGAAAGCATGGTTTGTTTACCAAAATATGAGAAAGAAAATGTTATGTATGTTGATGGTATGATTGTGTTAATTTTCTGAGCAATTGGTTTTTGATCATTGGCTTCTTAAAATTCCAGAATTCAGCAGATGACTGTTGTTCCATGGGTTTATTATATTATCCAGTAAAATTAGCTTTTAATCTTATTCTTATGACCTTTTTTTGGTTATGATTAGAAACTCACATAATTTTGGTCCTCCTTTTTGTTACCATTAGCTTCCACTTAGTTTTTTCTATTTCAATTTTTGGTACGAATGCAGATTGTTGAAGTTGTATTGCGCCAAGGTCTTGTTCATCCTATTACATGTGTTCCGCACCTTATAGCATTAGAAACAGATCCTTTGGAGGTGAATTCAAAGTTGGCTCACCACTTGCTGATGAATATGAATGAAAAGTATTCTCCTCTTAATGCTTCTTGACGTGTTTTTTCTCCCAGTTTTTCTTATACCAGCTAATTAAAGCGTCCTTACAGGTACCCTGCATTTTTTGAAAGTCGTTTGGGGGATGGCCTTCAGATGTCTTTTATGTTCATGCAATCCATGAGCGCTAGGTCTGAACCTATGAATGCTAAACTCCAATCTAAAGCTCCTGGCAATGTGAAGGGAAAATCTGATGCTGCTTCTTTGACTCAAGCAAGGCTGGGAGTTTCTCGAATCTACAAACTCATTCGTGGAAACCGTGTTTCGAGGAACAAATTTATGTCCTCAATCGTGCGGAAATTTGATAGTCCCAGCTGGAATGATTCAGTGGTTCCTTTCCTCATGTGAGTTCTTCTATTTGTTCCAGTCATGGATTTTTTCCCAGCAGTTTGATATGCTGACTTATTAAGTTGGTTTCCTGTTATAACAGGTACTGCACAGAAATCCTTGCTTTGCTACCGTTCACATCACCAGATGAGCCCCTTTATTTGATTTATGCTATAAATAGAGTAATACAAGTAAGGGCTGGCGTGCTTGAAGCAAAACTGAAAGCCTTAAGTTTGCGCCTGTCACAAAGAGTTGCACCGCGTGAGAATGGTGTATCTAAAGAGGAACCCACTTCTTTACGTTTTCCAAATGAGATGACATCAATGAACTGGGGTAGAAAAATTCAACCTGAGCCAGCATCTGAGCATGTTACAAATCATATGTCATCAGTGGATTTGAATGGGACAATACAGGAAGACCCTGCCGATCCGTCTATCTCAATTCAGGGTAGTATGGGTGTTATGGGCTCAGGTGATTCTTGTGACATCTCAAAAGATGACGTGCTGATAATCCAGGTAAATTAAGAAACTTTAGTTTGTCTCCTATTTTGTGCTCTGAAACGGTTTTGTCTCCTATTTTGTGCTCTGAAACGGTTGATTTATATAATATAATGTTTGCTTGGGTTCTTTCTAGGATTTACCCATTAGGGAGATAAAGAGGAGAATCTTTCTATTACTTCTCATATGTGGCCCTGTTGGTACTACATTGATTCGTCAATATTCTTTAATGCTTGCTTATGTTATACAGGCAGAATGTCTTGCAGCTATGGCGTTGCAGCTGCTTTTGAAGTTAAAGAGACACTTGAAAATTGTACATAGCCTGAATGATGCGCGGTGTCAGGTAGGCCAGCACTTGACCACCATGATTATTTTGTTTGTGAAAGTTATATTCAAAATTAATTACGAGCTTAATTTCATGTTGAATTCCACTATTAAACCAGGCATTTTCTCCCACTGAACCCCTTAAAGGAGAGGTTTTCTCCAGGCAGAACATTCCTTTTAACATTGGCGAAACACGCACTAACTTGCCTAGTACTTCTCAAGAATTGATGCAGTTATATCATGTAAGTGCAGGCTATGATGTGAACCATTCTTTTGGAATTTCAAGAGTTGGCAAAATTTTCTTTAGACATGTTGCTTACAGGGTTTCTTTTAATAAATAGGACTTCAAGAATGCATTGAGGGAAGATGCAATTGACTACTCAACTTACACTGCAAACATTACTAAAAGGAAACGACCTACCCCAAGAAAAGGGCGTAAAGCTGGACATATGACAGGTGGAGACGAGGAGGACGATGATTATGATGAAGATTGGACAGGTGGTGGGGTTCGTGGTAGGCTTAGTAATAGTGGCAGGAAAGCTTCCAACACTAGAAGTAGGCTAAGATGATTAAAAGCAATTGTTGTATATGACAGGTAGTAGGCTAACTTTGTACAGTTTGTAGGTGGAAATGAATAGCAAATTAGCAAATAGGGATTAGAATTGAAAGCAGCAGCAGCTTAAAGAAAAATAGAAATTTGGAAGCACGAGATAAAATTTGTTAGGGAGCAGCAGGGGCTTTTTGCTCGATGTTTCCTCCTTTTGTAATTTGCCTGGGCTTTATAGTAACTTGCATTCTTTTCTGTTAATGAAATACGGCCTTCTTTTTAGATCAAGTGAAAATACAGGCTTTTTTTTTTAATCATATCAATTCGGTGTCCTGTAATTTCTATGCTCTATGCTGCATCTTATGGTGCAAAATTGTAATAGAAGCAGCTTGATTTTTCTTTTCTTTTTTAAATACTCTTTTCTTTTTGGCTTTCAGTGTTTATCATTTTCTTATAATACATACAATGGGTAGGATAATGTAATTTCGAAAACGCAGCATGTGATATTATGTAACTACATAAATAATCAAATTAACATAGACATAAACGGCCCAGTGCCTTCGTCGAGTATGTTTTGGTCAATTTTACTTACTCAAATAACAAATTGTATTTGTTTCCGGCAAACAACATTCACTATTCTCACCTCGTCAGCCATATTATACTTTTCCTTTTTATGAATTACTTTTCGACAAATTAGCATGCCACTAAATATTACATAATATATTTTCGTACAAATTATATTAACCTATCGTGGTACTTTATCGTTGCTTCAACTCAATGTGGTTGCACAATCCGTCTTTTATGTGTTATTAGTGTTTGGAGGGAAAAATAATAATAATAATAATAAAGAATAAAAAAAAAAGGTAGTAGAAATGATTACCACTGTATTATAGCGTATGGTTAATCTTAATCACAATACTATTTTGTTACCCGATGGACATAGATTGAAGGCGGCCTGGCTGATCCATTAATTCAGGTTTCAGATTTAAAAGAAAAAGAAATAGATATGAGAAAATCTATAAGCACGTTTCAGAAAACAAAGTAATAACAAACAGTTCCAACTTAGACAATACCCTTGAAATACCATCTAAGATTACAAAACTCAATTCCCTAAGATCTACAACATTATTCCATTTTTTTCCAGAGCTTAAAACTAATCATTTATGGTGTAAAAACTTGATATGCTGAAACCAAGAAGGGACAACTAATAGTAAACTAGTAATTACAACTTGACAATTTTTGGCAAATTGCAAAAATAAACCTGAGGAAACAGAGGCAACCGTACCAAGAAGCTTGAAACAAGTCCTTTCCTAGTCACTTCATGGTACAATGAGAAAAAGAGGCTGCATGGACCAAGGTCATTGGTTAGATATAGAAATTATTTGGATGTTTTGTCACAGAGAAATAGAGAGAGACAGACAGACAGTATTACCGTGTCCACACTAACTGGTTTTGCATCCTCTACCAGTATCTCAGTGACAGTTCCAGATTGATCAGCCTGTAGAATAAAGAGCACAAACTGAGTGCTTGAAAATGTGAAGCATCTAATATTCTATCAGGTCTCAAAGTAGAAGGACCAAAGATATATTCGTGAAATATGGTCAACTAGCACTAATGGTTTCATGCCTATGCTTGATGAACAATAAAAGTTTCAAATGAGCTCTCATTTCTTTTCCGTCCTTTTATTTTTTCTTGATATTTTGGATGGGTGATATTCAGGACGGAAGAGAAATAGACAAACAAGGATTTGTTAGACAATATTATGAATAAATACCTCGATGTCATTCAACAATTTCATGGCCTCAATGATGCAAAGAACCTGACCTTGCTTCACTTTATCTCCTACCTGAAAAATGATTTAAATAAATGAGCGAATCTGAAATACAACCACATAAAAACTAATATAAAGAGTATATTGTACAGGGAATAATCTATTTTCACAGGGTGATCTATATAAGGAAAATATAAGGTCATGTATCTGCGAGTCCAATCTAAAGTGATTTTCCAGTTTCATGTCTTAAAGAACACAAGCTAAGGGTAGGGTTCCATCAACACTGACAACTACCTTAACAAATGGAGGTGCCCCAGGTTGAGGACTACTGTAAAAGGTGCCAGCCATGGGGGATTTCAAAGGCGGATGAGATGAGCTGCCTGTCTTTGCAGGTAATGCAGGTTGTGAGATTGAAGGAGAAGGGCTTGGAGGAGCTGAAGCAGGAGTAGGAGCTGGTGCTGACAGTGGTGGAGAAGGTACAATGGCATGAGGAACTTGTGCTGGTGTTGGCTGTTGCAAGGCTTCTTTTTTTCTTATTATGATCTCGCAATCCAATTGCTTCAATTGCAGCTCCACAATATCTCTTGAATCCACTAGTCTGCTCATCAAAATGTTTTAAAACTTCAACAATGAATATAATATATATACATACATCAAAATGACCAATATGTGTAGGAATCAGTTGAGAAAATTAATTCATGAAAGAAAACATTCAAGGTGACTTACTTGACAAGGTCTGATACTCTAGTCATGAATACTGAGACAGACGATGCATCTGGAATGTTGTTTTGACCAGAAAGTTTTTCCACAGGCTGAACCTTAGTTTCCGATGATCCAGATCCAGACTTAGTGGCAGGTAGAGAATTTGAAGATTTTTCGGCAGTAACCTTGGATTAAGGAAGTAGATTTAGCAGAAACACATGATGATTTATCATTTATTACAGGACCTTATAGCTTGTTCACAAACAAATTTACCTCATTCAGTTGTACCTGCAACTTCCGGACAGCAGATTGTTTCCTGGAGGGGCACTGCAGATGCCAAGCATGCCATAGAAACCATTAATATAGAGTGCACGATACAAAATATTCACAGATTAAAGTAGGCTGCAAGTTTATCAATAATTTTCAATACATTTCTGAACGCCTTGAACATGCCAATTCTTCTTTCCTTCTTTAATTTTCTTTTTTCTTAATCATTATGAATTTTAATTTTCATGCAATCATTACTGCTAATTGTGTTTATTTAAGATTTTTTGCAATCAAATTTCTATTTTTTTCATGGTGGCACTTATTGGCGCTCATATAAACTTTCTCTCTGGATTAAAGGAATTTTTCAGAAAAGCAGATCCAAATGATTTCATAAAAGAAAATAAGCTCCCCACAGATAAATTTGAAAATGAAAGAAGCAAAACAAAGAAGAAAGAAAGAAATAAAGGAAAGATTATACTTTCTATAAGCAGGTTCAATATGACAGCAGAAAGTCAAACTTTAGCTATGAACTTAGATTTACAGGGGAAGAAAAATAACAAGAAGCTGACCTGAAACCCAGAAAATGCAAGAGATGGTCTATGACTCGGATTCGGGAGTTGTTGAAAGGAAAGCTGGTTCTGGCTCTGCTGGTGAACTTGATGGGCATTGGACCCTGCACCAGCAATATAGGTAGAGGAAGCTTTGGGGCACGGCAATGTGAAGGACGCCATTTTATAATTCTCCTAAGCAGAAGCCCAAATATGAGGACAAATATGGGAAGGACAAGGAGACAAACCCAGATCCAATGTAGGAGGAGTATGCAGGAGCTGAGAAGAGAACGAAGAAACTAAAATGGGCAAAAGCGGATTGTCTGAGAGAAATGGGGTGGTGGGTATTTAATGGAAGAAAATGGGCAAAAGTGGATTGTTTGAGAGAAGTGGGGTGGTGGGTATTTAATGGAAGAATGGAACAGTGAGAAAAAGCGTGTGAGAAGTGACGAGAGAGAGAGAGAGAAAGAGAGTGTGGAGATGTAAAGGCAGAAAAGGAGGGCGATGAGATCCAAGAAATGTTTCTGAGAAATCTGAGAAACACCAAAGGAGGCTAAGTGAAGGCTCTTTGGAAACTTTAAGAACAAAATGGACTCCTATTTTAGGAACTAATTTTGTTTTTGTTGGAGTTCCGATACTTACAATGCGAGTGTGTGTGTGTTTGTGAGACCATCCACATCGACTTTTTAACTAACCGCAACAGCAAAAACCACCCACACACAAACAAAACCACATGCCGTGTCATTTACACGCACAGATACGCAGAGGGAAAACACACATGACAGGACACGAACACTACCCAGGTTTTTTCCCTCCACCTTCCTTTGGGCTCAACGAATAAGGTGGGTCCCATTCCCATGTTATATCAATATTTATTCAAACAATCAAACTGACCGGGTCATATAATTCGACCCAATAAAATAAAAACCCATCCACAAACTTGGGTGAGCTTTAGCCTGGCCCATATCATACATGGGTGAAGTATTGGGGACCCATGAGGGAAACGATTGCGATGTGCACGTGAAATAAAATCATTGGGTAGCTAGTTAGCAGTTGAACTACTAACGTCACCATTTAATTTTTGACAATTTTTTTTTTCTATTTATATTTTTTTTATGCGTCAACAAGTCAAAAGACTTTGAATAGCAGGAAAAAGTGGACCTCAAACTATCAGCAGAAATTCACACCCTACAGCAATGTGGAAAATTTTATAAGGTGTCTTGTTTAAGTCACAACTGCATCACCAAAGACATACTTATTTCTGAACATGAAATTGTTACCAAAAACGAAGACCTAAAAAAATTTTATATTATGGAAAACAAAAATACACCAGCCTTGGAAGCTCTCTCTCCAAGGGCAACAATTGCAGAAAAGCAACAAAATATTTGAACCGATATCGTTGCACATTTGTTATGAGGAAAATAATAAATAGATGGGAAACTAGTATCTGTTCCAGTAGGTCCTGCGTCTGAACCAGTTGTAGTCGGGCAAGCCCTGGATTGGACCCAAGGCGGCAATTGCAACGTCCTGTCAACACCAACAAAAATTATGTTTGAAATCAAGTTTTGATCAAAGATATTAGGAAATGTCATAAATTGTAACCCATTTCTTCTGATGCTAGCAATAGATTAGATGGTCAAGGTAAGAGTGTAGATTGTAGTGTTTACCCTGTCATAAACAAACCGGTTTGCAACACGTTTGATGGTGCTGGCATCGACAGCATCAATCCTGGCAAACAACTCAGCAAGTGGGATTCTTCGACCATATGTTAGTAGCTGCAAGAAAAGCATAACAGGGTCAATGGAATTCTTTGAAGGGTACGTAGTTACAGAATCAAACCACCAAACACTGTAATTGATCCTATACCATACTATCCTGATTGTTCTTTACCCTAGTGTTATTGTAATATGAAAAGGGAAACAGTACCTGACGCCCAATGTCTTCAGCTATGGGACTTGTCCCATCTAAGTGAAGTAGCAGAGAAGATTTCAACTGCACAAAGGAAAAAAGTCTTGAATGTCACATCACCATGGATTATCAAAAAATTCATTTAAATAATTGATGCAAAAATCTCATGTGATCATCATAAGACTCCAGCATTGTTTGCAGAGTACTGCCATCAATTACAATTTGTGATGGAATACTAAGTGATGTGGCAGCTGCCACATCATAATTGATGTAAGCTTCAACCAATTAAAATATGCCACATCACTTATGTTCCAAGACAAGTGATGAAAAGCTTTATTCTTGTTTGTTTGAGGTGAGAGAACTAACTTTTCCCATGGTGATACAGCAAATTAAAGCATAATGCCATGATAATACATCAGTCTTTCTATTTTAAAGTTACAAATAATTCAAAAAATGGTTCCCACTTTCAAGCTAACTTGATCAGAAATTCCAATACAAACAGTAAAGATCCAACTGTATAAATGACGTTCAAATACCATTACATCCGACTTTCACCAAAATCAGCAGGGCAGGAAAAGTATTAGTGGTACATTTTAATGAATTAGAATTAGCTAATGGCACTCGACACTTAGTTTCACCAATACAATGTTGATGAAAAACAATGGAAGATAGAGATTTAAAGTATCAGGGAAAGTAGGAGCTGGTTACCTGATTACGAGCACGGGTAACATCTGCTTCTGAAACTCTATAAGCCAATTTGGTTGTCTCATACATTATTGCATAGGCCAAATCATCTAAGCAATCCGGCTGAAATGAACACAAAACATAGTCATAAAATGGGTTTTGTAAAAAATGCACGTGCAGAAATAGACAAGCTTCACTGCAGCACATAGATACAAGACTTTTCACTTATGTGTGTTAAACAACGAATAATTTACTTTTAACCATAGCAAATCATGTAATGTGCCTACAAAGATTGTATAAAGATAAAACACCACATGAGATAATTGAAGTAAAGAAAATTAGGCAAGGATCTCACCTTCGCAACAGCATAAACACCAAATAGACCAGTGTCTTTATAGTTGGTGTTGAAAGCCATCATGCTTTCAGCTATTTCATTAATTCCAACCCTCTGTGCTAGCTCAGAACTATTTGTAGATAGAGGAAGCTAATCAATGCTTGTTCTTCACGAAGAAAAAAATCCCAAAAAAAAAAAAAGAAAGGTACTTGGGCAACAAAAATTCTAGGAGCCCAGGACAAAAGCTCACCCCATGTGCTTTCCACCAACAGCATTCTTATTCCATGATCCAAGCATCGCCTGCATGACCATCAGAGGAATGGAATCTGGATCTGTCCAAGATGCTCCACTAAAAGCAACCGCAAATTGTGCCAGAGGAATATCATCATTGATAATTCTAACCTGAATGCCATATGAATAATTAAAAGGAATATCTTATTTAAAGAAAAATAACTGCACAAGATGGGAACCAAATGCAATTCTTTACAGTTTACCCACCTCAGAGCCAGTAAAAATGGATGGTTCTTTAGCAACTAATTGAACAGCTGTTGTTGGATCGGCTGACAACTTTGTGAACAAACTTTTTACTGACCCAACAAATTCTTCATGCTTAACAGCTCCTGAAGCAACCACTACCTAAAATAGAAGTTCCAAACATGCAGTCAGGACATAACTTCCAAATGAGAGGTCTTCAATATCCATGTGAAAAATATGCAACATGAGCAAAAAGAAGACACCAGCTTCATCACTAGATTGTCAATGTATATCATATAACAATCGCATAAAATAAAGGCTCATAAACTCTTGAGTACCATTCTGGGAGCAGTGTAGTGTGATTTTATATAGTTCTGGAGATGCTCTTTTGTAATAGTCTTAATATTCTGGGCAGGTCCAAGAATTGTTCTACCAAGGGGAGTGTACTGGAACGCAGTTGCATGCAAATGATCAAAAATAACTTCTTCGGTTTGCCCCTCAACCTACAACACCAATGTGACATTCAATCATAAGAAAAGTATCAACAAATCAAAACTAATACAAAACCGAGAAAAAAAAAATAGTGTTGAAACCATAACGACAGTGAATATGGAAATAAAAATAAAGACCTGCATTTTTACCAATAATATATCTGATTAATTCATATGAATGTTTAAGTTGCTAAGGACACCAATACTGCGTTGTGACCACATAAGTAAAAATTTACCTTTCTTTACATTTCGACCCTTTGCTTGAAAATGAAAAAAATATATATATACATATTTTAATAGGTGAAGAACACAAAAAGCAATCACTTTTATTTCACTCATAGTAAAAGGAATTAAAAAAAACAGCTATTCAAATACTAAACAGCAAAATTCAAAATTTATTAGTGTGAAAAGAGCTATTGAATAAAGTGCTAGAAGTAACTACCATTTAACAATGAAAAAAATTGAACTTATGCCTCGAACATGCATAGAACAATATACCTTCGTACCTAAATGATCCAGTCATGTTTTCGGCCAAAGTATGGATTGCGGAACTCATTACTTCAACAAGTTATTGTTTTGACTTCAAGAAGATAAACTACTATTCTAAACTTCAAATTACCATTATGAAAAATACAAAATTTCACCTAAAAACTATCACTTCAATTTTAGTTTCATAAAAAGAAATTAATTACTTAGTATACAAACACCACAAAATTAAATTATTCATGCACAGCCAGCCATATCAGAAACTAAAATCCTAAATCACCAAACTTTTACCTCCTCCATCTCCCTTAGAATAACATCGCGTTCCCTCCTAATGCGGCTCTCATTGAACTCCGAGTTCTGCAAAATGTCAGCTAAAATACCAAGCGCCTTGGGCAAGTCCTTATCCAAGACCTTCGCATAATACGTTGTTTGTTCTCTCGACGTGTAGGCGTTCAAATGTCCACCCATATTCTCGATCTCCTCCTCCAGCTCCCGCGCAGACCTCTTCTCCGTGCCCTTGAAGATCATGTGCTCCAAGAAATGCGCCGTCCCATTGTTCTCATCCGTCTCAAACCTCGAGCCAGCGTCGATCCAAACACCAACGGTAGCCGTCTTGGTAGCGAGGTTGGACTCCGTGGCAACACGGAGGCCATTCGGAAGGGTGGTGACCCGGGTCTCGGGGGCGGAAAGGATTCTGGTGTGGTCGATGGTGGCCGGGTGGGGCGACCCGTACTTGAGGAAACGCGGGTCCGGGTTCTCAAGCTGCTTGAGCTTGGATTTGACGGCCTCGGCGAGGCGGTCGTAGATCATAGCATCTGGGGGAGGAGGCGAGGAAGGGACTGACGGAGAGGTGGCGATGGCGGGAGAGGTTGATGCGGATCGAACGGCCTGGGTTAGATAGAGCGGGGCTTGGACCGTGGGTTTGCGGGACCGTCGAGCTATGGTATTGAGGAGGTGCTTGATCGCCATGGCTCCGATGGCGCTCTGGTCTCTGCCAACTCTCTGCTATTTAGGGTTTTCGGTGGGGATGAGACAGTGCTGACTGCGGGGGTAGTGATATGAGAAGAAGTCCTTCCGGTTAAGATTTTCTACAAAAACGCAGTTTGTGGGACGGTTAAACTATAACCCGACGTCGTTTGTCCGCTATATTTCTGGTGGTTATATTCTTGGCCTCGACGTGTGAAACTTGGATCTATAGTTTTAATCACGGGTTGGGTTATGAGGGCCCATTAAACTTGGATCCGTAAATTCACAGGCCCATATAATGGGCTTGGGCCAACTAAAGCCCTAAAATCTATATGCGGCCTAGAAATATAAATCCAAATCCACATTATAGAACCCTAATGCGACGGCTAAATGGAATTTTTTCTTTTTTTTTTTTTGGGTAAATGACCACTATATATAGTCGCTGGATACAGATTCAGAAACCCTAGAGAGGAAGGGAGCTATCTACTTTATCTGCCTCCACCGCTAACTCCGGCGCTCTGTTGCTCTCTCTGGCTCGAACGAAAAATGGCGACTGCGAAGACTGTGAAGGATGTGTCCCCCCATGAGTTCGTAAAGGCTTACGCAGCTCATCTCAAGCGTTCTGGCAAGGTTGATTTTCTACTTGTGCCTTCTGTTTGTTTTCCGGGAAAAATTAGGAAAAGGTTGTCTTTTTCGATTTCCGGTGCTTGTATAGTTTAAGATGTATGAAAACTTAGAGCTTTTCAATGTTCGTTGAAGTCATGGTTGATCTACTTTCTGTCTCTGTTACAGCATCGTGTTGTTGAAGCTTAGGCTTTTTGAATGCTTTTAGTGATTTATGCATGCTAGATTTAGTGTGTGGTTATGTGGACAGTGAGGATTTGATTGATTGTACATGTTATAGTAATGAATTAAATAACTTTAGTGGGGAATTATTTGCTACACATAGAGCAGTGATCTGCTGGGTTGAAGATGTTTTTGTCTGTATGATGCGTCGTGCAGTTATGTATTTATTTTGTGATGTTGCTAATTAAGAGTTACAAGTGTTTTAACCATTGCTTTGTGTGAGAATTATTTTTGGTTCACTTGCAAGAAGGATGTTATATATATTTTTAAGTCATAATTTTGAGACTTAGTTAAGGCCATTGTGACATCAAATCAGTCTGTGCCTGCAAGAGTATTGGGTTATAAATGGAAGTACATTTTCCCTATTAATTAAATGTATTTGCATTGAGTTTTTTTTTTTTTTTTTAACGAATGCATTGAGTTTTTTTAGATGTGATATAATGCCCTCTTTGGGATTTCCTTCCGTGAGGTGTTGTAATCGTGCATTGTATGAGATAAAATATTGTTGTCTTCTCTTGATGGTTGTTTTGGAGGCATTTTGCAACAGAATAAACATCTTTACTTGTCTTTACATTTAACAAATATGAATTTGATGTTCTCTGTAAGTTCTAAAGGTTTTATTGCATCATGGACATCATCATTAAAATGCATTTATACAATTTTAGTGGTCATCCTTTATGTATCAAGTGGGTTTGATGACCGTGGCTAATTATTTTTATTTCCTCTGTGGTTTATGACAGATTGAACTTCCTCCGTGGACTGATATTGTCAAAACTGCGAGATTCAAGGAGCTCGCTCCCTATGACCCTGACTGGTACTACGTCAGAGCTGGTATATCTTCTCTATCTTTCCTTTCTGTATCTGTGCTTTTTACTTGATATAAGAATATGGTATACGAGTGCTATGTGTTGTACATGTACATTTTGTGTTTTTCTAACTTCCGATGTTTTGCAGCCTCCATGGCAAGGAAGATTTACTTGAGGGGAGGTCTTGGTGTTGGTGCTTTCAAAAGGATTTATGGAGGAAGCCAGAGGAATGGAAGTCGTCCACCCCATTTCTGTGAGAGCAGTGGTGCTATTGCTCGTCACATTCTACAACAGTTGCAGAACATGAACATTATTGACATTGATCCTAAGGGGTTAGTTCTAATTCTCATGTTTTCAAATTTTTTAACCTATATTTCAATTATTAGTCATTGCTACCATGCTTAATGCATGAAGATAAGTTTGTTGCTACATCCATCAAACCATTTCTTCTTGATACTCGAATTCTTTTTTAGTTACTTCCAAGTGACCAAATGTCGTAATCTATAGTACTTCCTATTTATTTGCCTTGGCCTGAAATATTCTTTTCTAAATCTGGCATAATAATCCAAGTGTTTTGTTTCATTTTTAGTGATACATTTCTGTGTTTTTTTTTGGTTTGGTACCAGTGGAAGGAAAATCACATCAAGTGGTCAACGTGACCTTGATCAAGTTGCTGGCCGGATTGTAGTTGCCCCATGAAACAAATGCACCTCTGAAGATTGCTAGCGCATTTGGATGCTTTTAGGTTAATATTTAATTAGTTTGAAAAATATGTGGAAGAGTTTGTTATTGTCGACAATTTTGATTCCAACTACCTAGTACCTTTTTAATATAAACATGGCTTGTTTTGTCAATTTTAGATGTTTTTACCTTTTTTTCGTTCTCGTAATTTCGATTGTGTTATCTCAAATCTCTTTTTCCTGAAGCTTAATGTGGACTTGATCTCTTTCATTTATCATTTTTAGCCTTTGAGATATTGGATGAATGTTTGTATCCACTTTTCATGCTCTTCTATCAACAAATATGGTACCAACAATGAGCTATCTGTTGAAATAATTTACATTGGACGAACTTGGTATTCATGAACGAAAACTATAATGCTATTTAACCATATTTTAAAGTAAGATTTATTTATTCATTATTGAGTTTCTTCCATAAACTAAATTCGTGTACTGACTTTAGCAATCTTGTTACATAAATGGTATAGAAAAAATCTACAAATTAGTTTACATAATTCCGATTTGCAAAACATTTAGCCCCAACAAATCTCCTCTATAAATCAATTTGTATTTATTTAAAAAAAAAAAATCGATTTTTATTTTTATTTGAATTTTTTTTTCTATTTGTACTTTGTGCTCCATCAACTCTCTTATTTAGTTTCCCTTCTCTTTTATTCAAACAGTGGATTAGTGGTAAGATTCATCATCATATTGATTTCAGTCACACTGGGTCCAATTTGGTTAATGTCTGCAATATGTGTGTTACTGTAGACAAAATCTAATTCAAGTCTTATTGGAACTAGAACACATCAAATCTCATATGTTTTATTTTTGGTTTTTTTTCTTTCGCATTTTTCTGTTTTATTTTTTATCTGGTGGCGCAGTGGAAGAATACAATAAGGAAGAGGTACTTGAAGAATCAATTTTAAAGTCATATACATCTTCTTCTAGTTACAGATGGCAATTGAAAATTCAAGAAGCTCCACGCTAAAAAGAATCAATTTGATTGCATCAAAATTGCAACTAAACTGGTTGCTTGATATACAAATTGGAAATTTCAAGAGGGACAATTAGGCGAAACTTGTTGAGAAACATGATTTATTGGGAATAATAATGCTTGTATGTTTGTTTTTTCTTTTTTTCCTTTCTTGTCTTTCAAGCTTCAGTGTTGCAAGTGTAGGAGCTCATGTCCCACGACATGCAGCATTTGATCTTCTTCTGTTGAGGTATATGGAACTTTGGCTCTTTAGGAATAGTTGGATGCTTCATTGATCTTTTAAATGAACAAAGAACCAAAAAAAAATTGAAGAAACAGAATAAAAAAAGAAAGAAAGAAAGAAAGGTTGAAGCATTTTGTTTTTTACCTTCTGGGAATGAAAGGCCTGTCAAAATAAGGCATGGGCTGTGCTTTCGGAACGAGCTCCTTTCTCAACCTTCTTACTTCTTCCTCTTCTGCCAACTGCATACGAGGAAAAAGACCAACATTCACATTTAAATGAATGATAGAAGTACTACATTGGTAAACAAATTTAAATGTACCAAAAAAAAAACCACCATTTTTCTCATCGTGTACTTGCCTTCTGCCGTCTTTCTCTTTCTATCTTGTATTGCTCGATCAGCCACATCTTCTCTTCCACCTGTTGTCCCGGAAACATATAAAAGAAATTTTAATTTCTAGAGCCTAATAAGAAGAAATGAAAGAATAAGCAATAAAACCAGACCAATAAACAATAGAGGAACTACAAGTATCAATCAAACTGAACAAAAAAATAGCAATCACCCAGATGAGTTCTCTAACCAAATTAGTCTATGATCAAACGTAATCTGAAATTAAGGTGAAACTAGTGATATGAATTGTACTTTTAGTGTCCTTCCTCACATTTCTTGGCTCAAAGGAAGCAACTTTCTTTTCACAATGTGAAACTAGGCAGAGGCAAAATATAGTGGATAACTTCAAAAGAGCAAAATAGAAGAAACTAAGAGCTAGGCTACATTGCTATATCGAAATACCTGAGAGTCAAACTCTGCACGCTCCACTGCCCGCACATCACTGTGAAGCCTCAGGTCGACAGGCCTTGTTGTCTCTTTCACAGGAGGTTTTATAAGGCACTAAGAGATAGAAAACACCAAAGAAATACATATGTTTAACTTTTTATTTTATTTTATTTAAAGTGTTGAATTTGAAACACTAAATCACCTTTGAAATTTAAGCTAAGAAATTCTGAGAATGGACTAACCTCTGGTTCATCTGTTGTCCATGGAAGGCCCTGTGCAACTGGAATCCTCTGTCTCTCCTCCTCTGTCATCATGTCATGTAATTTCTTCATGAATTCTTCCTCCTTTAGTTTTCCCCTTTGCTGCAATGAGTTTAGGTTACCAAAGTTAAGAGCAATGTCAATGTGGTGCATTACTTCCAAGACAGACACATTTCCACATATTTACCTCAGTTCTTAGCTTAAATGGTTTTTGGGAGGTGACTTTGAGCTGCTTCTTTTTCCATCTCCTTCCAGCCATTGTGCTAGATGATTCAGAGCTCTGAGACTCAAACAAGAATATAAAAATCATTAGTTGGTGAAACATTTACACTATACTAAACAATAGCAATTAAAATTTACATTAGAAAACACTTACATTTCTTCGGCTCCTTCGGCCCCCATTAGAAGTCCGGCTTGAAATACTAAAATGGGACAAAGACAGAAAACGAACCAGGTCAGAACACAAATGAGCAAACCTCAGATGCCATAAAATTAAATGTGCTAATTAGAATCAATGAAGCTATTATTTGTAAATGAAAACAATCATTTCCAACCTTCCCCGACTTCCATCCCATGAAGTTGAAACTGAGGCTCGTGGATCCAAACCAAGATTCTCTGAAGTCAAAAACAACTCCGATGGACAGAATGAAGAAGATGAAACTGAAACCTGTGTTTCAGAAACCTTAGGAGATTGCATTCCAGGCAATGCCCACTTCGCTGGTTTCTTTTTCTCTTCTCGTTCCTGTTCGTGCTCAACATCCTTCTGATCATCCGAAGAATTGTTCGAGTTTGGAATGGAAAGAAGTTTCTCAAATGCCTGGACCAAAAACATCACTCTGCCATGATCAGGCACACTATTTCTTGCCTCTTCCAGCAACTTCTCTCTCCTTCTCTTAACGGTTGAAGAACACGTTTGATTCAATGGATCTACCTCTCCAAGTTCACCATTGTCGGACTCATTATTTGCAGAGAACTCACCACCTTCCTCTGTCTTTCCTTGATACCCATCTTCGATTTGAAGGTCTTGAATCATCAAACCCTTCTCTATTTCTGCTTCAAGTTCACTCTCAGCTCGATCACAACCCTTAGAAATATCAGATTCGCAAATCTCTTGGCCAACAGAACCACGATTCTTGAAGAACTCTTCCTGCGATGCCCTCAAATTCTCATAAGCCACACAGAGACACTTCTTACCACTACCAACCTTCTCTTTACACTTACAAGCAACCTTTGGAACCGCATTCTCTTTCTTCAAATTCCTCTTTGCCACGACGAACTTTCTTTCCCGAATCTTCTTCCTTGGTGAATAAGCAACCGGATTTGGGTTCTTGGAGGCTGATTTCTGGGACTTCACTGATTTAATCACAGGAGAATTTGTAGGTTTGGGGCCAGGAGAGACATTTGGGTTTAAGTTTTCAGGATATCTCCAAGCTTCTTGGTTCTTGGGTCGAAACCCATGTGGATCTTTGACAGGAGTCACTGCTCCGGCGTTCTTGCCGATCAAGTCCATCTGAGTGTGATAAGAAAATGGAGGAGAACTAATCACTGGAGGCAGATGGGTTTGGTGGGATTTTTTGAATTTGCTGAGAGCAATAAAGATTTGGGTGTGTTTGCGTTTGAAACCGACGGTACAATGAATGAGGAATGAATGGCGATAGAAAAAAAGGAAACGTTGAGCTCTACACGCTCTCTGTATAACGGCTAGTTTTGTAGGGCTTGTGTATACGACGTTGGATTAAAATTTTAAATTCTTTTTTGGTTTTGACCGTTGGATTATGTGATTGGGAGAGACGGTGGTGATTAGATTTGTTTCACAACCGTTATGGCCGATTGGGCGGGGCCAGCTGATGAATAGCGAACATTTAAAATTACCAAACGGCCCCTATTCCTTTAATGAAAATACAGAGACAGACCACTGTAATTTTTTATGTAAGTGGGCTTGGGTCAGAAATTGCATTTAAGATGGGCTTATTAGTCATTAGCTTAACAAAATTGCAGAGACAGGCCTTGGGTCAGAAATTGCATTTAATATGGGCTTTGATTTTTTTAGTTTTTTAACTAGTATGGGCTTTTCATACCTAAATTATTATTTTTAAAAAAAAACCTAACTTGTTATTATATTAAACAATAAGTTAATTTCAAAAGTTTTAAGTGTCAAAAGTTATAAAAAAGGCGTATTTGATCAGCTTTGTTTTATATGATCAGTTTAGTTATAATTTAATGTTAAACCTATAAAATTAGCTTGGTTGATAATTAAATTAAAAAGTGGAACAAAAACTCAATCTAAGAAATATGTCCAAATGCCTTGGTTTTTATCAATATTCTAAAAGGCGTAAAAAAAACTGTCTATACATGAGGATTTAGAAGATGCCTTATATCATGGTAAAATTTAACATAAGGCGATACTGTATTGATCACCTAATGCGAGCCTAAGCACCAAAGAATACAAGTTTTTCATTAAAAAAATTAAAAATAAAATAAATTCATAATAAATTAAAAAATAAAAAAAGAATATAAAATATTAGTATTAAAAATTAGAAACTTTTTAAAATTAATTTTTTAAAAAAATTAAAAAATAAAATATAATATACAATAAAGAGTTAGATAAAAATTAGTTAAAATATAGTGATACCTAAATTATATATTAATTTATAAATTATTAAGGAATTATAGACTTATGCTATATATAATTTGGAAGTAAATTTTCATGAATATATATAATTATTTATTTGATAATTTATTTTAATTGATATATATATTTATATAAAATTTAATATTTAAAATATAAATTATTTTATTTATTTAATAATTTTATAATAATTAAAATAATAATATAATAATTAAATGCATTTTGACATTTAAACGGGCCTAGGTTCAAAAGATTTGATCTCGCCATCTCACAGCATCTTATATTTTTTAAAACATTTTTTTTATTAAATATGAAACACATCTTGATAGTCTTAAAACGATGCGATTATAATAAAAGAAAATTAATAAGTGTTGGGGAATATGCATGTGCATGTTCAAATATTCATATTAAGAATAAACTACAAATTATTAATGATGAATAAAATAACATAGGGAAACAAAAGTAAACTAGTGTCTGTATTATTGAACATGCACGCTATTTACTCCTACGTAGTGGGATGCATGTGTGGATCACGTGTGGCGTTTGCCTCCATTTGTAGACGTGTTACTCACTAATAACCATCAAAGTTGGTTTTTTTTTTTTAGTGTAGTTGTCAAGACGTCCTAACTCCTAATTTATTTATGATTTATGTTTAATGTTTATTTTTTCTCTTTTGAGGAATATATAGTTGAAGTTACAATCCATTGGAATTGACATTGGAAATATTTTAAATCCCACTCACAATCACCCCTAAAAAGAAAAAATTGAACTTGAAGAAATTAATACACATTATTAATCTTAAACAAAATGACATTAACACCATTTTAGTACACTTGAGCTTACTTCCCAAAAGCCTCATAAATTTTTTATTTCTCGGTATCAGTCAAGTCTATTTTAATGACATCATTATTACATAAATCAGAAATATTGAAAAAACTTTAAACATTTTTATAGTGTTTGTTTTTTGTTGTTGGTGTCCTTGTGAATATTATTATGATTCATCATTACCACGACTTTGAAGCTTTTAATATATTTATTCTCTCAATGGCTTTAACCACACTCCAAAATTTTGTCTGAATCTATAAGCAACATTGAATCCTTGAATTTGAAGTTTCCCCTTTACACCTTTAACAGAACTATACAAAAGTGCATGTCATTACCTCGCCTTAATGCAACCACACATTTAAAATTGTACTGAATTATTAATTCACCACGAAGTAAAAAAATTCACCATTTTTTTTTTACCTAACCAGCAAAATTCTTTATAGCATGTTAGAATTTCTAGTCGCTTTCAGACCATTCGGGGAGCATGATTATATCAATTATCACAACAAACATTTACAAAAAAAATTCCAAGAAAAGATCAGTTGAAGCATGATTGTTCAAAACTTAATATTGCATGAAAAGGAAAAGATCATACATGTGCTTTGAGAATTTTGTTTAGCTGTTCTCATGACTACGTATTTCATACACACTAAATTATAATATGATCATAATCAACTTATATGGGTTTAATAAAAATAAAATAATTAACATTATGTATTTACTTTTTTTTTAACTGAAAAAACATATATATATATATATATATATATATACACACACACATAAAACATTAAACCAATTTTCCGGGAAGCTCATGAGGCCGTGACGGTGCTATAATGCTGTGCAGAAGGCAGTTTTAATGCGCATTTATCGAATAAACGCGTGGAATGGAATAACGCTGGGCTGCTTCTTGCTGTTAAAATCCCACATCGGGCTACGACTTTTCTTTTCATGCATGTGCATTACATGGGCCTTAACGTAAATTCCTTTTGCATCAATTTGGACCGCGTCCTTAACCGGTTTTACAATTTTACCCTTCCATCTGTACCCGCCACATGGAATCTTGAAGGAAAATGTTTGTTCTGAGAGGTCCACAACAACTGCTGGTCTTTGTGCTCGTTTGTCTTTTTGAGAAATCACAGGGGTAGATCTCGGACATGCGCTGGGTATTTAAACTAGCCCCTTCTCCACCCTCGTCATAGTCTGCGTCTCTCTCTTTTCGCGCAGAAAGCCAGAGCAGAGTTCAGGAGGTATACGCGACCTTGCATTTCTGATTCTGCTTGCGTAATTTTGCTTTCTATCTCTGGATTTCAATTCAATTCAATTCGTATTCATATGAATTGTACAATTTGTGTGTATGTATAGGATTTATATTTTTTTCCGGGGAGGAAGAAGTGTATAGCATGCGGGCGTTTGTTTCTGATCTAACTTTTGTATTAGATTTAATTTTTCGGGAATGAATTTAGCTTCTTGTTGAGCAAAACAAGTAGATCTATTGTCAATTTTAACAATTAAGTTAAATTAGTGATCCATTATTGGATTTAGAATATGAAGTTAGCTGGTTTGGCAATGTGGATCTGGTTGAATTCGTCGTTATTTATTACAAAAATTCATCGACATCAATCTGTAGAGCTGAAAATTATTAATATTAGATTTTTTAATTGTCAGTGTGTATCTATATGGTTTAGATCTGATCTTGCCTTGGCTGCGTGTTCATTAGCAGTCCCTCTTTCAACAGGAAGGATTGGTAAATGGTTGTCTTAAATTGCTCTTCAACCTGAATCCAAGTTTTTCAGCTTTAACTTAGAGCGGTTCATTTAATGATGTTAATTCTACACGTTATGAGTAATATTTGTATGTGATTTTTCTCGAGCAATTTCTTTGGTTTATTTGAGGCTGCAGAGAGAAGAAAAATATTGAAAATTTTCAGTCAAGGAGTCTAGATCTGGTAAAAGGTTTCTGCATTTTAATTGTGAATGCGAAATCTATCAATGAATGCATTTGATGATTGTATTCTACATAAGAGCAGTGATTACTTCAGCATTGTCTGGATTTGCTTACCTTTTCAATATTGTCTTCTACTTGCTGATGTATGGGAACCTCATTGTGGGCAGGTTACTGATTGATAAAGGCAACATGGTGAAGATCTGTTGCATTGGAGCTGGATATGTTGGGGGACCAACAATGGCTGTGATTGCACTTAAGTGCCCGTCCATTGAAGTGGCTGTCGTTGATATCTCTGTACCTCGTATCACAGCCTGGAACAGTGACCAACTTCCCATCTATGAACCTGGCCTTGATGATGTGGTGAAGCAGTGCCGTGGCAAGAACCTCTTCTTCAGCACTGATGTGGAGAAACATGTAGCGGAAGCTGATATAGTCTTTGTATCTGTGAACACCCCAACCAAAACCAGGGGCCTTGGAGCAGGAAAAGCTGCGGATCTGACCTATTGGGAGAGTGCCGCTCGCATGATTGCTGATGTCTCCAAGTCTGACAAGATTGTTGTAGAGAAATCCACTGTCCCAGTCAAAACAGCTGAGGCAATTGAAAAAATCTTGACCCATAACAGCAAGGGAATCAAATTCCAAATTCTTTCAAATCCAGAATTCTTGCTGAGGGAACTGCAATTGCAGATCTGTTTAACCCAGACCGGGTCCTTATTGGAGGTAGGGAGACCCCAGAAGGCCAGAAGGCCATTCAAGCATTGAAGAGTGTTTATGCTCAGTGGGTCCCTGAAGATCAAATCTTGACCACCAACCTCTGGTCTGCTGAGCTGTCCAAGCTTGCTGCTAATGCCTTTTTGGCCCAGAGGATATCCTCTGTTAATGCCATGTCAGCTCTTTGTGAGGCTACTGGAGCTAATGTTAAACAGGTATCATTTGCTGTTGGTACAGACTCAAGGATTGGACCCAAGTTCCTGAATGCAAGTGTTGGCTTTGGCGGCTCTTGCTTCCAGAAGGACATATTGAATCTGGTTTACATCTGTGAATGCAATGGCCTTCCTGAGGTAGCTGAATATTGGAAACAGGTCATCAAGATCAATGATTATCAGAAGAACCGCTTTGTAAACCGTGTTGTTGCTTCTATGTTCAACACTGTTTCAAGCAAGAAGGTTGCTATTCTGGGATTCGCCTTCAAGAAAGATACCGGTGATACAAGGGAGACCCCAGCCATTGATGTATGCAAGGGGCTATTGGGTGACAAGGCCCGGCTGAGCATATATGACCCTCAGGTCACTGAGGACCAAATTCAGAGGGACCTTACAATGAACAAATTCGATTGGGATCATCCTCTTCACCTACAGCCAATGAGTCCCACTACTGTGAAGCAAGTTAGTGTTGTTTGGGATGCCTATGAGGCAACCAAGGATGCGCATGCTGTTTGCATCCTGACTGAGTGGGACGAGTTCAAGACTCTTGATTATCAGAGGATATATGACAACATGAGGAAACCGGCATTCATATTTGATGGTAGGAACATTATTGATGTCGATAAGCTGCGTGAGATTGGTTTCATTGTTTACTCCATTGGTAAGCCCCTTGATCCATGGCTCAAGGACATGCCTGCTGTTGCATAGATCAGAGATGCGCAGTTCAAGCAGAGCACTGTTTTAAAGTCCAAAGAATCATAGCTTGAGGAAATCAGTTCCATTCTTAACGGATTTTTTCTTAATGGGTTTTTTTTTTTTTGGTTCTTTCTTACTTTCCCATTTCAATGTGGTCAGGATAAAATCTCAAGTTTGGTGAAAGTAAGAAAGCTCTATGTTTTTGCCTTGCATTGAATTCGATGTTCTTAATGTCTTTTTACTTGTCTGTTAGAAGACCTGATATGATATTTGTTTGTTCCAATCTATTATCATAATTAGAATGTTGAATATTCTTGAAGCCGTTTCTCTTACCTTTTTAATTTTTATCAACCAGATATATATATATATATGTTTTCATAGTTCTTTTCTGTCCAAAATATCTTTACATTTTAACATATTTGCATCCATAGTTTAGCCCTCTTTCAAGACTTGGGACACTGGAAAACACCATTGAAAACATATTCTACTTTTTCTTGATGATGATGAATATTCTGCCTTAAATTTCTGAGAAGTGCCCATGACATCTTATAGCAAAATGTTTATTAAAGTTTCAAAGGAGACTTAATTTATCTAAAAATGATTTTATTTAATAAAACCAGTAATTTATTTGAAAATTGATTTTTTTTTTTTATAGCAAAATCAATTAAACTTGTTATTAGATTCTAAAAATTATGTGCACAAATGATTAAAGGATTACATTATCAATACACGTTTCATCCATGTTTCACCTAATTTGACAAATTAAATAATTAAATCTTACTAGCAAAATTGGGAGTTTGGTTCAACCTGCAAAAGGTTGATCAATCACTAAGTTTGAAACCCATACAGAGTTATCTGAGACAAATTTATTATATAATGAAATTTAAATTTTAAAATTGTTTAATTCATTTTGACGTTAAAATAATAATTACAACTGTAAACCTCTTAGTAGATTTTACTGCCATGTTCCGCAAAATCCTTCAACTTAAGGAGCTTGAATCAAGCTATACCTTCTAATTCATAGAAATATAATTTTTATTTTTTGGGGTCAACTTATATAATTATTTGATGCCCATGATAATGAATTCCTCTGGGAGCTATTTGTTAAGAAGACAGGCCGTTTTCATCTCATGATCCACAATTTTTTTTTTGGTCTAAAATGGAAATTTGTGAAGAAATTGATGTACTTGTGCTTACTGGGCACCGTTTTGATGCGGATTCGGTTCCAGAACAAAATATTTCCACGTGGCAGATACCCACTCGCATCCCAAAATTTCTATATTTGTTGGTTTATGACATTCACCTGACTACAGATTCTATACCAGTTAGCCTCCGAAACGAGAATCACAGAGTGGCATCGACGTAATTTTCAGAAGATTCTTACCTCTTTTGGTAATATTACGGACCGCAAAAGTTACGACCCTCGTAGCGCGAAACCAGACCATAGAATGTCTATAAAACCGCGCGCGGGAACTTTACCCTTTTCGGTCCGATTCACCGATCCCTAATTTCTATCATTTCCGTTCAGTGTCCGTTGTATTCATCTATTCCTTCTTAAATTCAACATTTTATTCGTTCAATTCGTTGTTTCCTCTATCGATCGGTTCCAGATTTGTTTCTAGCAGTGTCCCCAAATTGATTCTAGGGTTAGGGTTTTGAAAATTTTCTAATACCCTTCGATCTCAAATCGATTTTCCTGATCCGTATATATTGGCAGTGTATACTAGTTCTTCGCGATCAAAATTTATCTTCCCCGTTTGAAATTTTCCGAACCCTTCTAAAAATTTGAGTGTAAAATTTTCTTATTTTTTTCCCCCAACCAAATTTCCTAAAAGTTTGTATTTTTTTGTTCATTTCCTTTAGATCAGCTTTTAAATTTTTCAAATTAAGGATCTAGGATTTTGGGTTTTGAGGAATAGAGGTTCTATAAGCAGGTGTTTGATTACTTCGTCCTGTGCTTTTGTTAATTATTTGGACGATATTTCTCCAGGTAAAGACCAACTCCTTTAGTTATTGTATAAACATTTTAATTATTATTATTTTTAAATAGCATGTAGTAGCTTTGTTATTATTAGTGTGTTTGGTGGACATATATGTAAATCAAGTTGTTTGTTAAGTGAAATTGTTAGCGCCTAGTTTTATTTATATATTTATTTATTTCTTTGGACTATATAATATAGTTTGCTCTGTATTCTTGTACCTTGTAATAAATAAAATGGGCATTTTCCGGTAAAATTGTTAATAAAAAAGACCGTGCAGGATCTTGACTTTTCTTTTCCTCGAACTTTACATCATGCAGTCCTTTTTCAAGAAAATGTCAATTTTAGTTTAAAAGTAAAATGTATATATATATATATTGGAGAAAAAAACAGATGAAAAGAAAAAGTAAAACCTTTCTGGGTACTTCAACAGTATATGTGGAATCATGTGTTTACGAAATACAAGTCAATGGATCTTAGCACTTGAGATTTTGGACGCATAGAGTTAGAAACTAGACTTACATAAGTGGCTGCATAAGTTTACTAGCGGTGAAACAAATTTGCTGTCCATGTTATGTTGGGGACTGGTAGTATCAAAATGTTTTGCTGACTGGTTATATACTTGTAATATTAATATTAACTTGTGTGGCTTATCCTTCATTTCTATGATTCATGGTTCTGCTGAAAACATACGAAGTTATTGTTTGTATTGCCTGTATGGTAGTTTCTGCTCTGCCTTATTGCTTGTAAATAATTATTTTGATGTTGTGCTCCTGGGTGCTTATTATTATTGTTATTTTCAAAGTTCCTGTTACCCTCTCCAATTCACATGCAAGCCATAGATGTCTAAAACTCTTTTATGCATGCAAAAATAAAACTCTTTGTGCACGTTTAATTTATGTAGCCAAGGCTTGCAGTCGCAGAGAAAAAAATGATAAGCAAACGTCCTTTTGCTGATGAGGATTCTTATGAGGTTGCTTGTAAGCACCCAAGACACTTAGAATGTTCTAATGAGCTTTCTCCAGCTGTGGATATTGTTACTTGTCAGAATCTAACTACAGGTATGAATGGTTGATGATGTGATCATTTATAATTAGGATGACTGGATAAGTCTCTTGGTTAAGGACAGGTCAGTGCTATTTTAATGGTATTCTGCATATTTTTAGCTTTAGAGGCATATTCTAGACTCTGAATCTGAAGTGCAAATAAGGCTCATGCAACATAATCTGGATCCTTAGCTTTATGCATTCCTGAAGGAAAATTGATTCATTTAAATGTAGAACAAAACTGAAGATTTCAATTGTGGTTACTTGATGATAGATTTTGATATTGGTTGATTTAATTTAATCATCTGGCCAGTAAACTTTATCTGAATCAATCATCTTGGCTCTCACCAAGATGGTTGAAAGGATTTTAGTGTTTCTGGTGCTCATGTGTGCAAAGCTTGAAGGCTGAACAGCTGCATTGAGGTTACTTGTTTTCAGTGCTGAAACATGTATAAAGTATAACTAATGGTTCTTGCTACCTTATCTTGATCTTTTTGGATTTAACTTATAACTGACATACTTTCAATATTAAGATGATGAAGGTGACTGCAATGATAAGAAATGTCGAGATGAAGGGAGTCTTTCAAGTGATTCAGTCACTGATGCCACAACAGAGAGCTACAAAGAACAACCTGAAATTTCTGTTTCTGGTAGCATTACCAAGTTATTGTGGGTCAGCAGCAGTATAACTGAAGCTGAAATTAGATCGGAGCCAGCTGCTCATCTATCATTTTTTCCAGAATATTTTGACCATGGACATCACCTCAGGGCTTTACTTCAATCAGATGAGATGTGTTCATCTCCAGTTGATTATCCTCTTCGAAAGCCGGTTTCTATAGGACCACAGTATCAAGCTTATGTTCCAGAATGGAACCAACAAGGTTCAAACCCTTCAAATCATCTAGTTACGTCAGATCTTCAACCTGAGTTCAGGATCATGGTTGATACTGATGAAGAGAAGATGATGGGTACTTGTGTCTTATCCTTGCCTGACCTTGAAGTATCTCAAAATCATTGTATTGAAGATGGTGGAAGCAAAAATGAATGTAGCTGCCTTGACAGGGGTTCTGTGTGCTGTGTGAAACAACATGTCTTGGAAGCAAGGGAGAAACTAAGAGAAAATTTAGGGCAAGAGCTATTCGAGGAGTTGGGTTTCTATGAGATGGGGGAGGAAATTGCTAGGCAATGGACCGAAGATGAAGAGCATACCTTCCTTGAAGTTGTCCTTTCAAACCCTGCATCATTAGGTAAGAACTTTTGGGACCATCTCTCATTGGCTTTTCCTTCCCGAACACGCAGGGACCTTGTAAGCTACTATTTTAATGTCTTCATGCTTCGGAAGCGTGGTGAGCAGAACAGGTGTGACCCACTGAACATTGACAGTGATGATGACGAGTGGCAAAAAGTTGAACTCCGAATTCCCGAGGATGATGAGGACTCAGTTGTGGAATCTCCCAATGAAGATGCTCCTGCTTATTATCAAGGAGACTTTTTAGAGGAATGCCATGAAGGCATTGAGGATGCAGATGAGGTAGATGCTTGCAAAGATGGTTTTGATGTGGTACATAGGCATGGAACTGATGAAGAGGATGGAGGTGACATTGATGATGAATCGGGTGCTTATATTAAGAATTCACCTGGTGATTGGGTTGGTGGCAATGTTCACATTAAGCTTTCTGGTAAGATTCCTAGTTATAACAGAGAGGATTATGATATTCAGGATGATTCATGCTCATCATTTGAGTATCAGCGAGACAGGGTAGAACAATGCAGTCCACTTGATGAGGGGATTCAATTCTGTGGTCCACTGCATGAGGGGGTTCGGGCAACCGATGCCAGAGACTGCAGCGTTGAATGACATGCTTACTTATTTAATATTCTAGAAGGAAGCATCTGGGGATACCTCTACGGACCCTGCAATCATAAAGCATAGATAATCAAATAAAATGTATAGGAGTCTGACTTCTCTCTATAGCCGTTAATGAGAAAAGCTGTTTCAGCTGCCGTAGATTAGAGGATCCGTCAGTTGGGTGACCATTTCTCGATTTAAGACAGTTTTATGGGCACCATTTCTTAGAGCCTGTTCGACGTAATGAAGATCGAAGATTATTTTATTGGTGACAGATAATTCCCCTTTCATAAATAGACATTATCGTTTATCTCATGAAATTTTTACTCATTTTGTAAGAGGGTGGCATCACAAGAAGTATTTTTAAAATGGGCGGTTAATGTCCATGGGTGTGTCAAAAAGGAACTCACATGGAAACTCGCCTTAAGCATGCATCGTGTCATCTGCAAAAACTCTCCGTGACCAGTTTCTTGTGAACCTCAACTCTACTGTTTGGAGGCTGAGGTTTTCTTTTGAAGTAAATAAAATTTCAATTTGGCACACAGCTTCTCTTTGTATTTCTCTTATTTTAGGTGTATACGCTTCTGGGCATCATGTTTCTTTCTTATTTTTGGCTGTATTTCACATTAAGCAAGATGTCCTTGCTTTCAATGTCGGTTTTAATAATTATATTACACACAAAGCTGAGCAATTTTTGTTTGTTTAGTACTTATTTTATCTTGAACTTTTGCTGGGCAGCCATCGTTTTCTCAGTATCATATGAGATAAAGGAGTAGGATGGTATTTCCATATTAAAGTTCCAAGTAGTCATCGTTGAATCATCATTTTGGCTTGTCATTTGTTCTTTATTTCAGAATATGGATCATGGTATTATTGGGGTTGTGGTAATCTTATGAAGCATAATAAAACATGTGAATTTCTTACACGACCATCGGGGTTGTGGTCAACTTTATCATCTCCATGTAATCCATGTAATTGATCTGACCTTTTAAGTGGGTCACGTACAACACCCAGATCAGTTTTGTAACATGTTTTACTTTGAAGGGCTTGGTGTTGCTAATATAGATGGTGACCAAACAAGATGAAATGCTTAGTGTGGCTGATATAGTAGGTGACCAAACATGAAAAAACAAAAATCCATGTTTTTTCTTCTTTTTTATTTATTTTTTACTTCATTCAAATTAACTAGGCTAGGTACATCCACGAGTCTAATGAAATTGCAATATAAAATCACAAAAGCAAGCCCTCAACCCCCTAAAGAAGCAGAAAACACCAAATTTTAATGGTATATATTATTTTGTCTAACTTGGGGACGTGCTCTTTTGAGTATTGGTTATTGGGTTTTCAGCAATTAGTCTAGCATATTCTATTCCTTGCCAAATCTAGCCAGAACAGTTGTATTTCTATGGGCACAGAAGTCCAAGTAACTTCGTGTAAAAGTGGTTCACATTAAAATAACAAAGCAAAGCCTCTTAGTCCTAACACTCTAGGGGCTATGACAATTAAACAATTATGGCTGATGAAACCATGGGTTGGAAGAGTCAACCTTTTAAACAATTGAGGCCCTGTAATTGCATCATGATTAACAAGATAACATAAATTAAACGAAGAGTGAGGCATGCTACGTCACTCTATATAGAATACGCCTTTTCTTCCCATAACGCTAACAAGTAAAGAAAATTTACATTACTGACAATTTTGTTTTGGTCCATATAACTACTAGAATTTCTCTTTTTACACGTTTATTTTGCTTGTTTATCTCAAATATGGTAAGAATATGACTCTATAGCCTAATTGGCTAACCATGTATAAACTACATGTCCAATTTTCATAACTAGAATTGCAATCCATTGTACATAGAAATTTAATTAGAAACACAAATAACATAAAGGAATTGAAAGGTGGGAGCAATCATCTTTTTCATGAAAACCCTATCCACCGATATGAAACTTGGTATGCACACCTTTTCCATACCATGCCTGGTTTTGGTTTATATATATATATATATATATATATATATATATATGTATGGTCGAAGATTGCTCCGCTTTCAATATGGACAAGCCGAAAATGACCTTTACTCTCCTTCAATAGAAACATAGAATAATAATTTGTAGGGGGAAAGAGGTATATTTATTTATTTTTCTTAAAACTTATTGTGAAAGTACCATTTTCATCTTCATTGATCTTTCTGATCTTAAAAAGGCCCATACCCACCTTGATTATGTCATACTTTGCAAGAGTTTGGTTGAAAGTCTAGTTCATATTGATTTTAACTTATTATTAACTTATAATTCATTGCGTATTATCATCATCTAGCAGCTAATATTAACAAGGTAATTGAATGCACTTGGATTAGTAGTATTACAAACTCTGTAACTTGAGCAGACATTAGAGAGTCACCGCCATTCATTGGCGCCCAAATTATCACTCTTATGGAGGGCTGGCCAAGGAGTTTAGGAGCAAGACAATTGAAGGAATGGTTAAGTCGGTTTAGCACTACTCTTTCAAATTATATTGCTAAGCAATGCCCAAGTCCCAAAAAGAGCATTAAGGTTAGCGAGTTTAAATCTTTTATGTAAATCGGCAAGTGGGACTCACTGTTCCTCCATTTATAAGCATTCCTTCCATGCAAAGATTTCTGTCAACTGCCAAATATAACATCCAACCTTAGAGAGAGAGAGAGAGAGAGTGAGTGTGTGTGGTGTGATCCTCTTGCTCTCTTCTTTATGTTTTTGCTTTGTGCTCACTACTGGCATAGCAGTGGTGGCAGAGCGTTCGACCTATTTCAGGGTACGCAATTGTGGGAGAGAGGGAGAGAAAGAAGACCATGAGAGTTCATTTTGAGTAACCAGATCTTGTTCTTATTGGAAGAGACTGTGAAACCCAAATGGTTATTCTCCAAACACATGGAAAAAGAAAGCAATTTTGTGATCTGCTTCTGAAACTTTCTCGTTTGTGATCTGGGTCTTTTTGCATTCCTCTGTTTCTTGGACTTTTGCCTTATCTTTTCTCTTTGGCGTGCTACTGGAATGTGATGGGAAGTTTTCGACTTTCTTGGATTATTAAGAGCTTGCACTTTGATTTTTGTTCTGGGTTTCTTTTGCTTGTCTTCATTGTTGCTTGATCAACAAACGTGATGAAGCAAGATCAAGAAACGAGGCACTTCTGCAAGCTCTGCAAAAAGTGTTTCTCGAGTGGAAAGGTCTTGGGAGGTCATATGAGGTCGCATATGGTGAAGAATTCAGCGAAAATGGAGAAGAAACACGGTAGGACCAACATGGATACTGAAGGAGATGGTGAGCCGGCCGGTTATGGCCTAAGAGAAAACCCCAAAAAGTCATGGAAATTTTCTGGGTCAGGCCGGGAAATTTCAGGGCCAGAGAATCTCTGCAAGATATGTGGCAAAGTATTCGATTCAATGAGAGCTTTGTTTGGTCATATGAGGCATCACTCAGGCAAACGAAGAAAAGGAATTCGCTGCAAAGAATGCGGGGAAGAGTTTGAGTCGCTGAGGGCTCTTACTGATCATACAAAGAGTCACCCAGAAAGATTTAGGGTCTCCAACCAATCAAGTTCCGTTTCAACCCAGAAGCTATTTGTGGAGAGCCAATATAGCAGTGAAACCTCGGGGGTGGTCCGGAGGAAAAGATCGAGAAGATTGAGGTACAGGATTTCTACAAACTCTTCTTCTGCTAATTTGACTGAATCTTCTTCATATGTTGCTGAACCTGAGCAAGAAGTACTAGAGGTTGCTGTTACCTTGTTGATGCTTTCAAAAGGTATTCGACACTGTGGTCGAGATAGTTCAGTCACTGAGTCTTCCGATAACAATTCTGCAACTTTTGAGGTTAAATCACCGAATCAACGTCATCTAGTGGTGGGTAAAGACGGTGGAAATAGTATCTGTGATGATGATGAATCTTTGAAGACGAAGAAACCAAGGCTGGAGAGACTGAAATCTACCCTTTCCATGGTTATGAATGCTTTTGATGAAAAGAAAGTATCTGAATTCTGTGAAAACCATTCTGGGTTTGCAAGTGTTGAGGAAAAGGTTGTGAAAATGGAAGTTTCCATTGAGAGGTTTTACAGGGATGTATCATACAAGATGCCCAGCATGGATGGTGAATCTGCATTTGAACTGGACGATACTGAGATTAAGAATAAAAGTCATAATGGGATGAGGATGAGCGTTGACCCCCTTGAAGTAGAATCAGATGAGAATTTTAGAGAGGAAATAAGATTGGTGAAGCCTAGCTTGAGAAATGCAGCCATGGTTGATGCCTGTTTTGACCAAGTAAAAGACTCTTGCACCAAGAAGATGTGTGCTTCTTCAGCATCTGAAACTTCTGATGATTCCCCGAGGAAAGATGTATACAAATGCAGGACTTGCAACAAGATTTTCCACTCTCATCAGGGACTTGGAGGCCATCAAAAGATCCATAGGACACCTAAAAGCTCTTACACATTGCAGATTGAAGATGACCCTGAAAGTTTCTGCAACACGAAAACTTTTTCTGAAATTGAGGCTAAGTCCAAGGTCGTCGAGATTGAATTCAACGAGGATTTAATGGTGCAGGAGATGGATAAAGAGACAGTGACAAATAACGAGGGTAAGGAGTTCAAATGCCTTGTGTGCTTTAAGGTTTTTGCATCAGGCCAAGCTTTGGGTGGTCATAAGAGAGCTCATTTTATCAAAGGCTCTGAGACCGGAGCAGAACAGATCGCTTTACTGAAGCAAGAGCTTTCTGATACATGTGATGAGGACATTGATGATCATATTGTGAGAGCTGAGGACGAGGCCAAGGCTGGTATTGAGCTCAAGTCCTGGTGGCGCAAAAATGACCATAAGCATGGGCTGCTTGTCGGTCCAATGCCGAACTGAGAAAATTGATTACATCCATGGCTCACTTCAAACTTCCAGGGAATTTTGTAGCTGGTTTGAGCATTACTAGTACAGAGGTAAACCTTCCCCTTGCTCCAACCAACAAAAAAATTAAGAAAAAGGAAAAAGCTTCCCTTTGCTGCTCGTGGCGTACAGATGGCAGTCCCAGCAATTTTTTTCTTTCTACTTTGATATTTTCAATCAGAGGTCCTTTTCCATCTGAAGAAAGTTCCATGGTTGCAAAATTGAAGTTTGTGATTAATTGTGCGTCTTCGATGCTGCAATTGTAACTTTTCGTCCTTTTGCTCTCCTAGTTTTATTCCAAAATTGCCGAACAAACAGATAGGAAGAATTCTTTTTCTTTTCTTTTGTGAATGAATGATGAACAGAGTAATCCCAATGTTTTGCTGTTAATTCTCTATAGTTGTAGCTCATTCTCATTCTTTTCTTGTTCTGTTCTTAATTTTTTGCTGTGTTGAAGAATAAAACAGAGAACACCACCTAGTTCTGATTCTTTTTTCTGTGATGGAAGTTTCTCTAGGACCATTAAACCAAATGGCCAAAAAATGGTTTTTACCTGATGGTGCTTGTTTAATGCTGGAGGCCAAATAGGCCAATCTTGAAAAAAAACACTTCTATTTGTACTGAATATACAAAAAAGGAAGTGAGTGTTGGGTGAGAGGAACTTGAAGCTGGACTGAAGCAGCAGGAATAGATTCATTAGCAGACCAGGCCATGGAGCTGAAGTCGGTGTGACCTTAAAATATAGTGAAGAAGTTCAGCCAATGGCATGTCAGATTGATATTTGTTTAATGGAGACAGAATGGCAAGTGTTGTGTGGTGGATTAATTGTATGAGTTTTGGGTTTGGAAATTTACCATAAATGAGATCATGTGAAATGGTCATGTGAGAATGGGTGCCATCACACTTTGAATCAGTGCTCTGGCCATGTGCATTTCTTTAACAAGTTTTATAAGATGAACAGGGTGTCCTCTGTCCACCCACCCCTACCGCTCTGCGTACCACTATGCTTTAGACGTAATTTTTAATCTTCCTTTTAAACTAATAACTCCAGGGACACTTGAGCCAAGTATAAGATTTCTTACGTTCATGACTTTAGGAATGGTTAGATTTAAAAGTTTAATTCCTAATTCTTTATATACACACACACACACACATATCAATTGTTATCACATGAATTATCAATAACGAAAAAATAAAAAATAATTAAAAAGGCTTTGAAAGTCCAATTGTTTAATCTGACCCATCAGGAAAGTAGTTGACCTTGCGAACCGAAATTGAGAAATTTTATTTGCCGTCCAATTTGAACTTTATATACACACTCCTCCATTGTTAAATTTTTAAGCTAGAGAGGAGTGTGGGCCAACACCTGAAGCGGTGAGGACATGCTCAATATGTAATGTGGTTTACAAATACCATTCTGCCGGTCGGAATTAACTTATTTTTAATGGTGAATCTTATTACTTATCTTGTGTTACAGTACTTGTCCTTCTAGTATTCTAATCGCCCTCTTACCCTCTTTCATCACTTTAACAGTGTATTAAGTACTACTATTTACAAGTTCTACTGATTGTCTAAACTTGGAAATCCCTACTCAAACCCTAATTATATATTGGAAATCCCACGAGATAATATTTCTAGTTGGTATCTTACTTTCATCAAATTGGTATTCTAAAATTTATATATTTGATTTGAGAAAATCCGAGTGTAATTGAGGCTGTCACGTTTTCTACTTCTGTTGTCATCAATTAGAAACCCCTTTCTTTTTTTTCCTTTTTTTTTTTGTACATAATCAACGAATAAGTTGGTAGATAGGTAATGGCATTAAGTTATATAACTCTTAAATTAGAGAACAAAGTCTAAAAACGAAGTTGTAGAACTCTAAATAGGACCTTGTTTGTCATCTTGCTGGAAGTTGTTTTTGTAAATAAGTTTCGATTTAACAAGAAGTTTCGAGCTTAGTTATATCTCTTTAAGGTAAACAAGAACTAAACTTTTAGATAGCAATTACAAAACCAAACTACAAAATCTTCGTTAAGAGAAATAGGTTTGATGGAGACGCACTTCATACCCGTGCAATTTATTACATTTACTTTACATCGTAGAAAAGGAAACTCGTAGATAAAGAGGGATGAAAATACAGTGGTTTAGGCGCAGCAACAGGAGGGCACGGGTAATGACGAGCATGAGGCAGGGACTACAAATATCAACTTACTTCTTCTATGGTAGTTCTGCAGGTTTAATATTCCATATGTCTTTAGCGTATTCGTGAATGGTTCTGTCACTGCTAAACTTGTATGACCCAGCTGTATTCAAGATTGCCATTCTCGTCCATCTCTGCACCAGCATCAGTTATACATACAAATAACAATAAATAAATTAGAATAGCAAAATGTGAGAAAAATGCATATATGACATTTTAAGTAAGGTAAAACTTGTCTATTGCAATTCTGGAATTTTAGATTAGATTTGAACGTTTCACTAATATTATATCCAAATCTTACAAAAACCATAATATTTTAAGGTTGTTCCACATATTTCATATGGCTATAAATTGATTGGACATGACTAATAAGAAGTTAGATATATGAACGAACTACGCACGCAAAGAGATACTTTGTAACTTACCCTTTGGTCCCGATATGCTTCGTCAACTTCATCTTGGCATTCTATGTAACTGGGGAAGTCCTGGCCCACAAGAAAATAATCTGCACGTCCATAACCTTCGTTACCTTCTAAGGATCCCATCAGTTCGTCATAATTGCAAGGGCCGAAAACACCACTTCTGACAAATTCCTTGACTTCTTCAAACCGTGGGTCAGGAACGAACTACATCCAGATACCAGCTAGGTTAGAGCGTGCATTGAGAGTAGAATTAGATAAAGGGAGCAAATAGTTGCCTTTCCTGTTTGCTCATTACTTCTGAAGCGAAAACAATTGCAAGGCTGACCAAAAAAGATTTATCTTTTCACTCGCCTCATATTCAATGCCGTTTGGAAGTGGAAACAATGTCACTTAGTTGGTACCAATAGAGTTATGCAAGTATTCATAACTTGTTATTAAGGCATACCTTCCCCTCGGCTCTTTCTTTTCTCAGCCCAGCAATCTCATGAGCCTTCGCACCAAAAAGGAAAAAGTTGTCTTCTCCAACCTCTTCTCTTATTTCAACATTGGCTCCATCCAAAGTGCCAATCAGGATGCAACCATTCATTGCAAACTTCATGTTGCTGGTTCCACTGGCCTCCATCCCTGCAGTACTGTAGAGAAGGAGAGAGAAACATAGAGGAATTCAGCAATATAAACTCCCATTGGTACTAAACAGAGAAAACTTTTTCCAAAAACCATCCCAGTAACCTAAAATTAACTATATCATGAATGACAATGCATTACCTGATATGCTGTGAGAGTTCACTTGCAGGAATCAGCAATTCCGCAACACTTACATTATAATCTGGGACAAACACGACCTAATACAGCAAGAAAAGTGAATAACCTTACATAGGAGTCATGCTAATAAATTTACAGCAACTAATGGACACATACCGACAGAATTGAATTCTTTCACTGAGAACTCAAAAACAATTGGTCAAATATTAGTTTAAAAATTCAACTACGAATCCATATTAACTGTTACTAAGACGTATGCCTAACATGTGCAGTTGAGGTCCAACAGGATTGTAATACCGTCCATACCTTCAGCAAGTCACCTATTTCAGGATCATGATTTACTGTAGCACCAACATCTGTGATAAATTTCACAATTCTCTTCGCCTGAACATATGTAGCAAACGCTTTTCCCCCAAATATACAAACTCGGGAACAAATTTTGCATTCCTTTCTGAAGCACTCATTTCTTTCATCTTTTGTAGCGATAAACAATTCCTAAGATATTCAAAAGTTGCCTTTTGTATTCATGAATGCGCTTCACCTGGAACATAATCAATAATTAACACATTTACAGTGTACCATCTAAAAATGAAAAGCACATGGAAAAATTTATAACTTTATATGTAAAGAATACCACCAACCAAGCACCAAGTTGGGCTCCAAAATTGCAAGGTATGAGAATATGCATGAGATTTGCAAATAATTGATTTTGTCCATGTAGACTATATCAAGAAAATGAACCATGACCTAGGTAGTTGCAGTATGATGGTTGGATATCCAGTTCAAATTTTATTAAATTATTGAAAATAGCAATGTTATACATAGTTTCCAAAGGAATTAAACATTACCCAATTATCTAATAGTTCCTTCTACCTTCATCTGATAATAAACATCATTTATTCTTCCTGTAATGGTTGAAATTCCAAGAAAATTACCTGGATGTCAAACAATGCATCAGGACTGACAGAATACCCTGTTTTTTCTTTGATGAATGCAACAACTTTCATTTTGTTGGTCCTCTTTGCTGCTCTCCATTGGGTTTGGAGATCCTCATTATCAGCAAACTATCAGATAATCATGAACCTCCGATTAGCATCTATCATAGAGACAGCACTTTGTATAACTTAATTATAAGTAACTATTAACACAAGGACTAAGACAATCCTGCAAACCAGAGATTTGAAAATGGTGGATACCTTTCGTAATTCTGCTAGTCTTTCAGTGTTTAGAACCCAGTCCTCTGTGCCAATTCGATCTGTAATTAGTTTACTCAAACCTGGATTACAGAACCGGATCCATCGTCTAGGAGTCACCCCATTTGTTTTGTTTTGGAATTTCTCAGGCCACAACTGCCCAAATCATAATGGAAATATCAACAACAGCATATCTTGCAAATTTTTAGGACATCATTTTAAATCGAATTATTAAACTACATGACATAATGATTACAGAGTGAGAAAAAGAATAAGCTTATAATATAATTACCTTGAAAAATGCATTGAATACTTCGTCCTTTACTATTTCACTATGTATCTCAGCAACCCCATTTACTGCATGACCACCCACAACACAGAGATTAGCCATACGAACCAACTTTGGTGGTTCTGGTACTGGCTCTGGCAGCACCTGTTCATCCTCCTGAGGGTCTTTCTCTTCAGATCCATCTTTCTCTTCAGATCCATCTTTCTCCTCAGATCCATCATTCTCCTCAGATCCATCTTTCTCCTCAGATCCATCTTTCTCATCAACAAGAAGTTGAACTTCTCCAGAATTTTCAAGTTCCTCACTGGGAACTATAATGGAGCTTTCTTTAGGCTTAACAAGTAAATCAGCAAAAGCAGCAGGCAAATCCACATTTTCTAATATTCTCATCTCCTTCAGTTTCTTCTCTATTAGGTCGGAATCTTCTGTACCATACTCTGAAACTATGGTTTGAATAAGCTGAAGAATAAAATATAGACGGAATTAGAGTATATACAATAGATAAGAAAGTATTAATTTACATGTACATCCAGTATCACCTCCTCATCTATCAATTCAATAATCTCAACATGTCGAGGAAGCAGTTTTTGCATAAGTTCAAAACTCCACTTCTCCAGTGCCTCAGGAAGAACAGTATGATTTGTATATGCAACAGTTCTGACACAAAGACAAGACTACATAAGCAATAGACATCACTAAACTCGAACACACATAGGAACCATATCTTTATTCCATAAAAAAAACATTGCTCCTGATAAAATTTTCACTTAATATAACAATTCAACTTGGTTACATCTGATCCTAGTTTCAGTGTTCCAGATAAACTAGTGTCACTTAGTAATAGAAGAAAAAGGACAAGATAATCCCATCAGCAATGACCTTGTCTCTTACTGGTAGGTCCTAACATCTTTATACTAAACCCCAAAAAGATTGGTTCAAAAGAAGAAGCTTGCTCGAAAAAGCAAAGGTTTCAGCTCAAAACAACACCAACACTTTTTCCTCTGGTTCAAAGCACACTAACCCCATAAGTCTTCAGTTCAAACTATTCTAACTAGCTCATACATGTGGGAAGAGGAAACTGCATATGCCTTGAAATTAGTATATGAGGCCCAGAGAGTCCATGAACCCAAAAAAAAAAAGCTAAAACACATAAATAGAAAAATAGAAAAGAAAAAATATATATATTTCACATTAGATTTTGAAATCATTTCACAATACCATACAAGAGACATACAGTTTCTATCCATGCATGTCCTAAAACAGCCCATGAAGGTACCTTTGAGTGATATTCCAAGCCTCTTTCCAACTTAAACCCTTCAAATCAATCAAAATTCTCATCAGCTCTGGGATGCAAAGAGTTGGATGAGTATCATTCATCTGCACTGCAACCTTCTCAGGGAACTCTTCCCAATTTATGGAAGATCCAGATCTTTTCTCAAAACGAGCAATGATATCCTGGAGAGAAGCTGAACATAAAGTATATTGCTGCTTCAAACGAAGGATCTTGCCCTCCATCGATTCATCCCCAGGGTAAAGTATATAGCAAATCTATAAGCAGTACATAACAAAATGAAAAAGATAAGTTTGGAATCAGGACCTGTGAAAATAGAAATAAATGAAGCACAAATATTGTGAGTCAGAATGTGAGAAACATAGCCAGAGTCCCCTCATCTTCCCCACCCCAAGAAAAGTGAAAGGAAATAAATAAATCAAATGTTATCGTCAAAGTAGATCTAAACCAACAAGAATACAAGATCACAATATGTTTAAGAGAATAGTTAAACAATTATGAGCTGCTACAAACCTTTTCAGCATTTGCTAGGGCCTCATATGCTTTGGTATGCTCCCCAGAATTAAAAGCAAATAAATCCAAATCTTCAGATGGAGCTTTTGTTGACCAAAGTCGAAGGTTGATCGTGGTTTTAGTTTTGTAACCCGGTATTGGAACATCATATGCAGCAGCCTGTATATCTTCTCCTCCAATCCAATGCCTTTTCCCATCTGCTCCAGAAACAACCTTGCCATAAAATTTTACAGGATATGAGACATCATTTCTCACAATTTCCCAGGGACTGCCCATCTGCAATGAGAAAACATAATTATTGAAAGAACTTGGGATGGAACAATGAATTACTTTAGATGGGAGATATTTAACAGAAAGTACGCATACCTCAAGCCAATCCTCAGCAACCTCTTCCTGACCATCTTTTGTAATACGCTGTTTAAATAAACCATATCTGTATCTAAGTCCATAACCCCATGCTGGATAATTTAAAGTTGCCAAAGAATCCAAAAAGCAGGATGCCAACCGCCCAAGACCACCATTTCCAAGCGCAGCATCTGGCTCCTACCAGCCAAGGAAGTAATTAGCTGCATAGTATATCCCATACATTGAACAAGGAAATCACAAACCTCACCTGAGAAGCTATATTTTCTAATTTGTGTCCAAGCTTGGTTAAAGCCTCTGCATAAGCACCTGTGACCTCTAAATTACCGATTGCATTTAACAGTGCTCTACCCTACAAGAAGAAAAAATATGGAACAATACACCTATAATTAATCAATGAAATAAAATTAAAATGATTTGTCTGCTTATGGAAGCAAAGTGGGAGCTTCATGACAAACCTGTAGAAACTCCATTGACAAATAATATGCCTGTTTAACATTCAATTTATCATAATAATCATACGTAGCATTCCAGTTGATGATGAGAGCATCACGAACACTTTGTGCAGTTGCAAAGAAAGCCTTTGGAGGCTCAAATTGCTCAGGAGAAAAAAATGGGGTGAACTCTGCATGATATTTGATACTTGAAGCAACGGATGCAGCATCTATTGTGAACGGACTGACGGTGGTTGCAGCTTCTAAATCAAAGTATGAAATATAATAATGTAAGATTAGTTAAAATATAAATAACATTGTACTATAGTTACATAAAAGTAAGGATAATTTTCTCAGAAAAAAGTTAGTCCTGATCTAGGAACTAATTATGTATCACCATGTCAACATCAAAAAAGGATCCAAATCCACCAAATGATGTGTGCCATCCAGGTAATCAGTATGACAACAATTCAGTTCAACTATATGATTTTTAGCCAGGAACTTCCATTTCCAAAACACCCTCAATGAGGTAAACATCATTCAATGAGTGTTTGGAACTAGGTGGTTGATGATGAAATCATCGAAAAGCGCAACTTTATGTGCAGCTAAACGTACTAACGCATCAAATGCTAAACGTACTAACGCACCAAATTGTGGATCTCAATCCCTCTTTGACACCGACAAGTCAAAACTGCGAATAATTAGACATAGAATACCCAATATCAACTAGTATCTCTCATTTTTTATTTCTTCAGAACAACATGGTAAACAAGAAAAGATAAGTCACTCTCATTGGCAACAAACCAAAACAATCACCACACCAAACTAACAAGAGCATCCGTTCATATTGGACTTACAGTGAACGTAATTTCGTCCTACAAAACTTAGAAAAGCATACAAAAAAGCCGGCATCCCACACTATTAAGTCTCTCTCTTTCATATTACCATTACACCTCAACAAGTAAGCCAGAATAATTAAAACTTAACAACCATTAATTAACTTTAAAAAAAGCCACAAAGGAGGAACATAACAAATCATAATCAAATGAAATGAAATACTAAAAAAAGCAGAAAGAAAGACAAGCAATGGAGATGATCAGGACCTTGCTCGGTGATCGGATCCTTTAGTTTCTGTGTTGGCTCACTGGAGACATTCTTCACCGAAAACGACCTCCTCAATGGCCGTGGATTGAAGGTTCTGATCAATAACAGCCTCGATTTGCTGCTCTTGCAGCTGAAATCGATCAAGCTAGAACGAGAATCGTAATGCGAAAACGACGCCGCTCTAGTCCACGTTGCTGATAAATGCGAAGCAGCCATTAGAGCACTTTGTCACTCCTCTCCCTATCTCTCTCTCTCTCTCTCTCTGCGTGTATCCGAGATCACAGACTCAGAGCTCAGTGATACAGAGTGGGTCTCTCTCTCTCTCTGACTTCTTATCCTTTTCACGAGCTCCGTCTCTCGTTCGCTCACACAAATCCCAAGTGAAAACTCCATCGTCAAAACGAAGGCCATCACACTCGCGAGCCCCACGCCTCCATCATTAGTTTATTACTACATGCTTCGAGTTCTGACTTCCTGCACTCAGGTTTTCCTGCAACCGGTCGCTTTCTTCGAAACAAGCAGGAATTTAGCCACGCGTTGGGTTATGGTTGGGCTGTTTAATGCGAGTGCAGCATTCACCAGGTTTTAACTGCTGCAGATGATCTTTAGTGGTCACGCAGATCTTTTGGGTACGTGACAAATGCTTCCATGTAAACTGTCACATGTCAGCACCTTGTTTGTTTCATAAGCTTAAATCATTCATATTTTGGACAATTTTCAAGATTTTTTTAATATTTAGAATTGTTTATTCTACTTTTAAATTCAACAAAAAATGATAAATTTTTTGCCTGAGTCACACGTCACCTATATTTTACGGACGTAATTTACTTGAGCTTTTACTCTTTTTTTTTTTCTTTTTCTTTTTATATTTTGTTTTGTATCATGTGCTGAATTTCATTTTTTAAAATGATTGAATGTAAAAATAAAAACTTTACTCTTTTTATATTCGAGTTAACTATATAACGTAATTGTCTCAACCCACATTTTACAAATGTTTTTGTTAGGAGACTAATATTTTTTTTTTCAAGTTGTATGTAATTTATTTAATTTAAAATTTAATTAAAATTTATTAATATTAATTAAATTATTCAACAGAGTATAAATTTGAAAGGAAATAAAAAAAAAGCAAATATAAAATGAATTAAATTTTCTGTTTGTATTTTTCCTTTCCTTTTACATTTATAATAAAATAAAAATACTAACAAACAGTTTTTAAATTGAATAACTTATACATAGTAGTAAAAAACAAACACTTTCCTAAACAAGCCCTTAGCTATCTCTAAATACCAATAAGAATGAAAATTATGATTGAAAATATTTTTCGCATACTTTATTGATTTTATAAATAAAATTGTATCATAATTTTTTAAAAAACTAAGTCAAATTTTTAATGTTTAATTAAAAAATATTTTGAAATAATATATAGAAAAAAATGAAAAATACAACAAAAATATAATAGTACAAATAATCGTAAGCTTGATAAAATTTTGGCAAACCCCCCCCCCTAATTTTTAAAAAGAATAATTTGGAATAATATATATATATATATATAAGTTTAAGTTCTCTTCAAGTTCTGAAAAGAACAATTATTTGCGTTTAATTTGTCTGACAAATTCACAACCAAAAAAATCAGTTTTATTTATTAGTTTTTGGAATACAAACATATTAGAGTGACAAGCTAAGGTTGACTTGTTGAAAATTTAGATGGGGCTATGCTAAAGCATGCACTACAATGCCGCATTGACATGACTCTACTACGAACATTACATTACATGGGATGCCACCACCTTAAACTCAATATCAAACCCACCAAATTCTTACACAACGTTATTCAAAACACAATCACATTGATAATGTGAATATGGTGGTCGTTAAGACACATATAAATTATACAAAATGTTTATAATCCACCATCAGTATGTGGATGATGAGTCAAACAGTGACTGAGGACCAAGGTCACTACTGGTTTGCACAATACAAGCAGTGGGTCCCTTGCGTTATACGGGACCCAGTCGTTGGTCTCAACTTGCAACTTCTGAGTATCAAAATTTTTTAAGTACACAGTGTCGACGAGGAAAAATTTTAATATTCAGAGTTGGTACTCAGCTTTAATAATACCAACTTCAACTTCTGAAGTACCAAAATTTTTTTCCAGCGAAGAAGTACACAGTGTCACGGACGCAGCCTCTAGCCTTTTTGGCCGTCGTTGGTAGCTGGAAAAAAGCGGAATAGGATGACAAGAGGTGTCCCATATATCTTATTTTAGTGTTTAGTGAGCTGATAAAATTTCGGATAAAAAAATTTTGGATTTTCATTTTTTCAAATTTTTAACTGATGTCTTATCCCATCTGTTTTCGCGGTCCGATAAGAAAAAAATAAAATTTCACACGTCTCTTTTAAATGGTTTATATATTAAAACCTAAAAATGTAAAATTAAAGTAATTTATAATATATATTATAAACATATAAATTAAATTAACTTAAAAAAATATTAATATTTAAACTATAATATATATTTTAAATTATTTTTAATAATTTATAAATAAATCTGAAATAATTCTGTCCATGTTCACCAAACTTATTAAGTTCTTTCTCTTCTTATCCATCAATAAAATTTTAAACTCTTTTTGTTCACTGATAAAATTTTAATAAAATTTTAAATTGATAAAATTGATACTTTCTTTTAGTTAAAAAAAAAAATTCTCTCTCTCCTTTATAAACCTTTATGATTTTTTTTTTCTATTTCTCTTTTAAATTTCTCCTAATTTATGCTGGAGACATTGTTGCTAACCTTGTCAGCCTAGGCTAGCACAGATGCCCAAATCAAAACCCTTGTTCTCTTCCTCGTCTTCGAAAGGCCTTCAAGGAGGAAGCAGAAACTCCAAGCAAGCTTCAAACTTTTTCCATCAGAGCTCGCCTCCAAATGGCCTTTAACCATCATCATCACCAACCCCACCTCCATCAAAATCCTCCTCCTCCTTGCTGTAGCAGTAGCTGCTGTTTTAATTCCAGTTGTGGTTATGGCTGTAGCAGTGTCCAATCCCAACACCATTCCCCACTACCACCCTCAGACCCACTTCTCCAAGCTATTGCTTCTCAGCTCCTTCAGTCCAATCCAACACATTCTTATGCGAAGCTTTATACCCAAAAACTTCAACCTCACAATCAATTTCAACACCTAAAACAGCAACTTCATCAACAAGAACCTTCTCCTCCACCACAACAACAGCAAGCCCATTCAATCATTTCCTCTCTCCTCTGCCGCATCGAAGCCCTCGAAGCCTCTCTTCGCCAGTTCTCTTCATATCGTTCTCGGTCTTCGTATTCACACTCTCTCCGAGACTCGGCTGCTCGTGTTATTCAAACTCACTTCCGCGCCTTCCTTGTCCGCAGATCACGAACCCTGGGGCAACTCAAAGACCTTGCTTTGATCAAGTCCGCTTTCAACTCTCTCAAATCCTTGCTTTCCAACGATACCCACTTCGATTTTCGTGCTCTTTCTCGAAATGCCATGGATTTGCTTCTCAAGCTCGATTCTATTCAGGTAAAACCATTCATGGGCATTTGTAAATTTCTTCTGTTATAAAAATTTCTCCTTTTTAGATTTATTCCTGCGCTCTGTTTCAGGGTAGTGATCGGATGGTTAGGGATGGTAAAAAGTCTATTAGCAGAGATTTGGTTCGGTTTTTAGAGTTAATGGACGGGGTTGCTACGAAAAGGAATGGGCTTTCCATCAAAGCAATGAAGAATGACAGGTTTGGTAGAAATGGTGACAAATCTAGGCCTCTTTTGGGTAGTAAGTTCGGTAATTTGGATGTAGACCGTAGAACAATAATTGGGAAATTGAGGGACAGAGTTGAAAAGATTCGTGGGTTTGCTAGAGTTTCTGATAATGATGAGGAACATGTTGAGCTTGAAGGATTTCAGCATTTTAGTAACGATGATGAGGAAGAGGAATACCCTAGAGTTGTTATAAATGGAAAGAATGGACGAATTAGAAATGGGGTTTTGGTTAAGAGGCATGGGGTTCAATCTAGGGTGAAAAAAAGTGTCAGCTTTGCTGAGGAGGATGGGAATGTGTTCAAGGTTTCTAACAACACCCATGAGTCGTTTTCAAATGGAGATGGTACTTGCTTGGATGATAGTGGTTCCAGCGATGATCATGAAGAGCTTGTGGAGAAAATTTGCAGTGAAGTTGAAGAAATGAAGAGCTTGTCCCAGGGGACTGAGGATGATGAGGAAGAACACATGGAGCCCAATGAAGAGGAAAGGATAGCTAGAGCCACAAGTATTGAAAGAAGAGAAACTAGAGGCAATTTTCAGGATAGTAACAGAGATTTTGTATTCTCAGCTCCATTGCCAGTGCACATGGAGGCCAAAGCTGACTTGGTGAGGGGGAGAATACAAAGAAATAATAATTTTTGAGATAAAAGGTTCATTGGCCAACAATCCGAGGTTAGGTATTAGTTCTGCAATTCTTTCGTGGCTGTTGGGTGGACAGTTGGAGGTTTTCTTTTCTTTCTTTTTTGTTTTCGGAATGGATATTCATATTGTTAGGTGTGATTAATTGAAGAAAATCTACCACCTGTGCATGTCATGGGAGCTTTTTTAGGTTGTGGTGTGATTTTTCATCTTCTCTACTTACGGGGAGAGGAGAGGAGAGGAGAGGAGTCTATTGACTGTAAGATGTACCTTAGCTCCTTTAAGACTATTTGGTTGATTGAACAATGGCTTCAGCTTTATTTTCTATTTTATTTTATTTTTCTTTCTTTCTTTTTGCGAATGGCTTCAGCGCGTTAACTCTTCTTTCTTTATCTTCTTTCTGTACTAATATTCCTTTCTTGACTTTCGTACCTTGATAGTTAGTTGCTGGTGATGGTTAAGTCAGCTAGATAGGGATGTCTTCAATACACATCTGCTGTTCCAATTATCACTTTGAGATGAGAAAAGAGAGCGCCTACTGGACTTTTGGGAATTGTTCCAAAACATCATCTGCACAACACTATTATCAAATTGCTAAAACTGGATTATCAATCAAACAAGTAGATATGAAATGCTAAAAGATTGCTAAGATGAAGGTTTCATCCTCTAGAAGGTTGGCAGCCTTGGCATAAGACACAATTATCACCTTACTTTATGCAGGTATTAGTGATTAGCATCAACGTGCAACAGGAAAAAATCAAGCAATACGTGATTATAGCAATCCTGGAAACCACTTTTCTGCATGTTGCCCCTAAATATAATTTTGATAGCTATAGGAAGTTGTGGAAAAGGAAATGGAAAATTTTAACCTTCAACTTCAATCCATGTTGTTAAACTAAAGAATAAATATGTTACAGCTTACAAGGCTACTCAGGCGAACAAGTTACAATAAGAAACCATCTTCAAGCTGGAAAGATTTTGGCCTTGTTTACAACGTCAGCGGTAATCATCAAGTATAAAAGAAAAACCTTAAGCTTGAAGAAATTTTCTTTGATGGATCTGCTGTCAGTGATGTGTGGCAGTCTTTAGGCTTTAGATGTCCTGCAAAAGAAAGAACACCATAATTATTAAGGGCTAACACTAACGTCAACTTCGAAGATTAACCATTTGACATAATAACCAGCATAAAAGGAATAACCACCTGAATAAAACAACCCCACCGTTCAAACGTTTTGAACTGAATCCTTTAACCACAAGCACGTACTACGATCATGTCCGGGGCACTTACAATTACTACATAAAGTAACTCCACTTGAAGACTGCTCCAACACATATTTGGATTTGCTATTTTCTTCAGAAGATTCTCTTGTTATATCTCTCTGGTGATCAAGGGGAGTTACTACCACTGACGAACTGTCTACCTGACTGACCATTGTGGTATCATCACCTCTATTACTTGTGCTGGCTATGGTATCTAGCTTTGGGGCGTTCATGGCATTTTTCTTTGCACCAATAATTTTAATTCTAGCCTCTCTCAAGGCGTTTAATGCTACCTTAAATATATGATCCGATGCCAACCCTTCCTCTGCACATTTAATGGCTTCCTGATACAAGATATTGTACTGCAAGTTCTTGCCTTTTTGTGAATTACCCTGCGTTTCAACACTCGGAAGTGTATCCAACATAGCTTCATCCTTCGCATTTCTTGTCCATCTCTTTAAGATGTAACGCTGCGGAAGTTTAAAGACATTTGTCGCTTTGAACACTGCAAGCACATGTCTACAGAGGATCCCTTCAAATTCAAACATCTTGCAACTACAACTAGCTATTTGTTCAGTGACATTACAATCCACTACATACACTCTATGTTCTTCATCAAATCTAGCCACCTCATATCTGTTGCTAGTTCTTCCATCCTCTCCACTTAATTTCACAGCAAGTACAAGAGATTCAAATACTTCATCCTGAAACATGGAGAACATTTTTCTTGTGTAGACTTGTGCTGCTTGCTTTTCCACTGGTAGTGGCGTCTTTAAAACTGGTTTAGTATAAAAAGTTTCAAACTCTGCTTTTGATTCTTTCTCATACCGATCGTTTAAAGCCATTTCATATTGCTCTGCAAAATCTTGTAAAGTAGTCCTTGCATTCACATAGCCATCAAAAAGTGAGTTCACACTTCCACTTCGCTGGGCAGCATACATGCCTGCAAAGAATGTGTCTCTTACATTTATGGGGGCCCACAATTTTCTATCAATATAAAGTGATTGAAGCCAATCATTTCCTCTAAGATTGTAATTGTTCAGAAGCATCTGCCATGCAGATTCAAATTCATCAGGTGTCTCACTCTTATTAACGCATCTATCAAATTCCACTTGAAAAGTCCTTGGAAGTGCACCATATACCAGTCCCATTTCTTTTGGCATTTTGCTCATGATATGCCACTTGCAATATCTGTGATTTGAGTGGGGAAAAACTTGTTGCACTGCTCTACTTATGGCTGAATCATAGTCGGTAATAATCAAACCTGGTTGTCGACCAGACATTGCCTCGAGCCAAGAAGTGAAGAGCCATATGAAAGTGGATTCAGTCTCATCTGCAAGAAAAGCACATCCAAACAGCACAGATTGCTTGTGATGATTTACTCCAGTAAAAGGTGCGAATGGCATTTTATACTGATTCACTTGATAAGTAGTATCAAAGGCTACGACATCAGAGAAACAACTGTAAGCAATTCTTGATCTTGTCTCAACCCAGAAAACACTGCTTAGCCTATCTTCTTCATCCACCTGTATTGCATAATAAAATGCAGGATCACTAGCTTGCATAATCTTAAAAAACCCAAGCAGGCTTTGGGCATCTATCCCAAAAGTGCTCAGCCGTCCTCTTCCAATATAATTGACACTAGTCTGTACTGAAAATGGGACTTTGCCAAAACTATTACCATCTTCGTCCAAAGAATTTAAAGAAGCATTCAGACCCGATCCTGGAGAATCGAAAGAGTTGCTTGAACTTTTGTTAGGATAACATTCTGGCTTATGTGAGCGAAGGAAATGCCTCATTGTTGGAGTGACCAGCTGATGATTATGGCTCTTCTCCAGTTTTGCAACATACCATTTTCCATTGTCTCGTTTTCTCACAGTCATGAGGGCCTTGCAACCTTCCCTAGTGATAGGCCTAGCACGCCTCCTTTTTGCATCATCCCTTGAATCTACCCTCCTTGCACGTCTCTCTCGACGAAAACCTTCTTTAGAACAGCAAAACTCCCGGGATATGATCGAATTATCTTTCTTTGAGCGATAATATGAGTTCACACGAATGCTAAAACCTGTCTGCTTGGCATACGCATTGTAGAAATTCCTTGCGTCTTCTTCAGAAGTAAACTCCATGCCCAATGTAGGTTCTACAATGCCACCTCCCAAATACTCTTTTGGATCATCCAACACCATTGCAGCTTCAGCATCCTCTACAACACAGCATTCACCGCCTTCATCTTCCAAGGACACCATATAAGAACCCACCTCTTTAGCTTCACCAAAATTCTCTTCTTCCATGACACTATTTTCGTTCATAACCCCCTGCATTGCAATATTATTCAAAGGTTACTACTTTGATTCTAAAGGGCTGCTTAAAACTCAAACTAACGAATACCCTTCTAATATTCTAGCACATTCATATGTTTTATGCACTAATTCTCAAAATCATTCAACAAGAATAAACTACAGGGTTGAACCCATATGAACTAAATTCTTTTGGGTATTAGCAAAAACAAATTTTTAGTGCTTATCAACTTTTTAATCCTTTCAGCTCATAAAACCAAGCAAAGAGTTGTGCTCTTTAAAAGCAAAAAGCAGTACCCAATTGTTACAAAGAACCTCACAGCGATTAACATAAACAAATAAACCATGTGTTGAGAGGATCCTAGTACCTTGACACATACCCATGAAATTTGGCCTGTAGAGAGAGAGAGAGAGAGTGACTGTGAGAGTGAGAAAGAAGCGCGGGAATTTGAGAAACGAGGACGCAACGCCGCCGCGGACCAGAGGCAATGGGAGTACGCCAATAAGGCTCTGCTTTCTTTTCCGGATTGCAAACTCATAAAATATTGACCGTTCGATGGATTTCCCTTTGCCAAAAGTCTTCATCCGATGGCTGATGATTTATCTGGTTTTATAGGCTTCAATTATAATCTATAAATATCAAATCATCTAGCAAGATTAACCCGAGTTCATAACCCGGATTTCACTTTGGAGATTGACCCGGATCAGAGTTTCACAACCCGAGTCCAGCCCATGTTTCTTCAAACTTGCTTTGGGCCTCTTTCTCAAGTTCAGCCAACAATTTTAGGTTTGGGCCTTTTCCTGTAAAATTTAATAATTTAATAATATCTCTTTTTCTTTGTTTTTTTGCTTAAATTAAATAATTAGCTAATTTCAATATTTAGATAATCAGAAATTTATAAATTGATTATATATTTATTTAATATTTTTAATCTATTTGTTAACCAAAAAAATATTTTTAATATTTTTATTTGTTTTAAATTTGATTGATTTATGTATATTTTTTTGGTCTTTACCCTTTGGTGTGTGTGACACTGAGAGGGACGCAGAGAGCCCAAATGACAATTGCGGCTCCATCTCCTTCACGGCCGGAGGTCATCTGCCTGTTCCGTTCGTTGCTTCGAACAGCTCGCAAATTGGCAGACTACAACATCAAAGAGTACACAAAGCGCAGAACTATCGACGCCTTTCGTCAGAATCGCAGCCTTTCGGACCCATCTTCCATTTCCTCTGCTTTTTCCTATGGCAAGTCTCAGCTCGAGGTTGCCAAGAAACAGGCTTTAGTCTACTCCCTCTATTCCCCAAAGCTTAAAAGTGTCATGGAAGCCCATTAAACCCTTGAGGGAGCCAGAACTATCAGTTGCTTGCATTTCTGCCTCGAGGTACTCTCTCCGTACTAACGTGCGGGAGAATCTGAAGGTTCTGCAACTAACCGAGTTGAGTAGACCTGGGTCTAAGTTTACACGAGCTTTAAGGTGTATTTCTTTAGACTATGTACTTTCAGGATAAATTATATTTTTATTTGCAGAAGTAAAAGAAATTTCTAGTTTTGTGGTGTGATTGTGTGAATTTTTTAGATTATATAACTAGCAAATGGTTAGTTTAAAACAAACAGCTTAAATTGATGAATGGCCCTTCACAAGCTCTATCCCGAGCCAAGCAGTTCCTTTTCTGTACTTCTGCAACCCAGTGTGAGTTACTGTTGCAGAACCAGAGAGCCACTCCATCCCTAAAAAATGTTAAACAACTCCATGCCCACAGAACCACTTCAGGACTGCTGACCTCCCACCTTAGTTCAATCCTGATAAAGTCGTATGCACTGTGTGGTCATGTCCCATATACCCGTAAACTTTTTGATGACTTATCTGTCCGGAGTTCATTTTTATATAATACCTTGATAAGTTTGTATGTTAAAAGTAGTTTGCCCTATGAAGCTATTCAATTGTTTGTTGATATGCTTGCTTTGGGGCAGTGCCGGCCGGATAAGTTTACATATCCATTTGTTATTAAGGCGTGTGGTGAGTTGTCATTGCTCGATGTGGGTGCTGTTGTTCATGGAAGGACAATGGTGGCTGGCTTTGATATGGACAGATATGTCCAGAACTCATTGTTGGCAATGTATATGAATTGCGGGGAGAAGGAAGCAGCCCAATGGGTCTTTGATGCAATGCAGAAGCCAAGTGTAGTATCTTGTATGATGCAGAAGCAAAGTGCATCTTGGAATATAATGATTAATGGATATTTTCGAAATAGATGTGCCAAGGAGGCTTTTATGATATTTAATCGGATGAAGGATGTTGGAGTGGAGCCTGATTGTGTCACTGTGGTATCATTGTTACCAGCTTGTGGTTACATGAGGAATCTGGTATTGGGAAGAGAGGTTCATACCTTAGTAGAAGAGAAGGGACTGGGGAGCACAATAAGAGTAAACAATGCATTGGTGGATATGTATGCAAAGTGTGGTAAGATGGATGAGGCACAGGCAGTTTTTGACAAGATGGGTGAGAGGGATGTGGTAACATGGACCACCATGATTAGTGGGTACATTTTGAATGATGATGCTAGAAGTGCTTTGGAACTTTGTTGGCCAATGCAGCATTGTGGCATAAAACCCAATTCTGTAACCTTATCTTCCCTTCTTTCAGCCTGTGGCAGTTTGTATCTTCCGACACATGGCCGGTGCTTGCATGGGTGGGCAATAAGGCAGAAACTTGAGTGTGATGTTGTTGTTGAGACTGCTTTGATTGACATGTATGCCAAATGCAAATATGTTGACCATAGCTTTCGAGTGTTTGCAAAGACTACAAAGAAGAGAACGGTTCCTTGGAATGCTATTCTCTCCGGATGCATTCATAATGAGCTTGCAAGAGAAGCATTGGAGCTTTTCAAGCAAATGTTAATGGAAGCAGTACAACCGAATGATGCAACCTTGAATAGTCTCCTTCCTGCATTTTCCATTCTCGCAGATTTTAGGCAGGCTATGAATATCCACTGTTACCTGATAAGATCTGGGTTTCTCTCAAGCGTTGAAGTTGCTACTGGTTTGGTTGATATATACTCAAAGTGTGGAAGTTTAGAATGTGCTCACAAGATTTTTAATGATATCCCCAATGAAAGTAAGGACATTGTCTTGTGGAGTGTAATAATAGCTGGTTATGGAATGCATGGCCATGGTGAGACTGCATTTTCACTTTTCAATCAGATGGTTCAATCTGGAGTAAAACCAAATCAAGTTACTTTTACTTCCGTTTTGCACGCCTGCAGCCATTCAGGTTTGGTAGATGAGGGCTTGCATTTGTTAAAATACATGCTTGCAAATCATCAAGTGAATGCGCCGACTGATCACTATACATGCATTGTTGATCTTCTTGGTCGTGCAGGTCGACTAGAAGAGGCTTATGATATAATTCAAAATATACCATTTAAGCCTAACCATGCTATATGGGGTGCACTGCTTGGTGCTTGTGTGATACATGAGAATGTTGAACTTGGAGAGGTAGCTGCAAAGTGGCTGTTTGAGCTTGAGCCAGAAAACACAGGAAATTATGTCTTATTGGCAAAAATTTATGCTGCAGTAGGAAGGTGGAAAGATGCAGAAAATGTGAGACGTATGATGGGTCAAATAGGATTAAGAAAATCACCAGCTCAGAGTGTGGTTGGAGTCAGAAATACATAATATGGGTGATATAACTTATTTACTTTTAAAATATGGTAGCCTAAGCTGCAGGAAGTACTCTGCAAAGCCAGATACTCCATCAAAAGTTGAGTTTTTTTTTTTAAATTGACAACTGAGAAACTCTTAGATGATGGAGTAGCAGGGAGTATATTCAATTACTTCATATAGTATTCATATTTTAGAATGATGTCTCTTTTGTTAAATCAGATAAATCAATGGTGCATCAGTGTTGGCTTCTATCATCAGTTTGGGTAAAATGTAGGAGATCATTAGCTAGAAAAATTCATTGGTAAAGCCAAGGGTCACGATTTTCTACCTGATCCTTTCACATGTGTTGCCTGAATGTATCTTCTGTGCCATTCACTTTGGATGACATTGGTGGTTCTTGTGTAAGTATGGCCGTTGTTAAAATTCAGATGCTGGACAAGCCCCTCCTTTTTCTCGATGCTCTCTGTTGGAAGATGTTGATGTGTTGGAGATAAATTGCATATCTTGGTCCATAAAAGGTTTTGATAGATAATAGGACGTACCTTGTCAAGAAGTTGATTCTAAATTCTATTTTCTTGTCCCTGTAGTCTACAAATCTTTGAGGTCCTTCTGACTTTTTTACATGCATGCGTTTCTTTTAGTTAATAATTTTGTAATCAAGTGCATGCTAACTTTCCATTTTGATACATTTACCCGAAGGAAAAACAATAATACAGATAGATGTTTATTTTGCAATGATAAGAGATGAAGAAAATGACATATTGCGGTTTGACGTATATATGTCTTTTCGCATTTTCTTTTCCCTGATAAGTTCTGTTGACGTTCGCTTTCAGTGCCTTTTTTTGTTTATTGAGTTCCCAGCAGACCAAACTCTTGCCGTTATTCTGTTATGTGCCTTGCTTTAATTTATCTTTGTAAGCGTTTCTCTGTTTCCTTATCAATGAAATAATGATATGGTTAAACTTACACTAATCTCCTTATTCAGCAACTGGGATTTGTCTGGTAATCAACTTGTACATGGAATTTCAATTTACAAGTAAAACATCGGGTAATCTTTTCCATTTTTACTCATCATAGTTTAGAATTCTATTTCATAGATTGTTAAATGGTTCAGATGTGCCATATTTTCGTCCCTGCCCCATTTATTCTTTTTGGTTTATAAATCATACAACGTAGTAGCATTATTTGTACCTTGTACATTGGCCCTGTAAGTCTCAGGCTTCAAGACAAAATGCATCATTGTTTTGGGGAAGCTAAAATTAGGAAAGATGGCAAAGGAATTTAGAGCCTGGGAAATGAACAAGCAGGTTAAGACAGTGAAAAACTCGTAATAAGGGAGTGTGTCGTTGTGGATGACAATAAAATTGACATCACTGCTTTTAGATTTTTAGAATAAAGCAATTCCTGCACCGCATCACCTAAACTTTTAAAACCATTGTCTCCAACTCATTGCTACAGCTCATGTGTCATATGCTTTTAGCTGGGTCCCCCCTGTATTATTTTATGCAAAGTGTACATGTATATGATTCTGTGCCCTAATGTCTAAATAGCGTACAGTATTACAATCTTAGGTTCTATTGATATTCCTTGCTTGATCATACATGCTGAAACACGCTAATAGACAACTTATTCATTTAGGATGTTTATCTTAATCTGCTATCACTATTCCCTTTGTCTTGTCACAATGTCTACTAAAGCCAACTGATTTAACACCTAAGAGGACTACCCTTTGTGTCAAATTTCCAGTTACCAAGTCTCTCTCTTTCAGTTGAACAAATTACAAACTCTTGGATCATGGAATCCCACTTCCAACTCCTCAAGCAAACCAAAAGAATGTTTTATCGTCGGTGGTATATGTAAACTAACTCATACAATAAACGACTTGTCGTTAATAAACAAGTAGTGGACAATGCAAAATAGCCACTGAAAGAAACAAAAGGAGATCTAAGTTGTCCCTATGTGCCAGTACCAGCCCATCATCATCGAAACGGACAGTACTTTTGACAAAGAAACTTGTACCTGATTCCCCTCTCCACAGGATTCTTCACCTTTGGGAACGAAGAGATTTTACTCTTCACAAGCTCTTTTATGCCAGTTTCAACATTGTATGTATATAGTGGTGGTCCATAACAATTTTTTTGCAGCTTTCAGACCATAAAACCAAAAACACTATCTGGGTTTTCCTTGTAGTATAGCCCTACTTGTTATCAGTAACTTGGGAGTTAAATCATGTTGGGGCAAAAAAATCAAAGTTTACTATTTGGGTTTTCCTTGTAATAGAGCCCTGCTTATCATCAGTAACTTGGGATTAATCATATTGTGGAAAAAAAATCAAAGTTTTGATTGCTACAAAAAACCACCACAATCAACATTCTCAAATGTCTCATGGCCCACAAATTAGTCTCTGTTCCCATTTAAATCACCTCCTATGCTTTCTCTCCCATGGCCTTTCTGCAGCGGAATTAAGAATCAGGCTTCACATTCCATGTGGGGTTTGCATTTGGAAAAAAAAAATCAGGCTTCACATTCCATGTGGGGTTTGCATTTAAAAAAGTCTCTACCAGGTGGGTTTAATTACTCTGATTATCTGTTCTTATCATGTTAGTGAATACTAGTCAGCTTTCCTTGCTAAGCTCATTTTCTAGCTGCTTCAATCACTAGTTTTTCTAGTGAACTTCTTGGATAGAAACTAATCAAAAACACTCTCTATCTACTTTGTTTTGGGTATTTTTAAGACAACAGGTTAATTAATATATTTCAACAATTTTGCATGCAATTTTAATAAAAATATTAGCCTTCTACACAATGTTAATGCATCATGTTAAACTAGGTAATTCCCATCAAATTTTGTGAAAAGTGAACAAAAAATAAATTAGTATTTTTTTTTTGCCTACATAGCAAATTAAATTTTGAGGCCCAATAGCCAAACCAAATAACAATAATGTTATTTACCCAAAAAAAATAAAAATTTTAAAAAAATAAAAATAACAATAAAGTTACAAATATCAAATTTAAGCATTAAAACAAATATATATATATATATATATATATATATATTTTAAGTCAATTCCTCACAATGTTATTGGTACAAAGTTTCAGAATCAAACTTTGAACAATATAATTTACCATATTATAAAAAATAAGGTACCCTACCCTCCTACATATATATATATATATATATTGGGTAAATTGTACCCTAGCCTCTAATCTTAGACCCAATATAGCACAATCTCATAGTTACACAAAAATAGAAACATTCCCTCATTCATAACCTAGAAAAAAGATGATCATACACTTCCAAATATAGCAAACCTAATATATATATATATATAAATAGTTTTTAATTATTTACCATCCAAACTTTAGCTCCCATATCTCCCATACTAATAATTAATTAATTAATGAAAAAAGAAATAAAAAAAATTAACAAAACTAAGCAATTCCCATTAGGCCAAATAATAATGTGAATGATTTTATATCCACAAGATAAGCAAAAGCTTAGGCATAAACATAGGAAGCCATGCATCTAAATATAGCCTAGCCCCGCACTGTCTCTACCTCCCTAACTTCAAAGGTCAAACATCTCCCACGATTTTTTCTCTCTCTATTTGATTTTATTTGATTTTAATTGTTTTTTTCTCTAAACTAACACGGTTTTGACTAGAAAAAAATAATAATAAAAAAACATTTATTTTTAATTTTTTAATTTATTTTTTTTGTAATTTACTTTTTTGTCCGGGAAAACGAAATCAGATCGGACCGATCCACCAATGAAAAAGCTCCTCACAAACTCGGAAAGAAATCTTAGCAAAGAAGCACAAGCAGAAGAGCGAAGCAAAAACCAAAAACCCAATTTATTTTATTGTTTTTCTTATTTTTAATATTTCTCTCTCTTCCTCTCCTCCCCTACGTCCTTTCTATGGCTCTCTCTCTCTCTCTCTAAATGTGAACTCTCTATTTGATCCATGGAAGAGAAAGTGAATGCTGACCCGGAAACCCAGACTCGTTGTTTGATTCAAATATTTGATTGAGTTAACAAGAAAAAACCCGTTTGTTGAATCTCCAATGCGGTCTTCGAGAAGACCACAAAGAAGCACGGATTTGAGCAGAACCCAGAGAAATAGATCTAAATTTGGCTGTAAACCTCCGTCTCTATCTCAAAGTCATTGTCGGTGGGCGATTGGTGCGACTGGGCGTGGATCTGATGGTGGGTATTGTGAGCCTATGGCTGTTTGTAGATGTCATAGCAACGAGTTGGGGTGGCTCTACTTTTGCTAGCGTGAAGAAGGGGCTGCATAGACGACGATGCAGCTTCACTTCTCGCCTAGCATGAGAAGCATCACGATCTCGAGCAGCAATGGGTTTATTGACTTGATGAAGATCAAGGTCGCAGCTCGCCACATCTCTTATCGAACCCTCTTCCACACCATCCTCATCCTCGCTTTCTTATTGCCTTTCGTCTTCATTCTCACTGCTGTTGTTACCCTTGAAGGTGTCAACAAGTGCTCCTCATTTGGTACTTTCATTTATGAACTTTTCCAGTTGCAATCTTAATCGTAACCTTCCTGATTTTGTGTTCTCATCAGTTTGTTTGTCATTCTAAATTATGGATCTTGATTGAAATTGGTATATCCGGTTGTGTCCATGTTTTGCATATTCTCGTATTGGTTTCTGTGGCTGAATCTGGTTGGTTTATTGTTATATAGCCATTGAGTTTTTATGGCGTTTTGATTGATTCGGTTCATTTGTTGACGTTGGATATATTGCCATTTTATGTCATTAGGTTGGTTTTGTGAATTGGTCTATGTAATTTTTCAGTGTTCAGTGTTCGGGGACTTGTGAGATCTGAACCGAATAAACAATCTTCGAGTGTCGCAGAAGAGCAATTGAATTTGAATTGGATTGCTTAGTGATTGAGTTTTTATATGATTTGTGCATGTTCAATCATTTTTGTGATATCGAATTTTGAATTGGATTTATCTGTGTAATCTTATGGATTTACAAGAAACTTATTTCTGTTGTGCTTTTAATTTCTAGTATGCTTTGGTTTGCAATCTGTTTTCAATTTCTGAATGCAGGTATTAAGGCTCTATCGATTTGATTTGTTAGTTGAATTCCAGTGCAAATATTTAATCCAATTTAGAGTGTGTTATAGATTAAGAATGAATAACAGAACTAAAGTCATAAAATTACTTTTCTTACGTGACCTCTTATTCGTAATGTCTTCTAAGTTTTGTTATAATATTCATTCTGAATTATGGATTTTTCATTGCTTAGGTTCTTTCAATTTCATTTTTTTCCCTACTGTTTTCTTAATGGCTGACATTTTCTATTTTCCCATGCTTCCGTCAGTATTTTTATCTATATCTGTTAGAAAGATTCTATATCCTTACAGTAATCATTTGGTGGTAGTAGTCACTTTGTGGTTTTTTACTGTGCCTGCTTTTGTATGAAAATGTTCCTGATTAAGCTCCAAAACGTTCTCCTATTTTTCTATGATGGGTTTATGATTTTATTCTTCATTTTCTTGTGTGCTTCAGATTGTTTAGGTAGGCGCTTGGGACCAAGGCTTCTTGGTAGGGTTGATGATTCAGGGGTAAAAACTTTTTTTCTCATGCTGCAAATTGTTTTTTGTCTTTTTTCCCTGGATTTTTGGCAAGTTTGTTATGTTGTAATCTTAAGCTGAATCTTTGTGGTTATGATGATGGTACAACAGAGACTGGTGAAAGACTTCTACAAGATCCTCAACCAAGTGAGCACTGAAGAGATCCCGGCTGGTCTAAAGCTCCCAGATTCATATAGTCAACTTGTTACTGAAATGAAGAACAACCAGTACGATGCAAAGACATTTGCCTTTATGTTAAGGGCAATGGTAAGTTTTAAGTTATAGAAGCTTAAATGTGCTTATGTTGTAATGTGGTGAATTTTTTTAAGGAACAGTGATGGTTTTAAGATAATTTTGCAATTTACTTTCTATGAATGAATTTTATATCACACTAAATGTGAAACCTTGAGTATCTCATATTTCTTATTGGGTAGCATTTTGTTTTATCTCTTTATGTCTTTGTTTTGAGCACGTATCAAAAGGACCATCTACCTTGTGCCTGTTAGCTTCATATACTGAAGTGTCTGCCTGTTAGCTTCATATACTGAAGTGTCTACCTTTACTTTCTTTATAATGAGCAATAATTCAAAGCCAGTATGCTCTCTTGGAGGAGTTATTTATAGTTACCCTGTTGCTCTTAATCCCATAATTCTTTGACATGAAAATAGGAAGTTTGGCATAATGGATCCAACAATATCCTATACCTTGTGAGTAGACATGGAATTCCATCATTTGAATCATTAAGTTATTTGAATTTTTCACCTTATCCGTCTTAAGGACGAAGCTGTCTGGGCAAACTTGTTTGCTGGGATTGAGTGTTTACTCATTGTCCACGGAGGTTAAATAATTGTTGGTTAAGTGCTCTCTGTCAGATATTTTTTCTATGTCAAGTGACGTCTAATTATTGCATAGAGGGTGTTTTGAGAGGGATGTCTGCATATACTAGAGACGGAAGAGCATCATTAAAACATTTTTCCTCCCTCAAGAAAAAAAGGGAAAAAATTATATGCAGTTTGAAATAATGACTTGCCTCTTCTTCTTGTTTTTCTTTTCGTTGGTTCTTTTCTGGTCAAAGATGGAGAAATTCGAAAGAGAAATCAGAGAGTCCAAGTTTTCAGAGCTAATGAACAAACATTTTGCGGCAAGTTCCATACCTAAAGGCATCCACTGTCTATCACTGCGTTTGACTGATGAATACTCATCCAATGCCCATGCACGCAAACAGTTGCCTCCACCAGAGTTACTCCCTTTGCTGTCTGATAACTCTTACCACCATTTTATCCTGTCAAGTGATAATATTTTGGCTGCCTCTGTTGTTGTTGCTTCCACTGTGCAGTCGTCTCTAGAACCTGAGAAGATAGTCTTCCATGTCATTACTGACAAGAAAACTTATGCGGGTATGCATTCATGGTTTGCTCTGAACCCTGTCTCCCCTGCTATTGTTGAAGTGAAAAGCGTGCATCAGTTTGACTGGTTAACAAGAGAAAATGTTCCGGTGCTTGAAGCTGTAGAAAATCAAAATGGGATCAGGAGTTATTACCATGGGAATCATATTGCAGGGGCCAATCTCAGTGATACAACTCCACGGACATTTGCTTCTAAATTGCAGGCTAGAAGTCCAAAGTACATATCCTTACTCAACCATCTTCGCATATATTTACCAGAGGTAATTGAATTTTATGTCAAGGCATCTCTCTTTATCTTAGGAGCTGGATTTATGATAATTTTGTTTTAGTTAGACTGTAAAGTTTTTATTTTTGCATGGAATCTGTGTATATTTACTGCTGTACTTAGTAATTAAACTGGAAAGAGAATTATGACAAAACAGTTATTAAGTTTGAATGCTAAGCAATTCATTGTTTGTTTGAGAAAAAGAAATAAAACGTGCCCTTTCTGAAGTGGTGACATGGAATTGAAAGCTATTACTGCTGTTTGTTGGTTGGATCTAACTTTTGGGCTCTTATTGCAATGTTTGTACCATTATTTTGTTCAGATGAGAATTCTTGTCCTTCAATTTTAGCGTTTTACAATAATAAGAGTGCTGATTATGTATGTTGAACAGCTATTTCCAAACCTCAACAAGGTGGTATTTTTGGATGATGATGTTGTGATTCAGCGAGATTTGTCCCCGCTTTGGGAAATTGATCTTGGGGGAAAGGTCAATGGTGCTGTAGAAACTTGTAGAGGTGAAGATGATTGGGTAATGTCTAAGCGGTTCAGAAACTACTTCAATTTTTCCCATCCCCTTGTAGCGAAGAATTTGGACCCTGAAGAATGTGCATGGGCTTATGGGATGAACGTCTTTGATCTCAGTGCTTGGAGGAAAACCAACATAAGAGAAACTTACCATTCTTGGCTGAAAGAGGTAAAAAAATTTATTATGGGTCATACACTTTTTGGTTTGTCTTTATTCCCATATCATTTTCCTTCTCCAGTGGGTTTAATTATAGTGAGAATCTATAAAGTATCGAATGCCTTGAAATAATTAATGACATAGTGGTTTCCTTATTTGTCGGATTATTCTTGCCAGAATTTAGTCTGAGAAATAATGATTAAAAGAAAAGAAAAAAAAGGGATCTTTTAACCCTCTACTAGGCAAAAAAGGTTTTGACCCATCTAAAAGCTTTAAATTTATTTATTTATTTTAAATGTGTATTTAAACTTTGGAAACCTCCACAAAGATAAAAAATTTAATTAAAACTACATTTCAACTATTGTTTTACACTTTTTTCTCTCTCTTTGGCACAGGGCATTTCTCGTTGTGTGTATGTTTTTGGTTACTTATATTTTTTGTTTATAAGGGATGCATAGATGTGATTTTTACTCAAGATCTTCTCTTTCTTTGCAGAATCTGAGGTCGAACCTAACAATGTGGAAGCTTGGAACCCTACCACCTGCTTTAATAGCATTTAAAGGTCATGTTCATCCGATTGACCCATCCTGGCACATGCTTGGCTTGGGCTATCAGAATAAAACCGACATTGAGAAAGTTAAGAAGGCTGCAGTCATTCACTATAATGGCCAGTCAAAACCTTGGTTGCAGATTGGCTTCGAGCACCTTCGGCCATTTTGGACCAAATATGTCAACTACTCCAATGATTTTGTTAGGAACTGCCACATCTTGGAATCATAATTGGTAAGCTGGAGGAGCTAAAGAGGAGATATGGAACAGGAAAAAATGTAATTAATATGGTGTTCTTGTAAGTTTTTTACAGCTCGAAATTTTTTCGGGATTTTGCGAAGAGAAGCAGAAACTTGGCCTGAAGGGCGAAACTTCCCTGGTACAGATTTGCTGTCATCCCTTGCACTTTTGCAGACGGTGAGCTTAATCGCTATCAAGGGCATGAGATAGTCATTCTTTCATTCTGTAACATAGCAATCCGTCCTTTAATTTTTTGGTTGGAAAAAAGGATAGTATTATTGGTCTTCTTGCTCTGGGGTCTTGCTTGATTTTTTTGCGCATATTTCTGAATAAAATGAAATACAGAAGATAAAAGAAAGTTCCTATGTCAATGCCACTATTGCTGATTGGTGCATGGAAGAGGAAGGTTAGGACAGGTCTTTTGTCAGGCTCCCCAATAGCCCAGATATCTTTTTGTCCCTCAATTTTATAATTTTTTTTCTTATTAAATTGTATTGTCTTTCATTTTTGTTAGTACCCATTGCCCTACCTTATTTTTATATCCCCAATGGTGAATTTAGGAGTAGGTCCTGGAGATTGCACTGTTACAGGTTGCTCTATTACAGGTCCCATTGAAATGGGGAGCTGTGTTCTTAATTAGGTTATATAATCGGTATTTGTTATGTACGATTCACGAGAGACATTTGAAATGTGCAGAAAATTCTTTTCTCCCAAATTCTTTCTTTGCTGTCTCATAAATAACTTTCAAATGCTAATCCCTTTGTCTTTTCCACATGCGTTGTATTGGCACATAATTATTTAAATTTGCAGGGTTTTCATTGAAAATTATTTACGAGGCTTGCAAGTTGGCTAGTCATTTTCAGTGAGTATGCTTGTTTTGAATATAGTATAAGGCAGGCCATTCATATTTTTTGTTATTTTATACTTGTGTTTGAAATGTCTCAGTTTTGATAAAATTAATAAAATTATGAAATAGAAAGTGAAAAGAAAAAAAAAAAAAATGGGCTGCTAATGCTATCCCTTGGAAATGATAAGATTGACATTTTTGTTCCTGTTGCTGGTTTTTTGGGTCTGATTTCACCCCCCTAAATAAGAAACACAACCTCATTGCAAGATCTGGAATCTCATTAGGTGTCCCAATTTTTGCCCTTTCAAAGATCTTGTGGGTGAGAGTCCCATTAACACCAGATTCCCTTCAACCCTATATTTCTTATCCTTTCCAACATAAGAATCTTAATCCTGGAATTTGCCACGTTGATGATGACAAGAAACGCAATTTGAAATACTTATTTAATTACTCTGCAGCCGACGGCCAAATCTTGTAATTCCGATATTTCAATGTGAGGTTAAACAAATCAAGCCCCACATTTTGATTGGACCCCATTTGGCATTAACCCTTTTCTTTAATGTTATCCTTTTGTCAATAATTGAAATTAGACCTACGATTAGTATCCCTTGGATTGTTAAATCATATAAGCAAGTGGTTGATTCTTCCAAAGCTTATCATAGAAGAATCTGAAAGGTTCTTGGACATCTCATGCAAAGAAAGTAAATATGATAACAAAAGGCTTGGACTTTTTTCTTAATACACCATAGTTTCAGAGGCAAAGAATTTGCATGTGAATTGTATGTCGTATATACTTTTCCTTTATGGGGTTGCCATAACGTTGAGCTTTTTATACATATACTATCATCTTAATAGCGGTCATAAACCCAAAATGAGAATGCCAAGAGGCAGAGGCAGTGAATGTTAGATGGTGGGTTTCGTCTCCTATAACTGTTTGACGTTGAATGACATTTATAAATAGGACTAACACATATTCACAATTTGGCTGATAACGACTATTCTACTACTTCCTCTTCAATATATACATGAACCTCTAAATACCATACCGACCTTCTTGGTTCCTATCATTTTCCCACCTCTTTTTACCAAAAATGAAAAACACTTTGTACGTTTCTCTTTATGTTCCCTTCAAAGTTTAGTTCAAAAAATGCGTTGTGCTCTATGGTCCTCGAACAAATCCAATTTTTCGATCGTAATCCAATCCTTTTAGTTTTGCGAGGAAGTCTTAAGTATTTCATTCAAATTCAGAAGCTTGGCAAGTTTATGATTCATCATTCATTCTTAGATACATACATCGTATTGAAAACGAGTGACTTACCAGTATGTAAAATTTATGGGAGGCTTCACAGTATCAGATCTGATTCATTAATTGCCGACATGAAACCAACCCATCAAGTTAAATACAGCACTTATTTTTATATATACCAAAAACAACTTACAAAAAATAAAATAAAATTTGGGCTCACGAACTTGATTGGCCGGTAATGACCAAGAATCCATGGCCGAAGTGGTGGGTGCACACGAATAAAGTCTATGGGTTATGGGTATTGTATAGGCGTGGACGATAATGGATTACATTGGTTTTGATTAGTGCCCTTTTTTTTTTTTTTGGCTTTGGGTTGGTATTTGGTAACGTTGGAAGTTAGCGAAAGGGTCACTCTTTGAAAAGAGGGATAGCTGTCCATTTCCATAGCCTTAGGAGATTGGAAGGAGAAGGCAAGAATGGAGTCATTGACCACAGATTTAGAAGACTTTGAAAACTCCGAAACAGCCTCGTCTCTGGGGACTTCTTATTCTTTGATCTCTTCCTCTGCCTTTAATATTAATTAATTTAATTCACATCGACTCCTTCGGCTTAGATTTCTGAACCCACTAGCTGTGCCCAGAGAAGACAATCCAGAACAGTTCCTATCTTTTTGAGCCATTTAAGGAAAGCCCAACATTAAGTTTTCATTTTTTTAGCGTTCGATTTGATCTTTGATTGCTTTGGAGGTGACCAATTCAGGATTTGTATTGATTTTCGGATTTCAAGAACACCCTTTTGAAGATTTTGGTGGATGTTTGGTGAATAATACATGCTACTGACCATACGTGTGTTGGTGGGTGTGTGGGTGTCACTGTGTTTATATACGTTTCTCTGCTTTCCCTCTGTATTCCTCATGTCAAATTTGGCAGTAGTTGCTAATGTATTTGTAAGAAAGTGCTATTTTTCTTTGCTAGTAATTAAAAGCCATTCCCAATACGTGTGTATACGTCTCTATACATTTTTTCTAATGTAATTTGCTTGTCATTTAAATCCCGAACTCAATTTTCAATTTTCTTCTTCTCATTGCGATATTTTTTTTTGCAGAATTTCGAGTGAGGATTTGATGAAGTCTTTATCTTTTTGAGATCTGAAATAAGTGTTCTAACGTGCCATTGATTGCTCTTAGCAAACACGAGAGACGACCAACCACAAGATATTTGGTATCAGATTCAGAAGAGAATTTTAAATCTGTGAGTTTCTTAGATCCTTGAGGATGGCTGAAGTGCAAGATCAATTGGAGATTAAGTTTCGGTTAACTGATGGATCGGATATTGGTCCCAAAAGTTTTCCTGCTGCTACAAGCGTTGCAACTTTGAAAGAAAGCATTCTTACTCAATGGCCTAAAGGTTAGAGAACTTTCCTTGCAGAATTTTTTTTCAAATTTTGATTTTGGGTGTTAGATTTAGTCACATAGTTAATCAGTGCCATCAAGCTTTTATCTTCTTGTAAATTCTACCATAATTTACTGGAAGCCTTGTAGTCTTGTGGTCATTTTTTAATTTGAAAGAGGTCTTCAATTCCACACACAGGAGGGGTGGGTTTTATGAAGGGGAAGACGTACTTGTCGTCTAGCTCGTGATTGCCTATTGATCCAAACAGAAAGATCCTACCATTCAATTCATTTTGATGATTGTTTTGTTGTGAGAACTGGTAAAAGGCTGTAAGTTGGGATGTTGAATGTATTAATTCCAGAACATAATTGGAAAAGCCTTATGTGTGGTTAAACCACTCTGACTGAAACCCTTTGAGGAACTACATCACTGAATATGCATAACGATGTGAAATCAGTTTCGCCAAGAGTGGGATAATTTCATTAGCATGTGATGATGTGAATATGTTATTACATTATTTAGGTGCTTGATGTGTGAGCTGCATGTAACAGGGTTATTGTAAAGAATTTGTATGTAATTGTTGAAGCTAAATTCTTATATGACTCATCTAGACAAGTTATTACATCATGTTCTCAAGACATTTCCATCAAACATAACTCTCTCTTTCATTATCTCACTTCTATTTAACTTGTTTTTGGATTGCTGTATTTTAATGCTTCCTCGAGTGAATTTGTCAATGAGAGATCACTATGACATGGCATAGGAGCCACTTTTGGAAGTGAAATCATTGTAGATTTAGACTAATTGGCAGCTCTTAAAAATGCTGGTTTAGACAGCTGCATGGTAGTTTTGATGAGAGAGAACTGATTCTTCACACAGATACATAACTTGAAAGAGTTTACATCTGTTATAGAGAAAAATTGAGCTTAACAACGAAGTTCACTTAGTCTCTTACGTCCATTATAGAGTTGCCATATGAGACAATCAGAACAGTAGCTTAAAGGGTGACCTAGAACCATTTGTATAACTCAAGTTTGCAAACACGAAAACTCTGTGAAATCTTTAGTTGTCATGTTTCCATGCTCTTTAATGTTACCATCAGAGGACCTCCATTTGAAATTCGTTTATGCCTGGATTTGATTGTTATATTGTTATTCGCTGGTGCTAAAGCTAATTTAATATGAAATTTATCTGTTTGAGCAGAGAAGGAGAATGGTCCGAGGACAATAAAAGATGTCAAGCTAATAAGTGCAGGAAAAATATTGGAAAACAATAGGACGGTTGGGGAGTGCCGGAGCCCTTTATGTGATATCCCTGGTGGAGTTACAACAATGCATGTTGTTGTTCAGCCACCTTCGTTGGAGAAAGGTACAAATATGTCCCTAAGACAACTCAAACACTATAATCATTATTTTCAATATAAAGCTTGAAATCTATCCTTAATTTCTTCATATATCTTATCAAAGGCGATATGATTTCTTCACATATCTAATCAAAGGTGATATAATTTTTTCACGATTTTGGTTCTACAGCTATCTTTGGAGATGAATAAATTCTTTTTCAAGTTTTGATTTTTCACAGCCTGTTCCATAACAAATACCTTTATATATTTATTTATTTTGGGGCTGATGCTTTTACCTGATGTATCCACCTCTTACTGCAACAGAAAAGAAAGCAACAAGCCAACCGAAGCAGAATAAGTGCGTGTGTGTTATATTATAATTTGCAGTTGAATAAGTGGGATTACATCATTTTAGGTAGGTACAAACTTTGGTATGCCTTCCATTCCACTTGTTAAACTTACCAGGGCCTATAACGCTTAACTTTCTTATCCTGTTTTATTGTATCCACTGCAGGTAAAGAGTGATTGAATTAGTGAAAGATAATGAAGACACTGAAATTCTTGATTGATGCAGCAGTGCTGGAATCATGCCTCTATGTTTAATAGTTTTCGATCGTTTCGGTGCAGGTCCATGTTTTCCTCGTATCGTATAGCTGTTTCCTTTTCCATCCACCACACTTTGTTTGTTGTTAAAATCCATTAGACTGCTGTCAACAATCATGGTTCAGATTTTTTGTATGCTTCAAAGTTTTATGTCATACCTTTTGCTTCTGCTTTCGCTTTCGGATTTCATGTTTAAATTCTTCTTACAGTGTATAGTTATCATTTATAGATTCACAACATGAGTTTCATTTTCGTCTTTGCTGATCGTATTTTTTATTTTTATTTTTTTTCCAATGGAAACGAAACGTTGAAGCGCTCTCGAGTCAGCTGTGACATAATGTATAATATGATCCTGAACGAAGCAATTGTGTGCTTTTGACAATTTCTTTGTTTGGTTTGTAATGGGGTTGGGGTTGGGCTCAAATTTTGTGGCTTTTGAGTATTGGGCCACTGAGTGTTTGTTATGATGGCCCAACAACCCATGTTAGCTTTAGCATGGCGTAGGTACATTTTGAATGTACCTATTAGAAAACTGTATGCACCCAAGTGACAGAGAAAGAAAATGGGTGTGTAAAATAATAATAAAAATTAACAATAAGATGTCTGAAAAAGAAAGAGCAAAAAATAAAAATAAAATTGTCGCTGATTGTTAAGAATTGAATTGGTGCACATGGGTCCCCTTGACGGGCCTGGGAATCTGAGCCATCCATCATTGAGTGAAGATTGCTCATCTGAATTTAATCGAACGTACCAAACGTCAGAGGGAAAGCGGCAAAACCTCCTCCGGGCTTCTGCAAGGCAGAACGAAATTATTACCAACAACTATATTTTTAAATTATTTCCTTCCTTCAAGTATTTTTTATTTATTTATTTTAAATAGAATTTTAGAACAATAATATTCTGTACCCACTAAATCCTCAAATCCTTGAAATCTTATTCTCAATTATTGTTATTGTTACTATGATTATGATGATGATGATCATCATCACCACCACCATGATGGGTTTTGGGCTCATGTTTGTGGGCCAATAACAGCGTAGGTTGCTGATTTCTATGGTGTGGCCCAATAACTAACCCACTCATGTGACATGTGACATGTCCATGTCCATGTCATCATCATCATATCCTACTTGAAGAGGGTGAGGTGGAGCCACGTGCATCAAAATAGTGTGTCCAGCAGTCTCAGGACGCTTCAGGAACAATCTCTCTCTCTTCGTTTTTCATTTTTTATGGGGTCTTTGGGGGAATAGCAATCCATGTCCGTCTTTAATTACGAAGCCGGTGCTTCGAATCGAACTGTCTCTTAATTACCCAACAAAGGCAGCAAAAAAAGGAGGAGAAGAAGGGTGTATCTTTTCTTCATTCCCACTCAAAGTCCCTAACATTTTCATTAATTCCGCGCAAGTCACTCACTCTTAGTCACTGCCAAGTAGAGCACTCTGAAACTCAGACTAAGAACAGCTTTGCTGGGCTCCGGCAATAATGGCCTCCACGACGTCGTTGGCCTCCGGGCTCGGTCTTGGTCTTCATCTATTGCACTCCGTTTCTAACCGTGGCAATACAAGTGCTTTGGTTGCTCCCCCTCAGCCTTCTCTCCGCTTCCACTCCAAAACCAATAACTTCGGGGCCTTAAAGCTGCTTCCACTGAAGCAAAAGGCTAAATTCTCAAATGGGTTCCCGAGATTTGGTCGGAGTTCACGACGGCTTCTTGTCCGTTGCGAAGCTTCATCGTCTGGAAGAGTATAGCTGCATTTGCTTTGCTTTGTTTATTTGTTTCGACTATTGCTTTTTGTCCCAACCATTCAAAATTTGTTCTTTCCTTTTACCGAGTTTGGTGTTTGTTATATGTTCTAGCAGATTACTCAACAGGAATTTACCGAGATGGCTTGGCAAGCAATTGTTTCTTGTCCGGAAGTGGCTAAGGAGAACAAGCATCAGATAGTGGAGACTGAGCATCTGATAAAAGCTTTATTGGAGCAGAAAAATGGGCTTGCTCGTAGGATATTTTCCAAGGCTGGGGTTGACAATACCCGTCTTCTTGAAGTCACTGATAGGTTTATTCAACGTCAACCCAAGGTAGACTTATTAAATGAGGACCATGTTTATGATTGTGTAACCTGAAGCAAACATGTGTATCAGTTTATGTCTTCTACAGAATGGACCATATTTATGATTGTGTATCCTGAAGCAAACATGTTTATCAGTTTATGTCTTCCACAGAATGGTTATTTAACGTTTGCTTATTTCGATCACACTAGGTTCAGAGTGAATCAGGGGGTTGGGGTTCAATGTTAGGACGTGATTTGGAAGCCTTAATTCAACGAGCTAGAGACTACAAAAAGGAGTACGGTGACTCTTTTGTATCCGTTGAGCATTTAGTTCTTGGTTTCGCAGAGGACAAAAGGTTTGGGAAGCAATTGTTTAAGGATTTTCAGATATCCCAGCAAACCTTGAAATCTGCTATAGAAGCTATTAGGGGAAAACAGTCAGTTATTGATCAAGGTTAGTCTTTTCAATTACTTTCGTTAACTAAGAAATGTATGTTCTTTGCTTGGTCCACTTGTGACATAATTACTAATTTTAAGATTTTTCTAGCTGTATTTTCTTTGTAAAGAGTTTAATCTATTACTTTGTTGCAGATCCTGAAGGAAAATACGAAGCATTAGAAAAATATGGGAAAGATTTGACAGCCATGGCAAAAGCTGGAAAACTTGACCCGGTAATAGGAAGGGATGATGAAATACGCAGGTGCATCCAAATTCTATCTAGAAGAACAAAGAACAATCCTGTATTGATCGGTGAGCCTGGTGTAGGAAAAACTGCAATTTCTGAGGGGTAAGTTCTAAGTTTCTTGCTTCTATGTATTTGAGATGTAAACAGAAGTTAATGATCATGATTTGGCTCCCTGATAAATTGGAGCTTTCTTGCCAGTTTTTGGATATGTTGTAAAGTGGTTAGAGGTTGAATCTTATTGTTCTTTTGTGTTTTAGTAAGGTTAAGGCTCTATTATGTATTTGAAAGGAGGACAATAAAATGTTAAGAGTAATTTTGGCATTGATTGGAGGCTTCTAGGCATCAATTGGCTCATTTTCTTTATTTTTATTTAATTGTTGTATACATACATCTCATTCTACATCCTCAACAGGTTGGCTCAAAGAATTGTGCAAGGGGATGTGCCACAAGCTTTGATGAATCGTAAGGTGTGTCCTTTATCTAGGAACTTAATGATGACCTAGGAGTCTCTCTCTCTCTCTCTCTCACAAGAACACTGCAAAACATTTTCGTTTCTGTTTGTTGGTTGTGCCTTTTTATGGTTGCTGCCATATTTTTGGTAATCTATGAAACCTTTCCCTCTAACACACTTTTTCAATGTAGCTAATATCCCTCGACATGGGTGCACTCATTGCTGGGGCAAAATATAGAGGAGAATTTGAGGATAGATTGAAGGCAGTACTCAAGGAAGTAACAGAATCGGAGGGTCAGATCATCCTCTTCATTGATGAGATCCATACAGTTGTTGGGGCAGGTATTATTAACTCAAGTTTTCAATTATAAGTGGTAAATTTGTATTTTGTTGAGTGGTGTTCATGGTTGCAATAATAAGATTTCATCTTCTGTTTCAGGTGCTACAAATGGTGCAATGGATGCAGGAAATCTCTTGAAGCCTATGCTTGGTCGTGGAGAGCTGCGTTGTATTGGAGCAACAACTTTGGATGAATATCGCAAATATATTGAGAAAGATCCAGCTTTGGAGCGTCGTTTCCAGCAAGTATATGTGGATCAACCTTCTGTTGAAGATACTATATCGATACTTCGGGGACTGCGTGAGAGATATGAGTTGCATCATGGAGTTCGCATATCTGACAGTGCCCTCGTGGAAGCAGCTATTCTATCTGACCGTTATATCAGTGGACGATTTTTACCTGACAAAGGTAATATTAATGAGCCACATATATGACAATCGAATGGATTGAATGATGTTTTCTTGGTACAAGTTTACATTATATTCTCCATCGGGGCTGTGTCTTTGATTTACTGCCTTATTTGAAGTTTTTGCGCTTAGGCTATGTTGATTAATATTTGGAATGCTCACATATATTTCAAATTGCAGCTATTGACCTAGTTGATGAAGCTGCTGCTAAATTGAAAATGGAGATCACTTCAAAACCCACTGTGCTGGATGAAATCAATCGTTCAGTCTTGAAATTGGAGATGGAAAGACTCTCTCTCACAAATGATACGGACAAAGCTTCTAAAGATAGGTTGAACCGCCTTGAGGCTGAGTTGTCTCTCTTGAAGGAGAAACAAGCTCAGCTGAATGAGCAATGGGAGCATGAAAGGTCTGTAATGACACGCCTTCAGTCGATCAAAGAAGAGGTATCTACTTTTATGAAAACTCTGTGATAGAAGTGTTTATGTCACTACTTCAAAGAACAACCTTTTGCTTTGATGCGTCTTTTTATTGCTTCAGCATAAATATTGGGAGTTGGGGAAACAGTGATCTGAACATGTTCGTTCCAAGTCAAATCAGCTTATAAAATAAAAATTTTGCAAGAAGGAAGGTCATTAAAGGTAAGTAAGTTTGAATGTAAGATTAAGGCATGGTATAACAATTTTTTTTTTCTTTCTTTCTTTTTATGCAGATCGATAGGGTAAATCTTGAGATCCAGCAGGCGGAACGAGAGTATGACCTTAACCGTGCTGCTGAATTGAAGTATGGGAGTCTGAACACTTTGCAGCGCCAACTTGCAAGTGCAGAAAAAGAGTTAGATGAGTATATGAAATCAGGGAAATCTATGCTGAGAGAAGAAGTTACTGGGAATGACATTGCTGAAATTGTTAGTAAATGGACTGGTATTCCTGTTTCCAAACTGCAACAGTCTGAGAGGGAAAAGCTTTTGCATTTGGAGGAAGAGTTGCATAAACGTGTTGTAGGTCAGGATCCTGCAGTGAAATCAGTAGCCGAGGCTATTCAGCGATCAAGAGCAGGACTATCAGATCCTAACCGCCCAATTGCTAGTTTCATGTTTATGGGTCCTACAGGTGTGGGAAAGACAGAACTTGCTAAAGCCCTCGCTTCATATTTATTTAACACAGAAGAAGCACTTGTACGGATTGATATGAGTGAGTACATGGAAAAGCATGCAGTTTCAAGATTGATTGGAGCCCCACCAGGTTATGTGGGATATGAAGAGGGAGGACAGTTGACAGAAATTGTTCGTCGTAGACCATATGCAGTTATTTTGTTCGACGAGATAGAGAAGGCACATTCTGATGTGTTTAATGTGTTTCTTCAAATCTTAGATGATGGCAGAGTAACTGATTCACAGGGTCGCACCGTAAGTTTCACCAACACTGTGATCATTATGACCTCAAATGTAGGCTCCCAGTACATACTCAACATGGACGATGACACATTGGCGAATGAGTCAGCTTATGAAGCTATAAAGCAACGGGTAATGGATGCTGCGAGGTCAATCTTTCGCCCTGAATTCATGAATCGGGTGGACGAGTACATTGTCTTCCAACCCTTGGACCGTGACCAAATAAGCAGAATCGTTAAGTTACAGGTAAAAATAACTTATGAAACTTTTTTTTTTCCCGTTGGCTTCTGTCACTTGTTCTTATTTAGTAAGGAAGAATTTCCCTCAAACAAATGCTTAATTTTTTTTGCTTTTTCATGTTCAATATAGTTGGAACGAGTGCAGAAGAGAATTGCAGATAGAAAAATGAAAATCCAAGTGAGTGATGCAGCAATCCAGCTTCTTGGAAATCTTGGGTATGATGCAAACTATGGTGCCAGACCAGTGAAGAGAGTGATTCAGCAATATGTGGAAAATGAGCTTGCCAAGGGCATTTTGAGAGGAGACTTCAAGGATGAAGACACAATATTGGTAGACACGGAGGTCACTGCATTCTCTAATGGCCAGCTCCCTCAGCAAAAGCTAGTCTTCCGGAAGCTAGAAACTAGTTCCAAAACCCCAGATGCTGAAAACCAGGAAGCTTTCTCTGAGACCCTCTAAATGTTTTATTAGGTTTCACACAATTTTGAGTCAAATGTCACACAAGAGAAACTTTGCTCCTTGTAGCTAAGACCTGCTTGTATAAATTATAATTATTTTTTCTTATCATTTTAGATTGCAATGATTAAATGAATGATTATGTTTGTTGTACAGGTGGAATCCATTATTTGATAACTTTTTCATCTCTTTTTGTGAGAATTTTTGCAAGACCTTAATATGGAAAATGTTAGGATTCTAAATTTTAGAATTTTAAGTGCATTTTAAATAATAAGGTATTTGCTATATCAGTGTTATATTATAAAATATATATATATAAATATTTACACTTCTAACATGTTAAAAAAAATTACTTTATTTTTTTTATCAAAACTTTAAAAATATAAAATCTATAAAAAAATTTCATGTCAGCCTTCAATGATGGTATAAAAATATTATTAATTTTTTAAAAACTTTTTAGTTAATTGAGTTAGAAATTATCAATAATATGACAAATAGATTTTTTTTTTGTCAAATGTTGAATATTTCTCTCATGATAAAAAAAAAATTAAAAATTTTAGACTGTGCAGTCAAAATTAATTAAAAAAATTAATGAGAGATAGTTATAACTATAATGATTAATTAATTTTAGTAAAATTGCAAAAAACTTTTAAATATTTTCAACAAGCAATTAACTTATTTATATATTAAATAAATTAAAAAAAATGATCTTATACGGTTTGCAACATGAAGCGTAACGACGTCCTCGTCAGAGTTGTTCGTGGAGCATGCCGACCAACGCCTTTTATTGTGAGTCAAAGCGCACCGTTTTGCTCCGCTCGGCCACTTTTTTGAACGGCCGAGCATCTCTCGTAGCACGGCTCGGCAGCTCGCACCAGTTTTCACCGTGAGTCGTGTTTCTGTCCTGGCAATCTTGATACGCTGAAGGAACAAATGGGTAAAGTTTGGTGTACATTTTCTGAGTGATTGGATTTTCATGTTCTTCCTCTTAATCATAGTAAAGTACAAATTTTTATTTATTTTTAAATACATTTTTCTTGGTGACAGAAGTGGAATCAAATGGACGGAAGATGGAGGAGGTGATAGAAGGAGTGGCTTCAATTGCACTGTTGCCATGCGGGTCCATTTCTGGTCACTTCATCCAACTCCCTCATTCCATTTGCTATGGCCTTCATGGCACTGGTACTTCCTATTTTACCTTTCTTTTTTTCAGTGGTTCCCCTGTGTGTCTTTCTATGGATTTATATAATTTCTCTTGCAATTTCAGTTGTTCATATGTGATGCTCAATTATTAAATCCGTGTACGTGATTGTGTAAGTGGGTTTTTTTATGGGAGATACCAAAAAATTGTTTTGGGAGGCCATTTCATTTCTTGAAGTGGCACATTGAAGCACCATGTCATTGATAAAGAGCTAGAGGGAGCATATGTTTTCTATAGTTGGTGAAATTGTTTGCTGTGGGAAGATTAGTTGTGTTTAAATAAATCTATGTTGGGACTGCAAGTTGTCCCCGGTTGGGTTTTTTTGATATTAAATAAATTTTCATAATCTAGTATCTGTTAGAACTCAAAGTTTTTCTAAAAATATCTTGATTCTTTTTCCCTGCGTATTTGATTATGGTTTTTTCTCCATGGTGTAAGAATTGGCATGTGAAAGGGAGTGTAGCAGGGGTGAGGATTACCGTCTGATCAAGCTCACAATCATAGACTACAACGTAGGAATCTTTTGTCCCACATTGTTTGTATTCCATTTACCTTTTTATTTTCTTTCAATTACTACCAAAATGGTAGTTTTCCTCCCTAGTAAAGTTATACATGTTGGTCCTTTCATTATAACAGAGAAAGAAAGAACGAGATGTCCTTGTGGAGCGTAGAGGTCATGATGCTGCTCGGTTCTGCAAGGTGGAACATGCTCATGGGTAAAGTCATATTTGAATGCCTTATGCTAGTTTTTGGAACATAATACTATGTTTTTGGTCATGACATTATCTTCTAGTAACTATTATTGTTGGTCTTGACCACCAATTGGTATGATTATAAACATAGTTAACATGGTTTGTCTTCTGTTTGCAATCATTGATAGGCAGTTGGGAGAAGGACATTGTTGGTATGGTTGAAGAAAAGCGTGGGAAGCACAAGATATCGGTCTCTTTTGACTGTGAGACACTGAAAGCTGAGAGAGCAGCAGAAGATCATATTAAACAGTTCATGCCCAAGTTAGCTGGCCTAGATGCTGTTGGTATGTAGAGAAGTTGCTTTTGTTATTTCCTATTTAACAACTCATATGAAGAACCTTTTGTTTACCAATTTACAGTAGAGTCTTGCTTGTGACCTGCCATTTCAACTTTGCATTAAATATTAAGTGGCTAGTTTTAAACTGTTTAGTTGTTTATAATCTAGACTGAGTGAGGTGAATTCTAGCCAGTGTCGATTTTGAGTAGAATGTCGAGTCACATAAGAAATGCTTCTGTAGGAAACTTGAGGGATGAGAAATCATCTTGTAAAGTCTAAAAAAGATTTGTTGTAGCTAGTCTATTTTCCAACCTTTGTGTGGGAGAAAATGAAAAATGGTATGCGCTTTCCATTTCTTATTTTCTTTTCAATAGCTGAACATGCATATGCAACTAAACTTGTTAAGCCAAGGGAATATATATATATATATATATATATATATATATATATATATATACCTTTTCATACTTCGGTTCTTTTGCAAAGTTTCCATGGATTTAAATAAATTCTTTAAACCCTTACTGAAGATTCCCATTGTGCAGTTAACATTGGCCGAATGAGCATTACAGGGTTGGACTTTGAAGCAGAGGAGGTGGACTTCATGCAGAATTTATAATATGATATTAATTCTCTTTTTTCCCCTTGTCTACATACATAATTAAGCGTACAACCTGAGACTTTATGAATGTGGCTTACTCTATGCTACACATGCTTTTTGAATAACATTGGCATGTGAAAGATGAATTAAAAGTGCCTTATTGATAAACTTAACCTAATTCTGGCCAACGAATATTGTTGTATCTGGTCCAACATTCATTGACTAACTCTAATCTTCCAACTTTAGCTCAACCAAAAACAAGCAGGCAAGTTCTTAGTTTATTAAGTTTAGATGAGAAAGAAGACCGAAACTAGCGATTCGTGCAATTTATTTCTATTACAACAAAAGAGAAGTTTGTCTTTCAAGTGTCATTGTTGCAAGAAGTCAGATTAGAAAATGCATTAGTTATTTTCTTCGTGCTCTGACAATGTGATATGATCTTGTTTTAGTTATTTCATTTTCTTTTGAAGGAATAGGTCATATGCTTCAGCAGCTACGTTGTTTTAATAATGACATCGTTATTCTTAAGTACCTGTCTCTTCAATGGTTAATATATTGCTACAAAATTTACATTTCAATTGTTTTTTTAAGTGTGTTTTTAGTGTGGCATGTCTTATACAAATGTGGATGAACATTTCTATTCGCACTTAGTTACTGTGTGTTTTTTGTTGTTTTACCCTATGAATTACATCCAATCTAACTAAAAACTTGGTTAATCCACTACAAAAAATGAGGCTATATAGGAACTACCACAAAAATTGGTGCATTTCGCAGGCTATGTCAATCCTACGTTGCTTGACTTGCTCCGACAAGCTATTGACGTGAAAAAACAAATGATAGAATGGAATTAGCTGTATGAAAAGCAATACAATTATTGCCAATTAATATACCTTTTTTCACACTTTGGTACTTTTGTAAGTTTTCATGGCTTTAAATAAATTCCTTGAACCCTAACAATTGCAGGCTCCTATTCGCAGTTGACAATGGTCGAATGAGCATTTAAGGGTCGGACCTGGAAGCAGAGGAGTTGGACTTGGGTTTATGAAACATTAATTAAAAAGCGCCCTATTGATTAAACTTAAACAAATTTTGGCCAACGAATATTGTTGTATCTAGTCCAACCTCAATTGACTAACTCTGACCTTCCAACTTTAGCTCAAACAAAACAGAACAGACAAGTTCTGAATAATGCAACTTTGTTGTTTAAGTTTAGATGAGAAAGAAGACCAAAACTAGGCGATTCGTGCCATCTATCTCTATCACAACAAAAGAGAAGGTTGTCTTTCAAGTGTCATTAAATTAAACATATAGATTCCTCGAGTGCAGATCAAATAACTAATAAAAAAAAGATGGAACTTCATGAGAAAGTCGGGAACTATCATGACAGCAAACAAGAGTATATATATTATTGCACGGATCAATTTTTCCATCCACATACATTGTAAATAGGCCATACATAAATGTACACGGGATTACATAGTTCACAGTAACAACCTTTATATGTAAAGGATGTCCAAAAAGAAATGGCTGGCAAATTAACCCCTTCAACTGGAAATATTTGGCCAGAACAAGACCGGAAAGTCCACATGAGATTATGATGGTTTTACTTCACGCTTCCAATGATAAGAAATCTGTAAGACGAAAAATATAGATTGCATTGATATCTGCTCATGGGAACAAAGTGAGAAAACTGCCTTGAAGAAGTTACTGTTTATCACAGCAGCATATATGACAGTGGAGAAAAGGGTAAGTCTCAAAGAAAACATAAAACCAAATATTTGCCTTCCTTTAAGGACTCCTATTGCTATATTTGGGGAAATATATCCTTATTGTTTTACAGCCAAAAAATGAGAAACTGTGAAAGGTCGAGGTTCCAGATACCAACTTGGTGTAGTGAGAATGCAAACAAAAACACAAGAGCAGTGATTTCAATCAATGAGTGCAAAGTATATTAAATTATATAACTATGCAATGTATCTCAATAAGAGGTTAAAAAACAGTATAATGCACTTTTAAAAAAAGGAAAGATAGGAGGCAGTACTATGGCAAGTCATGTTACCCTAGTGCTACATGTTTGCCTAGCATGGATGCCAAACTCATAATTTGAAGTCTCTACTCGTGCAAGAGGTGTGAGCTGAATTTTCATGCCACTGCAAAGCCCCCCTGAAGGCACCTGCCAGAGTTGGAACAGCATGCAATGTATCCCATGTAAAATCTTTACGCTGATCCTAAGAACCGAGAAAGGTATCATCTTGAACAATTCAATTATGCGTGTATGTATATAAAAACAAGATGAAAGAATATATCCAAAGTTTTTAACTCAGTTTCCCACATCATAAAAAGTACAGAACGTAAATAAAAATTCAAGTGCAACAGTGTAAGAGGGTACCTCTTTTTCATCTTCAATCACTCCAATTCAGATGCCTCTTCTGAATCAGACAAAGGTAAAAGGGTGCAGATTCCTAGCATATGTCCGTTGAGGCAAACATAGTACTCGATGCAATCCTCATAAGCACCCAACCTACAGCTGGCACTCTGAGGTATCATTTTGGCTTGCATCATGCTCCATAGCTTTGCCTTACAATAAGGGCAAACCTCTGTTGGATGAAGCTTGGCACCCCTATTAATCAGCATCTGCCGAACCTTTGACATTGAGAATGACTTGAAAACTCCACGGAAAAAGCCAACATCCCCGTCCTCCCCTTGGTCAAGATGTTCACAAGGATCAGAAACATATAAAACATCTGTTCTACATTGTGGCAATAGAAAGCTCTTCCCTGATGTCCTAGAGAATCTAGTCCTATAAACAAAGTGACCAGGGATTTGGACGCTATTAAATAAGCCACCCTTCTTACATCCTGAACAGTATATTAGCAGCTTCCCCAGTGCTCTCCAGCTACCATCTACGCTGTGGCTCCCACTAGATTGTAGATCAAGCATCATCTTCGGTGCTCTAGTTCGGCAAAATTCCTTCCATAGCACTCGCTTAGCGAGATCATCAAACCATTTGCAAACACATGAAAGTGTAGCAATCAACTTAGGGTTCCAATTCAATTTTTGAAATACTAGGAATATCACATCTTCACTTAGATGCCCTTTTGTGCATTGGCAGCTTGTCGAGTGTATGCAACGATACTGCTTGGTAAGAATCATTATATCGCATAGCAAGGAAAGACAGACAGATTCAATGATCACAAATCCCTGTTGCACAAGGTAAAAACATCTCAGATTCCTATTAAGCATTATATACAAATGAAGTAGATGATCGAAATTCTAAATCAGATTAGATAGCCAAAACTAAGATCCACTTACATGCAATTTCTGAATTCAAAAGTTACACATTAGATGATCTTAATGCCAGAAGCATTAGATTTTCATAATTTCTGCTAAAGCTAAAGCAACAAAATTTAACTTCATTTTTCTCAAAAACATTACAGTCACTTTCAAAATAAGAGATCCACAAAGTCCTCCACATCGAAGTTCAAAGTATTCAAACAAAATCGACTAAAACATTTTCGACAAACTACTTAAATCTAAAAGAACCCAAGCTGATTTTTCACTTGACAGCACAAAACAAGCATAAAAAGTGGAAGAATTTGGGAAACCCTATCCCGTGTCAAAACCAACCAAACCTCATGCAAAAGACACCGAGAGTGAACTAGATCGTAGTTAACAGGACATCGGGACTCAATTTCTCACCTCAGCTTATGAAGCCCTCTCTTCGCATACTCCAAAAACCCTAGAAACCCCAACTCTGTAAAAACAAAACCCAGATTAAAGGTTTCTGCAAGCAACAGAAGAAGTGAAAAACCACAAAACGAATAAAAAAAAGGAAATTAAAAAATGAAGAGAAAGTCAAAAACTTGAACATTACATGCAAGGAAGCATAGTGGAATTCTGGACTCCGGAAGGGGAAAATAGGTCCAGGGAAAAACACACACTCGCAGATACAGTGGTAGCAGACGCAGAGGTATGGGCGTGTAAGAAGGAGAGAGAGAGAGAGAGAGAGTGGCTGGGTTGGGTACCGTATAGAAGGAGAAAAATATAGCATATTGTTTTCCCTAGAGAAAGAACGAATAGAATTTCGACACGCGTCGGGATGGTACAGGTGGCGTCTTTTTGAGGAGCTGAGTGGGGACGAATTTGTCTTTTACGTCACTGAGTTAATTGGAGGTCACTTTCGGAGTAAGACATGCTGAAATCTCTCTCTCTCTCTCTCTAGGGCCTCGGTTTTTACTGTTGTGTTTCAACAGCTTGTGTGTTGTCCACCTCAGCTCTATTTACGCTGCGTCAGCAGCTGAACCTCCATGTTATTTTCCACGTGGCACCTGCTCAAATTTTCCTAATCACTGCATATTGTTACATTTCTAATGTGGTTGACTAACGAAGACCAGTTGAGAGCAATAAACTTAAACCAGCAAACAAAATGTTTTGACTACCATGAACTGTGAATTTTCCATTATTTTGTAAATGCAGTCTTCCATTGTGGTGACGAAATGGGTGTGGCTCGGCCGCCGAAGGAATATGACATTCTTATTACTTTGCAAATTCGATGTTTTAGGTTCAATATTTAACAAGTCTCGCTTGCCGTCTCAAGTGCATTTAATTTATAGTTATAAAAGAGAAAAAAAATTATTAAGATATAGACCTATTATCTTAAACTTCGAAAAGATTATAAAAATTTTGATAGCAAAAATATCTTAATTTTTAATAAATTCCTCAACTAACCACTACCACTACCACTAACATATTCTTTTTTCTTATGGAATATTATGAGAAAGAATATAGATATATATATATATATATATATAGTATACAAAATGGTCCAAATGCATGGAATGTTGAAAAAGCCCCAGCAAACCCACTTTACCGTGTGTAAATGACAACGAATAGATGCTTAAGAGGTACAAAGTATAGAGCCTAAATATGGAACAAAGCAGTGAATGCCTGCTCTGCGCGTCAAAGATATTACGACCAAAACAATTTTGATGCTGTGTAAATTTTCTTCACCTGCACAATATTATGTCAACTCAAAGACAGAAAACAATCACTTCGGGTATGAAATTTGGTAGGAAAATAGAGCAAGAAGATTCGTATAACCTCCACAAATTGTATAAAAGCATGTCAAAGATCAGTACAGACTCATCATGACTCCCATTCAACTCTATATTCAGATCCAAAAAAAAAATGAAAAGAAATCAACCAAAAGCATCCTATCTTTACATTTCTGCAGTCCCAAAAGCTTGTTTACTAGTATTTTCCCGATACAAGCTTCAGTTTATTTTCTGCTATTTCCTCAGAAAAAAAGGAAAAAACAAAAACATACAAAATGTTAATGAAAACGAAATTTTCAACTAAAATCAAGTGACGGTGTTTGCAGAAGGTTTGCTGTCCTGGAGTGAGATCACAGTTTCAAAAGCACCAACCAAGGCCTTAACCTTGCTCTTCCGGGTCTCAACAAGTTTACTTGCAGTTTCTTCAATCACATTATTGAACAAACCTTGGGCATCTTTCTTCCCCTGCACATCTTGATGTCTCAAAACAACTTTTTCAGGATTAGTTTCAGCATCATTGTCATCAATTGCTTCTCTTCTCTTGAAACTTCGCCTTCGGGAATTGAGTTTGACATTGTGGTTGTCCCCCAACACTCTTCCTCTCCTAAATTTGAGCCTCCTTGGACCATTATTGTCAGCCTGCATGTCAACCACCTTTCCCCTCCTGAACTTTAATTTTGAAGATTTGCAATCATTATCTGCAACACAAACCATCCCCGACTTTTTCGCCATCCTTTTGTTATCCTCATCCAGATTCTTTGCATTTTCTGTGCTCTCCATTTCGTTGTCTTCAGAGAATGAGTTATCTTCTGATTCACTAATTGAATATTCAGACTCCTGTTGATCTTCTTCTTCGTCACAAGATGAAAATGACACAGAGTTTGGAATAGATGAAGACTTGGGAGACAAAGATGAGGGAGGTGGTGGAGATTCGACTGCACAATTTTCATTTCGATCAGATTCCACAGTTTTGCTTTCAGTTTCCATCTTGATGACATACAAAGTCTTTTCCTGGACCACATCATTCTTACGTTCCTTAGGTTCTGGTGTTTTTATCTTTTTCTGATTCTTCAGTGGAGACACGACCTTTTTCAGGTTCCATTGCTTCCTTGCATTTAAGCTTGCAACTCTACTGACAGAAGGTTTGGGGGACACGGGGGACACTGAGGTTGTTGGAGACTTCAGCTCCTTCTTTACTACCACTAAGGAGATCCCTGTCCTCTTGCTTATCTTCATGTCACTGTTTCCCTTTAGACCTCCTGGCAATTCTGGAGATGATATTGGTTTCTTGGTCACAGATTTTGGCTTAAGAGAAGTAGAATGTTTTGCAGACAAGTTTTTCTCCTTTGCTTTTGATGAACCTTGCTTTAAAGAGACTTCCAGCTTGTCAGTAGATGATGACACTTCCTGCTTAATGGTTTTAGGGGGATCATATGTACGGGGTTTTGAAGGGGGTGAAGATTTGAGCTTGGCCAATGATGTTTTCTTCATCTCTGCCCGGACATTACGCCCTACAGAATTCTGATTGTCAAGTGATTTTGTCAACATTTGCTGCCTGCTGATGTTAAAAGTATTAGGTGAACGTAATTTCCGATCAGGTGAATGAGCCTTCAAAGGTGAATGTTTGAGCCTAACCAGAGATGCCTTTTCCCCAACCATAGGAACAACAATATCTACGTGGCGGAGGCTGTCAACTGACTTTGTTGCCATTTTTCTCCATATGGGTTGCCTTGCCTTTTCCTCAAATGCATGTTTCCTCCCATATTTACAAAAATCATGACAGGAACCAGTAGACGCTCTAAGATAATGAGGAACAATTTTTTCACTAGTTTTTGACGCAATGGATTTTCCTGTAGAATTTCTTCTTGAATTATCCTCATCTTGCTGTAAATTGATACTTTCCTCAGCCATCAGAAAGGAAAATCAAATATATTGACCAGAATTCAAAGGTAACACCTGAAACCACATAAAATTAATATAAAATAATGCAAAAGGCAACAATTAACAAAATGAATAGTAACAATAATGCAGATACATGCATTTCTAAGGAAATGCATACCCAAGCAGGTAGAGAAATGAAACTCACTGAGATGTGATCAAAACTAAAGTGAACCACAGCTAACTTCTAGCAGGGATGATTTTGACAAGATCTTCGACCTGATGAAAAAATAAATAAATTTAAGAAAAAAAAGAAAGAAAAAACTAAACATTAGATATACGATTTCAGATCAATGAGAAAATTCGTGGAAATAAAAAAGTTGAGCATTAGATATATATACTATTTCAGATCATTGAGGAAACTCTTGGAAACAATTACTTCCATTGCTCAAACCATTATGATTTGATGGAGATTAACATCAAAAGAAATTAATGGAAAAGTTATGAATTTCCAAAAAAGATGTACAAGCTTTCCAAATCCTGGAACTAGGATTTTCAGACTCTTCTTATAACAACTAATATCCTACTTTATTTTTATTTCTTTTGAATTGAACGCCAGAATCAATACCATCCATGACAAAAGTACACAGCGATTTATGGCGCATTAAATAACTAAGTGGACATTCACATCAAGTTTTGAATGCTTTAAGGGTTAAAGATGACATAAACACATCTCTTACATTCAAAATTTGCTTTCCTCCTATCTTCCACTTTTACCAAATACGAACTGAATAATACACTCTCTCATTACATAACGAAGGCTTATAAATCAACAAGACTTGAAAGAGAAGGAGAAATCGATATAATGAAACTGAAAAAAACTGGTTACAGAGTCATTGCTTGAAATCTGAAAGAAAATATGAAAGCATTACAAGTATCAATCGATTCCCAACAGCAAATAAACTTAATAAACTCATATACAACCCTATCAACACTCACTCACACATGAGTAACGACCAGGTAGATCATTCACAGTTGTGAACGCTAAGCAACTGACAAAATTACATATGTACATCAACATGCTTTCATTTGTTAAATTCAACATATCATCAAATTCATGTATAATTACATCAAACGCTTTAACTAATAATTAAATAATAAGAGAACAATTACCCAGGAAAAGGAAAACTTTTCAATGCATTTAAGGGAAAAGAAAAGGTAAAAAAAGCAGGCAATCCTGGGTTGCATTAAAGAAAGCATAACAAGTAAGTAACTCCCTAATCTAATTAAGCAAACAATAAAATGCTATAACATTTAAACAATATCACAAACACAAAGGACAAATCAACCAGTGAAAATATAGAGAGAGAGGAAGAGAGAGAAAAAAACTCAATTGACATTACCATAGAAAAAGAAATAACGCCTTCCATGGCTATCGTCAAGACTAAGCAACCGTGTGAAAGAACCAATTTGACAATAATCACTTCAAAAGCAAAACCCAGTTACAAAAACACACGGATAGAGAATACAAAGGCACACTCATAAAAGAAAAGCATCGGCTAGAACCCAAATCGAGCCCAAAGGAAGCAACAAAACCCGTAACCAAAAATCATATTTTTCAGGGAACCCATTTGAGAAACGTGTAAAAAGGACGAAGAAAAAAGAAACAAACCTCATAATTCAACGGGAAATGATTAAAGGGGCTTTAATAGGGTGTCCATTGAAATCAGAACCGGTAGAGAAGCATACCTTTTGGAGTGTTGGGGTCTGCTAAGTCTGCTTAACCAGAAAGCAAAGAAAAAGGCAAAGGGATAGAACAGGAAACGAAAGCTGTTGGAGAAGAAGGCGAGGTGAGTGAGGGTGTGAGGAGGGCCAGTGGTGACTTTTGCTTTGCTATATTTTTCGTGTAGGATATGCTTCAGAGATCGTGCAAGCAACTGTTCGCTGTTTGTTGTTTCTCAGTTTTTTATATTTCTGGTGCGCTGGGCTTTTCCCTGCGCTTGCGCGTTTGTTACAGAATCCAAGAATAAAGAGGGAGATGGGAAAACAAATAAAGAACCCAAGCGTGGGACCCACTATCAAAATACACGAACGAAATTGGAGTTTTTATTTTTTTATTTTTGTTGCAGATCTTATTATTAATTTTTATTAATTATTTAATTTGTTTGTATGTTGCTAATCAAGTTTGGATTAATTGCTTTCAGGAAATTATACCTGTTTTTGTTCTGTTTTGGTAGGCAAATGTCGTTTCGAAATTTATTTTTTGAAATAAAGAAATCGGTTTTAAATTTCTGCCAAATGGGCAATTTCATCTAATAAATGAGCCATATTTAAAAAAAAAATTATTTGGTTGAGGCTTCCAATATTAGATATATTTGTGGTTTTTTTCTTAAAAATAAAATAAAATTGGATCCACATATTTTCATTTCTTTTATGTAAAATAAATGAAGACGAAATTCATAAAAACACATATCATTTAGTACCGAACAAGGAAAGAATATATATATATATATATATATTCAGAAAATTCAAAATACAATTAATTAAGATGTGTCCATTTAATACATTTTTAAAATGAAATTTATATTGAAATAACATTCCTCTAAACATGGAAGTTTTTAATTGTTATTTTCAGGGTTATAATTAACTAGGATACATCCTTTTTTTTTTAAGATTTAAAATGAAATTTATATTGAAATACCATCCCTCAAAACATTTATTTTTAATTGTTATTTTCATGGTTGTCATAAATTTATTGCATAAATGGACTAATGAAGTATTTGGATTTATAGATGATATGGTCGGTTGTGTACAATTTTTTTTGTTAAAATTATTCGATGAATAAACCTATATATATATATATATATATTGTTTTTATTATATGTAGGTGGTGTGGCTTTTTCAGTTTTTCCTCGAAACAATTATTATTTTTTTAAAAAAATTGTCTTATTAAAGAAATTTCTCGCCAGGAAACAATACAAATTAAAATTGTCCTATCAAAGAAATTTCCTACATGGTTTTCTTTTTATTTTCAGAAAAAAAAAACAGAAAAAAAAGGTAATAATAGAACTTCATACGTTTGAAAATATAGTTTAAATTATTTTATATTAGACAATTTTATAAATAAGGAAAATAAAATTATAAAAAAAAAAACTCTAAGAATTGTACTTGCTGTGCTGCAATGTTATATACTTGACTGAAAATTCATCATTGTGGATGATTAAATATTCCACCATTTTCTTTTTCTTTTTTTTAAAAATGTAAAATAAACAATTTCAGATAATATTTTTTTTCTACAATTATATATAAATTTGCAGTTTTAACAGCCAAAGAAATATAATTGAGAACATGGGCCATTTTATAATAATTATTAGTTGCAACCAAACTCAGACTTTTAATTGGTTGTCCTTTTCAGTTATTTATTTTTTAAAAAATTATTATTTTTCTTTTTTGGGTTAAAAATGTTGAGCGCCCACTCTCACTTCAGGCGCGTGGCAATCTAAATATTTTCGTATTTCATATAAATATAAGAAATGAAAAAAATAAAAATAAAAAATTGTTTATTTAAAAACTTTTTATTTAAGGTCTGACCATTAATTAGGTTCATAGGAATTAGCAAATACGTTTATGGTAGACAATGTTTTTATATGACGCAGTTTACATTTGTTTATGTGTGTCCGTCCTAAAAGATGCTGCTGACTTTTTCTTATATTTATATTTAAAAAAAGAATTTGCTGACTTTTTAATGGATAGCAATGAGATTATTTTAGTGGGTACTTGTTATTCATTTCTCAATCAAACTTTGTCATTAAAATTTTTTAATCAAAACCAAACTCAGATTATGTCACAACGTTCTGATGTGTTTTTATTTTCTTTAATTTAAACATAAATATATAACTTTGAAATTAAAAAAAAAAATTGTTCAGCAAATGGATTGTGAGATCGAACAGTGAATGAATATCATAAGCTGTAATTAGATTATGAAAACCCCATAATATTTTACGTGACGAAAACACAACATGCCTAAACTGTATTTATTGTACTGTAGATCTCCTACGAGTGGAATAATTAAAAATTATTTTTATTTCATATTATTTCTGTTAAAAATATATTAGAAAAATAAAAAGATATTAACCATGCAATTTAAATAACAATTTGGATATCAAAATATGAGAAATAAAAATTTAGGTAAGAAATCATGATAAAGTTTAAAGTAGTATTTGTGCCAATAATTTTCTAGGCAATACGTGGGCTGTATCTTTCTCAGCACCCAAGAAAGAAAAAGGTGTTGACGCAGATGGTAGAAAAAGAAAGAAAGAAAAAAAAAAGTGTTACGTAGTGTTGTTCATGCTTAGAATCTCACACACTTGGAGGATGATGATGATGGGTTTTCCAAAGTGAAGGTTGAGCTTCCATTGTGGGAGGTGAAAAAGTAGGCTTTCTTCATGATCACAGACCATGATGAGGGAAGCAAAAGTTGGTGGTTGAATCAGTGTGTGTGTGTGTGTGTGTGTGTAGAAGCATGCCCTATGGCTTTGACAAAGTTACATGGCCGAAATGGCCATAAATTAGCAAAAGAGACAATACGGTAAAAGGAAAAAAGGTGACCTTGGATTCTCTTATCTCTACCTCTGGTGTGTTCCAGATGCAGGGCATGTTCTAAATTACAAATTTACAAGGACAATTTTCCCCAAAAATGGAAAAAATAAAAAATAAAATGAAAATAAAGTAAAATAAATATAATGCCACTTCTTTCTCATGTGCAGGGCCACGATAAAAATAAACAAATTTGTATAATTGTGCTCTCTTTTCCTTTACATCCTTTTCATGTGGATGTGAGTGGGTGGTTTAATTGGGAAATAAATTGTACAAATATATAGTTGGTAGCAGAATTTAGTTGAGGAGGTGACCCTCCAACCAAAGAGTAGGTTTTCTTTTATGATCATGTATCAATGTTTCTAATCGCATTGGTTTCTTTATCTTTTAAACGTATTAAATGGTCATAAACTTATTCATTACAGTGATAAGTTTTAATTGACATGGACGACAGGACAAGTTCTTCCATTTACTTATCCACCTTTTTTCAAGAAAGAGAAAGATAACCTGCTGTGTTATCCGCTTCTTGGCCTGAAAACATACTGTTCTTGGACCCCATGGCAGATAACTGGCTCATCTATCTATGTTAATGCTTAACCTAATCCAAACTTTCAACCATTTGTAGTTAATAATAGTCAGAAAGACAATAGTCAAATATCATATTGAGGTTTTAGTATATGGGTTCTACAAGAAAAGCCAAGAATAAATGAAGTCGTTTATGCAACAAGGATATAGAAAAGCTAAAGCCCAAGCCTAAGAAGAACAAACCCTAATGCAGATTATTAAGGGACGTCTCTGGGTTTATTTCACTTACATGGTTTATCTTTCATGGTGTTGTAAGCTATGTATACTATGAATATCATTGAGTTAAATTTTGTTTCTTTTTTTAATTTTTCTGAAAGGTGTCTAATATACAAAATTAAGCCAGAGCATCTTCCATTAAAGACCCATGTAGGAATCTCAACAACTAGCTTTATTCTTTGCCTGGTTGGACCAGGCTCACAGTGAAGAATTTCCATTTCCAAGCAAAAACACTATAAGAAAGTTTCTATTGCATCTTTACTTTTCTATAACAATAATGTTTACACAGTGCACCTAATGCATTTTTTTCACATGTTGAAAACAAAACCATGCTGAATCAACTTTTACATTTTAGCCTATGATGTAAAGGTGTTGATAAATTTTACAGGTGGAATATTGACAAGAAAGTTTGTATTCCATGTGTCTGTCACCGTTTCCTACCTGAGACAGTCTTCTTCACAGCTCCCACTGAGACTAGAAACTGATCAAGGGATGATAGGGTCTTCATGTCATCTGGAGGGAAGTAACTGGCGGCTTTCCCCATGAGTGACGTGAAGAAAAGAGACAGTGTAGGCCGCGTAAAGTACCGCTCACCCAAAAGGTCATCCAGAAAAGCAAATGCAGCTAAGAAATCAGATCTGCCTGCATTAACTGGAGCAGCAAAATGAGCAGGAATTATTCTTTTGAACCTCCAGTCCCGTGCAATACTGTCAACCCAATCCCTCACCTGAATTTCCAAATTTCAAGAAGAATAGAAAATCATAATTTCAGATTCTTAGTCACAATACTGAAGTCCAAATCAAGTAAACGCAAGAGTCATCTGAGTAGAAGATGAGTTTTAATGGGATATTCGTCCTGTAAGACGTAGAGCAGATATGCCTGTTTCACCCAAGAAAAAGCGGTTTTGAAAAATAAATCAAATTCCATGGTTTGAGATGCTTTTTTGTCTCCATGCTAATTACTCAATTAAAGTTTGCTTGATCCAGCAAAATATTTGTTTTATCATATTAGTTTACTTACCTTTTCCGGAACTTTGCTGAAGACCAGCGTCTTTACAATGGGTGAAACAATCAGCTTTTGTGACATTTGAGCAAAGCTAGAATTGGGTTCCAACAGATTTGATGGACCAAGAAATAAGATTTGGAGAACCATTCTTTCCCACCCTGCACCAAAAATTAATATTATTCAATCCTGCACCAAAAATTAATATTATTCAATCTCTTTCTAACACATACATGCTCATCATTTTGATTTTATTAGCATTACAATCAAATTAACTAGAACATACTTTTTTCATTGGAATTTAAAATGGAGAACTGACCTTTTTGACGGTTTATCTTGTTGTCAACTACTGGTTCCTGTGGGACTTCCTTTCCTTTGCTAAGAATTTTTACTGCCAAGCCATTCTTTGCAGATGCCAACAAGGATTCTTTGCCTATACACTCAGGTGGTTGTCTTGGAACAAAAATCACTGCATCTGTTACCAATAGTGTTCTTGAACGCTTATGATAGAAAGCCACCTCAACATATGGTCCAATACCTGAAAGATGCACAAGCAAATGGATTTCACGATACATTTGTCAAAAATAAAGTCTCAAAACAGTGCACAAGCAGTATTCATATTACCAACTTCTGGAGAACTTAAAATTTTCTGTTCAATCTCGTCAGCCCATGGGGCGGTGAAATCCTCATCTTTTAAGGTTTTAGCACGAAAGATCCCAAAAAATGCCAGAGGCAAATTCAAGGGCCAACTCCATTGCCTTGGAGCAACCCATACCTGCGCTTGAGGGAACTTTCTTGAAAATGGGCCAACAAAAATTTTATGCTCATAAGCAAATGTAGGCAGTACAACGTACTCTACTGGAGCCCCTAGCTCTTTCACAAGCTGACAAAAGAAGCATCATAGGTTAACAAAAGAACCAAATACGCCTTATTTGAAAAGAGGCATAAAAATAAACAAACATACAGAAGCAAAAACGATGGAGAGATGTTCTTCAGCACATAATTTATCTACAAACTTGGATGATTGACTTCTTCAAAAGTCGCTTAATCTTCCTTTTTATCCAAACCATTTAAAGAGCATTCACTCCGGAGGATATCCGAATGGTGTTTAGAAAGTATTTTCCTTTCTTTTAAGGGGAAAGCAAAGACACTGTTAAATAAAGGACACATTCTAACTCCTAGAAATACATAAAACAGACTATTTTAATTTGCAGATTTCAATTGGCAACAGCGTAGTCTTACAAAATACAAGTTGCATAACATAAGCAAATAGAATTAAAATAAAATAAAACCTGAATGCATTCCTGGGTTGGAGCAATGGGTGCATGAATCCACAATCCACCAGACTTGAGTTTGATGATTGTCATTCTAATGTTTGTTGACACGCTGCTGAAGCCTAATGCTTGCTCTTGTTCAAATAACCATATAGAGTCTTTCACAACCTAAGAGCATATATAAGTGATAGGAAAAGTAAGTATAATGAAGCAGAACTGCTCAATATGATTGCTATATGGTCCTTGAAAATGAAAATTTTCTTCGCACTCTAAAAACAGGACTATTTCTTTGCTCAGTGCAATATCAACCTAGCATCTGAGCGCATACACAGAAACAAGGAAAAAGTTAAGTAAACCTTGTACTTGCACATCACTCCTCATTTTAAGTATTGTTCGATACCATTACATCTATCAGAAAATATAACTCTTTCACTCTAGTTGTTTACTCTCCGGATCAAGCTACCTTTACAACACTTTCTCTTTCACATTTTAATAAATAGAAACTTCAAAATGGGATAATTCACTTTATTAACCAAGCAAAATTCAGAGAAAAAAAAAAAGGTAAAAAAACTAATATCCCTCCACATATTACCTTACACAAGGAAAGGCATAACAAAAGCCCATTCCATTCCATCAACACCAAGCTAACAATAAAGAAAAGCTGAAGGTAAAGAAGCTGACCTCTTTCCTAAAAGTGCGCCTATTAAGAAAGGGACCAAGAGGGAACGGGAAGCCAGTGAAGTTGAAGTAGAACCTGCCACCAACTCTGCTGCTCGTTGTGGCTGTGGGGTTCGCAGAAGCAACGACCAAATTGATGGCATCTTTACTTTTGTTTCTAATTGGACTCTGCTGCAAACAAAGACTCTTCAAGGACCCACCATGAAAATTAGAATCTGGGTCTCTGAGAAAGCTTGGACTTTGCAGAATGGTGGATTTAGGGGGAAAGAAAGCAGTGGCTGCTACCATCGTTCGAAAGTTTGCTTCTTTAGTATGAACCACCACTCGAGAGGGAGCGAGAACATAACAGAAGCCTAGATTGTAATTCAAGGATATGCTTTTGACACGTGGAGGTCCACTTGGATTTGTCCGACATGGATTATTGAGGATTTTAGATTTATTGTAGATGTGGGGGTTACAGGGATAAAGAATAAATAAAGATTTTTATTCAAAACTGGTAACTGAAAAATAAATTGCTAAACTTGCTTTCGAACAATATTCATATACTCGTGTGTGTTGACTTTTTATTTATTCTCTAGTTTGCCTATTTGCAATTTGACAAGACAAGAAAATAAAAATAAGACGCCACATCATTGGCCTCATGCAGAAAAAGTGGCGGCGGTGAAAATTCCGTTTGCTTAGGAAGAAACTTGAGCTAGTGTAGTTTAAACTGTAACTACATTGTACTCAATATTTTGGATTCAATCTAATGTAAAACATATAACTATATTCAGTTACCTCAATCAGAATGTGCAACAACAAAATCAATTGAAATTATATTACATAACAGGCATGGAACTGCAACATAGATCTACTGCACATATGTCCCTGCTCTCCATACAAACAAGAACAACGATATTCTCAGGAAAGCAACTATCCGTGTTCAGAACTTCCTTGTCAGAATTCAAGAAACTGACATGCCCAAATCCAACTTCTGCAAGAGCTGAAACGACTCTAATGGCTTTGGATAGAAACTTCTGCTGGATCACTGGTAACTGGAAAGTCGTCGAATTACATGCTACTAGGGTAAAGAGGTGCCACTGCGTAGGAGCAAACTTCTATAAACATCGCTTGCTACGTCTGCAGCACATAGCATCTCAGGTGAAGATTTCCCTCACAAGCCAATCCAAACTAGGATATGCAAAGTACAATATGAGAAACGATGGCAGAGCAAACAGAACTGTGACAAGTACGTACAAAGCTAATATGGCTGCACTAGCAGGAATTGCATATAAGACGATCAGAAGCAATATCACAACCAGTGGGAACTTAGCTGTCAAATGAACGAAGAAAAACAGCGACTTCCGAAGGGAAGAATGCAACCTCTCCACAGTAAGGTAATTGTGGACATGGACCACAGCATTTGCTCCTGAAGTCTCAGGAGGACGAATATGCTGCCCCCTCCTATGGCTTACTTGATTTCCAGTGGATACATTGCCATTTATAGGCCAAGCAGGATGATGATCTTCAGAATAGCTAGAATGAGTCTTCACTCTATCACCATTCATGCTCTCAACCATCCACAGAAGAAAGTAGTTCTTCCGAGGGAACTTGAGAATACCCCTGTAAACAAGACGGAAGGACAAGATGTTGCACCATGGGCAGGAGATAAAGAGTGGAAGCTGAATCGGTAAGGTGGGGAATTTCACAACTGCCCATTGCAGTCCGAGAATGCAATTTTTACAGAGGGTATGTCCACACCATAGAACATAAGGCACATTTTCAACAATGTTGAAGGATTCCCAGCATATTGGGCACTCTAGTCCTTCCTCCCTACCAACAACAGAAGAAACCTCATCATCAGAACAATCGCAAGCAGCTTGTGTTGGCTTTGAAGAGTCACTTTTTGATCCAACATTCCCAGCTATGCAACTGGATGCGAAATTCCACATGTTTTCCACGGAATTTAAAATGACTGTGGAGGCATCACCGCATGCTAAAATTGATGGGGTAATATCTGTATCTCAGAGCATCACAATACCGAGAACGCTATTTCCAAAAGTGACATCGAGCAGCAAGCAGGAAAATTTTCTTTTAATCTGCAAGGTAAAGTGATCCATTTACTAAATTGATCCTAGTGTTCTATTTTCAGATTTATAATAAAATGGGAATACATCAATTAAAAAACCGAGATAGTAGATGATCAGGCTACTTTCCTTGCATATAAGAAAATAAAATACTTGCTATAAACGATGTTATTCATACTGTTCGCTAATCATTTATGGGCCAAAACAACAAGAACTAGCTTAGGCTGGAAACTTTAGCTAACAAACACTATAAGCTCGTTGCAACGATATACCTATCGTGGAAACAGACCCAAAACACAAACTTTCAAAGTTCATTCCTTTGATTTTTCAATTCCTTGGTATGACTTAGTTTCAGTGAGAAGTGATATCAAAAACCCACTGAAGATTGTAAACTGAAAAAAAAATATGCATAATTAAGCACTTAAGCACAACAAGAATAACACAAAAATATTCTAATTTATATGCACCAAGAAGAAATCAAGCAAGTAAAGGAAAAAGACACAATAATAGGAATCAAAATCAAAGCGATCTACACCAAAACTTAAAGACAGAAATAAAGAGAACTACAGAATGATCTTAAGGTTGGAGCTGAGAATCAAAGGGATAAAAAGCGAGAAAGTAGGAGAAGATCTTACTGATCGATTGCAGAAGGACGAAGGAAGGAGAGAGGGAGGAGAGGCTTGAGAAAAACGCACCCGTTATTATCTCTCCCTCGCTTGCTTTGCTCTCTCTCTCTCCGTCTGTGAAAAAGGGTCTGTCTGTTTGTGGCCGACTTGAGAGAGAGCTCGTCGGAGCCTGAGAAGAGAACCGAACCCAGGTGGGAAAATGGGTTTTTATGGATTTGTGACTTCTTTATGGAAGAAGAAGAAGATGATGAAAGCGGCGTGGGCCAGCATTCGAACCCCATAAGGGATCCATGTGGATACTTTGCATTTGCAGCCACAATAGTTCTCTACCCCAAAAGTAGCATGACAACGACGTCGTATCGTTCCAGGATGACATACCCCACGCTCGATGCTCTCTGCTCTCCATCATTTCTACTTTTCCAAGGCCCTTGGACTTTGGGCCCAACCCAAACACGGCAAATCCAATAGAATGTTTCAGGACTGGGCTTCTAATAAATATCTTTATTTTTATTGATAAATATTTATCATTTTCGTTCATTGTTCTGAACAAAAAAATAAAATAATAAAAAGAAAAAAGAAAAACAATTTGTTAATTCACGTATAACTAAAAAGGTTTCACTGTGAATAAACCCATCCCACCCAATAGCTTTAACTCATAACTTTCAGTTAGTAAATAAATAACTCCACGTAACATAATCACAAAAAAAGGATAACAAAGTACAAATTTCAAACCACACAATAATGGTATTAAGGTACACAAACTTTAAGTAGTATAAATATTAACTAGAAAATGAATAACAGAGTAACAAGGTACATAGAACATAATCCAATTGAGCTGGGGCTTCCTACCCCATGATACCAATTCTAAAGAACCCAAATTGGATTAAATTAACTAAATCCATATGAGTCCGGACATGGGAGGTAATGAATTTTGGAAACTTGTGTGTGTTAGTCTGTCACCATCTTTGATTTTGGTGACAGACACCATGAATTTTAATTACCATAGCTTTGGACATCTTTGTTTACCCAATTAAGTTTGAATACACAATGGAATAGGTCTCACCAAAAATACTCAATGGAATAGGTACTTATATACCACTTGAAACCAAGATGGTCTTAAAACTAAGTAGACTAGACAATCCAAAAGTACTAATTACTTGAAGAACAGGTACTTAATAGAATTATTGGGTTTTTTTTTCTATTATTATTATTATTTTGTAATTTTAATGTATATATATATATAAAATGTCAACTTGTCAACTTGTTGTATCTCCTTGGGTGTTTGTGTTTGGCAGTGTGATGTAGAAGTACTGCATGCAGTAATGAGTCAGTATGCAGTGTAGGTGATGATAGAATTCTGGTGGAGAAATGGGAATGCCAAAAAGGAATTGCAGAAACTTTTCTCATTGACTACCAGCAGAAAATGATTTTCCAACTCTGACTAAGCAGTACTATATCAATTAATTAATCAATTGATCCGTCATAAGGAAAACCCAGTTTCAAAATCTACCTACCTAGCTATATTTTATCTTCTATGCAGATATAATATAAAATTAAAATCATAATTATTTTTTTATGAATAAAAAAATTTTAACATGGAAATCATCACTCCAATTATATTTAAAAAAATTTATTGCTACTCTAACTTTGTAAGTATGTAAGCATCTAAAATAATAAATTTACTCTTTTGATTTATTTTTTTATTAATAAAAAACATTTTAGTATGGAAATCAATAGTCTACAATTATATTAGTAGTCTAGAGTAACAAATTCACTTTTTAAATTATTTTTTTTTATGAATAAAAAAAAATTTCGATGTAAAATTATCAATTCAAAATCATATTAAAAAGGCCTTTATACTGCTTCATTTTTGCAAACTTATAGATTTTTAAAGCAACAAACTCATTCCCCTAATAATTTATCTCCATCTATATTTAATAAGGCTTATTATACCTAAAATTTTAATGGAGATTTGTGAAAACTCGAATAACAACTCTCGCAAACGAATATAAAAGCTCAGTCGACTTTTTACCACTGGTCCAAACACTAGGTGCAAATAATATATATATATATATATATATATTTTATTTGGATTTCGAAAATTAGATGAAGTCTTACGTTTTCAAATGATATGTAACATGGGTTTCTGCAACTTATCAAATTATTTTAATTGGACTGACGTACGAATCATCAAAATCCAATTATATATAGTAAGAGACAAACATAATGCATGTGCAGCGATGAGAGCTAGGAATGCTAATGCTGGTCCACCTTAACCCTTATGTATAATATTATTTAGGGTTCGTCCTCATTCCAGTTGAACATTTAACTTTGCATTATGGCTTACCAAATTATATAATTGTATAGATACATATATTTAAACTCCTTAATTAGGAGGACGACCATTCTTATATATATACATCAATTTCAATATTTATATTTTATTATAAATAGCAGATGTTAGGTGCCCTGGAACGGACCCAATTCTGTTCAGATACATATATAAGAAGCTATATATACATATATAAATATATATATATATATATGTATATACATATCTAAATATATATATATATATATGTATATGTAATTCTGGAAGAACCGAAGAAGACCCTTATTTTGGACTGAAGAGGCATTATCCTTCACACCGGTGCAACACAGCCACATGCACGTTTTGTTATTTTCCTACAGCCGGGTTCCTCTACTGGTTGGTTGGGATTTTGCCACGCCTTCACAGCCTCCAAAATAAATAAATAAATTTCAGGTATATATATATATATATTTCTTCTTAATTCTTCCTCTCAATTGCATGATTGGGATTTTCAACTTTGTATGAAAATAAAAAACAAAACATGATCAGCGAAATGAATCTTTCTCCAAAACGTTTCTTTTTTCTCTGGGGAAAATATATATACAGTTTGCGTGTTAAAACTGGTGGAGGTCCTTGTCAAAATGTGAATTAAAACACACAAAACAAAACAGTCTATATATATATATATTTTAATTTCATTTGTTAATTTATAACCCAATTTCAATAGCCATCTCATAAATTTCGAGCTTTTAAAAATAATAATACTCTGATGTAATTTATTATGGTATCAGACATTTAAAAATAATAATACTCTATTGTAATTTTTTTTTTGGTGAATACTCTATTGTAATTGAATATGACATCAGACACCAAATATTTAAATTCAATCTTTGTTAGTTTTTAAAATTCACTTTTTTATATCTCCAGAAAATTAATGGTCCGGTTCATATCTCATAAAGTTTGAATTTTTAATAATAGCGATGCTGAATTGTGGTTGGTTCCCAATTAGGTAAGATTTTTTCGATATTGTAGGATAGATCCGTTCCACATTTTTCCTTTTATAAATTTCTCAATCTCTAAAATGAGCTTTTCCATGGTCAAAATTCTAAGATTACTACAGGATGGTCCAGGTGATTTGGTTTTATACTCTTTATTATTGTGTGGGGGTGGTACGGTATCTAATACGTACGGACAAATAGAACCCTGTGAATTATAATAATAAAATTTCATTATATACCCACATCAAAAATTCTATTGTCCTTTTTCTCAAACAATTATTCATCGAGTAACTCGTTAAAATTGACATTGATATCTGTTACTTTTATAATTTAATCTTGGTATTAATCCTAATTAAACTTAATTGTACCTCAAATACAGATTAATTAGTGTAATTTCTTATGGGCTAATGACCGAACAAAACAAACATGTACCTGAATTAATTCACTATTAAAGTTAGAAAAAAAAAAAAACCCCTTTTGTGTAGGAAATCATGTTTTACTAGGACTGCTGTTAATTAAGATAGAATTAATGATGATATATATTTTTTACTCCAAAATTTAGTCTGGATGCAATTAATTACTGGGACTTTTATGTTGTTTCCTGATGTTGACGAGTATGAATTAATTCCTCTTGACAAAATGTAATTAATAAATAAAATATTATCATATACACATATATATAAAGAATTGCTCAAGTGCATGCATCATACATATATGGCATATGACAATTATAACACATGGCATCATTGAACAAAATTAATTAAATAGATTAAAAAATCCATCTCTTGTGTAAAAAATATTTATAATTTGTTTTTAAGTTAAAAATAAACTTTGGCGCATCACCCGTACCAAAATAAGCAGCTGTAAGAAGAGACCAAAGGCTTGAGTGAAAACTTGTTAGCTTTATGGAAGATAAATTTGAAACTGAGAAGAACCAATAAAAATATGTGAGTAGGAAGGTAGAGAGGGATAGTTTCGTTGAGCGACACTGCTAAATTCAACTATGATAAATTGGAAACAAAGAAAAATAAAAAGGAGGTGAAAAAACGCATATAAACCCTAAAAAAATAATGATAATGAGAAGAAAAAAAAAAAAAAAGACGCGCATGCAGAGTAATTAAATAAAAAAATTAAAAATAATTGCCAAGTGTCATGTGTTATACGTTAACTATTCTCTATATATAAATAGGCACCACGAGCCTGTTATTTAAGTATATATGCACAACATTTAATGTATATAATTCTAATTGGGTGGGTCTTAATATCTAACTTTGACTACTTCACCAGCTGAATGAAACTATTCATATATATATATATATATATATATATATATATATATATATATATATATATATAGCCTTCTGGTTTTTGCTTGGAAGGGGAATAATTAAAGTGGTTTGGAAACATACTCATAATTGCTTATTAATTTTTTGTTTCATTAATTAGTATATGAATTGTTAGTTGTGAAGGGTTTATGATCAAGTCCTTTTGTCCCCTTTCTTTATGTATATATAAAATTAAGCAAGTACCAAAGACATAAATCCCATTAATTAATATACCATTATTAGTACGTTGATCTCATTATGCATGTGATGGTAATCCCAACATTATCATATGAACGTGTATATATATTTCATAATTTGAAAAAAAGAAAAAAAAAAATGTAAGGAAGAAGAAGCATGGTCCCAAAACCAAGTTGGTAATTACTTAATCTGCACGTTGTTTTCCAGAGGCTGTTAGACCACAAAAAGTTTAAGCGTCGCGAGGCCAAACACCAAAATAATTTTGGTGGCGGCTTTATAAGATTAAGAGATTTCTACTCTCTGCATTTTGAATTGGTCTGTGGATGCATGCAGTTTGATGTTCCTGTGCAATAACACGTATTGATCCTATCACCTTTATAAAAGATTTCGTCTTATTAGTTGAAACAATAATGCTTTCAAATTTAAACAAAGTATATTAAAGAGGACCCCCTTAAAGATGCTACTAAAATAAAATGTATTAAATCCTATAGTATATATCTCATCTGCAACTTTTAGACTGTGTTATATATATATATATATATTGTTGTATATATGGTACCAAATTTCAAATATATATATATATATAGAAAACTATTATAAAATTCAACGTCCAATTGATATAGATCGTGTACCGTTTAAAAACAAACGGCCCATCTTTTATTAATTGTGATGCTTACAATCGGATTGATTCTTTTTACTGAAGGATGCATTCCCTTCTCACAAAAAAGACACTTAATTGTAGACTCTATAATAAACAAAAAATAAACCGTTTATTTTTGAACGACATGCCTCTTATATCAACCCCGATGAAATTTTATAATATTTCTATATATATATATATATATATATATATATATATATGTATTAACTCCATATCCGTGCCTCACGTTTTGCCTTGAACAATGTGTTGAAAGGACGATTCTTTTGACCTCCTTTTTCTTCAATTACCCCTTAATTATTTGATCAACTTTCTTTATATAATTTTATACCCGAAAAAGTTAAAAAAAGAAAAGCAAAAGCAAATTATGATTTGAAATCGAAGGAAGAGTGCAAGAAATTGATTCCTTTGTATATATATATATATATATATAATAAGGTCGATGATAAATATATATACACACACATAAGTAGGTAGATTTAAATGTGTATGGTTTTTATACACCGTTGGAGCAGATGAGAGAGGGAGTTTTCCGGTTAAATGCTTGAGGTAGTCGAGTTTTTGAGTAACCAGCTGGTTCTCAAAATCTTAACGACAATCACACGATGATAATTAAGCAACAATTATTTTTTTTTTGAGAATAATGAAGCAATAAATTTTTGAGAAACACTTATAGTTGAAGCACAGGGAAAGGGAATATTACAGCAACACGAGTGTAGTTGAATATGGAAGAAATACATTTATATATATATATATATATATAAATCTCCGAGTGAAAGTTACTAACCTATAATTTTTTTTTTATTTAAAAAAGTAAAAAAGAAAATATCTAAAATTATCATCATCTAAAATTGCAGATTAAATACAACTAAAACAAACGGATAAAGCTTAAAAAAAATCACGCCCATAATCTCACATGAACAATTGAACATCAACTTGAGCCGCATCATCAAAAGTTTGGGGGACATATAATGTTTTCAGTTCAATTGATGTGGCCCCACATATGACTAACAATTTATGCAATGAGTCCCTTGTAGACCCCACAGATCTTCTTGTTCTTTTTTATTTATTTATTTATGTTTTGGCGTGGTGTTGGGATGTGTACAGAAGCAAGCATATGAACATACAAAGGAAAAGCAGCACTCTTTAAGAAAAAAAAAGGGCTTTTGCCATTTGGATGGTAGCTAATGATGGATTTTGGCAATCATAACTCATAAATTGTATCGTACGGTATTTTTCATTAGGCTTTGGGAACCTTCTTCTATTCACGCAGGAAGCCGCAAAGACAAGTACAGCTGCCCTAACACTTTGAAAATAAATAAAGTATATAAACTATTGCTATTCAATTTCATACTGTGTGTCTCTTTCTTCGTCCCCTTATCCGTTTTTCCAGTTAAAAATTTAATATTTTAATTTATTTATTTTTATTTAATAAAGTGTTAAATTTAAAGGATAGAAAATAAAATAGATAATTTAAATTTTACTTTGTACACATGCATAGTGATAGATGTGCTGAAGGATGAAAATTATATCTAATAACGTATTATATTAAAATAAATTCACATTGTGTCGTATTTATATTAAAATTTTCTCATTTAAATACGGCTCGTTAAGTTAATGAGTTAGAGAATCCAAATTAAATTAATGAATTTTACATGTTAATTTTATGAATTGAATATGGATTAACAAGTTAACTCATATTTTACTTAACCTCTTTCGTCCATTTCACTTCTATATTTTTTTATTAACTTTATTTTTTTTATCATAAAAGAATAATAATACTTATTACTGAAAATTAAAAAATCAAATATACTTGTTACATATACATATTAAATACAATTAAATTATATTAAAAAATAAATATTTCAAAAAAAAATATAGAAAATATTATCTATAAACCAAATTTGCAATAATAAAGGCCCTTGAACATAAATTATCTTAATAATAAAGAGGTAATGAGGTATAATAAATTTAATATTTCCACTAATATTATAAAATTACTATAATATTCTTATTATTAGACGTGTGAAACATATTATAATGGGTTTCATCAATTGCAATCCGTTAAAATAATGGCTCTAACATATTAACTCGTTATAAACACGATATGTATTAACTAAATTTAAATGTTATTTTAATCGTATAATATTCGTATTATATTATCAGATTTTATAGGAATTTACCAAATCTAATGAAAATCACGTAACAATAGGTACTAGTACTGGCCATGGATACGGAGGGTGTTTCATATATTTAATTATATTTCTAGGAAAACATTTTGGAATTAAAGTCATTATGTATTAACATATACACATGCATCAAAACAAAGATATATAATGTAACCCCTTGAAGAATATTTAAGATTATGCCTTTATGACCACAGCAGTTGCAATCAAAACTGTCTGGTTTTCGATTATGACAATATAGCTGCTACGTACCACCTGCATGATGTGATAGACGATGATACTAGGTGATGCCTATAGCTATATATACATATAGATATGAATGCATCCAACTTTCTTTTTTCTTATATGTTATATAATTCCCATTTCCTGAAATTTTCTCATACACCATCCTTAAATCTATACAACCAATCAGAATATTTTACTAAAGATCAGATTCATTCACTTTTTTCACAACAGATTTAATTACTGAAATGCAATTTCCGAGGCATGTGTACATGTGTTAGCTAAATATTATTATTATTATTAATGTATTATATATGACAGAACATCATTCATGGGAAGAAAAGTAGATGTGGATAGAGCACTGAAATATTTTCTCATAAGTATCCCTTTTTCTTTTTTAGAGCGAAAAGCAAAGAGAGAGAAAAATAGTATGTAGGGTACGTTTGATACGCTCTATTATATTGGTCTGTATTGTATTAGTCTGTATTATATTGATTAGTATTATATTAACTGGATTATATTAGTTTGTATTATTTATTATATATATATAAAAATAATTCTAAAATAATTTAGTTGTCATATTATAATATTAAACAACACCGTATAATATAAACCCAAAAATGATGGTATATAATTTAACACATATTTTTTACAAAATATATTTATGTATTATATAATATACTCATACTAATTTTGTCAAATATGAGATAGTACTATATAATACTATCCAATACTATTCCACCTTCATAATACACCCCATCAAACATGATCATAGTGTGTCCTATTAAATTAATGGAGGTTGATATTATTTAATTTTAAGCTTTTTGCAATCTGTTTAAATCCCATTTTCACCACGTAAATCAAAAACTCTTGGCATCACTTTCTTTGGTTGCGCCTATGCATATATATATATATATATATATTTATTATATGATATAGCAATTAAAGTGTTATAACATAATTAATTAATAAATATTATAATTAAAAATATAAAAATAAATTCTTAAAAAAATAGAAGTTAAATTTAAATAAACTAAGTAAGCAATGCCGCTTAGATTTTCACATCATTTGGTATATAAAAGCAGCTATCATTATTGATGTGTGTGTGTGTGTCTATATATATATATTATCAGTGCTGCTTCTCAGTTCTTTACATACTACATACAGCACGCATACTTACACACACACACACACACACACACACACACACACACACACATATACATAGCTCGCAGGAAGTTTATCAAATTTATATTATCGCGATTATTATAAATTAGCGTAAATAATGCTTTAACAGTACTTAATGTTCTGTGATAATGTTAAAAAAAGAAGAAAAAAAAAAGTTGATGGCTATGGTGGTGATGGTTTTAAAACGTCATTGTTATGCAAAACTTGCTCCAATTAACTTTGTTAATTATTCAATTATGTTCTCAGGACAAAGAAAAATCAACGAAGCGTTGAATCATGACTGAATTGATTGAAGTAGCAGAGAGGATAAAAAAGATGAATTTGGTAGAATAAAGGAATAGAAAATCAAAAGCCAAAATAATAAACAATAAATAAGTAAATAACGTGGCAGCCGGTGGCTTGTTTCTTTGTTTGGAAGCAATAGAATATTTCAAAGGCAGAGAGAAAACATGAAAACACTTTTTTTATTGTCAATAAAGCTTGATTATACAAAACAACGCAATCCCTCAACTTCTCGGAAAGTTCCAGTTGTATAATTCAAAGTTTATTTTATTTTATTTTAATTTCCTAATAACCATGCAAATTAAAATCATTGAATATGAAGGCTTGGCCTACGTGACAAATGACTATTCTTCAAGCTCACGGCCACACAAAGTGGTACGGCACAGTATTGGGTACGGATTTTGATTAGCCTTGCTTGATGTCACCACAACACTAATCAATAGCTGCCGTCTTGTGCTTTCAATTATTTGGGGGTGTATTTGTCAATTAACATCCGTATTTTTCATGCATTATTAATTTTTAATATCTGGCTTGATTCATTGTATACAGCCACTTCTTTCTTTGTGTTTACAAACACTTAATTTAATTTGATATACACTTATATTTTTTTTCATATATATATGAACACACTCTTTGTATACTTAAAACACTCATTTAATTTTATACATACGAACACTTCTCTTTCTTTGTGCATACGAACACATCTTCCGCACGTAGATTAGTTAAGGATTTTATTAATTAAATTTGCAGTAAAAGTTTCGAAATATGCGGAAATATACAGTAACACTCTCTTCGTATACACGAACACACTTTGGACATGTAAATGAGTTAAGAATTTAATTAATTAATTGCCCTAAAAATTCCAAAAGGTATGGGACCCGGAGGCAAACATATACAAAGATTAGTGGAAACAAAGATAAGTGTTATTGTTTTCAAATTTGATATGTATAATATAATATAGATAAAGACTAGTGAAGTGAACAGCCGCGCGACAAGCATTAATTTGAATATTTTATATACTGTATGTGTAATGAATTAACATCACCATCTAGCTTTATATATGTATATATATATATATATATATATATATGCATATAATATCTATTTTGATAATTACAATATAGGAGTATTCTTTCAACTTACCTATAAAGACAATGATTAGGATATGAAAACTTTGGATACTTTCTCATCTAAAAATATCTTACGAGGGACATATAAATCACCAATAATATAAATTACGTTCACCTATATAATTTAAAGTCCAAAGCAAGGATTTTTGTTGTTGTTGGGGTTCATCCCAAAACAAAAAGGGTAGCAAACCCCATGTGTTATGTGTCCGGTCCTTGCCTTCGGGCATATGACATGTATGTTCAAGTACTTGCATGACCCACTTAATTAATTCTCAAGTAATTCTAATTAAACAATATATATATATATATATTCATGACATGACATCTATAATTATCTCCACACTATGAGATTAATTTTCTTTGACGTGAAAGATTTTTTTTTATTATTATTATTTCAATTATTTTTTTACATTAATTCTTACAACAATAATTAGGTTGAGATACAAAGAAAGGTAGGAGATTTTTGTTAGCACACTTGGGATATAGCGACCTGATCAAAATGGTATATACCCATATCATGCATGTACATCATATATATATATATATATATATGGTCTATGCATAATATATTGCACCTCCAAACTCTGAGAGAGAGAAAGCAAATTATTTGGCCTTTTTCACTTCTTCTGTCGAAATAATGAAAGAGAAATAATTTTTGTTTGAATTATAATTGAGACAATGAATCTGTCTTAGAGAAAGAGTAGTACATCAAGTACAAGCGATTAAGCATCACTTTTAGGTGTTAGACGAGATTTATACACATGTTTTAACTCTTACTCATTTCACGTTTTCACATGTGAAAAATAAAATCGGTAAATAAGTTGAAATTATGCAATTTTATAATTCATTTGATGCGATATTAATGGATATGATTCATCCACTGTACAAGGCCTATGTATTTCGGATTGTCTCGTTGTCTCATTTAGTTAGTTTGGTTACTGGTTTCTTCACATGTTGCAACTATTCAAGTAAAGTTTATAAAGGCCTCGTTCCTCGTGTGTGTATAGTATATACACCAATTATTGATTACCTTTTACTATTTGAAAATTTAAAATTGGCAACTTAATTATTTGGTAATTTGCATGTAGGACGACACCGAGGATCACATTTTGCTTTTACGTGATTGATGGAACAGATCAGTCACAGCAATGTTGTTCCCACGAATCCATGTTCTTCTTCACTTTAATTTGTATGGATTCTTTCAAATCGATCGCCAAAATGGTTGCGAAAGAACACCTAGATTTCCCGCGAACTATATTATTTGACATTATTATTAATTAGTTATTTTTCCTGTTTATTCATGCCACCAAATTTTAAGTAGATTTGTAGATAATGATGGATCGAGCTGTGAATGGTTTTCAGAGCTTAATTAATATTTTAGGGAATAGTCAAAACTATATGTATAAAAAAGAAAGGGGTTTTATTCTTTTATATATATATATATACATATATATATTCAACCTGTGATACATGTGTCCGTAAATATAAAATAATTAATTGATCTAGTCTTTATCAAGTTTAACTTCGAAGTCTTATCAAAGCCAAAGTAAGTATGAGTGATTTGAGTTAAACAAAAATTTTCATCTATTTCGAAAGACTATATTATTTATATTTTATCATAAATTATAATAGATATTTGGTATTCTTTTTATGCATTATCCATGAGTAGGTGATAAATGTGTTTAGGGTGGTGGCCCAAAAATCTAATCCAACTTTATTAAATATATAATCTGTTTCCAAGGTGAAAATTTTTCTTGGGTATCAAAGTGTGGGAAAGGATACTAATAGAATCTTTGATGAAGTTTTGGAAGATTCTTCAAAGTCTCATCATTCTTTGGCGTTCAATGAATGAATATATTATTAATTATATATGTAAATATTTGGATGGTTGTAGTTAATTATGTATATTTGCTGGTGGTTTAATTTGGGTGGCCTTGTATGTCTTAGCACCGTATCCTTGGGCTTTATTTAGGAACTTTCCTACTAGCATGTATAATGTTTAACTTGTCCAAGAAACTGTCATGTTGCATGCGAGCATAGACCAAAAAGATGAAGCAAATTAATAAAATAAACTATAATTTATTAAATATCATTATAACGTGAATTTAACAGTTCCCAATTGGAATATATATATATATATATATATATATATATCAAATATAAAAAAGACGTGAAAAAATGTATGAGAATTATGTACATGGTATCAGTACCATGTCCAATATTAAACGTAGTCCATTGAGTGAAAAGTAATGCAGAGATAATAAAGCAAAGTACTGTTAATTTTGAAAGGCAAATTGTGAAAGACAAAAACGTACTTAAAAGTAAATGTTGGTTTAGCTTTTAACATCAAAAAGAAAAGTGAAACAAAGGTATTGATGGTCCTAGTCACTTTTGTCACCCTTTGTTTATAATAAATTCCACTAATCCTCATTTAAAATTTACCACCAGCTACACGTACTATATATATATATATATATATATATATATCAATACGCATGCATATTCATGTTAGTTGTGTATACTAATTAAAGTCACTATTTGCTTTACGTACAAATATGTGAAAATTAAACTAAATAGAAGACTTGTCGAGCCCGATACTAAAGCCAGCTCTCTCTGAACAGCACCAGCTTAATCAAGCCATGCAATAATAAACATTAATACTAATTATAATATATACAAAGATGCATACACGTTTGTGGACTTTCATGGCTTTCATGGGTTGTGTTCATACTGATTAATATATATGTATATCATACAATTCATGCATGAATAAATAAATATATATATATATATCGACCCTATCCATACAATAATCTTTTCAAGGATATGTACAGTTCAGTTTCATAAACTTTGATTTTATATATTTTCAATTCGAGTTTATATATATATATATATATATATATATATATATCAGAGAAAAAGAAAATAATTGAATGTTTTTGATAATTAATAAATATATGTTCTAGAGTATCACCAAATTCAATAATTTTTTCCCTTCTGTTGTATTCAATAATTTTTGCCCTTCTGTTGTTATTATTATTATTTAAGAACAATAAATAAATAATTGTGGGCCGTTGTCTCTGATGAGTAACAGGCATGTAGAATTATGAGCATCTCAACTTGTAGAGACTAAAGATCATCACCAAAATGATGATCGATCCAGATCCAATTATATTTTGCCTCTAGCTAGTTCCATTAATTTAAGCTTTCTATATATTTTTTTTTTGGTTAAAAAAAAATTAAGCTTTCAATTATATATATATATATATATATATATATATATATATTAAGGAAGCTTTCAATTTAATTAATCACACATATAATATTACTCCACATCATCAAAACATTAATTAATGCTACCAAATCATGCATGCATGCCTACGTGTATATATCGCTCCCATGTTGCTCTTTATATGCGTTTACTAGCTACCACACATAAACATGACAACGACGATGTTGGGTTTTGGTTCTAGATCGAAAGGCCAAAGAACCATGCATTATATGATGAACAATTAATTAATTAATGTAGATAAACACAAATTAAGCATAGAACAGTGCCTAAACCAAAATTAATAATAAAACAAGATGACACAAAAACACCAAAACAAAAGAAACCACTGAAATATTTCCCACTGTTATTACACACTTACCTTAACTAGCAAAAGGTTAAAATAAAAAGAGAGAGAGAGAGAGCGCGAGAGAGGTGAGGTGGTCCAAAATGGATCAGTGGAGCTGGGGGTGACATGGAGCAGTGAGTAATCACACGAGAAAGGAGTGGACCCCTTGGGGGGTAGGGCTGAGCAGACAGCGGTTCATCGGACCCCACATGCACCACCACACACCATGACGTTTCCGTGAGAAGCTCTTCAACCTTACAAAACAAAAACTCTTTTCCTTGCTCTTGTTTTCATCATCTTCATCTTCATGTGCTACCTGACACACACGGATCCACCCAAACCCCTCATCTCCTCCTCCTCCTTCTTATACTCTTACCACTGCACCTCTATCCCTCATTTCTCTCTCACACACTCTCTCTCTCTCCCCCAGTTCCTCTCTCCCATGATTCGCTTCCTTCCTCAACCATGCCCTCCCACCGATTCCACTTCTCCGTCCCAAGGTCACTTGAATTAGCTACATACGTATACAGTCTTTATATGCAGAATAATTCTCTTAACGGCGACCTGATGTTAAAACCACACAGAGTCCTAATTGGAGCCAAGAGGGGCTCAGGGCTCGGGTCGACCTGCTATGAGACGGACTAGTATTGTTTGCATGAGAGTTAGAAACTGATATGGATTTGGGTGGCATTTGCAGGTGGATTGATGGACAACAGAAGAAAAACCAGGCCTCGCACAGCGACAGCGACAACGTAGAAGACAGCGCAATCACGAGCTCGGTGGAATGCTACTCGTGTACACGTGTGGGAGCTCCGGTGTTCCACTCCACCAGCTGCGACAAAGCTAACCAGCCACAGTGGGAGGCCTGCGCTGGCACTTCACTGATCCCAATCTCCTCCCGCACCGACCTCAAGAATGGTCTCGCTGCCGCGGCTCGCCTCCAGCAACCCACCGGTCCTTTCGGCCGTGTCCTCGACCCGCGCAGCAAGCGCGTGCAGAGGTGGAATCGCGCGTTCCTAATTGCGCGGGGCATGGCCTTGGCCGTCGATCCGCTCTTCTTCTACGCGCTGTCGATTGGCCGGGGCGGGACTCCTTGCCTCTACATGGATGGTGGATTGGCGGCCATCGTGACGGTGCTGCGCACGTGCGTGGACGCGGTCCACCTGTGTCATCTCTGGTTGCAGTTCAGGCTGGCGTACGTGTCGAGGGAGTCGCTGGTGGTCGGGTGCGGGAAGCTCGTGTGGGACACACGTGCCGTCGCTTCTCACTACCTCCGGTCACTCAAGGGCTTCTGGTTCGACGCTTTCGTTATACTTCCAGTTCCTCAGGTGAGTGAGTCTCTGTCGCTGTAAATTTCGTAATTTTATCGAATGGCTGTTAACCAACCTGTCGTCCTGTAGATTCTAATTGTGTGGGACCCGCTGCGCCGTATTATCTATATATATGTGTGTGTGTGTGTGTGTGTGTATATAAAATTATTAATTAAAATCTCACGTAATAATTAATATGGACGTCGAGATGTTACAATAATAATAGTAGCTGTTTTTTAAGAAATTGAAGCAAATGAATATGGTTAATACCCTTTTGTTTACTGTTGGAGTAACTTTCCTGTTTTTGTGTAATCTTTACCCTGCTATCTTTCTTTTTTATTAGGATATTTGTGAAATACAGAAGAGTTTAACATCCAAGTAGTTAAAAATGAAAAGCAGACAGTGTATTTAAGAAATTTAACTTTAATAAGAACTGGGTCGTATGTCTTTCAAGTTTGAAACTTTATTGCTTGGGTGATGCACATAAAGCAAAGGTATATTTTCGGTATTTTCCAAATAAAAATAAAAATTTGTCTTCATGTTATTGATTAGAGGTGTTTTTAAGAAATTAAGGATATAGATTTACCTCATACCCTTTTGTTTACTGCTGTAGTCACTTACTTCTTGTCTTCTTGTAGAATTTTACAGTTGAAAAAATAGATAAGGTAGTTGTCAATAAAGGATGAGATCGACATTTTATTGCATGTGTTGTATGAAAGTTGTCATGTCCTGGAAATGAAAAAGAATTGAAAATATAAAAATAATAATAATAGAAATGAAAAAAAAAAAATCCACCATTTTCAATAATAATAATGATTGGAAAATTTACCAAGAAAGGATTATCATGAAGCAGATATTTGTCTTTATGGTAATGGTGGGTGGGATAGAATATTCATAATGATCAAGTTCGTATGAAGCTTTATATAGTTAGGTTGGCATTTCAATCAAGTAATTACTCACATGCTCATTTTTACCCGTAATGTTGTTGTTTAATTTGGATTCATAATTAAATCAAAACCAAGCTTGACTGCTTAATTATATAACAAATTATCACTTTTAAGCAAAACTTGAAGGTGCACAGTGAATTATTGAAGTCAAATATCCTAAAAAGAAACGAAAAAAAAAATTTGAAAAAACACATATATAAACCCTTTGAGCACTTCTGACATGTTGATTCACATAAGATAGATATAGCTTTTGCTCTTTGGATTTAATTTCCCTTATATATTATTCTCTTGTATCTCATTTTTGCAGGCTGTATTTTGGTTAGTTTTGCCAAAGCTAATCAGAGAGGAGAGGATTAAACTGATAATGACAATACTTCTACTGATTTTTCTGTTTCAATTCCTTCCAAAAGTCTACCACAGCATATGCTTAATGAGAAGAATGCAAAAGGTCACTGGATACATATTTGGCACCATTTGGTGGGGTTTTGGTCTCAATCTTATTGCCTACTTCATTGCTTCTCACGTAAGCCCAATACCAAATTAAAATCACAATAATCACTTCAGAATTACCTTGTTAATTTCTGTTTTCTTGTTTCATTAATCTGTCTGATATATATATATATATATATACAGGTCGCCGGAGGCTGCTGGTATGTCCTAGCGATCCAACGTGTGGCTTCGTGCCTCCGGCAACATTGTGAGAGAAATAGCAAGTGTAATCTCACTTTATCCTGCGCTGATGAAGTGTGTTACCAGCTTTTGTCACCTAGTGATACAGTAGGAAATCCTTGTGGTGGTAACTCCACTGTGGTTAGAAGGCCTCTGTGCTTGGATGTCAACGGCAGCTTCAATTATGGGATCTACCAATGGGCACTTCCTGTTATATCCAGCAACTCTGTTGCTGTTAAGATTCTGTACCCCATCTTTTGGGGCTTGATGACCCTCAGGTAAATTATATGATCATTTTCTATGTACACACACAGTCATTGGTGTAGTTGGTTAGTTTTTCTTACTCATGATCAGCATGAGCTTTTTCACCTGGTCTGAAACTTACCATGTATATATATACTGTTTATAACTGCTCATAAGTTGCCTAATTAGAGGTTTGTTGTTGGATATAATATATATTAGGTGAGGAGGTCTTTAAGAGTACTAACAGAGATGTTCCAAATCTGCTTAGGTGTTTGTTTGTTACTTGGTAGTTATATCATATTTTATATATATTTGTAGCATTCTACAGAGTTTGAGGTGCCTTATTTTATCATCATAAAGTTGCTAGGATTTGGTAGGTACAGAAATCCAGAGGGGGAAAAAAAAATTCAAAATTATAACTTAATGTATTTCAAATCTCTGTAGCTACTACATAACCATATATGCTGAATAACATTTTGCAGCACCTTTGGGAATGATCTTGAGCCTACAAGTCACTGGCTAGAAGTGATTTTCAGTATATGCATTGTGCTGAGTGGCTTGCTCCTCTTCACATTATTGATTGGGAATATCCAGGTGACTTGTATAACGTTCTATTATATATATATATTATAATTAAATAAGCTTCTCTGCTTTATATATATATGTGTGCATTTGCATGCATGCATGCATATGGGAAAATCTGACAATGACGACTTGCCATGTATTTGTGCGTAGGTATTTCTGCATGCAGTCATGGCAAAGAAGAGGAAAATGCAGCTACGGTGTCGAGACATGGAATGGTGGATGAAACGTAGACAATTGCCGTCTCGTTTGAGACAAAGAGTCCGCCATTTCGAACGCCAGAGATGGGCAGCCATGGGAGGAGACGACGAACTTGAAATGCTCAAAGACTTGCCCGAAGGTCTCCGGAGAGACATCAAGCGCTACCTTTGCCTAGACCTCATTAAACAGGTACGTAACAAAAACATCATTTTTGCATTTTCTATTCAAATCTTGCAAAATTTCCCATTTATATACAACAATGTTACACTCTGTTACTGCAGGTCCCTCTGTTTCACAACTTGGACGGCCTTACTCTTGACAACATCTGTGATCGTGTTAGGCCAATTGTCTTCTCCAAAGATGAAAAGGTGACAAAACCATACGATTAATATCACTATTTAATTAGTACATACCTAATCATAATCTAATTCAAATAAATAAATATATATTTAATAGATAATTAGAGAAGGAGACCCAGTGTCAAGGATGATATTCATAGTGAGAGGACGCATAAAACGTTGCCAAAGCCTAAGCAAAGGCATGGTGGCCACAAGTGTGCTTGAACCAGGGGGCTTTCTCGGCGATGAGCTGCTTTCGTGGTGTCTCCGCCGCCCATTTATCGACCGCCTTCCTTCATCCTCCGCCACATTTGTCTGCGTTGAATCAACAGAAGCATTCGAGCTTAACTCGGAAGATCTCAGATACATCACCGACCATTTCCGCTACAAATTTGCCAACGAGAGGCTTAAACGAACGGCGAGATATTACTCATCGAATTGGCGAACATGGGCAGCTGTAAATATACAACTTGCATGGCGTCGCTACAGGCTGAGGACCAGAGGTCCTGTGATTCCTGTGTCCACTGAAAATGGAGGTACTGACCGGAGGCTATTGCAGTATGCTGCTTTGTTCATGTCGATTAAGCCACACGACCACCTTGAATAAACCAAGAAAAAAATAAAAAAAAACAAACCGCCATTACTTTTTATTTCTTTGCTTGGCTAAGTTCTCTCAGTCCCCAACCCATTACTCAATAAATTCTTCTTCTATTTCTTCACCCACACGTCAGTGTAGAGCTTTAATTTGTACTCCTTTTCTTTTGGTTGGTAATAAGATTCCATTTTGTTATTAAAGGAAAAATTGTGACTGAAATTTGAAAAAGTGTGATCAGTGGAAGTACTCGTTCTTTGTAGTCTTGCAGTGATATAACACCCCGTCATATTTTTCGGCCTTCATAATTAAACGACAAGACCAAACTATACACCCAGTGTGTCGTTAGCCCAATACAGTGACGGACCACGCGGTGAAAAGACGATTATTTGTCGTTTTGGTATCCGAAACATCATCATTATTCAGTGTCATGTCGTTTTTTTAACGTTACAAAAAAGGATGAGGATGAACGAAGTATTTTTGAGTAAATTTATTAAACACAGACAATTCACGCTAGGTGTCTGAATCTGATTTGAGTTGGGTTTAAATTTTAATTGTATTTTTTTTTTTTGGTAATATTAATTGTTTTTGAGTTGGGTTTAATTTTAATTGTGTTTATTTGGTTGTAATAAAAAAATCTATATGAATTAGTTTTATTAAATATATATATATATATATATATATATATATGTTTGAGTTGTGAATATATAGATAAATAAAAAGTCAAAAATGACCTTAGGACATTTCAGTCGTAATATTTATTTATCTCATTTATGAAATTTAAATTCGAATAGCCCATCACATCCAACAGTATTTATCTATTTATTTCCATAAAAAATTAAATTATCAAAAAAAATAAAAAGTAAAAAATAAAATAAAAATAAAAATGTAGAGCAGATATGCAAGTCCCGCCTTTAGTAGAAAAAAAGTGAGCTGTGTTAGAGAACAGATCTTATCTGGATACAAGTACTTCCACTGCCGGCAAATGAATTTTGGCTCCCAAAGTTATCGGCCAAATTTCCTCCAAAATCTGGGGTTGAGAAATGGGATCAATGCATCAACCAAATTTAGAACCTTTTCTTCTCATTCTCAATCTCAAGCTTGTTTTCTTTTCTTCCTCAACCAAAAGAAACCTGGGAGGCCATTATCAACCTCGTTGGCCACCCTGAGACGCACCACATCAACTGTTTCTATTCACGGCGTGTTCTAGGGTGTTTTTTTTGTAACCCAAATCTTTGTATTTGGGATTACTTCTTGGCCCTAGAACTTCGCTTTCATTCCTCTTACAATCCCTTCTCGTTAAGGTGATCCACCACCTTCATGCTCACCGCAGGTACATTACAATATTTCTAATGTCCCTTTTGTTTATTATGTGTTTGATTTTTGGTTGCTGAGAAAAACTGTGGAATTGATATATATATATATATATATATATATATATATATATATATATATATATATATATATGTAGATTTTAGTTTTGTGAACATTTTAGTTATGGGAAGTGGGTATTTGTTATGATCGTTTAGTTGAAACATACGAGTTCTCATACAGTTAGAGCGCATATGTATTCATTCCTTTTTTCATGTGTGCTCCGTGAAATTTAATATTCCTGTTTGTAATATGTTTGTTTTATTTTGAACAGGTACCTTTGTGTCTCCGAGTAGTCCTGTCATATGAGACAATGGGGTCAAAATTTACGAAGCAGGTACCAGTAAAGGTCGACAACCTAAGTTTGCATCACCATTTGATCAATTATTTCAGCAAAAGTCTTTATATCCGGAACATGGTATCCAAGCAACGGAGGCGGATGCTTGTTGCTGGTTATGATCTTGACATGTCATATATCACAGATCGTGTATTAGCCATGTCATTCCCTCAGAACGCATGCGAGCTATGTATCGCAATCCTCTTTGGCAGGTTAAGTCCGTCTTGGATATGAGACATCAAGGCCATTATAAGGTGTGCATTTCTACGTTATTTATGTAATCTCCTTTACATTCTAGATTCCTTATCATATCAGCAATTTAATTTTTTTTATTATCAATTATTAGGAGTGTAGATTAATCAATTATATGATCCTCGTGACTATGCCATATAATGTAAAAATCTGCACTGGTTTTAGTCTATGTCAAAACAAAGTTTCTTAAATTTCAGGATTATCTCAAATATAGCATTCACATTGTTGCTTTAGGCTTTTCGCTGTTTTTATCACAGTGAACACTCTGCTCTCCCTATCTCTTGCTCACTGGCTCAATCTGTATGTGCCTGTGTGTAAAAAATTAATGATGTTTCTTTGTCTGTATTTTTTGCAGATTTATAATCTGTGCATAGAGGAAAAGTATGATCCATCTCATTTTCATGGTCGTGTTGAGGCATATCCTTTTGATGATAACCATGTTCCGCCTCTCGAAATGGTCAAGCTTTTCTGTGAAAGCGTGTATTCTTGGCTAGCATGTGACCCAAAGAATATTGTTGTTATACACTGCATGGTAATACGACTTTTTGATATATATATTTTTCTTGTCATCCCTTTTTTGAATTTGTTATATTGTTCTATTTTCTTAATTCTCTTTTAAGCTCAATGTTGGATGTGGTGTCAATCACTGGTCAAACTACCACTAACCTTGTCATAATATTCTGCATTAAAATGGGCAATTTTTATGGTGCTTTGCTGAACCCAATCCATGTCAAAAGTGAGTTTCATATATCCGCCTAGTAATCACAGAAGCTTAATTGGTTCTGCTTGATGAAATAACAGGAAAGTCTAACCTAATGGTTGCGATGTACAATCTACTTGTAACTACCAATCAGAGAAATGTCAAAACGATAATAATTCTTCCACATTTTTGTGATATATAACTTCGTTTTGAAGTGTTTGTGTTCCCATACTACCATTTTGCAGGCAGGCAAAGGTCGAACAGGCTTAATGGTGTGTGCTTTCCTAGTATATAGTGGCATGTCTGCAGAGGAGGCTCTTGAGTTATATGCTCACAGGCGGACCACCAATAATGAAGGAGTACGTCACATTAGTATAACTTTAATAGTTATAATGCAGCAGAATTGGTCACATAAGATAACTTGCTTGTATGCTATACAGGTCTCAATACCAAGCCAGCGCCGTTATGTAGATTACTGGCATAGGGTACTTTCTTTTCCGAGAGGAGTTGGTCATGGACCCCCAGATGTGAATTTGCCTCGACCATGTAGCAGAGAACTACTACGTATTCGACTTTATGACACAGTCAACATTGACTCAATTTTCTTTGTAGTCTCAGATTTGCAAGAGGTATGCACATTCCATTAAGTTAATTTTACTTCTTCTCTTCACTTCAGAATAACTTCTGATTGATTTCCCCACAATAAAATGTATATGTGTCTTCTAATTTGTACTAAGAATCTATTGTAGGCTCCCTAGACAATATCCTTCTACAAGGATAGCCGAGTCCTTTACATTTTTCAAAATTCGATAATACATGTTCTCGTATTCCAAAATATGAGGGTTGCCTTAATTGATTGAGCAATAAACCATTATAATTAAAAATACTTACAAACCATTATAATCAATCTTCTATTTCTTTATTTATTTATTATTATTCTTCGTTTAGATCTTGGATAATTAGAACTATCTTTTATTTTTCTTTTTTCTCTTGTAGGTTCCCGGTCAGCTGTACCGTCCACCCGTAGAAGTTTCCAGGAGTTGCTGCAGACGAATTAAGAAAGGATATCAAAGAACTGACAGTCTTCGGTATTATCTCTCTTTCACAAAAAATGAAGAAGAAAAAGAAGAGAAGGAATCAGAACCAGAGAAGCCAAATGTTGTAGTCCAAATGGATACGGAAAGTTCCATAATATACCATAAGACCTGTCTTGACTATTATTTCGATAAACCAGTACAAGTAAGTTTTGGTTTCATGCTCAAATGCCTGTCTTTTTTTATTGTGTTTAATTACAATCACTGTTGTATCCGGGAACTCTCAACCATACAGATTACTTTAAATTCTAAGTCTTAGAATATCCTTTTTTCATATGTCTAGTGACAAATTCATGTATAATTTTGAAGTCTTAGAATTGGACTTATTTGATTTCGAACAGGTCACAGGAGATGTACGTGTTATATTTTACCAGAAAATGGTTGGAGGGCGTCTCTTCTATGCCTGTTTCAACACAGCATTCATTACGAACAGCTTATTACAGGTGCTTCATTGGTTTTCGTTGCGCAAGCTTCTGAGACTTTCCACACTACACCTGAGAAGTAAAATCATTAAGGAAAAAAAAAATTCATTATAGTATGCATTCATAGACATACAAAAAACATACATGGATACATACATTCATACATGTATAGGTTATATTTTTGCTAAAATGACTGGTTATGTTTGTGTTTTGGCAGCTGAGCGTACAGGATTTGGATAAACTAGGAAAGAAAGGGAGATCAATATGTGGGCCTGCCTTCTGCCTGGAGTTGCTATTTGGTCCTGCTAATGCTAAGCACTCATCGTCTCCTTCTGCGGAAGATAATGATACTGATGATGACTCCTAACAGTAATCTTTGATTTTTATGTCGTTGTCCTCAGCATCCATCTATCTAACTTATTAGATTCAATGGATCTCTTTACAATTTTTTTTTTCCTAATTACACAAAATCCCTGTAATTAAGTGGTCCATTTAATTTAATAAATCCCTGCAAGGTTACCAAAAAAAAAAAAAAAATCAGTTTAAAGAGTTTTGTACTTATTATTAGGATCATTTTTGCAGATTTATGAAAAAAATATACGTATAGTTTTATGTTAGCTTTCTTCTTTTTCACTTCCATTACTTTTTCTTGGTTCTTTGGTTGTGAATAAATCCAATATATACATAGTTCTAGGCATGTCCTTTCATAGCTAGTTTCTCTACCATACCGTTATTGGGACTGCTTTATCTGTTATTCATTTGAAAAATTGAGGGAAAGAAACCTAAAACTGAAGGTTAATAAGCATTGAACAATTATATAGTGGAATGAATACACATACAACCAAAGGTTAGAGTATAAAAGTTTTATAAACAAAGCTAACAAGAAAAAAAAAATTAAAGCAAATACAAGTGAAAAAAATATATATAAAAAAAAAAAAAAAAGGAAGAAGAAGAAGAAAAGATAGTAGAATCTAGCGATTATTTGTGTTTGAAGATAAGAATTATATGATTTCTTAACGCGTTTATCATTTGACCTTTGTGGATAATTATGAGAGAAAACTAGAAAAGTGCATAAATTAAGTTAACGTCTTTGGCCACAACAAAAAATAATAATAATAATATTTAAAATTTTATGAAATTATGTGGCCGAATTAGAAAATAAACCGTGTCGTAGGTATATGTGGATTACATATAAATTTGCAAAACTGTGTCGTTTCATAGCACAATTCATAAGGAGTTCCACAATTCATATATTAAATAACTATTTAATTATTCATTTTTAATTGTAGGCGTGAAAGTTGATTTTCCTTAATTACTGCGAGCTGGTCTAAAGGGTTCCACACACAGACGGAGTCCTTGAAGGACCTGAAGTTCAAACCTCCTACTTTTCTTAATCATTCACACATTCGGAAACAATGATCACCGTCGTCTCTCTGACTGAACCGTAACGTAACCAAACACCCTTTTACCTGTTTACTGGGAAAATCTTGTTCGTTTGAGAATCCAGAGTCTGACATTTGCTGATTGCCAGGAAGGAGAGGAAAATTAAAAACGATATCTTTTGGTTATGGCGACCCCAAAACCCCAGAGGACTGCGGAAGAGGTGGAGGATATAATCCTCAGGAAGATATTTCTCGTATCGCTCACCGATTCGTCCGAATCAGATTCCCGAATCGTCTACTTGGAATTGACTGCGGCTGAGATTCTTAGCGAGGACAAGCAATTGAAGCTCTCTCGGGATGTAATGGAAAGGGTTCTAATCGATCGGCTTTCTGGAAATTTCCCCTCCGCAGAAGCCCCTTTTCAGTACCTAATTGGGTGCTACCGACGAGCTTATGACGAGGGTAAGAAAATTGCTTCCATGAAGGATAAGAATATCAAGTCTGAAATGGAATCTGTGGTGAAACAGGCCAAGAAGCTAACGGTTTCGTATTGTAGACTCCATTTAGGGAACCCGGAAGTGTTTCCGAGTGGGAATTCGAATAAACCTGATGTTTCGCCGTTGTTACCGTTGATTTTCTCGGAGGTTGGGAGCTCGGTGGACGGTTTTGGAGGTAGTAGTGGTGGGGCCTTCAGTGCCCTCCTGGGTTCTTGGAAGAATTTTTCAGGGACTCGGACTTCGATAGCTTGGACCCCATATTGAAGGGTCTGTATGAGAACCTCAGGAAGAGTGTGCTTAATGTTTCGGCTCTCGGGAACTTTCAGCAGCCACTGAGGGCTCTGCTGTTTTTGGTTAGTTTCCCAATTGGTGCTAAGTCTCTGGTGAATCATGCTTGGTGGATTCCTAAAGGGGTGTATTTGAATGGGCGTGTTATGGAGATGACGAGCATTTTGGGTCCTTTCTTTCATGTTAGTGCTCTGCCTGATCATAATATCTTCAAGAGCCAGCCTGACGTGGGGTGAGTGAAAGTTTGCATTTTTATGTATTCTGTTGTGCTTTTGCTTTTCCTTTTTATAATTGCTGTTACGTGTAATAGTTGTGAGTAAATAAAAAATGACAATGTTGTTTCGTTGTACCTGCCGAACTGTGCAGTGGATACAAGTTATAGGGAAAGGAAAGAATCTAAATCCTTGGATTATTTGTAGACTGTTTAAAACTAGAAAAATACAGTTACACTGAACTGCCTAATGCAAATGTTTGGGTTACTGGTACTTTAGTGCTTTTTAAAGAGCAAAAGCTGTAGTAAATGAGAAAATAAAAGTTGATTGCTGGTTCTCAAATTTGGCTATACACTTCTATGGCCAAAGCATGTGATGCTTAAAGAATTGTTTCTGCACGCACTGGTTCTCAAATTTGGCTATACACTGCTACGGTCAAAGCATGTGATGCATCTTTAACCCCAAAAAAAAAAAAAGTGTGTGATAAAGATTTCTTAGAGTGGGGTTTAGTTTATAGATGAGACTATGTTCTTTTGATTGAATGTAGTTTATTTACCTTTTCCCTTTGTGGATTCAATATTTAACCCATCTGAAGTTTCTGTCAAGGCTTTCTTAAATGCATGTATAAAATCATGGCGTTTTGTTGTGATTACATTATTTGTCTCTTGAAAACAACAGGCAACAGTGCTTTTCAGAAGCTTCAACCCGTCGACCAGCTGATCTGTTATCTTCATTTACCACCATTAAGACAGTGATGAATAATCTATATGATGGACTATCTGAGGTTCTTCTCTCACTGCTTAAAAATACAGAAACCCGTCATCATGTTCTTGAGTATCTTGCAGAGGTTATCAATAAAAACTCGTCAAGGGCCCATATACAGGTATTTTTATTTCCGCTAAACAAAGCTTTCTTTGAGTTTCAGTGACGACATATATTGTCAACCAGTGTATTAGTTTGGCTATTATTTGTATTTATTGGATAGTGAACTGCCTGATGACCTGTCAATGTTTTTTTTTTTTATTTGTTTGTCTTGCTAAGAATTTAGTTTGGTAATACTTGATATCTGATTTCAACTTGTGTTTGTTCTCCTTTTATTTGTTACTGAGAATATTGATTTGGTGTCCTCCATTTTAACCTTTCCTTGTGCTCAACTTGTTTCACAGGTGGATCCTTTATCTAGTGCAAGTTCTGGCATGTTTGTAAATCTCAGTGCTGTTATGCTTCGGCTTTGTGAGCCATTTTTAGATGCAAATTTAACAAAAAGGGATAAAATTGATCCAAAATATGTGTTTTACAGTGACCGTTTGGAATTGAGGTGAGCACCTTCTCTTCAGTGGACTTTGCTTTTCTTTTCTCAGTTTCTGTTAAGATCTTTCTGCACTTGTGTTGTTTATGAAACCGTATTACTTTACCAGAGGGTTGACTGCTCTACATGCATCCTCAGAAGAAGTTGCTGAGTGCATTAATAAAGATGGTGTGGGGAAAAGTAATAGCTCTAAACAGAATAGCCATGATGAAAATCGCTTTTTACAATCTCAAGAAGCCACCAGTTCAGGCAGTAATGTTTCTGGGTCTTTAAGTGGTGAAAAATCTAAGTATACATTTATATGTGAATGTTTCTTCATGACTGCACGGGTGCTCAATCTGGGTTTGTTGAAAGCTTTTTCTGACTTTAAACATTTAGTTCAGGTAACTGATACTTTTCCTTTATGCATGGAAGCTTTAGGATGGATAGAGATAGACTGCCTTGTTATGATCACGAGGAATTATTACTTGGTGTTTCTAGTTTCCAGTGTACAATTTTCAGCAAACTTTATTTTTTATAATAATTCTTCTCATGATTTTATTAATGGAAAATGTTAATTGTTGAATATAATTCTTTCCAGGATATCTCAAGATGTGAAGATACTCTTGCCACTCTTAAAGCCATGCAAGGGCAGACACCTTCTCCACAAATGGAGATGGATATAAGTCGTCTTGAGAAAGAAATAGAGTTGTATTCACAGGAAAAGCTTTGTTATGAAGCTCAGATACTGAGGGTATGCCAAAGCTCTCTATCTCTGAGTTTGTGTGGCTAAATTTTACCATCCCATGTCTTTAAAACCTTTCCTTTATTAATCTATTATATACACTAGTAGCAAACTTTATTCACCTTTTCATTTAATAAGTCTTCCTTATCTTGATTCTTATTCTTAGGATGGGACACTTATACAGCGTGCCCTTTCTTTCTACCGGTTAATGTTGGTATGGTTGGTTGGTATGGTTGGTGGATTTAAAATGCCTCTACCATCAACTTGCCCTACCGAATTTGCCTGTATGCCGGAGCATTTTGTGGAAGATGCCTTGGAACTGATTATATTTGCTTCCCGGATTCCAAAAGCTTTGGATGGGGTCTTGCTGGTAGGCTTTTTAAGTTCTTTGTCCTTAATTTATGCTCTTTGTACTTTCAGTCAACTTTTTTGCATGTGTAATATACTAAAAAATGAGCATTTTTCGCTCTTGACAGGATGATTTTATGAACTTTATCATCATGTTCATGGCTAGTCCAGACTATATCAGAAACCCATATCTAAGAGCGAAGATGGTTGAAGTCCTGAACTGCTGGATGCCCCGTAGAAGGTTCTTTGATGTCTTTCTGTTATATAGAAAGAAATCTGGTTATGTATGCTTTAGAATTTTCATGATGATTATTATATATTTACAGCTTTTATGTATTGCATATGCAGTGGGGCATCTGTTACTTCTAGTCTATTTGAAGGCCACCAACTCTCTCTTGAATATCTTGTGAGAAACCTTTTGAAGCTTTATGTTGACATTGAATTCACTGGTTCTCATACTCAGGTGGGTGACAATTATTTATACCATTGATTAAAGGATGATTGTTGTTGGAATCAATTGCACATGGATGTTATGGGATTTTGGATTTTATATGATCTTACAAGGTAGCATTTGTTTATAAAATTAATGGTAAAATGCCTGTGACCTATCCAGATTACATCTGGGGTTTCGATTCAGATTATTCTTGTCATTTTTATCTGGTTGGATTGTTTTTAAAGAATGCACGCACACAAGTTATCCTGCAGGCAGTGTGATTAAATTGATTTTTTTCAGTCTTTCTATTCAATGGTTTGTTTTTAATGCTCTCAAGTTTTAAAACGTTCCATTGTTGTTGAGTAGGGGGATTTTGATGTTTCATTTACCATTTGGTTTTTATTCTGTGCAGTTTTATGATAAGTTTAACATCCGTCATAATATCGCTGAACTTCTCGAGTACCTTTGGCAAGTCCCTAGTCATCGTAATGCTTGGAGACAGGTAGCCTCTTTAGCAATGTTCAGATATATCTACTTTATGATTTCTTAGTGTAAATCCATTTTTAATACTATATTTGGGTCTGCTTTATGTTTGCCATTCCAGATTGCTAAAGAAGAAGAGAAGGGTGTCTATTTGAATTTTTTAAACTTCCTGATCAACGATAGCATCTATCTTCTTGATGAAAGTCTTAACAAAATTCTTGAACTCAAGGAGCTTGAAGCTGAGATGTCAAACACTGCAGAATGGGAGCGAAGACCTGCTCAAGAGAGGCAGGAGAGAACCCGATTATTCCATTCTCAAGAGAATGTCAGTTTAATCTCTATGTGTCTGTTAGTGTTTTTGCTTCTATGATTGGGGTAGTTTACCAAATGGATTACTGGTATTACAGATTATCCGTATTGACATGAAGCTGGCAAATGAAGATGTGAGTATGCTGGCATTTACTTCTGAGCAGATTACAGCTCCTTTCTTACTTCCTGAGATGGTAATTTTTTTCTCTCTAGCCTGCTTAGAGCATCTCCAGCGTCAAATGTTATAATAGCATTGCCATTCTCAAATTTTGGCATTAATATGTCTATTTCCAACACTAAATTAAAATGGAAATCCTAAATTATAGCATAACACTCCAATAGACTATACTAAAAATTATGGCAATGCCAAATTTAATATTTTTAAAAGACACTTTCAATATTATTTTATTATTTACCTTAATTTTTTAATAAAGTTTATTATTCTATGATATTTTAAGACTAATTTAAATTTATTAACATACTTATATATATTTTTATAAGATTTAATTCTTGTAGAGTATTTTCATAAAAAAAGGTAGAACATGAATTGTTTTAAATATTTTTATAATAGAATCAAGATTTTATTTTCTTCTTATTGTATATAATATAATATATATATATATATATATATTTTATCCAAAAAGTAATACTGTTTAGCAAAAAAAAAGGGCCCTATTAGGTGTGTGTGTGTGTCTATATATATATTATTTTTGTTGAACATAAATTTGAAATTATTTTTTGTAAAAGGGATAATTAAATTATTATTTAATTTTTTTTAATTATTATTGGACTTTTCTTTACATGTATAAAATAACGAGGTTATTTTTTATTTGGTTAATTTTTGTATTATAATAGTACAAGTTACTAGAGATATTGATTTTTATATGATAATGGTGCAAGTTTCTAGGAATAGCGTTGTTGTTAGAGTGCAAAAAATGGGTGGCAATGCTAAATTTTGGCATTCTATTGGAGATGCTCTTATGTGTTGCAATTCTTAAATGAGAGTTTTGCTAGTTATAAGTACATCAGTTTTCAACAAGTTTGTCTGCTTTGTTCTTTTCATTCTTTTCCAGGTTGAAAGGGTGGCCAGCATGCTCAATTATTTTCTGTTGCAACTTGTCGGTCCTCAAAGAAAATCCCTTAGTTTGAAAGACCCAGAAAAATATGAATTCCGTCCAAAGCAATTGCTTAAGCAGGTTAGCCACACTCCAATTTTCCTTGTTAAACTCATTGTTCTTGTTTGTTGAGTGTGAAGTGTTGAATGTAAAGCGCATGTTATAGAACTTGATTAAGAATTGTAACTTCTTAATTGTATGCGTACTGAATCAATATAAAAAGTTACAGCATTGCTTAACTAACATGTCTGGTGGATACATAACTGTATCTTTAAATTCCATCACATTTTGTTTTCTGTTGATCACTCCTCTCCTCTTAACCAAATTATATTATAAGTTTGCTTTTGCAGCAGATTTTGGAAGACACATTGAGTAACTTTCTTCATTGTTCATTTGCAGATTGTTTATATATATGTTCATTTGGCAAAGGGTGATGCAGAAAATATTTTCCCAGCTGCCATCTCAAAGGATGGTCGGTCGTATAACGAACAGGTATTCTGCAGAGGCAAAGCTTTTGTTATGATTCCTTGTTTTAAGTTTGACTGTGATAGTTTTATAGCATTAATAATTGGATGGTGCTCCAGTTGTTTAATGCTGCAGCAGATGTCCTACGGAGAATTGGTGAAGATGGGAGAGTTATACAGGAATTTATTGAGCTAGGTGCCAAAGCCAAAGTTGCAGCCTCTGAGGCTATGGACGCTGAAGCTACTCTTGGGGAGATACCAGATGAATTCCTTGACCCAATCCAAGTATGATTTTCATTTTTTGTTTCTTTTATTTTTCTTTAATATATATGTACATTTTTTTTTTTTAATGAAACCATTGCTGGTAAGTTGATTATTGGTGACAGATGATTCTCATACCAGTTTCTGAAAGAAACAAAAAGCACATATGATGTGTATTCAACATTTCTTTCTTTTTGCATTCAAAAGATGCTGATTACGTTCATTTTGTTGCAGTACACTTTAATGAAGGATCCAGTGATCTTACCTTCTTCAAGAATCACAGTAGACCGGCCAGTGATTCAAAGGCATCTTCTTAGTGATAATGTAAATATTTGCTCATTATTTTAACAGGTTGCGAAGTTTATATATTCCCTTCCTAATTTATTCTGTGATTTGCAGAGTGATCCATTCAACCGTTCCCATCTCACCGCCGACATGCTGATACCAGACACTGAATTGAAAGCAAGAATTGAGGAGTTCGTCAGGTCCCAAGAGTTGAAGAAACGTGGGGAAGACCTAAACATGCAGAGCGTCAAGGCAACAATACAGACCACAACCGGTGAAATGCTAATTGATTAGTAGGAGGCTGACTAGTTTCTGGTTTTGGATTCGAGATCAATTCATAATTATTACAGTGGATAAATTATCTCCAATGGGTAATATTGGAAGTGGATTGTAAGTTTATTCTAGTGCCAATGGTTGCATATTTATTCCTTGAGATAAAAAATTGTCGTCTTTTTTGAAGCCTGTAAAGCTATGTAATTTTTAAGAAAAACACCATTTTTATTCTGTCGGAATACACTAGACGTATTTTATTGTGCACAATGTGGGATTACCTTTTTGTATGAGAGTGAGACTCTTGCATAAACGTGGCATCACCATCAAGTATGATTCTTGCAGCAAGATCCCATTATTGCTTCTCTGGATGCTTAAATGCGAGTTACCATCTTTTTTGCCTTTACGAGAATAAGCTAGTCTGAATTACGAACACACATTTTTGAATGGGGATGAAAACACTAAACAAGGACAATTCTTCCACGTTAATCTGAGTTAAAGAGTTCTATTCCTTCAAAAAGACAATTATAATTATATTAAAATGTTTAAAAGATGGATAAATGAATCCTAGGAAAACATATTAAAGACATTAGAAATCCACAAGGATAAATATTCAAATGTTGTCTTGTGTCTGGTTTCTGGAAATAATTACTTTCTTTTGTCTTGGCGTAAGCACTTGAAGAGGAGGATCCTTAATATTTTCTGTCACGTCTCTACGCTCAATCTCTTACATTCTCCGAGAAGATCAAACATTAAAAAATGAAGTCATTCAAAGCTTTGGTGTGAGCATAGCTCCTCCGTTCCGCTTCGAAAACTCATGAGCAATTCTAGTTGAACTCTTGCTGTGACGCAGAAAGAACTCGGCAAGTAGAATTTGTCTTTCTTCAACTGTCAGATCACCATGAAAGCCCTGTATACATCAATAGCCAAACAATACTTAAAACTAAAAGTGCCCCTTTTATTAATACAAATACAAAGCAACAATTCAATGCTTTTGAAGCCCTCCGTTTCTTCTTTTTTTCCTTTTTTTTTTTAACAATAATAAAAAAAACAAAAAGATGAAAAATATAGTGCAGTACTATCATTACCAGGCGAGAAGTTCTGTCACAAACAGCATGATGCATAAGGATGCCTGCAGCAACTGAAACGTTAAAAGAATCCACCATGCCCTTCATTGGAATACTGCAATGAAAATCCGACAGCTCCAGGGCTTCGTCACTTATTCCCCTGCATGCACATATACATATACAAACTGTTTAGAATAAGCTCAAATCGAAAGAGAACGGCGCCAAATACAAACTTTACTCTATATTTAATTCACTGGTCATAATGAAACAAGCGCATCACTCATATAATGGAACAGAAAAACCACAATGGCATACATTCTAATTACGGATAAACATTTAGAGAGGACAAGAAGGTAAATTACCTATTCTCATTACCAACTACTATTGCAGTTGGGCATGACCAATCCATCTCGTAGATGGACACCTAAGAATAGCTTTAAATTGTCAGTCAAACATTCCAATGAGTTAAACTTTCAGACAGAATAACCAACTATACAATGCAAATCAATCAGCCCCGAGTACTTGCTAATTGTTACACCTATTTATGCATACTGCTTTCTTTTCACAAGAAAATGAATCCAAAAAAGGAAGATTGATTAATACCGCATCCATTCCCACATGTGTGGTGGCAATTTGATAACCACGCGATTTAAGAACTTCAAAGCATTCTTTGGGGGTGTCCCAGAGCTCAATGTCCAACCATTTCTCTGCACCCATGCTAACATGGCGATTTTCTCTATACCTACAATAAGAATTCAAGTAGCGCTAATTAGGCAATAATTACATTCAGTTCAACCTTTAAAAAAATAACTTTCAGTTCAAAATATTCTCATAAAATTCTTAGAAAAACAGCTAAAACTTCATTCATTGGGAATGAAATCATCAGGAAAAGTAGAAGCCATTAAGATGGCAGTGAAAACAATGTCCAAAAATGCAGGATATCACCAATTTATACGTACCAGAAAATCTACTCAAATATAGTATCCTAACAGGAAATTTTTTACCTTAAAAAACAATCATGAAATGCAACGCAGAAATCCATTTTCCATGAAAGATTTGAGTAAAAATGCCAGAGACCCATTCACCTATAGTCGTCAATATCAATCCGAACCTCTAAAATCATCCTTAAAAAAGAAAAGAAAAACGGCAGAAAAGTCCAAAAGGAGACATTTTTTTAACAAAAAGAGAAAATTTGGAAACAAAAGACAAACCCCTTTTCACCTCAAACGTCGTTGCACCTTTTGGAGCTATCGCAGGAAACCACATGAACCGATTGAAACCCAAGTGCATCTGCGGAGCGAAACGCAGCCGAAACGTTTCCGAAATCACTCAACCCTTCGACAACCAAACAGACGGAGTAGCTCCGATTCTTGACCACATTCCTAAACCTCTCCTTCCTCGAATCCAATATGTGGGGACCCAGCGCTTCCAGAAGCTCGCCGCTGCTCAGATATGAGTTCCCGCACTTGAACCTATCAAGGTACGGGAACCACTTGCTGGATTGTTGGTGTACGGACGAACCACCATCGGAGCGTTCCATCTTCATCAGCTTCGCGACGTCATCTGCGTGTGTGAGCAAGTGCGCCACCGTGTCCTGCGAAGGGTCCTCCGGCGAATCTAGGTTTGAGCTAACGGAAAGAGCCTCGTCTGCCAAATCCGAAGCTTCAATTGAAATAGGAACACCCTCAATCGAAGCATAAGATCTCCATGGGACACCGCATCCAACGATTCTAAGCCCTACAAGATTGGATTGAAGAAAACGAATTTAGAAGAATAAATAACACGTACATATACATATATACAGAGGAGAAAAAAGAGTACCTTCGTTAGGGGAAAGGAGAGGAGAGAAGCGAAGGGTGGGCGAGTTGGAAGCGAAGATGAAAGAGAAGGCGGGTCTGTTGCGTCGGAGACCGGAAGATACCGAAGAGAGAGACGTACGGACTAGGGTTTTGCAGGCGCTCATTGCAGCAACCTTCAGATATTTGGCGCCAAGGCGTTTGAGTCAGTAGAACCTCAGCTGCTGGCCTGGCAGTAAAGTGACGCACCCTATCTCGTGGATGCAGGATAGCGCTCCGTTGAAGGAAATCCGTTTCACCACGGCGTCGTTTTGGCCATCTCTGTCTTAACTACGACTTGTCGTTAACGGTCAACTGCTAGCTACTAGCCAACTGTTGGTAGGCAAGTAACGAAGCTGTAACCGACTCGTCGTTTCTCACATGCAGATGGAGCGGGCCAAATAAAATTGGTCCTCTGGAGGCAATAATTTGTTCAAGCAGTTGATTGGTCTATTGTTTGCTATAATTAACAACAAAAAAAAGGATTAGAAGGTTACGAATTTGAGATTCTCCTTTCAATTTTAAATTTCACGTCTCTCATTTTTCAGCCTACCAGCGCTCAGCCTAAAACGTGGACTGCATGTGACTAATAAATTATGAGTTTGGCAGTGCCTACCTTACTTGTTCCCTAGGCTACGCAGTTGACATTCTCACTAGGCCTTGTGTCTCAAGCTTATTGCAACTTCCTCTCCTTCTCCCCTGCTGAGAAATTTCCACAAAAGTCTACACCACACCATGTCAAACACCAAGATCACAGCTGAACTTCCTCATATAGCTCTGTTTCCGAGCGCCGGAATGGGTCATTTGACACCATTTCTCCGGCTTGCTTCCATGCTTTTGTCTCGCAACTGTGCTCTAACCTTCATCACTGCCCATCCCACTGTGTCTGCCAATGAATCCTCCTATATTTCCTCATTTCTCTCTCATCACCCACAAGTCAACCACATTGAGCTTCAAATCACTCCCTTCCTTCACTCCACTTCCACCGATGATGACCCTTTCTTTCTTCAATTTCAAGCCACTAGCCGATCTACTCATCCTCTTGGCCCTCTACTGTCTACCATATCACCACCAGTCTCTGCTATCTTTTCTGACTTTCTAGTTGCTTCGAGTATCGCTCCTATAGCTGCTGATCTTGGCATCCCCAACTACGCTGTTGCTACCACCTCTGTCAAATTCTTTTCTCTCATGGCTAACCTTCCAAATCTTCTCTCAAACGTTGCTCAACTTAGCACCACTACTGAAGTCAATGTCCCAGGTCTGGCCCCTATTCCCATATCAAGCATTCCTCCACCATTCAAGGATCCAAATCATCTTTTTACATCACAAATAGCTACGAATGCTCCAGCCCTCTCAGCAGCAAAAGGTATCCTAATCAACTCTTTTGATGGGTTTGAACCAGAAACTCTTGCTGCGGCCAATAATGGCAGAGTTTTAAACCATCTACCACCATTTCTCCCAATAGGACCATTACAACCCTATGAACTCAAGCGAGATAAGATGCAGTGCCTGTCATGGCTAGACAGCAAACCAGCAGAATCTGTAGTTTATGTGAGTTTCGGAAGCAGAACAGCCATGTCCAAAGATCAAATAAGAGAGCTGTCTAAAGGGCTGGAGGCAAGTGGATGTAGTTTTCTCTGGGTACTTAAAACCACTAAAGTTGATAAAGAGGATGAAGAAGAGCTCCAAGATCTGCTGGGGGATTCATTTCTGGACAGAACAAAGAACAAAGGAATTGTAGTGAAGACTTGGGTAAACCAGCAGGAGATTCTGGAACACCCTGCCGTTGGTGGGTTTATAACTCATTGCGGGTGGAACTCGGTTATGGAAGCAGCTCGGCGAGGAATACCAGTGCTGGCGTGGCCACAACATGGGGACCAAATGGTGAACGCAGGGGTTGTGGAGAATGCAGGGCTGGGAATATGGGAAAGAAAATGGGGTTGGGGAGTGTTGGTGAATGGGGAGGAGATTGCGATAAGGATTAAGGAATTGATGGAAAACGAGAAGCTGAGGAGAAGTGCAAGGAAGGTTGGAGAAGAGGGTATGAAGGCCAGTGAAGTTGATGGGAGTTCTGAAAAGGTGCTCACTGGAGTCATTGAATTCCTAAAGCAGAAGAGCAATTAGGGTCTCTATTCTTCCATGTAAGACCCTCAAAAGCTACAATAAGATATTATAGTCCAGCTTCAACAATGGAATAATGCTCTGCAATGACACTTATGTTGTCATAATGCAAATCTTGTTTAACTATTTAGTTTCACATTCAGTTCCTATATTTCATTGTTTAACAATGGCATAATGCTCTGCAATGACTATGCATGAGTTTATGAATGTAATAAGGTATTTTGATGTCATAGTTAAGCGAATGATGTAACTGAACTGTAAGAAACATATAAGCCGACATGCTGCATTAGGTAGCGGCAGTTGGTAAAAAAAACTCACTGTTTGGTATCCATACATGTGCGGTAAATGAAATATGGAGATGAGTTTTTTCCTCCAAAGAAAATCAGTTCTAAAACCAAAAACATTTGCTGTGTTTTTAGTTCTAAAACCAACAGACAGATAGGATCACAAACAGAATAGTTTTCTACAATATCTGAATTGACAACCCCAATGAACAAGTTCAGGTGCCAGTGTGCTGGTTTTTCTGGCAGTCCATTGGGATACAGAGATGGAGGAAAGTCAAACATGCAACTTTACTTCATTTTCGGAGTCTCCCTAGGAATGGATTGTTGTTTGTTACTATGAAGAACTTATCGTATCTAGCTGCCACAACCCATGGGTAAAGAAGCGGGTCATCTGCTCTAAAATTATGACCAACGAACTAGTATATACCCTTGTTAGAGCTAAAGGAGTCTAGATAGTCGTCAGCGCTTTTGGATCTCTATCACTCCTGCTTACACATTTTGTGAGCGTGCAAGCAAATGATTTCATCTAGTTCTTGTTGGTACGATTTTCAATGATGTTTTGTCCAAAGAAAATTGATATGTCATGTTACTCCTCTCTCTTCCATTCTAAGAAAAAAAGCTGTCAAAAGAATAACAAAATGAATGTAATACTTCATCTTTGGTTACCACTTTTTGGTAAGATATAAGTAAATATTACTTTCATGGTATTTGTGCATGTTGCAAAAAATTTGTCAGAGAACGTTAAGACTAGATTGAACCCCATTGATTTGAGCTTCTTTGTAAATAAAAGTCGACTATTTAAGTATGGAGAGCATCAAGACCTGGATCACAAAGTTACTTGTAAAATGTGTAGAATCTTTGGCTCATGATGCAATAGTCGTCACTTGCTTCAACTTTCTTGGCCTCCAAGTGAAGTATATAACCAATCGAAATAAATTCATTGCATTATTTGTTTTTAAGTAATTTCATGGTGGCCGCCATATTTGACCAATCAATTTCCACAGATCCATGTGCTCTATATAAACATGTAGTTCTTACTCCTCTTTGTAAATAAGATAGACTCAACCAAAATACCATCTTTTCCTGAAATATGTCGGATTCCAGTGACCTGAAATCAAGACCTCATGTAGCTCTTCTTCCTAGCGCTGGCATGGGTCATTTGACACCCTTCATTAGGCTTGCTGCTTCACTCACTGCACACAATGTTCAAGTCACCTTCATTACCCCACACCCAACAGTCACACTTGCCGAATCAGAGAGCTTGTCTCACTTTTTCTCAACCTTTACTCAAATTACTCGAATGCATTTCCACCTTCTTCCACTTGATGATCCTTCTGCGAATTCAGAAGACCCTTTTTACTACCACTTTGAAGTCATTAGACGCTCTTCTCACCTACTCCGTCCAATCCTCTCTTCACTATCTCCGCCTCTTTCTGCTCTTATCACAGACATGAGCTTGGCATCCACGGTTATAGGAATAACCGATGCACTTAGACTTCCCAACTACATTCTCTTCACATCGTCTGCCAAAATGTCAATACTTTTCCTGTATTTCCATTCCATTGTTGGCACAAAAACTACTGGTGACTCGACTGTGATGCCAGATTTCATCAAAATTTCGAGCTTGGAGCCAATGCCCAAATCATGGATTCCCCCACCACTTCTACAGGACACCAATAATCTGCTAAAGAGTTACTTTATAGAGAATGGAAAGAAAATGACAGAATCAAGTGGAATTCTGATCAACACGTATGAAAGTATAGAGCAGGAGTCACTGGCGGTGCTAAGTAATGGAAAACTATTAGAGAAGCTACCTCCAGTCTTCCCCATTGGGCCACTTCCTCCATGTAATTTCGAGAAGAGCCAACCTTTAGCATGGCTTGATGATCAACCAGCTAAATCAGTGCTTTATATCAGCTTTGGGAGTAGGACTGCTACGTCAAGGGAGCAAATGAGAGAGTTGGGTGATGGATTGGTGAGAAGTGGTAATCGGTTTTTATGGGTAGTCAAGGATAAGAAAGTTGATGTGGAAGATGACAGCGAATTGGTTGAGGTTCTTGGCCATGGTTTAATGGAGAGAATGAAGGGAAGAGGATTGGTGGTGAAGAACTGGTTCAACCAAGAGGAGGTACTAAGCCATCAAGCAATTGGTGGTTTTCTAAGTCATTGTGGCTGGAATTCTGTGAATGAAGCTATATGGCATGGTGTGCCCATGTTATCATGGCCACAACATGGGGATCAAAAAATTAATGCAGATTTGGTGGAGAGAATTGGACTGGGAATGTGGGTGGAAAGTTGGGGATGGGGTGGAGATGGAGTGGTGGTTAAAGGAGAAGAGATTGCAGAAAGAGTTGAAGAGTTGATGGGAAATGAGCTCCTGAGATTGCGAGCAGCAAGCGTCAGAGAAGAGGCTAGGAGGGCAGTTGGTGATGGGGGAAGTTCACATAAGACATTCACTGATCTCATTGAGACTTGGAAGACGTTTTTGGTATTATGACAGTTCTTTAACCTTCATTTCTATGTACTATTTCTTAATTTGTTTCCATCAGTGTAATAGAAGTTCAATAATGTTAAGATTTGAAGGGTGGTGCGCAGAGAGACAGAGGATTAAGAAACATGTTTTAACTTGCAAGAAATTGATTGTAAAAGATAAAGCAATCAATTGAGACAAACCAGATGAAGATCAAACCCAAATTCATTGAAGCTATAACGATTCTTACATGGAATATGGGAAGACAACAAAGAGAAAGAAAGCTTGAAGTTCTAATTTATTACCTTTTTCAGTGAGTGTAAGAGAGCATGTATTGGTTATGCAGATTTAGCATTCTTTGAGATGACATCAAAGGATATTCCATTCTGTTGGAGTCTTTCTTGGAGACCGGTTGGACCAAACACAATCCCAGGTGTGTAAACTCCTCCCTTTGGTAGGTTAGCACGTTGGTTCAGAACAATGAGAGCACACTGGAGAAGAATTATTGGTGTGGTCACATAGCCAATCTCAGGTCCCATCACTCTTGTTACTATTTCCATATCAGGTTTTGAATTTCCTTGTGAAATAAGACTGATGTCGCTGAAACCATGTCCTATAAACCACATCTTAAATGAGGCACTTCTCACCTCATCCTCTGAAGGACCTTTCTTCTTGAACCATCCAAGGCTGAAAACTGAGGGAAATTTTAAGAGAAGCCACCTGCCAAAATCAAATCTACCCAAGAGCCCTATGAATATTCCAACTGTCATGAAACGAAAAATGCCCAACAGAGATTTAGAGCTTATTTTCACTCCAATATGTGCAGGCTTCACTGTCGACCAAAAAGCTTTCCTCTTTTCAATTTGCTCGGCACTCTCGTTCAACCCAGGAAGACCATGAGGGTTTTCTGTCAGAGTTGCAAGTGTTCTTCGAACAACAGCAGAATCTGCTGAAGGTAGCTTCACAGCCCAAAGACCAATATTCTTTTGGTGTTCTATAGGGAGGAGGAGGCCCAGGAATCTGCAATCAGTTAAGAAAATGTGTATCAACATATGTTGTATCTCCATCCCAGCCAGTAAGTGTCTACCCTACTTCTTCAGTAATCTGAGTTAATACATAAGTTTGTAAAAGACTCCATGCTATGTTGCTATGTTTTCCCTATTACATAACAATGTAGTGATAAACAAAAGCTGAGGAATGAAATTTCCCTCAAGAATCTTTCAAAAACAAAATAATTTACTATTTGACTCAACATGTAGGAGATTCTCCAAAAATGTGCTGCTTTCATTGTTAATGATGAACAAACAACAAAGGCAGACAAATCTAATCTTAATATTAGCACCATATGAGCTACAGCAGAATTCATAAGACCGAGTGGCTTCATAATATTTCCATAGAATTCTAAAGACTTGAGTCTTGAAATTATAGTATGAAGCTACTGCTTTGAACTACATTAGATCCATAGAATTCTAAAGACTTGAGTCTTGAAATTATAGTGTGAAGCTACTGCTTTGAACTACATTAGATAGTATTTTATCAAAGTATGCTTGCATCTCAAATAATGTTTAGATCAAATCCCTTAAACTTAAGATACAACTGAAATAACAATCTATTAGATACAACGAATTGGAGGGGGAAGAAAAAAGGATCAAGAAACAAAATTCAACTAAAAACTCAATCAAACCGAAAAAGGTATAACTGCACTCATTTAAATATTCAAAATGCATAGTACCATACTACCATGCACATTTTGAAATCAGAATTTGAAGTTCTCATTACCACCGGCCTAGCTCTTTTGGGTCGTGACCGCCTTAGGTCCTGCAATTGGTCCGCATTAGCAACACCTAACACGGCAGACTCATACGTCGCCAAATTCCCAACAACCCTTTTGTCAGATTCCAAGCTCAGGTAGGCCTCTACCCGGTTCACGGGACCAATCCACTGCCTGGAATTGAACATCAGACCCAATTCGGCCGGAACAGAGTCGAACCCACAAGCAGAAATCACCAAAGATCCCGTCTCCACCGCCTTCTCATGGTATTTAGCCTCCATTCTCTCCATGAACTCTGGCTCCCCACATATATCCAAATAATCACACCCGGTTTCAGCACACGCCGCGACCACAGGCTCGCCGTAGAGGCGAAAAGGCCCAACGCAGTTGAGAATGAGCTTGGTTTGGGCGCAGAGGCGGTGGAGGGATGGTGGGTCGGTGGTGTCGGCGGTGAGGATGGGAATGGGGGGTGGGGGATTTGGGCGAGTTGCCCATTCCAGGGTCTGTGTGAGTTTGGTGAGGTTGCGACCGGCCAAGGCAAAGGACTTGAGAGGCGAAGAGGGGGTGTTGAGAAATCTGAGAGCTTCTTGGACAACGTACTTGCCGGTGAAGCCCGAGGCTCCGAGGATTACGAGGTCGTAGGGAGGACTCCGACTGTGGTCCTGCTCTTCCTGCATCGTTCGGACTTGGGAGAAGAATGGGGGGGCGTGAATTTCTACTTTTACGAGAACCCAAAGGTACCAATCGACACTCCAGAAGTTGATAATACCGAAAAATGCGAAGTCTGTGTCATACTGCAGCAATCTTGCAGCAGTCAGCCGGTTTGGAGTGACTGAGCGAACCCTATGATCATGAAATGAGTGCAATTTTATTTTATTTTTTGGGCATTCAGATGGCACCCTGTGGCGTGAAATTGATATGCCTACTAAAATTTGGCACTGGCATGTGAAATTGGCACACTGTTCAAGATGCTCTTTTTAGCATATTTTTAATTTTATAGTACTTAACCTAGCTAGATGTTCACAAAGCAACATACGAATTAATCTTGGATAACACCCATTAGATAAGCGACCCCCAAGCAGGAAGATACCTCTACAAGTTGTTGATTAATAGGAACTTATTGCAGTACCAGGTAGGAATTCATATATTTACTTCCATTGGAAAAGTCACAGCTTTCGTCTAGTGGGTGACTCAATCTGTCCACTGATGATGATCATTAAGTTGGTTCAGCTATAATCCTTCAGTTCCATCTACGACTATCCATTATCAAAATGTTGGAAGAAGCTGTTGGATAAGAACCTCATCTGAATCATCCCATTTATTCATTCTCGAAGTTGCTTATCATCTAGTGCATCATGTGGTTATATCATTGCCTAATTTGCTTGCTTATTAGTAGTGCTGTTTTATCTGATAGTTAATTTGGGCTGTTCTTAATGTCATTATCTGGTATGAACCATAGAAAAGCAATGCACAACGAACTTTTTAAAATGTATTTTCAACATCTCATAGGAAAAACATGAGCTGCCACCTTCAATTTACATAGAATTAGTAACAGTATTTATTACCTGTAACAGCTTATTACAGAAGGCAAAAAAAAAATGTTTTGACTAGTAAAATAGCTTATTATCGTGTATGAACAAAAGAAGATCAAACATTAAAAAATGAAATCATTCAAAGCTTTGGTGTGAGCATAGCTCCTCCGTTCCCCTTCGAAAACTCATGAGCAATTCTAGTTGAACTCTTGCTGTGACGCAGAAAGAACTCGGCAAGTAGAATTTGTCTTTCTTCAACTGTCAGATCACCATGAAAGCCCTGTATACATCAATAGCCAAACAATACTTAAAACTAAAAGTGCCCCTTTTATTAATACAAATACAAAGCAACAATTCACTGTTTTTGAAGCCCTCCTTTTCTTTTCTTTTTTTTTAAATAATAAAAAAAAAACAAAAAGGCGAAAAATATAGTGCAGTACTATCATTACCAGGCGAGAAGTTCTGTCACAAACAGCATGATGCATAAGGATGCCTGCAGCAACTGAAACGTTAAAAGAATCCACCGTGCCCTTCATTGGAATACTGCAATGAAAATCCGACAGCTCCAGGGCTTCGTCACTTATTCCCCTGCATGCACATATACATATACAAACTGTTTAGAATAAGCTCAAATCGAAAAAGAACGGCGCCAAATACAAACTTTACTCTATATTCAATTTACAGGTCATAATGAAAACAAGAGCATCACTCATATAATGGAACAGAAAAACCACAATGGCATACATTCTAATTACGGATAAAACATTTAGAGAGGAAAAGAAGGTAAATTACCTATTCTCATTACCAACTACTATTGCAGTTGGGCATGACCAATCCATCTCGTAGATGGACACCTAAGAATAGCTTTAAATTGTCAGTCAAACATTCCAATGAGTTAAACTTTCAGACAGAATAACCAACTATACAATGCAAATCAATCAGCCCCGAGTACTTGCTAATTGTTACACCTATTTATGCATACTGCTTTCTTTTCACAAGAAAATGAATCCAGAAAAGGAAGATTGATTAATACCGCATCCATTCCCACATGTGTTGTGGCAATTCGATAACCACGCGATTTAAGAACTTCAAAGCATTCTTTGGGGGTGTCCCAAGAGCTCAATGTCCAACCATTTCTCTGCACCCATGCTAACATGGCGATTTTCTCTATACCTGCAATAAGAATTCAAGTAACGCTAATTAGGCAATAATTACATTCAGTTCAACCTTTAAAAAAATAACTTTCAGTTCAAAATATTCTCATAAAATTCTTAGAAAAACAGCTAAAACTTCATTCATTGGGAATGAAATCATCAGGAAAAGTAGAAGCCATTAAGATGGCAGTGAAAACAATGTCCAAAAATGCAGGATATCACCAATTTATACATACCAGAAAATCTACTCAAATATACTATCCTAAGAGGAAATTTTTTACCTTAAAATACAATCATGAAATGCAACGCAGAAATCCATTTTCCATGAAAGATTTGAGTAAAAATGCCAGAGACCCATTCACCTATAGTCGTCAATATCAATCCGAACCTCTAAAATCATCCTTAAAAACGAAAAAAAAACGGCAGAAAAGTCCAAAAGGAGACATTTTTTTTAACAAAAAGAGAAAATTTGGAAACAAAACACAAACCCCTTTTCACCTCAAACGTCGTTGCACTTTTTGGAGCTATCGCAGGAAACCACATGAACCGATTCAAACCCAAGTGCATCTGCGGAACGAAACGCAGCCGAAACGTTTCCGACATCACTCAACCCTTCGACAACCAAACAGACGGAGTAGTTCCGATTCTTGACCACATTCCTAAACCTCTCCTTCCTCGAATCCAATATGTGGGGACCCAGCGCTTCCAGAAGCTCGCCGCTGCTCAGATATGAGCTCCCGCACTTAAACCTATCAAGGTACGGAAAGCACTTACCGGATTGTTGGTGTACGGACGAACCCCCATCGGAGCGTTCCATCTTCATCAGCCTCGCGACGTCATCTGCGTGTGTGAGCAAGTGCGCCACCGTGTCCTGCGAAGAGTCCTCCGGCGAATCTAGGTTTGAGCTAACGGAAAGAGCCTCGTCTGCCAAATCCGAAGCTTCAATTGAAATAGGAACACCCTCAATCGAAGCATAAGATCTCCATGGGACACCGCATCCAACGATTCTAAGCCCTACAAGATTGGATTGAAGAAAACGAATTTAGAAGAATAAATAACACGTACATATACATATATACAGAGGAGAAAAAAGAGTACCTTCGTTAGGGGAAAGGAGAGGAGAAGAGCGAAGGGTGGGCGAGTTGGAAGCCAAGATGAAAGAGAAGGCGGGTGTGTTGCGTCGGAGACCGGAAGATACCGAAGGTAGAGACGTACGGACTAGGGTTTTGCAAGCGCTCATTGCAGCAAGCTCCAGATATTTGGCGCCAACGAGTTTGAGTCAGTAGAAGCTCAGCTGCTGGCCTGGCAGTGAAGTGACGCACCCTATCTAGTGGATGCAGGATAGCGCTTCGTTGAAGGAAATTCGTCTTACCACGGCGTCGTTTTGGCCATCTCTGTTTTAACTACGACTCGTAGTTAACGGTCAACTACTTGCTGTTGGTAGGTGAGTAACGAAGCTGTAACCGACTCGTCGTTTCTCACATGCAGTTGGAGTGGGCCATGTAAATTTGGTCCTTGAGGCAATTAATTGTTGAAGCAGTTTTCTTTTTTTTTTTTTCTTTTTTTTTAATGAATAAAAAAAGGTTTTGTAAATCTCATCAGGATTTTATAAGTGAGTAAAATATTTTTATTATTTTAATTTTATAATTTTGGAGTTTAAAACAGCTAGGTTCAGTCTTTTAATAGATCCATCTTTATTTAATAATTTAATATAATTAAAATAATAACGGAACTTATTAAGATTCAAATTATAATTCTAACAAATAAATATAATAAAAGGTCATTTCTTTTCCGTTGGACCAGATCCTCGTGCAATTGTTGAAGCAGTTAATTGGTCTAATGTTTGCTATAATTAAGAAAAAAAGGATTAGAAGGTTACGAATTTGAGATTCTCCATTCAATTTTAAATTTCAAGTCTCTCATTTTTCAACCAACCAGCGCTCAGCCTAAAACGTGGACTGCATGTGACTAATAAATTATGAGTTTGTGAGTGCCTGCCTAACCTGTTCGCTAGGTTACGCAGTTGACATTCTCATTAGGCCTTGTGTCTCAAGCTTATTGCAACTTCCTCTCCTTCTTCCCTGCTGAGAAATTTCCACAAAAGTCTACACCACACCATGTCAAACACTAAGATCACCGCTGAACTTCCTCATATAGCTCTGTTTCCGAGCGCCGGAATGGGCCATTTGACACCATTTCTCCGGCTTGCTTCCATGCTTTTGTCTCGCAACTGTGTTCTAACCTTCATCACTGCCCATCCCACTGTGTCTGCCACTGAATCCTCCTATATTTCCTCATTTCTCTCTCATCACCCACAAGTCAACCACATTGAGCTTCAAATCACTCCCTTCCTTCGCTCCACTTCCACCGATGATGACCCTTTCTTTCTTCAATTTCAAGCCACCAGCCGATCTGCTCATCTTCTTGGCCCTCTACTGTCTTCCTCATCACCACCCGTCTCTGCTATCTTTTCTGACTTTGCAGTTGCTTCCAGCATCACTCCTATAGCTGCTGATCTTGGCATCCCCAACTACGTTGTTGCTACCACCTCTGTCAAATTCTTTTGTCTCATGGCTTACCTTCCAAACCTTCTATCAAATGTTGCTCAACTTAGTAGCACTACTGAAGTCAATGTCCCAGATCTGGCCCCTATTCCCATATCAAGCATTCCTCCACCATTCAAGGATCCAAATCATCTTTTTACATCACAAATAGCTACGAATGCTCGAGCCTTCTCAGCAGCAAAAGGTGTCCTAATCAACTCTTTTGATGGGTTTGAACCAGAAACTCTTGCTGCGGCCAATAATGGCAGAGTTTTAAACCATCTACCACCATTTCTCCCAATAGGACCATTACAACCCTATGAACTCAAGCGAGATAAGATGCAGTGCCTGTCATGGCTAGACAGCAAACCAGCAGAATCTGTAGTTTATGTGAGTTTCGGAAGCAGAACAGCCATGTCCAAAGATCAAATAAGAGAGCTGTCTAAAGGGCTGGAGGCAAGTGGATGCAGTTTTCTCTGGGTACTTAAAACCACTAAAGTTGATAAAGAGGATGAAGAAGAGCTCCAAGATCTGCTGGGGGGTTCATTTCTGGACAGAACAAAGAACAAAGGAATAGTAGTGAAGACTTGGGTAAACCAGCAGGAGATTCTGGAACACCCTGCCATTGGTGGGTTTATAAATCATTGCGGGTGGAACTCGGTTATGGAAGCAGCTCGGCGAGGAATACCAGTGCTGGCATGGCCACAACATGGGGATCAAATGGTGAACGCAGAGGTTGTGGAGAATGCAGGGCTGGGAATATGGGAAAGAAAATGGGGTTGGGGAGTGTTGGTGAATGGGGAGGAGATTGCGATAAGGATTAAGGAATTGATGGAAAACGAGAAGCTGAGGAGAAGAGCAAGGAAGGTTGGAGAAGAGGGTATGAAGGCCAGTGAAGTTGATGGGAGTTCTGAGAAGGTGCTCACTGGAGTCATTGAATTCCTAAAGCAGAAGAGAAATTAGGGTCTCTATTCTTCCATGTAAGACCCTCAAAAGCTACAATAAGATATTATTGTCCAGCTTTAACAATGGAATAATGCTGTGCAATGACACTTGTGTTGTCGTAATGCAAATCTAGTTTAATTATCTAGTTTCACATTCAGTTCCTATATTTCAGCTATGACTATGCATAAGTTTATGGATGTAATAAGGTATTTTGATGTCATAGTTAAGTGAATGACGTAACTGAACTGTAAGAAAAATATAAGCCGACAAACTGCATTAGGTAGCGGTAGTTGGTAAAAAAAAAACTCTATGTTTGGTATCCATACATGTGCGCTAAATGAAATATGGAGATGATTTTTTTCCTCCAAAGAAAATCAGTTCTAAAACCAAAAACATTTGCTGTGTTTTTAGTTCTAAAACCAACAGACAGATAGATCACAAACAGAATAGTTTTCTACAATATCTGAATTGAAAACCCCAATGAGCAAGTTCATGTGCCAGTGTGTTGGTTTTTCTGGCAGTCCATTGGGGTACAGAGATGGAGGAAAATCAAGCATGCAACTTTACTTCATTTTCGGAGTCTCCCTAGGAATGCAATGTTGTTGGTCACTATGAAGAACTTATCTTATCTAGCTGCCACAACCTATGTGTGAAGAACATGTTAGAGCTAAAGGAGTCTAGATAGCCGTCAGCGCTTTTGGATCCCTATCATTCCTGCTAACACCTTTTGTGAGCGTGCAAGTCAATGATTTCATCTAGTTCTTGTTGGTACGATTTTCAATGACGCTTTGTCCAAAGACAATTGATATGTCATGTCACTCCTCTCTCTTCCATTCTAAGAAAAAAGGTTGTCAAAAGAATAAAAAAATGAATGTAATACTTCACCTTTGGTTACCACTTTTTGGTAACATATGAGTAAATATTACTTTCATGGTATTTGTGCATGTAGCAAAAAATTTGTCAGAGAACGTTAAGACTAGATTGAACCCCATTGATTTGAGCTTCTTGGTAAATAAAAGTCGACTTTTAAGTATTGAGAGCATCAAGACCTGGATCACAAAATTACTTGTAAAATGTGTAGAATCTTTGGCTCATGATGCAATAGTCGTCACTTGTTTCAACTTTCTTGGCCTCCAAGTGAAGTATATAACCAATCGAAATAAATTTTAAGTAATTTCACGGTGGCCGCCATATTTGACCAATCAATTTCCACACATCCATGTGCTCTATATAAACATGCAGTTCTTACTCTTTGTAAATAAGATAGACTCAACCAAAATACCTTCTTTTCCCACTATCTTTTTTCCCGAAATATGTCGGATTCCAGTGACCTGAAATCAAGACCTCATGTAGCTCTTCTTTCAAGCGCTGGCATGGGTCATTTGACACCCTTCATTAGGCTTGCTGCTTCACTCACTGCACACAATGTTCAAGTCACCTTCATTACCCCACACCCAACAGTCACACTTGCCGAATCAGAGAGCTTATCTCACTTTTTCTCAACCTTTACTCAAATTACTCGAAAGCATTTCCACCTCCTTCCACTTGATGATCCTTCTGCCAATTCAGAAGACCCTTCTTACTACCACTTTGAAGTCATTAGACGCTCTTCTCACCTACTCCGTCCAATCCTCTCTCCACTGTCTCCGCCTCTTTCTGCCCTTATCACAGACATGAGCTTGGCATCCACGGTTATAGGAATAACCGATGCACTTAGACTTCCCAACTACATTCTCTTCACATCATCTGCCAAAGTGTCAATACTTTTCCTGTATTTCCATTCCATTGTTAGCACAAAAACTACAGGTGCCTCAACTGTGATGCCAGATTTCATCAAAATTTCGAGCTTGGAGCCAATGCCCAAATCATGGATTCCCCCACCACTTCTACAGGACACCAATAATCTGCTAAGGAGTTAACTTTATAGAGAATGGAAAGAAAATGACAGAATCAAGTGGAATTCTGATCAACACGTATGAAAGTATAGAGCAAGAGTCACTGGCGGTGCTAAGTAATGGACAACTGTTAGAGAAGCTACCTCCAGTCTTCGCCATTGGGCCACTTCCTCCATGTAATTTCGAGAAGAGCCAACCTTTAGCATGGCTTGATGATCAACCAGCTAAATCAGTGCTTTATATCAGCTTTGGGGGTAGGACTGCTACGTCAAGGGAGCAAATGAGAGAGTTGGGTGATGGATTGGGGAGAAGTGGTAATCGGTTTTTATGGGTCGTCAAGGATAAGAAAGTTTATGTGGAAGATGACAGCGAATTGGTTGAGGTTCTTGGCCATGGTTTAATGGAGAGAATGAAGGGAAGAGGATTGGTGGTGAAGAACTGGTTCAACCAAGAGGAGGTACTAAGCCATCAAGCAATAGGTGGTTTTCTAAGTCATTGTGGCTGGAATTCTGTGAATGAAGCTATATGGCATGGTGTGCCCATGTTATCATGGCCACAACATGGGGATCAAAAAATTAATGCAGATTTGGTGGAGAGAATTGGACTGGGAATGTGGGTGGAAAGTTGGGGATGGGGTGGAGATGGAGTGGTGGTTAAAGGAGAAGAGATTGCAGAAAGAGTTGAAGAGTTGATGGGAAATGAGCTCCTGAGATTGCGAGCAGCAAGCGTCAGAGAAGAGGCTAGGAGGGCAGTTGGTGATGGTGGGAGTTCACATAAGACACTCACTGATCTCATTGAGACTTGGAAGACGTTTTTGGTATTATGACAGTTCTTTAACTTTCATTTCTATGTACTATTTCTTAGTTTGTTTCCATCAGTGTAATAGAAGTTCAATAATGTTAAGATTTGAAGGGTGGTGCGCAGAGAGACAGAGGATTAAGAAACATGTTTTAACTTGCAAGAAATTGATTGTAAAAGATAAAGCAATCAATTGAGACAAACCAGATGAAGATCAAACCAAAATTCATTGAAGCTATAACGATTCTTACATGGAATATGGGAAGACAACAAAGAGAAAGGTTGAAGTTCTAATTTATTACCCTTTTCAGCGAGTGTAAGAGAGCACATATTGGTTATGCAGATTTAGCATTCTTTGAGATGACATCAAAGGATATTCCATTCTGTTGGAGTCTTTCTTGGAGATCGGTTGGACCAAACACAATCCCAGGTGTGTAAACTCCTCCCTTTGGTAGGTTAGCACGTTGGTTCAGAACAATGAGAGCACACTGGAGAAGAATTATTGGTGTGGTCACATAGCCAATCTCAGGTCCCATCACTCTTGTTACTATTTCCATATCAGGTTTTGAATTTCCTTGTGAAATAAGACTGATGTCGCTGAAACCATGTCCTATAAACCACATCTTAAATGAGGCACTTCTCACCTCATCCTCTGAAGGACCTTTCTTCTTGAACCATCCAAGGCTGAAAACTGAGGGAAATTTTAAGAGAAGCCACCTGCCAAAATCAAATCTACCCAAGAGCCCTATGAATATTCCAACTGTCATGAAACGAAAAATGCCCAACAGAGATTTAGAGCTTAATTTCACTCCAAAATGTGCAGGCTTGACTGTCGACCAAAAAGCTTTCCTCTTTTCAATTTGCTCGGCACTCTCGTTCAACCCAGGAAGACCATGGGGGTTTTCTGTCAGAGTTGCAAGTGTTCTTCGAACAACAGCAGAATCTGCTGAAGGTAGCTTCACAGCCCAAAGACCAATATTCTTTTGGTGTTCTATAGTTGGCCCTTTGGGAGGAGGAGGCCCAGGAATCTGCAATCAGTTAAGAAAATGTGTATCAACATATGTTGTATCTCTATCCCAGCCAGCAAGTGTCTACCCTACTTCTTCAGTAATCTGAGTTAATACATAAGTTTGTAAAAGACTCCATGCTATGTTACTATGTTTTCCCTATTACATAACAATGTAGTGATAAACAAAAGCTGAGGAATGAAATTCCCCTCAAGAATCTTTCAAAAACAAAATAATTTACTATTTGAATCAACATGCTGGTGATTCTCCAAAAATATGCTGCTTTCATTGCTGATGATGAACAAACAACAAAGGCAGACAAATCTAATCTTAAAATTAGCAACATATGAGCCACAGCAGAATTTATAAGACCGAATGGCTTCATAATATTTCCATAGAATTCTAAAGACTTGAATCATGAAATTATAGTATGAAGCTACTGCTTTGAACTACATTAGATCCATAGAATTCTAAAGACTTGAGTCTTGAAATTATAGTGTGAAGCTACTGCTTTGAACTACATTAGATAGTATTTTATCAAAGTATGCTTGCATCTCAAATAATGTTCAGATCAAAGTATGCTTGCATCTCAAATAATGTTCAGATCAAATCCCTTAAACTTAAGATACAGCTGAAATAGCAATCTATTAGATACAACGAATTGGAGGGGGAAGAACAAGGATCAAGAAACAAAATTAAACTCAAAACTCAATCAAACCGAAAAAGGTATAACTGCACTCATTTAAATATTCAAAATGCATAGCACCATACTACCATGCACATTTTGAAATCAGAATTTGAAGTTCTCATTACCGCTGGCCTAGCTCTTTTGGGTCGTGACCGCCTTAGGTCCTGCAATTGGTCCGCATTAGCAACACCTAACACGGCAGACTCATACGTCGCCAAATTCCCAACAACCCTTTTGTCAGATTCCAAGCTCAGGTAGGCCTCTACCCGGTTCACGGGACCAATCCACTGCCTGGAATTGAACATCAGACCCAATTCGGCCGGAACAGAGTCGAACCCACAAGCAGAAATCACCAAAGATCCCGTCTCCACCGCCTTCTCATGGTATTTAGCCTCCATTCTCTCCATGAACTCTGGCTCCCCACATATATCCAAATAATCACACCCGGTTTCAGCACACGCCGCGACCACAGGCTCGCCGTAGAGGCGAAAAGGCCCAACGCAGTTGAGAATGAGCTTGGTTTGGGCGCAGAGGCGGTGGAGGGATGGTGGGTCGGTGGTGTCGGCGGTGAGGATGGGAATGGGGGGTGGGGGATTTGGGCGAGTTGCCCATTCCAGGGTCTGTGTGAGTTTGGTGAGGTTGCGACCGGCCAAGGCAAAGGACTTGAGAGGCGAAGAGGGGGTGTTGAGAAATCTGAGAGCTTCTTGGACAACGTACTTGCCGGTGAAGCCCGAGGCTCCGAGGATTACGAGGTCGTAGGGAGGACTCCGACTGTGGTCCTGCTCTTCCTGCATCGTTCGGACTTGGGAGAAGAATGGGGGGGCGTGAATTTCTACTTTTACGAGAACCCAAAGGTACCAATCGACACTCCAGAAGTTGATAATACCGAAAAATGCGAAGTCTGTGTCATACTGCAGCAATCTTGCAGCAGTCAGCCGGTTTGGAGTGACTGAGCGAACCCTATGATCATGAAATGAGTGCAATTTTTATTTTATTTTTTTTGGGCATTCAGATGGCACCCCTGTGGCGTGAAATTGATATGCCTACTAAAATTTGGCACTGGCATGTGAAATTGGCACACTGTTCAAGATGCTCTTTTTAGCATATTTTTAATTTTATAGTACTTAACCTAGCTAGATGTTCACAAAGCAACATACGAATTAATCTTGGATAACACCCATTAGATAAGCGACCCCCAAGCAGGAAGATACCTCTACAAGTTGTTGATTAATAGGAACTTATTGCAGTACCAGGTAGGAATTCATATATTTACTTCCATTGGAAAAGTCACAGCTTTCGGCTAGTGGGTGACTCAATCTGTCCACTGATGATGATCATTAAGTTGGTTCAGCTATAATCCTTCAGTTCCATCTACGACTGTCCATTATCAAAATGTTGGAAGAAGCTGTTGGATAAGAACCTCATCTGAATCATCCCACTTATTCATTCTCCAAGTTGCTTATCATCTAGTGCATCATGTGGTTATATCATTGCCTAATTTGCTTGCTTATTAGTAGTGCTGTTTTATCTGATAGTTAATTTGGTCTGTTCTTAATGTCATTATCTGGTATGAACCATAGAAAAGCAATGCACAAGGAACTTTTTAAAATGTATTTTCAACATCTCATAATAAAAACATGAGCTGCCTCCATAGAATTAGTAACAGTATTAATTACTTGTAACAGCCTATTACAGAAGCCAAAAAAAAATGTTTTGACTTGTAAAACAGCTTATTATCGTGTATGAACAAAAGAAAAGCAATTCCAAGATATATATTCTCAAATCTGCAGGATGCATGAGGAACTTTTTAAAATGTATTTCAATGTTAATGATACATCTCATTGGAAAAACTTGAGCTGTATCTAATTTACATAGGATTGGCAACGGTATAAATTGCTGATACAAGCTTATTACAGTGGGCAAAAAAAATGTTCTGACCTGTTACCAGCTCTGCTAATTTATATAGTTATGAAGCATGACCAGTGTCACCAATATTGAGAGCGAGGTCCGGAAATGAAAGAATTAAATTTCAATGTTAAAATGATCAGGAAGGGATTCACATCTCACACACCTGATCATGTAGCTCTATTAGACTATACCCGGGAGTCCTTTTCAAACCCCTCTCCTTCACCATGTTTCTTACTCGGACTACATCTTCCCACTTTCCACTTTCTGCATACATATTCGAGACCATGGAATAAGCACTTGAATTCTCAGATTCTAAATCCAAAATGTGCCTTCCTATGAGCTCCCCCATCTCTGTATTTCCATGTACTCTACAAGCAGCAAGCAAAGAACCTAGTGCAGAAGAACTAAGCCTTGATGGCAGACATTTAATCAGATTATATGCTTCTTCAAGTTGTCCAGCTCGGCTTAGTAAATCCACCATGCAACCATAATGCTCTTCACATGGAATTATAGAATATTCTTCCACCATGGATCGGAAAGCCCGTATACCCTCGTTTATCATGCCTGAATGACTGCAAGCAGAGAGAACCGATGTGAAGGTCACCTCATCAGGCTCAACCCCTTCCTTTTGCATTCCATCAAATAGCATAAGTGCCTCTATACATTTTCCATGCATCCCATACGCAGCTATCATCGTGTTCCATGATGTCAGACACAGTTCAATTGTGTGCTCGAATAGATTCCGAGCCATATCTAACTTCCCACACTTGGAATAAGTAGCAATCAGAGAATTGATAAGAGGTAACTCACTCTCCAAAGCAGCTCGATACAAGTGACAGTGAACTTCCTTTGCCAGACTCAGGCATCCAAGCTGAGAGAATGCCTGAAGCAAAGTTATCAGAGTGACTGAATCATGATCAAGTTTTTCTCTTTGCATCAATCGGAATAGGATTGTGGCTTCTTCACAATGGCCATTATAAACATAACCAATCATCATTGAAGTCCATGATACCAAATCCTTATTTCTCATCCTGTTGAAGACTTTCCTGGCATAGATGATACAACCACATTTTGCGTACATGTAAATGATTTGATTGGCAATTTCTGCATTCAAGTCAAATCCATGTCTTACCACATATCCATGGATGCACTTGCCTTTTCTTATGTCTTTCAGGTCAGATGATGCAGATAGTACACCCAGGATGGAACCTAGGTTTGGTCTAATACCACTCCCAATCATTTCAGCAAAGATCTCCATGGCTTCACAAGCAAAGTCACAATGAAGGTAGCCAGCCATCAACACATCATATGCGATAGCATCCCTTTTCTCCATTCTATTAAACAATTCTCTGGCTTGCATCAAGTTCTTGCATTTAGAGTACAAATCAACCAAAGCGGTGGTAGCTATTAGATCAAGTTGGACATTAAATCGAATGATATAACCATGAATACTCTTTCCCAGAAGCAAATACTTCAAGTTAGCACAACATAAAAGCCCGTTTGCTAGAGTTACTAAATCAGGCATAACATTTTCTTTCACCGCTTCATAGAAAAGTTTGAAAGCCTCCAAGGGCTGCCCCATTTCAAGATGACCAGAAATCATTGCATTCCAAGAACCAATTGTTCTTGTGTCTATTTTGCCAAAAATGCAGCCTGCAGTCCTAGGTGACCCACATTTGTTATACATGGCCATGAGACTCGTTTGGAAAACTTCATCTGAACTACCAATTCCTCTTCTAATAGCATAGCCATGGACAGAACGGCCCTCTTCTAGTGATTCCAAGTGTGATGCTGCCTGAAGTAAGCTCACAAGAGTGACCCTATTAGGGTCTACATTTTCCTTCTGCATAAGACGAGCAACCTTGAAAGCCCCATAAGCACGGTAATCACCAAGCTGAGCATACCCAGTAATAATCGAAGTATAAACAACAATATCTCTGTACGTCACTTCATCAAACACTTTGAACGCGCTCCTATCCTCTCCATATTTCATATACAACCCAATGAGTGACGAACCCACAAAGCCATCGGCATTTAATCCGAATTTGTAAGCTTCTCCATGAACTCCTTCCCCAAATTCTAAATTTCTCAGCTCGATACAGCTTTTCAAAGTAAACGTAATAGCTGAACTATCCAACCCAATATGCCATTGCCTCAAAATCAAATACCGCCTTAGAACTTCATCGAAGTGACCGATCCTGAAATACCCAACAAAGATTGAATTCCAAAGAGACAGGTTTCTATTGATGATTCTATCAGAAACCCGCCTGGATTCAGCTAAAAGGCCAAACTTGGCATAGCACTTCAGAAGCTTAGAACCCAGAAAAATGCCAGTCCCGAGCCCCTGAACAAAAATGCAAGCGTGGAGCTCTCTCAATGAAGAAACATCTGAACAGTTCTCCAAGAAAGAAGCAATTTTTTCCGAAATATAAGAAGACTGAGAAAGGACCTCTTCAGTACTTAATTTACGGAAAGATAAAGTCTGATTTCTGGTAGATAGCAATGAGTTCTTCGTACGGGCTAATGAAAGATACCCAGATTTGAAACCATTCATGCTTGTGAATGATCAGTGAAAAAGCAAGCATTTTTATCACATTCACACTGTTTCTCTCACTCCCAACAACCCGAAGGATGAGTCAAATACAGGTTGTTGCCTTGGAAGGCACTGGCCAATCTTCAGAACATTCTTCCTTGGAATTTTAAATTCTCAACAGCAAAAATAAATAAATAAAATAAAACAAAAGGGGACCGTTGACTCTTGGAGAAGAATCAATCAGTTTGCCTTAATGTGTTATAAATTTATTTATTTATTATTTTTAATTTACTGATGGAATTTTGGGAAAGGTAATTTATATTTTATAGTTCTTATTTATTATAAATTCCGTCATATAAACTATTAAAAATTAAAAAGTAAAAACAATTCTGAAAATCTAAATAAACAAGCTTACAATTATGGGCTTAACAAACTCTTCTGCAAGGAACAATACAACTTATTTAGTATAAATCATACAAGTTCACTCGGAATAAATTTACAACAAAGGGAACTTCTTGGCTTTATGAATCTAACAGGAGCTCCATAATAACTCCTACTCCGATTCCCTCTCAAATATCACAAAGAAAAAGAAAAGAGAAGCTCAAGTTATTTTAGACTAACAGGAGAATTATTAAGTGAACATCTCTGCCTCGGTGGACGCCGAGTCCTCTTTCCCCATCCTGTAAGGCTCCTGTCCTCCCCTCCCACTTCTCTACAATTAGATTGCTGAATCTGTTGCTGGCAAACAGCAGCCACCAGAGTAGATGGAGCAGAACAACCAGTTCTCCTCCTCCCCCTTCCGCCGCCGCCCTTGCCCGCATTTCTAGTCGCCAAACTTGACTGCCAAGTTCCACCAGTTGCTCTAATTATCCCTTCAATGGTTTGAAGATCCTCGGTCACCTCATTCCTTGACAAAGAAGCAATGCCGGGAAGTATATCCCTTTGGAAGTCCTTCCGCTGCCTCCCTCTTCTTGCCTGACCTCTCCGAGGTCGCCTTGGCAATGGTTCTTCTTCTTTTGGGTTATCCAAATTCTGATGCTCATGACATATATCATCTACCTCGGTTTCTGTTAAGTTTAATGTCATATACTCAAAGTAATCAATGCCATCAGGAATGGACTCTTCATCACAGGCACTCCCCTTACCTGTTTGCATCTCATTTTCATTGTCATCCTTGAATGAAGAAATTATGTCTGCAAACCAATGAAGGGAATCACTTTGTGAAGCTTCTGATTGGTGACAAGTGTGATTTTCTTGAAGATCATGTGCAGCATTATCTTGCAAATCACATGTATGAGAAGAGGAGATGGCAACTAGGGCCTCAGCTGCAACCCTTTCAGGCCTTTCACCAAGCAGCATGGAATCACATACTGCCAAGTCTTGAGGTCCCTTGCATCTATCCAGAGAGTCTATCCCATGAGAAATGCCTATTTCCGAGTCAACCGTGGCCTCTAAATCTATCCCAGTTGTAGTCTTCACAACTGGAGAAGTGGGTGTCAGTTGACCCTCTTCTTCAGTGATGCATTTGTTTAAGTCAATCTGATTTCTTAAATCAGTTCTGTCATTAACTAATCCCTTCACTACAAACACACCTTCAACTTTGAGTTGCTCGCCTTCAGATCTGGGTGACACACGATCACAAGCCAAATCACTTTTAACAGACCCAGTTTTAACATGGTTACCATTATCAATAACAGAAGAAAAACAACCACGTTTAGTGGGGGAGTCAATTATGGGAAAACCAAGAATCTTCTTAATGCCTGAGCAGCCACTTGTTTCAACTCTCTTGTGCTCAGTGTCATGGCCATGCGTTGTTGATGGGGAATCCTGAATTAGACATTGTGATGGGCCCCTCCTTGTATCAGTTTGATTGACAAACTGTTGAGAATAGATATGCGATGAATCTATTTTCATCTTCTGAGATCCTTTACTTTCTTCTTTGCAGGATTTTCCATTACAAAGTGGCATTGCTCTAAGCCAAGAGAATCCTCCTTGTGGACTATCCTGATTCCTTCGCTCATCGACTGAAACAACATTTTGCTTGTAGGTTACTTCAGATAGACATTTATTAGAAGGTACTCCATCATTCATACCCTTTGTAGATTTTGCATCCACCATGCCACCTAGACCCCAATAGTGTCCTCGTGGGCCATGTGCAAATTGATCTGAAGCAGAACCGTGGTCTGCAATGCCATTTGAAAACCCAAAGCTGATTGAGGGGCTAGCCTGCAATTCATTGGGTTTTGACCAAGTACCAATGCGACCATCATCTTGATAGGACACTTCAGCTTTTAAACTGGGAGTTGATCCTGAATCACTTGTTATGAGCAACCTGTCCCTGATAACTTGAGGACTCTGCACTAATGATATAGAACCCTTACTAAAATGAGTGGAGGTACACAAGTCAGTTTCCCCTCGAACTGACATCAAGCTCTGGTTCAAGCTAATTGGAGGTTTTGTCCAACATGAAATAGAGGATGAATCAGAATTGGCTGCATGAGATTGAGGACCAAATATGGTCTGCAAAACATGTCTACTGGAAGCCTTAGGTGATAAATCATTATGTCTTTCAGAGATTTCTACACCAAAAATTGTCCTCTTCATCTGTTTCTCTGTTGTATTCTGATCAGAAGGGAAGGTCATAGCAAGGTCACTTGCTTTTCTAGCTTCAACTTTTGATGATTCCCATTGCTTCTGATAATCTTCAAGATGAAAACTTCCATTGACAGAACTTCTCTTGCTTCTGATTTGCCCTGAAAGTATACCGACATCAATAATATTAGTTTAAATTGAAATATCCTATAAGTTACCTTTGCTAATCTTTCACTTGTGGTCATTCGGAGTAGGAATAAAACGTTTACAGATTCTGATGAAAAAATTTTAAAACAGTAAATTTAAGATACACTGGTAAATTGATCATTACCAGTATCAAAAGTATAAGATGACCACTCTTTTTGGTTCCTATTGTTCATTACATGCAGACTGCTACCTCCTCCATCATTCCCAATATGTGGCTTTCCAAAGAGTTCTTTTTCAGAGGACCATAAGCCTGTGTATGCATTTGTAGATACAGATCGCCTTTGTATCTCCTCCTTGGAGCAGGTCTCGTTACCTAGACTGTTAACAGAAGTTGATGCAGACACTTCCTCAATCTCAATGGGTTCATTCAGATCAGTCAACTTATGTGTTCTCCTTGAATTCAAACCAGATCTCAAAGGGTGATGGTTATAACCAGAGTCATCACTGGCACAGTTAGATATATTTTCATCTCTAGCATGAGTAACCCCATTGCACTTGGTAAATAGATAACCTGCTGCTCTTGACATTTCAGATTCTCCTTGCAATTCATTTCCGTCATTGATGTACTCATCGGCTGGAAGTTCAAGATCAATAAATCTTCTCTGATGCTTATTGGATTTTGAATCCAAAGATTCATAATCTTTCAACCTTACACCATTTTGTATAGTAGCAGAACTGGATTGTATGATCTTCCCTTTAATCATGGAATTATAATGAGATTGGATAAAATCAGTGCTTGAGCCATTATTGGAACTGACTGAGGGTAGCTTAGAGATATCACAACTTCTCTTTTCATCTTCAGATGCAAAACCATATGAAAACGGACTTGATTTTGATGTCCCTGCAGGTAACGATTTTTTTACTCTTTCTTTGCTTTTGATTTCATTCATCAAGTCCCTCTGTATTTTGTATAGGCGGTGGAGTTCATGTACCTGAACGAAAAAAAAGACATAAACCGGTGTTTACGTCTCAGAAAACTGCTTTGGGTACTAACTTACCTCAAAACTTAGTCAAATAACAGCAATAATGATCATATTAGACATATTAACTATCACGAACTTCATAGATCAACAGAGAAGGTTAAAACAACACTTACCTGATGTCTAAATATGGATTCATGTTCCATTATAGTCTGCCTGAGTCGTTCCTTATTGTATCCATCAAAATCAAATTCATTCATTATTGGTCTTGGCAAGAATAAGTCATAATGCTGTCCATTTTTCAAGGATTTGCTTTCATGATGTAAAGACCAGCCGCCATAGCCAGCACTGTTACTAAGATCCTTCATGGAATAATATCCTGGTAGATACATCTTTGGTTGTACTTCAGTTCCCATTCCTGCATTTAACCTGAAAAAACAGCAGTAAACTGAATTAGAAATATAAGATTCTAAACAGTACTAATTTATCAGAAAGCAATCAACAGCATTCTAAATTGCGTTGAAACAATCAGCTAACAACATTCTCAGTCGGTTGCATACTACAAAACGAAGCAAATGTTCAACTTCCATAACAACAGACATAATTACAAACAACATACTATCAGAAGTCATCCATACAAGCTAAAACTTATTTCATGTCAGATAACTAGTTGATTGAGGATGCAAAACTGTTTGTGAGCGCAAAACATGACTGAATCTGCATAAATATCCAAAAACAAAAGATATTATGCTCGAACGAAATGCAACTCAAAACTACCATTTAGATTGGACTAATGACATGACATCCAATAGTTAAGAAATAAATATTTCTAGCAAACTAGTCCATACAATCATGTGAAAACAAAGCAAAGATAGCTGTAGCAGAGAGAATAGTAAGTTCAATAAAGAAATTCATTATGAGAAGCAGCTATTTACATGGTTTCCATATAACTTGGTCCGAAAAGAGAATGCAATCTGCAACTTACCGTAGCACGGTTAACTCAATCCTAATTGCCAAGAGCTACAGCCTCTTCACATTTAACATTTTTTGGTCATCTTACTTTTTCAGTTCCCAAAGAACATAGCTCAGAATATTATTAATGATAAAGAACCCAAATGAAACTTAAATCTAGTCAACAGTACGAAGTTGCTCCAGATAAGGATGATTTTATTATTTAGATAATAGACTGCACCAAACAAAACAAAACTGCAATTGAATGCTTAGTGAAAGGTGCATATAAAACAAACTTAGTCAATTCGCAGTCTCTCTTTCTTAATTTGAACCATCACACTAAATTTAGTCTTTACAACATAGCAGCACAGACAGACTCTACACCACAATTCTTTATCAGAAACATAGATGGACGTGTTCAAGCTACTTTAAAAAACAATTTTTCATGCATGAGATATTCCAATGACCAATCAAAGACTGAAAATTTCCCATAAAACCTACCTCACAAAAGGCAATCACCTTGATCGCCAACAATTTTTTAGCCAAATAGATGGATAGAGAGAGTCATGCAATCACTCACATAAAAAATCAAAAATTTCATACACAGCAAAACCCAGAAACTACAAATAATAAACAACGCAAAGGAATTTTAAGAAAAATAAAAAAATTTACCTCATACGCGTTTACCTTTCCTAAACCTTATCGGAGCTCCCTTAGAAATTCACCAAAATTATCAGAAACTGGGAACAACCCAGAACCCATTTGAGCTCCATAACAAGCTACAGCCAGAAGCAGCCGACAAGGCAATGAAGCAGAGTGCAAGGATAAGCAGGTCCTAAAGCCCAAGAAACAACGTGGGTACCTCAGAAGTGCCATTGAAGAAAAGCTTAGATCATCCCGAGACAAAAGAATATACAAGAAAATTTCAGATCTTTCTGGTCCAGAATCTGATGAGAAAAAATAGAGAGAGATCCCACACCCCCGATAGAAGATCTTTCCCTACACAAAAGCAACACATGACTTCTTCAAGAACAATGACTTCAAATTTGTCAACTTGTGGTCTGCCATTATTCTATAGACTGCCCCCCCTTGGCTTCCCCTCTCTCTCTCCCCCTATGCCTTTGGTTTTTCAACGATTTTTATATTTTTCTCATTTAATTATTACTTCTTTTTCTGGGTTCTTGAGGATGTGAAAGATACATAGTTTTTTTTTATTTTTTTTTTAAAAAAAAATTTCACATTTTCTAGATTCTCTCCACCTTCCATGCTTTTTGGGTACACATATTTATATTGGGAAAGTACTTTAGAAAATATAGACACCTGGGTTTACTGAAGCAACAACCTAACAGTATCCGAAAGTAGGTGACCCCTTCTTCAATTGGACACATCTTCTTGGATGTGTCCAACCCACGCGCGTGTTTAGCGCTTAGCGTAATCCCAAGTACGTGGTGTACGATATCACATGACGTGTGTTCCCTGAGGTGGTCGGGGAATGATTTCCCACTTGACCTGTTGGCGCGTGGACTTAGATTTTTTATTTTCATTTTTTTTCCCCTTAAATTAACACTTTCTGTGTATGAAGAATAATTGGAAAATTAAAAAATTGGAAGCGCATGCAGTGGATAAAAGCATACAAGAAAGGGTTTACATTAAGCTTTTTATCTTTATATGGAATAATTTTATTATTATTTATTAAAATAAATATAAATAAAATAAAATAAAAAATCAAAGATTTAGTGGATTATATTGCTCTCTTTGTTTTGTCACTGTTTCATTGGTTTCTCTTTGTTCCACCTTTTATAATGGCCTTCACTCAACTTTCAAGTATAAATACTAATTTAAATTGCATGACAGATCATTTAAAATAAAAAACTGTTCTGACTAATCTACATAAATATATGCTTTTGTAAGTATTATTATTATTATTATTATTATCTATTATTCAATAATAAGATTTAAAGAAATTAATAAATTGCATTTTTATTTATTGCTTTTAATTTATATTAGGAATGAACAAAAAGATTAAACTTAAGACTGTATAATTTAGATTACAAATCCATTATTGTATGAGTTGTGAAATTCTAGTCTTTTTTTTTAGGTTAAATTTAAAGATTAGAAATAACGAAAAAAAAGTAAATCACTCTCGTAATAAATTCAATGATTTAATCGTGATCCATTAAAGTCTGTATCAGACAATAAAGTATATGTACTAGAATATTTGTTTATAGTATACTTTTTTATACATAAAACTTTTGTAAATAATATATATATATATATATATATGTCATCATATAAGTTAGGCCATAAATAATCATATTACACATTCAAGATAAGGTTGTAAACTTATAATCCCAACCAGTTAAGTATTTTCTTGAACAAAAGGTACTATTAATAGGTTGTCAATGTATATTTTTTTTGTGTTAATTTTTTTTTCTTAGTATTTTCGTGATATTTGGCCTCTTTGTCACCATAATTGCACATTTATGGACATGGGTCATCAAAATATTAAGTAGTATTCAATGGATATATACATGACAATGAAGTTTTCATTACTATATATATATATATATATATATATATATATGAAAAGAATTGCTCTTCTATTTATTAGTGTCCATATATCTTATAAAGTAATGACGTTGCACATTTTTTAAGTGGCACCAAAATAATTATTACATGTAATTAATATATTTAATTACATATAGTTGAATCATTTTCAATAATGCTATTTTAAAATATAGAATATATGGACACTCTATGTATGAAATATGAACCCATAAAAAATGTTAAAAGAGTAATTTTATAGGTGCAAAGGTTGTTTCCCAACTCTAATATCAAATTATAATGTGATGTTATTCAATTGTTGACAAATGAGTACACACTGACAAAAAAAAAAAAAGAAGTGAAATCCAAATGAAATCAGTGTAATAATAATAAACACAGAAAATGACACATCAATTGGGATGCAAGATTGAGACACTTCTTTGCATTCCCATATATACACACAACTCATTTTATAACCCGTCGCACATTTATAGTTCAATATTTTTCACAGCACCTTTACATTTTTTTTTTTTATAGGAAATTTTGATTACCAAATCCATATGAATTTATATGAAATTCTCTTTGACGTTGCCACATGTCAATTATTGATTGATTGGGAATTTCTAACATCTCCATTTTTTTATTTTTTATTTTAACGACAGTGGTTGTTGATTTTTCCGAGTAACATTAATTTTTTTTAAATTATTAATATTAATGGATGTCACTCCAAAACTGTTTGATTGGGGGTGGTCAACATGATAATCCATGGATGTGAATTATAAGCTGTAAAATTCCGAATGCAAAAATATATTTTATAAAAATTAAATAAGTTTAATGTTATTTAATAATGGTAGGTAGGATGTAGGAATATATGGGAATAACACAAGAGCCCTACAAATGCAAACCATGTCGGAATATAATCCAAATTTATAATTAGTGTTTTGGTCCAACCAAACACTCTGAGATTATTAAATTATTAGTCATATCACAAGGCCGGCTTAAGCGGTGGCAATAATGCTACGGCTTTTCTAAAAAAAAATATAAAAAAAAAAATTAATTTACTGCCGAAAGACTCATAATTAATTAGCCTCAAAATTGCTTTGTATCATATCCACTTTTCTCAATTAGTTCCTTTTGAGATTGTATGAATTAATTACTCTATATTAATGACAAATAAATGTTTAATAATAAGTAATTCACATATAAATATAATATATTGGAAGTGAGACGTGCTTGCGAAAAGCAAAAGCTATTCATCAAAGGAATGTGGGCCTCAATTGCAGTCATTCATTCGAGCTTAACCACAGTAAATGGGAAGGTTTATAATTCAGTTTCTTCACAAATTTGACAACCTATTTATGGGTTAAAATGTTTCTTGACCATAGTGTTACTCATTTAGTAAACTTCAGAAAGGTAATTTAGTCACGTAGTTTCAAGTTCAAAATTCCATGTCTATATTATCCGTTTTATTCTTTATCTCGTATTCACATTTAAATCTTAACACATATATATTATTTGATATATGAAAAAAAAAATTAAATAATATGTGTTAAGTTTTAACTAGAGCAATAAATAAATGGATCTAAGTTTGAAAATTCCACCATACATTGTAGAGACTAATGTGAAAAAAGGAAAAAGGCAATTATGTACTTTTCCTAATAAAAAGTTTACAAAATCATAAAATTAATATGCTAAGAAAGTCAAAGTTTGACTCTCACCAGACCTTCTTAGGGCCAACAAGCCCAAGAACCTCTTCCCAAAGCCCAACACTTGAATAGCCAGCTGCAATCTCATCCTTCAATTGCTCTTTTTCCCAGCCACAATAGCCATCGAAGAACCTAAAATCACCAATACCAACCATGTTCCTCTTCACCATCTCAGCTGCACAACCCAGGCTCTCTTTGGTGCCATAATACACTCCCTTCATTACCTCCTCAAACACACCACTTTTCACAACTTCATTTTCTTCACTGCCATTTGAGCTCACTAAGAACAAGCTCTCCTCCAGTGGCCCACCAAAGAACAATGGCCTATCAGAGAACGTTTTGGCTATATTTGGAGCCGTTGATCTTGTTTCCTTGATTGACATGAGGGACGGCCGGTTTAGTATGATCCCTGATGGACCCAATGGCCCTGTTGATAAGACCAGAATCACCGTCCGTTCGAAGATGTGGACCCCGCCCAGCTTCTCAGTGGCTATAAGTAGACACCCTTTTTCGGGCTCGTGAATTTTGTGTGCCCATTTGTCAGCAATTGTGATGGACGGTGGGTGATCCACCACGGTGTCTGGATCAACCTCTGAGGAAGGCTTCTCAGCCCTTGACGTTTTTTCACCCGCAACAAGTTTTGCTCTGAATGATCTCCAATCGGCATCGCGTAGAGGTTTGTTGTCATCGTCGATCGGTGAAGATGGCTCTACCAGGCAACCTATAATCGGAAACCCATTTAAGAAAAAATCCTAAAGCAGTGAATAAATTGGGAAAAAAAAGAAAAACGAAAAAGGAACTCCTTTTGTTTTCAATCCACAGGGACATGATCATGAAACTTAAAGCAACTTACATGTTACAGAAGATGGAGGTGCAACTTTTCTGGAAAGGAAGTGATTAAGATTGTTTCTCTTTGAGTAGTTGAGACTTCTGGGTCTAATTGAGGTGGCGAATTCTATGGTTTTGATGAAGGAATTTGAGGTGGTGAATAAACAAGCCTCCATGCTGGTTCGGATTTGTTTCTTCTTTTTTGGCGGATAAAGGGTGCTGTTACAGAGTAATTGAACATGTATATATACTTGAAGTGAAGCTAAATGTGAACCACATGGTAGTGTTCAACCCCATCTCATCCAGTTACAAGGACCTTTTTGAGCTCTCAGAACTTCTTAGTATGGGCCAGCGGATATAACTTTACACGTGGCCCGGTAGGAAGGTCATGCACGTCCTCCATCTGTGGGTATTGGATTGATCAAAACCCTTTTAGAATATGTGTCATGCTCTTAGCCAGTTATTGGCTGCCAAGCTGTTTCCCAACCCTTTTTTATTTTTGGTAATCCCTGAAGCAATAAAATTACACCTGGTCTGCTCCAAGTGCCAGCTAAAATGAGAACTTGGGTCGTTTTGGATGAGCTTGAGGGAGGTCAATTGCTCATTTAGATCGATTTGAAGTTGAAAAAAAATTTGCCCCTTTAGACATTTTGTTGGTAGATATACTCACAAATCTTCAGGCACTCAACTAATCAATGAATTAGAGAAGTTTCCTTACTATTAACTTCCATAATAGAGTGGAGTCACCTACCATTTGAGGACCTTTCCCTCTGGACTTGTAATCGAGTAGCCAAGAAGTTGGAAAAGAAATAAAATTGTAGGGTTCATTTGTAGAAATCCCATTTCAGAAGGTAAACTAGGAATACCTACAGCTGCTTGCTTTATTAGGCTAACTAATTAAGCTAATTAGAGAACTTGCATGCATTGTGTAAACAATTAAGTACATATAGGGTAAGGGGTACCTCTGAACTGGTTTTGAGCTCAATTTTCTCTTTATGGCTAGTGACTATAAATGGTGTGTAACTACTGACTTTTCCAAAAAGGAGCAAAAAACTTTTCAATGCTGTATACAATGTATAGAAAGTTGAATCTAGTAACTAATAGTTTTGTAGGTTATTATAATCTATGTTGTAACAAGCTGAAAAGCTAAACAAACGCTTAATGTAAGAAAGAAAACTGTGATAAGACACTAGGTACCAGAAATCACCATGATACAAAGCTTTCCAACCCTTATGGAGACAAAATGATTAGAATTACATTTCAAAATCGGGATTTGCAAATAAACGAGCAAAAATGAATGGCATTGACAGCAGTCAGGAGCTAAAGTGTACACATATAAACAACAGACCCTAAAATTTCTTTCATTTGGATGAATAATACCCTTCTTGGGCAGAGAAATAAAGTAACTCATGCCCCTCAACTAAGCTTAAGAGCTCTGTGAGAAATTTTTCCCCTGGAACATTGTCTGATACTAAGTTCATAGTTAGAGGATGAGCCAAAAATCTTCAATTATGAATGTACTTTCGGAACATATCCAACCTGCTTAAGATTCTGAACCAGTCTGCCAATCATCTGATATATTTTCTCTGATTGAGGATGTGATTCATCAAACACTGTAAATTCATGGACCGCATTATCGACCTCAATTGAACTGGCACCTGAAGGTTTTTGGACCCCTGTACTCCTCATTCGCAGCCTCACATTGGCAACGCCATCCCAATCACCAGCTGCAGCGTAAATATTCGACAGCAAAGAAAAACTTCCTGGATCTGATGGTGCTAATTTCACCAGTTGATCAAGCACCTCTCCTGCAAGCTCCACAGCATTATGCACTCGGCAAGCCCCTAAAAGGGTACCCCAAATAACACAATTTGGCTCCATTGGCATACTATGCACAAGCCTAAAAGCTTCGTCAAGACGTCCCCCACGACCCAAAAGATCAATTACACAACCATAATGTTCAACTTCGGGCACAATCCCATACTCTATCTCCATTGTATGGAAGTAATGAAGGCCCTCCTCGACTAACCCTGCATGGGTACAAGCACATAGGACGCCGATGAAAGTAACTTTATCTGGAAAAAATCCTTCTTGTTTCATTCTAGCAAAAAGCTGAAGCGCTTTCTTACCATGTCCATGGACGCCTAATCCTTGGAGCATGGCATTCCAAGATACCGAATCTTTCTTTGCAATCCCATCAAAGACTGCAAATGCCTTGTCCAAGCTACCGCACTTTGCATACATATCAACCAATGCATTAGATACTTGAGTACTACACTTGAATCTAGTCCTCTCAATCGAAGCATGAACTTTCTTACCCAATCCAAGCAAACCAGACTCTGCGCAAGCAGCTAGAATACTGATTATAGTTCCATCATCAGGCTTCAGTCCAGCTTCCTCCATTTGATCATAAAATATACTCGCCTCATTTGCAAGCCCCCTTTCAGCGTACCCAGATATTATTACAGTCCAAGGAACCAAGTTCTTGACAGGCATCTTATCAAACAACATCCTCGCCATATCCATATCACCAGCTTTACTATAACCTGAAACCATAGTCGACCACGAGACGACATTTCTCTCGGGCATCTTCTCAAAAAGTTCAAACGCTTCAATCATTTCCCCAGCCTTTGCGTATCCATCCAACATCGTATTCCAGCTAAACGCATCCCTCTCGGGCATTTCATCAAACAATCGGCGAGCTTCAACCAACCCCCCCGCTTTCACCAACCCGCCAATCATGGAATTCCAAGACACAATATCCCTCTCATCCATTACCGTGAACAACTTCTTAGCCGAAGTTATGCCAAGGGGCCCACACTTGGAATAACTATCAATAAGCGAGTTGGGTACAAATATGTCTGAACAAAATCCATATTTCTCAATATGGGTATGAATCATTTGAACCACCGGCAACCAAGATTTTCCAGAACACGCCTTCAAAAGAAACGAGTACGTGAAGTTATCCGGACAGACCCCATTACCCTGCATATTAAAGAAAGTGAAAAAAGCCTGCGAGGTCTGAGAATTCTGGATTTGAGCTCTGATCAAAGTATTGTACAAATGTGCATTAGGGTGCTGAACTTGATCGAAAACGTTGACAGCAAGTGCCAGTTGACGGCAAAGAGAAAAAGCGGCAACAAGTTTTGGTGCCGCATAGAAGTCCTGGTGGAGATTGGCTTTGAGAATTTGGGCGTGTACCTGCTTGACATGGCTTAAGTTGGTGCATTTCTGGAGTTCGGATAGCTTCTGCTCGAAAAGCCTGCGGCTTGAAACCCATGATGGGTGTCGCACCGGAGCGCACATTTGCATGGTGGTTGGTAACAAAACTGTGTCTGTCATAAACTGGGCTATAAGCTTAGAGGGGTTCGTCTAGATTTTCAACGATAAAGTTTCTGTCTTTATGGTTAACCGGGTGTGAATGCGAGTTCATCTTTTGTACCAGAGAGACTCACCGTCACTGACAATGTTGGAGCCCCTGTTTTTGCTGTCCAACACTATCTCATCACGCGAGTAAGCCGGTGTACGGTATTTCGTTCGGGGAATTGTTTTGTTGCGTGCAAATAAACCCTCATTGATTAGACATGAAACCTAAAGGGTTTATCAAAGGCTTGGTTGCCATAAATATGCTATCTTCCGCGGCGAACCCAAGGCCTCCACGCATCCTCAATTAGACATATTAGTTATTCATAAAAAATTTAGAAATGTTGGTTCCTTCTTTTCTAGCGAACAAGGCCTTAACACATGCACCTTAGGTGTATCTCGACGTTAAAGAATTTTTATATTTATTTACAAAAATTACAGTTCCAATTTTAGTAAGTTTTTGTCGAGGTTTGAGATGTATCAGCTTTATTAAATAATAAATAAATTTATTTTTTAAATTAATAATACTCATACTGAAATTAAAATTAAAAAAAGACCTTGTTGGATTAATAATTCTCATTCTGACATCTAAAAAAAAGCCTTTTAACACATCCTCACTTAGACAACAGTACTTTTGTTTGCCAGTTTACCAAATATCTCCAAATTGCTTCCTCTCTCTCTCTCAGATAACCGAATAGTATATTGCACTATGAAACAAAAGTTTCAGTGCTAACTTACCTAAATTTGATTCTGAGTTCTAACACCAATTTCCCACCTTTCTTTTTCTGAGATAAACCTTTCCCACCTCACTTCCTCTCCAATCAACTCTTTAAAATAAAACAAGAAAATGAAAGGTTAAAGCATTAATAAACTCATAATTGCCTTGCAAATGAAGACTTCCATTTTCTTTTGGTAATTCTTGCCGTTTAACGCTGTAACAGTGTCTTTAAAAAGATTCCATTACATGACAAAAGTTCGATAAAATAGATGTGTAGGAGCGTGGGGTCAGATTCTTTTGTCAAAGGCTCATTTTTCACCCAACCAAAAGCAATCGCACTTGTAGAAAGAATACCAATGAATCTAGTCTCCACCCGCACCAACTACTACAGGGACAACAGGAGGGGAAGTGCGAAGAGAATGAGTCAAGATGTTGGAACCCAAATAGCCTACCTACTAAGCAATTCAAAATCCTTACCTAACCCAAACCCAATATCAAGGCCTATTTCATCTTCTTCTCTGATATTTCTGTTCTGTCCTCGCTTTCTTCAAGCTCTTTATTTTCCGTTCCCTATTGTTGTAGCTAGCTCTGTCTGTCTTCAATGGAGGCCAAGCTGTTGGGAGCTTCCTCTCCTGCTATCAGGTCTCAGCTTGCTTCAGATTCAAGACCCAGTTCCATTTTTGCTCTCAAGACTAGGCAAACTTTCAACTCTGTCAACTTCAAGTTCAATTTTTCCAAGAAAGGCAATCAATCTATTCGGGCTCTTGCAATCCCAAATGCGTATGGACTCTGCAACCCTCTTCCTAGTTTAACTTTAGACTTCTTTCTATTGGTGTGGAATTTGTTGTAGTTTTGGATGTTGTCCCTATTTTTGGCTCTGTTGATGTTTCTTACCTTGTTTCCCCTTTAAGAAAGTAGGTAGCTATATGCTATAGTTTCTGTTCTGATTCCAGCTCTCAAGGCCTATTGGGTTTATTACTTGGAAAATTTCACATTTGCACCATTTATTCTCATTATGTTTTCAATTACTTTGCTTAAACTTTTAGATCCATTCATGCTGCTGGATGTACCATGCATGACATTGTATAATCCAACATTATATTTTACTCAAAAAATGGAGAATACCCCAACTTGGTAGCTGAGAAGATCATACTTGCCACCTTAGGGGGAAAAAAAACCCACCTTGGTCATGGATATACTACATCTAGAAACGTAGTTTTGGCTCTGCATGTAATATCTCTCTAATTAATAGTAGAGTTCAGGTAAGCATCACGAATGTGACATGCATGCACGCACGCGCACACACAGAGAGACAGCTAGTTATGCACCTTGTCACACCACTGGTATTGGTTCATTTTGTAACAAGTTGGAATACTTTTGAAGCATTCACATGCAACGCATTACTTATGACTTATGTCGACTTATTAGAATTGCAACCCATCTGCTTTTGTGAGTCCTCAAGACAATTGTACAATAGGTTACTGAATAGCATACTTTTACCTGTTAGATGTGAAATGTCATACAGCAGTGATATTGGGGAATGCAATGGTTCCTATTTTGCTTTGATTTCTAACTTTTGTTCCTGAAGTACTTGCTCAACTCCTCTCTGTAAGCTTGCATTTGTGCACAAAACATTCTCTCAAGTCTCAACCACCCAAGTTCTTATTGGTGCTTACTGTTTGAAACTGGATCATTTAGCTCCAAATTATGATGTGAAGTTTTAAAATTAGGCTGCATTTCTATTTAGGTCATTGGCGATGAAGGAAAGGCTGGATGAGAGTGACAACTTGACCTTAGACGCTGTAAGACATTCTTTAATTTGGCAGGAGGACAGCATTATCTATAGCTTCTTAGAGAGAGCCCAGTATTGTTACAATCCAGATACATATAATCCTAATACTTTCTCCATGGATGGCTTCCATGGATCGTTGGTAGAATACATGGTTAGGGAAACTGAAAAGCTTCATGCCAAGGTATGTTAAACCTCTGATCAGGAAAAGAATGATTAAGAGGAAGAAAGGATTAGTGCTGTTTTCTGATTTGAATTTTTCATTCCACATCAGGTTGGGAGATACAAGAGCCCTGATGAACATCCTTTCTTCCCAAATGACCTACCTGATCCAATGTTGCCACCTCTACAGTACCCACAGGTATTACTTTAATTAGTTGTTGACATGTTGAGGCATTTTAATCATAATTTTTTAGTAAGGATTTGGTGCTCAAGAAATCTATGACTGTCATCTCCTGAAACTCAGGAAACTTGGTTTTTTGTTAGATGCAGTCTTTTAAAGGTTTATGCTATATCTACATAGTATCAGAGATGCTTATTCATAACATTATTTGGGGTTAGTGTAAATACAATTGCAACAATAAATTTTAAAAAAAGTCCAATTTTTATTTATAACTGCAACAAATGAAAATTCACTAAGAGAATTTAGCCTGCCAATTGAATCTCTCTCTCTCAATTTGACTCTGTTCCTGACTTGCAAACAGGTACTTCATCCCATTGCTGACTCAATTAATATAAATAGCAGAGTGTGGGATCTGTACTTTAGAGACATTGTCCCAAGACTGGTGAAGGAAGGAGATGATGGCAACTGTGGCTCAACTGCTGTTTGTGACACAATTTGTTTGCAGGTAAGTAAGAACCAAATATTAAGCAAAGCAGCAACACTTAGCTAAATGATTCCTTGCACTGAAGTAACTATATTATCATTCGCATGAAGTTTTAATAATGGGATTTGGGTTGACAAGTGCCCAGTGCCTTAAAAGAAAACCAATTACCACATTTAGGTTAAGTAACTAACTGTATCCCCTTCAAGTAGGGGAAACAAAATCATGAACTAATAAGAGTTTACCACTTGGAAAAATGGTGATGCTATTAGACAATGATACATCCGTATAGTTGTGGGCTTATTTGGCTTGTTAGGCCTATTTTTCCAATGTCTTCTAAGGTCAAAATGTATCTAGAGCACCAGGTATTAGGACAAACTTCTTCATTCATAGCTTACATTTTCTTGAGTTATATATGTTAATCGGTCACCTGCTTTAAGTACCAATAATATTATTATGTCACAGCATGTAAAATATACAATACAGATGCAATTGTATCTGTATTTTCTAGGTACTTTTCATTTTGATAATCTAGCCAATGAACCCCAACGATATGTATGCTTACCGACTAGGCATCATCCTGCTTAATCACCTTTATCTTTTTGTTTGTTTGTTTGTGAGGACGCTTTGTTGATCCAGGTAAGTGCTAAAAGATCTCTATAAATATGGAGATTTAATAAACTTTCCATTAGTTAAAAAGGGTTAGTGTGCTCAAATAAATTATGCTTGTGATGAATAGTGCATTACTATGAACAATATTTCATTCTCTCTCTTAGAAAAAACTCTGTACTGCTTGCGCTTGTGCAGGCTGATAAATGTATGAAATTTGACTAATCAACTCTTTTCTGTATTTAGATTCTTACTGGGTTCTTGTAATGGTAGGTTCTCTCAAAAAGAATTCACTACGGTAAATTTGTAGCAGAGTGTAAATTTCGAGCTGCACCAGAAGCATATGAAGCTGCCATTAAAGAACAGGTAAAGTTTCCTTGTGTTAGCAGTGTTTTTAACGGGTGTCTTCTACTGTAATATTGATGTCTTGTTGGTGTTAAATTTGACAGGACAAGGAGAAACTGATGAGTTTACTTACCTATCCAACAGTAGAGGAAGCAATCAAGAAGAGGGTAGAAATAAAGGCAAAAACTTATGGGCAAGAGATGCTGACAAATGTAGAGAAAGATGAAAGTGATCCTGTTTACAAGATTAAGCCAAGCTTGGTTGCTGGTCTATATGGGGATTGGATCATGCCCTTGACAAAGGATGTTCAAGTTGAATACCTTTTGAGAAGGCTCGATTGAAGAAGATTTTAGCTAGTAACATATATACAAAACCATCTGTGTTTTTTTTAATTTAGCGGTACAGGGGTGTTCGGGCGAGCTTGGGATAAGCTTATCATAGAGCTATATATATATATATATATATATATATATATATTTGCATATATTTGTAAAAGTTATATACATGTATTTGCTTGCTTCCCAACATATATCATTTAGAACTTAAAAGTCATTAATAAAGTTGGGGTCCTCAAGTTAAATACATGGTAGACATTGGACAACTATAATTCCATTGTCACTTGGGTGCACTTGTATTTATAAGATCTGCCTTATTTATTTTTCTCGTATTTAACGTTGGTGGGACAGATTTTAAATAATACGATGGCAAGTACGATGGATACATGTGGGCCTTGAAAATGGATTCGGGCCCACGGATCTTTCCAGAAAGAGCATTTGGGCTTCAACTGGGATTAGGACAATTGATTGTTGGATTGGATCCCATGTCGGTTTCTGTAATTACTTTACACTACAATTTTTCATTAAATATGAAAAATCTAAAAGTATTCTGCACTTTACACTGATATATATATTTATAAAAATTAATAGAATATAATATAAAATATATATAATAAATACAATAAATATAAGTAAGTAAGATAAATAATCTAAAATTAAATAAAATTTTAAATATATTATAGTAAAAATAAAAATAAATATTTTTTATATAAGTTAACTTAATTTATTTATAATAAAATAAAATAAAATTTTTATATATATATTAAACAAACACGTATATATAATATAATATGTTAAAAGTGTCATTATTATGATGCTACTGCGAAAAAACATTGTCAAAGGCAAAGTCAGGGCAAGATGTGCGTGATTGTTGCTTATCTTTTCCAAATCCATCTCTCATATTCATTTGGTACTGTAAAGGTTTCACTTTGAAAGACCACATTCAATCAAGAAAAATCAGAAATCCAGAAATACACAGCAAAAAAATAAAGTTTGAAAATACAAAGAGAACACGCATGATATATAGTAGTTTGTTGGGCTAATCTAAGTTACATTCACTTGAGTTCAAGAAAGAAGGAATTCTTTGCACTATAAAGAAGTTTGAGATTACACCATCAAAGCTCCCTCACATTTACAATTACTGATTCACAAGAATAATTTCGAGGCTTAACACTTTGCTTGAGATGAATACAGGGAATCAAATAATAAAGACTAAATCTAGAAAGGTAACTCAAAGCTTGGCACATAAATTGAGGAAAAAGGGGTTAAATACCGTAGGGTTTTGATGGAGCTACAGTGGAAATTGCATTCTCAGTTTGAATGAATGGCACAGATTCAATCTAGATGAAGACATAAAAACCAGTAGAAAGGACAAAACAACACATCTGATTGCCCTTTTAAAGGCCTTCCAAACTATGCTGAACTTCCTTAGTTAAACGGCATCGTTCTGATTACCACCTGATCAATATGTTGCAGCTTCACATAATCCTCTAAAGATACCCCCAAGATGATTTCTAATTAACCCTAACAACATTTAATACTAACCCAATGAACCCATTTAAATAAATATACTATTTGGTTGTCCACACTCTTCATCAAGATTCTTGTCACGCAAGGCATACAATTACATGTCATACGTTTGAGGAATGCTTGCCAAGAACTTATAGTTTGGAGAAAAATATTGTTGAAGGCTTGAATATTTTAATTCTCTGTACAATTCGAAGAACACACAGTCCCACTCAACTTTAACAAATCTATTAAACAAATCATTGTATATACAAATAGTTGGCATGCATGTTAGTAGACCCTAACTCAGATGAACAAGTAATCTAAAAAAAAAGAAAAAAACAATTTTTTAACTTTTATATTGCTTTTGTTGAAATAGCAAAACACTGTACAAAAGGACACTTTTTTTAATGAGGCAACCGATGAGAAAATGGGTGATGACAGTTATGGATCAGAACTATCGGTTTTATATAATAAGCATATAAGCCAGCCACCCAGAGGAATAAAAAGCCCAAAAACCAGAGCTTCTGACTTAGACAGCGTGGAAGAGAGGCAGCAATGGAGGGGCTCAGAAGAAGGGTTGCGTCTGGTTCACTGTCGGCGGCGTTCGGGGTGGTGGTATTCATGTGTGCTGTGCTGGTGATGGTACCGGAAGTTTCCGCTACTCGTTGGACTGTTGGAGGGAACAAGGGTTGGAGCAGCAATGTCAATTACACTATTTGGGCTCAGGACAAGCACTTCTACAATGGTGACTGGCTCTGTAAGCTCTCTCTCTCTCTCACTCCTACTTGTTTGTTTTCCATTTCAGATCCACTATGTTATTCTGTAGCTTCCTCTGCTTGATGGTTTTGCCATTTGCTTGTTTCTGTATCGGTAATTTTGCAATCTTAGTCTTAAGTTTTAGTTCCATTCTTGCTTGATGTTACAGATAACGAATTAGATCTGGAAGTGGGCTATGCATTAATCTGCTTCTTCTTTGACATTTTCCACTTTAATTTAAATTTTTTATGAAAAAAATGTTTCCGCCTTTAAAGAGAGTCAGTGTCCTTCTATCATTTTAAGATACAGCTTGGTTATTGATAGTATTGTATCTGATTTTCCGAATCTTAGTTGTTGAGCTGTAAATCATGGATAAATATTAGTTTGGCTCCTGAGAAAATGCTAGAGAAAGAAGAGGACAGAAAAAAAAAAAAATGAAGAAGAAGAAGAGAACTCTGCATAGGGAGACATTAGATTGGCTTAGCTGAGGTTTCTGTGTATGGGAAACATAAACAACTTTTGTTTGATTAAACTTTTTAAAAATCGTTGTTGATCCCTTTTTTCATCCTGCCTTCCTCAGATCTATACAACTTTTGCTTGTTTTCTTATAGTTACTGCTCACTGTGCTTTTTCCTTTCTCGATTTTCCTCCCGTTTCTGTTGTTTTAGTTAAAAGAGGGCCAAAGGGCTTACCTTTACGTTTTTTTTTGCTAATTTTGAGCTACTTTCAAATTTTGAATTTCCCTTTCAGTTAGTGTTCAAAGCATTATCACACTGAGTTGTCTCGGAATGTTATCTCATAATTTAGTTCCCCCATTGGTTGTCACAAAGTCATTTGAAATATTGCCCCATAGAAGAGACAAAAATTTAGAGTAGAAAAATTGCACTTCAAAATAGATCTATGAAAAACGACACAATGTCTCAACATTTGGGTAGCTGCAATACTTTGATACAAATTGAATTCACTACCAAGCCAATGGACATATTAAATGGGAATAAATGTCATGCAGAGAGTTTTAGTTAGTCTAATACTCGAATCTAATGCTGTTGTCTATTTTAACAATTTTGGGAATAAGTGATGGTTCACTTTAACAATTTTGATTGGGGATGTAGTAGTAGTGACATTAGGCCTTGCATTCCATCTGATGCACTATTGATGTTTACTAGCTACCTATAAAGTCTGGCCTATATTTAAAGCCCTTTGATAAAGTTTTAATCAAAAGAGTTGCTTCCGAAAGTTTGATTATATGTGTCTTATTATCCTATTCTTTTATATCTTCTTCTAAAGCTATCAGTCCCATATCTTAATTAACACTTTGCATTTTAATGGGGGTTTATCCTAAGAGAAAAGTTGGAAACTTGGCTGCTAAAGCATTTGTGATAGGATTGGTTATAAGTTTTAGACATGAAATTCCAATCATGGGCTACTAAAGCATAAATCGCTACTCGGTAACTCTCTTTTAATATATTTCTCCGGCCAGTTTTTGTATACGATAGGAACCAGATGGATGTTCTAGAGGTGAACAAGACGAATTACGAGTTGTGCAATGCTGAACATCCACTTCACAATTGGACAACAGGAGCTGGAAGGGATGTGGTTCCGCTGAATGTGACTCGGCACTACTATTTCATCAGTAGCAAGGGTTTCTGCTATGGAGGCATGAAAATAGCTGTCCGAGTTGAAAACCTACCTCCCCCACCCTCCTCTCAACCACTCAATGAAAAGAACGGTGCTCCAAAATCTGCATATGAAGGCCTACTTGTTTTACCAGCTGTTTTAGCCATTGGTGCAGTGTGGGATGCCTTTGTTAGGATCTGGTAGTACTATTGGTTTTTCAAGCAGAGACATTAAATTCTTGTAACCATGAGTACGATCCAAGTCACCTAGGTCATTTTCTTAGCCAAATTGTTTTTTTTTGGGGTGGTGGTGGTGGACTTCTTTGTTATGCTTGTAATTTATTTGGTGTTGGTTTTCGTTGTTTGGTTAGTTGACCTGAACGTGGAACTGCAGTGTTCAACGTGAGGCAGGTGGTGGGAGTTTGAATTTGTGAATGTCTTGGGATATTTTTAATGATTAATTTGATTTGTTCTTGGGTATTCAAATGCATAAGTTGCGGGATGTGTTGGCCATGTGATTGTGTTCCTTCTGTTTGAAAAGCAGAACTGACCACAGAATCTTGAACATGCATAATCTATTTCTTTCTTTTTTCTTTAATGGGTTGCTTAAGAAACAATTTTTCACAACATTTATATTTTGTAGCGCATTGAGGATCACCCACCCCTATTTTCTATACTATTCTGAAGCGGTATCTTAGTCCATTTGAATAGTAGCTCTGCGGTTTAAAAACTCAGAGATCCTGCCCCCTCACTTTTCTTAGTGTTTATCTTTTCACTACGACACACAATCTATATACACAGAAGTAAATAATTATTTTACTCTGCATGTGAAAAATAATAATAATAATAAGACAGATAAATGGATTGGTATTTGAGATAGGAAATCTGAATTCGTGGTTTAAATCAATGCTTTTGCTATTGATGAATGTAATTTTGTAACTTACGAAGAAATCTCAGTCGCTCTACAATACAATGTGGTCTTTGCCATCTCATACAATGGGTGTGATCTGACACCGTACATCATCCTCGGAGGCATGTTAGGTGCCTCGTGGATCATGCTTTCCACACCCCACACATACTCCTCTAAGCCATTTAATTTTTATTTTTTTTTTGGCTTTTCTTTTTCCTTTTTCCTTTTTGCTTTTTTTTTTAATAATTAGGAAGACAGGAATTTTTGCTTTATTCTTTCTTCTTCTTTTTTATCCGTAGCTCTTTTTCTTTTTGTTCAAAAATCAAATCTTGATTCTTGCAAAATCTCACAAAAAGATGAAGAATAAAAAAATAAAATATATTATTGGTTCGATATTATAGATTGGGCTTCTTTAAAGATCTTCTGACAGACATGTGAGGCTATCAGTACTTTGGTCGGTGTAAGTAACTGCCTTGTAACGTCCTCTAACAGTCCACCATGTGGTTCCAACTCAGCAATTCAGCTTTTTGACTACATCCATAGCCAATCACATTTTCCCACGTCATGTTTCACCTGGAAAACCCTGGCGTTGCATCGGATTTTGCTGTCGCTGGTGTGGTACAGAAATACGCCAGCAAGTTGGCAAAATGCAAACGTGGACGGTGACTAGGCCAGTAACGCCAAGTAGGGCTCATTCCGAAGGAGCCAGAGTGGACCTTGAGGAGGCGCAGAGTTTGCCAAGTGTCAAGCAGGAATTGCGCAGCGCTCTAGCTCCTGGTAATGGAAATGAAGTACAGCGTTTGCAATGGACGTTGAATTTGCCCCTTTATATACATATCCCAAAGCAGTTTTAGAGAGAGAAACAAAGTAAAAGCTGGGAGAGAGAGAGAGTAATGGAGGGACAAATATTGCAGAGAAGAGGATGGAGGGTGATGATGATCATGGTGGGGTGCGTGGTGACGTCCACCGTGGCAACGCTTGTGAAGGTGGGAGGACCAAAAGGTTGGAATCAGAACGTTAACTACACAGAATGGTCCGCTCTTCAGAATGTCTACGTCGGCGATTGGCTCTGTACGTAATACATTCACACCTATCTCTCTCTCTCATTCTCATATTTTGGTACTGCGTACTACGTACTGTTGTTGCTATAGCTATAGACATTTGTGTATAAATTTTTTTTTTTGAGAAGAAATAGGCATTTGTGTATGTACATGTATATAATGGTGCAGGAGTTTGAGATTATGGCTAGGAGAGTTGTTGGATTAATAAAATACATAAAAATGGGAATTAATATATAGTGAAAGCAAGCATTGAAATGTTATAATTAATGCGTTTTTTTAAAGATAATAATTAATTAAGGTTGGCATAATTGAGGCATTTTTTCGAATTGTAATATGTGTAAAGTGGGTGTAAAATATTGAAGATTAATTATGGTAGGTAGTACTCTAAGCTCTAGCTGTATAGGTTTTAATTTCTTGGATTTTTCTTCATAATTAATTTTTCCAATTAATTTAGAGCAAACTAGCATGTTTTCTCCATTATTAATTAGTATGGAAGGTTGTAAATCTTTTGAAATCCACATTTATATATCTATATATACTGCATTACTTATATATAATGAGCGATAATAAATATATAATTGACCACTTTATACGGAATTCAATGAAATATAAATATAAAAATTAATAAATAGTATAAATTTATATTTTTACTTATTTTTAATAAGATATCACATATATATTACTTATCATATATAAACAATGTAATGTACTAAAATATTTCTGTGTATTATATATGTATATATATAATCGGCTAGAATAGCACATGCATACCAACCATCTACTACTATATCTTCTTCATCTCTTTTTGTCTACATTATACAAACCTTTATTATTAATTAATTAATACTTAAGAAAGTTATCATAGAGTTATTTTATTGGATGAATGTAAATACTAATCGATCATTGATGAATTAATTATTTATACAATCATGGATTATACAAAGGAAAATATTCATACATAAAGAGAAAGGAAAAAGGAAAAAGTACGTAAAAGATGCAAATTGGCACTTTCCCTTTAGGTAATTTATTTTATTATTTTTTAAAATTTTGTTCTGTATAATGCAGTGCACACAAACATAATACAGGTACTCAATAATTCTAGTTTAATTATATATATATATATATATATATATATTAAGTGGCTATTAATCTGCAATGGTATAAAATTATAATTAACTTATAATAAAGTCATTTTTTTTGTTGTTGCCGTAGATTTTGTGTTTGACAAGAGGTATTACAGTGTTCTCGGGGTGAACAAGACAAGCTTCGAGAACTGCAACAGCCAAGGCTTCATGAAGAACATAACTCGTGGTGGGAGAGATGTGTACCAAGTGACAGAGTCGAGGCCATATTACTTCATGTCCGGCGGAGGATACTGCTTTCATGGAATGAGACTTGCTGTCTTCGTCCAACAACTCCCACCAACTCCCGCACCTGCTCCTGCACCACAACAAGCTGCTGCCATTAATGCTGCTTCTCCGTCCAAGTTGATCACTTCTACTACCCAATTATTGTTCCTACCATTTCTGCTTTCCTTGGCTATTTTAGTTTATTTGGAATTGGATTGAGAAAAACGATGCCTTACATATTGGAGTGCTGGATAAGAAATGTTAGTATAAGGTCTATATTTGCTTGGAAATTGGAATCAAGAAATATTACATTGGGTTTTATATATAGATTTGCCCATGTCAACAATTGTTTGATATGAGATTCAGCAGTGATGGATGGAATTTTTTTTATTTTTTCAATTTCTATCAGATATCAATTGGACTTGCATACATATTTTTTGTAAGGTAATGACAATAATCATTTATTTCACAAATTTAAATATATATTTTTTGATTAATCTACAAAATTAAAAAAAAAAGAAAAAAAGGGGAAACGACAAGGCGTATGTTGTCCAGTAGAATGCAGCTTCAATTCGACGGTTGATGTTGGGCCCTCATAAAAATCTTAAAAGCCCAAATATGGACTCCGTTCTCGCAATCCTGGCGCTGCAGTTCCATGGCTTCTATCTGCTGCCATTCACTTTCACTGCCTTCCATACCCAAATCCCCAAACCCCCTCAGAAAAATCCGACTCTTCCCCACGAATCTTCACAATACAAACCCATTTGCTCGTTCCCTTCTCAAGTTTCAGGTCCCAAGGTGTCGAGCCTCCAACTCGCTTTCGTCCTCCACAGTTTCAGAAGAAACCAATGAGGAACCCATGAGTATTGGTAATCTTCACCGCTTCATCAAACTCAATCTGGGCAAGTGGAATGGTTCCTTCTTTGTAAGTATCAAGTTGTCAGCAAATTATAAAAAAGAAAAAAAAAAGAAAAAAAAAGGATTGTTTATTTGCCGCTTACCTTTATGTTTGAGGCCTTCCATTTGGTTGCTGAAATAGCTCAGGAAAAGTGTAAAATGTAAATTTGTTAACCTGTGGAAGTAAAATTTAAGTGGGTAGCTTTTAATTGTTCCTGGGTGGGGAATGGGATACTAAAGTTTGCGAATTTATCAATGTGAGCTATTCCAAATGTTAAAAATTTGAGTTATTTTTCAGCAATTTGATGCTGGCGGGAATTTGTTGCATAGAGTGGATACGAAGCTTGCAGTTAGCTCTTATGGGGAGGATGAATTCATGAGTCTCATTCAATCGTAAGCTTCAATTTTAGTTCTTGCATTATAACAGATTAAATAATAGAAAAGAAAGATGAAATTTTGAAAAGAAAAATAAATTTATGGCGGACTTTTGAAGTAAAATCAATCTACTATTGGTTAGTTTGTTAAGTAATGTATGACAGTTTTGTTCATGTTTCTTTGTCATCCTATAATCTTAATTCCTCCATACTCTGTAGATTATACATTAAACAACCTCTTTCTGGATATGATGATGAGCTGGAATGGGCAGAGTACAAAATTAAAGAAACCAACATGTTCACTGTAGACAAATATCAACAGGTTTTGTTCTCTTACGCTCTTTCGATTTGGAGTCTATCTACTTATTGGGTTATTTTAATTGGAGATATAGCTTCTAGAATAGTTTTTGTGATCTCCTGTTTTCTGTTGAATATCAATTGTAATTAGCATGCAGATTGGCTTCTTTCCTAATGAGAGAGCGTTTGCTCTGAGGTACCAGACAGCCGGCATGTTAGAAATTGTATTAAGACAAGGGGTTTTAGGAGAAGATGACATTGGTGAAGAATCACCCAAGTAAGCGGGCCTATATGCTCTTTGTATCTACTAACTATATACGGGTGCATTGGAAATTGATTCCTTCTTAGGTTGTTGTTTTCTATAATTTACATTTGTTTTATGTTTTCCTTTCCTTTTCCATTTCCCATGTTTACATGTGGATCACCTGATTCACTTCTCGCTGTTTTTTTTGTCTACTTAGCTTTCTTCTAACCCTATGCTAACTTCTCTAATAGTTTCTCATTTCCTATACCTTGCAGAAATCTAAAGCTCCCCTCCCGTCGCCCTTCTATTGTTTGTGAGAACTGTCTTTATTCACTAGAGAAAGATATGCGAACAAGGGCATTCCATATCATGGATCCGAAAGGCATTTTAGAAATGCTTCTCATTTTTGTTGAGGAAAGAGGTGATGGGGTGTTTTTTCCACCTTCTCTTAACAAGAACATGGTAATTTTCCTAAACAATTCCTAATTGATTAATTAATAATAGCTAGAAGTTTTGGCATGTTATGGTAAACAGCTTGTGTGTTTTCTATCTAGGTTTCTCTTATTGATTTCATCCTTTCAGGACAACACAAACAGGATCGTACCATTTCTTGGTAAGTGGAAAGGCCATTCTATAACAAAACGTAGTGGTGTTTATGGAGCGACAATTGCTGAAGCTGATACAGTAGTAATACTTGAAATGGATGACAAGGGTCAACTTGTTCAGGTAACCATCTACTCCAAGCTAATGGTATACGTCTCAAGACTCCACCGCCTCAATCAACCCCCAAAGAGAAAAATGAAAAACTCACTGGAACTAATAAATTCAAAAGCTCATGAAAATGTAATTATGAGAAGACAAACAATTACTGAACTGGTGCCATTAACTTGTCATCACCGATTGAACACAACTAGTTATAAAGCATGCATCTATGTTTCAGAGTAAAGCATTAACTGTTTAGGAAATAATTATTGTAGGAAGTTACAGTTAGAATGATCTTCTTGGCATCTTGGTTTTAGGACAAGAGAGTAAATCAATCAATTTTGTTTGTGGTTTGGTTATAAATATACAAAACATCCTCTTCCCCTTCGGTTTCTTCTTTCTTATATATGTATAAGTTAAATTGATTTTGAATGTCGGAAAACAATTTCAGGACATCAGTTCAACATCTAGAGGGAGTGACGTAACCACTAATGTGGCTTGGAGTGGAACCAAGTTGGGGAATTTGGTTATATTCGATGGAGGATACCAGATGACGCTATTGCCTGGTGGGATCTACATGGGATGTCCATGTGATGTGGCAAAGAATGTTGCAGAATCTACATCATTCCATTTGGAGTTGTGCTGGGTTGAGTCACCTGGCAAGAGACAAAGATTAGTTCGCACTTACGATGTCGAAGGCTTGGCCGTGTCTTCCACGTACTTCTACGAGACCAAGATGTGAACCAGCCCCATCATCTCATCCATGTTTTCAACATTTGGAAACGTACTCTTTGGTGTAGAAAGCTAGAATGTTCTTTCTTCTTCTCATATTTACTCATGCAAAGTCGTGCATTAAAACCCCCATCTGATTTGCCATTTTTGTATTTGCTTCGACTTGTAGATCATGGTTGCAAACAGGTCCCACAGTTGTACTACTCTTATTGGTATATACCAAAAAGAAGAAGAAGAAGAACGGGATTTTGCAAGGTTCCTCTTTCATTGATATTTATATACATTCATGTAGACATCAGCATGAAATTCATTCTGAAATCTAGTCACTGAACTGACTAAGACCCACGTAAAATGACAGCTCCTTCTTGCAGATTAATCTGAAACATGCATTTCTTTGCATTACATTGATGGAAACCAAAAATGAAAATGAAAAAAAAAATATTTATATATATATATCAAAGGAGTCCACTTGGTGAGAGAGAGGGGTTTTTGGTCCCGGGCTTTGCGTGTTATGTTGTTGTCGGCGACCTCCATTATGCAGTAGCTATGTATTAGCTGATAACATGTCGTCCATTGCCTCATACAATGAATTATATAAACAAGACCTTCCTCAACCACCAGAATTAAATTCTGGGATCATACAAATTGGAACCACTCGCAAGTTGCACTCCTTTATTAAATAGACACTATGATATGGTTGGAGGCATTTGTGGTCAAATTTTCACTTTTTTATTATTATTATTTATGAATGAGGAGAGGTGTAGGGCAAAGAAACAAAGATATTTTTATAGATAGACTTTGGCATTGGTGTCATATAAATATGTAGTAATAATAATAACAATGACAATAACATGCTGAAACTCGTAAAAAGGTGTTTTGTGGGCGTAATTAGCAAGCAAGGCACTAGCAAAGCAGTTGTCCAGCTGTTTTTGTGACAAATGACAATCTCTAACTTTCACGGCGCCGTGTGCTTGCGAGCGTCAACAAGCTTTGGGGTTGTCGCACTCACATATTGTTTTATAAATATTGCAAAATTCTTCACTTCCAACCATTTACATATTCAATAGTTACATTTATCAAATGATATGATAACGACGTGACAACGTATTGTTGATTATTATTTTATTAAGATATATATTAATTATAAATGAATAATATTGCCTTGATAAAATTAGTTGGTGTTTATAGCATTTTTAATAAATATTTATCAGAATTTAATTAATTGCCAAATAAATTCATTAATTTGTATTTTATTATTGTTTCATTATAATATAATTATAAAAAGCCCAAATTAGATTTTTTTTAAACAGACCCAAGTTAGTTTAGATGAGGTATTTTTCCACATTAATGAAAAATAATATTAAAATCATGTTATAACTTAAAAATAGAACATAAATATATATATATATATAAGAGACATGGATTTTTCATTATAGAATATAATTATGAAACGATTTTATTCCAGATCATATCAAATGGAAAAAATATTAAAAAAAAAAAACACATAGAAAGAAAAAAGGAGAAAGAGAAGATTTGATAAATCACATGGTAACATTTTTATGAAAATTAAAATTGAAGATGACATCTATTCATTTTATTATTATTCTTATCCTCTTTAAAATAAAAAAAATACAAAAAATAAAATAAAATAAGAGAAAGCTTTAAATGATGATTAACATATTATTACATTAACATTTTATAATACAAGAGGATGAGACGTACAAGTACTTCCTTCCGATAGTGAATGTCACGTTGTATTATGGATTACAACTTTTGAATTTTAAGCCTATCGTTTACGTTTATTAAAAATTTAAATATAAATATTAATTGTTATGTGAAACACTGAAAAATCAATTTTTTATAAGAAAGAATATATCAAATAAAATAACCAGTAAGAAAAAAAAAATCTGTTATTATTTATTTAAGGTTTGTGTCCGTAGCAGACAATGACCTGGAGCCGTAGATATGAGAACTGTTATAATAATAATAATTAATAAATAAAAAATACGTCCAATATATAAAATAGTTTAAATCGTGGGTTTATGAAATGTGAAGGGCGTACACGGCACCATGGTTACGTGGGGCCTTTTTTCATTTGTGGGTCCCGGACTACCAAGCACGTCCGCTACACTCTGTCACAATCCTCACATATTTCATTCCGTGTATTTTGCCCACTTGCCTTTTTTTTTTTTTTTTAATTATATATTATTGTATTAAAACAATAAAGATATTTATATTTTATCTCTTCTCTCATCCTCTTTTCTTTTTATTTATTTATTTATTTTATTTTTGAAAAATTTATAAATTAAGATTTCATACAGCTTTTGTACGATGAATTTTATTGTTATTATATTGCATTTTAATGTTATAGTGGCTGACAACCTTGTCTTCTAAGTCTTGAAGTTGGTCATGGACGGCAAAGAAGTCAATTGTGATTTCAATTGAAAGTTTTATTTTCATCAACCAAAAAAAAGAAAAAAAGAAAAAAAGAAAAGACATTTCAAATGTTTATTGATTATTACAGATAGATTATTTAAATATCTTTTACAATTTTTTATTTTATGTTATCTCTAACAATTTTCTACTATTATTTTATACAAATCTCGGTTTATTATACATAGATCCATAGAAATTTATATTAAATTGTATATCATTCTGTCAAACTATATAAAAAACTACTAAATTATAATTATCAATACATTTTTATTATGTTTACAACGAAACATATATAAATATTATATGCATAAATATTTATGGGAATTACTATTTTATTTTATGAAAAAGTAGATAAAAATAAATAAGTAAAATAATAGAAAGGTCATTTTCTAACAGTGCACCGTAGACTTTGCAATTGAGATAGAGGATAGCACGGAACCAACAAAAAAAGGCCAACCATTTCTAATGAGAGAAAGAAAGAAAGGTAGACAAGGTAGTTGCAGAAACACCGCCATTGGCATTCACAGAGAGATAGAGAGGGGGTAGCAGCATAGTATAGATAAAGGAGGAAGCTTTGAGCTACTGTTAGTATTATCAATGGCTAAGAACGAAGACCCACAAAGAATTTCACTTTCAGCATCACAACCTCCGCCGCCAGCAGCTAGGCCAACCATAGCACTCCCACCGAGACCTTCCATGGAGACCCTTTTCACCGGCGGACCTGGAGCCAGTCCTGGTCCCATGACCCTTGTTTCCAGCTTCTTCTCCGACAACTATCCAGATTTGGAGTACCGCTCCTTCTCTCAGCTCCTCGCCGGTGCTATGGCCTCTCCTATGGCGGCCGCCACCGCCGCCAGACAGAGCTTCTTCATGGAAAATATTCAGAGTGATAACTCTTTGAAAGGTGGAGGTTTAGGAGATGGGGTTGACAAGAATTCAGGGTTTAAGCAGAGTAGACCCATGAGTCTGGTGGTTGCTCGCTCACCATTGTTCACGGTACCACCTGGGTTGAGCCCCTCTGGGTTCTTGAACTCACCGGGATTCTTTTCGCCACAGGTAATTCGTCGAATTCTTTCTTACTTAGGTATTTGTTGAGTTTATATACCAACTTTTGAACATGTGGAGCTGTTTCTGTAGATTGTATAATGAGATTGTGAATTAGATTTAGGATGTGAACCAAAACCTGTTGATTAAAAATTTCCTTTTTTTGCGAAACAATTATTTCAATTTGTAGTATTTATGGGGTTGGCACAAAATTGGAAACCAGTCCTTTCTGAAACTCTAATGCTATACGCTTTGATTCATAGAAGTTCATTAATATTCATACTATCCTCAAATCACATTTTGGTGGCTAGGAGTGGTAATCTTATTTTATAACATGCTTATTCATTGTTAATCATGAAGTGGAAGCAATAATAGATAGGTCTTGAGAGGGTTAACTTTGTTGACTTATGGAAATTGAATTGTCCTTGTATTTTATAGAATGTAAGCACAAGCTCATCATCTTCGATGGGTCCTACTTCAAAGGGTTACTCTCAGAATATAGAATATGGCCTTTTCTTCTCGGAGGTGGTTGATGCCCCATTTAAAAGAGGTTGAATTTGTCTACAGAATTAGATGCGCCCCAATTGGATCATTGGATCTTTTCAAATTCTTTCCAATAGTCAAACTAACCTTAATCCCATCATTAATTAGTGCATCACTCCCTAAGAGTTGAACATATATTTCATATGTTCCTTTTTCCTTTAAGGGATTCCGGTCTCATGAATAAGGTGCTGCATTTGTAACTGAATTTTCAGACTTGTACTTTATGTTACTTTAGGTTAATTATATGCGTATATATATATATATATTTAATATATATATATATATATATTTTAATTCTGTATCACTTACCTGATGGGAATTTTTACGTGCTAGTCATAAATGGACAGTCCAGAGACAGTTTCTTTTTATTTTTATTGTACTTTTCTATACCTTGAATCCTTTCTTAAAAACTTTGCAAATTTAGTTGATTAATCCATTGTAGAGACACCCACTATGGGACACATGATGGTGATAATGCATGGTAGTGTAATCTTCCTGTCCAATATTATATAATTGTCCCAAAGTGGATGGATCAATAAGTATCAAGTGTTCATTCATTTGTTCATTAAAACCATGCAGAGTCCCTTTGGAATGTCCCACCAGCAGGCATTGGCACAGGTTACTGCTCAAGCTGCACTATCCCAATCTCAGTTACACTTGCAAGCTGAATATCATAATTCCTTAGCAGCTGTTCCTACAGAGTCAATGCCACATGATTCATCATTTATATCCAATGATACTTCACAAGAGCGGGCAGTACCCTCAACGTCTGACGCCAGAAGTTCCATGAAGGAGTCAACAGGGGCCTCTAATTCTGATAGGAAATACCAATCTTCTTCCCTTGCTGCTGATAGATCTGGAGATGATGGCTACAATTGGCGGAAATATGGGCAGAAGCAGGTTAAGGGTAGTGAATTTGTACGAAGCTACTACAAATGTACAAATCCGAGTTGCCCTGTCAAAAAGAAGGTTGAACGTTCACCTGTTGGTCAAATAACTGAAATTATCTACAAAGGGCAGCATAATCATGAACTGCCTCAATCAAATAAACGTTCCAAAGATGGTGGTGATCAGAATGGAAATTCTCAGGCTAACTCTGAAACTGGTTTACAAAACCAGGCTGGGCACTTGAACAGATCAGTTGAAACTGTACCTTACCAGTCTGGGCCCGATAGGGATCAGGAATCTACACAAGCAGCTCCCTTACAGGTACTGGGTTCAAGTGACAGTGAAGAATTAGCTGATGCAGAAATTAAAGAGGATGAGGTGGATGTTGATGAACCTAACGCTAAGAGAAGGCAATTTCAAAACCTATTAGTGGACCTAATAATGTTTTGTTACCCTTTATTTGCTTCTAAATTTTGAGAAAGTTGTTTCCTTTTGAATTCCAGGAACATAGATGTTGAGACATCTGAGGTGGCTTTGTCACACAAGACAATCACGGAACCAAAAATCATTGTGCAAACACGAAGTGAAGTTGATCTTTTAGATGATGGCTATAGATGGCGCAAGTATGGGCAGAAAGTAGTCAAGGGAAATCCTCATCCAAGGTGGAAATTTTCTTCATTTATGTATTCATTTTTATTCTATTTGATGATTGTTTGTTTCACTAAACTTGAGTACAAAAATTATTGATCAAAATAACATATATAGCTTAAAGGCCTTCAAAAGAATGAAACGTGAATTCTTCTTTTATTTATTTTTTTGTTAACAGCCTATAGGGAATCATTCAGACTTCAGAGTTGGTCTCACTAATTTGCACCATTAGGTCCCAAAATCATCCCATGAGAGGACTGGTTTGTCCAACAAATAAAATGCTCTACTAAGTTACTGGCACGCTGTCAAACAGCACCATTGTGTAACTATACTTCTAAGAGGAAAACAGAAGCTTATTTAAAGAAAAGAATCACTAAGTGCTTTAGACTTCATCTATTTTAAACAATGATTGCACACACACACACATACATATACTTACATCCATATATATATATATATGGGATTTTGCTATAGATATTGCACGCTTAGCACAAATTTTTTGCCTAAAATTCAATTACATGTAACCACCATTGCAATTTACATGTAATCAAATTTATGTTTAAAAATGCACACACACGTTTCATAAGAAAATTATGCGCACTTTCTATAGAAAATTTGATATGTATATTTCCTTAGTTGTTAAAACACACACTATAACTTTAGCTGCACAGTTCTAGTAAAAATGCAGGTTGTTTTAAAAGATCTCTTGAAACTTGCAAGGGATTTTGATTCTTTTGTTTTGAATCCTGCATGTTCCACTTTGTTGCTATATTGATGATGCTTGTACTTGCAAAAATAGCATTTACGTTGCAACTGTTCTATATGTTGTGTCTTGTTGGCAAATTGGCATGTTAGATATGATAATTGTTTGTTACTTTTCAAGATATTTTCTTCACGTGAACCGATTGTGGAATTTGTTTTCAATGTTTTCTTTTGCTTTAAACTTGAGACTTGATTTTTCTATTTCTCTCTCAGTCTCTTTATCAGTTTATCTGATACATGATCTATTTACAGGAGCTATTACAAATGTACTAGTGCCGGATGCAATGTCCGTAAGCATGTTGAAAGAGCTTCGACTGACCCGAAAGCTGTGGTGACTACATACGAAGGAAAACATAACCATGATGTCCCCGCAGCTAGAACTAGTAGCCACAACACAGCTAATAATAATCATGGACAACAGTTGAAACCAGTCAAGGTTGTGGCTGAGAAGCATCGCCTACTTAAAGACCAGAGACCTGTACTTCTGCAGCTAAAAGAAGAGCAAATCACCGTATGAGGTGGTATTTTGCTCTGTTTTGTAAATGTAACCATAAAGGTCATTAATTGGTTCATTCGAAACCGACTAACATGGTGTGTGAAAGAAAAAAGAAGAAGAAGAAAAGAAATGGCCAGGTTTGTAAGTGGTAATTAGTTGCCTGACTTGTATTCATATTTCCTTTTTGTTAGGGCATTGTTTGCATGTGTAAATGGTTGGCAAGGATTGTTAAATAAATGTATGTTTTTTTTTTTTTTTAACGTATCTCTTCTCACATCAACTTTAGCATATGATTAACCATAATATAGATTTTTTGTTCAATATATTTAATCCATAATGTTTGAACCAAAACAATTTGAGAAGGTAGATGAATCCATCAGGGAAATTTTTTTATTTATTTTTTATTTTTTAATTTAAAAAAAAAAAAAGGTGGAGAGGTTGGTACATCATACATTGGAGGTCTCATCTGCTCCTCCAAATAAACTCAATTAAAAAAAAAAAAGGAAAAAAAAAAAGGGGTTTGGGTCCCATCCAATCCCAAACGCTGCTTAACGTATTAATAAATAAACTGAAACTACGTAGTCATATGAACGCGTTGCATGCAAAGTGCTAATACAGAGTACAGACAACTAGGAACAGAGGAGTGTCTGCAACCACCGCAGTGACTCTGTTTCTCATTCTCTCTCTCTATCTTCTCCCACCAAAATAACAAACGGAAAATAATAACAGAACTTCCCAAACGGTTACATTTCACCTTATTCATTTTTGTGTTTCTTTTTCTTTTCCAACTTTGGAAGACCAAAAATACAAAAAAGAAAAAGCGAAAAAAATAAAGACAGCCAAAAGGAAGGGAGATGAAGCAGCAGTTCGGACCCACGAATGTCTCAGACTCAGTTCCTATGGTTTCGGGCCGTTTGTCCGAGAGACAACAAGTCTCGTTGAAATCCTCGCATATCCTCCCATCCACTCCGCACATGTCGCTCAATATTTTCCACCGCTTTCTTCCAAAATGACTATCTTCTTTGTTCAGCTTGAGGGTTTATGCCCAATTCCTTTCTCCTTTTCCCGAGCGTATGCAATTCCGTTCCGGCTAATGCTGGGGTAGCGCCCCCATTGTTGGCCCATTTCCCGATCTGGGTCGATCTCGGGTTTTGTTCATTTTTTCTAGTTATCGATCCTATGCTTTCGGGATTTGGTGGTGAATGGGTTGCATTAACTCTAAGCGGGATGATTCCGCAGCCTCGCCTGCTTTAGAGGGCTCGGGTAGCGCTTCTAAATCCAAAGCCAAAGCCAAAGCCGCAGCTTCAGCATCAGCCGCTTCTGTAGCAGCCGACAATGGTGGCGGGTCCGTTGTTTTGTCGACTAACCCATCTGGATTGTCGCGTTGTAAGAGTAGGAAGGAGGAGAAATATTCCGATGATTATCATCGGAGCAGGGAGTTGAAGAGATCAAAGAAGGAAGGGTCTAATTTGAAGGGTTCTTCTACAGCATTTAGCTTCAGGTTGGGTTTTTCTCATAGGTACGTAGATGCAGAGCAAACCTCCGCTGGGTGGCCCACTTGGCTCAGTGCCGCTGCGGGTGAAGCCATTCACGGTTGGGTCCCTCTTAGAGCAGATTCTTTTGAGAAATTGGAGAAGGTATTTCTTATTTCATGCCTCTTATTATCAATCTTTTTATCCGTTTATTAATACCAATTCTTGAGTTTTAAGCAATTTACGTTGATTTTCACTGGTTGGTGATAGCATTGATTGTCTTGTAGCAGTTAAAGTGAGTTTGAAAGTAGCTTGAATGTGAAAGTTGAAGGGAATTTATGTTTCAACTACCCCTCTAAATGCAACGATATGGTGTTGAATGTGGTAAACATAAATATTAAAAATATCAGATTGAATTCAATTTGTGTGGACTGCGAAATTTTTTTTAAAAAATTCTGTGGCTTGTTTTGCATTTTTAACGAAATAAATGGAACAAAAAATTGATCTTTACATAATAAAAGGTGTTCTAATATAGTATAGTTTTCAACAAATTTTTGGTAGAGTGGATTGGAATTGTACGTGCCCACATACACTGTCTTGACATCATAGACTATCAACTTTGAGGGTGGCCTCTGCATGGGCTTTGAAGGAAAATGCATAACAAGTACTCTAGTTTAGGATGACTCAATGTTCATCTTGATTATTGTTTCATACTTTAGTTTTGGATCACTTATTCTACATGTTTAGGTATTCTGTAGCCACTTGATCAATTTCATGATCATACTGTATTATTCCTTGTTTGAATGTAGATTGGGCAAGGTACATACAGCAGTGTGTTCCGAGCGCGTGAAGTTGAAAGTGGAAAGATAGTTGCCCTAAAGAAGGTGCGGTTTGACAATTTTCAGCCAGAGAGCATTAGATTTATGGCACGGGAGATAATGATTCTCCGCAGGCTCGACCATCCAAACATCATGAAACTGGAGGGGTTGATTACATCTCGATCATCAAATAGCATATACCTTGTATTTGAGTACATGGAACATGATCTTGCTGGTCTAGTATCTTCTCCTGACATCAAATTCAGTGAAGCACAGGTAAGTTTCTATCCCAATTTGTAAGTCAAAAGAAAGAAAGAAAGAAAGAAAGAAAGAAAAATAACGAGGAAGAATTGCCTTAATTTATTTTTGCATCATCTAACATTTGGATAATATGGTTCAAAGAAAGAATGTGACATTCTCTTTTGATACTATATAAAACTAAAACTTGTGGATTATCTGGGATCCTCATAATACATACAAAGACTATGTAACCTTTTTCCTTTTGAGCATTACAAGGAAAATTCTTTTCTCTTTTCTTCTGCATAGGTTAAGTGTTATATGAGGCAGCTATTATCTGCAATTGAGCACTGCCACTTGCGAGGTATAATGCACAGAGATATTAAAGTATCCAATATTTTGGTAAACAATGAGGGGATTCTGAAGTTGGGAGATTTTGGATTGGCAAATGTCATCAACTCAAGGAACAAGCAACCATTAACCAGCCGTGTCGTGACGTTATGGTATCGTCCTCCTGAACTTTTGATGGGGTCAACAAACTATGGAGTATCAGTGGATCTCTGGAGTGTGGGCTGTGTATTTGCGGAACTTTACATGGGGAAGCCTATTCTTAAAGGAAGAACTGAGGTATTGACATAATTAACACACATTACTTGTCTTATATACAAACATGTACCTACTTGCTTGGCAGCTTTTGACTTCTTATATTGCCTTTGGCTAGGATACTTGACAGTTCTATGTATGTAGCAGTTGACGTTGATTAACAATTTTCTGTCAATTTACAGGTTGAACAGTTGCACAAAATTTTTAAGCTTTGTGGCTCTCCACCTGATGAATTCTGGAAAATATCTAAGCTTCCTCATGCAACTATGTTTAAACCCCAGAATGCTTATGAGAGTTCTCTAAGGGAGAAGTGTAAAGAATTTCCAACAACTGCCGTCGACCTGATAGAAACTTTTCTTTCTATAGAACCTTATAAACGTGGGACTGCCTCCTCTGCCCTTATGTCACAGGTAAACCTTAATGGGAATTTCAAGTCAAATAAGATCTTGATTTACAACCAAAGTTCAAAACCATAATTTTTTTTATTAGTTCCACTTTAGGTTTTACAAATAATTAAAGTTTTCTTCTGGTTATTAGTATACATGAACAGTTTCTCGATTTAATAATCCCACAAAAAAGACATTTTGTTGTGACACAGATTGCAAATTTGTTGTTTTTAGCTTCCTTTGCTGATTCATTGTCTGTCTCATGCTACAGTATTTCAGAACAAAGCCTTATGCATGTGATCCTGCAAGCCTTCCCAAGTATCCACCAAACAAGGAACTTGATGCTAAGAACCGCGAGGATACACGAAGGTGAATTCATTTTATCTTTGTTAGATAAAACCGAAGACTGATGTTGTGGTTCGAAGGTTGCTTATTTGCTATTTTTTGTCCTTGTCAGATTACCATAACTGCCTTGCGATGTGTAAATCAGAATGTTTCGTACTTTAATACTGCATTTGTTTTGTGATAACTAATACAGGAAAAAGCCTGGTGCTAGGCTTCGAGATCCTGGAGCAGCAAAAAAGCCAAGGAGGGCCCGTAAAATTTTCCAAGAAACTAATAGTGTTAAATTACCACCAAAGGAGGTCTCTGTCTCTCTCTCTCTCGTCCTGGTTATTGAATCAAAACTAAATTTAACTGAACGCTAGTGTAACCTCGTGTGTGCAGGATGTTCAAGAGAATAGTCAGTTTGTTCGTAGAAACAGTGGCAGTATCAATGCATATATTCCTAAGGCAAAAGGTGGTGGTATGCGTAGAGAGTCACTGAAACTTCAATATGATACACTATCAGAGGCTTGCCAGGTTTCGGATACACAAGGAGGGGACAGTACATTCTCAGGGCCAGTACCAGTCTCAGCGTCAAGTGGCTTTGCATGGGCTAAAAGGCGAAAAGATGATGTTACATCTGCAAAATCAGACACATCAAAGAGCCGATTCAGTTTATTAGACCCACCTTTTGCAAACATGGCATCCAATCACTCGTCTAAATGGCACAATGAAGATGTTGTTGTTAACAGAGTTGATACTAAAGACAAGACGGCCAAGCCTGTGACGCGGAAGCAACATCACTTTGATTCTTTTGATGCATCTGAGTTGTACCACTCCAAGAACATGTCCATGGCAGTTTATCAGAATGACCAAGTGGTATGCTAATGTTAAGATACAACCCCATTCTCTGTTCAAACTCGTTTGCCCATTTCATTTTATCCAAACCTTTTTTCTTTTTTTTTGTAGGATTACAAGGATCGAGAAAATCATTTTGAACTATCAGGACCCATATTGACACAAACGCACAAAATGGATGATCTGTTGCATAGGAATGAAAGTCATATTCGTCAAGTAGTTCGAAGCAAATCAAGATTTGAAAGAGGTACTGGTACAGCGAACTTCGATTCCCAATGCTTTTGCTATTTGCTTCATTCTAATTCACGCATGAAAAGCAACTAATACGAAGGAATTGACATTGTTGTGTTTGCAGACAAGTGATGCAGAAGAGTATTTAAGTTATATTAGGGTTGGTAGATTCTCTGGGGAAGAGTTGCTGAAAACCCAACTCATCATGTGAGCTTTTTTGATTGAGGGTTTAATTCATTCATTCATTGACAACCTTCCTGTTCCTGCTGCAATACAAACCTTTGGGTTTTGGTTTTGGCCTACACCCCTTGTATCGTATCATACACAACACAACAAAGAAAAATCACACACAAAACAAACAAAAGAAACAGAAGAAGAAGAAGGTTCATACTAGTAATGTACACACCATGATTGATTCTATCCAACCAGAGGCAGAGTTTGTGCTCGACACAATTTTTCACCAACCCCACTCTTCTTATTCTACACTGATTCTTCCTTTTTTTTTTTTAATTCGTTTTTTCCGATTGCTTTTTAAGGGTAGGGAGGATAATAATGAAATTGGAAACATAATACTTTTGTTCTGTCGTACCCAAAAAATAATAATAATAATAATAATAACTCTGAGTGTGTCTTATATGGTTTCGGAGAATTTAATAATTTGCAGAAACTCTGAAGGTAATGTGCAAATTGTATAAGGTGTTTTGTTGGCTATAAAATTATTAATCTCTTTCTTGTATTGCAAATATTGTTTTTTTGTTATTATTATTATTTATAATCATTCATGAAATTTGATTTCCATTAAAAAATTAATATAAAGAAATAAATTTTGTTGAAAAGCCAATTAAAACCATTAGCCTTTTTATTAATATTATCGTTTTTTGTGGATATAATTGCTATTATCATCGTTATTTTAAATAAAACAAGATAATAAAAGAAAAAGAAAAATGTCAACTCGTATACATTATAATTGGACGTTTAGAAAATTACCCAAAAACAAAAAATTGGAAGTTAAGAAGAACGAAGGACAAATAGGTCATTTCAGGAAGAAAGCTGGGGGTAAAAAGGGAAGATAATTAGGGCTGGGCGAGTACAAATAAGGGAAGAAGAAGGCCGATCAAACGAAACGACGCCCTAGGCCGAGCGCTGGCCCCTTGAGGAAATGGGGGAGCGTGGTATTCCACGAGAGGGGTTTTGTAAAATCGTGGCGCACGTTAGTGCGATGGGCGCACATTAATCAAGCTTCGTGTTTTGGGGCTCCTTGGCCGCTCATCTGTTCTAGTTTTTGCAGACTGAGCGAGGGGTTTGCCCTACAATTTCCTCTTCTGCTCTCCTCTATCTTGTTTTTATTTATTTTTTCCAGCCAAATAATGAATAAATTTGAAATCGTTATCGGAAAATTCGTTTTTTTATTTCGTGGGTGTTAGATAATCCAGCATTAATTTCCCAACCAAATTCCAGAGTTTTAAACTAACCCCAAAATTTCTAGGTCTCAACTTAGAGGCTCTTTGGGTTTAATCCGCTGCTGCAAAGGATTCGAAAATGTGCTTCTTTTTTGTTTTCTTCATATTATGATTATAAGAATATATATATATATATATATTTTTTCATTTAGTCTACTTATTTCACCTTTGGAGATATGAAAATAAGATATCTGTAATTAGTTTATTAATCTAAAATTATTATTAGATTTGATTTCAACTCTCAAATATATGAAGAAAGGTTAATAATGGATATTCTGGTGTGCTTTTTTGAGATCAATTACATTTATTAATCAAAATAAATAAATTATATAATTTAAGCTTTATTTTTAAATAAAAGTAAATGAACTATGATGTGCTGACAGTATGTTGGGGGACATGCACAAGGCAGCATCGAACCTGGTGGTAGTAATTCATGAGGCTTCAGCTTCTAAGGCTTTCAATGCCGAGTATAGTCAACTACTCAAATGTAGAGGTTTGTAATATAAAATGGCAGATTGTAGTTTGTACAAGCAAGCATGGCATAAGAGTTAGCATGATTATTCAAAGCGGAATTATAGAGCACCCACTTAAATAAATATGTGTATGTCAATATTTTAAGATATAGATGAAAGTTTTTCTATTTTTTTTTTTTTTGGGGGTCAATTTTTATGTGATTTACAGAATGGATGGAATGTAAACATGGAAGCCCATTGCAGGCTGTTGCATCACATGGTCTGTATATCAATCATCATCAAGGGTGACTAGCGTTGATATTTGGCCTTCATCTACAAAATCAATCTTGTTCAATCTCACACAGCACAGAACTTTCTCTGGTAGCTCTTCTGGTTTCTGTGCCTGCAGTTTAATTTAATTTGCACACCACTTTAAATCCACCCAGAAGATTGATATTAGTGGATTAAGTCGGATTTAGATCTTATATTACCTGGATGGTCAAACCCAGGTCCAGAATTCCATTTTTCAAACGCTCCCTGAAGGACTCAAGCCCCTTCCTTGATATGTAGCTGAATCGATGAATGTCCAGGTCTATCTCAAAGTAATTAGGACCCTGCAATATCACAGAGTGTAGCCACCGTCAAAATGGTATTATCCAAAAACTAAAGAAAAAATAAATAAATAACATTCTCATCCTGTGTTTGTTGCGTGAAGCTTAAGAAATAAAGATGTTAACCCTGTAAAAGCTGTGCTGAGGACGTGAAAGAACTGGTTTTTCATTGTAAGCGTTTACAAGCTTCTTTTCGGCAGAACTCAAGTGGAGGTCCTCAGGATTCACTACACCAGCCATGATCTTGAGCCTTTCTCTAAATGGAACAGTGCCGTCTTTCGCAAATCCTTTGACCTTTTCCAATTCATCGTCGACAAATTTCTGCATCAGATTTAAAAAAGTATCAAACCAGTGGTAGTTGGATAGACTATATAGTACAAAGAAGATGAAATCACTCTCTTGAAGTGAACATTCAACATGTTTGAGTACTTTCTTGCAGCTCAAGTAAAAGAATGATTAGCCACAAAAAGAAGTGGACCTTGATGCTATCCTGAAATTGGGAAGAGATGTCTTTTTCGAAAGTCTCAGAAACTTTGAAATACAATACAAGACTCATCCCCTCTCCATCACTGTCACCGAGGAACATCGCTGCAGGATAAGTAGGCAACTGCCACAAGGCACGTATTGTAATTATAAGATACAACAATGAGGAAGATAAACTGTTTTGGAACAAATGCTTTTGAGTCATATAAATCGTGGATAACCCCAGATTGATATTTGAATGATTGAAATGATTTAAGTTTTACAAATTTACCTGGATATTCACAATGAGGAGTGTAGGCACTTTGCCATCTGCTTTCACATTAGGAAGCTCAAGGTGTTGAGCAATATGATTTATCTTTCTGGGGCAGTTAAATAAATCAACACCAATTGGAGTATATGGACTGTAATTTGCAGCCGGCGATTTCCGCTTATCTCTGCGTGGCAGATCACCAAATTACATTCTTGTCAAAGAAATAAGAAACACAAAGCAAAGTCTAAAAACTGAATGTTAGTCGAAAAAGACCAAAAGCTTACTTGAAATAGTTCTCTCCACGGAGTTTAAAAGTTGAGGGTGGGATCTCAGACCAACATCCTGAAGTTGTCTTATCTCCTGTACAACACGGAATTATATGTCCTGCTCTAGGACGGAAGAGGAACCGTTTTGATTGACCTGCATTTGAATCACATAACATAAAAACCAAAGAATCAGATGACCCATTTGAAAGATGGCAATGGCAGTTCAGTTTTGTCATGTAAGGATTTGCAAATATGAAAAGCATAACCTCAATAAGTTGAATTTTCTTTGTACCAGAAGAAAAGATAAGTTATTTGAATACTTACAGTGTTCGAGGGTTTCCTCTCTGTCACAAGATGATCTCCTCTTGAAAGAAAGCCTAAAAACTGTTGATGGCCTTCGCTGAGAATTCGCACCCATATTCGATGCATTTAGAATCTTGTCATTGAAACTTACAGAAGATAACATTCGAGGTAAGGTCGATTTTAAGCTGTTGTCTCTAGTTTTCTCATCAGAATCACGTCTGGCGTCTTTGAGACCTTTAAAGCTTCCATAAGGATGATCTAGTATCTTCTTTCTCTTGCTACAAACTTCATCACCCTTCCCTAAGCAAGAAATTTCAAAACCAAGGGTATTAATACAGGGAAAGCCATTTAATTCATTGCATTCAACTTTGGAATTTTTTTATTTTATCTAATTTACCTCCATCTATTTTTAAATAGGTTTGGTACTCTTCATACTTACACCTGTTATCCACAAAGCATGCTGATCTTTCATACTGAACCACTTGGCCAGTCGAAATGTTCCCAATTGCATTGCCTACTAATGGAAAACCATCTGTAAAACAGAAACAAAGGGAAAAAGCAAGCCATAAAAACTCTTTTTCCCTCGACACATTGTTCACAACAGATACATGCCAAATCTATTGTAAACTAAGAAAGAAATGTAGGGCAGTTATATAACTTGACGGTCGAAACAAGCAAAACTTTAGTACAGACTGTACAGTGACCATCAAGAATACTTAAAAATTTAGGTGATAAAGGAGACTAAAATGTTTTCAGAGTTATCATACAGTTCAGTATATGCAGTGAAAGATCAGTAGGTAAATTGTATCCAATATCAGTTTGTTACCTTGATGCTAAACTAATAGAAGATAACATGCAGTTTTGTTGCATATCAGGTCAACTTCCATGTTAGTAGCATATACAGAGTACTTATAATATGGAAAAGAAGAAGATGAGAAGCTTCTGTTCATTACCTCCCAGTACACTGCTGAAGTCATCATCCGAGTCAGACTCCAAAATACTGACTGAGTCAAACCAAGCTTCCTCTTGGCAAATCACTGCAAACAAATCAGCTTAATTATATAGAAAATCCAAACTTTCAATATCTTAATAGTGTCTTAAGGCACAAAAAGAATAACTTAAATGGGACCAGAGGGCTAGCAAAAATATCGGTTTTTAGAAACATCAATGGGACCACAGGGCTATCAGAAGGATACATAAACAACAGGATGCATATATAGTTCAAGATCGACTAGCATAAGTTTCTGTACCTATCCCTTTGATATGTATTAGTTTAAGACAAACAAGCATTAGTTTCTGTATCTTTCCCTTACATCAGAGGGGCTAAATTCATGACAAAATAATACAAAATTAGAGAAATCAATTTTTCATATTTATTTTTTATGTTGATGAACATGGTTGAATTTTTGGACTGTCTGATAAAATATCAATCGTCCTAGTTGATTATCAACACTTGAGAAAGGAAACTCAACCATCCTAATGAGAAGTTAATCATGATCCATGCCAACTACAGAAACAGTTCTCTGTTGTGCTACTATGTCTATAATTAATTTGTTCTTATAATCAACAAGTTTCCATAAGACAACAACCTTAAAGAAGTTTCATATCATCATGAATAGGAAAGAAAGAAAATGAATTAAAAAAAAAGGCTTTTGCAGTAAAAGCATCATAGAACTAGGGAAAAGGAGAAAGTCTGTGTTTAATGTTTGTTGATATGACCTACATGCAAAAGATACTGAAAATATGTTCAAGATTATCTAACAATGAAGGTATTCAATCATACATTTCTTTTGTTTTTTTGGTAAACTAATGATTGCATTAAGCACAAAAAGCCCCAGTATACCATACATTCTTTGTGAAACTAAACAGAAAAAAAGGACATACCATTTGCATCAGATTGACTGTGGTGCCACTGCAACTGGGTAACATGGAATGTTCCATTAGAAACCTCAGATCTTCTGCAAGTAGTTGTTCCACCCTTGTCAAATTCCATGTGAACAATCTTACTAACAGAATAATCCGTAACACAAGTTCCTGCATTACTATTTCTTTTCTTGGTAGCATCAGGAATTGGAACAGGTATCATTCCATGCAATTTTTTGAAACGATGACGACGTTTTCTCCTTGGTTTAATTGTTTGGGAGGGTGTTGATACGCAGCCACCCATTGTTGTTTAGTCATACAAGTCACTGGCAAGAATAAAATAAATTGTCTTCAGAAAGGCCTCCAATTATATACAAAAAGGAACTACTAAGAATACCAATAGGCCTGCAAGATTCAAATATTTTCAGCTTAACACGTCAAAAAGGATTCATAAAAACAATTGTAAAAGCAGATTTTACAAACAAAAATATAGAAAGAAAACAAACAGCTGCTAATATACAATCACCAAACTGATATTTAAAGCCTTTGTTCGAGTTTACCAGAGGCTTGTGACAGCATCATCTCTGCTTGTAAGTTCTTACAGGACTGAAAACTGAGACACCATTTTAAAATGTAATTTCAAGGATAAACCGCTTTTCACTTGCAGAAGAATTGAAAAAGAGAAAATGGAAATCGTATTTATATACGAAAATGAAATAAAATATTGGAACTGGAAACTGAAGTTTAGAAGCTAATATTGTCTACAATCTCAAAAAATTACTGATGTAAACCAAGGAAATACAAATCAAAGCTAAAAGGAATGTAAATAACAATAGTCATTCAAAGTTTTCATACCGAGAAAGTATTCTATACAATTCTCTAGAATTCCAAACTGAGAGAAAGAGAGCCAGAGGAACTCTATTCGGTTTCTTGGAAGCTCCTATTTAACCTTCAAACAATGAATTAAAAATGAAAAAGAGAAAAAAAAAAGAAAAGAAAAGAAAAAAGAAAAGTGTTTTTTAGAAAAGCGGCGAAGGGTCCACATCCAAGAAGCTAAAAAGAAGACAAAAGCCAAAGGGATTAAAATACATATCATAATGTGCTTGAAAAAAAAAGAAAGGAAACAAAAGTGGAAACATGACATAATGTGAAATAGGAAAAAAAAGGAATCGCACAACGAACGAAAACGAAAAAAATCATAAGAGACAAGACAGCAAAGAGAATAATGTCAATACGTGCATATCCTCAAACTCTTAAAGATCTCAATCCAAATAAATTAGAACCAAATCGAAACAGCATAATCAATTATGCCAAAGCAATCAAACTAAACCACCAAAAGAGATTAATGCAGAGAAAAAGAAAAGAACAAAAATGAAAACTTTCATACATGAAACTACAAATTTAATAACTTGCAAGAAAACCCAGAAAGATTTTAAGGCGAATGAAAATAACCAGGAGGAGGATCAACCCTTTAAATTAAAACCCAAATAAGAAGAAAACGAAGATGCACCTTGTGGAAGACAGATCTCGTTGTTGAAGAAGATAGACTCCCTCTCTCTGCTTCCAGCATTACATTACACAGAGAGAGAGAGAGAGTTATGTGTGTGTGTGTGTGTGTGTGTGCAGGGTGGGTCCGACAATGTCGGATCCGGGTACAATGCCAGAATCAGTGCTCTTCCCCTCTGCCTTTTTTGTATTCTAAATAAACTCAATGATAATGATGAAGATGGGACAGGGTTTTATCATTATATATATATATAGAGAGAGAGAGAGAGAGACTTGCTGTTGTTGCTGTTGGAATCTTCTCCTTGAGTTTAGCTTTTCTATGTCCGAGATTTCGCTGGCCAAAAGCCCAGAGGAACAGAGATAGAGAGAGAGAGAGAGAAGTCATTTTTTCACTGCTTGGATCGCAATTTCGTCCATTTTTAATTTTTATTACATGATTTTTTGTTACCTTTTTATCTACAAATTAATATTAGCATCTCCGAACAGAAAAACCTGATTTTTGAAAAGTTAATCTTTTATTTTAAACTGACTTTGATTTTGGCGCTCGAATTTATTAGCGGGACCCATTCGAAAGGGATGGGGCCATGGTGGTGACATCAACCCATGAACTGATTGATAATCAGGCGGCCCATCATAATCTAATGGTGTTGACTCCCTAACCTTGAACATTAACAAGTCAACTCTCATTGGGATTCACTCATCTCAGCCGTTCATCTCCGTCCGGTACTCTTTTCATAAGAAAATCACGGACTATATGTGTTTTCATATACAGTAACACATTGATTATGCAGGTGCACCTTCCACTTTAACGTTCAGATTTTCGTATCACATATTTAATTCCGTATAAAATAAATAAATGGACAGGATTGTTATCAATTTTAATAATATTTAAATGGATTTTATATTTTTCTATTTTATTAATTTTCAGTTGTTTTGCCTTGTACGCAATTCTAAGCTATATATGTCCAAAATTTCATTCATTGTTGTCCATCATACTCAATTATTAAAACTGACCTTTTTTTTTTTTAATTCATTTCCTAATAACTCCTCCCTGTGCACATATATGAATTCTTTTGTGTGAAATTCTTATATTTTTACATGCACCTACTGTTTTAAATTTTTTCTGAAAAAAAAAACTTTAAAAAATAAAAAAGGGAAAATTGGGCATGGTTTTCGTGAATACTAAGTGGACATGGCATGGGCCACATGGGCACACATGTAACATGCAAAGGCTTTAAAAATGACAACTTGGAAATGGACCAGCTAAAAGCCTTGCATGTCTGTTTTTTTAGAAAAATAATCAATGAAGTACAGCAGAAAACAGCTTTGGTTGTGTTTCTCTCTAGCTATATATTTTCCTTTTTCCCTTTTTATGACTCCTACTGTTATTGGACCCAATAATATTAATGGAAGAATCAGATTGCAAACGTAACATAGAGAAAGTTACAAACTCTAGCGCATGCCCATCTACAGTCTTTCAGCGTCTTAAAGTGTAAAACTCTCACTTTCACAACACCAAATTTTGCTGTTATCAATCACCATCATATTCATATACACACACACACAAAGTTGTCATCCACGTCCAACTGTGCTAAGGGAAAAGGAAAATGTGCAATGTTAACTGGCAAAGCCACTTAAGCTAGCTAGCTAGCTAGTTCTTCACAGAAGCTGCAGAGGATTTGTGTTTTTCTTTATGGGTGATATGGGTGGAAGAAGAGGACAAGCTGTGTAATGCTTTTTCACTGTGTTGGTTGAGTGGGGTTGATGAGATGTAACTCATGTTTGGTTAGCAAGAAAGATCATAGCTCATGTGGAAAGTGAAACGTTTATTTTGTCACATCCTGACCTGACATGCATTGGAATCAATATGTGATTGTGGTGCTGGTTTTACAAGTGTTGCCAATTTCTCTTAAGTACAATTTTAAGAAAATTGTTGGGATCTTTTTAATTATGTCAAAAAGCCAAAGACTTTTGGTGACCACACAGTAGAATCAATAATTGGTGTTCATAGTAATGAATCTGTGGTGGTGTGGATATAGCATTTGAAGTTACAATTGTTTTCTCATTTTATATTTTCTTTCACTTCCAATTGCGATCCAATACATCATGGTTTAATGAGATGTTAAATTTCCAATCATTCATTGCCTATGAGTCTATAACTTGTATTTCTTTTATGGTGGTGGGGTTGTTTGGTAATGAAATCATTGGCTCTTTGTACAGTATTTGAAGCACTAGAAGAAACATCAATTTGTGTGTTCCCATAACCATGTTAAAGAAATTTTATTACCATTATGAGTGATGGAAAATCCCACCTTGGATTTTATCATTAAACCAGTGATAAATAAGTTAGGGCTAGCTAGCTTTTCCCACACTAATCAAAAGCTGTGTTCATCTTGAAGCCTTGAAGGTGTGGTCCTGTGGAGCCCATTTTCCATTGATATGGAGAAAAAGATCACCCAAACTAACATCAAAGATAGAAGTAGATATTAATATAGCACTTTCATTTCAGCCCCAACATGTTAAGAACAATGTAATGTTGCTTGGTGAGTTGTTGGGATTTCTTTTGCTAATTAGGTGCGTTTGCAGTAGTGAGGAGGACTAGTTTCGTTGCGTTTGCGTATTAGTCTTTGTGCAATGGAAACTGCTTAGGAAAAAAAAGAAATAAAGTAGGAAGACAATGTACCTAGCTAGCTAGCTTCAAATATAGATGAATCAATATGCATGCACTGAGTCCGTGCAGAGAATTAATATGAACTTCCCAATGATGATGAACCATGTGGGGTTTGATTATTTAATATTTGGTCCCAACTGATCAATTTCATTGGTTAGTATATGGCTAGGACTGTTATTTAATTTCTGCTGACAGAAATTAAAGTTGGGCTGTGACGGGTTTGCTCTGAGAATGAAAATTATTCTCATATTTGATCAGAATATTTAGTTGTTGGTGGTGAAAACTAACCCTTTTTTCTCCATTGCCATTGGCTAGGATTATTAATGAGTTCGTTTTCACTTTAATCAAATAACAGTTGCAGTTCCAAGTAATATTATTCATTTGCGACCCTTTTTGGTCTCTCAAAAGTGAAACATTGTGGTGTGTTGGAACTTTGAAGTTTGTATTAGCCTATAGAATAAGGCATACATGATTAATACTAGGCACTTACTAGCTAGCTAGGTGTTTGTGTACAAATCTACTCCACTACTTTATTTTAAGTTTCAAAACAATTGAGAGAGCTAAGCATGAAACTTATATATATATATATATATATATTAATTGTTTTGAAAAAGGGTGATTGAAAATTTTATGAGCTTTCCTATGAAGTATCTTCACAAACATTACTTTATTTATTCAAATGGAGCTCAAAAGAAAGCCGAGGGAAGTTGCATCACTAAGTATTAATGGTTAAACATATATGAAACTAAGTAAAGCCAAGCCATTTGTATTAGAGTACCAAAGCATTCAATGAGCATGCATGTACATTTGCCTAGCATATGGATTTGTTTGAGCTTAATTTGCAATAGATGATGGTAATTTACGCCCAGTGGGCATGAAATTGGGGATTGTATATATGGAAATAGTATATGGAAACAAGCTAACAGTAACAGGTGGAATATTAATCGAAGAATATTTAAAGAGAAACAACAACAGCAGAAAGCAAAAAACATAAACATCATGATTAGAAAAACCCACATTAAAAATAATATGTAGTAAAAAAATCCTTGCCAACTAATTAAAAATGGGATCTGCAAAAGCAATACATGGATATGTTAAAACCACACACGTGCAAAGCATATACAGAAAAACACAAAGAATTATTAAAAGGTTAGCTATAGCTTTGCAATGGATCAGTCACCTCCACATGTCTCTTTGGAATTATTATATATATCTGTTTACTATTTATAATTAAGTATTTTGTTAATTTGTCTACTTATTTTTGTTTGTCCACTAGTGTTTGGGGTTCGTTGATATATATATATATATGGCTGAATCAATCCCATACCAAAAAAGCTTTGTTTGAGATGAAGAAGATATATAAAGCAGTTGATGTTTCAGGTTGAGTATATATGAATATGGGATATATATATATATATATATATATATAGGCTGTTATAAATAATGGAAGGCAAAAGCATAGTTAATGCACATGGAAGATAGACCTTTTTTTTTTCCAAAACTTTTTTAAAATAATATTCACTTGTATGAACATTTAATTGTAAAAAGAAAATTTCAAAAAATTATTTTTCAATTAGTTATAAGAATAAAAGAAATAAGGAAGAAAAAAGCTTGTGTTAAAAAGAAACTTACAAATAAATTTTTAATTAACAAACTTTGTTTGTATTTTAATACTAAAAAACATTTAACAGCTTTTAATTGAAAATTTATTGCTTCTAGGCCTTTTCTTTTTCTTTGTTTCTTTTATTAAAATTTATTCTCCAAGCGTGTATAATTTTCTAAAATTTTTCATATTTTACACAATTGAGTACTATTCATACATGTTTCACACATTTGGACTATTTATAATTGTTTTGGATGGTCAAGTTTTGAACATGAAAATAAGCAATGCAGTTTTAGCGGTCAAGTTTTGGAATGAAAAAGCAAAATCCGTTTTGAACAGAAAATGAAAATTGATGGTAGCGTTTTTAGGTACTTATATATATATATATATATATATATGGCTGTTTGAATAATGGAAGGCAAAAGCATAGTTAATGCACATGGAAGATAGACCTTTTTTTATTTTTTATTTTTCATTTCAATTAAAGGCGGGAATATATTTAGATAATGGTTATGCATGCATGGTAATGTATCAAATAATTAAATAATTTTCATATCACCTTATGTTGGCTTGCTGGGAAGCTTCATATATAGATATCAAGAGCACCAAGAAAGCAGTGTAATTCATTTTGGCATTATAGAGTTTATTTTGGATGGATTAATTGATGGATTCCACCGAATGCATGTAGCTAAGTAGGGGGCAGAGCTTAATGGCACAACAATCCCAAAGAAGATGATGATGGTGATTAGGTACCTTCCACACCAAGAAAAAATTGAAATCCCAACCCAGCACCCTATCATGGATATATCATATCATAAAGAATATTTATATTATATATATATATATATATATATATATATTATTATTAAAAAAATTATTAGGTTATCAAAAATAATTTAGCATAAAAATATATATAGGATATTATATGTTGTTTATAATAGCATCAATATATATATATATATATATATCATGCATAGAAGATGAGAATATTTACATTATACATTATCCGAATATTGTATGTAGATGTGATCATTTTAACCTACAATGTTGACATTTGATAAGTAAATCACCCTTAAACAGAAAAATTATTATAAAGTATATGAATTTTTAAAGAGATAGTGTTTTTTTTCTTTATCAATTAGGGTTTAATTTCAGATGATTTGGACATTCTAACTAATAAAAAAAAAATATCCCATCAATTAAAATACATTTAAAAAATATTGGTGCATAAATTTTTTTTTTTTATTTTCCTGTCATTAATTAAAATACATTTAAAAACCTTGGTGCATAAAGTTTTTTTTTTTTTGTACCAAGTGGAAAGCTGATTCAAATGGAGCGTGTACAGATGCACTAGACACAGTGGCCAAAGACTTAATCGGGCCTCATATAGGTACGCTCCAAAAGCCTGGTTCATCCCATGAAACCCAATTCAAGTCCAATTGAGGGTGTCTTGCTTTCTATTAGGCTACTAAGTCTAGGTTCAATTTAAATTATAACAAGCACAGACAAATTCAAGCAGTTTGATAGGAATATTTTCATTTTAATTTTACACAAGAAAAAAGCAATTGCCAATCCCGCAAAGCTCACCAAATTAAGTGTTGGCCAAAAGAAAATCAAAAATCAGTTTTACTTGGTCTATTAACTTTCACTTGAAATGTGTTACATCAAACATTTTGTATGTACAATTGGATAGTCGGATAGTGTGTTTGAGATACATATATATGTATATATATATATATGTATATGTATGTACATAGCACAAAATCCCTTCATCGTAATACTAAAACTTGTAAGCACTTTGTATGTACAATTTGAAGTGCAGCTTTTGAGAAACACCAACAAGCAATTGTGTCAAGAACGATAACAATGGAATAGAGATAAGCAATCAACAAGCCCTCTAAAGCTAAACCAGAACTTAGCCTTCCACCAAGCTGATCATAAGCTCTTACAAGCCTGTACCAGAACAAGGTCTCTATAGAAGCAAGACCCAGTTGGGTAGGAATAGCCAGCAAAAAGAGAGCCGCAGAATTTCTTCCTGATCTTCTTACCAAATAAGCTTTGTATATTGCTCTATAGCCAGTGCAATTCTCCACCCCTGCCACAACCAAACCTAAATTGCAGAGAACAACGATGTTGGTCACAAAGGCGTAGAGGACAATTCTGGTTACTAGTTGAAGCAAACCGTGTAAGAAACCAGAAGCTGTAATGAGGACAAAGATGGCAAAAACCATGCTGGTAGTGATCCTGATGAGGACCATGTTGCAGAGGTGGGTTTGGAGGAGAGGCTTGTAAAGTGGCAAGCATGAGGAAAAGGGTGGCAGAGATGGTCCATGGTGGTGGTGGTGGTGATTCAGGGCTTGGATTACATACGCTTTTGCTATCAGAAACAAGGAGAGAGCCAAAGGGGTTATCAAAATTGAGTCAGAGAAACTGTTGGTGAGAAACAAACCGAACTTCGACGAGGTAGGGAAGGACTTTGTGATGAGGATTGAGGCTGAGAAAGGAAGCAAAAGAAGCACTGGTATGGTGGAGAAGTAGTGGAAGTATTTAAGAAAGACGAAGATTGATTTCCTCATCATCTTTGTTACCCTCTCCATAAGAAGCCATACACAAGATCATTGAAACTGGGCTCAAGACTCTCAAAATGAAATTAAATGCTGAAACAGACGTTGATATTTGATTTCTTTAATGAATACGTATGGTCTATTTATTTTGCTTATCCTTCCAACCACCAGAAACAAACACTCACCTGCCATGCCATAGTTGAGGTCCTTCTGAGCCATGACACCATGTATTTGACTTTTATTATAGTCCATTTTCTTGTGTGGATAAAACTTGCCAAAACATAGACAAAATTATAGTCAGTTGGACTAATCCAAATAATTTACAACCGAACTTTGCCTAATTATGTAACATTTTAGTGGGTTATACCCAACTTTCCACGAAAAGATGGTGATTAAATTAATGCGCATCTTATCTTTTATGATATGCTATGTTGATTTCAAAGAATTTCATTTATGCTTTGATAACCATGTAATAATTCATTGTTTTTTTCTTTCAAAAGTAATATAGTAGAGTTAAAAACAAAACTAGTATTCTAAGGTGGTAATGATTATACAGAGTAGTAGTGGTGTGTGTATATTTGATATTATGTTAACAGTGGTATATTTTTTTTAATAGTGGTATATTTGTTATTTTGAACCATTAATTTATTCCTTTTAAGGTTCTGTTTAATATATATAGACTCGTATTATTTAAGTGTAATTCTGTTTGTGATTATGAATTCCCTTGAACTGTAATATTATCTTGCTAATAAACATCTTTTCACAAAACAGCAATATTGGTAAATTGATAAAAGAAAAAAAAATCATTTTGAGGTATGAGGTTTTTTTTTTGGGCGTACAAAGTATGTAAAGATAATTCAAGAGGTGTATACAGATGCACTTTTTATGTGGAGAGGACTTAAACAGGCCTAGATGTGAACTGCCCACAGCATGGTTGGGCTTCGATCACATTGAAACCCAATTCTCCAATTAAGGTGGCCTGCTTTCTGTTTGCTTCAGAGCCTGAATGCTTCTAAAAGCATATCAAAAAAGCTTTTTATATTAAGAGTGAATAATTAAAAAAAAAAAAGCTCTAATAAATTTTTTATACTGTCAATTTAAAATAAAAAGTAGAGTTTATAGAAAGTCAAATTGTTTTATATTTTATAATAAATATATTTTTAATTAATATTGTACTAATTTTTAATTACTATTTGTATTTAATTTTATATCATTCATATAATATTTATATTTTATTTAATTATAAATAAAAAAATAAACCGAATGAATCATAATTATTTATTAAAAATAAAAAAATAAAGAATATGATAGATGGTCTGTTAAATTTATCTAATAAATTTGACTCTTTATTTATAAATATAATATTTATTTTAGAGAGTATTATTAAATATGCTCTTATTATATTGGTTTGACCAGTTAAACCCCTATATATATATATATATATATATATATATAAAATACTAAAATGATAGTTGCAAATAAGTTGAACATCCTTTGAATTCAGCTGCATGAATAAATTGTTCACCAAAAAAAAAAGTTGCATGAATAAATTGTTCTACATAAATTATTTTGAAAATTCTACTCTATAATATTATAATATATATATATATATATATATTTTAATAACCCACCAGCACCGATTGGTATGTAAATAGGAGTAATAATAGATAATTTTGAAATAAAATTAGGGATATAAAAAAGTTGTCAGCTATAACTGTATGGCACTACACATATTATTAATCTACTTTATTCCATATTAATTTATGGACTAATTAGATAATGCCACTTGTGAAATATTGAAATTGACATTGCGCTTGATAACGATGGAATAATCAATGAGTGGAATAATCTGAGACCGTAGATTGTGCTTGGGAAAATTAGTCACACACACCGAATAACGCCAGCCAAGTGGACCCCACATGTGAATGAAGACCCAGCGCCACACGATTATTATATTAAGTATGCCATTGGCAAACACACCCTCAACATTGTGGAATTTTTTGATCACCCATAGTTGGGTAAATGTAATCTCTCTCTCCTCCCACTCTTTCTTTATTTATTTATTTATTAAAAAATAAAAAAAAATTAGAAAGCAACAAAAATAGCGTTGTGTTCGAAGGTCAAAAGGTCTGAGCCAAAGGGTTCGAGGGAGATAGTAGGAGGAGGAGGAGGAGGAGGAGCGTCCATCATCACCACCACGCATCGCCGGCTAATACTCTTATTCTCCGGCGCTTTTGGCTGCTGCTGAGGTTTTCTTCACTTGCTTAGATTTTTATCAACCGCATATCTCTTCCACATAATCAGATCGGAACGAATCTAACTTTTTTACCTTCCCAGTTTTCCGATCGAACTATCGAGTTTCTGTCTTTCTTTTTCTCCTTCCCCAAATTTTTTTTGTTCTTCGTGTAATTCAATTCTCTTGCTTCCGAAAATTTTAATTATCTGGAATTTTTTTTTTAATTGAAGAAAGTAATTATCCGAAGGTTTCTCCCCCGGGGTTAATTTATGGTTGTTATGGGTTTTACTTGTGTATGTAGTTTTAAATTTATTTGTTGGTTGGATGAATTCCTAATCGGACTCACATTGTACTGTGTTGATAATGAGATTAGTTTCAGAGGTAATTAACCCCTTTGGAAATGCATAGTTCAGTTGAAATGGAAATTTCCTGGACATTATTTTGAGTTGGTGAATTTAATAGTGTTGAATGACATGTTTTACATTCAAATGAACTTGTCCTAGCACCCCAGCAAGCAAAAGTCGAAATCTTTTACCAACCCAGTGTAGATTTGCTTATCGTGTAGCTTTTTGTGTTCCGAAAAGCTTACAAACTAAGGTTTGGAAGATTTAGTTAATGATTAAAAAAGAGAGAAATAGAGAGAGAGAATGGAAACCAATAGTAGGAGCTTTAATAAAAGCCATTTGATATTTGCAGCACTTCTACATGGAGAACAATAATAGCTCTGCCTTTCGGGATTTTAGGTTATGACTTTGTATTTTTGTGCATTCTTAAGTGGGTATTATTACATGTTATGTCTTCTGGTGATTTCTGTCGACAGAGGTTGCCCAATTGGGAGAATGCGAGGAACATATGCATGTTAATTATGTCACGAATATATGACTTGGATCATGGGTGTCTGTTTTATTGAATAATCATGGTGGGAAAACTTTTGAAGCATGTTTTTCTACCTAGCGAAGTACTTGCTGTAATTTCTTTGATGTCTTTGCTAGCAAGCTATATATTATTTTTTTATCCCTTAATGTAGATTTTTTTTTTCTTTTCCTGTAGGTAACAAAAATGGATGGAACTGGCCGAGTGGGTGGCAATGTTGATATGTTTTTACCAAATTACAAACTTGGGAAAACGCTTGGCATTGGTTCCTTTGGCAAGGTCAAAATTGCAGAACATGCATTGACTGGTCATAAAGTTGCTATTAAGATCCTTAACCGTCGCAAGATAAAGAACATGGAAATGGAAGAGAAAGGTTTGTTTTATTTTGTGGAAATCCTTAACTCTTGAGTGCAAAAGTAGAGCTGCTATGTCAGTTTTCCTATATGGTTCTTAGCTGTTCGATTACTTCTATGTATGATACTTGTTTTGGTTGATTACTAGTGACATTTGCATTTCTCTTCCTTTTTTTTTCACATAAATTTGGTGCAGTGAGAAGAGAAATCAAAATATTAAGATTGTTCATGCATCCTCACATTATACGATTATATGAGGTTATAGAGACACCTACAGATATTTATGTTGTGATGGAGTATGTTAAGTCTGGAGAGCTTTTTGATTACATTGTTGAGAAAGGTAGATTGCAGGAAGATGAAGCTCGTAACTTTTTCCAGCAGGTAGGTTTGGCTATTATTTGACAGACCTTGTTTTTGTGATCGTTTTATTATCTCTCTAAGTGTTACTTTGGGTGAATCCTTTTCCTGAGCAGATAATTTCTGGAGTGGAGTATTGCCACCGGAATATGGTTGTTCATAGAGACCTTAAGCCTGAGAATTTGCTTTTGGATTCCAAATGGAATGTGAAGATTGCTGATTTTGGTCTGAGCAATATAATGCGTGATGGTCATTTTCTGAAGACCAGTTGTGGAAGTCCAAACTATGCTGCCCCGGAGGTAAAAAGTTCCCATCCAAATATTTTAGGAAACTTTCAATATATTATATTTGTATTTTATGCTTTGATATCAATGTCCAAGGTTTCATTTTCTGTTATTTTCAGGTTATCTCTGGGAAATTGTATGCTGGGCCCGAAGTGGATGTTTGGAGCTGTGGTGTTATATTGTATGCTCTTCTTTGTGGGACACTTCCCTTTGACGATGAAAACATTCCTAACCTGTTTAAGAAAATAAAGGTAATGCCATAAAAACTCTGTACTTTAATGTGTCAGTTCAACAATACATACTGCAATTGTTTTCTGACTCTAGTGTGTAGATCGTAGTTTTTTTTTGAAATTTTTGGAATTATGGATGCTTTGTTTTGATCTCATTCATTGGTTGATTTGAATCATAGACTTCAATTGGTATGCTTATTACGTTGGGGACTTCAACTATTGCATGCATGTTTACAGAGCTAATTGTTGTTGTCATGTTCCCTTGTCTAGAATGTTTTGGTGGATCATTTTAGTTAACCTGTCTTTAGCACTGGGTTTCTGTTTCTTTTCATCTTGCTTTCTCTTCCCCCTCTCTTTAGGAGAAATGTATACATTGTTTCGTATGACACTGTTTTAAAATTTTGTTTTCTTGCTCAACTTTCTGTAATGTTGAAGATTAGTAGTGTTGTGCCTTAATCCTGGATAATTTTGTCCTTCAGGGTGGGATATACACTCTTCCTAGTCATTTATCACCCGGTGCAAGAGACTTGATCCCAAGGATGCTTGTGGTTGATCCAATGAAGCGAATGACCATTCATGAGATTCGCCAGCATCCTTGGTTCCAGGCTCATCTTCCACGTTATTTAGCTGTGCCCCCACCAGATTCAATGCAACAAGCGAAAAAGGTCTGTTAAGTGTATAGACTGCATATGCTACATTATGTATTGTTCACTGAATGTCATTATAATTTATTTCCATATTTTTTATGCAGATTGATGAAGAGATACTTCAGGAGGTGGTTAAGATGGGATTTGACCAGAATCAACTGCTTGAATCTCTTCGCAACAGAATACAAAATGAGGTATCAACCTTTTAAACTCATGCTCTTTATGATTTTACAACTATTTTTCTTATTGGTTGCATCATTTTTCAGGGTACTGTTGCATACTATTTGCTATTGGATAATCGATTCCGTGTTTCCAGTGGCTATCTTGCAGCTGAGTTCCAGGAAACCTTGGTATGTTTTCTCCTTGTTTTGTAGATTTTTTTTTCTCTCTCTAAAGAAGCTTTTTTGCTGATAAGGGTTTTGATGGCATTTTATTTTCTTGTTACTAAGCTGGCAATTAGGATTATTGGATGGATTACTAAATGAAAGTTTCAACTTTGGATTTTAGAGTTTGTGGGTGATTTTGTTTTATTGTTGTTTGCTTCATGAAGAGCTTTTAAACTGCACTAGGAATATGGATGAGATAGATCTACACCACAGGGTTGGAGCTCTTTCTCTCAGACTTAATGGTCTTATCAAACTTTTGGACCATGAATTATTTCTGTCAAGTTTGGTGTTGCATTTCATTTTTTATCTCACGTATTGTTGTTTTGAAGTGGTGTCATGAATTATTTTAATTTCTTACTAGGTTGGAAGTGGTGTCATGAATTATTTTAATTTCTTACTAGGAAACTGGTTTCAACCGAATGCATCAAAGTGAGCCTGCTGCTACTACACCTGTTGGGCAACGCCTTCCAGGAGGATATGTGGATTACCAGGGGGTAGGTCTTAGACAACAGCTGCCTGTCGAAAGAAAATGGGCTCTTGGACTTCAGGTTAGGCTTCTGAGTTTTTTGCTGATATCAATTAGTACTTGGGAAGCCTAATTGCTGAACTGTAATGCAAGTCACTTGGGTAAACAGTATTTGATTGCTTGGCATTTGGATTGACATTGCTTCTATGAATTATATTGGTTTATGTTATTGTAGTTTGAGAGGACTGTCAGATTATATTGAGCTCATTGGGTCTGTAGGATTTATGTACTGCAGTGCTGGGCCCATTGAACATTGAGAATACTATGATTATTTGATCATATTCTGTTGTTTTCCTTATTGCAGTCTCGAGCCCATCCACGTGAAATAATGACAGAAGTTCTTAAAGCTCTGCAAGAATTGCATGTTGGCTGGAAAAAGATTGGACATTATAACATGAAGTGTAGGTGGATTCCTGGACATCATGAAGGCATGGTCAACAATAACGTGCATGGTAATCATTACTATGGGGACGACTCGACTATCATTGAAACTGATGGTGTTATGAAGGCGCCTAATGTGGTCAAGTTTGAAGTGCAGGTAATCTTTTCTGGTACATCATGTGTTACTTAATACTATTAATTGCACTCATTAGCGGTACTATTATGAAGACAAATTATTTGCCAGTGAAAATGCTAATACGATGCTTGATTCTTTTGGGTTGACAGCTTTACAAAACTCGGGAAGAGAAGTATCTGCTTGACTTGCAGAGGGTGCAGGGACCACAGTTTCTGTTCTTGGATCTTTGTGCTGCTTTCCTTGCCCAATTGCGTGTCCTTTAGGAAGTAACAATGGCTAGCTAGGGTTCACAAGTACATTGACAGTGAATCTGCACTCGTATACTTGTGAATAAAGGAAAAACTAGCTATGTATATATCTTTCAGTTTATATGCACCCTTGTCGTCAGTCATATTATTACCGGTTTTATTGGGTAATAGTTGTATTGAGCCGATCATTTCTGGTGTTGGCATAGTCACTGCTAGTGTTGGTTACGTCTGTTTGAACTTTTCCTTGTGAAAATGAATTGTCTTTATGTGAAAAATGATTTAATCTTCTATTTTGAAACTTCTCTGCAACTTTGCATCTTCTTTATGAACATATATGAATGAGGGATGGTCTTTTCCGTGAAATTATGATTAGCAAAATCTGATAGATTATTTGTTTGGCCGGTAATTATGTGATGCTTTCCGCTGCAAAATGAAAAGATTGAAAATAAAAACATTGATTGGAAACATAATTGTGCACGCATTGTTTACTGGAATACCGAATTCTACAGAGCAATGGGTTGTAGCACTCGCTTCCCTCCAAATTATTAAAGTTGTTTATGCAGACCTCTTTGCTTGTCCTCAGTGACGTCCATAAACGTGCTTGACAAAGGCAAAACACTTGAGAATCGAAGTAATTATTCATTCAAAAACATAACAAAGAATTGAAGAGGTGCTTAACTTAGTTTTATTTCAAAAAGCTTTCACTTAACTTTCATATTTGCTCAAAATGTGTCACAAATCAGCGTTGCAAAAACAATATATAGTGAATTTCTTAGAAACTCAAAAAATTAGAGAAACGAAATGTCAAATATATACTAGTTAACAAAACAGATGGGTGGAAGATCAAGCGAGCTCCAAAGCGAAAGTTCACCATCATTTGAAGAAGAAGACGACACCGTTTCGTTTGAAAATTCTGTGTTTTCTTCTTCTTTCTTCCCCATCTCTTGCACATATTCTTCTTTAGGCATCTCATTCTCATTCTTCTTACATGCTTTCTGCAGGTTGGTGATCAGTAAGTCAGATCTTCCTCTGCCATTTACATTTCTTCCACCTCCTTCGAGCTTTAGCTTTAAGCATTCTGGTATCCCATTGAATGCATATAAGGAGGCTGAGAACTTCCTCTCATATTTCATCCTCTTCATTGCTGCTCTGAGCATTGAAGGCTCATCCCCATAGCTCTCTGGCTCCACTGGTTCCTCCATCTCTTCAGCAATCTCGAAAGGTGAATAGTAGCAAGATGATCCCACATCGTCCACAAATTGAAAATCCATGACACCCAGATCTTGATCAATCCCTTCTTCTTCTTCACCTCCAAAATTTCCTTCCCCACTTGAAGTCTGTCCACCATCACTCAGACTAGAATCCAAATTCACAGACTCTTCTTTTCCAGTCAAACATGATTCAAAACTCGAGGTCATGTAATCAATGGTTGTTTCACTGATATTATTGGTGGCGTGATCTGTTTTGCTTGAGGTGTAATCTTCTGGATCGTTAAGGAAATCAGTGAATTGGGTAGTATCTAAGAAATGATCAGTTGCTTCGTCCTCTGCTTGTTGCTCTTGTTGATGGTTGCTTGGGAAAGAAGAAAAAGAAATAGAATTAGAATCAGAAGAAGCTGTAGGACAAGAATTGTTCCTTGCTTTGAGCCTCTGAAGAAGAAGGTTTGTGATCTTGGAAGGAAGGGCCGGAGAAGAAGACGAAGAAGGAGAACAAGGCCAGAAGTTTGTCCGAGTATTGGCCCCGCGGAGCAAGCAAGCAGCTTCATCATAGGCTCTGGCTGCTTCCTCTGCTGTATCAAACGTGCCGAGCCACACTCTTATCTTCTGTATAGTATCCTTGATCTCAGCAACCCACCGGCCGGACGGCCTCTGCCTGACACCCACGAATCGCTTCCGAGCTCTCCGGGCTCCTCCTAGTGCTGCAGCAGCTGCAGCCTCCTTCGCCATCTCATTCCAACCCACGTTATTGCTTCCTTCACGAGTACAATTCTTGTCATCCACAGCTACTGCTCCTTGCTCTCCAACCCTTCTTTTTCTCGCCATTTATGTGTATGTATATCTCTTTCTTTTCTCGTACTTGTATATGAAAGATTGAGATCGCTTGGAAGTGAAAAGGCTTCCAATTTTCTGTGATACTCTATGTTTCAAGTTCTCTGTTGTGAAAGTGAATTTATATATGGAGGGAGTCGTAGAAGATCTGATCCTGTCAAATGTGAGAGAGTGCATAGAGAGGGTTTGAAAAGGTCTTAGTGCTGCTTTGTTCTTACTTTTTGTTGTTTTTATTTTCGGCTTCATGTATGTATGTATACATCAATCAAGCCCCATATGGAGGTTTGTCTCAGATACGTAATTTAAGTTGGTCGACAGTCGAACTATGCAATATAACATCGATCAAGTGGTACATAATACTGCTTTTGACTTGGCCAACTACACTGCTTCTCTCTTACAAGTTACAATGCTAATATTTTTATATATTAGATATTTATATGGAGGTGTACGAAAAGGCTGAATGGGTCATTATCAATTCATCAGAATTATTTTAATAATTAAAATTATCTGCGTCAGTAAATCAACATCACTAACACCCAAGCAGAAAGAAGCAAAGCATAGAAGTAATCACCATGGTGAAAAGTACATGTTGTAGGCTTTCCTTTGTATCACATAACCACACCACCTACACGCACATATGGGTCCCCAAAGCCTTCCAAAATGATCCCTATGCCACCAACAGCAACCTATGGCATCACCATGACTGCCCAAAACCATCACCAAAGATTTACAGTATATTAATTTGAGTTGAATTGGGTTTTTAGACTTGGCCTCCTATATGTCATTCCAAGTGTTGTTTCAGTGTAAATTGTGGTAAAAAGGTTGGAAACTTTGCATCAAAGTAAGCACCAATTGTTTGAAAGCCCATCTGTTGGTGTATAGTATAGGGAACTTGTGAGCATCTTTGCTTTCATACATAGCTATGATCAGCAAACATAGATCATGTCTTCAACAAAACTGGCTGCGGCAAATATTTTTTTTCTTCCCTCATGAAATGGCATTTACATCAAATCCACAACTGTTTCCACCTAAATCAACCTATGCCAAACCAAACAAAAGCATAACAAAGCCATTGATGATCTTTGTTCTTGGACATACATACATACATACCAAGTCACTGTCTCACAGGCACCGAGACACAGGCTAAGATACCAAGCAAGGCAAAAAAAAATCATCTGGTTGTGTGAATCCAAGTCACTTTCACTGCCCAAGTAAGGTTAACAAACATTGCTTTGGACAATTAACCCATTTTATTTTTTAAAAATAATATATGCCTCTCAATCATTTTGTAAGTGTCGTCAATGATTCAATTGAAGAGGAACGATTTCTCCAAAGTCCCCACCTCAAATTATATATTAAAGTCATTGATTGAGTATAATTATTATTCTTTTTTATTTGGTAACGAATAAGATTATTTTTTAATTAAATAATGTATTGTATATGTTTGATGGGCTTCACGTCAGTTATAAAGCTGAGAATATGACATTCCTGGACTTATTCTAATCACCATCGTCACCTTATTTAAAATGGCTATATGCTTTGTTGTAGTTGAGCATGTTAAAAGGAAGATACCCATGTGGTTTTACTCGTGGACTATGTATAACATATATTTAACAACTGTTTTTAACTGATCAAATTTTATTAAATAAATCAAAGGATTCATAAAAATTTAAATTTTGAATTTTTTTTAAGGGACTGCCTCTGCCTAGTCGTAAAAAAGTCACTCTTTTTCTCGGTATAAACTCCGAATTCGAATCCCCCTCCTAATATCGAAGAAAAAAAAAAAGACTTGCTTACGTGGGAAATGATGATTGATGTGATGGCCATGATAGACGAAGAAATTGAAAGTCCAAATGACGAAGAAATTAGAAATTCAAATGCCAACAATTGTATAGGAAGAATTCCCCTTAAGCGGTAGGTGAAGGCTAAAGATGGAGGAATGGCGAGCCACCGTAGTTGGAAAGAAAAGAGCTCTACATAGACCCGGATAGCTTGGAGGAGTCGAGCCAACCGAGCGAGGTCCGTTTGGAGGCTCAAGCAAGGAAGAGCGGAGGTTAGGGAGCTATCATTACGTTTGGAGAGGCTTGGCTCGGGCGTTAGAGGCGGCGACTCTGTAGTGATGGCTGGAACAATTTCCCTTGCTCGAATGTGGTAGCCGAGAGGGTTCCAAAGGAAAGTTCACTCGTAGTAAATCTTGGATACTTTCCCATATTTCACTTACCAAGAAGGCGCGTTTATGACTTGCCATCGGGGGGCTAGGGTTTCAAGCCCTTATCTTGATGGACAAGGTAAAGCCATGCATATATATATCTCTTGATGACTCAAAGCAAGGTGCAATACTCTGCTTGAATTCACCAAAGTCCAAAGCCGATTAACCGACTTGGCGTTGGAGGTTCTTTTGGCGGTACCAAGTTGCCCAAAAGCTTTCCGCTTTTCTTTAATTCTAGATTCACGGTGGTGCTGAAATTTAACCGTTTGTGGAGCAAAATTCGACATAAACAACAATCTTTCTTGCCATTTCTTAATTCTTATGTTGTCGGTTCCTTGTACCCTTCAACTTCACCAATTCAGTCTATAAACATACTCGATACTATACAGTATAGGAGGAATTCAATGGCGGGATATGGTGAAGGTGGAGGTATGAAGCGAGAACCACCGTAGATAGAAAAGAAGAGCCCAGATCCAACGGGCTTTGGAAGTCAAGAGCTACCGAGCGGGGTATATTTGGAGGCTCGGCAAGGAAGAGCATGGGACCGCGAGGAGGAGCTATCATAATGGTTGGGAGAAGGCTTGGCTCGGACATGAGTCGCAACAACCGGTAGAGATGGCTCGGAGCAGTTTCCACTTGCTCGAATGTGGTAAGAGCGGGAGGTTCCAGGAAAGTTAAACTCCGTAGTAAATCTTTGGATACTTTCCCATATTTCACTTACTAAAGCGGGAAGGCGCCCATTATGACTTGCCTTAAATCGGGGCGGCTGGGTTTCAAGCCTCATCTTGATGGACAAGGTAAAGCCATGCATATATATATCTCTTTGAAGCAAGGTACGCAATATTGACACTAGAATTCACTCAAAGTCCAAAGCCAATTAATTGACTTGGCGTCGGAGGTTCTTTGGCGCATACCCGCGGTGCCCAAAACTTTCGCGTTTTTCTTAATTCTTGCAGATCCACGGTGGTGCTAGGCGAAATTTAACCGTTTGTGGCGGAGCAAAATTGACATAAAGCGGTTTGGCTAGAAGGAGGCGGTCGAGTTTTTGCACTAAAACCATGAGCCTATTTCCAATAACCTGGCACACCATGCCCAAATAACAGCGTTAATCTTGCTTCTAAAATTGTTGCCTGAAAGACAAGAGGAAGAAATCACCCCAGGCGTAGCGGGGCCCCTCATTCACGGAGGATGACCCGGTATGGCCGATGAGCGTGTGGATCAACTCGCCCGGATGGAGGAATTGGTGCAATCCACTCCGCACGGCGCAGCGGAATGAAACCGGAGAGGATCAATAAATTTGTTGGAGGCTTTCGATGCCGCTCAAAACAACTCGGGCAAGTCGGGTGATTTGAATAGAGCCGCATCTAACTAGTCGAGCCGCGAACGAGGGAAGAGAGGCGGCGGCGAGAATGCATCGCTCACGGAAAAAGACCAGCGTCGAGGGCGGAGACCATTCTCGGAGGACAATGCGAGCCGGCGAAGGGCCGTGAAGATTTGGACTCCACGGATGAGTATACCCCGAAGGAGCGGACTGCGAAGCCATATCACCAAAAGCGAAGCATTATCACACTCTTGGAAGATCGGGCTAGCCAGGGGACTTGGCAAAGAGGGCGGGCGGAGATTGGTTCGGAGAGGTGGATGAGACACCGTTTGTGGGCGAAATCACGAGGGTTGATACCGGCGATTCTCTCCCCAAAGTTCACTCATGCGATGGCATAGGCGTCGCGGATCATATAATTCATTTTAAGCGAACCATGATCCCAACATGTATACCCCAACCAAGCGCGGCGTGATGTGCAAGGTGTTCGAGTCCGAAAGGTCCAACTTTGCTTTGGTTCAGCCGTTTGTCGTCATCTGCGTGGATTCTTTTCATCTGCCCGACTTTTCGACCCAATTAGCATCCGGTCGATAGTGAAGGACCGGATGATTTATTGAGGTTTAGCAGAGTCTCCGAGGGACTATATCCACGATTTAACGACATGAAGGTGGAAATTATGGATTGTCGGACGTAGTGGCATGCAACGCCTTTGCGTTACGGCACCAAAATTTATGACTACATGGTCGGAAGAAACCAGGGAATTGCAAACTTTACAAAGGCCCAAACTTTTGTAGTTTTGGAGGAGGAAGCGCTTGGGCGTACTGTGGCGGTTAAGGAAGGGCAATTGCGCCAGTTGGAGAAGAATACCGAAGTGATTCAGCCGTGGCTCCGGGATAATAGGTTCACAGAATATCCTGGGACAAAGAGATGGCCGGGTAGGAAAAGGTTTAACCAAGAATACGCGAGTAGGAGACAAGGCGAGCCCAGCGGGAAGAAACGGCGGGATGGTCGGATCGGGACCGTTTGAGAAAAATTGACCGTATCCCACCGGTTGGTGTACTTATGGAGCGATTCAAGTCCGGTGGCTGATCTACGAATTTGGACCGAAGAAGGATAATTGAAATGGTGTGTTTTCCACCGCGGCGAGGACCTTGCATGAGGAATGCCGAGCATTCAAGCGAGAAATGAAGAATTGCTGGCGGCTATTTGAGAAGCGGTTAGTTGAGGACCCGATAAATGGGGCCCGACGAAGCGGAAGGAATTCCACGGAAAAAAACAACGCCTCGCTTAACAATGTGGAGAATATAAGAGTCATTCATTCGATTCGACGGACGGCGTGTGGTGGAGAACGTAGGGAGGATAGGAGAGCTATCGCGGATCCCCATTGTACCGTCAAAGCGAAGATCCCGATATTGTGATTCCTGAGAGACGGTAGCACGATCTATCCCCACGAGGCATTGGTAGTGACCTTGGGCGTGAAGTATACGATGAAGAGAATTTTGGTGTGATGGGGCTTCGGCAAACATCATCTTCCTCACCATTGATCAAATGGGAATTCGATCGTCGATATCCAACCTACCGCAGCAACATTGGTAGGGTATGATGGCAATGAAAGCGTGGCAGGAAAATTGACTCGCCGATTCTAAAGAGTAAATGGCTAGCGAGATGATTGTGGTGGGCGCCCATCTGCGGCAACATGATTACGGAGTGGCCTTGGTTGCATTCCATGAAAGCCATACCATCTACTTACCATCGAAGATTAAATTCCGTCGGAGAAAGTGGAGGAATTGCTTGGAGACCAGTCGGCTCGGCTACTGTATGTCAGGCTCGATGGAAAAATCAAATAGCAATTACGGAGGCGGGGTGGCCCGTAGAAAAGATGGATGCTGAGGATCTTGAGGAGGTGCCACTAGATCCGGACCACCCGCGAATTACCAAGATTGGGACCGCAGTTGGACCCGGATCCGAACCCGGTGATCCATTGAGGACCACTGAAGACCTTCGCGTGGTCTACTGGATGACATCGGAATAGATCCAAGCATAATATCTCATAAATTGAATATGGATCCTTCACAAGCGGTTCGACAAAGAGGAAGTTAAGCCGAGTGGAACCAAATTATAAGCGAGGAAATTGCGAGTTAGTAAAAATGGGTTTGTCAAAGAAGTCCAGGTACAGGATTGGCTGCCAAGCGTGGTGGTGGTCGGAAGAAAATGGGAAGCCCGGGGTTTGCATAGATTTCCGAGTCTCAAACGCCCAAAGGATAGCTTCCCTTTGCCCAAGATTGATGAGATGGTGGATGCGACCGCGGCCAGAGATCCGAGCCATGGGCGCATATTGATTACAATCGATTTTGATGCACGGATGACCGAGAAAAGCGGCCTTCGTAATAAGCGGGAATATTTTGCTATAAGGTTATGCCGTTGGATTGAAAAGCCGGGCTACTTATCAAAGGTTGGTCAACAAGATGTTCGCGGGGTTCATGATAAGGAGGTCTACATCGACGACATCTTTGGTCAAGTCTATCCGCACACGATCATATCAGGCACCTCGCAAAGCCTTTGGTGTGCTGACGCGATCGAATGAAGTTGAATCCCACTAAATGCACCTTTGGGGTTGGTTAGGCAATTTCGGCTATCTGCGTGACGGAGGGCATTGAGGCTAATCAGTCGATCAAGCTCTGCTTCGACATGCGCCGCGAAAAACACGAGGTGCAGAGATTAAATGGGAGAATAGCGGCCTTGAGTCGATTTATTTCAAGGTCGTCGACGTGCATTTCATTCTTCCGCTAAAGGAAACAAGGGCTTTGTGGGGGGAAGAATGTGAACAACGTTCAACGAAGGTGTGCGAGCTCTCTTATTTCTCCAAACCGAAACCGGGAGAGGCGTTATATCTGTATTTGTCGGTTTGGATCATGCGGTCACTTCGGTGTTGGTTCGAATGGAAGGAAAGGAAGCAGCACATTTACTATGTCACCGAACGGCGGATCGCGGAAACCGTATGCCTTCATTGAAAAGTTGGCCTTGCTTCGTGTCGTCTGGAAGTTAAGCCCGTACTTCCAATGCCACAAAATTACAGTGGTGACCTCATATCCCTCGGGCGGCGCTTCATAGTCCCAATATTTGGAAGGATGGTTGGTGGGCGTTGAGGCGAGTATGGGATAGAGTACCGCCCGCGAGCAATGGAAGTCTTCGCGATTTTGTAGGGGAGTTCCGCAGGCGGCCGCACCACCGCTAGCTGGCTGAAAGGTTAGAGAACCGAGCGGCCGGACATGAACTTATTTCAAAGAAAGCGTCGGCGTGAAACAATTTAAGCGAAAATAGAATCACCGGGAACTTCACGTGGATGGGTCTTATTTCCGGGGCGAGAATCATCTTGTCGACCCGATGGCTTAGTAATGGAAGCGGCGCTTCATTTGGATTTCCAGCGTTGAACAATGAATCGGAGTACGAGGCTTTGATTGCTGAAATTAACTTGGCTGGGCGGGCCATGACTAATGGCATACAGCGACTCCCAATTGATCGTAAGCCAAGTGAACGGTGACTATACAGCGAAGGACGAAAGAATGATCGCGTATTTGGAGTTAGTCAGAAAGCTGGTTGCAACTTTTGAACATTTGAACTCGGTCCGTAGAACGCGGCGGCGGCATGCGCGCGACATTGGGTTGACAGCGCGCGAAAATGTCGGAAGATTCCCGGAATTCCGCCGAGCCAAGTATCGATATTTACGCCATGAAGGAGAGCGAGGAGTTGATGAATATAGATGAAATTGGCAGGGGTGGATGAACCCCATTATGGAATATCTCCCTTCGGAAGCTACCCAAGATGCGGAGGCTCGGAAGCTCGAACTTATATCCGTTCGGTATTCGTGGTGGGGAAAGTTATACGAGGCGGTGTACCGTGGGCCACTTCAGGTGCTTGAGCGGTAAAGATTGCATAAGTGCTTGCTGAAATACATGAAGGACATTGCGGAAACCACTTCGGGAGGGCGATCCTTAGCGTAAAGCTATGTCAAGGGTTATTGCAACTATGCGGAAAGATGCGGATTACTCCGACATTGTGATAGGTGCCGCGTTTTGCCCCGTCAGCATCGCCGCTGAGGAGTTGACGGTTTGTCGAGCCCATGGCCTTTATGCAATGGGGTGCGGATATTATGGGACCTTACCCTTTGCTGCTGCATGGCGATTCATCCTTGGCCACAGGATTACGCAAGTGGGTGGAAGCAGAGATATATTCCGGCGTTGGACCGACTTGGAAGGCGGCGAATCGATTAGTTAAGTCAATTAAGTCAATAGCACCGACTTGTCAATTAAAACTAAATTGAGCGCTCATTTCCAACAATTTCGTAAGGAAATAAAGGCAAGACATTCATTGACAATTTAAAGTTTATACAAGTGGCGGATGTACGTCGAACAAAAAGAAAAACAAAAAGAAGAAAAAATAAATTCTAGTCGAGGCCCGTCGGCGTTACGCGCGCAGGGAGGTTTGGAGGCTGGACTGCCGTTCGAAGCAATCTCATGCCTCTTCGAAGGAATCGTTGATTCGGCGAAGTCACGAGGAGTTCTAGTTGGTTCACGGAGGGCATCTCCTTCATCCGTTCATCTTCCCCGGTGATCTCCATGTCCTCTTGGCCACCATCCTCTTCGCCGTCGTCGGGTCGGGAGTGACCCGATCTTCCGTGCCGGCGCGAGCGCCATGATCATGTCGTTGGTGTTTTGAGGATGGCGTCGATGGTCGCCTTTTGTATATGTGCTTTTGGCTCGGGGCCATGCGAGGCACGCAACCGCCTCTCCCGGCTGGCATGGTGAGTCGAGGCTTCCAAACCCCGCCGATCGCTTTTGGTGGCCTCCGACCACTTCCTTTCCGGTGGCGATTCCGATTCAGCGTGGCACGGGTCGCATAGACCCTCCTGGACCAGTAGCCTTTCCGCTTTGTCGGTGGGGGCATCTTGAAGCGATTGCCTCCGGCGTAGAGGTGTATCTTCTCTTCGGTTTCATGTAGAAGAAATACAAAAAGTGGCCATGTTGATTTGTAGGCGCACCGATTGGGCGATGAGTCACAACAAGTATCGCCGGTTTTGGCATAAGTTGCCTTGGCGCGATCTTCGTAGAAGTTCAAAGACCATGTTAATGATGTGGTGGAAGGGAGTCGAGCCCATTTTGAAGGCGATCTCACCGTGCAGATCCATCCGTCGCGTGTGCGGCTCTACAGGGTTGGGCGGATAGCTTAATTTGGCTTCGGCATGTCGAACCTCTCTAACGACATATGTCGCTTTGTTTGAAGAAGGTATATGGTTTGATTATCACGAGTCGCATGGTTATCGGTCCGGACCTATTGCCGTTTGGGCCGATACCACTAATCTTGGGGTTGGTTGGGGTTTCTACGTTAGGTTTGTGCCTTGCTCGGTGAGGGTCCCGAAGGAGGAAGCGCCCCGGTTTGAATTTTCCTAACTAATTGTTCATCAACCGCCGGATCGGATCAGGGATTCCATCGTTGGAATGAGATAAGGATTGAGAAACCTTTAAAGGCTAGAAGATTGGAATCGACTCGAGGCTAGATCGGGTGGTATAACCGGAAATGGTGAAGTCGGCTGAAACCGAACCGGAAGCGGGATTTCAAGACGCAAAACTTCGCAATCTCGTAGAAATTGTGGAGGTGTTCGCGTGTCGAGTTGTGCTTTCGAGCGGTCTTAGGGTTGGAGAATCACGATCGAAGTTTTGGTGATGGAAGCGTTTGGGGAGAGCAAAGTTGAGGTTGCGGCGGAGTTTTGAAACAAAGGAAATGAGGATGAAGAGTTGGAGATAAAAAGGGTTTTGCGGTTGGACGGTTGTGGCGAAAGGTTGCGTCGGAGTTAGATTTGAATGAACGGTTATGATGTGATGTACCTTTTGCGTTCACATCGTGCCATACGTCGCGGTAGGTAAAGCGGCGGCGAATGTCGAGGAAGGATGTTTGATTTTCCCCATGCAATAAAAGCGTTGAGAATATTTGATGAAGCCATAGTGTTGGCAATATTCGGGTCACTTTTCGACTGGCTGGTGTATAGGAGGAATTCCAATTTGGCAGGGGTAAGCGATGAAGGTGGAGGTATGAGCGAGAACCACCGTAGATAGAAAGAAGAGCCACGAGATCCAACGGGCTAGCGAAGCAGAGCTAGCGAGCGAGGTATATTGGAGGCAGCGAGGAAGAGCATGGGCCGAGGGAGGCTATCATAGCGTGGTTGGAGAAGGCTTGGCTCGGACATCGAGGCCGGGCAGCGGCGGGTAGAGGGTTCGGAGCAGTTTCCGGCTCGAATGTGGTAGGCGGGAGGGTTCAAAAGGAAAGTTCTCAGTAGTAAATCTTGGATACTTTCCTATATTTCACTTACCAAACTGGGAAGGGTATGACTTTAAATCGGGCGGGGTTTGAAGCCACTCATCTTGATGAACAAGGTAAAGCCATGCATATATATATCTCTTGATGACAGCAAGGTGCAATCTGACAACTAGAATTCACTCAAAGTCTGAAAGCCGATTAAGCGACTCGGCGTCGGAGGTTCTTTGGCGGTACCACCGCCCCAAAAACTTTTTTCTTAATTCTTGCAGATCCACGGTGGTTGGGGAAATTTTTGTTTGTGGCGGAGCAAAATTCGACATAAACACTATCAATATATATATATATATATTATATAAGGTGAGTATATACATAAGATGTAAATAAGATTTCTCAAGTATTGGATTTATAATTTCGAATCTATAAGATAAAAAAAAATTCAATATATAATATAGATGTGTTTATTTTTATTAAATCATACCCTTACCTATTATTTTGTTTCAAGTGAGCATATAAGAACGAAGATTTACATATAGTTTTACTTATGAACCATATATAATACAAAAATATTATTTTAAATTATATAGCTCATATACGCTGATTTACAATTACATATTATTTTATTAAATATGGATAAACGTATAATATTTATTAATTTTTTATTCCTCCTTTTATTGGATTTAGTGTGGATTAGATGATGCTAGCCTTACAATAGCTCAACATACACTAATTATGTAGTCTAGGATATCACCTTTGATATATATTATATTATTTACTTTATTTATTTGGTTGTACGGTAAACCATAATGTTGAGAACTGATCAAATTTTTCTTTATAAAAATTAAAATTTTAATTTTTTTTTTAACATGCCTAGTCTGAAAAATTCCCTAAAAAATAAAAATGCTTAGGAAAAATGTTTGCTGTGACGGCCATTACAGAGGAAGAAGTTGTCGGTCCAAATGCCGACAATGTTTCTCACTTGCCATTTCTTAATTCTTATGTTGTCGGTCTTTTGTCCCCTACGACTTCACCAATTGAGTTTATAAAAATACACCCAACACGAAACATTATACATACATATGTGAATATATGCGAGGCATGGTAGAGTGGGATTGAGGTTAGCATGACGCTTTGCTATTGAATTTTCAGTTTGCAATGTGAACACTTCGCATTCAAAAGCAGCAGCTCTTTCAATATTCCCATTTTTTTTTTTTTTGAAAATGAAGAAAAAAAATTAGAAAATGTAGACCATGCTCTTGGCTTGTGCTGCTGCCAAGTGTGATGATGATATTTATTTAGCAATTTAAGACTGGGCATGCAAAAAGCTCTATTTTGTCGTTTGTTGTATGACGCTGTCAAGTGCCATTCTTATGGCTCCACGTGGAGAGCGAGGGCTATAGCATCTGCGTCTCCTTTTCTATTTTTTTTGTTAATTTAGAAGGTTGCGATGCTCAAAATTCAAGCAAAACTAATTCAAACTCATATATAAGTAAGTAACAATCTGATAAAATGTACCCAAAAAAAATAAAGAAGAGACAGAGAATTATGTCATGGATTTAATAAAATTATGAATATGAAAAAATTTTCCAATCGATAGGGGTGTCATCGATCGGTTTTGATCGGTTTTAGTCGGTTCGGTTTTTAATCGAAATTTTACGGTCGGAAGGTTTTTAACCGGTTTTTAAATATATCGAGGTTTTCGGCGGTTATTTGCTTTTGGTTTTTATTATATATATATTTATAAAAAATTAATAGAATATAATATAAAATATATATAATAAATACAATAAAATAAATAAGTAAGATAAATAATCTAAAATTAAATAAAAATTTAAATATATTATTTAAATAATAAAAATAAAATATTTTTTATATAAGTTAACTTAATTTATTTATAATAAAATAAAAAATAAAAATAAAAATTAGGTTTTCTTTTCGGCGGTTTTGAAAATCGCACTAAAACCGACCGTGTATAATATATGGCGGTCGGTTAACAATCGTACGCCAGCGATTACCGAAAAATTGGTTTTTCACGGTCGGTCATTCGATTACATGGTTTTGGTTTTGAACACCCAATCTGATATAAAGTTGGAAAATTTATTCGTATTTTTCGTTTTATTGAATCCATGAGATAGCATGGGATAACCCTCTGGCCTCTGTCTCTTCTTTATTTTTTTTTTCCCCATATTTTATCAAATAAATATTAGCATTGTCAACCATAAACTCAACAAACATTACTATTACTTACATATGAGTTTGAATTAGTTTTGCTTCAATTTCGAAAGCATTGCAACCATTTAATTCGAAAATTTGCAAAAATCATCACCAGACGGATGGATAATATTGAAAAAATAAATAAATAAAGCACTACTTATAATATGGTTTAAGAAAAAAAAAAACTTTAGAATAATATGTCTATAATTTAGGGACCTATAAAGCTATTAATTACTCCTAGTTGGGAAACAAAATTTGTAAACATATTTGTACCTGGTAGCATTACTTCTTATGGATTAATTAGGGCTGAAGTTAGATGCCATTTGTTGATTAATACAGTCAAAACATAGCAAGTTTTTTTTTTTTTTTAAAAAAACCTCATTTATTAATCAACTTAGAGCTTGTTTGATAATAAAGTTGTTTTTTTATTTTTAATTTTTTTTCTCTTAGGTTATATGTTATTTGATTAGTTTAGAAGTTGATTAGAGTTTATTAAATATTAATTACACTATTCAATTAAAAAAATATGAAGGAAAATGAAAAACACAAATAAAAATGAAAACACTCTGACACTTTTAAAGTGTTTTTATTTTCTGTTTGTATTTTTATATTTTTACTCAATTGAGTAGTTTTAAAGTGTTTATTTTTTGTTTATGTTTTTATATTTTTACTCATTTAAATAATCTAACATTTAACAAACTCCAATCAATTTCTAAACTAACTAAATTACAAGAGGAAAACACTAAAAAAAAAAAAAAACAATCATATTATCAATCGGACCCTTAATGTTTGAGAAATAAAAGATGTTGAAGTCCTGTTTAAGTTATAAATAATTTTGAAAGTTCAATACTACGTCAAATAAATATTGGTCCAATTATATAAATATATATATATTTAACGTGATAGACATTACATAAAAATTCAACTAAATTTTTTTTTAAAAAACGAATCCAAAATGATAGGAAAACCCAAGGATTAAAAAAAGTAACACAGTTTTCTCAAACTAAAAGAGTTTCCAACATTTGCAATGGAATTGAAGAAAATAGAAAATAGTACTCCATGGTTTGTTTATTCAAGTGAGAGCAAGACAAATTAATGCAACTTTTGAAGAATGCCTTGATTATTAAGGCAGGCAGGTGCATCAATTCACAAAAATGTACAAATTGCGTAAAGAAAGCTGCAACTACAATGATACAATATATACGATATTAAAGCCACTTGGTGAAATTTTAGGAAGCTTCTTAAATGTTATTTTCCAAAAAAATTAGATGACTTCTTGCCATTGGAAGTATTCCATATCTACTGCCTCGTTTATTTGTTTGTATTCATTCAAGTTTTCTCTCTTATTCTTCGTTTGGGAAAGAGTAAATAAGTCAATTTGGTCGACATGGTCATACTGCTTTTCATTCTTAGGCCTACAACTCTTGCTTTATTGATATTTCATCGTGTAACAGACATCCCCACCATACCATCAATAACCTTTTTAACGTTGAAATAATTAAAACAAAAAGTATGAAAGCAAACAAAATCAAATTAATTGATTTGAAGGAAGATTATTAGCACAGGTCAACAAATCAAATATTATAACCATCCCAACAAACTAGACATGTTACTATCCCCGGACCATACGTACAGAAAATCTAAGTTGTATTATTCACTCCGTGAAGAAAAAAAAAAATTTCTGCAATTTGAGAAGGCTGCTTCTTGTAGGGGCTCTCTATGTGAGGGAAACTCCCCTCTTTCGATCAAACTCCAGACAGGAGTGTGTTGAAAGGAGCCCAGCAAAGCCCTTCAGCAGACAGCCTTCAACTGCACACGGAGACTTAGAAGCATTCAAAGGTGAGTTATGTCTTGACATTTCCATGCAGTCATCTGCACTAACATTATTATTATTATTATGCTCCCAATTTGCTGGTATGTATGACCTCAACCTACTTCTCTTTATGCTCATTACCGGATTTAGGTTTGTGCTGTCGGGGAAGATGTTAATTAAGGAAAGAAAACAAAATCATACAAGCGCAAGAATTCTGAAAAATCTACCTAAAAAAGAAAGATGAGTGTTAATATGGATTTTTAGAGGGCACATCCAACAAGAAGAATAAATAATTCAATAAGTAGAGAGTGGCAACATGCTTATTAAAAAGATTTGCATCACTGGTTGAATAACTAGAACTAGGTAAAGAACCTTTTTAATAGCGAAAATCTCTCACCATAATTTGTAGCTGTGTCATGAGCTTGAAAAGCTCATAAAAAATTGATACCCTGTCAAAAGAGCAGAAGGAAATTAGCTTCTTGAAGGTAATGAATAAACGACCATACAATATTAGAAGACTACAAGTTTCAAGCAAGCAAATTAAATGGAATTACGGAAGACAAGGATGTATCTCTACAAACACATTGATCTACTGCCAAACTTAATTGTAACTTGTAGTTCTTGATGCAAACCTTGCATTCAGTCTGGACTCTTATCAGTTTTGAAAGCTGATCCAATCCCTGCTTTGAGTAATTAGACAGTTGGAAGTCATCATTTTGTCCGTAACCTTCTTCCCCAGTTTCCTGATCTGATATCTGCAAAAGTTCAGAAATCAACCAAAATTGACTACCTATGGCTCACTTTTATCTAGAACCATCTTTAAGTAATGAAGTACTCTATTTCGGGGAACTAAAAGGTAAAGTAATAGTCATATCTCAAAACACGACCAACCACTACCAGCATTGGAAAGAAAGATGGGTATGCCCAAAGATGTCGTTACTCTAGCCGAATCTGATAGAGACATTCAATCAAGCTCAATGCTTTACTCAACCATCAAATCAATCACGTTAAAAAAACGTCTATATTCTTCTTTAATAGTTAACGATACAGATATTCAAATTCATTCAGTAATTAGATGAAAAAACAATACCCAGAACAAAAACGCAATTCCACACACATTACCTCACGTTTTCTCAGTAAAGATTTATTTTTTCCTTTAAAAAGCAAAACAGCATTGAAAAAATGAACTGCCTTTCGCGTAATTTATCTAAATCCAACAAGAATAACACACAACCCAGCTAAAATTCAATGAATGAAAAGGAAATTTCAGCTAGAAGCTCGTCAATATTGTTCTTTGTAAGTACAAAAATCAAAGATCCACCATCTCAATAACCAAAAGAAAAAACTTTCAGAAAATGGAACTCAAACAAGTAATCTAAGAAATCAAGAAGAACTAAAAGGGTGTGAATGGATTACCACAGAATCACCGATGAGCCACAAACAAATCCTAACGATTGGACCCCGACAGATCCATGAAAATACCAGCCCCAGCCCGCCCGCTTGTCCTCATAAGCCCCAGTCCGACCAAGTCCAGCCCAGTAAAGCCCAGTCCGCCTCAGCTCAACCTACCCAAGCCCGGCCCCCTCCTAAGCCCAGGAAAGCCCAAAACCCAAAGAAAAACAGCCCCAGACTCGGCTCACCTTATCTCAGCTCAAACCAAGTGAAGCCCAGACCGGCCTTAGCCTAGCAAAGCCAGGCCTCGCCCTCAGCCCCGGAGAAGCCCGTCCCAAGCCCACACTCTAAGCCCGGCCCCCGAACCCCTAGTGCCAAATTCCAAGCTATGCCCCAGCCCAAGCCACCAGCCCCCGCCCTAGCCCGCCCCAGCCCAAGCCCAAGACCATCCTAGTGAAGTCCAGCCCCGTTATCCAGGCCAAGCCCAACCTATAGAAGCACTGCCCACGGCCTAGCCCAGCCAAGCCCAAACCCGCCCCACCCTAGAGAAGCCCGAACACCTACCAGTGAAGCCCTGCCCCAGCCCCAATCCAAGTCCCGAGACTAGCCCCAGCCCAATTAAGATAAGCCCAACTAAGCACAATCTCGTAAGCCTTACCCAGCCCAGAAACAGTCCGGTCCCGCCCCAGCCCAGAGGAGCCCGAAACTCAAAGTAGAACAGCCCATCAAAACTCGGCACAAAGCCCAAACCGAGCAAACCGAGCCAGCCCCAGGCAAGCAAAGGCCGGCACCGCCAGCCCCAGCCCACATTCCAGGCCCTCGCCCAGTGAAGCCCGACCCCAACCCAACCAAGTCTAAAGATGGCTGCCCAAGCTAACCCAGCCACGTAAGCAGCTGGCCTAGCTTCGCCCCAGCCCAGCAAAGCTCAGCCACCATCCCAACCCAAGCCAAGTGAAGCCTAGGCCGGCCACTCCATAGCCCATAAAAACCAGGCCCCGATCCAACCCAAAGAAGCCCTGCAGCAGCCCAATGAAGCTCGACCAGCCAAGCCCAGCCCAGTACCGCCTTAGCCGAGACCAGCAAAGCCCAGGCCAGCAATGAACGGCCCATAACCCAAGAAAGGCCCAGAAATGTCCAGACCCGCAAGCTCGGCTACTCCCTAGCCCATAGAAGCTAGGCCGATCTAAGCCAGAGAAGCCCAGTCAGCACTTACCTCCCAGAGAAGCCCGACCCAGCCCCATTCCAAGCCCAATCCCAATGAACCCATTGAAACCCCAGGCCAGCGATGCACGGCTCCAGCTCAAGCCCAAACCCAAAGATGACTAACCCAGCAATGCCGGGCCCCGATCCAACCAAAGAAGGCCGACGAGTACTGACCCGCCTCACCCCCGATCCAACCTTCTTTACTGACCCGCCTCACCCCAAAGAAGTCCAGGCCCAGCCCCCCACCAGCCCAAAGAAGAAAAGTACTATTTGCTTTAAGGACCGACCTCATGATTACCGCATGCTATAGCCAACAAAGCTATTCCAACCTGTTGGTATGTATAATAAATAGTCATATTTACATGTAATTATAGAACTTTTGAACTGTATTTACCTAAGTTGAATGGATATGGCACTTTCTACATCCCATACTACGTCATTTCCTGCACGAGTCTCTATGTTCAAGTTTTACAGTTCACAAGTTGGAAGATTAATTCGTATTTTCTCATTTTTATTGAATCCATGAAATAACCCTCTATATCTTCTTTATTTTTTTCCCTACATTTTATCAAATAAATATTAGCGTTGTCATCCATTTGCTTGAATTTTGAAAGCATCGCAACCATTTAAATAAAAAATTTGCAAAAATCATCTCCAAACAGATGGATAATATTGGAAAAACCAAAATGCCACTTATAATGTGGTTTAAGGAAAAAAAAATTTAGGGACCAAAATGTAATATGTCTATAGTTTAGGGACCTATAAAGCTATTAACCTTACTTGGGAAATAAAATTTGTAAACATATTTGTACCTGGTAGTATTATTTCTTATGAATTAAGGCTGAAGTTAGATGCCATTTGTTGATTAATAAAGTCAAAACGTACAGGTTTTAAGAAAGAAACCACATTTATTGATCAACTTAATATTTGATAAACAAAAATTGTCAGAGTTTTATTTAAATTACAAATAATTTTAAAAGTTCAATACTATTGGTCCAATTGTGTGTATATATATATATATATATGAATATAGTTAATGTGATAGACATTACATAAAAACTCAACTAAATTGCCTTTAAAACGAATCTAAAATGATAGGACAACCCAAGGATTAAAAAAAGTAGCACAGATTTCTCAAACTAAAAGGGTTTCCAACATTTGCAATGGAATTGAAGAATAGTACTTCATGGTTTGTTTTTTCAGTGAGAGCAAGACAACTTAATGCAACGTTTGAAGAGTGCCTTGAATATTAAGGCAGGCAGGTGCACCAATTCAAAAAAATGTACAAATTGCGTAAAGAAAGCTGCAACCACAATGATACAATATATACGATATTAAAGCCACTTGGTGAATTTTTATGAAGCTTCTTAAATATTATTTTCTTCCAAAAAAATTAGAGGACTTCTTGCTATTGGATGTATTCCATATCTACAACTTCGTTTGTTTGTTTGTACTTGTTGATAAGATTTGAGAGCGAGTAATCTGTGATCACTCCATTCAGCCAAAAACCCATTACATTACTCACACGAGGAAGGAAGAGGTGGGTCAGGCTTCTAAGGCCTGGCTTTCATTTCAATTTACAAGTAATTGTCAAAAGGGGAAAAAAATGGAAATGATGACATGCACACTCTACAAGTACAACAAATGGAACACAGTAAACCACAGCATGCATATGGTATTCATAAAGTAGTACGTAGAAATATCAGAAGCTATAACTAGCCAGATGCTGGAACTTGGCCAAAGAAGACAAATTTGCCTTCTTTCATCAGACTTCAGCAGAATGAAGGAGAGGAGAGTTGTGTCCATCACCAATATTTCTGGAAAATTGAACTGGCTCCAGAGCAGGATCTCTATATGCTGCAGTTAGTTTTTCATAAAACTCACCCATTGCAGGATCATTCTGGTCCTCTCTATCTTTCTTCACCAGGCACTGCATAATATAAAACAAGTGTACCATTCAGGACATTCCTTGTATATTTGATAGAGAAAGAGACGGGGTTTCATATTAGTAATGCCTCAATGTACCTCAACAGGATAAACTTTGAATATTGGTAAGAATCGTTGTCGGCAGTACTCATTGAATAGAAGTGTTAAGATTGGAAGAGGAATAGTCAAAGAGGATGCCAAGGGAAGCTTTTTCAGCCCAAACATACCAATCGCAATAACATGCATCAGTACCAAAGAAAAAATCATTGAGTTGTGCACTATTGGCCAAAACTTTCCACCAGTTTCGTACTTGGATGAATAGACATTCAATAGCTGTAGAAAATAATGTAACAACATCAGTGCAATGCTCAATTATATAACGAGTATCATACATGCTGCAAATGGTCCATCCTTGTTTTGTAATTTTTTGTCTACATCTAAGACAGCAGATCAAGTACAAGATAACAAGAAAAATGACATTTAACTAACCTGGTTGCGATAGATGATGTATCCCATACAATAGTAAACTAAGAGGAATGGTAGAATTAGTGGAGCTAAGAAAAAGTATGTCACACCAAGGAGTCCAAAGAAGAGAATCTTGGGAATTCCGCTATGATAAGGAGTTGATGGCACGTCAAATTCATCACTTGATTCTCCAGCAAATAGTCGTTTGAAAAAACTGCAAATCAAGGGAATCAATCGAAAGAGTTCTGACGATAGACTGGTCCAACCTGATGTCACTACATAAGCAATGAAAAATGACGCCTGCACCCAAATTTCAGAACATATGTCATATTCTCAACCATGGCAAGAATGGTAGGTGGCTAGGACTAATCATATTTTCTGTAGGCTACAGTAGTAACTACACATCTAATTCTTGTTTTTGCTTGTTCATTTATTTAGATAGATCCAAAATAATAAAAGAAGAAAAAAAAAAAAAAAGAGAAAAAAACCTCACCTGTGAGGGAACTGCTTCAGCAAGTATACTTGGAATCTTTTTAGGCTCAAGAAAGACATTAACCTGATAGAGAGCTGACCCTGATAGTACATTGGCAAAGAAAATGTTCCATACAGTAAACCATAATACTTTTGTACATGCACTTTTTTCTATCTGACTGAAAGAGATGTACCCTTGCACAGAAGATAACATTATCATGATGGGCGGCACTAAAGATAAGAACAACTGAAGAATAAGACTAGGAAGATATCCAGTTATGACTTGACTGACAACAGCTCTGCAACACAAGAAATACAATAATTTTAGTATCACGGGAAGTTCTGTATAATGGTGGCTTTTGAATACTTAAATTTTTCAATTTTCAATTCATCCCACTTCAGAACAAAAGATTGTGGCAGAATCAACTAATAATTACACACTATTAATGCAAATAGAAGTAGATGGGAAGATATAAAGATGCTTGGCCAATTCCCTCACACCCAAGGAGAAGAATGAAAATAAAAGGACCAAAATGAAACAAAAAAGTTTCTATACGAAGATCACCTAATATCTACACATGTAATATCTCTGGCATTTTTAACTTTAGAAGAAAAAGAATCAGTGAAGTAAATTTTCCACTTACAGTTTCAGAATGCCTTTCAGAAAAGGGAACCAGATTTCCAACTGGTCAAGATGAGTAAGACCTTGCACTATTACAACAGGTATGAGGAATAGAATGGTAAGAGAAACACATGCAACAACCACCAATATGTTGAATATCCATCTCTTTAGGAATGATGTAGAAAAGAAAGGCCAGTGAACATCATTGGGTTCAGGAGCTCGCTCAGCAATCCACTGTGTGGGATTGATCCCTTGTGGTATGTGCAAAGCTATTGCAGCACCAAGTCGTGACTTGAATGAAACAAATGCAGCCGGAACTTCCTGCTCAATTACAAAGTTTTAAGCACTGTTTCTGGCATCACATGCTATCTTCATATAAAAATCTCTTGTTAGCTGTAGGAGAAATCATTTGGAAGATGGAATGAATTATGTGCTACATCACACATGTAATTATTTTCTCAAGTCACCACTAAAAGAGCAGTGTGGAAGACAAAAAATGAGCTCTCTACCAAATTGGATTAGCACATTCAATCTATTCTTAGTGACATATGTCTCATAATACATGTCTACTACTTAGAACAATACACTTCATTAACATGCTTTGATTTGGAGCTTTTTACGCCTTTTACTTTTATATTCACAAGGAAGGCCACTTCACCCTTAATCCTTGATGAATGTGCCTAAATATAAACTTTCAAAAATTAAGTTTACATTAAGTCATAAACACTATTAACCCAGTAGAGGTATTGAAGGAAGGATTTTTATTGTACTGGCATTCTTTCATATGCTATATCCTATTACATTAATCTATTATAGAGATAAGAACAGCAAATACCTTTACTAATGAAGTTTGCTCCATTCTCAGATTATCCTCCAAGTCTTCCAGTCTCTTTTCATAGTGATCTAAAACATCAATTTTGCGTCCAAATATCCCCAGAAACCCATCACGTCTAAACCTTTGTCCAGATTGAGTTGTAAGTTTTAGATTGGCTAGCTTTTTGTACGTGCTCTCTGCATCACTCTACAAAAGAAAAAATAAAGTGGTCATTTGAGATCCAACCTGGTTAAACAAAGAATTTATCAATATAATATTAAAGTATTTAAGGAAAAGAAACCATAATTTCAAAGTTATCTACTACAATGTGCACAAGAACTTTCAGTTTGCAATAATTTTATCACTTTTCTAGGTCACTAAAGTATATGGTATACACATCAGAAACAGACTAATTCCTCCACGAATTGGTGTAGAAAAATATTAAAAGAAAAAAAACTGATAAAGCAGTATAAAGTATTCATGTTCCAGTAAAGAGGATAATCATCGACAGTTAATGAATGATTTAAAGGTTCATCACTAGTCAACCCCATGAACTAAGTCCTATGTTATGACAGTAATTGACTTCAATATAGCAACTCTAAGTTCTCAAGATATCAAGCCATTGCTGATATTATGATATACCAGTCCATCAAATCTTGATTCCGGAAGAACTGTTTTCAAGTGTTGAGCTATATCAGGGAAATAATATTTTGATTAGATATAACCTGATATCACCTCCATTGCCCAAATAAAATCTTATTCCACATGGATATGTCAATGATTAGCATATGAAACTCAACTATCATTTAACATGAATACCTTTGCTAAAATTGTGAGGAAGGTGAGGGTAAAAATAGAACTAGTATAGAACTGTATGCAAATTGCTTACTATGAGACCTTGAAGTTTGTTGGTTCGACGGACTACTGTATGTGAAAGATAAGTGGAAGGATGATACTCCGTAAAAAAACTCTCTACAGTTTCACTACAATTTCTCTCAGGTGAAATAGGAATACTTCGAACAAGTATCGTGAATTGATGAGCCTGAGGTTTGGATGAGTAGAAGTAGGCCACTCGCTTTGAAGAAATATAAAAGTACTCCTGCAGATCACATAGTCAGAAGCTTCAAATTGCTGGTAGTTCTTATGGTTCTCTAAAGCACCAATGTGGCATTACCAGAACAAACAGAAACAGGATATTACTTACACTATAAAGAAGATAGCAGACAACTCCAGTAAAAACATATGCTGCACAAAAGTGAATCCATAACCTTGAGAAAGGCCAAAGTTACTAATCAGGGTCTCTTCACTAACAATTCTGCTAAATGCTCACTTAAGGATAATTTAAATTTAAACAAACATGGAGAGTTTGAGATACTAGTCATCTAGTCACCTAATACCAACCTGTTTGAGCCAACGTCGACATTTGAAATACTGAATGAATCTAAAGACTTGTTGGGCAAATCAGAAAAGTCCTCACTAAGCTGGTTTCCCAGATAATTAACCGGTATAAGAATAAAGACTCCAACAACCACAGCAAAGGCAAACACTCTCAAACTGCAATGAACGCAAAATTGCAACAGTATTCAGCTCGTAAAACAATACTAATAATCAAAAAAGAAAAAAATCAGACTCGTATATACAACTTAACCGAGCATTACTTAACAGCAGAATACTAGCTCTCAAGTTCATGTCTGCTATCTTTCAATTTACTTCCTACGAAAAAAGTAAGAATTTTTATTTATAATATTTTTTTTTAAAAAGATAATAATAATAAAAAAGCTAACTAAGGTATACAATTGTGGGCATGGAAGTCCTTGGTTTCTCAGTTAGCTACCCAACACAATTTTAGACTGAGGATGCAGCTAATTGTCTACGCCAAAGACATTTCAAGAGCAAAGAGCTTTTAATTCTTATGCAAAAGGACAGCCTACTGGGGTTAATAGATGAAACTCAGCAAACCTGAAAACGAAAATACGCATGAAAACCACAGCATCCAAGCCCAAAGTGGACAAGAGTTGGTCTTCAGAGGGTTGCCATGCCCTTCTGACCCAACCCGCAGTTGGTAACAGGCTTTCAAAGTTGAAGTGACCCGTTCGTTGAGCTTCTCCTTCGGCAACCAAACGCGGCGCATAGACGCGGACATTGCCTGGCTGCTTCCGGAGAATAGAGTAGAGAGTGAAGAATAACAGACAAAGGCCGAGATTGATCCCGACGGAGGTCAATAGAGCCGAGAGAATCATCTCTCTATTTTTCTCAGTAGGCTGTTTGGTGAGAGAGAAAGAGAAAAGAGGAATAGTAGGTGAAAGCGAATGAGATATGAACAGCCAGCCAAAAAGAAGTTGATGCTGCAAAATGAGAGCTTTAAGCTTTGTTGTGGGCCTGCTCTGTACATGTCCGTTGCTTGCTTGGAGGCTTGGAAACAAGGAAGCTCACTTCATTTGGGTTCCGCAGTCGGTGCTTTCGTTGGAACCGACCTTGATGGACACGAATTGACGATACTGCCCTCCATTGCATATGTTGTCTCCCGTCTATTTGGCCGTTATCTGGCCTTTTCGGCGGATCTTGAGACGTTGGTGCCTTTAGCATTCTTTTGGTGATTTTCGAGTCCACTCTGTCTTGGCCCACAATTTAACTTTTGACTCACATAAATTTAAAAAATACAATAATAATAATAATAAATAAATAAATAAAAATAGATAAATTAGGGTTTTTTGGATGTGCCTTTAGTGTTTTTTTTTTTTTTTCCTAATAGCGTTTTTTATTTTTAACACTTCAATAACAAAGCACTTTATTTTTTATGACAAATTATAAAAAATACTTTAAAAATATCTAATAAAGTTTAATTATTTGATTGAAAAGTATTTAAAATTGTGATAAATTATTAAAAAATAAAACTTTTTGACTAAATCAAAAAAAATAAAAATAAAACCTAACTGAATGAGGGATGGAATTTTATAAATAAAATTGAAATATTTTAAAGTTTTCTAAAAAGCATTTGTAGTGTTATTTTTATAAAAGAAAAAAATACTTTAACTTTTTTTTTTACCAAATACGATTCAAAATACGTTTTTCATAAAATAAAAGCTTTTATGTTTAAAAAAAAATGCACATTCAAAAAGAGGATCTTTAAACTGATTAATTAAAGATAGTTTATATTAGAATTGAGGAGATAAAGAGATAAGTTGGGCCGGACTTTAGGCTTGAATTTTAATCCAATTATCGGGCCTTATACGATTCGGCCCAATATGTCGAGCTTTGGGCCAGGTTATTGTCTGGCTTTTTGTTACTTTTAAATTCACTAAAATTAAATTTCGCAGCTTTGACTCTAATTTTAGCCGAATACAGTATTTGTAATGCAAAGGTGAATAAAGTTTTTGACGAATATTCTCCAAATCCACTCATCTAAAAAGAAGCAGTGCACGTAAACTTCATACACCCACATTGATTTCAGCCAACAGAATGCTCACACTTGTCAAGCATCTATCGCTCTCCGCCGTTTCTTGTAGTGTGAGATTATCATCCCTCATTCTTGATCCTTCGCCTTATTCCCAGAGGGTGCGTCCGGTCACACGCGCATTGCCGTTTCGATCATTCCGAAAGCGTGGCACTGTCTAGAAAGATCCACCACTGGTCTTCTCTGTCGTCTCCGGCGAGCTCTTCAATTCCCTGACCGATTTGAGATCGTTGAAATCGCTTCCAGGACGGGTCAATCTTACAATTCAATTCTGATCAGGTTAGGGATTTATACGTCTTTAATGTTGAAAAAGGTTGGTTTTTGATAGTTGGTGAAGAAGACGATGTTAAAATTAGTTTAATGAACAGGGAGTAGATTGAGAATTTGGGAAGATGAGCGAGGTTTTTGAAGGTTACGAACGCCAATACTGCGAGCTCTCGGCCAATCTATCCAGAAAGTGTACAGCAGCCGGTGCTCTTGATGGAGGTAGTTCTAATTCCCCTTTTTATTATTTTTGTATTCGACTTTTCCTTTCCCAAATTTAGTGGAATCACATTGAGCTATGGCATAATGTTATTGATCTATTATTCTCATTTCATTTTGATCGAGTACAATTCAAATGGATGATTTAAATATTTTTGTACGTTCAAATATTTTAGAGTACTTTACTTGAATTTGTTTCTCTTGTAGAAAGTTGGACTATAGTCTATATGGACTAGATTAATTAACCTAGAAAAGCTTGTGGGTTCATATGGAATAAAATTTTCGGCTTTTTTTTTTTAATTTTCACATTTGGATGGTTCAGTTATGATGCCAAATTCAAATATATGTATTGGGTTGTATTAACCCAGTGAGAAATGGGTTCTCCATCAGATTGTGAGGAAGATTTATCAATTTTATAGTTGGAGGGAAAGTTTTTTATGAGGAAGGAATGCTTCATCCCCATTAGGTGGAATTTTGTAGTAAACGTGTTTTGTGCTCGTTTCGTGGCCACATTATCTGATTTAAGATTGATAGGTTTAGTCAATGGCCTTGAGTCCTAGACACTGGGCTCCTTGTAAATACAAGGGGATATTTGTAATATTGAGTTCAAGTGCAAGGTCTGTAAATGATTAAGGGAAGGGGAGTGTATTTGTTGTTGTGTATCCAGTGGATAAGAAAAGACAATAAGATTTATAGTCTCAATTTTGTGCTAAATATTTTGCCTTTGTACTTCAGATGTTTTCCATAGAGTTAACTCAAGATAAATTCAGTATGGATAAGGTTGCATGGTTTTTGACTCATCATTTTCAACATGAATGAAATGATCTCTTACCTACATATTTTCTTTTGTTTGTTGGAAGCAATTAGTTCTGAAATTGTTTGACTACTAAAATTTGTTTTTCGGACCTTAGACAAGCTAATTTCTAATTTTGTAAGTTCTTCTTAGTAAGACAAAAGCCACTGATATGTATATTGTGAATTTTTCATCTTAAATATCTGCAGAGCAAAAGAAGCAAAAAGTTTCAGAAATAAAGACTGGAATTGATGAAGCCGAGTCTTTGGTAATAAATTGAGTTTTTATTTTGGTGATTGATTTCTATCTTTTTCTTTTTATGCTTTTCTTTTGTTCATATGGGATGTATTTTTTCTCACAACATTTCAGATTCGTAAAATGGACCTCGAGGCTAGAAGTTTGCAGCCCAATGTTAAGGCCGCTCTTCTTGCTAAGTTGAGAGAATATAAATCAGATCTAAATAATCTGAAAAGTGAAGTTAAAAGACTTGTATATGGAAACTCAAATGTGACGGCTCGAGATGAGTTGTTAGAATCAGGCATGGCTGATGCTATGACGGTATGTGTTAATCAGTAGATCTTGATGGCTTCCTACTGCATTTATTGTGAAGTGTGATGATGACTTAGTTGTGGGTTTGTGCTAGATGTTCTCAGTTTTTAGATATCAGAAACAAACTTGTGAACTCTGTCTGTTCTTTTTTAATTTTTTATGATAGAAGTGTATTACTGGGTCTAGAAAAGATCTATATTAATTCTTTGGTTTTTTCTAACTTGCTAGAACATAGATGCCCCTGAGAGACAACTTAGCATCCTTGTGGTGTTTGTAGCTTTTCTAATACTTATTTGAATCACATATTAAATATTTGATATGCCACTTTTATTATCTGTCCCCAGACTTGATACTGCCTGGCTGGTGTACTAAAATTTTATTCCAACCAATGGCTATTTATCTATTTATATTCAATCCTTCTTTTCTAAACGGACATCCTTTTAACTTTTGGAGCAAATTTTTTCTTTTTTCTTTTAATAATTGATTGCAATGAAATAGGCATCAGCTGATCAGAGATCAAGATTAATGATGTCGACAGAGAGAGTAAACAAATCCAGTGATAGAATTAAAGAAAGTAGAAGAACCATGCTGGAAACAGAAGAACTTGGTGTTTCTATTCTTCAAGATCTGAGTTCACAGCGACAATCTCTCTTACATGCTCATAACACGGTAAACTTTTATTTTATTTGCTGGATTCATTTTCTATTTATGTCACTCTTCCAAGCACATTCCTTTCTTTCTTTCACTCTACTGTTGATTCGTTGTTTTACCATTTTACCTTTTAAGTGTGCAATGTGATTGTTCTCTGTGCTACATGCACCATTAGCAGACCACCTACTGCACATCATCTAGAGTTTATTTGCGACAGTGTTCTAGGATTGAGCTATGGTTACTTGTCTATATATTGTTCTTTCCATATTTACAGTAAAAGAGTGTCATTATTTATGACTTGTTGGCTTTTTATTAAGGGTCAATAATGCACCACGCAATCTGATGGTTTGTCCTTCTGGTTCAGCTTCATGGCGTGGATGACAACATAGGGAAGAGTAAGAGAATTTTGACAGCCATGTCAAGGAGGATGAGCAAGAACAAGTGGATAATTGGTTCGATTGTTGCAGTTCTCGTTATTGCAATCATTTTGATCTTGTACTTCAAACTTGCTAAGTAGTTAAGAAACCTTTTCCTTCTTTTTTTTTTCTCTACTTTTTTTTTTCTCTACTTTGTTGGGCGTGTGAGTTTTGTGTTCCAAGAACACTTGTTTTGATTTCTTTTATGTGTAAGTTTGTGATTGAGCGTTAAATGAAGATGCTTGGTTGTGCTGTAATGCCAACATAATTGTATCCCTTACGTTGGATTTTGTATAATTTGCGCTTGTATGTGTTATTCGTTTCTTGACTGTTATGGTCATCTTCTAGCATCACTTTTCTGTGCCTATACACAACCAAGTAAGCTGCATTGGTGGCGTAGAGACGAGTTTCGCAAAGTACTCTATCCACCTTGATGAGATCTTATGTATAAGATTATTTGGATAATACGTTTTTAACAATAGAAAAAATGTTAGCAAATTTGAGAAAAAATCCATATAATAATAATAATAATTAATTATTATTGTCATTACTTTTTGGTTCATTGGGTGGCTAAGACAAGTATAAACTAACAGTAGGAATTCCAAGTGACGGCGGAATTAGAGACTTCCTCACCACCACCTTCCTCATCGTGTAAGGTCCACAGGGAAAGACTAAACCTTTTTTCATCGTTTTCCAAGTTGTCTTCTCCGGTAGCTACGTAGTCTTGTCTTGCAGTATAGCAGCCTCCTCTTATGACTTATGAGATGGCCATGTCACCCTGCCTTTCCTTCACTCTCTTGCCATCAACTCCGTTCTCTTCTTCGATCATGCGCTCGCCGACCATCTCTTGGAGTCGGCAAGAAACTCCACGCCGCTCTAATCACCTCCGGTCTCTCCGCCACTCCAGATACCTTCCTCTGCAATGCTCTCCTTCATTTCTACGCCCTCTGTGGCAGTGTCCCTTCCGCGTGCAAAGTCTTCTATGGAATTCCCAACTCACACAAAGATACCGTGGATTGGACCACCCTCATGGGCTGCTTTGCTCGCCATCGCATGCCGGCAAATGGGCTCCGTTTATTTATTGAAATGAGAAGAGAGGGTGTGAGTATCGATGATGTGACCTTGATTTCCGTGTTCAATGCGTGTGCTCGGTTGAGCAATGTTGAGGTGGGTGTGCAAGGACATGGGGTTTCGAAGAAGCTGGGTTTGAGTTCTAGTATTAAGGTCTGCAATACGGTTATGGATATGTATGTGAAGTGTGGGCTATTGGGTGAGGCGAAAGGGGTGTTTGAAGAGATGGAGGAACGAAGTATTGTGTCCTGGACTGTGATTTTAGACGGTATGGTTAAATTGGAAAGTGTAGGAAGTGGGAGAGTGGTGTTTGATACTATGCCTGAGAGAAATGAGGTCGCTTGGACTATAATGGTTGTTGGTTATTTGGGGAATGGGTTTACCCGCGAAGGCTTTTCCCTTATTGGTGAGATGATTTTTGGCTGTGGATTTATGCTGAATTTTGTGACACTTTGTTCATTGTTATCGGCATGTGCACAGTCGGGGGATGTTATGATTGGTAGATGGGTTCACGTTTATGCTTTGAAGACAATGGGGAAGGAAATAGATATCATAGTGGAGACAGCTTTAGTTGACATGTATGCAAAGTGTGGGAGGGTGGACGCTGCAATTGAAGTCTTCGAGCATATGCAGGTAAGGAACGTGGTGGCATGGAACGCTATGCTAAGTGGCTTAGCCATGCACGGAAGGGGTGAAGTTATATTAGATATGTTTCCTCGGATGGTGAAAGAAGCTGAGCCAGATGATCTGACCTTTACTTCCTTGTTGAGTGCTTGCAGCCACTCAGGACTTGTTGAAGAGGGTTGCCATTACTTCCATAATCTTGAGTTATTGTATAAAATAACGCCTAAGATAGAACATTATGCCTGCATGGTGGATCTCTTGGGTAGGGCTGGTCGTTTTGAAGAAGCTTGGGTTCTGATAAAGAAAATGCCAATGCCTCCGAATGAAGTTGTGCTGGGATCACTTTTGGGTTCCTGCAGTGTCCATGGGAAGCTAGAGCTCGGTGAACGTTTACTGCATGAGCTACTTCGGATGGATCCCTATAATACAGAATGTCATATCTTGCTTTCTAATATGTATGCTCTGGGAGGGAAGCAGGACAAAGCTAATTCACTCCGGCATGTTCTCAAGAATAGGGGTATTAGAAAGGTTCCTGGAGTGAGTTCAATTTACGTTGATGGTCAAGTTCATCAATTCAGTGCCGGAGATAAGTCACATCCGCAGACCACAGAGATTTACATGAAGTTGGATGAGATGATTAGGAAATTGAGATTGACTGGTTATATTCCGAAAACTGCTTCCCAAGTTTTCTCTGGTGGTGATAGTAGGGCGAATAAAGAAAATGACTTGGAAGAGATAGAGCAGGCATTGTTTTCCCACAGTGAGAAGCTGGCAGTCTGTTTTGGACTTATTAGCACAAGAGCTGGTTCACCTCTTTATATTTTTAAGAATCTACGCACATGCTTGGACTGTCATTCTGCTATGAAGATGGTTTCTAGCATATATGACAGAGAAATTGTCATCAGAGATCGGAACCGCTTCCATTGTTTCAAGCGAGGTTCTTGCTCTTGCTCTGATTATTGGTGATCACAACTGCCTGGACCTGTATCTGGTGCTGATCTCTGTATAGATATATGTCTTTCTAACATTGGATTTTATAGTTTGACGCAAGGTTTTTGTTCGTGTTTCTGATTATTGCAACAATTTGCCAAGTCCTGTATGACCAGATATAAAAAATCCTTGGTCAATCTCAAATGTGTTTTGAGCACCGATCCTGAGTATTGCTGATTTACCATTTTGTTATTCATTTATTGTTGATTTGAAGAAATGAAACCATCATCACTTTCCTGGATTGCTAAAGCCCACACACCAACAACATAGACTAGTAGAAAAGATCCTTCTTACCAAAACACTGCAAAACAAATGTATATCAAAATGTTTTCCCAAAGGGTATATGCAGAGTGCAAAAGATGGCGGCAACACCTTTAGATGCCAGTGATTTGCTTTTCCTTGAGAATGAGATGAGAGGTTATTAAATTTTGAACTGTGTAACATTGGCCAAAAACGTTTGTGCTGCCAGAGAATGTTGGGTGTTTCCTATATCATTTTAAGCCCAAAATTTAAGAATATTAATTAATTGTAGTGGAACCACCCAACGCAAATGGGGATGTAGCTCAAATGGAATCAGCAATCGCTAAAATCCGGGTTCGACTCCCCGCATCCCCACATTTTTGCATGAATGCCTTTCAATTATGTCTTGGCTTTTTCCAAATGCCACAGAGCTCCCATCTCGGCCACGTTTTGGCTAGTCTGGGGTTATTGTGGTATTATACATGGTGAAGGTATATATAGAGAACGACCCACTAAAAGACATGTTACAAGTATTCTTTATAATATGCGTGCGTTTGTTTAGTTTCTGTTGTAGCCTGCGCGTTTCCAAACTCGAAGGAATTGCAATGCCAGGTAAGGAATCTTTTCTTGTTGATTTGTATCTTCCAACTGCATGTCGATTGTGCGATATACAGTCTTTGATAAAATTTTAAGAGAACTGGGTGTTATAAAGTATACAAATTAACTAATACTGAACCATTCGTGGTTCAGACTATGATACCCTATCAAATCAACATGTAGCTTAAATGGTAGAAACTCTCACCAAACGGGGATGTAGCTCAAATGGTAGAGCGCTCGCTTTGCATGCGAGAGGCACGGGGTTCGATCCCCCGCATCTCCATTATTATTACGTTTTTTTCCTTCTTCCTTTTGGGTTCATCTTTGGTTTTTCACTTTGTTCTTCTCCCTCTTGAATTTTTCATAATCTGCTAGCAATCTTCCATTTTCTCTGACCTTCATATTTTCCATCATTGTCTTGCATACCTATTTCAATTACCAACAACAACATTTGTATCACCTTATTTTATATATGTGTGTGTGTATATATATATATAGATATATTTTAATAAAATGTTATGGTTTAGATGGACCAACCGACTCTGCAACGCTTTCAAGAACATGATGAGGAGCAATAGCAAAAGCGGGTGAAGCAACAAAGTTTATTTGAATCTCTGTTTGGTTTCTCAGTCGGCTTTGTTTTCCTCGTCTGTCAGGATATATAGCTCCTTTAAAACCCAGAGCGAAGTGTGGTGGCTGGTAATTTCTATGGAGGCCCTGTAGTTCCCATTTTGTCTGCCAATATATACATATATGTATAAATATATATATGGATCTCGAGTATGTCACAAATAAACTCATTTATAGTGATATGCTTACAATATCAAGTTCAAGAAGCTTGGGAATGGCATGAGGAACACCAAATGGGTAATCTTCCCCACTGGATTTGCATGTCAACTTCACGTCCACCACTAGCGTCATTTCTAGAAATAGGAAATTCACTGGTGGCATCTCAATCCTCTTCTCACTCTGCATCAATTCCAATATATATGATCCATCTTCTTCTTTAATTCACATGAATTTAATAAACTGCCCACTTCTTCATTTTCACTATACATGGATAATTCCTTCTCAAAGCACTGTTTATATCCTAATTACTTCATATTTAGTATTAGTACTTGCAGAAGTTTGAAAAGGAGTATTGAAGTTGGATTATTACGTACGTACGCAGAGAGAAAACAACACTAATTAAAGTGGGTATATTACCTCGTTAAGTTGTATGCCATCCGGAAACATGGCTTTTAAAACTCTGCGCTTATCTTCCACATACTGATCAAATGAAGCCTGCAAAAAAGGACCACCACCAGGCCGTTACCTTAATTTTCTCCAAGTACATGAAAAAAACACAGAGAGAGAGAGAGATTAGTACCCCAGGAGACTCGTAGAGAGGGACAGCAGTGGAAAATCTAGAAGTGAACGTAGAAGGCTTATTATGATTCTTTGCATGGCAGCACCACCTCTCCTTGTTCTGTAACCGTCCCCTCAAATTCTCCCATCTACTTAAGTGTATGCCTCTCGGAAGAAACAACTGGGTTTGGCTTAGAGCAGAGAGACCACCACTTACCTCACTCATTTTTAATTCCACTACCATTCTCTAATTTCTTTTAGCTTTCACACACACACAAATATATGTATCTATATATATAAATTCACACACACGCTGTTGTGAGGTTGTCTCGTCCTCGAAGGCATGAGAAACCCTTTTTGAGTGCTCAACTGCTTAATTGATTAACCATGGTAAGGATTATTTTTGGCTCTATTCTTGTTTATGGTTTCAGTGACATATCATGTTACTAGGTACAGGACTCAGACGAACTACCCTAATTTGCATTTGAACTAATTTCAACTAGGTGTTTGAGGAGTGCACGCAACTGATTAGGTTTGCTTCCAAGAAACCATATGTGGTCCATGGTTACAACCACTTGTCAATTTGGTTTTCAATGAGCAAAACTAGATTCGTTACAATTTAATTGAATAATAAATTCATAAAAAATTTTCTTTTTTTTAAAAATTAGTCTTTCAACTAGGCGTCTAGGTATGCCAACGTTAATCGAGTCAATTAACCAATTCTTTTATCTTTTTCCTTTTTTTTGGATAAAAGTTCTTGAGCATCAAGTTACAGTAATTTAAATACAAAATTTCACACTAGAGATAACAATCTTCATAATATATGAATTGCGAAAATAACAATCCTTGTTGAATCATAGAAATCGGTACATGACCATGAGGCATAATCTAACACTAACATTGCTGATATTGACTCACACTATCTGCTAGAAAGCTCATATAAGAACACGGAAACCTGTATAGTTTCCGCGACATTCTTCAACCTTTGTTCATTCACGGAGGCAGTAGTATGGTTTCAGTAACCTCATCGCCTGGATAATGTGGAGGGATCTGCATGTGAATTTCGGTTGCAACTTTTAAGCAGAATATGGAATCCTCAGAGCCATTCTCTGAGCAAGCCAAGGCCTTTCTGGATTTGGGTCGATGAAACCATGCATGAGAAACTGTTCTGATTCCTCATCTATCAGTTCTCTAGACCATGTCACCCGCTTTGATGGGCAACTACCTGGTCCAAAACACCTGCGGTTTTGATTGATTAATTAACTTAGAAAATAGGTCAACTTCAAAAACACACATCAGTTTCAAAAAGCCCTTCATCAAAAGAGCTGTGTTGAATGAAAGGCAGGTGAAAAGAATTAAAAGCATCTATATAATTTAAAACGAAATAATTTCATTTAGGAATGTACCAAAAAGAAGATTTTTTTAAAACAATCTTAAATCAAAGAGGTTTCGAAAGCTTCTTTGTTTTTTTCTAATTTGGCAAACTCACAGGACAACGATTCAAATTCGTACATTGTTACTATATTCTTGTGTTATAAATGATTTTAATCACATATTTGGCGATATCAATTATCAAAGGTATACCCATATCCCAAGGGGGAGGGAGAATATAAATTCACTTCTAAAGAGAGGCTCTCTAAAGCTACAGAAACATGCAGAGAAAGGCTAAGCATGGGTACCTGTATTCATAAAAGCAAGCGCTTCTTTCATTCTCGGTTTTACCCCAGTTATTCCATCCCAAGTGTTTGATGCATCCATCCATATATGTGTATGCAAATACCACTCTTCCAAAAGGTCCCCATGGTCGTCCTAGATATGCATATGAAGTGCCTCCATTACCAGTGATTACACATCTGCATCAAGTTCCTCGCATTGTACATCAGTAAAGCACTCAAAGCAAGGAAATACTTTACAGCATAAGATTGAAATAGCAAAGGAACTAACAACATTTCAAAGTTCTGTGTGGATCAGATGTAATACTTTTAAGAAATTATTTGATGCAAGTGAACTTTACCATTGAGAACAATCAGTAATTTAAATTCATTAGGAAACAAATTGTCAAGCAAATGAATTTAAAACACAAAATACAATAACAGAAAAATAGAACTCATCTTTCCACATATCAAAGAACAAAATGGCCATAATGGCACCAGAGATGAACTATTTTATGCTGTCTGTACATGTAAGCAGCAGCTCCAAATTTAACTGAAAGGATTACAACTAATGCCACCTAATAACCTGCCAGTGTAGTCTAGGTCAACATGAACGAAAAAAGAAGAAAAGAAAGAAGATAATGAATTGAACTTGTTAAATGTGTTTATCAAGCAAGGTTCTCCATACCTATCTTTTTTTCAATTAAGTAGACTTCCTGGATCAATTTCATCTCAGAACTCATGGCTCTAGTTCAAAAGCCAGAACTCAGGACTGCTATTCCTTTGGCAACCAAGAGAAACTTTGAAATTGAAATTCCACTTGTTTAAACCCTATATATCGTGCTCTACTTTGGTGTGAAACCAACCTGGACGGAGTTTGGAGGTTCTCTTTAATTGTGATCTAACATAAGCTTATGAGGATTCTCTACAAGTATTTCCATTTCAATTTTATAATTACTGGTTATTTCGTTGAACTCCTACTATTCGTACTTGTGTAAATTACAAAACCTAATGATCAAACAAGGGCAATCAAAAGAAAAAAGTGGTCAACTACACACCTTAAGAACACATAACCAGTTGTCTCCTGAGAAGATTTCCTGCTCTGTGCAGTTATGAAACCTGCTGCCTTGCAGTGGATGTGACAATGCTCTAAAAGAGCAGTGCTGTTGCCAAAAATGAAATCCACGCTTCCTTCAATATAACAATCTTTCAGATATTGTTTTCCATAATGCAAGTACAGAGTATCCTGCAAATTAAATATAAATTAATTTTATGAATCTAAGCCGCTGATAGCTCCTAATTTTCATCAAATGAAGGAGATACTTGCAGGCAAGCATACTAACAGACACTTAACAAATATGCTATATTATTAGATCCAACCACCAAAACTATTGCATAAAGTAGAATGAGGTACCTGCCACCCGAGGAATCTGCAATTATAGAAGGCGCAACGATCAGCCGTCACTCTGATTGCAACGGCTTGGCCTGAACCCTAAGAAAAAGAATACAAGACTTGACAGTATAGCATCTTCAAAGAGTGAAATGGGTAGTGAAGTAAACTGAAAATCATTTCCTTTTTAACAAAAGAAAAAACGAAAAATAAAGGATATAAATCGAGAGTTGGCGTAGCCTCAAAATACGAACTTTTTTCCAGCAATATTCTGACTATTGGTAAAATACATGAAAAGATCCTAGCTTTGAGGAGAATATTGAAACCAAAACAAATACAAGTTCCAATATACCACATAACCCAGCAATTCAGCTGCATTTACAAGTTTCAGCACACTCAACGCCTAAATAGCTGAAAATCCTATAATTTACTAAAAGAAACTAAAAGTAGAGTTTTTTAGTACCCCCAAAACCTCAAATTACCAGTTCCTACATACCCGTTACCTAAAAAACAAACTAAATCAGTATCCCACAAGCATATACAATTTCCAAAATTGACCGCTTAGAAAACGTAAACAAACTATACCTCAGGAGAAGAGTTCTCAAAAGTGATATTTTCAGCAATAAAGTCCTCTCCTTCAACAATTGTACTCCCACAACCAAACGTCCCTGTACCTATCACACGAGACGCCTGCAAAAGAAAACCCCAATATCAGCAAAACCGCCTCCACGCGTTGAGAACCCAACCGGGTAGAAGAGAAAATGGGTGTACCTGGTGGTGATCAATTTTGGAGGCGGTGTTGTTCCAGGTGAGCACAGTGTCCTCTGGACGCAGACCCGCGAGGGTGATTAGGTTCTTGGTCTTGGGCACGTACACCGGCTGTCGGTAGATTCCCGGCGAGACCCGTATAACAGTTCGACACGTGTTGCACAGAGGAATAGCGTCTATCGCTTCCTGCACCGTACGGTAGTCACCGGAGCCATCCTGTGCCACCCTTATCACACGGGCCGCCATTGATGTCCTCTACGAATTTTGGGTCTTTTTTAGTTTTTATCTCCCGGGCCTTTTTTTTTTTTTATAGCGGCGATTAGATCGAAAATCAAAACTAGAATCTTGTTCTCCTTCTGTCGTCGCTAACGCCTTCGTTATACTTTTATGCACAGAAAGAAAAGAAAAAGGTTAGCGTGTGCGTGTCCTATGGATTGCTTGACATGTGCATTCTTCTTCCTCAGTTTTAACTTTTATATCTGATTTGTAGCAACAAAGTTACTGTCTTTCTCGTCAAAGTTAAGAACTTTAATGGCTTATTCAATCTTCTCCTTCAATTTCAAAGAGAGAAGAATCTGTATAACGCATACCAAGACCGTTAGTAAAGATATACGGAGAGGATTTGCAGTTTATATTTATTAGCTAATTAAGAAACATAAATACAGATTCTGAAAATTTGATTATGTGTTTCCATTTTTCTTTTTTTGAGAAATAAGAAAATTTATCAAGCACACTGATTAGAAAGATAAATACCAAAAAATATATATATTTATATGTAAAAAATTTTAGGGAAAAATGAAAAAAATAAGGACACCCAGCAAATAAATGGCTATCCCATAAAAGTGACACGGCCGACAGTCAACTTTCCCCAACTTAGTAGTATATTTCCATGTGTACTGTACGTACATGGAAACACGGAACACGGCGTCGTTTTCTAACCACAAAATTTGTCACATTTAAAGGCGTCCCCTTGATCTTCTTCTCCTTCTTCACCAACAGATCTGATCAGAGAACCAGAAGCTTCTCTATAATCTTTGCAACTATGCCGTACTACTCTCACAGCGAAGACGCCGTCGACGCTTTCGATGAGTTTGATCCTACACCGTACGGTGGGGGATACGACATTACTCTGACATACGGTCGTCCTCTCCCACCATCCGAAGAGACTTGCTATTCTAATTCATCGCCTTCTGATGAATTCGACTACGATCGCCCTCAGTTCTCCTCCTATGCCGAGCCCTCTGCCTATTCTGTTGATGCCCTCAACACTGAGTACAGCAGCTATGCGCGCCCCAAGCCCCATCCCGGACCTGCCTACGGTAGTGGACCTCATGGTGGAGAATTCGGAGTTGGCTATGGAGACAGGCCTAAACCGGCCTATGGTTTTCAGCCTGGTGTGAACAGGCCTGAATATGGTGGATCAGAGTACGGATCTGAGAGACCTGGATCGGAATATGAATCTGGGTACGGCCGGAAGAGTGAGTATGACCAGCCTAGCTCGGAATATGGGTCTGGCTATGGCCGGAAGGAGCAACAGAGTTCTGAATATGGATCTGGGTACGGTCGGAAGAGTGAGTACGAGCAACCCAGTTCGGAATATGGTTCTGGGTATGGTCGAAAGCCAGAATCTGAGTATGGCCGGAGACCTGAATCGGATGAATACAGTTCGGGTTATGGATCTGGTCGGAAGACTGAATATGAGACTCCTGGATCGGAATACGGATCTGAGTATGGTAGGAAGCCTAGTTACAGCGAGGAGCAAGGTGGTGGTGGAGGGTATGGACATGGAAGGACTGAGAAGCCCGACTATGAGAGTTCGGGCTATGGCAGAAATGAGTCTGAAAGGCCGGGCTATGGTGATGAGCCACCAAGGAGGCCAAGTTATGGGAGTTATGAGAGCCAAGAAGGGGAAGAGTATGGGAAGCCAGCTTATGAGAAGCCAAGCTATGGGAGATCCGAGGAGGAGGAGTACCGGAGGCCAGCTTATGAGAAGCCTAGTTATGGGCGATCCGAGGAGGAGGAGTACAGGAAGCCTAGTTATGGGAGAAATGAAGAAGAGGAGTACCAGAAGCCTAGTTATGAGAGGCGTGATGATGATGATGATCGTCCAAAGTATGGTTATGGCGAAGAGAGCTATGGTCGTAAGAAATATGTGAGCACTTAAATCTTATCTAGACTCTTTTATCGTGTATGATATCTTTAATACTCATATGCTTTTGAGCATTTACACCTTTTGGTTCCATGCATTGTTGTTACTTGGTGGCTTGAATTTTGATTACATTTTCATGCTCCTTTGTTCTATCATTCTAGTCGTATTTACTATCAGAAAAATTAGGATTTCTATTTACGAATAGTTTCATTAGATGCTTATTTGGATTTGACAGATACAATTTACTTTAGGCAAATCATTCTATTTCTTTCATGCATGCATTGCATTTTAATCTCATTTTCCGAGCTATTGATATGGTATTCTTCCATTGTAAGAAACTTAGGAGGTATGCTTCTGAAGATTTTTTTTTTTTTCAGTAAATAACAAAGGGGTTGCATTTTGTTGAACCTAGTTCAAATTATTAGCTTGTATACAAATTTACAGTGGGAATTTGAATCAGTCTGAATTACATAGTTTCATATATTACTAAATTTGACGTTTAAAAGTTTGCATGTAACGACGGGTGCATGTACAAAGTCTCTGAATGAATGCATCTCTGTTCATATAAGTTGCTCGAGTCTACTTTTTATGTAATGTGAATGTGAATTCGAATACAAGTCAAGTGTATGTCTGCATTGAAGAATGTGGCAGATAATTGCTCACACTGTTTAGCAAGTTGATATTTGCTGTGACTAATCATGATTGAATGCTACAGGGAGATGATGATGATGGCTCTGATGACGATGAGGAGAAAAAGCACCGCCATCACAAGCACCACCACCGCAAGAGTTACGATGATGAGTGAGCTGGATGCTTGTTCCCTTTGTGGATGGGGGATTCGTGCCTCATTTAGCTACTAAATAAAGATTGTAGGCATGTTTTCCTTTGATTGGTGTTTTTTGGAACTTGTCTGTCTTAAAACTCTATAAAACTTGTGTGTGGTGGTGCTTCTGTCCCGGTGTTTTAAACTATATAAACGTAACATGTGTGTGCATGGTTGTGCTTGCTTGCTTCTAAATAAAATCCCAGGCTTTTTGGGTTCAATTCTTTTGCGTTCTTATCGTTTAATTTGTATGGTATTTTAAACTAAATAGATTATTGTTGTAGAGGGTTCAACATTAGACGATGCTATTCAAAATGAAAACCAGTGCCTCGAAGACATGTCTTGAAGTTGTTATAAGATCATGGCACAGTTTAGGAATTGTAAGCGTATGTGGTGGTTTCCGTCGCTAGACTCAATAAAGCGATCCGACCTCTGATCATGTACAGGTGTGAGACAAGAAAAGAAGAGTGAAACTCTATTGAACCATACAAAGTGTAAAAAAGTAGGTGACTAGTAGGCGAAATGTTGGGCTAGCTCACTAGCATAGGTAAGGGGCTTTTAATACGTGCTTGTGGCCTCCGTGTACTCTTATCATCGAGATATCAATAAAACGAGTGCATTTCATATCGATCGTTGCCTTTGTGAGCTTGTCGTTTAATTTATTGCGTCCATATTTTAATTACTGTGTTGCTTGCTTTGTGCTTGCACAATACTAATATCGTATGGGTTATTTGTTTTACGAGGGACATTGTCGATTGGCTTATTATCTGTGAGGGGCTAGTAAGCACCGCACGGCCTACTTGCGAGTGCCAAAGGCTTAGGCCGTGACAGTTGGTATACACTACGTGATTACAACCATCAAGACAAAAAGATACAAAGCAAAGTAGCTACGACAGAAAAACACCCAAATAAAATAACAAACCAGCTAACCAAGACTTGAAATTTGTTAACAAAATTGGTCTTATTTGTTGGTGAATTCGATCATTTCATCTTAGGTTTTCTTGTACCATCGACCATCATAGTATGCCTCATCTCATCCGGATTCAACACTATAACAGTCTCTTCACAACTCTCCCAAAACTACTGTACCAAGTACAGGGCTGAGATCAGAATGATAGAATTCCAAGTAATGAAGCTCTTCCGGTTCATGTTGCTCAGCACTTGCCAAGCTCAGCTTCGTTCAAGCATCCACACTTGGAATATGTATCAATGCAATGCAAGCCATCCACCAGAACCGCATTATTTTGGATATGATAGTGTTTATGGATGTATTTTGCTTGAGGTTTCTCGTGGACATGGAGAAGCAGGAGTCCTTGACTACGGAATTGGAGGGCAAGGCTGAGGCTTAGACATTGCTGCTTCTGCTTAGGCGGGTCCACCACGGGCCCCTCTCATCGAAGCCTCTCCATATTTTAACTACTTTTTGAATCTTCGTACCCAAAATCCTCGGCGTATTGTTAGTGCGGTTGAAATCATCGTTCGCTGCCGTTGACTGAAATCTCGCTTTATCACTTTACCTGATTCGACGCTGCCACGTCATCATTCCTATTATAAATTATTTGTAGAAAGTTAACATTCTATTTCTAAAAATAGTAATTATATAGTTATTTGCTGAAAATATAATCAATTGCGTATAGAAAGAATTTGATCAACACACATCTCTCATCACTAGTTGTTGGGAAATTCTGTAGTAGCATACAATTTTCAATAATAAAACAAATTTCATATCAAAATAATCATTAAAAAAATACTACTATATATATATATATATATATATATATTTGTTGAGGGAATAAACTGCAATATTAATGGTGTTTATAACAACAAATGGTCTCTCTCTTTCTGCAGCATACACACACATATTCTGTTTTTTCCTCTGTTCTTTTCTTCATCATCAACTTCTTCTTCTTCTTCTTCTTCTTTTTTTTTTTTTCTTCTAGCATGAAATTCTTAGAGTTCTTGTTAGCAAACTGGCAAACTGCAGCCTAGCAGACAAACTGGCCTCAAAATACAAAACTTGGTATTAATTATAAGCATGTAACTGCGGATACAAAAATTTTAAGTGGGAAAAAGAAAAGTATAAATCGTGAAAGAGAAACTACAGAAGCTTCTTCCTCTCAAAGAATGTTTTGAGATGCCACAGTTGCAAACCAGCAACCGACACGCAAACCACAAGGGAGAGGAAGCTAAAGGTGGCCATCTTGGAGTTAGTTGCTCTATTAAGTTGTTGCATTTCCTCTTCCCTAAAACACCAAAAGAAAATAATTTGGACAAAGAAAATCAGATAATACAAAAACTTACTGGTTAATACAATACAACCCCAAAATCAAAAAAGATAATTTGCCACCAACAATTCACATACTCTCAACTTGCCCTAATCTAATCATACAAATTGACTATGAGAGGAACATCAACTAAAGAAGTCGCCAAATTTGAGCTATTTAACGAAGATCAATTTAAAGGCAATTGTAAAAGGCTCCCAAAAACTAAGATCTAGCCAGTAAAGAAGGAAATGTTTCTCAAATCTGAAGTGATTCAGACTGAAGCCCAAAGGGTAGAAAAAAGGTGACCTTTACATTCTTCAAGTCGGAAAAAAAATATAACAGAAAGTGATATTGTATTCATCTTTCAGGAGAAGGAATCAAGAAAATGAGGTTCCCGGCACTAGTTGTAATAACACAGTGAACAGATGCATAAGATTCAAATAATAGCTTCTGGAATAAAATTGGTATTAGTTACTTAGTTATTACCACAACCAGTCACAGACTATAAAATCATATCAAAGGCTCAGCAACCAAATTGCCAATATTTAAACTAAAGTTTTACTCATTCCATACCTCTCACGTAGATAAAACATCTCATCATGGATGGATGCCACAGTGTCATACAACTTCTTCAATTCCAGTTCCATTACCTAGCAAAAGGGAATAGAAAATACATAAGTATGTGAAAACCACTATTTTTAAGTGCATTAAACATACATACAATAACAGACTCACAAGAAATGTGATAAAAATAAAAAAATTCCTATCACATTACCCGAATATGGTAACTACCAAGCATGCCAGAGTATATAATATGTATGAAGCTCATGAAACCACAACCTCAAGGGTCTCTCTCAATCTCACATATGGTTTACCTTCTTTTCAGGCTATCCTACTTTTCTTCATTGTTCATATAGATTATTATTGCATAATGCAACAGAATTCTTTATGTCTTTCCTTGAAGTTGGTCATTAATTCCACCGACCAATATTAAATGCCACCAGTATGTTCTAAGAAAATCATATATAGTCATGTAGTCTACCTCTTCACATGAATACAAGTAGATGCCCTCACGGAAAGTGTCAAGATGATACTATCCTATCCACTCAATCAAATCAAAACTCCAATAAGAAAGAGCACTCAATATAAACGAAGGAGATTTTGTTTTTATTATTACTCATTTACATTGCAAACAGTTTGATTCTCCAAAACTAGCCTAGGAACTTCATATGGCAGCAATACAAAATTCTAGAAGAAAATCCCAATGCCTAATTCTCACACTGCAGATGATGTCAATGATAAAACATACACAAATTACACCAAATTCAAAATTCCATAGAAATTGCTTACTTCTATCTGCCCTTTCTTGGCAACTTTTGACCAGTCTTTAGCAGCCATACCAGTTCTCCAATCGAAATCAATGGTCAGAGTCGTCGAAGGCTTATGATCAGGCGCCCAAAAGCAAGTCGTATAATCACCAGTTTCCGCTGCAGTAAATGCAAAAGTACCCGAATCCACATGATCCGCATAGTGATAATTGTTTCCTTGAGGTGAACTCACCTATAACAAGCCCACATTACCAGATCAGTTCCCAAAACACCCATAATCGCATTCACAATAGAATTAATAACCCAAATGGGATAAATTTTTCTAAAAATCAATGTATTTTTAAGATTCATTTCCTTTCATAGCCTACTAACAAGATAATCTATAATCTATACAGAACATTATCTGAATGCCAAAAAAAAAAATTTCAAACTTTCTTATAAAACTAAAAAGAAATAAAAACAAAACAAAACAAAAATCATACTACATCAATGTAAAAGGGGTATTGAGATTGGGAAATGAGGCGTACCCTGACAGTGAGCTTGTGCGTATCGGGAATAGTTGACCCGTCATGAGGATTGTCAACACTGTACTTGCCCAAAGTCATGGCATTGCTCTTTATATCCTCCGATATGCATTTGGTGGCTCCCGATTGGAGGTCGAACCGTATCGAGTGCGCAGCTGTGGACATCAACCCCATAACCAAAACTAATAGAGTATTGGTGGCGGACATCGTTTCAGAAACCCTAATCCAGAAGCATAAAAGTGCGAGGGTTTGCAAGGAATTGTCGAAGAATGGCTTTGGACGTAGCGGTTTGGTTGGAGTTCAAACCCCCTGAGAAGAAGCTCTCAACGCCGGAGATCTGTTTTTTATTTTTATTTTTTTGGTTTTTGGACGACCGGCTTTCTTACGTGTCAATCACTCTCTGTGTCTTAATTTTCTTGGAGCCAATATCATTCTCCCACGTCAGGACATGCATGGTTGGCTTTTTTAAAATTTTATTTGGTATTTATTCTCACGTCGCTATTTCAGGAGCTAAAATTTTAAATTTAGAATATTAATATTATTCCCATCATATATTATTTTTGTTATGCCTTAAAAAAAAAAAAAACCATGTGATTAATTAATAAAATTCTAATGGGGTATGTCAATTTTTTTCCCTCTATTATTTTTCTTTAAATGTTTTTGAAGACTCGGAAACGTGTAATACTAAAATTGCACAAAAACTAGTTATAAGGCAACAAGTTAGCCATTTCTGTGGCTTCAATACGTCCCTTTACTGCAAGCGGTCCAATGACAAAAATCAGAGGGACTATATTCCTTCAAATAAATATAGTAGGCCACCTTGCAACTTAATCCACAGTGATTGTGAGAAGTTATGACAATGAAAGTTGTCTTAAATGCCTTAATGAAAACAGAGGCGGATCAAGTCCAAGGACAAGGGCTTCCTTTTTTTTTAATGAAAAAAGATTGCAATATGATAATCATAATTTTATTGCTATTTTAGATTTGCCGAATACAAATATGAAATAGCATACCCAAATTCCTAAAAAATTTTCCAACCAGAACCAGTACATGTACAAAAGGGTTAATTTAGTGTTTGTCTACCTTTTGGGAAGATAACCAATTATCCACTGTGGTAAAAGAGCCACTTGCAGGTTACTTACCATGCATGCCTCCAAAACCTTTTAGATTTGAAAGTTGCTGCACTGGATATGGGTGGCCCCCAAAGCTGTACTGCTAATTTGCTAACTGGGTTTTCCTGACCGTCTACCAACTGTTTGTGAATAAGCAAAAGAAAAGCGCGTAGTAATTATACAAGGGGTTGTCCTGTTGGTACTTGTTTGGTAGAGTTTTTGAAAGGGTTAGTTGTCCATAACCATGATCATAATGTTGCTTTAATACTTTTAGTAGCACTCTTCTGTACGTCTTTAAGATATTTTGATGTGGATGAACTGGCATGGTCCCCAAGTTCTGTCATTGTAGTAAAGAGAATGCGGGTCCGTTTCTCTGCTTATTGTAAAGCAATAAGTCCGTGACCCCAAAAAAAAAAAAAATGCAAAAAAAGAAAAGGAAATGTGTTAGTTGGGTTTAATATTGAAATGTATTTGTTTTTTCTCCGAGGCTAAAAAATGTTTAGCCACCAACAATTGAAAGATTCATGCTTATATACATGCCTAATCCTAATGGTGATTATTCATTTCATTAGGTAAGTATCGAAGTCAAGCTCATGAACTGGTTCTGTAAACGCAGGGAAGTCAGAAATTTTAGCCAACACAATTTGCCCTCTCTTATTCTAAAAAGTGCTCAACAATGACAATGACAACACAAGATCATTCTAGAAAATTAATCCGTGATTTAAGGCACTCATGCATGCATGCTTTCTTGACTAAACACATTGTGTCTATACTTCGAAAAATAGATATCGGTATATATCATGATTAGTTTAATGTATTAAAGAACTGCAATTTCTCTATTAATTTTAACTGCATCGTGTATTGTTTGTTAAACTTCGTGAAAGGAAATGGTCATCACGTATGATATGTGATTACATGAGCAGATAGCTTCAGAAGAAGTATGCAAAATCTGGATCTCTCTCTTATTTATCATTATAGCAAGTACTTTTTATGTATAATATGTTGCACACTCGACCATAATCACCATAAAAGACCCACGAGGAGCTTGCCAATCTAAGGCATTATAGCTCCAGACTTATGATGTGAATGCTATTTTGATCTGGAAAAAGCACTGCACAGGTCTGCCAAATAAGATGAAGTTTGGGAAAGAGTTTACTTCCCAGATGGTACCGGAATGGCAAGAAGCATACATGGACTACAACTTTCTCAAAGCAGTCTTGAAGGACATCTTGCGGTTCATACAGGGAAACCCATCAGCGCCAATTGCATCAACACCCAAAGGGACTTTGAGGAGAAAAGTGTCCCTCTACAGAGCCTTTAGCGGGCTAACAAACCGATGCAGAGACTCTCCAAGGAAGAAAGAGGACGAGGCAATTCTTGTTAGTTCAGATCAGCAAGATGGCTCTGAAGGGCACCACCATACATTGTTCTTGACGCCTTCAGGGGAAGGAGATGACTGCAAGGTTGTGTTTTTCAAGAGGCTTGACAATGAGTTTGACAAGGTTGTTAACTTTTACAAGATGAAGGCGGAAGAAGTTATGGAGGAAGCAGAGGAGTTAAGTAAACAGATGGATGTTTTGATTGCTCTTCGCTTGAAGGTAGAGAAACCAGTGGTAAGACTGGGAGGAGGAGCTTATTTAAGAAATCTTGCAAGTATTGGAGCTTCTTCACCTTCAATTTCTTATCCCTTAAATAGTAGAAAACCAGGTAAGATGCCCAATTCTGTCATTTCTAATTTTCATTTTCCTCTGGTTTTTGTGTTTACTCTGGAACATCTGATGGAATTTTAGTATTGAGAACTGGTTTCTATGAATGCCGGGATTTCGCAATTTAAGCACTTTTTGCTCGGTTTAGAAGTTACAAATCATCTTAATGTTTACTACATCGGTTTTAATGTTAAGGAGGGCAACACATGGATGCGATTCAAGAAGTTGAGATGAGCAGTGAAGATAAAAACGAAGAAGAAGAAGAAGAGAGAAGAGGAAATGAGCCTGAAACTAGAAACCATAGGAATGCCAATGGAGGCAAGGTGGATATCCAGGGATTTAGACCAGCTTCATTAGAAATCTTGAACCATGTAAAGCTCAATGTCTTAACTGAAACTCCAGTATCAACTTTGAGAAGACTCCTTATGTGTACAACGACGGATTTGTCATTCAGTAAGGAAGAGCTGAGGAAAGCGGAAGAGTTAATGATTCAGGCTTTGATTGAGTTCTATCAAAAGCTTCGCCTTCTGAAAAGCTACTGGTAGCGTGTCCTTGTCCTCATTACATAGAATAAACAAGCGTTAGAGTGTCTATCTTGTGCTCAAATTGTTTTACTAACTATTTTTCCCATGATTGTGGTAGTTTCTTGAATCAGTTAGCCTTCTCGAAGATCATGAAGAAATATGACAAGGTCCAATAACTTCTTCTTTTTCTCAATCTGAATAGCGAGATATTTGGTTTTTGTATCAAGTAGTAGCTCTGTTAATACAGATTACTTCAAGGAATGCATCAAAGGCTTACATGGAGATGGTGGACAGTTCCTATCTTGGCAACAGTGAGGAAGTTAGTACTAGCTAAGCATATACTATCTTCTGTGATTGCATGGCTTTCTGTGCTCTGACCCACCTTGTTCCTCCACAGGTTACTAGGTTAATGGAAAGGGTGGAAGCTACTTTCGTAAAGCACTTTGCAAATGGAAATCACAGAAGAGGAATGAACACTTTAAGACCAAAAGCTAAAAGGGAAAGGCATAGGATTACATTTTTCTTGGGTAATATTTGTTCCAGCGGAACCATTTCTTTTTTTTAATTATTTATTTTGGGTTAGTCATTACTGTTAACAACCTATGGGAGATTAAACGGAATAATGTCTTGCAACTAACCAATATTTATTTAAAATTACTGTTTGATATATGTTTTCTGATATGATTATACCGAACAAAGTTCGAAGTTCTCAAATTTATCTCAAAACTCTCACTTCCTTTCATCTTTCAGTCAGTAAAATGGGTTTTCCCCCAGTTGTTCAGGTGACCCTGGATGTGTCTTTCTCAATATTGTGAGCTTTTGCATTAGGTGCCAACGATCTAATGGAATAAATCATCTTTAACTTTTCTACACCTACAGGTTTCTTCATTGGGTGCACAATTGCACTTGTACTGGCCATCATTGTGCTTATACATGTAAGAAATATCTTTAACAGTAAAGGGAGTAATCAGTATATGGATAACATATTTCCTCTTTACAGGTGAGTTCTTGGTACTTCTGTTGAGATAGTTTCTCATACAACTAATGCTTATCAGATGGTTGCTCTTGGATTCAATATTTTGATTTTATTAACTTGCTGCACTTCCTTTTGCAGCTTGTTTGGATTCATTGTCCTACATATGCTCATGTACTCTGCAAACATATACTTTTGGAGGCGTTACCGGGTCAATTATCCATTTATATTTGGCTTCAAGCAAGGAACAGATCTGGGTTACCGAGAAGTTTTTCTTCTGAGCTCAGTGCTTGCTGTCTTCACACTGGCTGGTGTTATCTCAAATTTAGAGATGGAAATGGATCCAGAAACAAAAAGCTTCGGTGAAATAACAGAATTAGTTCCTGTGGCCCTAGTCATTGTAAGTATTAAATCATACTCATGAGTAAATTCAAATCTTTTTGATAAGCATGGATGAGTGAACTTCCTAACTGTTTAAGCTTTTAGAACTGGTCTCCCTGATAAATTTGGTTAAACAACTAGAATACCCTGATGGTCATTTTCAGTTTGATGTTGCGTTTGCAGATTGTGCTTCTCATAATGCTCTGTCCTGTCAACATAATATGTCGTTCTAGTCGATATTTTTTCATTCAGTGTCTATTTCATTCTCTCTGTGCTCCTCTATACAAGGTAATTGAAATGAAATTTTCTTCACATGGATGTATAATTCAGTTACTCAGAAGTGAAACAAATTTAAAAGTATCACTTGTGCAATCTGCAGGTAACTCTCCCAGATTTTTTCATGTCAGATCAGCTAACAAGCCAGGTTTGTCCTCATGCTTATTGTGAAATACTAGTACTTGTCATGTTTTTGAGTTAATTTGCACAATCTCTCAAGAGTTCATTACAGGTGACACTTGCTAGTTCAATGTTCATCCATTTCAGGTCCAGGCCTTCAGAAGTTTAGAATTCTATGTTTGCTATTACGGTTGGGGTAATTACAAAACAAGATCAAACAAGTGTTCTGAAAGCCAAGTGTTTGAATCTTTCTATTACATTGTAGCAATTATTCCATACTGGCTCCGTTTTCTTCAGGTATTAACCGGGATAATTATGTTTCATGCAGCAAAATCTTAGGTCTTCTCTAGTTTACTGCATTGCCAGTAATATCTGACTTATTATCCTACCAACATTGGTTCTGATAATACTCTGTTGCTTCAGTGCGTCCGACGCATGATAGATGATAAAGATAAAATGCAGGCGTTCAACGGTTTCAAGTACTTGTCAATTATAGTAGCTGTTGCAATGAGAACAACTTATGACCTGAAGATGGGGGTAACTTGGAAGATACTTGCAGCAGCTAGTTCTGGCATTGCTACAATTATTGCTACGTTTTGGGATATTGTCATAGACTGGGGTCTTCTCAGATGGAATTCTAAGAACCCTTGGTTGAGAGATAAGCTCATTATCCAAAACAAAGTTGTCTACTTTGTGGCCATGGTACGAGTGAATGCTCACTTCCATGACATATTCGTCTTCCTTTAGATGCATTGAAGTTGGTGATAGGAATTGTGTAATTCTCTCCCTTACCCTTGTAGTTGACAGTAAATTCTGGTGATGCATAATGCAGGTGTTGAATGTTGTACTAAGACTAGCTTGGATGCAAACAGTACTGGGTTTTAGAGAAGCGCCTTTCCTGCACAGAAGAACCTTAATTGCAATAGTTGCATGCTTAGAAATCATTCGTCGTGGCATTTGGAACTTCTTCCGGTAAGCTATTACTTCTTCTTCTGTATTTGATTCTAATTAGCTCAAGAAAATTTACAGAATTAGAAAGTAACCAAAGTAATCTGAGACAGACAGAAGTAGAATCCTAAGTGTCACACAGGTATGCACTAGTAATGCCAATCACACAGCAATCATATCAGAAATTCCCTACAGGAAGAACATGAAAACTTCAAAAAAAGGGCACGACAATTCCCTTTCACCTGCTGCAATCTTTTTCATAGCCTTGCTATGAACCAATAAGCATTTGATATTATTCTGATCAGGTTGGAGAACGAGCACTTAAACAACGTGGGAAAGTTTCGGGCTTTCAACTCCGTACCTCTACCTTTTAACTATGAGGATGAAGACAAGGACGGATAAGCTCATGCATTTCATGGAAGAGAGATCCTGTGCACCACTCATAACATGTATCAATTAACTTACTCTTTTTTTATTTGTTTTGTATTTAATAATGAAGTCTCCGTCAAACATGCAAGTAAAGGAGAACAAACTATATACTCAAACAGAGGAAACTTAGCCAAAAAGCTTCTAGATGTAATTAAAATAGAGATTGAAAAATGTTTGGACTGGACTGTCATGATGCCCCATGGTTACCAAAATTTACCCTTTTAAACATACATATATATATATATATATATATATATATATATATATTGATCTGGCTGTTGAAATTAACTTACCATGTTTTGGGGTTTTAGCCCTTGTTCCTGGGAAAATGAAAAGGGATATTATATGTTACTGAGGTAGAAAAGTTCATTCCAAATGTTTGTAGTACATTGAAAAGTCTTCTGGATCATATTCCTCGTAAAGGGTTGCTGAATAACTTTTAACAAATGCTCTTATGTAGCTATCGTGGATGTCCCTCACAATCCCTCACAATTTAAGAATGCTTGCCCACTTGCATGAAGCATGAAATTCTCAATCGGACAGCAATAAAAAGCCGGCACAAGTGGTGTCAACTCAATGATTAAGACGCGGCGACCACCAATTGGGCTAAGCATCTCTTTTTTGATCTTCCATGAGGGATCATCTATAATTAAATGTCCCAGTTAGAAGACCAAATTCACATGCCATAACTTTTGCATAAACTGGTGAAACCCAGATGAACCTTTTTATCTGTCTTAAAACCTTACCACCATTGGGATTGTTACAAAAAAGAGAACAGAGTGACGTTTGTACCGGTTCGGTTCAAACTTTTCAATCAAGGGGTAAATGATAATCCTAGCTGGTAACTAAATCCAAATTTACAAGACAAATTATCCATTTTATTTAAAGATAAAGGAAAGATGGATGATGAAACATGATGAAGGTCAAAGTGGGTGGATACATCTAACCGTGGGCTTGAGGTGCTTGAAGTGAACATAATAACCCTAACTGGTTTTACTTAATTGAAGGAATTCAGTAAATAAAGAAGGAAAAGGAAAAAAACATAGCTTTACAGAGCCTGTTATAGAATTCCAGCTTTCTAGAAGAAATTAAAAGGCAGGCATAACAGCAGCCAATAAGATAAACTCTTATTACACAGAATGTGCATCCTCTTGATCAGTATCTTCTCCATTCTGCAAGCTGACGGCAGAGTTTTCAGCTGTTACAGCACCGGTACCCTCATCATCCTGGTTCCTTTTTAGGGATGACATGGATAATGGATTGTAAGTAGAGCTAGCTTTATGAAGACCTCTTATGGCCCTCATCGCAGCAAGGGTGCCACGATATATATCCACTGCTTCCTCCCCAAGGTTTGAAGGTCTCTTGGATAAGGTGTTCGCTGAATTATTTGATGGCTGGTCCAATTTGTCTGCTGTTGTTGGAGTAGTTTCAATAACTTCTGCTTCCAGCGGGAAGAGAATCTCAATATTTGACTCACATTCACGGACTAACCGTGTGAGAGGTTCTATGGTAAAGAAAGGCTGATGGACTGCAACTTGTGTGAAAGGTAGACATAGCAATCCCCCAGTTCGTTTATCATACTTCTTCAGAATTTTAATTAGCCCTATTGAAGCCAAAAAATATATTACGGTTTCAAATGTAGATGAAAACTGTCACCAACAGTATAGATACAGAACAGAGAACATGAAAATGTAGCAACTTTACCTGCATAATACATGGAGCTATAATTTTTAGATGCACCATCTCTCCATGTAAAATTGACAAAGCCCTTACCAGTACAGGTTAGATATCGAAGATAGAAATAAATTAAATAGTTTTTGTACCTGCAAAATTTAAGGAGCTATAATTTTTGAGAAGCACCATCTCCCCATGAATGGTGACAAAGTCCCTACGAATGTCCATCATTTCTTCACTGAACTCACTCTCCGATGTAAAAACTCCACCATTGCTGCTCTTCTCCTTGACTCCCTCAATTCTTTCTTTCAGCTCCTGCAATAATTGCAGACAGAGATTTGATTTGGCAACTTAAATAATGTCCAGATGTTTCTCTTCTGACCAGTAAATCATCACAAAGATTTTCCAACCAGAATAAATAAGAAAGAGTATAAAATCTAATGTACGAAGATGGCTATAAAAGCCTACTTAACAAAACCTGCACGAGGATCTGACAAGTATGAGTTAATCCATCAAGTTTTTCATTATCAATTTTAGTCAGTGTACAATTTGTTCAGTCATCCACATCTCCTAATTATCATTTATGTAGGCTATGGACTTGAAAATGGGGTATCGTGAGGTAGGGATTTCCACGAATATCACAATCCCTACAAGCAAGGAAAACCATCTCTAACGCTATTTAAGCCTACTCATAAGCATTGAAATTTATAGGATCAAACAAGATTGGACAAAAACCTTAAAACATAGTAATTTAGAAATAGCTGCACAAGTTACCATTTAATTCCTAGGTGTATCAACTACATACTATTCAGAGACCCTCATGACTTCGTACGTGTTCTACCCATGTTCTTATTATTAACCATCAAGCCCTCTCTACAAAACAAAAAACTTTAATCATAACACTCTCACTTGCCATCTTTGGCCCAGCCATTCATAATAAAAGTTCACAAGAAAAGCCAATTTCCACCGTCCTTTTCCACAATTGATGAAAAAAAAAAAAAACCTGAAAACGAATTACGAACTCTTCCTCTTTATCAACGTAAAAGTCATTGAACTTGTCGAGCTCTTCATTGAGAATCCGAACGAACCATCCTTGTAGGTCGACCAACTGAGGGGTGGTATGATCGTCGTGGGCAACATCAACAGCATCATGGGTATCTCTAGGAGTGGGTTGGTAATTGGGATGAAGCAGAAAGGCAAGGTTGGGAGGGAGAGAAGCAACAGCTGTAGCGGCGGTTGTGGGAAAGCGCTTAAGGAGCTTCTTGAGGAGCTTGTAGCAGAGGAACTTGTCCCTCCACTCTGGAAGGGTCTCTTCCAGGTGGATCCTGAACTCTTTTCCGAATTTCATTGCTTATCACACAAAAAATCACCAACCCAAAAAGAAAACAAACAAAGAAGAAAAGCAAAACTACGCGTGCGTGCAATTTGTGCAACAAGTGCCTGCGTTTAGCGCTTTTGCGTAATTGCATATGCACATTAAAGACAGAAAAGGCGAATCCAAAAAGGGATGAGGAGGAATGTGGAATATCTGGATTTGAGTTGGGCTAATAAGTCCATGAAAGATGGGAGGCTTCACTCGCTGATGTCGTCGGCCCTGCATGCATTGGCTGTATCATGGTCTTATCTATTTATTTTTTTCGTATTTCCTCCTTAGGATTATGAATCTATAATCCTTGGAAAACCCACCCTTTTTTAGACTGTTGTACTCATTCCATTCTCATTTTGTGTATTTTATTACATTTTCTTTGGTTAAAAAAAACCCCTCAGGGTCTGTAATTCTTTATCGAAAATATCATGGTGAGCATTTCAATAACTTTCTCTTGGACTTATTTGAATAAAAATATCAGCATAGTCAAATAGTAAGAGAACATTAAAGTCAGGAAAACCATCACACATCAAATTTAGGTTCTTCATGGATCATTTGACATAATGATCTGTCAACATTCGACCATACATAGAACATTGGTGATCAATATCATACTGAAACACCCCAAGAAAAAACAGACCCAACAACACACACAAACACAAAAGAGTACTGTTGGCAGGTGATGCGTGTGTTATATGGCCTCCAAAGCATGTAGTATATGAGCCTTCAAGTCCTCAAAGTCTTCGACTCCGAAGCTAACCCTCACCTAGTTATCCTTCATCCCATACTCAAGCCTCTCTGACTGGCTGAGACCCCTGTTTCAACAATCAGCGAAAGCCAATCAGCAAAACATTTACATCTTTCTAGTTCATTTTGTTATTGGAAGCAATGGTAGGTGAATATGGAGATGCATAGAATGGTGATTCAGTGGCAAGAGTATTTCACCATAAACCTCTCAGCATATTATCCATAGTGATGGCTAGGAGTAGCTTGCATTGCGCTAAAACCTCAATTATACATGCAGCAGAAACACTGGGTAGTAAAGAAGTTTTACGCTTGCCATTATAAATAAAAAGAATGAAGGAAAGTACCAGTAAGACATTATTGCCGACTGCTGCACGATGCTCTCACAGCCACCAAAGGATGGGGCAATATATGGAATCTTCAGTGCATCAACAAATTTGGTTGTCTTTAAATCAATAAATTTGGTCGGCTTTTAGTCTTCACGAACCTGCATATATTAAACACTAAAACTAAATTAGAAAAAGAAAACATAGTGGGTAATGGCATTAATGAAAGCATACTCAACAGTAGGAAAAATATATATATATCAGGAATGAGGCAATGCCCACCTCAAAACTGACAACGCCACCAAAACCAGTCATTTGCCTCTTGGCAAGTTCATGTTCAGGATGACTTGGCAAGCCTAGATAATATACACGCTCCACCTGCAAGTGATAATTGCAACTACATCAGCACACATATACAAGAAATGAAAGCTCAACATAAATCGGTTTTATGATTATCTGTCCAAGACCAACAACAATATCTAATGTAACCTGAGATTAAAACATGATGGTTTTTATTCAAATATTTCCCATATAAGCTGACAGTAACATAATGCTCCTATAAATTTACAAGTGAATTATAATAACATGAACAAAACTGGAGCAAGTTATTCATAGAACAGACTCGATAAACAAGACTGAATCTTTAAGAATATCGCTACATTTCCTACTTTAGGATGAGACTCTAAAATCTCAGCCATCCTCAATGCTGTAGAATTCTGTTGCCGTAGACGAAGATGCAGTGTCTTCGTACCTTGGATGATCACGTATGCAGCATTCTGGTAGGGAAAAAAACAACTTATTACATCATCCAATCTCAAGTATGGAACTTGAACCAAATAACAAGCAGAGCTGCAAAGTTTAAAAAGTAGATAAAATCATCTAACCATCATATCAGGTAAACAACCTTCAAAAATATTTTAAAATGAATTGTCATAACTATGCATCTACTGACAGACATCCAGTAATTTTTCATTGCAAGTTCAGAAATCACCAGATAGCATTCTTTAATGAAGATGACATCCAGTATCTAGGGACATACCTAGATACAAATCATTGAAGATCAAATATCATCTACTTGACTGTTTAATGAAGATGACTCTGGTTGAGAGTACCACTTAAAATATGATGAAAATTAAGTACTTTTGATATCAATTTTAGCAGCCCACTAATGCATCCAGCGAGAACCTGAAATACAATACACGCTTGCACAACAAACTTAGTTATTTGTTATCTTAACAAATAACAAGTTAACTTACATCATTGTGGCCCCCGATATATTTTGTTGCAGAGTGTAGAACAAGGTCAGCACCAAAAGCAAGGACCTTCTGGTTAAGAGGTGTGGCAAAAGTACCATCTATGCGCACCAATGCTCCTTTTCTGTGGCAAATCTTTGAAAATAGCTCAATGTCAACACACCTAAGGAATGGATTGGTAGGAGACTTGCAGAAAAAAAGAGAAACCTGCACAGAAGTAAAATTCCACACAACTCAATTTAGCCCAAGATTGCCCAAGTGAATAAAAACTTCTCCTGAACAAGTTAACCACTTCTTTGTCACCGACTTTGTTGTTGTCCAGTGCAGATTCTAAGTGTTTGACATCTGCAGGATCAATGACCGTTGCCTGCATATATTAGATGACAAACATAACTAGGAACAAGTGTAATTTAAGAAAAAAAATTGAAAATAACAACAACTATACTGTCTTAGTAATCATTCCATAATAAGTAGACATGAAACTCATACCGTGATCCCCATCTTAGGAAGAAAGGTCACAATGAAAATCCTAGTCTTCTTATAGCAATCTGTGGTTGTCACAATATGCCCACCAGACGGAACCATTGCCAAGAACATGACTGTGCTAGCACACATTCCAGATGCCATTAGCAGGGTTGATTCAGCTCCCTCAAGCATACTGATTCACTGACACATATAGCTTGGCTTAATCAACTATATGCAATTACTTGTTACAAAGAGGAAAATAAAATATCATAAAGAGATATATAACCTTATCTTCTCCTCTGCAACAATTGTTGTAGGATTCCCATAACGCCCATATTCAAAACTATCACTGCGTTTCTCCTACCACAAGATTAAAGACACAAATAGAGTTAATCCCCCAATAAACAATTCAACACATCAACAAGGAAGATTCAACTGATAAGATATTTAATGAAACATGCAGTTGAATTAAAGCAATACATACCTTGTATGCAGAGGATTAATGGTGCGCACTCTACGTTTCGACTTCATCCCTCATTCATTCAAAGTGGATACACCATGAATGTCTCGACTTCTCATTGGTCATTGGTGGACACCATCTAAGTCTTCGTAAGTCTTTCTTTCAAATCCAGAGGATTAATGGTGCGCACTCCATGTTCCGACTTCATCCCTCATTCTTTCAAATCCAAAGGATCGGTGGATACTCAATTAAGTCTTCCTCAGGTCAGAACTCCTTCCATTCTTTATATACCACGTGAAAAAATATAAAAACGTGTTTTTTTCCGTCTCGTCTCTCCCTCTTATCAGTCTCCTCCTCCTGATTCTCACTTCCCAGACTCTCTCTCTTCGGACCAGAGCCAGTTTCTCTCTTTCCAATCTCTCTCTCTCTCCAAAATCTGAAATTTATTAGTATTTTTCTCAAAATGTCCATAAGCACCAAGCTAAGAACCCAAATCAATTAAACCCAAGAATATCCAATTTAATTCGGGATTGTTAATAATAATTAACAAATTTTAGATCAATTCAATAGTTCATATAATTTAACAAATCCTCATAATAACAATTTATTATTGTAAAAAAATCTGAAATTGATGTTTGGTTATTAATGTTTCAGTTTTCGGATGTTTTAAGGAAGAGAAATTTAAAGAGGGTGAGGGGCTGGGCTGGGAGAGAGAGAGAAGGGCAACCCTAATGTTAATCTGGGGTTTAAACATCAATTTCAAATTTCTATTAACTGCAACACAAGGCCATAGCCGTTCTACTTTATTATTTTGGAATTTTCTTCAACTCTTCTATTGGAATATTTTTTTATAAGTTTTTAAGAAATATTAAAAGAAAAACAATTGCACAGGAAGCATGCCACCGGAAATTACAAACACACCAAACCAAAAGAAAAAAAAAATGCTTCAAATGCAGAATTTAAAAAAGTAAAAACTTGTAGGTATGATGTTTTCTTGGACAATGAAGATATGATTAAAGCACACAAGCACAGTCTATTACGGTGAGAGAAACTGAAGAGATGGGATCGGATGGGTAGAGAGAGAGAGAGAGAGAGGGGCTAGAACTGAGTCAGATTGTGTTGACGTGGCAGGTTAAGTAATGGAAAAAACTCTACTACTCCCCATAGTACTGTCTAACTGGGTACAACCTCATCAACTCCTTGAGTGCCATATGTAACAATTAAAACAGACAGATGACAAAGCATTGATACAAAAAATTTAACGCCATGTTCATCTTTCTCTCTCTCTCTTCCCAAGAGGAACAACGAGCTCCACAGTCCAGATATAAATATGAACAAAAAGAAATAGTTAAACCTAGATTTTAAAATTTTTACAAATTGTAATTTTTGTTGTTACTGTTCAGGGTTTGGAGTTCCAATTTTTTTCCCATTAGGTAAGTATCTATAGATTTCTTCCATGACTGACTATGGAGAAACTACAGTGTTTCTCACATTTTTCGTTTTCTTCCTTACCTGACTGTTAATGGTTGTGGAGAAACAATGAGGAATTTGTTCAATTTTGATGTTTATCTTAGAATAGAAACTATAGAACGGATTAAAAGTTCCATGTGAAGTGCTAACCATAAAAGCCTCAAATTTCCTCTTGCTCTTCTTTTGTTTTGATTCATGAAGACTCTGAAATCAATTACCCGTCCCTTTGCTCGTGAACCCCTCTTCAACTGTGGTTGCCGGAATGGGTAGTCTATTGATCGTCGGTCCGCCAACGGTGCAACATCCATCGTCTTCTTCATGTGTCCTGCCAAGAAAAGTAATTTTTTTTTTTTTTTTTTTTTTTGTTTCTGAAGCAGGGTGAGGAAGTCGATTGAAAAGCTAACGTGCTCGCTAACCTTTTCTTTCAGCCTCTTAGTAGATAGATGACATGGATTAGTTGTCCACGTGCCTTACAATCAATAGCAGAGTACTCAGCTGGTCAGTACTTAGTTTATCCTTTTTTAAGTAATTGGTCAAGTTAAATAAGCGTGTGGGGTAGTTTTTATGATACGTAATAAGACAGACACAGAGCAATATTCGCAATGCATTGTTACTTGTAGTTGAGTCAGTTTGTAGGACTCATCCTAATATAATAACCTATTTGTCATTTTAATTTTACAACCTTATAAAAGGTCTAACTTTGCAACCGCATTTATCTATCGTTCTAACTTTACAATCATATAATATAAGAATCTAAAATGACAACCCACCTCCTGTCAGTTTGCTTCTCTATCAGAAGAGTGCAATTAAAGGACAAGACTCGAACCGTCAAAATCCAAATAGTAAGAGGAGCGCATTGAATAATAAAAAATACGGGAAAGGCACCACATATCAAATTTAATTTAAGGTTATTCATAAATCATTCAGCACATCATGATCTGCCAACTCCACTACAAGTAAAATTTCGAGATCAAAAATCAATTTAGAGTTCAAAATACCCCAAGAAAATAAAAACAAAAATAAAATTGCAAGGAGAAAAACTGGAGCCGAAAACCACATAAAAGAGTTTTTTTAGTACTATTGGCGGGTGATGCGCTTTATATGGTGTCCAGAGCCTGGAGTATATCGGCCTTCAAGTCCTCGAAGTCTTCGACTCCGAAGCTAAACCTCACCAAGTTATCCTTTATCCCATACTTGAGCCTCTCTGACTGGCTCAGATCCCTGTTTCAACAATCACCAAAAGGCAATCAGCAAAACGTTTCCATCACTATAAACCTCCCTGCTAGTTTACACAAGCACCAGATTTCCCATGGTGATGCAGAGGAGTTGCTTCCATTGTGTTAAAACCTCAAAATTATAAGTGCAGCAGAAACACTTGCTTAAAACTTTGAACGCTTGCAAGATTATACTATGGAGAATAAAGGAAAATACCAGCTTGCAAAATTATACTATGAAGGATAAAGGAAAATACCAGTAAGACATTAGTGCTGGCTGGTCCACAATGCTCTCGCAGCCACCAAAGGACGGAGCAATGTATGGGATCTTCAGTGCATCAATAAATTTGGTTGTGTTCAAATCAAGAAATTCGGTTGGCTTCAAGTCTTCACGAACCTGCATAATCAAACAATATACTAAATTAGAAAAAGAAACAACAGTGAGTACATACGACACTAACGGAAGTACACTAGCAGAAGGAAGAATTATCAGGCAATGCCCACCTCAAAACTGACAACACCACCAAAACCAGTCATTTGCCTCTTGGCAAGTTCATGTTCAGGATGACTTGGCAAGCCTGGATAATACACACGCTCCACCTGCAAATCATTATGCAACAATATTAGTGCACATACAAGATATCATCGCGTAACGCAAATTGTAATCATTATGATCTGTCTAACACTAAATAGAATATCATAACATCTCTGTAAGGATATAGATTAACTCTAGTACATGTAGATGCGGCATTCAAACACAATCCAACGTAACCTGATATTAAAACATGATGGCTTTAATACAAATAATCCCCAGTAGCATATACTTCAATAAATTTTATAAATGAATTATGGTAACATGAACATAACTTGAGAAAGCCATTCACATAACAGAACTTGATAAACTAGACTGAACCTTGAAGAATATTTGCTATATTTCCTACCTTAGGATGAGCCTCTAAAATCTCAGCCATCCTCAATGCAGTCGAATTCTGTTGCCGTAGACGAAGATGCAGTGTCTTCATGCCTCGGATGAACATGTATGCAGCATTCTGTTCGGGGGGGTGGGGGAAAAAAACTACTAATCAAATCATGAACTCAAGTTGAACTTGAATCAAATCACATGCAAAGCTGCAAGCTAAAAGCAGAGCAAAATCAACTATGCATCATCGTATCTGACAAACTACCCTAAAAACTGACTCAGATAGGAATTGTCACAAGTATGCATCTACTAACAAATATCCAGTACTATTTCAAGCAGGATCAGAAGTTAATATATGAAATTCCTCAAAGATACATGCAGATATGAAAGCGACAAAAATCAAATATCAACTACTTGACTGTTTAATGAAGATGACTCACTGGGTTGAGAGTGCCGCCCAAAATATGATGAAAATTACGAACTTCTGATACCAATTTTAGTGAACCACTAATGCATCCACCAAGGACCTGGAATACCATACACACTTGCTTAACACATTATTATTAAATAAATTGTACAACCTGGTCATTTCTACCCTTAACAAGTTAACTTACGTCATTGTGACCCCCAATATATTTAGTTGTGGAGTGCAGAACAAGATCAGCACCAAGGGCAAGGGCCTTCTGGTTCAGAGGTGTGGCAAAAGTACCATCTATGCAGACCAATGCTCCTTTTCTGTGGCATATCTTTGAAACCAGCTCAATATCAACACATCTAAGGAACGGATTAGTAGGAGACTCAGTGAAGAATAGAGAAACCTGCACAGAAGTAAAATTCCACACAACTCAAAGTTAGCCCATGATTACCCAAGTGCCCAAAACCTTCTCATGAACAAATTAACCACTTCTTTTGTTACTCACTTTGTTGTTATTCACTGCAGATTCCAAGCCTTTGACATCTGCAGGGTCAATGACAGTTACCTGCATACATTGGGTGACAAATATAACTAAGAACAAGTGTATTTAAGAGAAATTTGAAAATAACACAAACTATACAGTCAGGATCGGTTATCATTCCATAATATGTAGACTGTAAATCATACCGTGATCCCCATCTTGGGAAGAAAGGTCTCCATGAAAATTCTAGTCTTCCTATAACAATCAGTAGTTGTCACCATATGCCCACCAGCTGGAACCAATGCCAACAGCATGACTATGCTAGCACACATTCCAGATGCCAATAGCAGGGTTGATTCAGCTCCCTCAAGGGCACTGATTCATAGACAAACTTAGATTGGCTCAATAAACATTCAAACAACAAATACCAACAAGAAGCAATTACTAGTTAGAAAGAGGATAAATTAAATATCTTACCTTATCTTCTCCTCTAAAACAACTGTTGTGGGATTCCCATAGCGTCCATACTCAAAACTATCACGGCGTTTCTCCTACCACAAGATTGGGACATAAATAGAGTTAATCATCAAATAATCAAATCAGGATATTCGACTTACAAAATATTCATTTTAATATTAATTTAATTCCACTGTTCCTTCTTTTATTATATCCATCAAGTACATATCCTTAAGTACAACCTCAATCAAATGAAATGTATTCATTCCAAAAATTCAGCTAATTCCAGTCCAGTGAGTTGTCCACCAGACTTCCAATCTGAATATGCTCATGAATCTAATGCCTTTTGAGGTTGCCGACGGGAACTACATGGCAGATGCTGGCCTCGTTGGCATTGAAACGGATAAAGCAACTGACCAAGTTCTTGGTCTTATCCAAGGAGATAAAAGATGATGGTGTGGATACGACGTTGGCTGACAAGTATTTCAATGAGATGCTAGCTTCAGGTCTGGTGCCTAATGATATTATCCACACAGATTTGATTTATGGGCATTTTAATGAAAGGAACATAACAGAAGCTTTTTCAACATTTATATCTATGCTTGCACATGGAATTCATCCAGATATTAAGACATGCAGTGTACGTATTGTCAGACTGTCAGAGAATGGGAAAATGCAAGAAGCTCTGAGGATCTTCTATGAACTATATGGGCAGGACTTGCTTCCTGATGGTCCTACTTGAAATGCTCTCATCATCAGCTTGCATAAACAACATGATGCCATATGAAGATATGTGCATGAAGGGCATAACTATCCTAATGTTGTGACTTAGGATAATTTAATTTCTTTGCTATGCAAGGCAGATGATGTTGAGGCCCAAGATATGGAGGAAGTAAAAAGGCTGTTTTTGGAAATGCAGGCCAGAAATACTGAACCAACCACCAGAACTTATACATCACTTCTACAAGGTTACAACTCAACAAGAAAAAGTTGTGAAGTTTTTGCTCTATTTAAAGAGATGGTGGCTAAGGGGATTGAACCTGACAAATTTCCATACTATAAGATAGTTAATGCTCTCAGCAGAGAAGGAAAACCAATAGAAGCATTCAAGTTAGGCTGTGCTTGGTACACAGGAAGTGATATGACGGCAATGTTGGACTCTTAAAATCACACCAACGTGATCCACGCACCCTTCATTTTCACAATCTTCTTCAATTTATTTCTTGTTTGTTTTACACGTCTATATTAATTGTAATTTCATGCATGTCAAATAAGTAATGAGTAAAAATAAGAGAAGAATACAATAATAAACCTTACGCTAGAAGCATTTTCCTTGAAAACTCATATTGCCACATATTACCACATGAAATAAAGCTTCTGATAGTAATAAATTAACAACAATACATTCTGCCATAAGCAATGTGTTTCATGTACTGATCCAAAAATGAATGAAAAAGTTACTTGTCAAAATGAAAGTGAATCAGATGAAAGTCAAACCACTAGTGGGTCAAATTACAAATAACAAGAGCTTATGGACAATTTTGTAATTATGCTTTAGGTCTGGCCCAAAATAAAAAAAGTCCCAACAGAGAGACTCATCACTCTCCGGGCACTACTGCCTCCTGCCTTCCTATGCTTCAAAGTTAGAGCCTGGTTTTCTCTCTGTAAGCTCAACAACCCATCATGTGGAGACTCGGACGTTGTCCGAGAGAGAAGTGGTTAATTAATTGGGTCGTAGTGATTAATGCAAGCAAGATTGGAGGAGCTTATATAGAAAAAAAATTGGAGAGAGAGTCCCTGGAATCTAGAAGAAAACTCGGTTGTGGTTTTCCTAACACAAAGTAACGACGTACAAGTTGCAGGCTTTTATTATTATCACTTACAGATGTTACTAGAATACATATTTGTACATTTTTAGAAGCCTTCATAGGAAAAACATTAAGTGCAGGAAAAAAATAAATAAAGAAAGAAAAGAAGAAGAAGAAAATGTAGTAATGAAAATGGACCAAGTAAAGACACTAGCAAGGAAACAGTAATTGTCATCTATGCAGTAGACGATAACATTTAATAGAGCAAGTGGATTAAAGCAATGCATACCTTGAAATCTTTAAGGGCAGCAGTATTCGGAAAGAAGTAAGCAGAAGTGTTCACCACTGGGGTGGTAAGTGCATCTGTTACTATACCGCGACCCTGTCGCTCGCCTTCACAAAGCAAATCCAAAAAAATGCCTCAGATGCTTATCACAAAATACAATCGTTAATAAGTTCACAAAAAGCAAAGAAAAAAGCATTCAACTGGGTGATAATATGTGCTTCTGCTTGCTACCCAACACAGAGAGATAAGAAAGTTATTATATTGACGGGGATAAAATTTTATAAAAAAAATTATTTTTGTTTCAGAAAACAATAATAAACACTAGTCTAGCACATACCAGCATGAATAGCGCGGCTTCCATCCGAGCCCAAGAAGTCAGCCTCCTTTGAATTGGGAAAATCCTTCACTAAACCCACATTTCCATTCACCCCCAAGTCATCACCTGTCGCAAGCTCAACCGGAACGACGGCGGTGTCGACGGCATCGACGGATGTATCCGCCGGCACCGCCAAGTCATCACCAGTCGCAAGCTCGACCGGTGAGACGGGAACGGCGGCGGTATCGACGGCATCGAAGGATGTTGCCGCCGGCACCGCCGGAAACTCAGAAGGAGAGTTGTTGTTGGACCAAGACGCAGCAACAATCTGTGCGACACCGATGTTGCTGCAGTTCCTCCGTGCCTTGGTGCTGAGCTGACGCACAAAATTGGGAGGGAACTTGAAGATCAGAGAAGAGAGGCCGTTAAACGCGACCGAGCCAGCAGGCGCATAACCGATACCACCGGTGAATCGGCCGGAACCTGGTTTGTGGTGGCGAGGAACACCGGAAAGGTCGGGATCTGGGCGGCACTCAAAGGAGGTGAGAAGCCTTGAACTCATGGATGCCATGGTCGCTCGGTCGGTTGTGTTAGAAAACGTGAAGGAGAGTCTCTCTGGTCTAAGCGTCCTCTTCCAAGGTTCAGTTTAACTCCATGGAGGTTTACTTAAAAAGGCCCTTAATTTGTCGTGTGGTTGGTTTTTCTCGTAATTTTCCAATTAATATTATTAACCAGAGTTAGCTTTTTATTTACCTAATCAAATTTGATATTTTTTATTTCATTTTCCGCGTAGATACAGCTGAGTCTGATGACGTGGCCGGATCGTACACGTTAAATCTTGCTGATTCCGTTTTTGGTCCACTTAGACTTGGGGAATCATGGGATACCACACACTACGGTTCAGTACATTCTAGTTATGTATAATAACTCCTGTCCTCATTTTAGTCTTATCATTTTCATTTTTTCTTTTTTCTTTTCAGTCTTATCTTGTTGTTAGGAGTTTTCAAAAAATAATATTTTAATTTTACTACTAATTAAGAAAGATAAGTTTAACATAAATAAATAAATTATTATACTTTCGTTTTTAGGGAAAATAAATAATTTAACTTTCTCATGAGTATTCTAAGCTCATTTTGTTGTCCCATGCACCGTCACCATTTTCCAAAATATACTGCCTATGGATTCCAGGAATGGCGAGTCCTATTTATATGTTTGGCATTTAATCTGTTAATATTGGTGAAAAAAATTACTATAGGTTGAATTTATTATTTAAGATTTTTTAAATATTGTAAAAATTATATAGTAATAAATTAAATTTTAGATTGATAACTTCCAACAAAATAAGTTTTTTATTCATTAAAAAAACAAAATTTGTAAACCATTAAAATAAAGTTGGTTAACATGCAATTATCGGATTGCAAAAATAACAAAACGATAGGCCAATTTGTGAGCTGATAACTTCCACTAAAAGATTTTTTTATTCATATAAAAGGAAAACGTGTGTAAACCATTAAAACAAAGTAGGTTAAGATACAATTATCATCTAATTGCATATACGCTTCCGTCACCTACTTAATTCTGATCTGACTTTATGGTAAAACCAAATGAATCAACATCAACAAAATAAAATATTCTCCTTATGTTGTCACGTATCAAATAATTGTTGTGGGTAATTTTCTTTTTTTTTTTTTTTTTTAAAAATGTTATTCTAAATTTACAATATGGATTCCATCCATCACAATCCCCGCTTTTTAAAGTCATAAGAGGGGTCATATCATTTTAATACGTGGAATATTATGATTTGGAAACCCATTCAAGTCTAGCATTCAAAGAGTAAAAGTAAAACCATAAGGTAAGAAAAATGTGTGCCTTACTGATATTATTTTATCCATGCTCTTAACGTGTGTGTTCTACTTAATTAATTTGCACAGTGTGTCTGCCAATATTGACAAATTGTTGTTTCATGGGAAAGCCACCATGTTCATTTGTGCAAAAAACAATGACAAATTGAGAGCCACCCTTGGCATCTCCACCCACCATAACCTTAGAAAACGTTAACAAGAAATAAACAAAATATTGGAGGAAAAATAAATTTAAGTAAACCCATTAAGTTCATGCTTGCAAGCAGAAAGATGTGGGTATCAAATAGTGTTTAGCAATTTTACCAAAACACATATATTAATCAGGCAATGAACAAGCATGTTCCAACCCTAAATGGGCCAAAACGCCAAGTTTATTTCCTGGTTATAGCAGGCTTTTTCTTAGCGTAATAAAAATTACCCAAATTTACAACTTGATGGCTTTTTCATTTTTGGGATATGCGGAAAGGATTCCACGTATGGAGTAGACGAACGAATCTTATCCCTGCAATGATTAAATCCCAATGGGTCGGTTTGTCATGTATTATCTAAATTACTTAAATTATTTAATTTTAAATTGATACTGATTATTTACTTCGTTTCGTTTGTGAGATTTAGATTCGATTAATAGGCCCCGATTGAGGCTTGTGGCGTATCTTGGCCCTCCATTGGGGCTTGTAGCATGTCTTTGCACTCTACTGGAGTAGGCTTTCCTCGTCTAAACTTTTAGCAATAAAACATAAGCACAATGTTAACTCTTTTTTTTTGGTAACTAAATGTTAACTCATTATATTACATTATATTATACATATATGTTTTATGGGCATTAATTCAAATGCCTTTTTCTCTGTTTGTTATTAGTATTTTATGATGAGAGCCTGAGATTATGTGTAGGTAGAGAGATTGTGTGACGAAGGAAGAAGAATAAAGGAAAAGAAAAAGAAAAAGCAAAAAGAAAGTGATTTGTACTTATTTTAACGTGGCCTCCATGTCGACTAAAATCAAGATATTCATTCTCATGGCGCACACAAAAATATATAAGTGAACATTTTTAAAAGTTATGTATGTTCATTTAATGATAACGATATATATGGACGGTGACAGTGACTACCAGAAAAAGAAAGTTCATCGAACACATAATTATGCGAGAAGCAGCTTCGTGTTTGTGTGGCTTCCATGAAGGCCCCAAATTCATGAACCATGCCACTAACCCTTCTCTCTGTATGTTGGCCACTTGAGCAAAAGAAGGCCCTCACAGTCACTGCGTTACACAAACAAAAATTAGAGGCCACTCATATTCAATTTTGATTTCTTTTCAATGGGGATTATCAGTATTATTATTATTTTTTTTCAATGGGGATTAGGGCATTACGCACCAAGCATCTTTTATTTGATTTGATATGGTAATTTTACTAGTTTATGTAGTAAACAAAAGTCCAACCTCGTATATTTACACAAAAAAAAAAGTCAACCTCGTACATATTGCATAGTAGGACCAGCAGCCACAGTAATTTAAAAAAAAAAAAGAAGAAAAAACTCAAACTATATAACCTAAACCTGCCAGCCACAGCTTCACAGAGAGGCAGACAACAGCTAGGTCATGGTATAGAGATGGGACTGTTGTCATTTTCCTGGGGGTGACTACGTACGAGCTTCAAAGTGCCAATGGAAAAGTGAAACTATATGGGGTTACTTTCAATTTTGGCGTTGTTGGAAACAGACATGCATGGCATGGACCATCATGCTCTGGCCGCAACAAAGTAAATATATCAAACACCTCCTTCTCCAAATGGTACTCTTTGCAAAATGGTGATCCAATATTCCTCTACTAGTGCTTGACCTACGAAGACTCCAATTGGCCACACACTCAATTTAATTTTGGCTTTGTCTTCCAACAGGTAAATAATGTTTGCCTAATAGGAGACCCCTCACATTCGCATTCATATTTTAGAGGCCCTGAATTTGAGTTACACCCTCGCTTTTTTCAAATCAGAAATATTGTTTTACCAAAAAAAAAAAAAATCATAAGTATTGTAAACTAATAAAAAGAAAAAAAAGTGGACACCATAAAGATAAAAACGTTTCGATCCTTATTCCAATTTCCAAGCACTACCAAACGAAGCCCACTGCCCAAAAATCGATCCCACAAATGGATGCTCCAAAATGGGCCCATTCCAGAAAACAGAAGAAAATGTTGTTATGGGCCATGAGGCCTACACAGTTAAATATAAACCTCAAGTCGTAGATTGACTGAACGACACGTCGAAAATACGCTGCCGGCGTAAAGTAGCTGGTGGGACAAGTTTCGTCTAATCAGATCCGTCCATTGTTTTAACTTAAACTTCTCGAAACTGTCAGATTCAACGACCGAAAGATAAGAACACTGAAAAACGTATACGGGTCAAAATCCTTACTTCCATGTGATGCCCTAAATTGAAGATTGCAGTGTTAACGTAAAATTCTAAGAGTCTTCTCTCGCTTGTTCTATATAAATGCTGGAATAGTTGCTTCACATAAACACTAAAGGCGTCAGAAATGGAGGGTTCTCCTTCTCCCTACTCATACAAACTATAAAAAAAAAAGGAAGGTACTTTAAGAAATTTTATCCTTTGATTTTTCTATTTTTCACCAATTGCAGTTTAACTTGATCTTGGCGTCATTTCTATTATCATTACTATCATTATTTTTTTCTTCAAAAAAAAAATAATCTTGATGGGTTTTTTATAAGTATTCTAAATTTGTGGTTGAAGTTGATTTAATTGAATGAAATGTAAACTGTGGCAATTTTCTGGAAGTGCTTGATAGGTTAGCTTTGATTTGGAGATTAGACCCAGTTCTGATCCTTACACAGAGCAAGGTCCCAAAGAGCATAATCTAATATGATTGTATTAGAACTGCACAAGTACTGATCAGGCTCCGTGACCATTGAATTATCGGCAGCCAAATCTCAAAAATGTGCAAAAATAGATAGTGGGATGCGCTTTGCAGCTTAAAAACTTTCAATGTTTCTGCTGCCTGTATTTCCCTCACATGGTTTCTGACAAAGAAGAACCAACACCTTAAAATTAAAGCACTTTGTTGGTTAACCTTTTCCCTTCTTCCATTACCTTCCAACAGCATAAATACTTGCATTTGATAAATAAATAGTTGGCCTACCACTACCATACTGATTAGTACTTCAGATTTAACAAAGATAGACTTGTAGTTTCCAGGACTGAAAGATGTTTGTATTGCTTCTGACGCAGCAAGAAGCTAGATCCAAGCCAAATCCATGGCTGAAGAGAAAAGAAAGAGCTAAGCTATTTCTGAAAATATGATTACAAAACTCCTCTAAAAATGAATTCTCACAGTTTCTTTTAATCCTAAACGCACCGTTTCTATTGTAAAATCCTACTCCATCAGCTTCCCAAAGAAGGGGAAACATACTTACTTTTGATGCCTAATTTTTGCTATATATTTTATCATGAAATTTGATTGAAATGGATATATTAAGCCCAAAAGCGGTAGCGAGAGACAGCCCATTGGGCTAGCTACTGCTTGATTAACACAACTAGATTGCAAATTTTTGCTGTGTGTTTATTACCAGATAAGAGTAGTGTTGTCTGAAAAGTAATGGGTTTATGTGTGTTTAGTATTACATAAGTGTGGTGGTACTTGATTTTCTTTAATGCAGTTCTAGCTGATATGATACAATAGAGTGCATTGAGCCGCGTTGTTAACTTGATAGGTTGTTCAACTTTATGCGTATATTTTCCTGTTTGCATATTTTGGCATCTTGGGAATTAGGTAAATAAAATTCCCTTACAATCGTGCAGTGAAGTAACTATTACGTAACTGTATCTGTTCAAAGCCTAGAGATTCTTTTAATTAATAATGTATCATTATATACTTGAACTCAGGTTTTACATTGTTTCAACTTAAAACTTAAAAGACACTTTTTCATTGATGAATGGCTTATTCGGTGTGTTATATACAACTTGAACTTAGACACCTTTCATATTGAACCCATTTCCAACTTCAAATCTTTTTCTTTTTTCATTCTGGGGAAAGGTGCATGGTGGGGCAGGAGATGGCATTTGATTTGCCAACATGATATTCATGGTTCCTCTCCTACATTTGTTTCCAAATTTTCTGGTCTGTATCCACAATCTTCAAACCCAAATTTCTCTGAAAACAAAAAAGGTCCCTAGTATTTGGTGCTACATTTCTGAAATATAAAAGAGTGGGTACATATATAATGATTTGTCCAAGCTCTCTCTCTTCTTCAATATATGTAGACACAAAAAACATCATATTTATTTGATTGCTATTCCTCTTTTCTCTTTATGAGTGTTGCTTTTATATAGAGTTCCGGGTTGCAAATTAATTTCCAAAGTATATTCAGTGACACCTTGAACTAGTAGTGTGGAAATTGGTATTAAATTGTTGATTAATGAACAAGCCCATTTGAGTTTGAACGATTGTCAGAATTGCAAGGGCCGCCTGCTTTTTCTGGAGATCTGTAGTTCAGAGTTAAAGCCTTATGAGCATATATATGGTGGACCCCTTAGCTATTTTATATAATCTTCCTTTTACATACACCATTAATATGATTGCCACCAATGGTCAGATAAGTTTATATATATCGTTGAATTCAATGTTTCTCAATGAGGGGGATAAATTGCTGGGGTTGATACTATATCCCTGTACATTTTATTTAATCTGTGAAGCAGTTCTTTTTTTGGTGTTGTTAAGAGTACGAAAAGCCTTATGTGTGCCGTAGAGGGGACCCATGATCATTTATTGAATTTCACAGTGAAATTTTTTATTCTTAGAAAGACTGTCATCCTTATGATTCTTCATATGCGCCTTAAATGTATGCTCGAGTTTATTGTGAGATCGATGCATTACATATATATATATATATATATATATATATATATATATATATGTCTTGGAAAGATAAACAAATTCAATGTGTATTAATAGTGAGCTGATCAAATATAGCTTAATTTACTCATATTAAGATGTTTAAGTAGTGTTATTTTATATGGTTATTCTGTCAAGTTATTGCATGTTTGCATATAATGATTCAATGCAATCGTGGCTCTCAGTACTTGAAGAAGTGTGAAAATGGCGATCAGAAACTAGATATGGAAAAGAAAGAAATGGGATTAGAGCTTTTTGTGCAAAGGGTAAGAAGTTCCATTTTGATCATCTTTTTTATTATATCAGCATGTAACAGATATATAAACTTTAGTCATATAGCAAAAATATATATCTGCAAGTCTTGTGCTCACATATATATATATATATATATATATATATATATATATATATATATATATATAGACCTTTACTAATTGCGAACAATGCACTATGCATATATGACATATAGCTTGCCAATCCTAAGTATGACTTGCGACCAAACCTAAATCATTTTGTGGGACTTGAATATTTTAAGAGTAAACATGTTGTAAAAGCCATAGTGATGAGTGAGTGTTCCTCTATATTACAATTGCTACAAGAGCACGTAAGCACATATACGTGTGTCTAATAGAATACACACAATCACACACAGAGAGGAAAGTTTTGCGTTTGAAGTTTGGTACCTGATCTCCTCCTCACATAAGACTGGAAAACAAGTTAGCCAGTGCTTTAACCACATGCCCCAAATGCGCGAGTAAACTCATTCAATGTGCATGGTTGGTTGCAGCGGACGCTATTTATTAACCATGTGAAGTGCCGGTAGACTGAAATAAATGTTCATGTGCGTAAAACATACATATTGTATAACAATTAAAAAAAAAAATTGAAAAAGGAAAAAGTGACAGCAACATAAATAATAATAAAGTGGGAAGGATATATATGCCCTTTCGACATCTAAATTGTGGCAAAAAAATTTCACCATTTCTCCATAGCTTTCAACACAGCCTGGCTTTTCCATCCTTCATATTAGTTTAGAAAATAACAATTAATTATTTATTCTCTCTTTTCTTTTCTAGTTTCGTTGTATGTATGCATAATGAGATCTGTTCTCCTGAGCTATCGCATGACCTAAATCGGAATAAATCGGTCAATTTGTACAGGGTTCAATTAAAAAATAAAAAAGAAAACAAATAAATGATATATGCTTTTATTTTTTTTATCCATGGTTGTAGGTCAGCAGCCCAGGAGAGCATTCTCTGTGTGTCTATATATGAATAGATAGGCAAAACATTATGCATGACATGCTAAATGTGGATCTTTTGTGGTTATGTCACTTTTGGATCGAAAGCAGTGAAATTATTATAGCATTTATAGCAGTAATTGACTACAGACTGCACTTACATTCACACATATATAGGAGTATAGAACAATAACTATAGCTTCTATTACTGTTACGTCATCTAATACAACTTATATGAATGCCATTTAGGATTTTACTGCTATGGTTTAATTCAAGTTATTTAGCGCAAAAAGATGAACCACCGACGTATCAAAGCTAGGGCTGTGGATCGTTGAAAGTGAAAGATAAAAAAAAGATGGGGATGCTTAGATATTATCTTTGACGATAATTAATGACATGGAAGACATATTGAATGCGACCCTTATCTTCATGCAGTAAACACTGAAAGTACTAGTCCTTGATCCGCTCTCTCACTCATCTTCATCACTAGCTATAGCCACTATACTATATAGTTTAGGAATATTATGTATTATATAATTAATTAATTTCCGAGGTTAATTAATTCATTGTATAATAATAATATATTAGGCATGCGTAGCATGCTTAATTTGAAGTTTCATGTTTAATTGAAACTTGTTAGAAAGAGTATCAATTAATTGGCTTCATATAGGCTAAAAACCCACCTACAGATGTAAAAGAGATCTGCTTTGAAACCTTAAGTCTGAGAATGGAAACAAAATTCATTGCAAACAATTTATTTTAGTCTCAAAGTACAAACATAAATGATATTTTTCTTTGCCGACATAACACATTTTCAAACGGAAAAAATAATAATAATAATTATAGAAATCCAATTTTTTGTTTTTTAATTTTTTTTTTCTTTTATAGCGGTGCTATATTCATGGAATAAACAAACATAATATAGTTTTCAAAGAAGTGGTTAGGTTGATCCAATCATTGTGTCAAATATTAAACAGCAACCACCCAAAAGTCCATCAATCTCATGGAAATTGGAATAATACAAGTGTGTGTGTATGTATATATATATTTATATACTCCCATACCCATACTGACTTAATGTGGAGAAGCTCCATCTCTCTCTGCATACCCTGCAATACGCATGTCACAATGATAGATATTGCATGAAAAATAATACATTGTTTTCTGCGCAGTGTTTATTTGCTTTAAATTCAAAAGGCTATGTACCATGCATATCTTCCTTAAAAGCTTGAGAGAATTATTTCCAGCACCATTGTTGAAGCCACATGTTATTAATATATATATGTAACCCAAATTTTCTCTTTTTTCTTTTTTAATTTCAATTTACCATTCACATACATAAATGGTAGGGACTTGGGACATACCATGTTAATTTGCTGTAATAGAAAAGCTTTAGACTTTATCAATGTATGAGCTAATTTATAATATTATGCATTGAATTGTATCTATTTAACAGATATAACTAATATTTGATGTATAATCAAATACACTGTTGAATAATAAGAATATTAAAACCTTTAATTAGTTTGGTTTATAATTAAAGAATATTGCCCACTCATGAACACTAGACCATATCTTGAGATATATACATCCAAGGCTTACTAATAATTCAAAATCAACAGACAGCTTTATATTGCCCTTTGGATTGTCCCCTAACAGTATGATGAGATTTCAACAATAGACACGTTGAAGATCTGAGAATCATCCATTGTAGTGGTCGAGTGTCGACCTTAACTTTTTTTAGAGTTTAATAAATTGTGCACAGAGTTGCATATTGTTTCCTCCACTTCAATTATAAACTTTGTATAAATACTTTCTCAACTTTAAAAATATATACGGATTGTCTCCTAACTCATAAATATTATATAATTTTACCTTCTACACAATAGTTTTTTAACTGTTTAAATTTTTGTTTTACTTGAATGACTCAAATGTATTTATTTACTTTTGCACATTGTCACTTATTTAAGCTTTTAATATAAATGAAACTACATTTTAACTGTAAAAAATATACCTGTTTTTAAAGTTCAAAAATGTTGTGTCTCATTTTTTAGAGTCAATTTATGTACAGTTTAGGGCATTACTGCAAAAAAATAAATAAATAAATAATAAAAATAATAAAATAAAAACCACTTTTTTCTATTATTAAAAAAAATAAATGGAAGCTAGCAGACCAAGCATATCAAATTAAATTGAAAATGGGGACCATAATTGGCAATTTATTTGTCAGACATATTATTGCTTCTATGGCAGGCAAAGAAAAACGCACCATTTTTTTGGGACCATTATCAATTTTTTTTTCTCTCTATGAAATTATCAAACTCCATTTCTTTGTTTTTGTTTCTTCCCCGTCTAAACATTTATAAATGTATAAAACATCCAATAATATTAATTCTTTAATTTTTTTTTATATACGTCCGTACATGATAATCTTATGATTTGCATAATCATTGTGTTCAATTTCACGCTAGCCAAGAAATTAACATAGAAAGTCAATTGAATCAATAATCCCCCACCTACTTTTGATTTTCCATTTGTTACTTTGAAGATACAGTCCATGTTTGGTTTTTTAAGAAAATCAATTGTAGCTTTCAGAAAAAAGACAGTGATAATGAAAAGGAAAAATATTAATTTGGAAAAGTATGTGTATAATCAGCAAACGTTGTTGGTGATGAAGAATTAGTGTGCCTCCAAATCATGATGTTTGAATGGCTACAAGAGTAATATATATTTTGTCTGGAAACAACTAAGATCTTGGTCTGCCAATGGAGATGCCACATTTCAATGTCAGACACATATAAACACCACCTGGTACGGCTTAAAAGATCCACTCTCCATTTCTAATTTTTATCTTAATTATTGGACTATATGTATATGTTCTGATCCTATCCATGCTATATGTATCACTACAAAAAAATTGACCTTCAGCCACGAGCAGTTATTTGTATCTAAAAGCTATTTTTCGTAGCTGAATGGATATTAGTTACTAATATTTTTCGTAACACAGTCGTAACTAAATGACCGTAACTAAATATCTACTGCCACGAAAATAAATTTTCGAGACTAAATATTATCATTTAGTTACGAATGACCTTTCGTATCTAAATTTTTCAAAAATCGTAAATAAGCTTGATTTCGTGGCTAACTAAAAGCTACGATTACAAAATTCGTAGCTGCAAATCTGTTACAAAATTTCAGCTACGAATGCTACCTTTTTGTTTATTTTGCAGTTACAACATAAATTTGTGGCTTTTATATTGCCAGCTATGAATAATTATTTTGTCACATTATTGCTAGTATAATTTTTTATTTATTTTCATAATTATTATTATTTTTAATTACCAATTCAATTAAAGACCAATACACTTGATATTATACTATATATATGTCTTTGCTCAAATGCATAAATTAAAAAATATAAAAATACACAATTTTAATATAATTGACCTTGCTATATTACATTAAATACACAATTAGCATAATATTACATCAGGTTGTTCCTAATATGAGATTAAACAGTCATTCTCTATATATGTGATGGAGAATGACTTTATACATATTTACATTGTAATCAAAATAACTTAAAGCACATAGTGACAACAAATATCATCTTCTACTCCAAAGTCCATGACCATATAATACTATTTTCCAAAATAAACTTTAGCAAACTATGGGTTTTTAATTTAAAGGTCATACAAAAATATGCATTTTCTCACAAGTCCAAAAGACGAGCCACTAGCATATATTGCTTCATTATGCCGAATCACTGAAATCATTTGATCATTAACTAAGTATTGAAATCTCAAAAAAACAAATGAAATAAAATTTTACTTTTGATATAAGTCTAGAGTTTCTTTTCATTTTTATCTAACTTATATTAAACAACAAAATCATTTTACTCACCATTGAAACAAATTTTAACTTACACATGTGGATACTCTTCATAATTTCATAGAAGATTTAATAATGTTCCAACCAAAAGAAAGTTCTTTTGTCCAAAAGAAAGTATCATGGTAGTAATCACAAGTCATCCTTTCTTTATGATTTATATTAAGCAAGTTTACATACTTAAAGAAAAAAATTGACTTCCTCTTCCCAATTTTCTAATTTCATTTGTCAAAACTTGTTTCCCATTTTTTTAAAAATGTATTACATAAAATCTAAAGATATTCAATTCTTGACTTCATTCACGAATATTCATAATTTTCTAAGATCGATAACACGCAATTCCAAGAAATAAAGTACCCAAGTTTGATCAATTTCACAACCACCCCATTTTTAGTGAACATCATATTAACACAACCTTAAGAAAACAATAAATGTCTCGCAATACTTTGCAAACACCATATGATAATGACATCCAAATATCAAAAGAAAAGGATAAGGAAAAGGTTCGATAAATGTAACTATCTTTTTAATGAATTCAAGTAAATATCATACTTTTCTATTGTTGAACCCAACTCCTTAATCTTCTTATCACTTCAGCTTCCAAGGTCTCTTTCTCCTTTTGTTGTGCTTCTATGGTTGCCTTTTAAGTTTTTCAACCTGCATAGAAGATTCAAGTTTACAAAGACACAAGGATTTTCCATGTACATAGTATATGTACCCATATCTAACAATTATGCATAGCCTTTCCAACTGGATCTAACAACCCTTTTTTCTAAAAGACAACAAAATATATCTATCATGCCCATGGATGAAGCAGTCATAATACTAATGCATTAAAAGGCAAAATAAGACCTAATCGGGTAAGCCAACCATATGGGTGCATGTAATATTAGTAATAACTAGAACAAGACATTTTTCAATGAATGGAACCTAAGAACTAAGAAGCACCAAATCCAAAAATGGGATGCAATGAATAAGAATAGCATATTAACTAATGAGTTCAAGTCGACCAAAACAAAAGCCCATTGGTTCATGTAAAATCCCAGAAAGATGTAACCTCACTATATGCTATCTGATTTGTCTCAATGATTTTCTCCTCAAGTTATTATATCATCATTCCTTTTAATTCTTGAGTTTTCTCATTAACTTGAGATTCGAATTTCAAAATAGGACATAACATGTGCATAAACACTCTTCAAAAGAAAAATTCATAATTACATTCCATCAAGCTCTATGGTAATGAAATTAATCAATCAAGCTTTCTAAGTAACCTCAACACTTTTAGTAAACCAAAATTAGTAATTTATCAAACAAATAGATTATAGAACAAAAAAACTAAAACTAAAATTAACATCAAAAGAAATAGTTTCAAACAAAACAAAATTGAAATAATTTCTTTCTTAGAAACTTAAAATTTTGAAATTTTTTTGAAAAAAAAGATGTTTCCTTTAATTTTCATTGATAAGTGAATAAACCAATTTAACGAGAGAAAAAATTACAAAAAGAGCGTAAAAACACAAACAAAGAAATAGAAAACCAACGATCATAGGAGTGTCAACTACGATCTGAAGCTTAGGTGACCTGACCATCGATCTCAAAAGATGGAGCCTTTCCGATTTGGATGCCCTAAGGATTTGATGATTTCTTCATGACCATTTGGTAGCTCTGTATGGGTTTGGGGAGTGAGCAGTACAGAGCAAGGATTTAGGGCTGAAAATGGAAGTTACACGAATGTTTTGAAGAAGCATCATCGTTAAGATCTCTCGACCGCTATTACAATCGATTTGGCATCACCCATTGCTAGCGGGAGGGTGTCATTCAATCAATATCAATCGGAGAAAAATCAAATCCTGAAATCTCAAGGAATGTTCCTAATCTTGGTTTCGCATTTTCTTGTAAAGTCAACAATTTGAAAACATAATCAAGCCAAAAATATAAGCTCACGCTTTTTAGCTATGAAAGGGACTCAAACTACGACTAGTAGTTTAGGAATATGGAGAAGGAGATCGAGGGAACATGGAGTACAAATGAAGGTGAGATACAATCGTAGTTTAGGAAAAAAAGCTAAATTTTTATTTTATAATTGAAAAGTTATAAATATATTTGGTATTAATTTGAAAAATTATTTTTATGAAGTTCCATTTTGTAACAACATTAATTTGTAACTGCTATAAAATAAAAATAAATTTGGAGGAAAGTTATTGAAGTTTCAGCTACAAATATTAGTTACGAATGATGAAGCGTATCTAATTTTACCAATTTTTCAACTATCAGTTACGAAATTATATTTCATAACAAAATGCAACCCTTTAGGTACGAAAAAAAAAATTTGAAGCAAGCGCTTTGTGGCTAAATGTCATTTTTTTTGTAGTGTATGCTTTTAGGGGACATACACTCATAATTAATCCTATTTATGTTTTAACAAGGGACTTCTATTTGAACTATGAATTAATTCCACATGCAACTATATTATATATATAGATCAAGGTTTTTAGGAGAACCCATCTGTAAAACTAAGGTCAGAAAAAGAATTGCATATGCATGTGCATGCATTCTCATCTCAGAAAAAGAAATGCATATGCATGTGCATGTATGCATGTCCAATCTCTAAAGTAATCTTCTACAGCTCGCTAGAGATCGATATTGATCATCAATTTATGTGAAGCTAGATGCATCCATATATATATATATATATATATATATATATATATATATATATCAAGTACCATACTTAAATTCGTAGTATGGCATTTAATTGATTGATGGTCACCACCGCCGTGTTAGATAAACAAGAAAGAAGCCAATAGGAAAATTGACTACTGTCTGGCTTTTGCGTGAATGCCCGTGTCTAATTTCTACAATATTTTTCGTATTATTAAGGTGATGAAATAAGTTATAATTCTGTAGGTCTTTTTATTTTGTTTTTGAGGCTTTCATTATCTTCCCAACACAAACAAGTAAAACAAGGGACAAAAAAAAATAAAAATCTTGGGTCATAATTAAGCAGAATGTGACATGAAACAAACAGCATTAAAGTCTCATAAAGAACACACTCTTACTAATTGTAATGGACATACATATGTATTTTTATGCACACACACACACACACACACATATATATATATATATATATGAAGTCTTTAACTGCAAAGAAATAAATAACTTTTGGGTAAAAATAAAAAAATTAAAAAAAAAAAGGAAAGGAAGAAAGAAAAAGGTCATTTATTTCACATACCCCCTCTAATCAGAATCAGTTTCTTTCACATAGGCACATCCAAGTGCTTGAGCCGAACACAGAAACAAAAAAGCTTAGAAGACCAGTCCATGATGATGAAATAGTTGAAAGTATTAACAGTTGAAGTAGTGAGAGAGAGTGCATGCCAAAAACTGTAATTGTTGCTTGCTTTCACAACATAAACAGTAACAAGAATATGAAAGGTGCTTTATATTCCATGCCTAGCTATGTGGTGCTAGAGAAAAGCCCTGAAAGGCAACCAAAAACTGCTTTGGCGATTAAGCATTTTCATTTTTTTTTTTTGTATATGGATGAGTCCTAACTTGTACTTTAACAACAATGGAAAATAATTTCTGGGATTTAATGTGGTGCATGCAATTTAAGCTCATTTCTTCATCACAACTTGTCAAATCTGATGTTTATACTTCTTAATGGATTAGAACATTGGAGAATCAGAAGGAGAAGAATTCACCAAATTAAGAATGCTGTTCCAGTAGTTCTTATTATCTTCATAGTAATGATCATCACTGCCAGCACTACCACCATTGTCAGAGTCACCTCCACCGCCGTCGGACAAACTCCGGTCATCGGAGTTGTTAAGCAAAAGATTAGTGAAACCATCTTCGGCCATGACATTATCAACCTGTTCATTATTAGTACTTGTCCTCAATGACTCTGGAGTCCAAGCCCCAGCAGCTTCCATAGTCGACATTTCATGAGGATGAAACCCTGATGAAAAAGACAACGAGTTGTGATCCACACCTTCTTTGTACTCATGGTTCAAATTCATGGAGCTTCCAAACCCTTTCCAATCTTGTACTACTTGATCACCACCTTCTTCTTTGATAATTCCAGTCTCAGAATTAGAACCTGAAGAACCAACAAACTCAATCATCGCCGGGATGGAGTTAATCGTCGGTGCATTCTCGGAGAAAGTAAGCGTCGAGGTCGGAGATTCAAGATCACCACGGTTAATCCCAGCAGCACTGGTTGGAACTCCACTAGGACCACTGCCTCTATTATTCCAAGCTTTGTTCAGAAGCTGAGCTGCAGACGATGAAGCTGAAGAAGAAGAAGCATAATTAGCAGCTGGGTTGGCGAGAGGGTATTGTTGGAAAGAATGTGAACGTAGCTTTGATTCTCTAACGAGTCTTGCTTCGGCTTCGAGCCGAGCACTCTCCCACTGAGCCATGTGGCTTAGGTTTGCTGCATTCTTGGACTGACCATCACTAGAGAGTAAAGCATCATTCTTAGGCTTGTGTGTCACCGGGTCGATCCCCATTTTAGCCAACCTTTTCTTAAGGTGGGTGTTCCAGTAGTTCTTGATCTCATTATCTGTTCTCTTTGGCAAGTGAGTTGCTATGGCCGACCACCTGAGAGGAACAAGACAACAAACAACATAATACAAACACACCCCTTTAATTTAAACCCTACAAAACAAATTATATATTACAAAATATCCCAGAAATTTAAGACCAGTTTCAAAAAATCATTTAGCTAGCTGCCTAGCCAACCAAAATGACACACAACCCATTTAATTCCACGCTAGTGATGAATGAAGAAAAAAATTTCAAGATGATTCGATGACTTGCATTAAAAGGAGACCCACAGTTTTAATAAATTTAGGTGTCAGGAGAACAATAAATCATGGAAGAAAAATGGCAGATTTCATATTTAAAAAATGTTATAGGGCGTCTCAGACTGAAAAACTCTGCGTAGTCCTGGTGTGATAGGTTTAGAGTAAGTGGTATGGTTGAGAGTAATTGGAAGAGACTGCAGTCGATCAATTTAAACCATAATAGTGCCTGGAGGTTTTGAGCTCGGTAGTTGCTTGGCAAATTCTAGTCCACATATGAGTGAGACTCTACTAGTTGATTTTATTTCCTGAATAACTTTTAATTTTGTTGTAATAAACACCTGCAAGGTCAGCTGCACGCACTCATGATCATAATTATTATTACTGTTTTTATTTTTTCCAACTTAAAAAATTATCAACAAAAATTTTGTGTACATATATATCTTCATATAGTATAAAATTTTGCAGAGGAAGGACTATAAATACTAAAGAAATTTATAAGCCTGAAACAAAAAATTTGATGATTCATGAAGATCATAGACTAAAAGATGAAGAAAAGCTTCAAATTTTCTGTGAAAGCAAACACAAAGACTAGTAATGAGTGGGAATTTAATGGTATATATGAGGTTATAAATTAGATATACCTGTTGCCTAGTAGCGCATGGAGTTGAATAATGGTTTGTTCTTCTTGCAAACTAAACTTTCCCCTCTTTATATCAGGTCTGAGATAGTTAGTCCATCTAAGTCTGCAGCTCTTTCCACATCTCTGAAGGCCTATTATATAAACTCAACAACAAATTAGAGATCATGATCACAATGTTGAGTCAAAGTGCGCTATAGCTAGCCGGCCTAAGCTCCAAAGTTTCTACTACAATTTTCATTGTAAAAAACGAACTAATTATTGTGTAAATTAAACTAATATAGCTAATCACCAGCTTTAGTAGGCAAGGCACGCCAACTTCCATGGCCATGTTCTTCAATATAAGCCAGGAGTTTCTGGTCTTCTTCAGGAGTCCATGGTCCTTTCTTCAAACCCACCTTGTCGCAGCACGGTGACCGTCCCATTTGAGAGCGGGAATGATCAGCAGAGAAAGATGGGTTTTCCTGTTAGCTCTTCTTTATATAACACAAAGTTATATGAAGACAGAGAGAGAGAAGATATATATTGTGTTTGTAAATGAAAAGATGGGTTGAGAAGAAAGAGTCAGCGACAAAATTAAATTTTTTATCAGAGGGAGAGTCCATGCATGTAAAAACTCCCCAATGACAAAACTACCCTTGTAGCTAGGCTTGTAGCTAAGCCTTTGGAATGTATTCATATAAATGGCAGAAAATTAAAGAAAACTTGGTTTAGGGGAATTGAAATTGATGGATTTTCATTGTCTTTTTAACATAATTAAGGTCAGGATCTTTTATGGAGATGTCACCGAGAATAATGGCATAGGACCAGCTGTAGCTTTTCCATATCATACTGTTCTCTTTTGCACGTTTTACTATTACCTACACTACATACATGCATACATACATACATATACATTAACGAAGCTCTTTGCGTTTCCTTCAGTACCGAACCCATTTAAGAGATTTAAAATTCAACTCTTTGATGAATATTTCCCTAAGCATTAAACAATCATGAACCCAAAGGTACTCCGGGTTGGAGCAGTACTACTGGTTCCAAAACTCAACCAATGTAAGCCTTGAAATTTAGCCTATCCCAGTTATGGTTTTGCTTAATTACAAGTTATGTATATCAGAGATCTGAATTAGCTAAAAGGTGTTCCCTGTATCTCAGGTAGTTGACCCAAAAGATAGCAATTGTCATTTTATGGTATTGTGCTTTAGCTGATTGCACCATCCAGGTGAAGACTCTGTATGTAACAATTCATCAATACAATGTATATATATAGAGTCCATCAATATCAGATGGCCATGTACAAAATATTACTGCTAGCAGAAACCTTTTGGTTTCAATAACTGAAGAAGCAAATATGCAGTATGTCAGTACAGCCAGAGACTGAGTGCTTTAATATTTGCTCATGATTTAGTGCCCTAGTCATTTAGTCTGTTTGATACAACAACAACCAAATGGACTTGATCCCTTGTTTCCCTATCAAAAGCAACAATTGGCTAATTTACCAAAAAAAAAAAAAAGCAACAATTGGCTACGTGCACAAACTATAAGCACACTAATTCTGACCCATCGACACAATATCTGGTGGTTTAGTTTACGACTACTATATGTGTTAATTAAGCCAATTGCAGGCTAGTCACATCAGATAGGAATTCCATCAACAACTTATTGATCATCAGCTTCGGCTAATAATTAACCGACACATGAACTCAAAACTCTAGGTCCTGATAAATTAAATTTGTAGCCTAGTTGCTGCTTATTCATTATTATTGGAATCCAATATTGCTAAAGGCTAAAGCAATTCTTTTTCTGGTTCGATCAGGAGCAAGCATGTAAGATTTCAAATTTAGGTAAGCTTAGGAAATTGTAGTCACGCACGTTGGTAACCGTGATGTAATTTGATTCATTTCCATTATACACGTTGACAAAAAGACAATTCCAATTCATGGTCCTTGTGGGAACGTGTGTGTGATATTTTTCTTGTGAACCATTTATTTTTTTGGTGGTTTCTAGCTTTTTAAAATTTATTTTTTTAATTAGTTAGTTTAATTAAATAGAATTTTATTTTTTTATAAAATTTAGAAAGTCTTTTCGCTATAAATACAAGTACAAGACCTATTTGTGAATTGTATATTTTTTCTTTTTAAAACTTAAAGGTTATTCTTTACGTTATTTTTTTTCTCCTTTTGTCAATATTATACTAGGGTAATATTCTTTTTTAATGCTACACTAGCATAATATTTTTCTTTTTTTTTAAAGCTATACTAATGTGATATTTTGTTAGCAGTTTATTTATTTATTTTGTGTAAATTTTTTCAATAATATAATTTTTTCTATTCTATCATAATTTTTCTTCTCTCATAATTTATGATAATTTTGAAGGTTAATTATCTTTTTTCTTCCACAATCCTATTTTCTTTTTCTTTCTTTTTTTTCCCTTTTTTCAACAGTCCTGGAACTTTCTTTTCCATCAAATAAATGGCTAGGATTTCACATTATACAATTAATATATATCTTCAGAGGTCTGTGATCCTTTATAGAATTGGAAACACAAGGACCAGTTTTTGAATGCTGACTCACTGCAATAAAAACAAAATTTCCCGGACATGCATATATACAAGCAGTGAGAGGCCGATCAAATTAAATCAGATAGAGGGAGAGGGAGAGAGAGAGAGAGACAGTGTTGGCCTTGTAAAATATTTAGCCATAGTCATAGATACTGCCAAAAAGCAGTGAGGCTGCAACTGTCTTTATAAATCCTTGTTACTGTCACATTAACATAATGTATTTTATTCTCATGCAAAAGCATACGTAATCAACAGTCTCAATCGGATACATTATGTAAATAAAGCAGCCACTAATCTTTTATCTTTTTCTAAGAACTTAGGGTTCAAGACTGCAAAACACTAATGGCGTTGTTTACAAACACATAATATGGACCATCTTTATGGCTTTTGCATCCTAGAAAAACTCATGACAGTCACAGCCCCAACATTACACGCATATATAATCCATCCCTCTAACGCCTAGGGTTATAACTGTCAACACCTTCTCCATAAAACCCTAATGTGTCTTATTATTTTGTATATGTACACTTGTTCTAATAAATACATACTTTTCCTAATAAAAATGGAATTGATATTTGAAGAGTTAAACCAAGGTGGCACCCACCAAAAATGATGGAGCTCGACTCATCAGTCATGACTGAACCAGATACCGTGGCAGAAACTTCATAGTGGTGAATGCTGATTGTGACTTAGGCTGCTTAAATTGAACAATTTTATTTACTTTTTTTATTTTATTTTTGAAATAAAGAATAATTAAAAGCGGTTAGTACTGTAAAATGAGGAAGGGCATGCATGAGGAATTTAATGAGGTGGGCTCAATTGTCAAGGGGCATCTTCAATGATTTTTGTTAACTAGAGGACAAAATAGACAAATCAAATATTTATTTTTTTTTTTGCGGGGGGTTTTGGTGGGGTCTAATGGATCCAGAGGTTCATATATTGGCTATGAGCTTGGAAAGGACATAGGGGACAACATCTTAAATACCATTTGATCATCGCCAGCTCTAGCCATTGAAAATGGTCCAACAAGGACTTAATGACCCTATTTAATGGCTGCCCCTTAACACTTGTCAAACTGTGGATGTCTACGTGGTCAATTATTCTTTCCCTGATCCAAAATAGTAAAATTTTAATTTTTTTTTAAATATATATTAATTAAGCTTGCGTGGATGATTAGCATGCAATGCATGAGCTCACGAGAAAGCTAGCTTAATTAACATGGTGCTGAATTAAGTATTTGCTTATCAGCTTCAAAGTGGTTGCATGGTGCTGAATGTATATTTTGCGTTGCAAATAGAAAATTAATGTCCCTTATATAAATTTAAGTCTTGGATAAAATTAACCTGATTAGGTACCCATTATTTAATGTTTTCAGCTCCATTTTGGTTTATCTTATTGGCTTATCCACACTAACTTCTCATTAAAACAGAAACTTTCATTTACTCACCGAAGCACCTGCATGGCAGTCCATGATCAAATTAACTGTTTATATACCTATTTTATATATACTATTCTCTTTTCACATATATATATATATATATATATATATATATATATTATAAATCCTTATAAGTTAGCTCTGCAATCTTTGCTTCTTTCTTCTTCTTTTTTGTTTTAATATCTTGAGCTTTAATTTACTGCAAGGAAGGATTGAGATAATTGATAAATTAAAAGCAAACCCCAGCAAATTATAAACCGTCACAATTACAAAAAAAAAAAAGGAAAATTTGATCCGGCAGATATGGCCCAAAATTAATTAATGAGTTCTGAAAAAAAAAAGTAGATTGAGGATTAATAATTGATGAGACAATTTCCAACGCTTAAATAATTGAATTATGGAAATAGAACCTCTACAATCTTGTCTATTAATTCCATGTATTGTAGTAGTCTACCATTAACCAATCAACAATGCTGAGAGTTTTGGAACCGTTCTGCTTTGCATGACTATTTATTTACCTTTATATATAATCAATTAATTGATTAAATCATCAAAAGTTTCTTAGATTTACAAATTAGTAATAATAATAATAATAATAATAGTAAATTAAGTTTCTTTTGACAAAAACTTTAATTTCTTTTTGCATATGCAATATATATAGGAGCATAAGACGTTTCAAAAAAATAAAACTTTTAATGATGGTAGCACCACTTTTTACCCAAGAAAAAATCAAAAGAGGTTAAAATGTCAAATTGAACTACATTACATCCATAGAATAAAATACAAGAAATTAATTTGTATAATTTAATTTGTTATTTTTCAAATAATATTTTATTCAATATGAAAATTGTCATGGGCCTTCTGATTCCTGGAGCACCAAGGCCTGTAACCGGCCCAAAAAGCCCACTAAAGTCCTCGGGACCCCCTCCCCTGTCTATGCTGTTGTGTTTTTTGGTAGAAAATGGGACAAAAACTATGGATTTGTGTAAAGAATTACTATTTTGAATCATTATCTAGGTTTCTAAGATAAGGTTTTTATTGAGTATGAGATTGATACACAACTTTTGCCAATGGCGGCTTCACTGTTTGCACTCTTGTGAGGGTTTGTACGGCAGAGACAACCTGAATAGAGAAGGAAGGAGGGCTTGTGTTGTCCTTGCTTCCAGCAACCCAAAAGAAAAAAAAAAAATGGTATGGACATTTAACATTCATCGTCAATCCAATTTGCTACAAGTGATTTTAGTTTAGGAATGGATTAAAAGATAGGACCTTTTCATTTTCTTTTGTAATGCAACAAAAGAAACTGACAGCACCACCAATCCAATCTGCTACAAGGATGATAAGCTTTCTTGAGTGCATCAACAAATTTGGTTGTGTTCCTAGTCAAGAAATTCTGTTGTCTTCAAGTCTTCTTCAAAACCTGCATAAATTATACAAATGCATTTATTGCGTTGTAGTTCAGCCGATTATTGTGCCACATCAGCAGCTAACAAGGTATAAATCTTTTGACTTTTACTTTGTGTATTTAAATTTGTTGTCTTTTCATTCTACCAAAAAAATAGGTTTTGGGTTAAGTTAGCTTTAATAAAAACTGTGTGTAATAAAAATCTCACTATAGTGCAGTGGATTCCTTGCTGGAGCTTCGTAGATATAAATAGAATGTTTCCACCAAACCACGTAAATCCTTATGTTTGTAATGAATGCTTGTTTATATTTGTGTTTGATGTCTACTTATCCTGTGTGCATTTGGGTAAATTACTAATAACATTAAATTATACAAAACTGAGGGCTTTCTAGGCTGAGTCCTTGTAGTTCGAATAACAAACAGTACTCACTTCAAGAAATCATTGAAAGACAATATTGTGATCTAATTGATATTGTATTAGTCACTTTGTCTCATCTCATATTTCTGTTATTACTTCTTTTCCACAGACTGAGGAGAGATACAGAGCAAGATAGAAGCAGTAAGACTGATAATACATCAGTAAAGATATCCAAGTCTTTTTGTTACTTAATGTATAAATCGATGAAAGTACGTTTATATTAAAATATACATCAAATTTAAAATCATTTTAAAGAAATTAAAACACCAAATAGCTCACATCACGGAGTCTTCAAATAATTCACACTTGCTGAACATCTCAATTGTGCCCTCATTAAACGCAGCAATGATATGGTACACAAATATCAACTTCAGATCATCTCTATCTTTGAATCCTTTAGTTGCTCTCAACAATCCTTTTAGATCATCGCCAATCTTAAAAGATGGGGATGCACCCCAAAAAATAAAACAGTAACATTAATATTTTTCTAGGAAATAAGCAAAAGACTACCTGTCTGTCATCATCATCAAAGAAGCCGATGACATCCCTTGGAATTTCCTCCAGATATGTGTTGGTTATAACGAACAAACTGCAAAGGGAACTCCAAACTCTACTTAAAAGTCTTGGAGCACTACCATCGCGTGCTTGAAGAAGCGCCTTCAACAAGTGCAATGACTGCACTGTGGAGTGATGGCAGCTTCTAGCAAATATTAGATCCGTCTACCAATACATCCCATGCATTGGGCGTAAAGTAATCTGACTTTATCTTGATACAATCAACAAACAAGGAAGATATAAATAAGAAAAGAGGCAGTCCATGATACAGATGCAGTGATATAAAGAAAAACATAAGATAAGATTCAATGCAAACTCATGTGGATAATTTATAACTCAAACACCAATTAGTTTATTTCTACTAGCATCTGATGCAAACAATATATATAGATAGGCACTGTAGTCACTGTGTGATTTGGGAATGGAACTATAACACCACATCAACCAATCAACACAACGTCCGTAGAGATCTGTTGAATTCTTATGATTCAAGGCGGAGGAGCTTAAATCAAAACATTGTTAAAATAAGGACGCCCACACCCAACTCCTTGCTTTCCACCAAAACATATTAACAAAGACTGATACCTGTGACACTAAAAAATTCCTAGTATTCAAAGCTATAGGCACCGCATATATGGTCTCAGATTCATTTGTTTTTTTCATCATTAATATAACCTATATACACCATGATATATCAGAAACCATAATACGAATAGATGCAGACACTGTCATAATGTTATCACTAAAACTCAGGACGCAAATATGCACGTGTACGTCTGCTGCTCTATTTCAAGAAAGTAAAAAAATAATATTTGTAAAACTTTCGCATCAAATTCCATGCATTCAAACACACTAGCATGAATACAGCACGCATGTCCAAGCTACTTCACCTACCATGATCATGATCCACCTTATTCTCTAATCACAATATATCTAAGTGATCTGGACAAACAAGTATGTATTTTAAATGTAATTCACTGCACATCACAATCTACAGATCATTTATTAAGTGTAAGGTTTCATAATAACGTTGTCATGAATGTTAGAGCAACAGCCTACACAAGTTCTTTACAATTGTTTTATGATATAATTACATTTAACAAATTTCAAGATACCCAAAGATCATGTGGGAGTACATACTTCTTTTCCTACTAACAATAACAGTTTTTTTTTTTTTCCTGATATAAATGGAAGTGGAGGGAGAAAAGGCATTAATTAGAATATACAAACTATAATTAAACACACAAGAGAATAATTTATTAAATAAAGAAAGCATTAAGAATACAGCAAGTAGAGAATATGCAGACAAAAACTATTAGTCCTTCAAAGAGAAAAGAAAGTTTACTTAAGAAACAATAAGCTTGACACGAACGAAGCATGGGACTATATGCCAATCTAATGTCCAAGTGGACATCTGAAATGGTCGCAGGGTAAAAGAATGTTTCCCTAAACTATTGTTCCTTAGTTAATTAAATCGAAGAATCTTAGTCTTGTTAATTAGGGAAAAAGAAGATTAAGGAGAACCCACTGGTGCGTATCACAGATAAACAAGCACAAAGCCAATTAAAAATGAATCAACATCACTGAAAAGTTAATTTGTAGTTTCAAGACTAAAAATACATAGTAGTTACCAAACCATGCCCATCTAGATTAAGGGTACGCATCTTACTTCTGCTCAGAGAGTATGAATTTTAAGTCTGACATGTTAATTTATTCATAATTCATCACTGCAGCATGTCATAAATACAAAGGCCATGAAACGCTGATATTAAATTTGCAAAGAAGGCTATCAAAAATCTGTTTTTTAAAGTGACAATAAACAGTTTGGAAAATTGAGCCAAAAAAGTTTGAATATTTAATGAAGGATGAAAGAATTATGGTAAAATAACGCAAGCAAACCCAATGACAAATATAGCGGCGCTCTCATATTATGATTTCAACGCTTTGCTCATATACATAATTGGAATACCGTATACTGTCCAATTCATGCACATAATCACGGAGCTACTACTAGGCCATAGAACCACAAACAAATACAAAGATACAGACATACTAAAAAAGAGAATGCAGGAAGGAATCAAAGTGTGCTTAATAGGGTTATCAATCACAGTTGAATCAGAATTATGGACAAATAGGTTACTCATCATATCAGAAAGCATTAAGAATACAGCAAGTAGAGAATACGCAGGAAAAAAAATATAATGACAATAATGAAACTCCTAAGCAAAACGCTAATAGTCCTTTAAAATGGAAAATAAGGTTTAACTAAGAAACGATAAGCTTGCCAAGTAGGCAAGCTTGACAAGAACGAAGCACATGACTATATGCCAATCTTATGTCCAAGTGGACGTCTGATATATGGTCGCAGGGTAGAAGAATGTTTTCTTAAACTATTGTTCCTTAGTTAATTAAATTGAAGAATCTTAGTTTTGTTAATTAGGGAAAAAGAAGATTAAGGAGAACCCACTGGTGCATATCACAGAAAAACAAGCACAAAGCCAATTTGAAATGAATCAACATCACTGAAAAGTTACTTTGTAGTTCCAAGACTAATAAAATATAGTAGTTGCCAAACCATACCCATCTAGATTACAGGCAGCAGTGACATACAACTCTTCTTCTAAAAACTATTATACCTTTTGGTTTTTTAATCAAATACTCATGAACCTCATCCCCTTTTCCTTTGCAGATCTAAAGCAGCCATTCAAATGCAGAGGAAAAAAATAAAAAAGAAACGTCCACAGTCAGAAAAGACCATTCCATTCAAATTGAAATCAACAGAGTAGAAGACGACCCTCCTCACTCATCCAAAGGGTGGTGTTAATTAGATAAGTCTACCATCTTACTACCATTCCAAAACCTAGTTCTAATTGGATAAATAACATTTACCATTTTCTGTAAATGGCTCAATTAAAGCATGCACAGTTGATTTTAAAAGTCACTGCTATACAGATTTTGCAATATTTTTCATGAACAGCACCTAAAAAATGTATAATTTTAAAGTATTAATAATCCATTATTTGAGGGTTTGGACACCAAGAACAAAAATAACAAAACAAACATATATATTATCTACTTCTATAATCCAACACAGAGACCCAGATACATCGCATCACCGGCAAAGAAGATATGGGTTTGGATATCACAAAGAAAAGCAAAGAAGATATGGTCTCTTACAATGTCACAAAGAAAAATAAGAAACATTGCTTTAGAGAAAAAGACTAAGATCTTACAATGTCAAACGACTCTTCCTGTTCACAGCGCACCACAAAAGAAAGCCGTGGATGTGGTCCAACCAGCTGGGGAAGTGGACGACGAACGCCGGCGAGGAGAAGAGGGGGTGGAGTACGGTTGCCGGACTGGGACTGATAGTTGGATGGTCGTTCTCGTGCACAGAGAACAACAAAGAACGCGGTGGACATAGCCCGCTGGCGAGGAGTCAGGGAGGAAACTGCGGGTCAATTCCCCACGTCTATAGTTGAACTGTACGTGCCAAGAAAAAGAATCAGAAGTAAAAAGGGAAAAAGTATACATATGGGTTGGGTTGTTTTGCCATACCTTGGGCGAGATAAACGCCGGCGAGGAGAAGAGCGGCGGCGCATGGTTGCCGGACTGAAACTCTCAGTTGGATGACTGTCAGTCTCAGACAGACAACCATGCGCCACCCGCTCTTCTCCTCGCCGGCGTTCGTTTCACTCAGCAAAGACAAATTCTTCTTCTTGACGGTCATTTAACAAATTCCACCGTCTAACTTTCAGTCCCAGTCCAGCAACCATACTACGCCGCCCGCTCTTCTCCTCGGCGTTCGTCTCACTCCAGGTATAGTGAAGCCAATCCATCCCATACGTATACTTTTTTCTTTAGTACTCCCGGGTACTCCGAGTACTGACAAGCTGGGAACTATATTCATTATTTAAATGCTAACGAGCGGACAATAAACGGACCTTGTGGTCTCTCTCTCCACCAGCCTCCACTCTCTTCTTTCTCTCTCCGCCAGTACCCTCTTTCTTCCTTCTCTCTCCCCACCAGCCCCCTCTCTCTATTCTCTCTCTTCATGCAAACCAGCTCTCTCTCTCCTTCCTCTCCCTCCCCACCAGCTCTCTCTCTCCGGTCTCTCTCCCCACAAAAGAATTTTCTAAAGATGTCAGAATTAGATGGGCATGAAAAAAAAAAAAAAGCAGAGAAAAAGCAAAGAGCCTTTAAATTGAGGATTAAAATTTGATGAGCATGAAAAAATGGAAACAATAAGAAGTCGAAAATACCTCTTGTATTGTAGTTTGAGATTGTGTGGTCCAATTCAGATGAATATTCCAAACCCCTCACAGCCTTAGATCCACAGCATCCTCATACACGCACACAGATTTGAAAATGAGAGAGAGGAATGGTTGTGTCTAATCCTTTGCTGTCTCTTCGCCATTTTTTTCTTTTGTTACATAAGAAAAAACACATTTTTTTATATATGATATGCATTAATTTTTTTTTTTTTATAAAATTATTCACATTTTATATTAAAATATTTCTCATTATACGGTTAAATTTGCTTACATTGCATTTTACACCTAATAAGAACGATTAGAGAGAGAGAGGCTGGTTGGACCGTAAAAAGTTGAAAAACCTAGAGAGAAAGAAGGAGAAAGGTATAGAGAGAGAGCGAAGAGAGAGAGGGGGTCGGTGGAGAGGAGATAGACGGAAGAGAGAAGGAATAAAAAGAGGGGATTGGTGGAGAGAGGGAAAGAAGAGAGATACAAATGTCCGTTTGTTATTAATACGTAGAAAATTATTACATGGCATTAAAACAATGGGAGTAGTACACCTGGGGTGTGGCCTAGCGGAAAGGAAGCCGACCGTTCCATCACATTTGTTTGTGAGAGTTGTGGTTCGAGTCTTGATAAGCTCCGTTATTATCTCAGGTGTATTTAGTTTTATTTGAATCGTCAGGGAGGATCTGTTAAATTTGGGCTTTGGATTCCTACGCGATTATAAAATTAAAGAACAAAAAGCTCTATCCATTAATAAAATCACGGTGATGATTACATCGACATTTTAATTAAAAAAACAAGAGTAGTACCCAACTGCCTACTGGTCAGTACTCTAGTGCTAAAGTTTTTTTCGTGGTACAGAGGCCCTAGGGAATCCCACGCGCTCAGTGTCTATACACTACTGCTCTGAATTAACTACCACGTGGCAGCTGAAACAAAGCGTATAAGGGTCTGTTAATTTTTTCCGTCCTCTTCCTTCACTGTGCATAACCCACTGACCACTGTCCGAATTTCACTACCATTTTTATTTATTATATATATATAATTAAATACTATAAATCTCAAGACTAGGATGTTATAAAATGCATATGATTTTGAACGTGCTCTGTTACCATCTAAAGCTCATTACTATAAATTCCAAGAGTGGGATGTTATAAAATGCATATGGTTACTTTAAATGTGCTGTATTACAATCTAAAGCTCATTTTTTACACGCATGATATATATATATATATAAAGATCTCAAATGCACTCCAAATGATGTCATGTGATTAATATTTATCAATTTGGTTAATTAAAAAAGATAAATAAAGGATTGTTGATTGGCTAATATAGACTACTACAGACATGGAATTAATAGACACGATTGTAGAGGTTTTTCTGAGATCAAATTATTTAACTAAAATTACTTTTGAGAACCCATTAATTAATTGGCCCATATCCATTTTTTCATTATAATATTTAAAGGTATGTAGCTTACCGAATGAAGTGAAAGAAGATTAATCATACAAATGTGCTTATGGCATATGAACCATCGTTTTATTATTTAATCAGTTTATAATTTTAGAATTCTGATGGTTCATAATCTATAATTTGCTCGGTTTTGCTTTTATTTTGTCTATTATCAATTTTTTTTTGGCTGTTTATACACTTTTAATTAGGACAAGAAAAATAATATACAAAATTAAAATAATCATGTAGCTTTTTAAAGTGTATCAAATCTCACAACCAAAATAAGAATCCTCAACACAAACTCATCATCCGATTTCTACTCAAAAAACACAACAGCGCGTGTGAAAATCAAAACGACGACAATTTAACATTGATCGATGCTGATGCAGGTGGTAGATACGACGTTTAGGCTAATGGGCACCAAGCCTATTGCCTTGGGCTCCGAAAGTACAAGGCCCAAAACTATTTTTCTTTTTGTTAAATAATATATTATTCACAAAATAATAAATTAAATTAAAAAAATTAATTTCTTGTATTTTATTCTATGGATGTAATTTAGCTCAATTTGACATTTTAATATCTTTTGAGATTTTATTGTGTAAGAAGTGGTACTACCATCATCCAAGTCTTATTTTTATTTTTTAAAAGTCTTATGCTTCAACATTGTGGAGTTTTACTGTGTCGACAGCTTGTTGTGGACTATCAGTAACCAAGCAACAATCCTGATTTTGACTTTAACATAAAACTTCATCAATTCAATTAGAGAACATACACACTAATTCCTCTTAAACCCTTAACCCTCTCCCAAAATATAACATATATATGTGTATTTGTTAATTCTAATGACTGATCTAATGTTACTTAAATAATTTGATATCACTATGAAAATAGAACCTCTACAGTCTTCTCTTTAATTCCATGCTTGTGGTAATCTACCGTTAGCCAATCGAACATTTCTACCAACAAAAAAAAAAGCCAATCGAACAATCCTTCCACATAAGAAAATATAAGACCTCATCAATTCAATTAGAGAACATACACATTAATTTATTTTTTCCCACTAACTCAGCATGACAGCTAGTGGTCCCAAGGCAAATAAATTTTGGTTAAACGCAGCGTTGTGTGCGCTTCTCTTTCAAAAAAACTCTCAAAAGAATTAAAACTCTCTGAATCATTGGTTTGCGATGGTTTTAGCTTTTAAAAGTCCTTTCCTCTTTTAGGCACTTTACTCGACCCTTTTTTTTCTGATGAATTCTTTTTGTTTGTTTTGATGAATCCCTCTCTTCGAGAAATGATCCCCTCTCTTCGACTTGGCACCAGTTGACTTGGATTATTTTTGTACTAACAAAACAAACTTTATTTATACACACGCTTCTTCCATTTCACACTTGTCTACACTTTGCTGAAATAATAGTTGTTTGGTTTACCAGAGGGGGAGAGTGAGAGGTAGTCATAGTGCCTTCGAATAAAACACAGTGATGGTCAAATAAATATGCAGGGAATGTCTACGTGATATTTCATATGGGAATTACTAATTGAATCCACTGTTAAACAAATATTCAATTTAGCATTAAAGTATGAAAATTATACCTTGATAATTATTTAAACTATAAGCATGAACTGAAAAACTTTATTATTAAAAAAAAACTTTATTATAAAAAGGTACGAGACGGTATAAAATTAAAATGAATTTTATAAAATGAGAAAATTGGTTTAATAGGTTAATTAAATTTTAATAGGATAATACATAAATTTCAAATAATATTAATTAGTGTCTAAATAATTAAAATAATAAATATATAAAAATTATTTATAAAATTATATTGATTATTCAAATTCATTTATAAAATATTTCAACATTCGGCATGTGTTATCCGTTGTATTGTATATATATATACACACACATAAAAACCTTCTAATATTATCAAAATTTTTTTTTTGATGATTAATATTATCAATTCTTTTTTCTAGGTGTATATAAATTATATAAACCTCCCAATATTAAGATTTGTCCCGATCAAAAACTGAATTGGTCAAAATTAAAGGATGTGAGTCCGTGATTTAAAAGGATGTGGTAACTTTTTTTTTTATAAAAAAAACTTTGTTACTTTAGTTTTTTATTTTTTGAATGAATAACTTAGTTGGGCAAGAGGGCCCGGTGTCAAACGTAACTGCACGTACTTTTATAATATTTTATATTATTTACTTTTTTTTTTCCTTTTTTAAAACAAATAATTTAGAATTGAAAAGCTCTCTGTATTTTTAAAAGAGGGTGACTGATACTCCTAAAAATGGTGATTCATATTTAGAGTGATTAATTGAAAACTGTAGGTGATTTATATTTACTTAAAAAATTAAAACTGAGGTAGACTACATCTGGCAAGTTTCTAAAACAAAATTAAGAATAAAAAGGACAATTCTAGTAAAGAAAACAAAAGGAAGATAGGTAATTTAAGAAGAAAAATTTGACCCAATAATAAAAATTATAATCAGTTGAATTAATTAAGTGTTTTAAACAATAATTTTTCTTTCTTTTTTTTATTAATTTTTTTTAACAATAAATATATTTTCTTTATATATATATATAAAATAAATAAAAAGATGGTAGTGAAATTTGTAGTGGGTGTGTAATTTGGATTTTTAGACAGTGAGATATGTACACTGTACAGTGGGAAGAGGACGGAAAAAATTAACACACTTAAAAGTTTTGTTTGAGCTGCCACGTGGTGGTTAATTTAGGGTAGTAGCACATAGACACTGAGTACATCAGAAGTATACTATAGATTACTCCCCAACTGCCTCGCATACGTACAACGTACACTACAGCTGTTCTCCTGCGCCCTCTGCACAGCCTGCATGTACAGCTGCATATAGCACAGCTTCCAACAACCTACGCATTATCTCCAACGCCAGCCTATCAGTTCCACCATTGCCAGTCCCAGTCCGGCAACCAGCCCGCTCTTCTCCTCGCCGGGGTTCGTACGTCCACTACTCCGGCTGGTTGGACCACAGCCACGGCTTTTTGTGGTGCGCTGTGAACAGGAGGAGACGTTTGACACTGTAAGATCTTAGTCTTTTTCTCTAAAGCAATGTTTCTTATTTTTCTTTGTGATGTCCAAATCCATATCTTCTTTGCTTTTCTTTGTGATGTCCAAACCCATATCTTCTTCGCCGGTGATGCGATATATCTGGGTCTCAGATCGATCTTGAATAAAAAGCATATATAGCAAGTTGTAGCTAGGCTGTTCATAAAAGAAGAAGAAGAAGAAGAAGTTGTTGTAGTCCTTTGAGTAATTATAACCCATTATTTGAGGGTTTAGCACCAGGAACAAAAAATAGAAAAACAAACATATATAGCATTAGAGACCCAACAAAGAGATCCAGATATATCGCATCACCGGTAAAGAAGATATGGGTTTGGACATCACAAAGAAAAGCAAAGAAAGATATGGTTTCTTTTGGGTCTGTGATTCAATATTTCACAACACATACATTCTATTGTTGCTTCAAGTTTTTCAAACTTACCTGTTAGGTTAATTTGCTTTGCAATTTGCATTAAATTCATGTGAATATGTTTCTGTTAATGAATATTGCATAATGCCACATATATATATATATATATATATATATATATATATATGCAGCGTCTCTTCTTCGATGGATCAATTGCATAACTAATTGATTAGAATAAATTAATTATTGTGTATATACTCCTTATACGACATATTTTCCTGTTTTCTGAGTATTATTTTTTGTTAGCAGATATCCTCTGAAACTTTTAGCCCCAGGGCATAGGATGCCCTAAATAGCAAAGTACCATCAGAAAAATGAAGTTTCTTCCGCGGATTTGTTCAAGGCCCTTTTAAATCAGCCAAATGGATGTTTATATAAAGTTTGGTTGAATTCAGAGTATGACCGTTAATTATATCGGAAGCTTTAGATAGAGAATTCTTTGGTGATGTTGGATCATCCCTGTTCCTCTCAAACATGGAAATTCGAAGGTGATTTTCATATATGTTCATTATTGGTTTATGTTATTTATGGTTATTATTTTGTGATTGTTTTTCAGATTTTTAGGGGACCAGAGATGTCCTTAGCTCCAAGTTTGAAAACTCTGATGTCAAGATCCAATTGGCTGAACGACCAACTCGGCGAATCAGTGATCTCAGTCGCTAAGTTAGTGTTAGCCCTCTTTGATGATCGGAACTTCAACGCATTTTTAGTCGTCTCAAAGAGTTTTCTATCTGCAGTCAACCGAAGAGTTTTCCGTCAACTCGTAAACTCGTCACTACAAATCTTTGCATTGAATTCAAGTTTATTGCTATATTTTGAAAGCAATACTAATATCTTTTTAGAGTAAATTTTTTACCTTTAATTAGTTTAGATGATATGTAGATAAAGACAGAACGCATTTTGAGTTTATGCTGAGTTATCTTAAAATTTTTCAAATACACATCTACATATAACTTTCAATTATTTGTTAATCTGTAATTTATTATATGTGTGTAAACTACTACATGATTGGAGCCCATATGCACTTGATGAGGAGAGTTTCAATTACAAATCATTATCATGAGAATAAATTTTTATTAGAAAGACATATAATATGTGTACTGGATTAATGAGTCTGAGTTTTAGATCCCAGTATTCTCAACCTGGCTGCTGGAAAGCTTGAACCTCTTTTGGAGGATATATGCAGCACTTTTCATGATGTTGAGACTTCTTTCAAGTTGCGGAAACTCGGATGGTAACCACCATACGATTTGATGTTTTTATATGAAGACATTCTGAGCCGATATGTGAAGGAGTTTGACTTGATTATGAAGCTTATTGACTCCAAAATAGATGAGGTGGATTGATTATGAAGCTTATTGACTCCAAAATAGATGAGGTATATCTGCTACTTCTCCTTCATATATTAAGATATAAGCATATTAAGATATATCTGCCACTTCTTCTCCTGTAGCCCCTCTTGACATAGTCTGTCAACCTAATTAATAAACCAAAATGTGTAAGCAATGAAAAAACATGATACTAATAGATTCTATCTAATGAAAACTAATCAATCTACCTCATCTATTTTGGAGTCAATAAGCTTCATAATCAAGTCAAACTCCTTCACATATCGGCTCAGAATGTCTTCATATAAAAACATCAAATCGTATGGTGGTTACCATCCGAGTTTCCGCAACTTGAAAGAAGTCTCAACATCATGACAAGTGCTGCATATATCCTCCAAAAGAGGTTCAAGCTTTCCAGCAGCCAGGTTGAGAATACTGGGACCTAAAACTGAGACTCATTAATCCAGTACACATATTATATGTCTTTCTAATAAAAATTTATTCTCATGATAAGATTTGTAATTGAAACTCTCCTCATCAAGTGCATATGGGCTCCAATCATGTAGTAGTTTACACACATATAATAAATTACAGATTAACAAATAATTGAAAGTTATATGTAGATGTGTATTTGAAAAATTTTAAGATAACTCAGAATGTGTTCTGTCTTTATCTACGTATCATCTAAACTAATTAAAGGGTAAAAAATTTACTCTAAAAAGATATTAGTATTGCTTTCAAAATATAGCAATAAACTTGAATTCAATGCAAAGATTTGCGAGTTTACGAGTTGACGGAAAACTCTTCGATTGACTGTAGATAGAAAACTCTTCGGATGTAGACGCACTAACTTGAAAATGCGTTGAAGTTCCGCATCATCAAAGAGGGCTAACACTAACTTAGCGACTGAGATCACTGATTCGCCGAGTTGGTCGTTCAGCCAATTGGATCTTGACATCAGAGTTTTCAAACTTGGAGCTAAAGACATCTCTGGTCCCCTAAGAATCTGAAAAACAATCACAAAATAATAACCATAAATAATAGAAACCAATAATGAACAGATAAATAGGATATATGAAAATCACCTTCGGATTTCCATGTTTGAGAGAAACAGGGATGATACCAACATCACCAAAGAATTCTCTATCTAAAGCTTCCGATATAATTAATAGCCATACTCTGAATTCGATCGAAACTTTATATAAACATCCATTTGGCTGATTTAAAAGGGCCTTGAACAAATCCGAGTTTCCGCAACTTGAAAGAAGTCTCAACGTCACGATAAGTGCTGCATATATCCTCCAAAAGACGTTCAAGCTTTCCAGCAGCCATATTGAGAATATTGAGACCTAAAACTTAAACTCATTAACCCAGTACACATATTATATGTTTTTCCAATAGAAATTTATTTTCATTGTAAGGTTTGTAACTGAAACCCTTCTCATCAAGTGCATATGTGCTTCAATCATGTAGCAGTTTACACATATAGTAAATGACAGATTAATAAATAATTGAAACTTATATAGACGTGTTTTTTTTGAACTCACCATCAGCTCATAATGCATTCTGTTTTATCTACATATCATCTAAAACAAGAAATTAAAGGGAAAAAAGTTTACTATAAAAAGATATTAGTGTACACGTCTACATATGTACTCTAAAAAGAAATTAAAGGGGAAATTCTGAGTCCTGCAACTCCAATGGCGGTTCCGTATCTTCACTCTATAAGGGTGTTTTTAAGAGGTTGTGTTTCATTTTTCAGCCGTGAGTACGGCAGAGACAGTCTTAGTAGAAGGAACGAGCACTTGTATTTTCCTTACTTCCAGTGACAAGGCATAACATTTATCTTCAATCCACTCTGCTACAAGTGATTTTAGTTTAGGAATGGATAAGAGTGGATTAAAAATAATCTGTGTATATACAATGTTTTGTTGCCAAAATATTTTCAGAGCTCAGCTGTCACAGAAAGAATAACCTCAAGTGTGCGGAAAATGAAATTTTGGGGAAAAAAACATAGGCGTAGCATAGCTTCTGTGGAATAGCTATCAGCATTTATGTTTTCCCTGTTGAACTGTTCGAGCTTACGACTGTTATATCCTCTTCAACCAGACAGTCAAGTGTCTACCAATGCCTTTGTGGCAGTGGTTGTTACATGTCTGGGAAACAAAAGATAGAGAAGGAAATTTGATGGATGGGTTTCCCGTTAATCCTATATTCATCTCTTGAAGGTGTCTATCATTGCTCGTAATGTTGTATTTATTATTACTCGAGCTTACATCCGGACTCTACATCCCTGACATTAAAACATATGAATGCGTACGACTGTGTGTATATATGCTTGCATGTCTCAGTGTAATTGTATATGTAGCATATGACTGTTATAACCTCTTTGGTGATTACAGATATTGAAATGTTTTCTTTAACCTTTCGAACTGCTGAAGCTTATAATTGCTATAACCTCTTAAGTCAACTAGACATAGTCAAGTGTCCACGGTCCACCAATGGCTTTATGGTAGAGGTTATTACATGTCTGGGATACAAAAGGCAGAGAAGGAACTTTGATGGGTTTTCCATTGATCTTAACGCAGCTCTTTGATCAAAGGTGCACATAAAACATTATCCAATGTAGATGATGCAACAGGTGAATCAATTACGAGAAAAGAACCAACGTGAGAGATGGATATGCTATTATCGTTGCCGACTACGACGTCCTTATTGCCCACATAATTCAGAAGTGACATGATGTGTGGCACCGAAGTCAAGAACCCAATTATCGGTGGAATGATTCGAATCTCCTTCTGCAAGGTTTGCTTGAGGCCGAAAATAGGTGGAGGGTTGACCATGTGACCGACAGGTCTTTGCACTATGAACTGGTTTGTCGCACAATTGACAGACAAAGCGAGGATGGTGATGACTTCCCAGCTGAAAATTTGAATTCCATGAGGGTGATTATGTTTGGAAGGTGGTCGGACTCATACCTTTTCCATAGGACTGCTGCCGATTGGTGTACGCATGTATGTTAATGGTTTTGTCTTTGCATGGTATGGTAATTCTGTCCACCAGTATTGCTATAAGAGATGTGGGTAGTATTGTTGTAGCCACCCCGATGACCTCCGGGATTACCTCGATAGCTTCCTCAACTGCAACAATCCTTTTGAGCCAGCTGTGCAGTGACAGAAACTTCTTCTTTTGGCTCCCCATGGTTGCGAATTAATTCCTCATCAAGAAGTTTTTCATAGAGGTCTTCGAAGGAAATTGGAGTATCATGAACACGAAACAGCTGCTGTCAATTATTTAATTCATCGGCTAGACCACTCAACGTGTAGGACATGATTTGAGCATCATTTAGAGGATGCCCAATAAAAGCCAGATCGTCAACCAAGCTATTCACTTTGCTCATATATGCCGCCACTATCTTCAATCTTCCCTTCCTTTTTATTTGACATGAGAGAAGACATGATAGAGAGCATCCGAGTGTTGGAACAATTAGCAAAGCTAGTTTCAAATTTGTTCAAGCATCAGCGGAGGTAGTGCAATTGTTTATGGTCAGGTCGAGTGTTCTGTGAATGTTGGCCTGAATTTCAATTAAGAAGTACAAGACGGTCCTGATGGGTCCATAGTTGATAACCTAGTTCAGCTTGTGATGGGCAAAGGATTTGTTCCATCAACAAAGCCAAGAAGTCCATAGCCAAAGAGGAGACTGGTCATTTGAGACTTGCATGATGCATAATTTCCTCCGTGCTTTGCAAGCTTGAATGGAATTTTTTTACATAATGGTTTGCAGAAACTTTTAACCAAACTTTCTGATCAAGTTTACCTATTTGAGTTGGCTAATAAGTACCTCAAGCATAACATTCCTAAGGATTGTGACAAGATCATCAGTATTTTTAAGATAAATTTGACATGCCAGAGGTAGGCTGAGTCTTGATTCTTTTATTCTCATACATATAAAATGATAAGTAAATGTATGCCTTAATTGTGACTCTAATTTGTAACATTTTTAAAGGTACATGTGTGCTGATTTATATACCGCATCAAAATAGAAAGATACAATATTCGCATTCAAATATCTGCGCAGAATGTATAATATATATATATATATATATATATATATATATATTAATATTCCAAGCTTATCTGATCATCTATTAAAAATAAGTTGTCATTTATCAGTGTTTATTGGATCCTTATTGTTTTAGTTAATGTATAAATCTATAAAACAAAGTTTATATTAAAATATAAATCAAAATTAAAATCATTTAAAAAAATTTAAAACCTTGGTAATGCTTCTAATTTTTTTAAACCGTCCTTTATATAACATATATACGTACATTAATGGACTCTACCATTAATTATGAATGCAAACAGATATCAATAAAGTATTTTTTAAAAAATAAATAAAATAAAACAAATTTCAATAAAGCAAAAGAGAGAGTTCAATGCATTTGGGTGAATTTTTTTTTTTTAAATGCAAGGACAAAACCCATTTGAACTTTTAATAATTTTTGCAAATGACTTGTACTGTTGACAGGATGATATAATGGATGCATCTACCTATTACTAAAAAGGAAACTTTGAGTCCTTGTAAAGACTATGGCAGTAGTTAATAAAAGGAAAGCAAGCAGGATAAGATTGACTACATACCTTATCCACACTATATACCTCTTAATATATATATTTAATCTATATCCACTCTCCATTCATTTACTTTTCATTACAAATTTAGGAAAAACTTCATTTGTTTTGAATATAATCCAATATAAGATAGTTGTTGAGAAAAACCCATTTGAGATTGACTATGGAAATGAAAATGAAGATATTATGAACAATACAGTATCATAGTGTAAATTAAAAAACTGCCTAATTAATTATTGTCAATAATACTATCCACCCATGGCACGGTTGGGATTAGTTGAATGTAGCAATCTGATATATAAACGAGTTTAATTATAATTAGTAGGCTACTGCAGGGTTTTCTGCACACCCTATGATCTTTACCTCCCATATATATATATATATATATATTATGGATTTTTGATTCATTATTATTTACTCAAACTTTTTAATCTAACAGAACTTCTTCAAATTTGCATTTTTCTCACACACTAATGCTGTGTAATTAATTTTTTTTTTCTTTTTATAATAAATATGCAAAAGGTTTTAAATAATTCTGCCAACGCAGGACATTGGTAATCATCACGAGAATGTTTAGGTTAAAATTAGCTTATTTTGATTTTATTTCTTTTAGAAAAAGGCGAAAATATCTAGAGATTCGCTTTGGTCTTTCCAATGGTGCCACGTGGCATAACATGGTTTGAGTTACCGAGACGCAAAGGTTGACGCGGCGAAATGGAGTGCCCTTTTTGATAAAAATCTATTTGTCAAGTTATTTATCGATGGATGATTAGATTAATCCCAAGAGGCTATGTTTAATGAGTGAGTTTTATCCATTTATATTTTGCTAATATTTTATTACATGACTCTAAAATGAAATGAGTTATTTAAGAACTGCCACCAACTTTTGCCTAATTAACTCATTTTACTACATTTTTGTCTTTGCACTTGTACATTTCTAATGCTTCGATTTTTGTTTTAATTATTTATTTTTCTCCGTAATGAATTTTATACGTACCCACTCCTTATTAATTTTTGACTTTTCAATCTTTTTTATTTATTTATCTTACAAGTTTGTTATAAAATTGATACAAAGTGATAGTCTTTTTATATATTTTGTTTGATATATTATCTTGTTAATATATATATATATATATATATATATATATATATATATATGCTGAATATCTAGTTAGTATTGTTAGAAGGTATACAAAATCTTGTTCATACCCATTAGTAAGCAGAGGAAGCGCATAAAAGTAAATTGAACATTGACGTAACTGATAAACTAATGAAACCACCAATGTTTTCTTTTTCATTTTATTTATTTATTTATTTTTGTATATTAGAGCCGCATATATATATATATATATATATATATATATATATAATGTACACTTCCAAACTTTCTACTGGATTATTTTGTCTGTTTTTGCACTAAATGACAGCCAATGACTTCAAAGATTTCTTATGTGAAAAGGGCAAAAAACACACCCATAAACTAGATACTCAATAAATGGTACGTATCATTTCGTGCAAGCCTTGCATATATAAGAGGATTTTAATCATGTGGGCAATTACATGGAGGCCATTATGGACCTTAACAGATTTTAAAGCCAATCCCCAAAAATAAATAAATAAATTATATATAAAACAGGATTATTATCTGCACAACTTACTACTTTTTAAAAATGGTTTTTATTGGTGTTATTAGCAGATTATTATTATATATAGATCATGTGTGACAGTGTCAAAAATATACCATTTTTTTATGATCTAATTTTGCGTGCTTCAATGGCATTAATTTAGAGAACCAAATAAATATTTTATTTTTATATTTTTTGCATAATCATGTCCTACCTTCCAACTGATCTCTCTGTGTCATATTTTTTTAAATTGGAAGAAAGATTAAATGAAAGAATTCTGTGGTCATGATCTTCGGCTCTCAAGCATGTTTTCTTGTGAAAATTATATGCCAAGTCAAATGATTAAGTTCAAGATTAGCATTTCCTAAGTCCTTTCTAATCGTGACAGTGTCATTAAATTAAGGCGTAAGTACTCAAATTTGGAATTAATTATATGATTTTCTAAGAGCCACGTGTTTAAGGAGTTGAAAAACTTAGCTTGTTTGGTTATTTACTCAAAATCCCTTTTCTTATTTTTATAAATAAAAAATATTTTCAATTTTTTTTTTCTAATATATAATCCACTTCAATTATATAGAACTATGAAGAACAAAAAAAATATATATATATATATATTATTAGTGCCATATAGTTTATAAAAAGTCAAATTGGATGTCATTATTATTATTATTATTATTATTTTTCTTCCTTTCCTTTTTATTTATCTTTTATTTTAATCCGTTAAACTCTCGGTTGGTGGCCTAACAATTAACATAAAAACCTAAGAGAGGGTCAGACTATGAAAAATAACACATATTTTCACATTACCACTAACTAACCTACCAATAATACAAACATTATTGTGTCTATTAAATTTTGGAGAAAAAAATGATGATCAATAAAAAAATTTAGCTTAAATATGTTATCAGGAGAAATATTCACAGTGGGTATGTGGCCCACCATTTTCTATACATAGATCTGATCGTAAAACTAACTTATTAAAAATAAATTAATGAAAACCACTATTACCCATATCCACAAATTTGCAACATTTAATTGGATACAAAGCTTTTCAATGGGACAACCCTTTAATTCTATGAACCCGCCTCTCATTAGTTTGGAAAATTAATTAAAATACACAAAACTTATGCAATTAATTAGGATATCAATTTTCAAAAGTTATGAATGTTGAACACAAGCAAATTTGATAATTGGAAAAGCCAACCGAGCTGATGAAGATCAAGAAAACCCAAAAGAGCAAAAAAGAAGATGATTTGCAAATTGGTGAATGTAGCTGAAACCCCTATCATACATCTATTTTCTTATACTTTAATTCCTAGAATTATATGATCAATAAAAATCTATACACACAACAATTAATCACTAAAAATGGTTTTTTTTTTTTTCTTCAGATTTTTCTTCCAAGCATCACCCTCTCAAAGTTCAGTAATTCCAGAGACAGTCAAGGTCAACAGGTCCAGCAGAGGAAGATGGATCATTTTGATCCTCAAAGGACCTCTGAACCATGTCATGGTTCGACATGGCCGAAGACATACCAGTACTGAGGCCTGTGTCCTGTGAGAACTCTGTTCTTGAACTGCGTTTTACATTTGTTGCATGGTTTTCCGTCAACATCCTCAAGATAGACTGGTCTTGCATCAGAAAAGAATCAGAGTACTGCAAGTTTCCGAAATTTGGTGTGGTTTGGTTAGAGTAGAGAGGATTTGGGAGAGAGGTTTTGGAGAATTGGAAAGAAGCAGGGGAGATATCGGAAGGGTTTGAGGAAGAAGAAGATGCTAATAAGAGAGGGTTATGATTGTTGTTGTTGAAGCTATCAATCATGTGTTGCTGAGTTTTCTGATCCTCCATTGGGTTGGAGAAGCAGGTCGCGTGAGAATATGTCTTGCCGACGTTGCTGGTGGTGGTGGTGGTGGTTCTTGTATCGTTGTTGTATGGAGGAGAGTGGGAGTCCATTAATGGAGGCAATAGAGAAGGACGGAATTGATCATTTCCATAGGAACTCAACCTCACCAACCCTGAGATATGTGTTTTCTTCCCACCTGAACATTTTTGAAACACTCTGCAAATCACCCACTCATTCTGAGAGAAAACAAAAAGAAACAAAGAGAAAGTGTTAGGGAAAAAAAACCACAGAGAGAAACAGAGCGAAAAAAGACTGATTTATTTCTTGTATACCTTTGCTGTTTTGGGGAGATTGTAAACAGAGTATTTTCCTTCCAATCTATATTCATGCATGACCCAATTGGTCTTTTCACCTTTAGGAGCTCTTCCTCTGTAGAAAACCAGGGTTTTCTTCATCCCAACCAGTGATTTGGCCTTGAAAATTTCCTTGTCTTTGCCTGTGGCTTTCCAATATCCAGCATCAGTAGCCCTATTGGTTCTTAAACCAGTTGGATATTTTCTGTCTCTGACACAGAAGAAATACCACTCCTTTTCGCCCATTTTAGCCCTCCCTAATTCATTGAAACAAACACCAAAAAGTAAAAGAGGTCAGAAACAAGTTAACCAGAAATTTTTTTTTTAAAAAAATCAACTTCGAAAAATCTGAGTGAATATGATTCAGAAAACCTACAAGGCAAATCCCAAGGCTCACACTTGTTCAAATCAGCCTCGCCGATGGCTCTAGCACAGAACTGGCTGTTGAGAACCTTGGGTGAAAGATAGTGAGTTATGAGTTCTTCGTCTGTGGGGTGAAATCGAAACCCTGGAGGCAATTCCATCTGCTCATCTTCCTTACTAAGCCCGCAAGTGTTTTCCATCCCCCTAAAACCCTCTGTTTTTGTTCAATCAAACCAGAAAAATCGTTTCTCTGAATCTGAATATGGGTTTACGACAAATGAGCTCTAATTCCCAAAAACCAACGCCAAAAAGAAACAAACCTAAAGAGCCATAACTTGGCAAGTCCCAACTACTGTTTCAAACCCAAACTTACAAACTTCTAAACCAACCCGAAACAAGGACTCAAAGCACAGAAGAAAAAGTTATAGATTAGAGGTCTTAGATAGCCTCTGTGACTGTGAATTTATATCTCATAGAGGACACTAAAAGAATAAAGAAGGAAGAAGAAAAGCTAGGAACTGAGAGAATCTTCTCTCTTAACTCAGAGATTGAAAGGTGGTGTTAAGAAAAAAAAATGTGGTAGTGAGAAACAGAACCCCCTAAATACTGGTTTTTAGAGAGAAAATTAAGAAACGTGGTTTGTAAGGCAGCTCAGGTTGGGCAGTTTCAAGCTTTCACAACTCTCTCTTTCACTTTTTTTTTTTTTTTAATAAAAAAAAAACTCTTCTGTAATAATTTCTTATATTCTCTCAAACTTGACCAGGAACAACTCATCTCTAATGTCCTGCATGTAAATGAGTAAAAATAACAACTTCTGCAATTAAAACTTTAAAATCTAAATGCATTTAACTCTTAGCTGTATATTTATAAAAAAAAACACTCTTAGCTGTAATTTATGGTCTTTAGGTCAAAGAGAGGATTTGCAAATTCAATGAGGCTTTTTTAGTTGCTTTCTGTTTAACCAAAATCATCTACTGCATGTAATATAATTGTGTTTTAATAATTTACTTTTTTTTTTTTCTTGTTCATTTCTGCATGTAAACGCTTCAAGGATTACCACCACATAAAAGAGTTGGATCACTGCAAGTTTTGTTTTTGTTTTGTTGCTAAAAAGACGACACCCCTCAACAAATAGTGTGTGTATATATATATATATATATATATATATATATATATATATATATTGTCACAAGAGCCTTCTTATTTGTGAGAAAAAAAAATATCATAATTAAAATCCCACGTATTATCCCATCCTTTGAAACATCAGCAAAAGGAATATCTATCAATCTGGACGAATTTACCTAATTGCCCCCCATACCCGACGTGTCATCCATTCTATACTAAAGCTGTTTTTTTCTCCAGAGGGATTGAGAAAAGTGAATTACCAACAGCAAGAAAAAAAGAATGAAAAACTAACTACTCAATTTTCTTTTCGTTTTTTTTTTCCAAATAAATATATAAAAATAAAAATAAAAACCTGGGTGTGAATAGTTCTTTCTTTATGCAGCTGAGTTTAGTTGGTTAGACTAGTAGACAAATTTATGACAATCTTCCAGCATGATATTATCTTTTTTGACCTGCTTTGATTGATGATCTATAGAGGAATTAGGCTTTTGGGTTTTTTTTTTTCTTAAATATTTTTTCCATTTTGAATCCTTTCTCAGATCATTAAAACAATGGCTAATTTTCCTTTTTTTTTTGGTCACTATTAAAGCAATGGCTGATGAACATGGAATAGGTACCACTTGAATTTAGCCAAACATTACGATATTGTATGTCTTGCTTAGCCTTACTGGGGTTGCGTACGTGCACTGTTTTACCCCACAAGGTTTCCATTTAGCTAGAGATTCATATATATATATATATATATATATCCATGCAAGTGTGAATAATCCTCAGCTAGAAAATATTTTCTGCCATTTAATCAATAAAAAGGCAATATTAACCATAATGAAACTACCACATGAATTTTAATTTAAGAATCAAGAAGAAATGAAAAAAAGAAGAAAAAAGACTAATATATTTATGTCTTTTTTTTTACGTGTCATATAAAGTAATATGATACAAACATAGGATTGAGGTATAAACATATATATATATATATATATATATATATATATATTGCAACAAAATCTAATTCAACTATTCTATTTTACAAAGGAAAAAGTTTTTAACTTTTTTCGCAAATATTTTTTTTTTCCTTAGAGGTACTTGTCAAAGGTTTTAACTCCTTCCAACCAGAAAATTTGTCCTTAAGAAAAAGGACATAAAAAAATAAGAAATGTGAAACGCACTCAACGTAGGTACAATTAATAAGACGCATGCATGCATACATAAGAACAAATTAACCTCTTAGAATTATACGACCTACAACTAATTAATATTTCATGTATTAGAGAGGTATATTCACCTGTATTATTGCAGTGCCCATTACTTGAAAACTTTTATTTTATTTTATTTTTGGCCAAAAGACAAACAACTAATATATTAAAAGAAAAAACAAAACTAAATAAAATGATTTAAATAAATAGCTTAAATTCAAAAATATAGCCAATAGATTGATAAAATTGTTGTAATTGATGTAACCTAATTTGATAGATACATGTTATATATGTTTTTTTTAATGACCTTAATAATCCATAAAACGATTGCATTATTCTTTAATAATGGTTCTTGGCTAAACTATTTGCATGTGAAAATAATGAAACATAAAATTAATTAATTATATTATTGTAATGACACTTTTCACTATTATTCACTTGATGATGCTTAGCAGCTAATTAACCATTCCAAAGTGAGATTCCACCATCTGAAAGATGAGGACAAAATTGCACAATTTTTTCTAAACTTTAATATAAAATTATGTAAAATTGGCAATGAATTAGTGGTGATTTTAATTCAATGGAAAAAGACGGCCAGAGGGAGGATTTAGTCATTTAAATAAAAGAGTAGTGGTATTGTAGTATTTGGGTTTGCGTTGTGTGGCGTTTAAAATTGTTTCAATAATGTAACGTTTTCTTTTTTATTTTAATTGAAAAGCTCAATAATGCGAAATTAGCAACTCTTTCCCTTTCGGGAAACTATTTAATTATTCACTTTGGTACGTGGCAACTCTTTAACTATTTTGAGGAATTTCAATCGCCTTGGCAACCTTCGTGATCCGACGGTCAGCATTCAAGTATATGGGCAACGTCAATATCTGCCACGTAAGATCCGAAAAAAGGGTAATAGACAGTGCCGCCACTGCCGACGGAAAAGCAACCAAACACAGCCACTTGTGCAGTTCTGATTGGCCAGCTGATAAAGTTAGTACCGAACCTGATTTAAGTGGTGGGTTGACCATTGAACCCGTGCTGAACTGGATGTCACTGGGCCCTGCTTCCTCTGTTCCGACATGAGGCCACGAACGAGACAACCACGTGGCGAAACATGGGTCGCCAATATCTTCAAAACCAGTAGATTTTTTTATCTCTTATTTTAGTTGCGCATTGTTAACTTGTTATTATTAAATCCACATCGTTCAGGTACTTGACTTTGAGAAAGATTCAGAATATTTGTGTAGGGTTTTGAATTAGATTAACTACATGTAAATTTTTAATACCCTTTTGGAGAAAGGCTCTTACATATTTTGGGTAGTTTATTAATTTTCTAAAACATATTATATTTGAAAAACAATGTGAATTTAGGCCTTTGGTTGCCCAACCCTTTTACTGTTTTACTTTATTTTATTTTTGTCAATTTTTTTGACATACATGCACATAAATATCTTTCTATACCTAAAAATAAAATAGTGTTTTTTTTTTTTGGGTGAATCTAATATTTGACTAAAGACACGGGATGTTAGGCAGCAAAAGAAGAAAATGTTCAAAAAGTGAAGCTAATTGGGCATATTACTCCAAGATAAAGATGAAGATATTTGAGAGATAATATATAGAAGCTAGGTTTTTTGTGTGGAGAAAAAGATCCCAAAAGGCAAGGACCTCATCAATTCCACAAGTTCAAAAGCCATTCCACAAACCCAAAATGAGAAAAGCTCATGGGATGCTTTTGGGGTGTTTGATTACAAGTAGAAATAAAACTATCATTCACAATTCATATACACAAAAAACTTATATATATCTTGTCGAGTAGTGTTGGAAGCAATGCGGCAAATAATTAGAAAGTGTTTAATGAAACATTAACTTCCACCAACACTCTCTCTCTATAAAATATATACATAGAATCATGAAAATATCTTATCACTTTCTTAATTTCCCACCGATTAGCTAATCTAACTCCACACATTAAATGTCACATATAAATTAATAATTTATATACCAAAATTAAACACCCCAAGTAATTAAAATTAAGTAAAAGGGTGTTCTATATATTATGTTTGTTGAAGTGGATGGTGATATGGTATAATTAAAACAAAGGATAATGTTTGTGACTATATTTGGTTAAGATATTGTATAAGTGTGTGTGACTGATTTCTTCTAAGTTAATTAAAAATAATATTTTAATTCTATAAGATATCATGATCTAGAAACTCACAAGGCGGGAGTTGTAACCAACTAATGTCTGATATTATATGCTATAAGAGAGGATCTTGAAGAGGTGGTAGATCCTGGTTGGTTTATACTATAACAACCAAGGGTTTCTACGGTCCCAACCCCAACCCCATTCCTAATTTCTTTTAAATTAATTAATGCCCAATTTCATGTTTTTTTAAGTCTCAATGTGGATATGCTTAAATTGACTTGTGGGAGGATCGTTCGTGTGCTTTGGCATTCCAGATCTGCAAGGAGACATAAATATATATATATATATATATATATATATATATATATATATATATGTATAATTTTGAATTAAAAAAATAGAATAAAATAAATTAGTCGCTGATAAGTACTTGGTACAGTGAAGAAAAGGGAAAAAAAAGAGGGGATAAATAAATAAATAGATCAAGGTTGTTTAGAAAGGGATAGAAAATTACAGAAACCAAAGATGACAAATAGATATAAGAATGTTGAAGGAGATGTTTGGAAGAGCCTAATTTTATGTGGGTTGATTTTTTCTTATTTTTCTTTGTTTTTTTGGTTTAAGTCTGCATGTTATGGTCCTAAAACTTGGATGTAATTGGCTGTTTCTGTTCCATTGCTTTCATGGGGTTGTGGAAAAATGGTGTAGATAGAGGTTGGACTTCCCATGACAGCAAGATTGATTGGGCACATTCCAAAATTCCCCATCCACAAACTTCAACTTTCTCTTTGTCAAAATTCCCCATCCAGATGATCTATCCCCTTTTCATTTTCTCTCAATTAAGATTTTGATATTTCATCCCAATGGGAAAAAATAAAATAAAATTTAGAGAGTCAAATTTTAATTAAGAAGAACATGGAGGGAACATGAATGAGGACATGTGATTTTGAATTTCTTAAGAACTACTATAGTTAATAAATTTCAATATTTATATTTTGCTTGGAAAGTTCAATATATATTATTCCTTATATAAGAGTGAACAATGAATATGCAGTGCCACTACCAAATTATTAGATTCAGAGTATAACTCCTCGGCTTAATTAAAAATATTTGAATTTTTTTTAATAAAAAATTTAATTTAAAAATTAATGCTCAATTGATTTATTCGGTGTCAGTTTTGAAATTAATGATGATATAATAAATATTTTTATTTCTTTTTTTTTATATATTTTTCAATTAGCTGAGTTGAAAAATATTATTGATATAGTAAATGACATATTATTTTAAATACATTTAAAATTTTTGAAATCTGAATATTTTCCTTCCGTCTGTCTCTCTCAGAGTAGTAAAGTACGCCATCACTGTAAGCCTCTCTCTCTCTCTCTCTCTCTCTCTCTTTCTCTCTTTTTCTTGTTGTGAAAGTCACTGTAAACCTATTGGTTATTGGGCCGTTTGGTGTCAAAACTTTGTATAAAATGTCAAGGGTTTACAGACTTTGTAACACAATTTTATTTTATCCAAGAATTTTGAGAACACAGTATTAATCTAGTATAATATTAAAATATTATAAAAACTAGAGCAATTAAATAAAACTATTGTGTATACTCCGAAAATGAAAAGAAATGAAAAAAAAATCTTCACATATTCATTTTTTTTAGATAGCAATTATTTTATTTTAGGAAAACACTATTACATATTAGTATTTTTTTTGATGAATTATTAGATATTAGTATTGTTTAGACACAGACACACACACTTTAACATCAATATTATTTAAGTAAATGAATGGCAATAAAGAAAAACCGCTTTGAAATTCACAAAAAAAAAATGTACTTGGCATCTGACAAACTAATAAAGTAACAACTCAAAACTATAAAGATAATGTCAAACTAAATTGATGGGTAAGTGGATGGCACTTAGAATATGATTGCCACCAAGCTTTCTAAAGGACCTTACAGAATGGTATGTATCACCTGGCAGCTTTCCCAATTCCCAACTAGCTACAAGGATTTGTACCCAAAAAAAAAAAAAATACTACAAATATACAAACAAATTCTCACTCTCTTCTTCTTCCTTTTTTTTTTTTTTGAGAAGATAAGACAACTCTCTTATAAAGTAAAATAAATAAATATAAAATATGATAAATAGCAATAATAATTATAAAAATATAACAAGGTTGTTTAGAAAGGGATAGAAAAATACAGAAACCAAAGATGACATAAAATTAGAAGGGGCCTAACTTTTTCTGGCCTGATCTTTTTTGTTTTCAAAAAATTTGATCTGTAGACGCACGTTAATTTATGGTCCTAAACTTGGATGTAATTAGCTGTGCACATCCCAAAATTTCCCATCCACAGACTTCCATTATCAAAAAAAAAAAAAAAATTTCTGTGTCAAAAATTTATGTTTGATAGAAGACTGAGGGAGACAAGTTTGGCGTCTCATATCTTGGGCATGTATTGGACTTTGATGAACAGAAAAAATGAACATCAACTTTCTTTTATCTAATTTGCTTGTGACTAATAAATAGAAGAGGGTGACTTTGATTGGCACCTAGGAAATGTATAGGCTTCTAGGGACATAGGATTTGTGGGACTGATTTTTTTTTTTGGTAAAAATTTGTGGGACTGAAATTGAAGTTGAAGAAGACCGCAAAGAGATTTGATTGTACTTTTTTTTATACTTAAGATTAAAATTTGATAGTATTTTTTTTTATGGGAAGTCATGTGTCTAAAATATCATATATTTGATCAAATTCAAATGGTAATAAATAATTTTTATATATTTAAAATATTACGTATTGATTTGAATTCAGACTGTGGAAAATAATATTTATGTGTCAACGCTGAGGTCAAAATGATTGTGTATGGTATTAATTTTTCATTTTAAGATAAATTTTTTCAATCTTATGTAATGGTAAAATTATTAATACTGCTGATAAATAATATTATTATAAATATATATATTCATATATATTTTGGTGAATAATATTTTTTATATGAGGTTTTAGTTTTAGTATAATTACACACTCTGCTCCAGCCGCAGAAGTATAAGCAGCTGGGCAGAGGAGCAGAGATGAGGAACAAGAGCATGGAAGCTTTTAGAAGGACAACTTTGTAAATGATAAGAAAGAAAACGAACGACAGGAGCACAAACCGTCATCAACGGTTCAGCTTATGGCAGAATTGCACAAATTTCCGAACTGTGAAGCAAGTCCATGCTTTGTTGGTTGTCAATGGCTTCAATTCGAATGTCTCTGCTCTGAGAGAACTCATTTTTGCCAGTGCCATGGTCGTTTCAGGCACCTTAGACTATGCCCATCAACTTTTCTCTCATGTTAAAGAACCAGATACCTTCATGTGGAACACCATCATCAGAGGCTCGGCTCAGAGCTTGAACCCTTTACGCGCAATTTCGTTATACAGACAAATGGAATGCCGGGGTGGGAAGCCTGATAGCTTCACTTTCCCATTTCTGCTTAAGGCATGCACTAAGCTTTCTTGGGTCAAGACGGGTTTTGGGATTCATGGGAAGGTTGTGAAGCTCGGGTTTGAGTCGAATACGTTTGTGAGGAATACCCTTATCTATTTTCACGCGAATTGTGGCGATTTGAAGGTTGCAAGCGCGCTTTTTGATGGTTCAGCAAGGAGGGACGTTGTACCATGGTCGGCTTTGACAGCGGGATATGCAAGACGAGGGGAGCTGGGTCTGGCCAGGAAGCTGTTCGATGAAATGCCTGTTAAAGATTTGGTATCTTGGAATGTGATGATAACGGGGTATGCAAAGCGAGGAGAGATGGAGTGTGCAAGGAAGCTTTTTGATGAGGTTCCGAAAAGAGATGTGGTGACTTGGAATGCAATGATTGCGGGGTATGTACTTTGTGGGTCTAATGAGCAGGCCCTACAGATGTTTGAGGAGATGGGAGGTGTTGGGGAAAAGCCTGATGAAGTAACCATGCTGAGTCTCGTGTCTGCTTGTGCGGATTTGGGAGATTTAGATGGTGGCCAGAGGATACATAGCTCTCTTCTGGAAATGGGTTATGGAGAGATGAGCATTTTATTAGGGAACGCGCTTATAGATATGTATGCTAAGTGTGGAAGCATTGATAGGGCAGTTGAAGTCTTCTTGAGGATGAAACACAGAGATGTGTCCACATGGAATTCAGTAATAGGAGGGTTGGCATTTCATGGCCATGCTGAGAAATCACTTAATCTGTTTAGGCAGATGCGGACGTTGAAAGTCAGACCAAACGAGATCACTTTTGTTGGAGTCTTGGTTGCCTGTAGTCATGCTGGCAAAGTTGAAGAGGGGCATCAGTATTTCAATCTCATGAGAAATGAGTATAACATTGAGCCAAACATAAAACATTATGGATGCATGGTTGACATTCTGGGTCGTGCTGGACTATTGAATGAAGCATTTGAGTTCATAGATACCATGGAGATTGAACCTAATGCAATTATTTGGAGGACGCTTCTCGGAGCTTGTAGAATTCATGGAAATGTTGAGCTGGGAAGGTGCGCAAATGATCGGCTACTTAGAATGAGAAGGGATGAGAGTGGGGACTACGTACTGCTATCTAATATTCATGCTTCACGAGGTGAGTGGGATGGAGTGGAGAGGGTGAGGAAGTTGATGGATGACGGCGGGGTGAAGAAAGAGCCTGGCTGTAGCCTAATTGATGCCAATAACATAGCTGTCATGCAATTTTTATTTGATTCAAAAACTAAGCTCAATTCAAGAAATCAAGGATTTTGAGCTACAAACTGGTGCGAAATACTCTTATTTGTTGTAGAATTTGTCTCATTGAGGAAATCATGTTTATATAATGCTATTGTGGTTGTTCTTTTGATTTAGTAGCATTTCCAATTGGATATATTCCTTATTATTGTGATTACTTAGCATGGCTGTGCAAGTTCTCTAACCTAACTTCCGTTTGAAAAAAGCAGCTAAGGCACACCGCACATGATGCTTCACCTTAAATGGCATTGTTTTATAAACGTTACCCCATCTATGTTGTTTTCTTATTAATAATTTGATATACACACCTTGGAATAAGTGCTTACCTCCACGAACCATTCAGGAAGCATTAAACCGACGTTCAATTTCGAATTACAATATTCGGCTTTCGAAACTATATGTAAGACAACCAATACATTTCATTAACAAAAGAACGAACATTCAAATGAAGACCTTCCAGGGAGTCATATTCATCCACACAGCGACTTGCAAACAGAAAAACAGATAGATACCAATGGATACATAACACTCATGGTGTGTGCCTTGTTGAACTTGAAATATAACGACACTCAGCGTCGAGAAACGGCCACAGCTGACAAGAAGATTACGAGCATAAATGCAACCATTCCTACGAAGGATCCGATCAAAGAGCCAGACATGCGCTCGCAGAAGGAGTTAAATTGTTGGCAGATGGCAAACCAGTTCGTCTTCGCATTCCCTTTGTGTGCTAAGTATACTATAGCTGCTGTCGCAGAAGCTCCCGCTGTCAGAAGAGCCAGCATTGCCTACACAATGACAAACTCACTTGCATACATCAGAGAACTCATTCTTATTGATGGAAAGGTGAACTACTACTTCAAGGCAGAAGAGTAAGTGTTATATTAGAATTTACATATAGATCTCTTTGGCCATTATTGTAAATACACACACATTGTATATATATTATGTACTACCTTTGGCCCATGCATTTGATAGGCATGAGTAAACATCCATTTTATGTGCTGCTGAATATTATAAGTTTTAACTAAACCTAAAGATTACCGTGTCAAAGATGACCAAAAGAACTCTGCTATTTTGTGCAGTACTCCTTACGATGTGGAAGATAGATAGGGCTAGAGAAAGAACCAAATATGCGCTAACAATGGAATTGACGATCACAAAGAACCTGAAATTAGAATTTTTTTGTCATGTTTAATCTGTAGGTAAACACCAACGTATAGAAAACAAAAACCTTTATATAAAAATATAAAAACCTTAATGGTCAAGAAAACATACGTAAAAGTTGGAAGATCATTATACTCGGCCCTAAACCGAATGAACTGCGTAGAGAAAGGAAGTGTTTCGTTTGTTGTTCCCATTGCAATTGCACTTGCAAGGGTACCAACAATTGCAATTAGCCTCAGAATGAAGTCCAGTATAGACACCCCTCTGTTCAACCCACTCCTAGGGGATGAACTTTTGGACTCACCAAGCTCAACACTACCTCCTTTCATGTTGCTTTTTAGAAATTAGTTAAGAGCTGTATACCTATTAGTGTGTGGATATTTTTTCTAGTGGTTTTCACAAAACTGAGTTAATCAGAAAACCTTGAATGTGCATGGAGCAGCAGGTTTCTAGTAATGGGGTATTTATACATGCATTTTTCATTGTACCATCATGCAGTAAAGGTGTAGTAGTATTTTTTAGATCTATGTACGTAAGCACCACCCAAAAATGGTTCAAAAAGATTGTTTCAAACCAGGAGTTTTTGGGGTATCAATCGGTGTAACATGGCCGTACTAACTAAAGCTAGCATTGGTGTTTTTTAAGAGCAAACTTGGTACCTGCTCATACTTGCTCTCTCTGTCATACAATTAATAATTCAAACCAAAGTTTGAGGTCACCGTCCCTTCCGACTCCATAATTGGAAATATACGGGAATTTCCTAATGGTAGAGAAAAAGGAATGATTCAGTTATATGATATGGCACTCACTTGGGACAATGGGGCAGGTAAACATCCAAATCTATGGTAGTAGAGTCTGATGAAGTAGAGTTGGTGTATGTTTGCTTTATCTAGAGCTTTAACCAATCCATTTATTATTTCATTGCTTATTGGAACAACAGCTAGAAAGATTTTAATTATCAATTGTACCAATCACAGCTCTTCCTTTTCTCTTTGAAGTTTTAGTTTTAGATTCTAAAATCATTTGCAGTCAAAAATATTAAAATATAGTCCACATTCAGTCGTCCCATTTCGTGGGACATTATGTACTCTGCTACCTAATGAGACAAACCAAATAAGTTGAACCCACATAACAATAGTTCATGCCTTTCTTAACGAGTGGTTGATTGTACATATTCCGTAGGTCCATTGCATAATTTCTGAGTCCCCATTTTGTTCCACTAGAATGTTATCTTTCGTCTACGTGGATTTGTCACTGAAAAGTTCGTCTATATTCTTTAATCTATTCTACTTTGCACCAAACCCTATGGTTGAATACAGAAGCTGAAAACTCAACTTCAATACTAGGAATGCTCCTCTTTCAACACTACTTGAAATGTTTTAAAGGAATCTATTATTTACCTTAAGGCACAATCCATGCTGTAAAGCAAATGAAAGAGGAAAAGGACTTGGTTCAAGAAAGGCAAAGTTAGTCTTTCTAACGAAATGCTTGCATTTATTATTGGGTATCCGCATACAATTTACAGCTCATCTGCGAATAAATCATACAACATTTGATTGGGAGACCTTTTGTCTCATCGTAGTTCTAAACAAAACCATCAAAGAATGGCCAAACCTGACTCATGTTCTACATTAGCTAAGAATAACTAACTAAATAACTGAACGGACCTTTGAAATCCAATTTGTGTCACCCCGGTCTGGATCTGGAGTCATTTTTCCAAGAAAATCCACTTTCAGAAAGAAGCCTTTTTAGGAAGCCTTGGCTGCTGTCATGGTTGTCATTCTCACGGGAATTACTCAAATTGCTTATGAGAGACCAATGTGTGTCGAAGTCTGGTGCATAACCCCTTTGTTGCATTGCTTGCATGAGAATTGATGCCTTCCTGAGATAGTTTTCGGAGCGATACCTATTAATTACAGAAGAGTACATCTCCCTGGCTGGAGTTTCACCTACATGAATCATACAATTTAAAACATGTTCTGCTTCTGCAGTTCGTCCAGCTTGGCATAAATTATTCACAAGCATGCACCATGTTTTTATGCTTGGTTTAAGATCCCTATCCAACATCTCAGTATGAAAATTCAAAGCTTCGTCCAGCTTATTACTTGCACAGCAAGAGCTAATTACTGAATCATAACTCGAAGAGTTTGGAAGCTTACCTTTCTTTAACATTATGTTTAGAAGATTAACTGCCTTCTTAAGTCTTCCATGCAAGCAAAAACATTTGATTAGATTATCATAATTAACATTGTCAGGAATTATACACTTCTCCACAAGCCTGTCCAGAAAAGCTTCTGCTTCTTGAAGCTTCCCATCAGAAAGAAGGCCCTCGACAATTGCATTTTGAATGACTGAATCGTGAACCCACCCTCTTAATTCCATCTCTCGACTCAACTCCAAGGCTTTCACAAAATCCCTAGCATTACACAGATTTGTTATAGCTGCTCTCAAGCTGCGCTTGCTTGGCATAAGTTCCCTTGAGATCATAGTAGACAGATAGTGCAAGGTATTTGACACATCTTTACATCGAGAAAATCCATAAACAAGAAAATCATAAGTGACTTCATTTGGTAGCAAATTCTTCTCTTGTAGATCATCTAAAACTTTATTGACAAGAAAACTGTTCCCAGTTGAAAAAAGATAGAAAATCAGAATGTTGTAAATGATGATGCCGTGAGACTTTCTTTGTCCAAGCATAAGCTCCTTCAGCCATAATGTATGAAGGACTCTGCCTTCCATACACCTCAAGCACACCAAATTACGGTAAGTCGAGATTGAAAGGTCAAAATTTCTTCTCATCATGACGCCAAGAAACTCTCCAACTTTCCTCAAGTTATTGCGTTTGCAAAACCCTTGAACCAGTGTGTCATAAATTTCAGCATCTGGAAGTAGCCCCTTTAACAACATATTCTGGAATAAAGCGGCTGCTTCTTCAACCTTCCCTGCCATGCAAAACCCTTTTATTAATGCTTTATCAATAGACAATGGAAATGATTGCTCTTTCGAATCAATCTCTTTTAAGGCAACAACTTTCTCAAGTCTATCAGCCCTACACAGCTGAGGAATTAATAGGAACAAAACATCCATACTTGGGGCCAAATGTTTGGCCAGCATATCATCCAATATTTCAAAGGCTGCAGAAAATTTTTTCTCCTTACACATTCCTCTTATAAGATGGTTATAAGCCATATAATCCATGATACAGCCCCTTTGTTTAAGTTCCTCCAGCAAAATGTATGCAATTGTTGTGAAATTTGTAGCACTGAGTTTTTCAAGGAACACATGATATGTATCTAAACTCAAATGAGGTTGAGTTACCAGCATGCTTTCAAGAAGCTGTAGTGCTTCCTTAACCATTTCTTTCTTGCAAAGGCATTCAGCAAGAATTTTGCAATCCTGCAGCCGTGGTAACCATTTGTCCACTTGAGCAATACCCCAGCAATAATGAAGGTCTATCATGTTTCCTTTCTTGCATAAACTTGTTATTATGGCAGCATATGTCTCATTCTTGATTTTTAGATTTCTTTGGAACATTCCTTGCAAAACTTTCACCCCATTGTATGTCAATCCTCTTTTGCTATATGTCTGGACAAGTAAATTTAGAGTTTCTTGGTCAAGCTGATCAACAAATTGTAGCTTCTTCTCCAAAATGCCCGTAATTGCCTTGACTTGGTTTTGAGAAGCACAAAGCCCTTTCAGTAAAGCAGAAAAGACAGGCAAAGACAATTCTTGTCCCCAGTGAACCATTTCATCTGCCAACATCAGTGCACCTTCCAAGTTTCCGCGATGACATTCTTTCATTACAAGTGAGTTATAATCAAGCACCACACTATCTTCTAGAATCCCTGTAATTATTCTCTCAAACTCATCCCGGTCTGTATCTAAATAAAGCCCATTCCCAAGATTATCAAAGAAGTCTGTTTTAGAGAATCCAACATCATTATCCCTCTTCAACCTCACGGCCAATGGATTGAGCCCCAAAACTAGAAATGCTTTGGACAGTTGATCCTCCGATGATGAGTGTTGAACTGAACTGCAGTTGTCCATCTTGCAAATTGTAATTTTCACTTCATCAAACTGCCTACCTTTACAATAGCCTGCTAAAAGAATTCTATATGTCTGTATACCAGGTGATGTACCTCTCTCCACCATTTCATCAAAAACCACTCCGGCATGCTTCCACATTCCCTTCTGAAATAAACCACTGATAAGAGCATTATAGGAATACATATGGGGTTTTAGTCCTCTTGAGAATATCTCTGACAGATAAACTAAGGAACATTTCAGTTTTCCTTCATGACAACTCCAACCAATCAAGATGCCAAAGGTTATCTCATCAGGAACAAAACCTAAATGTTCTAACTCATGCATAAATAATTCAGCCCTTTCTGTACCAAAACAACTACACAAAGAATGTAAGATCCTATTACCAGCCAGAATATCCGGAGCAGATTTTGTTTCAAAAAGAAATTCATAAGATCCATAAAGTCCCTCTTCTCACAATAGCCATATGCAATTTCATTAAGAACACAATTACTAAGCTTGAAGCCCAAAGCCGTCGCCTTCTTCACAAGTTTTCTAGTTTCCTGAAACTTTCCTTCTGTGCAAAGTAGTCTAGCGACATTATCAAGAGTAGCCTTCGGCATATCATTCCAATAAATGTCTTTCTCAATCATATCCAAGCAAATTCGAAACGCCAATATCGTTTTCTTCATTCGAACTAAATGATCAAGAAGAACACAGTAACACGACAATGATGGGAGTGAACCTCGCACCTTCATTCGATCATATATAGAAATGGCCCTCTCCAATTCACCAGCATCAGCGTACCCCTCAATCAATTTACTGAAAATTTCATGACTATCCAACGAAATTCCTTGTTTCTCCATTGCAGAAACCAACATTTCAACTTCTCTAAGTAAAGCGACGTGGACGAGCATGAAAGCCATAACCTCGCAAGACTGAGGAAGATGCTTAAAACTCTTACTTTGTTTATTAGCCCACTTGAATAACTCCCATAAAGGTTCAACCTTTCTAACTTCGAATCCAACTTTCGTGCACTCAAATTGAAAACCCCGTAAAATTTCGAGCACATCTTCAGGTTTCAACTCCGACACTCGCCTAAATCTACGCGTATGTTCCGGCACTATATCCGAAATCTCCCAAAGGAGGTCTTTGAGAGAAGCGTTAGCAAAATTTTTACCTTTGTCCTCGTAAAAATATGGGAATATCTAAAAATGACAGAATGGGCAATGCCAGAGAAACATACCGAATGAGAATCCAAGTGGGCTTCATTTGTCTGGTTTCCTACCGATGATGACGATGAAGGGTCTGAGAGAGACATGACGGTGGAAAACTGGTACTTGGCGGAACAAACTAAGGATAGAGAGGAAAGCAAACGAACTTGTTTGAGGTGGGGGTTGCGGCATGACCAAGATGAGAGGATTTGGAGCATCCGTTTGCAGTGCAGAGAGCTATGGAGGTGGAATTTGATCTCATCAATATTCAGCTACATGCTTGCTTACTTCGTGGTTTTGAAAAAACTTGGGACTGGAATCGGTGAGTTTGAGGGTAGACTGCGGACAATGATCATTGAGCGACAGCGGACTGTCCTGTCCCCCTTCCAAGTAAACGACATCACGAGCATTGGAAGGCACCTTACGACAACGCCTATAAACGTAACCTCCGTATAAGTATAAGAGTGTCGTTTTATCATTATGTACAAGAGTGTCGTTTTTTCACAAGGGTGTCGTTCATGCTCGTCTGCCATCCTTGAGCGCCTGACTAGTAGTCACTGTCAGATATTATTAATGAAAAGAAAACAATCATACCGTTGAAGTTCCATCCATGAAATATTTTTTTTAGTACTAATATTTAGCATAAATTATGTTGCGCAATTTCGCATCCATTTAAAAGACTTGCTTTTACATGAAGATGAAAAGACTGAAAAGTCCATCAGATCAATTTATATTTTCAAATCCACCTTACCTCTAGAGTTGACTTGCAGCAGTTGTTTGAGGACAAGTGGGGGCACCAGACTCACGATCAAAGAGTTGACCCCAACTAATTGGCTCATATTAGAGTGAAAGGACAACAAGTAGGCTCTCTTCAAGTCATCAATCATAGGGAATCCAAGGCAATCGACAAGTAAAAAAACATACAAAGACAATGAATCAGAACTTGAGTGCTCTTCTGATCGGACTGGTGGGTGCAGCAATCACCTTATCTGCATATTCACAGAGCTTCGTCTCTCCAGCTCAGTGCATCGCAGCTGGCCTCCTTGTCCTTGTGTTTGGTTTGTTTGTCAAGGAAGGTTTCATTTCTCTCTAACTTCCAGACCCATGTCTACTCGCTACATTTACGCTCGTGGCTTTCTTGTATACTATTTGATTTTTTTTCCTTTGAGCTTTTTGTCATTTGATTTAGTTTGTTATATTAAATCCTTTTTGGGTTGTGTTTCAGTTATATTATCTCTTTATACCCACAAGTTCATTACAGATGATTATTGATAGCTTCATTGGAAGATTGTAAGTACATAAGCTGTGTTCGTAATTGCATTTGGGTATAGAGAGAATGATGGGATTGGTATATATATATTTTTGAAGTCTTAAATCTACCACTGACAAAACCTTCTGGAAATACACATTTGGCTAAATCCATTTAGATGTTACATAAGAACCTCTACGAGTAAACTTTCTCACATAACACTATTGTATTATGTATTATACAATTCAATTAGCGTCAAGGAATCAGGAGCAACAGCCAATAGTTCTTGAGGTGCAGTCGTTATGTTTTTATGCAGTAAATGCCTGAGCTTAAAACCATAACAAATGCACATCAGAATTTGACATCAGCCATGTGATCCTCTTACTTTTTGAGGTACTGTTATCATTAATTTTCCATACCATCCTAGTCATGAAAGAGATAAGTCGAATGTGCAAGGTCTGCAACTTGTTTTTTTCCTGGTCCACAGTTAATAAAATACCTTTTCTGTTCCATGCAAGATGGAAATGGGATTGTGTAATGGAACTAAAACATGCACTTCAAAATTCAGATAGGTTGAAGAGGGAAAAAGAGAGCTTTAGTTTATCATATTGTTTCGGGTATGTACTATCGTTTACATATACAAAACAAATTGATATAATGTCAATGTACCAAACTTAGCTAGACATTGAACGAACTCGGCATGCCATGAAAGTTCTCGGTCTTTACTGTGTACAACTCATTTCCTACACCTTCACTTGGTGCATGTCATGTGGGAATTGATTAGACTAAGATGTGAGATGGACTTTAAAGAAGTTGATGGCTTTCACCATTCTTTTATTCTAAAGAACCATTGTGCAACTGCAAACCAAGCGAAACATCAAAACAGATTCTAGGTAAAGAAAGATATATGATGTATCTGAGGCTAAAATATGTCAACTTACATGCAAAGCAACTTTCTAAGATGGGCAATAAATTTGTTATAGGAAAAGTTGTAAAAGCAGCTTAAAGAGGAGATATGCAGGACGATAATAGCTCATACGTAATAGACCTTTTCCATGCAGCAAACCAGAGATTTTTTATATCTGTTGCAAGCAATTAGACAAAAGAAGTTGATCTTTATATACAAAACAACCATTGTGTTTCTGCACCTGGTTGGCTAGGCTATGTGCAAGATCTCAAACATGTAGTAAACCACATACATCACCAACTAACTAGTAGCTACCACAAACCATCATCGTTACCGCAAACCATCATCGTTACCGCGAATATCATCACAAATCTAGCATGAGAAAACAAGGGAGTTATGTAGCCAGAGACGACTTGCCGAGCAACTCAATACAGTCACAGCAATATGTACAACAAGAGCTTGTGATATTAAACCCTATTGGTGGATTTTTATGATGCACATGATATATGAAGTGATTAAATATCCCGGCAAGTCATCCTTGGCTGCACCACCAGTAACCTCATTCCCACATGCAAGATTATAGATGAAACAAAAACCACGACAAAATATATACAACAGGGTCAAGATTATGAAAGATTCTGGACCCCGTTATCAATCATTTTTATTTTCCTACAAAGAGGTAGACATTCCAACATCCTTGACCAACCAAAAACGAGTTTCAGACTGCCATAAAACTCGAAAATAGAGAAGAGACAGGAATTTTCCCAAAGGAGAAAGACAACATTCTCTATTATAATATAAGAAAGAAAGAAAGAAAGAAAGAAAAAAATATACATTGTCCCAAAGAGGGAGCAGGTGGAGAAGAAGAAGCCGATTGGACTGAAAATGGGTTTGGCAGGGTATGGACGAATGGGGTTTGAATCAAACATAAAGTGGTAGGGAGTTGCTCATAAAGAATAAGAATTTTGCTTACTCTATGTTTCCATAGCAATCTATGTATTAATGATGTTAGCTTTCTGCAGAGAGAGAGAGAGAGAGAGCTGGGGAAGCTCTAGAACTGTCCGATTTGGTGTCCTTTTTATTCATAAAAAAGAGAGAGTAATTTGGAGGTGTTGTTGAGTTGGATTGGATGGGACCTAGCTTTGTTGCAAAAACCAAGAGAAATTAAGCCTAGGATGCAACCCCATCACCTAAGTTCTGACTGGTTTCTCAGATCACCTCTAATGAGTCATTTAAGACACGGCATGGCTTTTCTGATTGCTTTGAATTGAATGGATTTCTCACAGATATTTGTACTATCTGGCCAATTAAGTAGAGTTAGGTGAAATAATTTACTACATTTGGCCATATAAAATCTCAACTTGTGTGTTAGGTTTGAACAATATCTATCCAAAAAATTAAATATCTACAGCATCTTATGTGCGTGTACGAAGCTTTGAACGACTTTATGACTTTATGTTGTTTTTGATTGGTTTCTTCCTTGCCCACATTGACTTTTGTCAAAAAAGAAAAAAGAAAAAAGGTCTTTTAAAATCTAAACCCCACTCCTAAGTCAATTGAAGAGTTTATGTTGAAACTTGATACTATTTTTTATTTATAAATATTTTTCGCTTATAAATTTTTAAAATTTTCTGCATTGTCCTTACTAGAAGAAACTACTAATTTTCAAACAAACAATTTGCAAAGATTTAAACAATGTGAAGAATTGTACTTTCACTCCACTTGCAATCAAGGCATTAAGTGATTCCTCAAATCTGAACTTTACCTGAACGTTTCTTTTCCCAAGTTATCTACTTTATGTGTTGGACTAATTTTAAATGAAAAAAAAATAGATATATATATATATATATACATATATACATTTTCATAGTTTAGAGGAATCAAAACAAAATATTTAGTTCCCTATAAAATATATATATATATATATATATATATATAATATAAAACGCATAGTGTCACGAACAGCACGGGAAATCATAATTACAGAAAGAAGAAAAAAGTGTAGAGACCAGATAAGAGGGGAAGCTACACAACAATAATTTCTTAAATCATTTAATTTTTACATATTTTCTAATCTGTTTGAATCTCTCCTGCTTTGGAATTCTCGTTTTCTATTCATGCTATGCGTCAACTATGCCTTCCCGGCAACCAAGCAACCTCCAACACACCACCTCTCCTTCCAACCACGTACCTTCTTCCCCCTCCCACAAAAGCCACATACTGAACTACCCCCATGTCCCCAGACCAGACAGACCAAGCACTCCCCAAACCAAACCCTAGCTTTCCTTCTTAAGTTGTACTTACAAGTTGCAAGAGATTACCTGGTTCATCAGTAATTGACATTCGGAGAACCTGCCACGAGTTTAACAAAAAGAGACTGAATTTTCATCCAATCTTAAAACTATATTGTTCGCAGACAATATCATATATTGTTTAACCAACTTACCATCTCATCACCCCAATCAACTTCCGCAGCATCAAATCGTTGGACCTGAAGTTCCAAACTTGCACAAAACGTGAACTCCAAAACTTACCTGAACAAGCACAAAATGCCAGACAACAGACTAAAGAAGCTCGGTTCCATATAAGTTAAATAATCCTTGTACTGCGTACTCCATCAGTATCAATAAATTTTGAATTCACAAGAAAATTTAAAAACCTTCAAAAAAAATTTTGCACGTAGAATACCAGGTACAAAGCTAAAATTACAGATATAAAAACAACTAAGAGAGAATAGGACTCCAAAATCCACCAATAATCATACCTAGACTTGCAACATTGAGCTTCAATTAGACATCCTGCCTTTTGTTATGTAAGTATCAAAAAGATGTCTCATACAGTTCATGAATTAATATAAATGGATATATATTACCGAGCTTTTTAACTTAATGGATGATACTTTTGGAAAAATAACCCACAAAAGAAAAATTTTCATTTTGGATGAATTCCAGAAATTAAAGATGTCAATAGATCCCACATGATCCATTCCCACTTTTACATGGTAAAAGAGTAAAATATCAATACCTGCAATTAAGATGATAAACAATTCTAAAAGCACAAAAAAAGAGAATAAGTTTCACCACAACCAAATCCACATGATTAAACCTTAAAAAATTAAGACTACACAGCTGAGGATAGAATATAAAATGGAACTTAATACAACTGCAGGAGGATGGAAGCAACTGGTTTTGCAATCTTAAAGAAATGTCAACAGGAAAAAAAAGCAGACTAAAAGGCAATCCGGCTATATAGGTTTTAGGGAGCACAAGATGCTAAGCTTGGTAAATTTGGTTTCATGGACAAGGCAGATTTCAAAAGTGAACAAGATCTCCACATATATTTGGTCCTTTAAGTAGAAGCGTCAAGGTGGGCCATGAGTATGTCAAACGCTGGTTCATCTGGTCTTCCGGTTAAGGCAGTAGGCTGGCTTCAGGCTTCATGGATCTCAGCTGTTTTGATGGGATTGGAAAGGCAACAAGGGAAAACAAGTGCATCAGAATTCTATATACAGGGAGATTGGATAGGTTATGATATCAAACTGTCACATTCTAATACACGACTAGCCCAGAGGGAAAAATGCCAGTTATGGCAACATAAGAGAAAAGAGTTCAAATGAAATATGTAGTCTATACCTGCAGATAAACATCATCAAATTCTAGTAACCATAGTTTCTCCGCCGAGAAACAGGGTTCTGGCTCGACAACCTGGTATCAGAAGCTTAAAATCAGAATTGAAGCATTTTAATAGTGCTATTTTGGTTAATAGAACAAAACTGGAAAGGCAAAACAATCCAAGGTTGCACCAACTGAAGAAAACTAGGTAAAGAGATTATCTCATACAAGCATAGATATGAATGGACTAGTCAAGAAGAATTCAGGCCATGTAAGTAAAAAGTTTTACCAGATTCACACTTTAAGATGATCAAACCATATAGTTTACCATGACTTAACTTCACACAACCCCAACTGCTATACAGGAACACAACCCATGATCATATACATACTATTTAAAACATTTCATATCCCTAAACTGCTATATGGTTACCCCATGACCAATCCAGATACACCATCACTTTACTTCAAACATCCCTAAACTGCAATATTGGAATAGAGCCCATTATCATAGGCATATTGAAAGGAAGATAACTCCAGTAAAAGAAGAGATAGGCTGAAATAAGGAAAGAATCCTACCCAGAGCCACTAGTTCGCCCTGAAGAATAATTTCCATAAGCACCATAAGCACCACCACTGCCACCAATCTACATATGATTAGAGCAAAATTAGTTAATCACCATGAGGATTGCTGGGGGTAAGGAGGCAAATGCACACAAGAATGACAAATGGAAGGATGTAACTAATAGCAAAAATAAAAACAAATGTTCTTTCAATTGCAAATTTGTAAAAGCAGTTGACAAAATACCTGCGAACCACCATAACTTCCATAACCGTCGCTAGAAGCCAAATCACTTGAGCCACCATAACCACCACCAGAATATGAATGCCCACGACCATGTCTTTTACTATCTCTACTTTCGTAATTTACACCATCTGAACCATCTGCTGACACAGGAAGATATGGCAGAACCGGTAGGAAGGCAGACAAGGCCCCTTCCCTATCGAACATATTTGCTCTCAATCGTGTAACCACTTGTATAAGAGCATCCTTGGCAACATCAAGATCTCCAGCAATCTGATTATTAAGATTAAATAAAACAAAAACAAAAAATTATCAGTATTAGGTGTTACCAACTTGGAGTTTCATTTTTTCAAAAAAAGTAAAATGAAAGATCGGTGACTCTGTTACCAATTGCAATAATCCAAAAGTTCCCCGGAAAACAACGTGAAGCCCTTACCTGCACCATTTCGTCATCTTCAGATGCAATTTTTGGAAGGTTGTCCTTCGAAAGTATACGAATATTAGCTTTTGTAAGCCTCCTCATCTCAGTTATGATTGCTCCTCCTTTACCAATGAGACAGCCAATTCGTGATGTGGGCACAAGTAAGCGAGTTGTAAATGAGATAATTCCTGAATCCCTTTCAACTTTGTCACTGCATCTTGGTTGCAATCTCACTGCTGCTTCTATAGTTGGAGAGTATGTATCCTCAAAGAACTGAAAGATGCACAAGCTAAAATATTTAGAACTTTTCTGCAATCCTTCAAGGATCTCCAAAATGAATAAAACAAATGGATTAGGGTTTCACCTCCTTTGCTGAAACAGTTATTAAGCAATCATCTCCTTCAGTAGTGGAACTATCAACTTTAATGACTGCCCCAGAATCCTGTCTGATCTGATTAATTATGACACCACCCTTTCCAATCACACCTCCAATATTTCCAGTAGGACAAACCAAGCGAAGAGAAAATTCTTTTGAAGATGCTTCATCCCTTGGAGCCGAGTACAAAGAGCGTGACCAATCTCCCGCATCACCTTTGTATCCTCCATAAGGTCCCATGAGGGGTGCTATTCCCACTATTGCACCACCAGCTGGACCCACGAGTGAACCACCAGAAGAATACACATTAGGCACGGCTGAAGTAAGTAAATGCTGAGAACGTGATGGATTATCATGAAGGCGAGACGCTATTTGACACAGAGCTTTTTTAACCAACGGAGCTTCGCCTGATATCTAAAGCCCACCAGCAATCACAAATGAATTAGCATTTACATAAAGTTCATGAAGCAACTCAGTAAGGGAAATTTTGAATATAGCTAGCAAGAGATGAAGTTAACGCAGGGAGATCATACGAAGACTACAAAAAATGTAAGGGAACCCCACCAACTATACCTGCACAAGCTCATCAGAGTTCAAGGCACAAGGAGGCAGATGTTCATCCTTGAGAATACGAATCTGAGCACCAGTCTCACTGCGAATGTTCTGTACTATTTGTCCTCCTTTTCCAATAACACAGCCAATCTGATCAGATGGTACAAGAAGCCGTGCAGTAACTTGCTGACCTCCTTCACCATCCTCATCACCATGAGATTCTTCAGCAACAACCCTTTCATGCACCCTAAAAAGTGCGTCCTGAGCTGGAGAAATGTAATTACCACTATCTTCGAAAGCATTAGTTTCTTCACTGGTACTGTAGATAGTAACAACACGCTCCTCACATCCAGGTACTGTTTCACCAATCCTAATCTTTGACGTGGTATCCACCCTCAGCTGCTTGACAATCTCCCCTCCCCTCCCAATGATGCTCCCAATCTTCTTCACAGGGCACAAATACCGGTACACAGTATCTTCTTGATTTATGACAAATTGTTCTCTATCATCGCCAGGATTTCTCCTTTTATTTCCACCGCTATCCGAATAGTCTGACTGAGAATGAGAACGCTTTCCGTAACTATTCCTCTGACCAGCCATTGTTCTGACAGACTTGGTGCCTTTTCCCAAATAAAACATACACCATAAGACACAGACAGAAAAGAAACTCAACTCAATTGAATTAGTAAAAACGATAACTACATAAAAAAGTTGTCTTTTTTCTTATTCAACAAAGAACTCAGACACCTAATAGTTTTAAATACAAGCATTTATACATGATCAAAATTTACACAAATCCATGCTCTACTACATTATACCGATAGCAAAAACAAACAACTGTCATTATCAGTTCTTAACCATGCGTCAAAGTTCAATACTGGCGTCTTACTACTTTAATTTCATGACCAACTAAAATTACAAGAACCAATAGTCAAATTGACGCAATGGGAGATTTTTTTTTTTTTTTTTTTTGGCATTGAAGTTAGATACAGGTATAGTACAATTTAAATTTCATAACCAACTAAAATCATAAGCACAAATTCAACTAGAAAAAGCCAAAATTGATGCAATGAGCTTTTATTGGAGAAAAAAAATGGGAGCACGGGATTATCAGACTAAAGCCCAAAATTTAGTTATGAGAAAATACCCACGTAGACATGGAGATACCTAAAGCTCTAACAGAAACAAACAAAGAGACCTACAAGCTTTCAGTAACAGAAAACAGCTATGGAAATCACATACACAATAGACGAAACGTAGATCCGAGAGAACCACGGTGCCTGAAACCCTAATTCCAAATTTTCAAACAAAAACGACGGTAAAAGGTCAACAAGAACAAGGATTTTCAGCCAGTACGGAGAATGTTGAAATTAGAAAGAACAAAATTGGATTACAAGAAGAAGATTGGATGGATACCTTCGAATTGAAGGATTACAAGGAGACAACTTTAAGCAGAACAAAGCCACAAGGACGACAAAGGAGTGAGATATTAAGCAGATTTGGTTCTCTATGGACTCCGTGTTTGGAGTCTAGGGTTTTGACCCGGCTTTGCCTTTTATATTTTATTTATTTTTTGCTTTGAAAATTCCACTTACTTCCCTGTTCGTTTTCACTTTTATTTTTCTTTAATTTTTTTTTTAAAATATATATTTTTGCAGCTTAAATGATGAGAAAACATAGATTATTTTATAGTAAGTCTGTAACTGTTTTTTTTTAATTAAAAGATATTTTTTTATAAAATAAAAGTAATTTAAAATATATTTAATTAAAAAATTATAAAGTATTTTTTTATAAAAGAAGCACTTTAAATGTTTTTTAAAAGCACCTAACAGGTGCTTTTTAAAAATACTTTTTTAAAAATTATAAAATATTTTTAAAATATTTTTTTATAATTTTTCATCAAATATAAACTGTTTTATTATTAAAATACTTTTTAATTAAAATATTTAAATAAAAAATATTTTTTAAAAAAATACTATTTACGTGAGCAAACAGACATTTATTTTTTGGAAAACTTACTGCAAAAATTACGTACCTCGCTAGTATTTTTTATAAAGTAAGGAACTCATTTAAAAATTGATTTATTTTCTATTTAAAAATGTTTTTTGATTTATTTTATTTTCGGAAATTAAAAAGATCTTACATTTATTTTCTTATTGAAAAATAAAATTATGCAATCAAAACGGCGCGCAGAAGGTAAAAAAACGCAGCGGCAGGTCTATGCCATCCATCGTATAAATAACATTTAAAAATACTGTCGTGTTGAAATCTAATCCAGAGAGCCAAACCCTCGCTGTCCCTAGCTTTGACGGAAAATCACCAGCACTTTCTAGGCAACCAAACACGCGGTCTAGCTTCTTATCCTACCCAAATCCTCACTATTGGCGATCGAGTGGGCACTCTATGTCGACCTCGGGAACGCCCCAGTTCCGGTACACTCAGACTCCATCAAAGGTTCTTCACCTACGTAACCTACCCTGGGAGTGCACCGAAGAGGAGCTCATCGAGCTATGCAAGCCCTTCGGTAAGATCGTCAACACCAAGTGCAATGTTGGCGCGAACCGCAACCAGGCCTTCGTCGAATTTGTAAGCCCCTTAATGATTCTTGTTCTTTAGACCAGTCATTTGGGTCCTTTGTTTTCTTTGGAAAATAGTATAATTAAATATGAAGAATTTTTTTGGTAAGTAAAAATATGCAAATAATTGTAAATTGGTTTATACAAAAAAATTATATGAGTGATTTGGGTCTTTTCTAATTGGGTAATGGAAATTAGATTTAAAGGATGGTTTTAGCCTCTTTCTATTGAGTGGACTTTTGTTATATTTGAATTGTTTTGGAACACATTCTGATTTGATTATTTTCACTGGAAATAGCTGGAAATTTTTGTAAATATATCCCAAACTAGATAAGTTATATGGTTTTTCTTTTTTAAAATTTTTTTGTCAGCTTTAAGTGTAGCTATAACTGTATATCGGCCGTTTAATAACTTAATTTTGCAGTTATCGAGCTAGATTTTAAATCGCTAACAGATATCCTGAACCCATTGCTAGCAGTTTCTTTAGTTTTCTTTTCTGAAAAATCTATCATTAATTACTAAAATTCTCATGTCTGGTGGACTTTCTTCAGTTTGTTGATTTTTTTTTTCAATGCACTTTAAGATGTTTCATAAACTTATTGAGAACTTGCTCTCAATTTCATTGGCAGTGGCTTTGTGTTGAAAACAGTAATGATTACTTTTGCAGGCAGATTTAAATCAGGCCATTTCCATGGTTTCATATTATGCTTCATCTTCAGAGCCCGCACAAGTTCGTGGTAAAACTGTATATATACAATACTCGAATAGACATGAAATTGTCAACAACAAAAGTCCTGGGGATGTTCCAGGGAATGTCCTGTTGGTGACAATTGAGGGTGTTGAAGCTGGCGATGTGAGCATTGATGTTATTCACTTGGTAAGTGCTTTGACAACTTGGCTGTTTTGGTGGAGATCTAAGAGTATGTTGTATGAAACAGCTGATTCATGTTTAGAACGCATAAATAACTTATTGAAAACATATATTGCCCAACTAGGAATAAATATTAAAGATAAATATATGTTGGTATATAAAAAAACTTGATTATTTTATTTCGATCTGTGAAAAAATTGATTAGTTGCATTAGCAGTTATGTTACATATGTTTGTGAACTGAGCTATAACCAGTACAATAAGACATAGAATCATTAGCTTCACTGCTTTGAATGCCTTGAGGTGTTTTGTGCCCTTGGTTCAGACTATTAGACTTTCTAAACTAACTTGCAGTTAATGTATATTTACTTTGTCCCAAACTCTCCAATCTTTAGAGTTTATTATATTGTATTTTTGTATAATTTTCCAGTATTAAAATGACTAATTTTTTAATATCTTGAGCTCTAGAAGTGCTGATATACATGTATTCATCGATCGCATTTCATGATCTTTCTATAAGATGTAAACAGGGTACAATGGTGATTTGAACTTTTGATGCTTGTTTTTGCTTTGTAATCTTTCTTCTTAGTATGCTTGTTTTTCATTTGTAATCTTTCTTCTTAGTATTCAGTGTCTTGTGGACCTGCTTCTCCTTGTGTTGTTCAAGTTGATATTTAAGCGTTGCACTGGTTTTCATACCTAACATAGTGAACTAATGGAGAATATTTGGTATACTTTCTACATCAGAACAAATTCTTGCACTTTTTCTCACCTTTTATTTTCATTTGCATCGCAATCATTTAAAGTTTCATTAGTTTTAATTGAAATCAGTTTAATCACAGATGGTGATGTCTCTTATTTAAATTTTTTTGCTGGAGACAGTTTGGAATTATTATGTACGTCATACTCCTTTGTAAGGTCACGCATTTATGTACAGGTGTCATTCTGCACTTATTACTCATCTGTTTGAATTTTTTTGTAGTCCCGTATTAATTTCATCTGGGGGAGATTGATAATGGTGTATTTCACTTGTTTCCTTATTACTATTAACATAGTATGCTCATGATTATTGGTAATTTCTTTCAGGTTTTTTCTGCTTTTGGCTTTGTGCACAAAATTGCTACATTTGAAAAGGCTGCAGGTTTTCAGGTTAAACATCAAATGTATTGATTGTTTTTCACAATGCTCTATAGCTATATGATTCTCATTTTCTGCATTCTTTGCAGGCATTAATTCAATTCAGTGACGCTGATACAGCATCAGCAGCAAGGAATGCTTTGGATGGAAGAAGCATACCCAGGCATGTATTACATGTATGGACTCATTCGGGAAAACAACTAATTTACATGTGCTAATTTGAGTTGTGAAATTGTACATCCAGGTATTTGCTTCCGGAGCATGTTGGTTCATGCCACTTGCGTATATCATATTCTGCACACACTGATCTGAATATCAAGTTTCAGTCTCACCGAAGCAGGTAATCGTGCATGGTTATCTCTAATTTATTTCTTTTTGGTGCTAAATTATTCTGTGTTTGAATCTAGTAATTTCTCAAATATTCTGATAATTTTTTTGTTTGTCGTTGGTATCGGCATTCGGGATGCTGCTAATTGATGTGTGCTTCTTGTCATCTAGGGGTTAGTGAAGCCTGGTAGCCAAGAACACAGATGTGTTGCCATTTAGTAAATTTCTTGATCTTCTGATTGTAGTTTAATACATATGTTGACATAATTGCAGTCAGAGCTCCTTACATTTTATTTTACAGATGCCATAAATGGAGAAGTTGCTTCCTTTGAAAACAGTTTTACATCAACTTGGCTATAAATACTAATGCACTTGTTTTTACCAACTACCACCAATGTTATTAATCTTGCTACTGATACATTTTTTTCTCCTTTGATGTATCTTGTGTTCATCATTCTGGGGGTAAATAATGTTTCCTCACATTCCTTTTCCTGAATGATTGGTTTTGGTAATATAGTTCCACGATATCACCTGAAGGATTTTATTGCAAGCGTAGCTATTTATTTGTTTCTCCTCCATTCTCTTTCAGATTCTTGGTTGCTAGATAATTTTCTTAAATTTACACTTTCTGAATACAAATGACAATTATTATGTAGTTGCTTTGGGATTATTGAAACAATCAAAGTAGAATGAGAGAAGAAAAAATAAAATAAAATTCCAGGCATGCTTTGATCTCATTCCTCCATGTAGTTTATGAAATTAGAACATTCTCTGTTTTAGATGTTATCACTTGCTCACCCCTATCAAAGGGGTGGCCTGTTTTGTTGAAAGCCCCCTTTATGGATGTTTTTCTAGTTAGAAATCGTTTTTTAAATCTCCTTGCATTATTAGAACGATTTTAAATCTCCTTGCATTATTAGTGGGTGTACTGTTCATATAATGCATATGAATTTTGCGTGCATGGTGCTGCAGGGACTATACAAATCCATACCTTCCTGTGAATCCTACTGCAATTGAGGGAATTGTGCAGGTATTTCTTGTTGTATGTTTTCTGTATGATGTAACGTGTGCATGCACTACTCATTACTTAGCTCAAAGAACAAAAAGAAAACAGTATTTTTTCACTGATTAACTTTCTCTCCAGCCTGCTTTAGGTCCTGATGGAAAAAAGAAAGAGCCAGAGAGTAATGTGCTTCTTGCTTCAATTGAGAATATGCAATATGCTGTTACTGTGGATGTTCTTCACACGGTAAGGACTTAGCTGTTATGCTTACTTTAACTACTAATCTTGTTAGTGAACTTCACTCATGTGATGCTGTTTTCTGATCTGGAAGAGAATGTTATTGGTAAAACACCTGCTGTTTACATGTTACAGGTGTTCTCTGCTTTTGGTAGTGTCCAGAAAATTGCTATATTTGAGAAGAATGGTCAAACACAAGCATTAATCCAATACCCTGGTATACCCGCTTTCTATTGACCTTTTCATTTAGTTTTCCTTTCAAATATCCGACTGTGAGTTGATTTGTACATTGAACTTTCCAGATGTCGCAACTGCTGCAGTTGCCAGAGAAGCTTTAGAGGGACACTGCATATATGATGGTGGCTATTGTAAGCTTCATCTATCATACTCTCGTCATACTGATCTCAATGTGAAGGTATAAATATGCGCTTTTGAGTTACGTTCATGAGAAAAAAAAAATATTAGAGCAAAAAAAATGTAAAGACATCCTTAGAAGATAAAGTGGATCCATTCTTGAACCAATCAAAGATTTGGCCTTAAATGTATGCTTCTTGACACTCAAAATTCTCTGTAATCAATGATTGCTTTGCATTCCAATATGTTGGTGAAATTATCTCTAATTGCTAGTATTTATTTCTATTTGCAGGCTTACAGTGACAAAAGTAGAGACTATACAATTCCAGATGCCAGTTTGCTTGCAGCTCAACAAGTTTCAAGTCTCCCTCCTGCTCCACCTGTGTGGCAGAATCCTCAGGCTGGTCCACTGTACCCAGGGAGCGACTACGGTGCCACAGTGGCTGGACAAGCTCAAATTCCTCCAGGTCAGGTAGCATCATGGGATCCAACGATGCAAGCAGGAAGATCACCTTTTGTATCGGCTGCTGGTACCTTCCCTGGTCCAAATTTTGCGGCATCGGCTCCTGCTTATGCCCCTGCAGCAACAGCAGGTGGTTCCTTGTCTCTAGCCCAAACCAGCCCAGTTACTTCTGGTGTGTCTTCTACTGTAATATCTCATCCTGGAGTTCCACCAAACGTGCGGCCTGATGGTGCTTCACCTCCAGGGGTTCGACCTGGTGGTGTTTCACCGCCCGGACACCATCCTTATTATGGCCAATAGGTTGTATTTTTCCTTTTCCTTTTCTAATTAATTAGCTCATTTTCTCTTCTAATGGGAAGGTCTTGGAAACAAATTTACATCTAAATTTAATTGCAGTGTCTGAAACGCAATGGTCTTCCCTGCTGTAATTGGAACCTAACATTCTCGTGTTTACATTTTCAATGTGGCATACTTCCAAATTTTGTGATTTATTGTTTGGTCCAGTGCATGCGATTATTGAAAGTTGAAATGAATGGTATAATGTAATATTTTGACAAAGAATACTCAAGCAACATGTGAGAAATACCGGAGGACAAGGACGGTGTTATTTATTAAAAACACTGAATACAATCTTTTGCCTTAGAGCTTTAATGTGCAGGTCCATAAACTAGAAAACCCTATACGCGCCAACCTGGTCCCGGCAGCTTGCTAGACTCAAACGTGTCAAAACCTATTTTGAAATATGTGGGTCGCTTCTAGTGATTCTCTCTTTGTTATTGCTCCTCTCATTGCGTCTCTTACTTCTGCTTTTGGATCTCCAAACAAATTAAATATATATATATTAACAATCAAATTTAGACCTCGATTCAGAAATGGGGAGCTGAAATGAGACTTTTCAACTAAGAAATTTTTGCAAGCCGAAGACTGAAAATGAATGGAGGTTGGACTCATCTTTAAGGGCTTTGTACCGTGGCGAAACTGAAGTAGTTTGAAAAAGAAAAGTCAGTTCTTGGGTTGGCCTACTTGTTATGAAACAGAGGGGCTTAATAGGTTTCAAGTCCCTCGCTAGCCATGTGCTTTTCCATGTGAGTACTGTGCACTGAAAATGCGACTTACACCCATGTGTACCACTCAAACTTAGTCACGCTCAACCTTGGAGCTCTCTTATACGTGAACATGTCTCGACCTTCGTATGAGCCTTACCTTAATTGACACTCAACTTGTCCAAATCCTTATATGCCATGCCACCATTAAAATCCTAGTTATGTACACAGTCGGACATGTACATGTATTTCAAATCTATGTTTAGAAGAAGAAACACCGAAAGCTAGTGCTAGTCTTTTAGTTTTTGAGTCCATAAAGATCTTTAACATATTGTTCTGAGATATTATATGCGATGAAGAATAAAAAAGTTCACTATATATGAAATATTTTCAACATTCCACAAATCTTATATGATACTTCCAAATGATATCTTGGAAGGTACGTAAGACCTATTAACGATGATGCTGGATTATAAAATAACAGGGGAAAAAAAAAAGAAAAGAAAAAAAGAGGCATACAATTAAAAAACAATATGAATACATTCAGGAATTGTAGCTCTCCCAGATGCTCATGTGAGGTAACTAACCAGAAGCTGTTGGCAACATTAATCAAAACTCACCGAGGCAGAGACCAGAGAGATATATATATATATATATATATATAGTATTAATTTCTTAGTGATAACTAAAAAAATTGAAGGAGAGAGATTTTGGGATTTGAGTGGTCTCTCAGATACTATACTTTCACGAAGAAAATTAATAACCCACATGTGAGTGAAATGATTAATATATGTTGTTTTTTTCCTTAATTACATCTTTAAATTTTTGCAGTCATGTGCATTACAAAGTTGGTGTTTCATGCCTTGAAATTAAGGTGCACATCACTGGTGGTGGTATAGACATGGATTCTTTAGGTACTGGAACAAGATTTTACCAAGCTTTTAGAGTACTACGTAAATATATATTTCCATTAAGTGCATGGTTGTCATTTTACAAGTAAGATGGCCCACCTTAAGACCTCCCACCGCACACGTCCTGCTAAAACGACTCAGCATTGTAATAAATAAAAATGAGATATGCATGGTTTCTTCATGTTTGCTGGTGACCAGACCACATAGCCAATGTGACATTACGTACAAATAAGGCTCTGAACTTGCATTACATGGGCCTTCTTCTGCAACTTCATCCATCTCAGTAGTTTAATTATACTAGTAAAGAGAGATTGAGATTATTCCAAGGGTCTCTGTTCTGGTTTTAAACAAGAAATTTTATGTACAATATATAGTCTGTCTTTACATTAATGCTACTTAACGCTGTATAAAAATGACATACATATATGTATATATAGGTGGGTGTAAGCATCCACATTAATATTGGGGTACCTTTTTGTCTACTCAAATTAAAGATGAAGAAGTAGATGGCACAAATATTTGTTTTCTCACAGGAGTGTCAACCCTAGCATCTACATGTGGATAATACACCTCTCAGGCAGACACATTGCTAATGACTGTTTTATATGAAGGATTTTGTGTATTCTTTTATTTCAGCATTTTTTAACTTGGTATTTCTAATGTTACGAAGTAAATACAAACTACAGGTTTCCTACCTTTATACCACTCATTATTGAATTTCATTACCAAATGGGAAGCGTGTGTGGTGGTACTGAAGGAGTACTTGAAAGGTATAGATGTGTACAGTATTTTACCACCAAAAAATATGTAACAAACATGCAGAGGCAGTATTGCAAGCACTATGTCCCATTTACGAAATGTCCTTAATGTTATTAATGCTTGTGCAAGGTCGTAGTCACACATGCAGTGTGCACAGTGCTCTGCGTCACATTCATCAACAGCAATTGCACATGCATGTGCTGATATGCATTAGTATACATGGATTATATGCTTAAAGCTACTAGGAAAATATGCACCACCTCTGCCTCATCTTTCTGACTGTTAGCTTTGTTTTTTAGGATTCAATTAATGTGGCTGAATATCATTTTTAATACAAGTCTATGTGGGTATATACATCACCTTACACAATTGGGAATATATATATATATATATATACGAGTTTGTAATCATCCGAACTGAAATTAATTTCAAGACATCATCCTGTTCTCTTTGACTGGGAATGATTAAATTTAAAGCTTTCTAGAAATTTCACAAACTAGAGCTTATACAGTAGAGTTTTTCTTGGTGAGTATTTTAAAAAAGCTTAAATGGGTGATGCGTGGATGAATTGTACTTAGAATAGTCCTTAGAAACGAGTTGCGATTGTCGGCAGTCACAGAGGAACACCCTGCAAAAAGAAAAAGCTTAATCTTTGCTCTTTCAAGATTCAAGAGCCTTCAGATGTTTCCAAAAAGTTTTTATATATTAGAAATGGATAAATTCCAAGTTTTGACAACTAATGTATGCTTTTGCAGCACTCAAATCTTTCACAAAGGCAAATCTTGATATTAAGCCCCACACCCAATTTAGTCCAAAGGATACATCTTTTTCCTTCTGATATACAGTGATACCCTTTTTTCATCTCAGCTCGTACAAAATGCTGAAAAGCAATTTTTTCACACATACCATCTTTTCAGCAAACAACATGGTGTTATACAATGAGTTTTACTTGCAGAAAACAATCAAAGAACGGTGAATGTTAACTCTCAACGACAGTGAGAAGAAAAGAAAGCAAAACGCCATAACTAAATTCCAAAAACGTGTTTATAATTCAATTAGAAAGAAAAAAAAATGACATTTTTACAGGGACTAACTAAGAAGGGTTAAGCTACGTTTGGAAAAGAAATAAATGAGACAGGATATTTCCCCTAATCCAGATTCCACAGCTACTAAATAAAGAACACCAACCATGTGCTATTATCTCTATCAATGCCCTCCCATAAGTGGCATTTAATGCCAATCTCATTATGTAACATATCAAAATCGATATGACAGCCAAATGAAACTATCATTTTTGCAATTCAAAAAAAAATTCATTGACAATCTTGCCTGCGGTGACAGTTACCCTTTACAGGCTCAAGTTACAAGAAATCTCAGGAATTAGCATTTTTTTTACTGTGATCATTTATTCATAATTTGAGAGCCAATAACATCTTGGAATGAACAAGTTAATGCTAGTTTAGTTTCATAATTCATATACAGAATAATGAACTTTCAAGGTCAAAACAAAAACTGGTTGCTTTATTTACTTGTATTTTAAATCAAACTGTCAATGCTCTTTTTAGCTTACTGTAAAAGCATCGAACTTCTGTATTTCTCCTATGTGGTATTTGAAATAAAGTTCTCTTACTATGCAGCTAAATTTACCCTGCCCCACTTTGGTTTCAATTGGACACTTCCAAAACCACGCGGTTTCAATCCTGAAAACCGCTATCAACCCTATAAAACTGCGTTGCTTCCACAAGTAAAAAGATCCCAAAACCACTTAGAGCATGAACTTGCATGGTACTCCTAACAGCTAGCTCAAACATGTCCAAGTTGTCAGTGATATGTGATGTTGACTGTCTTCTATTTATTCCTCCTCAAACCCCCCAACACACTCTTCATTTCCTCAAACACAACCACTTTCAAGGTTTGTTTCCCTCTAGCTAATTATTATTTTTCTCCTTCCTAACTATCTATTTTCTTTTTCTCTTAACTCAAAGTAGAAAAATAAAAGGAATGTTACTTCTTGGACATGAATTGTTCTAGTAACATTTTTATTTTGATCCTTAACTTGAACAGGAAAAAAATGGCCTTGTTTGGGATTTTTCTAGTTGGCTTTTTCTCAATGGTTTCGTCTGTTAAAGGCTACTATGGTGGTTGGATTAATGCTCATGCCACTTTCTATGGAGGAGGAGATGCTTCTGGGACAATGGGTATGCAACAAATTTATCTGATATAATTTCTTGTCATAGAAATATTGCAAACCAAAATGTTTATAAAACTTTGTTTTGGAATTAATCTTTGTATATAGGTGGGGCTTGTGGTTATGGAAACCTGTATAGTCAAGGTTATGGGACTAACACAGCAGCACTGAGCACCGCATTGTTCGACAATGGTTTGAGCTGTGGGGCTTGTTTTCAGATCAGGTGTGTCAATGACCCTCAGTGGTGCCTTCCAGGCTCCATTATTGTAACAGCCACAAACTTTTGCCCACCAGGTGGCTGGTGTGATCCTCCCAATCACCATTTTGATCTCTCACAACCTATCTTCCAACGCATTGCCCAATACAAAGCTGGAATTGTTCCTGTCAGTTACAGAAGGTAAGTTATAATTTAAGTATAAATGGCCAATTAGTCCCTTGTCATTAATTAATCAAACTTATTAATTAAGACGATGTGCATTTTGTAGGGTGAGATGCAGAAGAAGGGGAGGGATCAGGTTCACAATCAATGGCCATTCCTACTTCAATTTGGTACTCATAACCAATGTTGGGGGTGCTGGAGATGTTCATGCAGTAGCCATTAAGGGTTCAAGAACTAGGTGGCAAGCAATGTCAAGGAATTGGGGCCAAAACTGGCAGAGCAATGCCTACCTCAATGGCCAAAGCCTCTCGTTTCTTGTCACGGCCAGTGATGGCCGCAGAGTGGTCTCCTATAACGCTGCTCCTGCTGGCTGGTCCTTTGGACAGACATATGCAGGAGCACAGTTTCGCTATTAATCTTCTTGCCCTTTTTAAATATGGCAAAGGCATGTTATATATATAATTATGGAAGAAAAAAAATTTGAGGTTTGAGGTAAAAGAGTATGGATAATGAGCTAGCTATATAGCACTTATAATTAATTAGGGAGAAAAATGCAAATGAGAAGGGTCTTAATTGAAAATAGACTTCTTCTATTTGCAGTTCTTGGATGGATTTTATATGGATCTGATCAAAGTTTATAATCTAGCTACATGCTGGAGCAAAAGATTTTGCTTTCAGGCGGTTTGTGTTGGAATGGGAGAAAGATGAATAGTATTTGGAAAAGAGCACGTACACGGTGCATTTTCTTGCTTGAATGTTATGTCAATGTAATAAATTAGTGTATGTTCAATCATATTTCAGAGAGAGTACTAGAAATTTTCATTGCATGAATATTAGAGAGAGGCAAAAAAAATCAAAGCTACAGGATGTGTTGAATGGAGTTCAATGTTACATGGTGGGTATTTGGTTGACTGATCAGAATCACTGTCCATGGCAAATTTCTTGATTATATTATCAGTTTTCTTTCAACTTTTGGTGTTTACTGTCAATGAGATAAATACCTATATAAGACGTAAGTATAAAATCAAAGAGAAATTAAGTAGTAATTCCTTAATTAACTACTTACGCATACCAACATTTTCTTTAATAAATAATCACCCTTTGAAATTCATGGAGAAAAGTCTGCCATTGTATGTGATCTAGGAGAGTAGGCTCTCCGACGTCTGTGTGTAGAGGCATGTCCTTCTCGTCCATTTCAATATTATGGTGTTGTCACGATTTCCACAGTGAACCCCATCATCACTGTGCTAAAGAACAAGCGATTACGTATGCACAATCAAACACTTGTCTCTCCGCAAACACGCACCCATCCAGAGCAGTCCAAATCTGTTTATGGAGAAGAAACCTTTCAACCAGAAAAAGCAAATAAAATGGAGGATCCCATGTGCATGCAGAAATTTTACTTTTGAGTTGATTGGTTTGGAGTGTAAATTGGAAAGCACAGGCACCGACAGTAGCAGCAGCAGCTAGAATTTCATGCAGTGAGTGTACAACACATACTTCTCTGCTAGCCTACCGCTCAAAATTACTGCGCTGTAACTTCTCTCTATGGAAGTTATCATTTTCATTCCACATTTTACTTTCTACTAGAAATATTGATGATCTGAAATTCAGAGTTTCTTTATTATATGCTTCCCTATTAAAATCTGATCATTTAATGCTGTAACAAGTACAAGGCAGGGGGTCCTGGGAGGATAAATAGGCCAAAGGCAATAGATTCTGTCAAAACCTCGAGAAGAAATATAACGAGGAAAGTAACACATAGCATCATGGTTTATGCTGCTGTGTGCCCATATAGTAATTAAATGACTCTGCACATAACTCAACCCCAGGGCCTCCTCCTACAAAGATACTACCAAAAGAATATTTGTAGAGGAAAATAGTAACTACCCCGCATCTAGTCAATAAAACACTGTACTGTGAAACAAATGAAAGCTCCATGCAATGGTGACCTGTATAATATAAAGAATTATTTACGTGGCTTACAAAAGGTGAAATTGGTTTCTTTGACAAGTTATATATTTCACATCAAGTCACGAGCATGCTGGCATCTAGCATAGCTGTGTATCCTTAGCTTCTATCATTTCAGTGTTTGTGTGGCACCGTTTTGTGCAAATGGGACACCGATTTCCGGCTTTGACATGGAGTGTGCGCAACTTTGGGGGAAGTGGAAGTAGCAGTAGTAGGCCCTTTTGGAGTTTACGAGTGTGAGGAGAAAATGGTGGTGGGTACCCCCATTGTTTCCGAAATGGTGGAAGCCAGGTTGGCTACATGACAATTGGGGTTCGAATAATCTGGGGACCCATTTCTTCATTGAGCTGTTTGTGGATTGCGTGGAAATTTGGATCCTTTTGTTTTTACTTAAATAGATTGATTTGACAGAATTTTGATAATGGTCCATGCTCTTTAGTATTTTAATTTTATAATTTTTTTAAAAAATAATAAATTTACTTTCTAATAATTTTTTTAATAAAACTGAATATATTTTAAATATTAATAAAAACTTATCAAAATTCAAATTATAATCTTTTTAAATCAATATAAAAGCTCCATTAATTTTTTACCGCCTCGTCCAGCTGCTTAGCATGGGGGCTTATGGGATGGAAGAAATGCATAATAGGCTTGAAATTTGTGTCTTCTCGACCATGGGCTCGTGTGGGAGGGCCTAACTGCCCAAGTCTATACCTCATACTCTGTGTTTGTGTTTCTTATCAATTTTAAGGATTTGGGAAAACAGTGATGCTGAATTGCTGACTACTGCTGAACATGCAACTTCTTCATCTTCAGCCGAAGTAGAGGTTGGTTCTCTATCCTACCGTCATCCAATTTTCTGGTCTTGGATTATACGCTACATTGGTAAATTCGGAGAGCTGCCCTCCCAAGTTAGAGGCTTTGCGGTGCAGTCAATGCCCATTCTAAGACCGCCAAGTGATGGTCTCGCTCCTATCAAGTTTGCGCCCTTTCTCTTCAAACCTAAGCACAAACCTTCCTTTCTTGAAGACCCCATTAAGCTCTTGAAAGTAGCAGCTGATTCTAAAGACCTAAAGGTTGGAAAAACTATCCATGCCCGTCTTGTCATTGCTAATCAAATCTTAAATAAGAGTGATATAACTCAAACGAATTCACTGATCGACCTCTACGTGAAATGCAACCAACTTTCAATTGCCCGGAAATTGTTTGACCTTATGCGCGAAAGAAATGTGGTTTCTTAGGGTGCCTTAACGGCGGGGTATTTACATAATGGTCTTGCATTGGAAGTACTTGGATTATTCAAAAGTATGGTTTCAATTGACAACATGTGCCCGAATGAATATATATTGACTACTGTTATGTCTTCTTGTTCTGATTGTGGGAGTATTGAAGAGGTCAGACAGTGCCATGGATATGTATTGAAATCTGGAATGGTGTTTCATCAGTATGTGAAGAATGCCCTTGTTCACATGTATTTTAGGTGTTCGGAAGTAGAAGGGGCTATGCGTGTTTTAGATATGGTGCCAGGTTATGATATTGTTTCTTTTAACTCTGTACTATATTGGCTCTTCGAACATGGGAAGCTGAAGGAAGCAATAGAAGTTCTAAATATGATGGATTTGGTCTGCAGGCTCATAGCCGTATGTTGAAGACTGAGATTGAATGGAATAATGCCTTTCTAAACAGCGCCATCATTGATATGTATGGGAAATGTGGTAAGATCACAAATTCTATGAAATTTTTTTATTGCTTGCAAACTCGTAATGTTGTCTCATGGACAACTATCATTGCTGCTTATTTTCAAAATGGGTGCTTTGAGGAAGCATTGAATCTTTTCTGGAAAATGAAACTTGAGGGTATGAATCCCAATGAGTGTTCTTTTGTAGTTTGGCTGAACTCAAGTGCATGTTTGTCTGCATTAAGACATGGAGACCTATTACATGCTAGTGCTGAAGAGTCAGGTTTCAAGAACCATATCATCGTTGGAAATGTGCTGATCAATATGTATACCAAGAGTGGCAACATTGCAGCAGCAGACGAAGTGTTCTCTGACATGCCATATCAAAACTCTGTAACCTGGAATGCCATGATACATGGGTATTCCCATTATGGTATTGGTAAGGAAGCTCTAAATATGTTTCAAGACAAGTTGGCTGCAGGAGACCGTCCTAATTATGTAACTTATTTTGGGGTCCTCTCTGCTTGTGCTCATCTGGGATTGGTGCAACAAGGGTTCTACTATCTGCACTATCTAATGAAGGATGATGGAACTGAACCTGGAGTGGAGAACCATACTTGTATTGTTAGACTATTGAGCAGGGCTGGACTACTTTACGAAGCTGAGAATTATATGAGGTCTACACCATTCAAATGGGATGTTGTTGCCTGACGTACTTTACTCAATGCTTCTCATGTGCATTGGAATTATGGTTTAGGGAGGCGAGTCGCAGAAGTCGTTACCCTAATGATGTTGTAACATGGATATTATTATCAAATTTATATGCCAAAGAAAGGAGGTGGGATGGAGTTGTGAAGATTCGGAAGTTGGGAAAGGAACATCAAGAAAGAACCTGGAGTGAGCTGGGTAGAGATAAGAAATACCAGCCATGTCTTCGTTTCCGAGGATTACTTACACCCAGAATCTAGTCGAATATGTGAGAAGGTAGGAGAGTTGTTGGCCATGATAAAACCTTTAGGGTATGTGCCTGATATTACTGCAGTACCACATGATGTGGAGGATGAGCAGAAAGAAAATTATCTTAGATATCACAGTGAGAGCTGGCCATGGTATATGGTATCATGAAAACACCTTCTGAAGCACCTATTCGTGTCATTATGGACCTCAGGATGTTTGATGATTGTCACACTGCTGTGAAGCTGATTTCAAAAGCCACAAACAGGGTGTTAATTATAAGATTCGAATCGTTTCCATCACTTTAAAGATGGTTGCTGTTCTTGTGCAGATTACTGGTGATAAATTGGATGACTAAAGTAGGAAAATAATGATTTGGAACACAGTAGCTTTTCATGTCGGCATTTTGTTACTATTTGAGTCGCCTACTCCCGTTCCACTTTCCAAATAAAGAGAGAGAATTTCAACTAGGCTTACAGATTGAGGAATTTAGCACCCTCAAGGTCAAGACTCACGAAGAACACAAAAGTAGTTTTCAAAATGAAGTTGTGACCTGATAGTAAGGTACAAGTTTTATACTCAATTGGTGTGAAAGGGGTTGGTAGTTCTTTCCTCCTTATAATTTATTTTTCTCTTTGAAGCTAGTCGCCCATTTGTAACCATATGATGTAATCTTTAATTGTAAATTATTTGTTGGAGCATCTCAAAACTATTTGTTATTTATTTTTAATTTTTTAGAGAATTAATTTTAAAAATTTATATCAAATTTTTTATTTTAATTTTTAAATATGAAAGTGGGCTTTAATTTTCCGGAGTTAAATTTACTCTCTAATTCTATGATAAACGATAAATATATTATCTATTTAATATCTCACAATTTTATTTGAATTTAACTTTACCTCAAATATTTTTATTCTTATTTAATAAAATAAATAAATTAAAAAAAATTAATTATTTAATCTTTCAAAATAAAGATTAAACAGCTGTAAAAGTCAAATTAATCATTTGACTTGACAAAATAAAGATTAAACAGCTTATGTATAAGAGCTTTAGAACCTGTTTGGAACTCTTTTTTTTTTAATGAAAAAGCATTTTTTTATAAAAAAAGCAGTTTGAAACATATTTGGTTAAAAAATTATAAAGAACCTCTAAAAATACTTTTTTTGAAGAAAAAAAAAGCACTTTGATATATTAAATAAATATTTAAAATACCCAAAATATCCCTATTTATTTTTAAAATTTCACTTTTATTCACTAGAATTATTTTACGTAGAAAATGATCTCTCTCAAGTCTGTATTTCTCTCAAATTTATTTTTCTTCTCTGAAGTCTCTATTTTTTTTAAAATCTATATCTTCTTTCGTAATTTGTTAAAAACAAGTGTGTGTGAAAATGCTCATATTTTGAATGACTCAAACATACATTTATTTTGGTATTAAAATTTAAGAATTACTTAAATTTTCAATTTTATTTAGCTAAGAATTTATCCTTTTTGGTAATTTACCACAATTAAAAGCCCTTTTGAATTAAACAACCAAACACTGTTAAATATTATAGAAGCACTTTTTATAAATTGTCACCAAACACAAACTGTTTTATCATTAAAGTATTTTTTAATTAAAATGCTTAAATAAAAGACTTTGAAAAAACACTATTACATGTTAGCTTCAAACGCCCTTAAAATCCGTTTGAAGCTTTTTAATAAAAAAATATTTTTTTTTAAAAAAAAGTAATTTAAAACATGTTTGGCTAAAAAATTATAAAACACTTGTTTTATAAAAAAAATCACTTTAAGTGATTTTTTCAAAAAGCACCCAACAAGGTGCTTCTCCAAAAAAGTGTTTTTTCATATTAAATATTTTTAAAGCACTTTTTTTATAATTTTCCACCAAATACAAACTGATTTATCATTAAAGTACTTTTTAATTAAAATACTTAAATAAAAAGCACTTTTAAAAAAAGTACTATTTACATAAACACTTCTAAACAAGCTCTTAGTTCAATGGTAATTGTAGAACGTACTTCTCAATTTGGAAAACTATTAAGTAAATAATAAAAGAGAAAGAAGAATTAATGAAACCAAATGACAACAAAAGAAAGAATCTAGAACTAATATTATTAATTTTACTGCATGTCTGAATAGTTTCCAAATGAAAAAATCAATCAGCAAAACTGGTTTCCATGAGTTTTACAAATTCATTGAAATCTATCCTTCCATCTCTGTTTTCATCAAAGCTTCTGATCATTTTCTTGCAGTTTTCAATCTCAGATCCTTGCTTGAATCCCAATATGCATATAACTCTCTGCAACTCCTTTTCATCAATGAAGCCATCTCTGTTCTCATCAAACAAATCAAAAGCTTCTTTCACCTCCTCTAAACTTGGCTCCTCTTCAAACAGCTGTGGAAGCTCATCGGAACTGAACCACTCCTGTAGTTCCTCGCTTTCCGGGCTGCAAAAAATTCCTAACTTTCCCATCACCATCTTCGCATCTTCTCTGCTCAAGTTTCCATCATCTTTCTTATTGACACAAACCTGTTGCTGGCTACGGCTGAACAACTCCGGTTCAAAGCTTTTCTCGGTCCGAAACTTTGAGTCGCCAAGATCAAGTTTGGATTGGAGAAAAGATTGGAACTTTGGTACAAACTTCTTTATTGTTTTCGCCGAGTTAGAAACTGTGTTGTTTAAAAAGAGATCAACAAAAACCCACAACGCTAGATCAACAAAAACCCACAACGCTAATCTGTTTATTGATGATGCATCCTCCATGGCAATAGAGTAGTATATGTATGTAGTTTATAAATACCTCACCGAAAGAAATGGAACTAAATTTCTCTATTCTCTGAAATGTACAAGCAAACTACTAAAGGGTTATTTAGCAAAGGAGCAGAAAGAGGTTTTCCATGGACATTGTAAGGAACAAAGAGGCAACTTATATAGGATGAGGCTGAATAATGGTCAGCCTTGAAGACTGGGGGAAGCTGCTTGTATGTTGGTGCCAAAGGTCATGGTGGAGCTTTTTGATAGAGTAAAGAAAATGATATAGAAATGGTCAGTTGGGCCAGAAAAATGAAGAGGGAAGTTTCCCAACTCCTGCAATTGGGGAGTTCTATGGTAGAAAAGAGAGGCTGCTAATTTGTTTTTTTGTCTGTATGTGTTTGTTTGCCAGGAATGTGCCGGTTTCAAATCAAATCCAGGTTTGACTACCTACAAGCCATTTGGAAAGAAATAAATAAAAAAGAGAAATTTCATAGAAATTTAGAAGACACACAAATCACAATAGTTGGTGGTCCACTTTTACATCTGCATTTTCCACGCATTCAAGAATCGTCCAACTCATTCACACAAAAAAAAAAGAATTGTCCGACTCATTTCATTTTACTTGGATTATATCATAAAGTAGCATAACCCACTAATACAAGTCAACAGAAGCCACCTGATGACATTTTCCATTGATTTTCCTTCCTTCGTTTTGGAGTTCCACCCACGTTATTGATTCAGCCGTATGAGATGGGAAGCAGTTGGGACTTTAGGGTCTTGGCTTTCCTTTTCTATTAATTAATAATAAGGCCAGAATCATTGAAATTGGAGGGCGATTTTTCATATTATGTATATGTGTCTCGGATTGACTATTCTAATTTTTTATAGTTTGTTGAACCGTCCTTTTATTAAAACTTACGCTTATTTGTATTTTTGCTTTTGCTCATAAAGTGGTTGAGAAAAGCATAGAATTTTTTTTTTATTTTTTTTATCACAATTGATTTGTATAAATAATATGGATACTGATATTGCAATGGATAAAAAATTATCTAGATAATGAAGTTGAAATTGAAATATCTATATTTTAGATTTTTTTTTTTTTGAACTTGTTTGATTGGTTACTTGATTACTGTGTGGTTTAGCCAAACCAATTTACAGGCCTAGAATTATAATTTGTTAGAGTCAAATACAACGATCAACACAAATATAATTAATATATTGTTTTAGTTATTTATTATATAAATCAATTATAATGGATTAGATCTATTAAGGGTGTAGGTCAGTTGTTTCAGACTCCAAAAAGATTATAGAATCAAAGTAGTAAAAAGATCATATCCACTAATAAAACTGGACTGATAAAATCCATATCAATACCCTTTTTTATTTATTAAAAAAAAACTAGAATTTATTATGTTTATTCAATGTGATTTGTCAAAGTAAAATGAAATTAGATTTACACACACGAAATATACCCTTTTAAAAATATTGCTCTATTATTACCTCATTAAATTATAAATTAATAAATCAAAATTTTGAAACTGAAATACTTATTACATAATTTAAAAAAAAAAAAGCTTATAATAATTTTATTTTGTTTTATAATAGTATAAATTTAATATGAAATAATCACATTTTGGGTTTTTCTTCTTGCAGGGCCCAAAGCAACGGCCCGAGTGGCCTAGCCCCAGACCGGCCCAAATAGCGTATTCCGTAATTAAAGCTGTGTAGTTGGTTGTTGGGTATAGTGTAGAAATAAAAACTATAAGATTCAACATTGATCGCAGTGATAAAGATTTACACTTAGAAATCAAAGAAACAAAGTACTGGAATTGGAAAATAGCTAAAACAAATTGCTTTACCATAATTAAATTAATCTTCTTACACTAAAATCACCATGAAAACTAATATTAACAAAAAGAAAGCAAACTGAAAAATAAAAAATTACCTTATTTGATTTATATATATATATATATATATATAGACTGAAAATAGAGAGAGAATATTAATGTGATGATCAATTACGCTGTGGAGGAGGAGTAAAGAGATAACCCATTTTTGGGTTAGTATTTGCCTTTGGATCTCCATAGTCCATTAAACCAATCATCTCCCTCGACTTACCATGAGTCTTCTGTACATACAAATTACAATGAAAAATTAATATTATGTAAATTAATCACAAAATTAATTTAAAATGAGAAATTATTAGGTAGGAGAGAGAGAGAGAGAGAGAGAATGAGATCAGTTAATTAGCAAATTAAACCTCTACTAATTCTAATTTGGCTGAAGAAGATTGATGTTCTGTACCAGTCACCATCACTTTTCTTCCATATCCTTGAAAATTGAAAAGCAAGAAATTAAAATCCAACTAAAACGGATCAAATTAAAATACATCTGTGTAATTCAGCAATATATATATATATATATGTGTGTATGTATATACAGAGTGATACCATGAGAGAAAAGGAGAGCCAGAAATAAGGAAACAAGAAGAACATGGTAGAGAAAAGAAGAAGGAAGGCGACCCATTGTCAATTTCTTTCACTTGGAAATGGTTTGCAACTATTCACTCTCTCAGTCCGATCAGCTAACAGCTTTTGTTAGGTTTTGAATAATAAATTATGGAAAAGTTAAGCAAATAAATATATATAGACAGAAACCACTTTATACAGCCTCAGATCCAATGAAGGCTTTGATTGCGTAATAGAAGGAATTTATTCAAATTATAAATATATTTTATTTTATTTTTCTCTTCAGATAAACAAATAATGTATATCAACAGCAATACAAGAATTTAATTACCACTGGAATTCCATTTAAAAGTCATAGACACTAAGCTCGGAAACTGCTTTTGTTTGTTGCGTAGATGTATTATTTATTTTTATTTTTTTCTAATTTTAGAGATAAATGATACTGTCAATGAGAAAATCTAGGATCCTAAAGAGTTGGTTATTGAGGTCCAAAAAATCTTTTATATATATTTATTTAAAGAGACTCTTTATCAAATTGTGAAAATCTGGGTAAGAATCAGTGTACGACGTTCTTGTCAACTTTTATCAAATTGTTAATTTTGCTCAAATCAAAAAGAAAAAGAAAAAAAAAAAAACTTTTATCAGATTCTCTTTTAGTTTGAGAAATCAAATATTGGAAAATAATGAAATTTATCTTTTTGTGGTATAAAGTTGTCAATTACAAGTTATATCAATATCGTATAGCAAAGCAGATTATTAAAAAAAAATTAATCCCATATTTTCTATAGACATTGTCACTTTAGACCTTTCAAGGAAGGGCACTCAAAGCCAAATTGTGAAAATAGGGACAAAGTATAATTAAATCTTCCATGAGACATATATTTTTGCTTGAAATAGGAGAAGATAAGGGTGAGTTGCGTTTCTTTTTCCTTCTTTATGTAAGTCGACCTAACATTAGGAATTATATATATAAGCAAGCATAGCCACTAATTGTCAAATATTTAAATAGTATTATACATTAATACGGAGCATAGTGTTTTATTTAATTATTTAGTCAGAAATTATCTAAAAAACAGTTCAATTTTTTTTATTTTTTTTTTCATTTGTTGTCAATCATGTGGGTTATGGGCATTTAAACAGAGTTTACTATACGTACACGCGTTTGAAGCACACGGTAGCCACGTGCCGAGAGCCTAAGGTAAAACCCAATAAACGAAACTTAAAGATGTTCTCAGGATCAGGAGTTCCCGGCTGCAGAGATTCTTCTTCTTTTAATTCTTTTGGCCCCTTTTCACTTTTTGTTCTGTTCTTTTATCAACTTTTTCTTATTAAAGAAATGGGATTTCAGGTTGATGAGTGAGCTTTTTGTAGCTATGGCGTGTATCTTTTATAACATAATAATGCTAAAAAGTAGGCAGCTTTGGTTTATAGGGTTCGGCAAGTTGTTGGGTATCTTGCTTTTCAAGCAAAAGGAAAGCTTTCAACGCTCCTAATTTTTATCACATGGTTGCAATATAATTTTTCTTCTTTCTCTCTTCAATTAATTATACATTTTACTTTGGTATTATGCTTAGTGATATTTATGTTGCAGCTGATCTTCATCACCCCCCAATGGTGATCAGAGCACCTAGCTAAAAGCATATTACTAGATGGACCTCTTTTCCTTCTAGCTGTCGATAGTTTACAGGCTTTACCATTAATAGGAACTCATTGGATCTTATTTGTGTTAGTTCAGAGGTGGGCTTTTCATAAATATCAGAGAAATTCTGCTTTTCAAGTTCAATGGATGTCAGAGTCATCAAGCACTGCCAATATTTTAAGGGATTAAACTTTTTAATCCCCATCCAATATAATATGGGTGGATCACAGGTTTGACTATCAGGTCCCAAATCCAACAGCTTAGCTCCAAACTATGTAAGAAGTGATGTTAAAGCAAACAATGCAACCACAGACAATGAAGTACTACTATTTTTTTTTTCTTTCCTTTTTTAACCCCAAATAAGAAGAAAAACAAAGGGTCCACCTAGGCTAGGACAGAGGATGTAGAGGAACAGTGGATGTATATACTGCAGAAGAATCCATTTATATCAACCACAAAGCTAACCTTTTAGGTTGAATGAGATTGTGAAGGCATATATGAGACTACAACATGGAATGTACACATGCAGGAGTAAAAAAATGTGGGTGTGGCGAGGTACTTTTGGAGGGTCATAGTCTAAGTTTAACATTTATCTAAGCAGCTGGCTCCTTTTAATGGTGTTGCTAATTGTCAGTATGCAGCATTAGATCAGGATGTCAGTGGAAACATAACCACAGGGTTGGAAGGTGATTTTCTATGGGGTGGTTTTTACCTTGGAGTTAAATATACATCACCAGGGTCAAAATCATGCCCTTTCATAGACAAATAAGATATCTATTGCGAGGTTAAAATTCATTCAACAATCCTCTATTTTTTACTCTACACAGTAAAGTGAGACTTATTTATGGATGGACTGAAGAGTGGAAATCAAAGGAAAGAGAGGGCCTTAATGGCATCACGACAATATCACGTGCATTGGGTCCCCAAAACAACTCATGTCACAAGAAAAAGGCTTGGCAGCCATTTGTTGTAGTGAGAAAAGAATATCTGAGTGTTTTCTACTATTATATAATGAGTTAATATCGTAATATTGATATTTACATGTCACAAAATTATATTTTTGTTTTCCCCACTTGTTAGTTGTTACATGTTATGCTCCATTAATGTATAGAAAGATGCATTTTCTAAATGGAAAAAGAAGAGCAACAAAAACGAAGAAAGTAAAACTTTACGGACAGCTTTCCCACTTTTGTTGCTAGTTGTATAGTGGATAGGGAAAGGTGATTGGCCTTTTGTAATAACGAACCAAGGTTGTCTTGTACAGGAGGTCCTACAACCTTTTCTATCAACTTCATTCACAAGTCCATCTATCTCTGTTCTTGTATCTTTCATAATTGGTCGCTTGCCATGGAAGCCTACTCTGCTTCTCTATAAAGTATGAGCAGTTATTACAAAGTAATGAACAATTTCTACTGACAACTTTTGAATCCAAGTCCGGAATATGGTAATTTGTGTGCTAATTCAGGAACCATAGGATCTTTACAGCATTAGAAAGGAGAAAGGGGACAAAGATCTCAGCGAAAAACTGAAATACCACTCTACATCAAAAAGCACAAAAGATTTTGCTTTGAATTCCCACATTATTTAAGTACATCCAGGAATTTGGTACACAAACTCAATCTCTTCTAGCTATCACTGTTACACATAGAAATATGTACACCAACTTAGCAAACCATCTAAATGAAAACAAAAAGGGTCTGTTTCTGCTACACTCAGGACAAGACAAAACTAGTTGGCTACTTCACCTAAACGTAAGATGGCTGTCTTCTCTTCTCGAGGAATGGCAGGAGAATCCTCCTATGCTTTGATAACTGATTCTAACAGATGAGGCTGGAGAATCCACTTGACCGTCTGCATAGGAAGTTGGAGTTTCTTCTGTATGGAACAGTTAATTGTCACTGTTCCATCAGCACCTCTCAGAAATCAACTGCTTCCTAAGTTTCAGATTATGAGCTCTCTTGAAAGTTGAGTGACCTAGAAAACGCCGCTGGATTGGCTTGTAAGACTGGAGAAGTCTCGGCTACATGGTTCTTGTCGTCACTCTTTGATTGGAAGGCCTTAAATAGTCCTCCCCCACTAATTGAATCAGCTTTATCATTCTTAATCCCTAATGTTGCCCATATAGAGCTTCTTGCAGCTTCTCCTGGGTCATCAATCCTCAACGTCTTTGGAATCCAGAGGCATCTCTCAGCATTATTTTCTTTAGGTGGCTCCTCTTCCTCATAGGAGTTGGAGTTAGGTGTATTCTTCTCCCTTGAATGTTTCCCCAATGTTGGAGAGTTAGGACCAGAGCATGGGACTTTATGATTGGGAGATGAAGGCTGTGGAAGCCAAGGGATGTTCCAAGTGCCTGGTACGCTACAGCCCCAATAAGTTGCTGCGGGGTAGAATGGCATTGGAAAACCTGGAGGGCAGAAAGGTGGCAGTGGTACTGGAGGGCTCCACTGAGTAGAATTCCATTGATAAGGCCATGGAGCCCCAGGAAAGCATGGCATTTGAGGTGGATAGCCCTGACAATTTCGCATGACTTGCTCTTGTGACCCAGTTTTGGATACCTCGTCCTTTGAATCTGTTGCTGTAACAGAAGATCCATTTAAATGATTATCTCCATTTTCTCCACCTCCATAAGGTACCGGAATCCTTAGTTCTTCAGGTTTATTGAATCCATTCCTTGTGCAATTCCGCATTGTTTTATCAGCAAGATTTAGAACAGAAGCCATTGACTCACAAAGGGGTGCATTTGAGCCAAAGGTTAGGACAGTGCCATTTGATTTCAATGAGGAATGGTGCCCATGGACTCCGTTCGGAACATCAGTTCGAGCATTCTGAAGAGCTTCAGAAACAGTTAAGTGACGATAGTGAGAAGCAGAATTCTTGTTCTTGCGCCGGCCAGCACCTACAGGCACATTCCTCATGGTCCCACCAGCCGTCCAATATCTCTGACAATTCTTGCAGAAGTGTCGGGGTTGATTGACGTTGTAATTGTTGTAGTAACAAAACTTGGTGTCCATGCTATTACAGCGGGGACATGGAAGTATTTTGTCTGGTTTCTTCAGGGTTTTTTCTTGTGAATTACTGGTCTCACTCTGTTCTTCTTCACTCTTTGAAGAATTCAATGTAGCACTCTCCTTTTCTACAGATGGAGTTTTAGGGTTCTCACCTATTACAGGGGTTGGATCTGAATTCATGAACTCTTCTGAAGACACAGGTTGGGCGTCATCTTCCTGTTCAGTATCTATTGGCTTTTCTCCCAATGAGTCCTGAATTTAACATAATTTTCATTGAGAAATGATTTTCAAAACTGAATCTTATCAAGATACCCTGTTTTAAGAAGTAGAAACAAAAACCCAGCAGAACCAGAACTTTCTCAATTTCAATACATGTGCTTTTCTGTGTTTTGAAAGAAGAAAAGCCTAACCCATGCTGCTAATTGTTAACAAATAGAGTTGACCACAATCATACAGCTATATATTCAGAAAAACAATTAGACTCAACTCAAAGGAGGATTGAACAAAATAACTAGTAGAAGCTTTCTTTTAGAACCTGTGGATAGCATGTACAGTGTTTTATGTCGTTTGGTACAAAGTAACATCTTACATGATCAGATCAGATCAATTTCGCCGCCCAAAGTATCCATTGTGAACCAGACTATGAGAAAAAACTAACCTAAGAAAAGGCATCTCAAACTGGAATACAAGAAAACCATTGAACTATTTTCATCCCATATTGTACTCGACTATCATTGGAGAGAGAGACTCAATGAAGTCGACTTGAGACATCATTGCCTCAAATCTGGAACAATTAACTTGCAAGATTGGGTACAAATAACGATTAACTATCGCCAGAAGTAAAGTGTTTTTTTTTCTTTTCAACAAAATGAAAAGGGAAACCATTTTAAACAAGGACGAAACAAATATAGTGATAAAGCTAGCTACTTGATTATTTTAATTCATACAGATAGGGACCAGAAGTATCCATACTAATCCAAATTTACCAAATCAGCTCAGACCAACCGATCCTAGTACGCATACTTCGTAAAAAACATAAAATCTAATCAGAACCCATCTAACAGGTTAGGAGAAACAAATCAAAGAAAGAATATTTCCATACATCTGCCCAAATATCTCATCCTGATTTTAACGCAGCAAAACCAAACCCACCTCTATAACACAAACCTTCAGAATTCGGATCAAACTCACTAAATTCCATCCCATATCTCATAAACTATTACCTGAAAACAGTACTAAGTCACAATACGAAAAAGTCTAACAAAACTCGGAAACAACCCAAGCAAACACCAACCCATTAATTACTTTCCGATTCCAGATAATGGGTCGCTTCCAAAATTGATTTTTCGAAAATGATTATTGAAACGCGAATCTCATACCTTGTCGTGCTCTCGTTCTTCCGCATCCCTGTTAGTATTAGCTTTAGGTGAAGAGTTAGAAGAAGAGACAAGTTCCTGATCCTTATTGTCGTCGAGAACATGAGCAGAAGATAAGGGTGGAGTTCCAGGAGAGTCGCCGGAGCAGACCGTGACCTCCGGAAGTGGAATCGTCTTCCCAAAGAGCTTGATCGCCGGGTCTTTTGCCTCCGACATATCCGCTTTGTTCAAGTTTTTATTTATTTTTTCTTTATTGTTAATTTTTTTTTTTCTATCAGGAAGAAACTCAGAAACTCTAGAGAGAGAAAGCTGGAGACAATAGAGAGAGAGGGAGAGAGATCTGACACGTTGTAGAGAGCGTGTAGGAAGGAGTGAGTGTGGGGGGTGGTTCGTCGTCGTTTGTCTCGTCCATAGTACGTTTTCTTTGATACGTCCAACCTGGTGGGTGTGCCACGTCATCCGGAGGGAGAGACATTCTCAGCCACAAGTCTCCTTGTGGCCTTGAAAAGATATCACTCTTTTTCCTCTTTTTGATTCTCCTCTTTTTTTCTCTCCTCCTTTTCTTTTTGGCCAATCACCTCATTTTGTTCGATCCATTTTCCACACACTCTCTTTCTCTCTCCTACTCAGCTTTTTTTTTCTTTCTTTTCTTTTTCAATTCATCGTCCACCAACTTTTTATTACTCGCCAACCTTTTTTTTTCACATATATATATTTTTTCTTTTTTATGTGGACGAAAATGTATTATGGCCCACTACTCTACTTTATGCTACTTTCGATTTTCTTTTTGCCCTTTTCCACTAAAATGTTCGAGTTGGAACTCCCTAACTTCTAATTTCCAACTTAATCCATTCCTCAAAATTAAAAGTATTTTTCATTAATACTTTGAATATAGACTATATAAATTCTGTTATTTCGTTTTCTATTTCATTGATAGAATTTCGACTCTCTTTTTTTTTGGGGTAAAATTGATAGAATTTCGACGTTGCAGGTATTAATCAATATATTTACCTTTTTTATTTTATTTTATTTGATTAATATAATTAAAATCGAGACGGATAAAAACGATCTTAGTTCATATAATATTGCCACATGCTAATTTCCTTTTTATATACTTTTATATTTCTCAGAAGATATTCCACGGCCACAAATTGCCGATAGATACATAGTGCTGTCTCCGATTTATTGCCGAGTTGTGTTTTTGCCAGATGCCTACTTTGGGTGGAGACACGAGAGGTCAAAATGGGTAATTTAAAGCCACGTCGACGTCAACTTCGAAGAAAAACCACGTGGGTTGGGCCATCAAGTCGAAACGTGAGCTGCTTACATTGGACAGCTACGGATGCGTGCCACGTCGACGGAAAATTACAACGTAGGCCCCAGTACGAGAAAGTAAAGTGAAAAAAAGGGCAATCTAACGCAACCCACGGCGACAATCTAACCACGCGCGTCTAAAAGCGTTACACGTGCGAAGCATCTGCGGAGTGCGGTGGAGCTGAGCTTTGAGCACCCAAGAATCTCGTTCTACTAGCGGCTCAGCTTTTTCCTTAGTAGATGGAGATTTGATGAGAAGACGACGCGTGTAACGGACAAAAGTGGAATATATCTTTTTCATTCCTCGTGTAGTGGTGTTTTTTTATTTTTTCTTTTTCTTTTTTTTCTGAACGGACTTCGTGTAATGTTGCGATTTGAAGTGTGAATAACAGCGATATATAAATAGTAAAGCGATTAACACGTAAGCAGATGAATCACTTATTTTAATTATAATTTTATAATCTAAAATGGAGCCGGTAGGTTATTAAGAAGTTGGATCCATCACTTGTAGACACGTGTAACGGAAATTGTGGCAGTATAGGATGTTTTCTTTTCTTGACAAAGACAGAAAAGGATTTTATATATTAAAAAGAAAAAAAAATCTGTTTTTTTATGTTATTATTGTTCATGCTCACAGCAACAAGAAAGCTTTGCTACATTGGTAATTTAATTGAATTGAATATATATTTCGTTATTTGTTCTACATTTGCTAATTTGAGCAGGTTTAGTTCCAAATCGATGGAAGCCTGTTTGTTTGTTCGATCTGAATTGAACTGAACTGGACTAAATGGGCTATTCTTAAGATCCATAAGTCATTAACAGGCCGGCCCAATTAATGTGGACTTCTTAAAGCTGCTTAATCTGTTAATGGGTTACGGGTATGAAGGCCTTTTTCTTTTTTTATTTGGGAAATTTCTTTTGTAGTAGAAACTCTAAAAGAGTTGACAGGATGTAATTCTAGCACAGGCGCCATGCTTCATTGAATAGGTCGATTACACCGCACTTTCAAAGCTTTTCATCATAATGTGATTGTAAAACGTGACATGTTTAGTCAAGAATTACATGTAATTAATAAAATTTATAAATTTATTATATATAATTAATAAAAATATATCAAATAAATTATATTGCAATATAAATTAATTAATTAAATTCCAATAGAGAAGCTGCTGTCTTGTAAAATACATACTTGGAATCACAGACATTGTTTATAAGTTTATTTTTCTAAATTAATAATTTTGGTGAACCAATATACATGGCTATTTACAGTAGCATATTCAGTAGATATTAAAAGTGCGTAGTGATATTAGATTTTGATATTGATATTTATTTTATGTATTCAATAAGAATATTATCTTAATGTTTAAAAATAGCAATATCATTTTTATCATCGAATTTGGCAAAAAAAAAAATTATATTGACATTCAAAAAGATCTATTCACTTTTTAAAATATATGTGTAACTATTTTAGTCTTATGATATTTTTTAACATTATCTACTAAAGTAACACACTAAATATTAATATTATATTAGACAATAAATATCAATACTAAAATTTGAAAATAATAATACTATTATAATATTTTCTTGGTAAATTTTTTTTTTACTGTGGTATAAATATTGGATTTGAGTGTTAGGTCTCCATCGTCGTCAGACGACTTGTGTCTTTCACAACTTTTTTTAAAAAAGTGGAACAGGTCGATTTTTCCCTTCCCAATTAAATAGTGTAATACAGTAATTTCCCACCTTCACAGGTTTGACTACCTTCAAACAGTTGAGGCCACTTCATGGAATACTGCAGGGGTAATTGACGAAAATACTCACTAAACTAAATAATTTGGTTTAAAAATAAGAATATTTTTAAATTGATGTAGTTTATTAAAAATATATGCCACAAAATAAATAAAAATTATACAAATAGATATAAAAGGATAAAATAAATAAAAAAAAATAAGAAAAAGATAAGAGATAGGACATGCAGTTTGGCAGGTCAGACCTGCCAAATTGAAGGTCCTAACTCTTATTTTTTTACCTACTTTGTCCTTTTATATCTGCTTGTATAATTTTTATTTATTTTGTGGCATATTTTTTTATAAAACTATATTAATTTTTGAGCAATTTGGTTTTTGAATCAAGTTATTTCGATTAGTATTGAATAAGATATAATTTTTACAAAATGGCAGGTCGGACATGTCATTTTGCAGGTTGGACTTGCCATTTTATAAAAAATCATATCTCATTCAATACTAATTGAAATGTCTTGATTCAAAAGCCAAAATGCTCAAAAATTGATGTAGTTTTATAGAAAAATATGTCATAAAATAAATAAAAATTATAAAAGCAGATATGAATAGACAAAGTAGGTAAAAAAAATAAGAAAAAAAATGAGATTTAGGACCTGCAGTTTGGCAGGTCCTAAATCCACATGTTTAGGACCTACAAAATAGCAGGTCCGACCTGCTAAACTGCAGGTCCTAAATCTCATCTTTTCCTTATTTTCTTACATATATTTTGTCCTTTTATATCTGCTTGTATAGTTTTTATTTTTTTAGTGGCATATTTTTCTATATAACTACATTAATTTATGAGTATTTTGGATTTTAAATTAAGTCATTTCGATTAGTATTGAATGATATATGATTTTTATAAAATGGAAAGTTGAACCAGCAAAATGGCAGGTCCGACCTGCTATTTTGTAAAAATCATATCTCATTAAACATTAATCTAAATTGACTTGATTCAAAAACCAAAATATTCACAAGTTGATGTAGTTTTATAGAAAAATACAGCACAAAATAAATAAAAATTACATAAGAATATATGAATAGATAAAATAGGTAAAAAAAATAAAGAATTTACATGTTCTAAAATACATCTATTTCAGGACATACAAAACGGCAAATCTAATCTGTGATTTTATAGGTTTTTATTTAAAAATATAATTGAAATATTACATATCTCTATTAAAAGTAAAATAGATATATTTTATTATTTTTACAAAGATTAAAAACGTATGAATATATTTTTCATTTATATTATTTTAACGGATATTTTCATCCATTACTAATACTGCAATTTAAATATCACACTCAGAGCAGGAAAATCATGAAGAGGGTACGCCGTACGCGTTTATTTTATTCTTTGTTTTTTTGCAACTATGACCAATTAGACCTTTGCTCTCGCATTGGACACCTTTTTTTGTTGATAAATACTTGTATTGACACGTTGATCCTCACATTAAAATCTCTTCCAGAGTAGCAGTGAATCGGCGTTTCAATGTTCATTGCTCAACACCCAAAGACACCGCAAGAGTCATAGTCATCGATGTGTGCATTACAAACTATGCTGTGCGCATCCAATCAATTTATGGAGGAAAATACCAACCACAGTAAATAATAGAAAGAGTGTTAATTTGGGACCTTTTAATGTCAACTTAATCAATTATGATAGCAAGAAAATTCATAATGGGACCAACCAATGTGGTTGAATTTTTTTTTTTCCTTCCATAATTCATATTGGGTGGCTGACTAAGGAAATGGGGAATTTTAAGAACCTAAAACCAAAACAAAGACTTATGGGTCTTTGAGGCGATTAACCTAAACATTAAACATAAATTCCATTTGGTAATTGAAGAATTTCAATTTGACACCAACTTTCTTAACGTTTTCCACCTTGCATTTGATGTCTTCTTTCGTTTTGACCAATTTCCAATTTTCCAGGTCATTGCGCAAAAACTGTCTGCCTCAATTGATTTCTAGTCAAATATTCGGCACTATGCTATAATATTTTTAGGCCATTACACATAGAAGGGGGGCCGGGTCATCAAAACTCTGTACTATTACTTGAAGTTTTGAATAGATAAGTCACTTATGGAATATCAGATATAATTCTCAACATTCATGGTTGATGACTAACTAGATAAGCATTATGGGTTTCTCACTAATTTTTCACATTATATATTCCTTTCTTTTATGTATGCAATTACCAAACACACTATTTAAATGTAATAATTATTTCCTAAAATCTGTTTTATACTTCGAAATTTTCTTTCACATATGCCGACCCAACAAAAGAAATCTACAAGATAATAATTGCTGGATGAAAGGCCGATACAAAATTGAGAAGAAAACACAAGAAGATCAAATTGACCACAATTTGTATCAAAATTATATATTGAAAAAATTCAAACTTTCCTCTTCCTGAAAGACTAGCAATACCAATAAGGAAAATGTTTGAAATCCTAGATTTGGAGTTTGAGATTCAAATGTATATCAAACAATACGGAAAATGCACGTACATGACATGACATGGTGAAAAAAATTCTATCTTTACGTGTTTACTGATCATATCAGTAAAAAAGCTTACACTTTATTTCACTAATAAAATAGTACATAAAAAACTAAAAAAAGTGAGAAAAGGCATGGATTTTCCTCAATAAAAATAAAAGTGGGCCAAAGCCCAATAGAATGCCCCCACAAAATCATTCATTCATAATTTATTTGAAAAACCAGTTTTCGAAGAAGCCCAAGTCAAAAGTAGCCCACGTAATAATTACACAACGTGTCGTTTATGTTATGTCGCTTCTTTGCAATAGCGTGTGCGTGTGACCCTCCCTACAAGCTAACCAACCACTTCTACATGAATCATCGAAGCACGAAGCACTCCGTGGCGTGGGAGAGGGTCAGAGAGAGATGTGATAATAAACCTCTCCTAGTATATGACTCTTCCTTGTCCGCTCTGCTTCTCTCTGGTTTTTGAAGCTTTTTAGCCGTCTCGAGCTGTTTCAACTCTTTGTAATTTTATTGCCACCTTAAAATTTATATTTGAACTCTTTGCTTGGATCGGATCATTGGTGAAGAAAAAAAAGAAAAAGGATTTTGAATCATTCTTGGCACCGACAAATTTTCGATCTTTTGGTGAAATCGAATTGTATTCTTCGTCTATTAGTTTATTCCGGTGGTGGGTCGATCTGATTTCGAGTATAGATTGGTGGGTGATCTGATTTTTCAGTGATCGGATTGGCGAGGTTCAATCACAGATTGGTTTCAAATTCTGGGTTCTGATTGAAATGGTCTATTTCCATAGCTCAATCTCGGTCTGCAACTCCGTTGACCAAACCTCTCACATGCCTGTTTCGATGAGTTTATCCGAGCCAGGTGCTAAATCTAAGCAGCATAATCATGTCCATAAAAGCAGAAAGATGCCCAGCTCTCCAAATTGCCTGAAAAGCCCTGTTTGCCATCGATCTCGATCAGCCGTGGTCGATGTTGTAATATTGATTGCTGTGATTGTTGCTTGTGGATTTCTGCTATTCCCTTATATCAAGTTTATATTCGTTTATGCCATTGAAATTGTCGGAGTAATCATGGATGTGGTTAAGGATGAATTTTCTCGTGCTCCTTTGATATATGGATCTGTAGGACTTAGCATTTGTTGCGCTACCTTGGCTGCGTGGGGTGTCTTGGCTTGCACAAGTAGGAAATGTGGTAATCCCAACTGTAAGGGCCTCCGAAAGGCAGCTGAATTCGATATTCAGTTGGAGACGGAGGAGTGTGTGAAGAATTCAGCTTCGTTGGTGAAAGATGGAGTCAAGAACGGCCTATTCGAATTGCCTCGCGATCACCACCGTGAATTGGAATCAGAACTGAAGAAGATGGCACCACCTAATGGAAGAGCTGTACTCGTGTTTCGAGCAAGGTGTGGATGTTCTGTTGGTAGATTGGAAGTTCCGGGACCGAAGAAGCATAGAAAGATCAAGAAGTAGGATTTATATGATTGCTAAATCATAGGGAAGATAAAAATGAATACAGGAGTAGTCATAATGCAGAGAGAATTGCCTTTCTGTTGTCAATCTTCTTGAAACTTTGTTGTTTTTAAATAAGCTAGCGCATTTGGAATAAGTTGTAAGGACTAATATACAGTTGGTTATAGTGGGGAATATAAAAAATCCCTTATTTAATTTAGTTATGCTAGTATCTTATGATGATTTGTTCTTTTAGATTTTTTTTTTCTTGATTCTGAATTCTTCATCTGATTCTTCATAGCGCTGTTTATTTAATTGTTTTCTTTTGTAGGTTATAATTCTGTTTTTCGTTAGGAATTTTAAGATAGATTATAAGTTGCAATGGGGTAATTTGAGCTTGAATAGTTTCCTGTACAATCTTCTCACAGACATCTAACTTTTTAGCTCTAGGGTTTAAAGTAATATAAACAATGTTCTGCTAGTCAAAGTTAAACTATTCTAATTCTACTCCTTGAGCTCCCTCCATTCTCCATTAATTCAATTGTGAAGCAAGTCCTGGAGCAATTGAGAGATACATATTTGACACCTATGGTCTTTTATTGAGTTTAGAAATAAAAAGTAACCTGTATTACTTGATACGAATTTGCTAATTAAACGTCATTGGATTGCAGAGATGATACTGATGAATAGTCTAGCCTGTGTTTTTCTAGGTTGCTTGGTCGTGTAAACTTTTACACGCCAGATTTCTTTTTTATTGAGGTTCTGCAGATGATAATAACCTGGATGCTTGACTACAAAATAAAAGAAGCTGTTGCATTTGTGTAGTGGGATCTGATGGAATAAATTCATACAAGGCTGTAGCAGGAACTGTGCCATGTGGTATGTTAAATTTAATATAACGTTTACAACCCCCTCTTCAAATTTGTCTATTTTTCTTGATCAAAGTAATTTAATGTTTTTCAAATCTATGTCAACTGATAAACTAGATTTCATGACCATTCTCGAAGTTCTAATTGAGTACAGTTGATTTATACGAGATTACCAATCTTATAGTATATACACAATGTCAGTTTTCTTGTTTATGTGCAAAGTAGTCAAGATATTGACCTTTTGGCTGCTTTAGAAATTGAGTTAAGAACACTGTTTTATGAAAGTCTATTTTTCTCATGATTTTGCAAGAAAATTGTTAGAAATTTCTGTTGTTGTGCTTTTCTCAGCTAGCTGTTATTTTTTCTACCCTTGGCAAATGAATACAAAGGTTGCCACAATCAGAACTGTTGAATGTGTCTAGATTTGTAATATTCATCTGTCCACGTCCATAATGAAAATGCATTCTAAGGTATACTACCTACCTAGGTTTCATGTTAATAGGAAGCCTAGGTTTTTCTTTACAGATAACTATGAAGCTGTGATCACTTTATTCTTTGGGTGTTCAAGCTGACAGGGTTCTCTGATACTCTTCTTGCATAATTAGGCAAGAGAGAAGTCAAATGGCCGCACTTTATCATGCTTTGATATTCTGTTATAAACCTAGTCAATATCTATGAAATTAGAAACATTCCTGTTTGTGGTAGATAAACAAAAGTGGTCATTCTTCCGTAAGTCTTGGTCTCACAAATCTCTGTTTGGTTTGTTTGCTTTTCAGCCCTGCTTTACTTGCCTATAACTGAAGCTAAGAAAAATTTCAAGAAAAAAATCGATTTTGGTGTAAAAAACCCCTTGTGACTATTCTTTTTGACTATAAAGGTCTCACAAATCTCTGTTTGGTTTGTTTGCTTTTCAGCCTGGCTTTACTTGCCTATAACTGAAGCTAATTTGTATTTTTAAGTCAGGTTTATTGCCTTTCATCAGCAGACAGATACAAAGCCAGATATTTGCTGTTGCTTCTGGCAATTGGGCAATCACCTAATTATTGTATGGTATTAAGAATTAAAGTTTTCAGGCCCTTGGAAAGTAGACGCTTGCAGAGGCCCTTCAAATGTTTTGACATCTAGTACTTCGATTTCTTTCTAGGAATGATCATCATATTTGGCAAATCTGTTCCTACCTCTTTAAATTCTGTTCCTACATAGAAAAATAGAAGATTATAAGATTTTCCCTTTTAAATCTCAAAGAAAGCTACAAAAATATAAATGAGAAGAGAAAAATTGCCCTGTAAAAAAAAAAAAAAGTTAATTTTTTGATTTTATTTTATAATGATTTAAGTGATGCTAATATATGCAGTTCAAAGAAACATGATCTACTCTTTTTTATTCAAATATATTAACCATAAATGATTATTAGTTTAATTTTTATTCAAATTCTTAAAAAGAAAAAGAAGTTATTGTTCAAAAACAAAAGAAAGAAATTATGAATATCACTATATTTGCTTAAATATGGTGAGGAAATTAGAAATCTGATTCTGCATGTGACAAAAAGTCTATCCCTTCCAAATAAAATAAAAATTGATTTGGCAGTTGGCTTACTGCCTCCGCGACACAACGGCTCGGCGGAAACACCAATGCAAATCCTCATTCGTAGGCCAACAACCCTTTCAAATCACCATCGCTCTCTTCCATCATGAAGAATGTTGCTTTCATGTACTCGTCCCCAACACCTTTGCTTCATTCGCTTCCTGTAGTTTTCGAGCTTGGATAGAGATCCGACCCTGTTTCTCTCAAGGTACAAATTGAGTTTTCTTTTTCGTTTCCTTGTGCTGTTCTCTGATTTTGCTTCTAGTTAATAGCCATGGAAATTCCGCTCTTACGGTACCAGAATTTAGCGTTGGATGAGATCCATGTTGGAAGCTGTATTGCCCCTTTTACTTTGTCAGCTCCTTATAAGTTTTTGAGAAAAAGATCCTTCTCTTCTGGGAATTGTTTCTCGTTAATTAGAAGGAGATGGAGGGACCCAGTTTCTCAGATTAGGTGTTCCTCGGCGATGGAACAGGGGTTAAAGCCACGACCAAAGATGAGATCTTTAGAAACGGATTGTGATGAGCAAAGTGAAAGGCTTTCGGCTAAAACCCATATCTTGAAACACAGTACCGGACTTTGTAATCGCATAGAGGAGCTGGTTTCAAATGAAAAATACAGTGAGGCGCTTGAAATTTTTGAGATTTTGGAGTCTCAAGGTGGTTATGAGGTGGGTAATAGCACTTATCATGCATTAGTTAGTGCTTGCATTGGTTTGAATTCTATTAGGGGAGTTGGTTTGAATCCTATTAGGGAAGTGAAGAGATTGTGTAATTATATGGATAGTCATGGGTTTGAACAGGACCAGTATATGAGGAATAGGGTACTGCTTATGCATGTGAAATGCGGTATGATGATTGATGCGCGTAAATTATTTGATAGCATGCCGGAGAAGAACATGGTTTCTTGGAACACGATTTTATCCGGGCTTGTGGATTCTGGAGATTTCATGGAGGCATATAGATTGTTTCTAATGATGTGGCAAGAGTTTTCTACACTTGATCTTAGCCAAAAGGCCGAGAAAGGTACAATGTGGCGAGATTTTTTGGACTGTGTATCTCGCTCATTTGTCAAAATGATTGGAGCTTCAAGTGGATTGGGACTTGTATTTGCCGGTAGACAATTTCATTCATGTGCTTTGAAGATGGGTGCAGGACATAATATGTTTGTATCTTGTGCACTGATTGACATGTATAGTAAGTGTGGTTGCATTGAAGATGCTCAATCCGTCTTTTATGAGATGCCAGAGAAGACAACGGGAGGATGGAATTGTATAATAAAAGGTTATGATCTTCATGGCGACAGTGAGGAAGCGCTTAGCATGTATTATGAGATGCGTGATTCTGGTGTCAAAATGGACCATTTCACGTTTTCAATTATTTTAAGTATCTGTGCTAGATTAGGTTCAGTAGAACATGCGAAGCAAGCTCATGCAGATTTAGTTCGTCATGGGTTTGGATTTGATATAGTGGCAAACACAGCACTTTTGGACTTCTATTGCAAATGGGGAAGAATGAAAGATGCTCGGCATGTTTTCGACAAGATGCCCAAGAAGAATGTTAAATCTTGGAATGCCTTGATTTTTGGATATGGTAGTCATGGTCAGGGTGAAGAGGCTGTTGAGTTGTTTGAGAAGATGCTTCAGAAACGAATGAAGCCTAACCATGTGACATTTCTTGCTGTATTGTCAGCTTGTAGCTATTCAGGTTTGTCAGAACGTGGATGGGAGATATTTCAGTCAATGAGTAGGGATCACAAGATTAAGCCTCGTCCAATGCATTATGCATGCATGGTCGAACTACTAGGTCGAGAGGGGCTTTTAGATGAAGCATTTGCGCTAATAAGAACAGCACCCTTCAAGCCTAATTTAAACATGTGGGCTGCCTTATTGACAGCTTGTCGAATCCATGAGAATTTGGAGCTTGGCAAATTTGCTGCTGAAAAACTTTACGGAATGGACGCTGTAAAACTAAGTAATTATGTTGTTCTCTTTAATTTATACCATAGTGCTGGCAATGTGAAGGAAGCTGCTGCTGTTATTCAGACTTTAAGGAGAAAGGGTTTGAGTATGTACAAGGCGTACAGTTGGATTGAAGTTAAAAAACAGTCTCATGTTTTCTGTTCTGGAGATAGAAGCCATCCTCAAACAGAAGTGATATACGACAAAGTGCACGACTTGATGTTCAAGATTTCAAAACATGGTTACGTTCCTGAGGAAAAGTTTCTGCTTCCTGATGTCAACGAAAAGGATGAGAAAACACTGGTTTACCACAGTGAGAAACTGGCAATAGCTTTTGGGCTGATCAGTACTTTGGCAGGGTCATCGTTGCAAGTAATACAGAGCCATCGAGTTTGTGGTGACTGCCATTCTGCTATTAAGTTAATAGCTTTGGTCACTGGAAGAGAGATTGTCTTGAGGGATGGAAGCAGATTCCACCATTTCAAAGATGGAAATTGTTCTTGTGGGGATTATTGGTGATTTGGTTTTGGCCTGGAGAATTTTGTTAGCTAATCTCATATACAACAACGTAGTTATAACTTGTAGTAGTAATTCTTTGAGGTTGTCAATAAAAATTCACAGTTGTTTTTTTTTTCTAGAGCTCTTGATTTGGTCATTTTTAGTCTTGGATGTGTTCTGCTATTGCATTTTCTCTTTGCAATGTCTGACTTCAATTACAGGTTACTTTCTTTAGCTTAGATTTGCTCTAAACTTCTAGGCAAAAGTAAACAGTTCCAAACAATTATTGTGCGACTGTCTAATCTGATCAGGTGGGCTGTTTGTAAATTCACTGCATGCTTGTATTACTACCAGTCTCAATTTCCTGTTTCAACCTTCAATACCCTTATATGAAATTTTTGTGAACAAAAATTGATAAGCTTTTAATGTAAGATGTACATGAGGATTTTATTTTGGATTCTCTTTTACCTTTCAATGGTAGATTTCAAGTTTAAATCTTGACTTGTTAATGCAATCTTATTTAGTGCCAAAAATAAAAGTTTTAAAATTGCAAGCTAATTACTTTAGTTAATGCCTCTCTAATCGCACAACTAATGAGCTGAACGTTTTCGACTGAGTTTGTAACTGAGAAACGAAATAAAAGTTCTTCAACGTTGGTCAATGGCTGCTGTTTGCTACTTAATCGACTACAATATTACAAATTTAACTGCTTGGTCATTCTTTTTTAATCTTTTTATTTTCACTCTGAATAAACTAACTAAAATTTTAGATCAAGGGAAATCTGTAAGAGTCAGAGCTTCACAAAATCATAAAGTCATAGCTAACTATGATAAAGAAGACTGCTTAAAATTTTTCAAATTTGTTAGTCCACTTCAATGCTATTGATATTCCATTTATATATAAGTAGTTATGATTAGATGAAAAAACTGCAGGAGATTAATCGTTAAGATGCGTAGAAAAATGTTAATGAAATATTACGTGGCATCATTTTAACGGGGCAGGAGTTGGTACTCCCAGAGTACCAGAGTTTTTTCCTGATTAGATCTACTAAATAAAATTTCAAAATAATAAAATATAAGCAATAGCTATATATAATATCATTATTAATTACGTGTCTACGCTTAAAACGATTGCATACAGTAATTGCCGGACAGTGTATTCAGAAATAGAATGCAGAGCTTCCAACAAAAGTTGAGGTCCTTACTCAATGTGGTAGGCCTGGCCCATACCGACACCCAATCTGGTGCTGGTTGTGTCCTCGGTATATTTCACAGAGATGCGCACAGAAGAAGAGGACATTGTGTCTCCGTGCATGCGTGGCCAGCGTTCCGGAAAATCGGTCGGTACTGCTCCTCTATATCCCTCTAGGGTTTAGCTTCTTCTTCAATCAACACTCCGACTCCAAAACCCTTGTTTAGTATCTTCATGGATCCGTCGGGGTCCAACCGCTTCGACTTGTTTGAGGCTTATCGGCGATTCTGTGGTAATCCATTCACACCCTTTTAGTTCTTCTTGATTTCTTAGATTACTTGTTTGAGTTCCATTTTCTGAAAGTTTTTTCTTTTGGTTATTGAGATGGTGAATCTTTGATTTTTGTACTTATAAAGAACAATATTTACGAGCTTCTAGCTGAAATTTCCTTTTCATTCATAGAATTTTAGCTGGGTTGTGTATTATTCTTGTTGGATTTAGATAAATTACGTGAAAGGCAGTTCATTTTTTCAATGTTGTTTTTCTTTTTAAAGGAAAAAAAATAAATCTTTACTGAGAAAACGTGAGGTAGTGTGTGTGGAATTGCGCTTTTGTTCTGGGTATTGTTTTTTCATCTAAGTACTGAATGAATTTGAATATCTGTATCGTTAACTATTAAAGAAGAATATAGGACGTTTTTTAAACGCGATTGATTTGATGGTTGAGTAAAGCATTGAGCTTGATTGAATGTCTCTATCAGATTCGGCTAGAGTAATGACATCTTTAGGCATACCCATTTTTCTTTCCAATGCTGGTAGTAATTGGTCGTGTTTTGAGATATGACTGTTACTTTACTTTTCAGTTCCACGAAATAGAGTACTTTATTACTTCAAATTAAAGATGGTTCTAGATAAGAGTGAGCCATAGGTAGTCACTTTAGTTGATTTCTGAACTTTTGCAGATATCAGATCAGGAAACACTTATGTCCGTGGGGAAGAAGGTTACAGACAAAATGATGACTTCCAACTGTCTAGTTACTCAAAGCAGGCATTGGATCAGCTTTTAAAACTGATAGAGTCGAGATTGCATGCAAGGTTTGCGTCACGAACTACAAATTACAATTAAGTTTGGCACTAGATCAGTGTGTTTGTAGAGATACATCCTTGTCTTCCATAATTCCATTTAATTTGCTTGCTTGAAATTTGTAGTCTTCTAATATTGTATGGTTGTTTATTCATTACCTTCAAGAAACTAATTTCCTTCTACTTTTTTGACAGGGTATCAATTTTTGATGAGCTTTTCAAGCTCATGACACAGCTACAAATTATGGTGAGATTTTCGCTATTAAAAAAGTTCTTTACCTAATTCTAGTTATTCAACCAGTGATGCAAATCGTTTTAATAAGCATGTTGCCACTCTTTACTTATTGCATTACTTATTCTTCTTGTTGGATGTGCCCTCTAAAAAATCATATTAATACTTTATTTTCTTTTTTAGGTAGATTTTTCGGAATTCTCGTGCTTCTATGATTTTGTTTTCTTTGTATGCCGTGAAAATGGTCAGAAGAACATCAGTAAGTTTTATTTTTTTATTTTTTTTTCCCTCTCTCTCTCTCTCTCTCTCTCTCTCTCTCTTCTTCCTTTAATCTCTTTTTATTTTCTTGTTAATTCACTAGCACATTCATATTGGATATGTGGGTGCATATAGATATCTTGTTGATTCATATTTCCTGGAATTATTTGCAGCTGTAAATAGGGCAGTTGGTGCCTGGAGATTAGTGTTGGCTGGGAGGTTTCGATTGCTTAACCAATGGTGTGACTTTGTTGAGGTATTAACGTGCTCTGATTCTAATGAATAATAATTTCCATCTGAAGCTGTAAATTTTAGCAGTACCTATTTCATATGATTGTAGATCATCTACACCAAAATTACTGTTTTATATGTTTTGTGTTTTGCTGAAATAAGAGCTAAGTTGTTCCTTTCAGTTTTAATAATTCTTGAAAGCAAATTGACTTCTTGTAATTTAATATGATTTCATAATGTCTCTGTATATCGCACCATTGGTAAGTATTTTTCTTCTTTATAATTGAAGAGCTTTGCTATGTCACATCTAAACTTTTTCAAACTGTTGTAGAAAAATCAGCGGCATAACATTTCTGAGGATACTTGGAGGCAAGTTTTAGCCTTTAGTCGGTGCGTGCATGAGAATTTGGAAGGGTATGATCCGGAAGGTATTAATAGCTCTAATTTGGACTAACTAATTTTGATTGGATTACTACTTCCATTCTGATATTGATGCTAAATTGCTCTTGTAATTATCTATTTCTTTTCATTTTTTGTAGGAGCTTGGCCTGTTTTAATAGATGAATTTGTTGAGCATATGTACAGGTTTGATTTGCATGCCCCCATAGCATAATTGATTTGCTGTTTTTGACCTGCTCTCAGAGGGTTAATGGTCATGGACTCTTTTATCTTGCAGGGTCTCAGGATCTAATGACAGAGGTCCTAACTTTTTCTGTAATTGTGGTGATTCAGAGTCTCAGTCATCCATTGACGACCCACTTCCTGGTATGTTAATTGTTGTAATCAAGTTTATTTATCTTTCACATTAGATACTGGTAGACCTGTCTCACCTGTTGTGATATAAACCAAGCCAAAACACTTCAACCTGATAACGTTGTTGTGGGTCTGTTGTAGGATTGAAAACCTTTCCTGGTTTGAAGAGGAAGTTTCAAAAGGATGAAATGGGGTCCTTAATTAACATCTTCCCTGACAGCACAAACCTGAATCCGGTAATGAGCATAAAGAGAAGTAGGTTGAGGTCATACATACCAGCAAATTGGGAGCATAACAATAATAATAATATTAGTGCAGATGACTGCATGGAAATGTCTAGACATAACTCACCTTTGAATGCTTCCAAGTCTCCGTGTGCAGTTGAAGGCTGTCTGTTGAAGGGCTTTGCTGGGCTCTTTTCAACGCACTCCTGTTTGCAGTTTGATCGAAAGAGGGGCGTTTCCCTCACATAAAGAGCCCCTACAAGAAGCAGCCTTCTCAAATTGCAGAAATTTTTTTTCTTCACAGAGTGAGTAGTATAACTTTTTTTTATGTACGTATGGTCCGGGGATAGTAACATGTCTAGTTTGTTGGGATGGTTATAATATTTGATTTGTTGACCTGTGCTAATAATCTTCCTTCAAATCAATTAATTTGATTTTGTTTGCTTTCGTACTTTTTGTTTCAATTATTTCAACGTTAACTGATGGGTGGCGCTGTATGAATGGCTGTAACGCGATGAAACATTTATGTAGCAGAGTTGTAGCCGTAAGAAGGAAAGGCAAAATGAGCAGGTCAACCAAGTTGACCTTTTTGCTCTTTCTCAACGAAAAAAAAAATGAAAAACCAAAAAGAAAAAGTAGGTTGACCAAGTATTTTTATCGATGCTGTACTTATTAGGGTTTTCTGTTGCCATTGAGAAAAAACAAAAGGCGCTGCGAAAGCATTGGATAAACAGTGCATCTCCGAACGAACCCTACTGCAAAATGAATATATATAAAAAATAAAATATAGAAAAATGTATGTTTATCTGAATCACCACCAATTAGAACTGTATTTGTCCATCATATTTGCTAAAATATAAGTTAATAAAATGTTTTTTTATGAGGGAATTTGGTCAATCTAAAGTGTCATACACCTGTTGAATCTAGCTACTGCATGTTAATAAAATTAAAATGTTCTTGTTATGATGCCTATGTAACTTAGGCTGGTAATTTAATTTAAATACGACTATTTAAGATAAAAATAAAAAAGCAGGAATAGCTCACTTGGTTATAGCGTGTGGCGGCAACCACCATGTCCCTCAAGAAAGGTGTTCGAGCCGTTCTACTTACGAATTGTATATTTCTTCTTTGGACTGGGTTTGGGGGCTTAGCTGGGATGGCGTGGGCTAGATTTGATTGGGCTTGGAATGGTTTCTGTCGCCGGGCGGATGCTTGACGGGTCTTCGGCAAGCCTGGGACCTGGAAATAGGGGCCGCGAATTGGGGCTTTACCAGTCGGGATAGGTGGGGGGACGAATTTGGGCTTGGTCTCGGGCATCATGCTGAGATGAGGTGGGCTTGGGCTGAGGATGAATTGGGTATGGGGCTTGGGCCGACGGTGAATTGGGGACGGGTGGGTTATCGCCAGGAATTGGAGCTTAAGCCGAGGTCTGTGGTGAGATGGGCTTGTGCCGATGGTGAATTGGGGCCGGGCTCCACTCGGTTATCGCCTGGAATTGGGGCCACGAATTAGGGTCCGGGCTTCGCTTTTCCCGTACTTGGGCTTGAGCCGCATGTTGGGATTAGGTGGGCTTAGGCCGAGGATGAATTGGGTAAGGCTTCACTGGGTTTAGCCAGTGAATTGGGGTTCAGCCAATGGTGAGTTGGGGCCGGGCTTCACAGGGTTATCGCCAGGAATTGGGACTTGGGCCGAGAGCTGGGATGAGGAGGCTTGGGCCAATGACGAATTGGGTTAGGCTGGGATGGGGGTGGAAATTGGGGCCTGGCTCCACTGGGCTGAGTCATGGAATTGGAGCTTAGGCTTGGGCCTATTGTGAATTGGAACCGGGCTTCATTGGGTTTTCGCCTGTAATTGGGGCTGCAATTTCTGCAGGGCTTAGGCGGAGGGCTGGGATGAGGTGGGCTTGGGCTTGGGCTTGGGTTTTGATGAGGTGGGCTTAGGCAGGGGCTAGCTTCGATGGGCCGTGTTGGGGCCGGTCAGAAGGTTCGGGCTAGGAATTGGGGCTCGTCTTCGCTGGGTTGGGCTGTAATTGGGTCTTGGGCGGGGGCTAGGCTTTGCTGGGCTGGGTCTTGTGCCGGGGGCTTGTAGTTAGGTTAAGGCTTTAGTGGGCTTAGGCCAGGAATTGGGGCTTGGGCATAGGTTGTGGGCTAGGATGTGGTGTGCTTGGGCCTTTGGTGAATTGGGCGTTTCTTTATGGGTTTGGGGCGGCAATTGGGTCTTCCAATTTGGGCCTATTCTTGGGCCAAGGAGATCTGGGATGAGATACGCTTGGAAGGGGCCGGGCTTGATGGGCTGGGTTGCGGGACGGGGGTTTTGCTGGGCTGGGCTGGGGCCCGGGGCAAGTCGGTCATTATTGGATTCGGCTGTGCCAGGGCTTTGACTGGGGTCCTGGAATTTTGACTTGAGCTTGGGCCGAGACCAGGGCCAGGTGTTTGGGCTGGGATGAGGTGGGCCGAGCTTGGCTGGGCTGTTCTTGTTGGTGGTTCTGGCTTCACTGGGGTTTGTTGGGGGCCAATATTTTTTGGTTTGGGTTGGGCGGGGTTTGTGGCGTGCCGAGCTTCTATTTGTTGGGCTTGTGGCGGGCTTCCCTGGTGTAGCTGGGCTTGGGCTGGGGCCGTTAGGTGTTTCGCTGTCTTGGGTTGATATTTGGGCCGAGCTGGCCTTCGCTGGGGCTGGGCGGGCTATTTTTGTTGGGCTGGACCGGGTTATTTTAATTAGGCTGGACGGGGAAATTTATGTGCTAGATTGGACCCCTTTTTTTTGTTGAACGATGTGCTGGGCTGGATCCCCGGACGCCTCTAAATAATTTTTTTCTCATCATTTTTTGCAGGAGCTTGGCCTGTTTTAATAGATGAATTTGTTGAGTATATTTACAGGTTTGATTTGCATGCCTGTAACGCGATGGAACATCAATGAAGCAGAGTTGTAGGCGTAAGAAGGAAAAGTAATATGAACATGTCAACCAAGTTGACTTATTTGCTCTTTCTCAATGAAGAAGAGAAAAAAAAAAAAAAAACATCTTTTTTTTTATGAAAAACCAAAAGGAAAAATTAGATTGACCAAGTATTTTGCGACTGAACAAACTCCACTACAAACTAAATATATATAAAAATGAACAAAATGGAAAAATATATGTTTATCTGAATCACCACCAATTAGAACTGTATTTCTTCATCATCTTTGCTAAAACACATCAAGTTAATAATGTTCTTGTTATGATGCTTCTGCACTGTAAAACTTGAACGATGGAGACTCGTGCAGGAAATGACGTAGTATGGGATGTAGAAAGTGCCATATCTATTCAACGTAGGCTGCTTACAGTTGACATGTTGTACAAAGTACATTTATTTTAGCTAACAAACACTTTCCGCTTGTAGAAAGCTGAACCTGTGCCTGCTTCACTAGCATTACAGAGGGTAAAAACGTGGGAAAATAATAATTATAATAATAATAATCTTTTGACAATATTTACGCAAAAATTAATTCCATTAGTTACATAGCCCGACAGAACCCCAATATTATAACATTGATTATTTGAGAAGCAGCACAGATGAGACTCACAACTCATCCCCCGAGCACTAGTACCTCGTAAAAGTTAGAGTTGATGACATCAAGCAAGTAGCAGAAGACACTCACCATTGGTACTTGGCCGCAACAAGGACCTCCTCATAATTATGAGCAGCATTGTCCCAACTAAGGTCTTGCATCATCCCTCGTCTTTGTAGTCCTTCCCAACTCTTCTTGTACTCCCGGTAAGTCAATAAGCAGTTCCCTAATGCATGTATTAGCCTATTTGCATCCGCGCTATCAAATGTCCATCCATGCCCTGATTCGTTGTATGGATCAAAAGGCTGCACAGTGTCTCTAAGTCCACCAACGGCATGAACGACTGGGACTGTGCCGTAGCTCATAGCATATAGTTGGTTCAGTCCACAAGGCTCAAATCTTGATGGCATGAGTAAAATGTCTGAACCAGCTGTTATTCTGTGAGCCATTTTCACAGAAAAACCAACCCATCCCCTGACTTTATCGGGGTGCTGGTTTTCAAACTGCCTGAGCATCTGTTCCAGGTCACTTCTGCCAGTTCCCAACATAATTAATTGCACATCTTGACCCATCAACCATGGAATTGCATCAGCTATTAGATCAACACCTTTCTGGTGATCCAACCTCCCAATGAAACCAATGATGGGTACGTCCTCACGGATTGGTAAACCCACCTCCTTCTGCAAAGCTGCCTTACACTGAGGCTTGCCAATCTGAAGTGTCTCAAGGGAGTAGTTGGTGTAACCATCTGATGTTAGATGAGTGTCGAACTGTGGGCTCCACTCTTTTGTATCAATTCCATTGACAATGCCCCTGAGTTTCCAGTCATTTTCATTTATAATCCCATGTAAACCCCAACCACCTTCAGAAGTTTTAAGCTCCCAGGAATATCCATGACTTACAGTAACCACCCGGTCTGCTGCCTTTAAACCAGCTGCAAAGATATTGAAGTGCTCACCACCAACAGGATCATACATTTGGAAAAGATCAATGTAGTGTTGTGGCAGATCCACATATTTAAAATCATCAACTGGCCCCCGACCCTGGATAAGACATATACAACTGAGGAAAATATAAAATCTGTGTCATGATTTAAGGCATATGGATTTTATTGAACAAGGACAAACCTGGTGAGCTATGTTATGAATTACAAGGATTGACCTAGTATATGTCATTAAACCATTATCACGGTAATATGCCTTCAAATACACTGGCAGCAATGCCGTGTGCCAATCATTTGCAATAAAAACTAGGTTTCCATCTCCATAGCAAACACCACCGCATGGTACATGCCAAGGAACCTGCAATTAACCAACTCTACCTCAGGACAACTAAACAGATGCAACAGCACATTAATGATATTCGAGCTGGAACGTAAGACATAGATGTTAAGGAGAATGCTCTTATGTTCATCTCTAACCATCATTTTAAAAAAAACTTCTCACAGAAATACCATAATAAGTCCCAGTCATCTGTATTATTAAGATTTCTCAAAATACTAATCTGCTGGTGAAAGAACTGGTTGTTAAAGATAATACCAAATTTTCACATTAACATTATAAACATAATACCTAGTTGCAACCAATTCATTTACCAAATTTTGATTACCGAGTCATGTGGCAGGACTTTACTTCTTGAAATATATAGGGCCCTCGTGCAAAAAGAAGAAGGACCAAATGCAGACATAGAAAAATGACACTTCACTTGGATCCAAACTTTGGTGACCAAATGCACACATAGAAAAGTGACACTTCACCTGGATCCAAACCTTGGTAAACAAGGTAGTCACTCCAGTGTTATTGCTTTTAACTTGTTCCACTGTTTTGAGACATAGGATCTACTAATTTTGTCAAATAGCAATTGCTACATTGAGTTCACATAATTGAGTAATTGAACAATGTACCTCAACAGCCGCCTTGCAAAACAAGATCATGCGTTTTAAAACATCCTGCACCATAAAATAAAAGCATCCGAGGTTTAAAATGCTGCAAAAGAAAAGCAAACAACAGCAATCCACACTAACAGAAAGAATTTAGATGCTTATCACATTCAATTATGAATAAATTAACTTCTTCCCAAAACCAAGAATCTTGACAGAGGCACCCATAAGAGCAAGACGTTAGTGCCATATTCCTGCCCACACTCAGGCCCAAAGCTGTCAGCACTGGAGAAAAACAAAAGGCCTAACCCGTCCCATCTAATTGCTCTTTTTCATGAACGAGTTATCACCTTTAACATGAAAATTGCTAGAGTAACCTGATACTAAATTAAACATTAACTAATCACCTGCGGCCAGAACTTACTCATCCCCTTAAGAACTGATTGAAAAACGAGAATAGGTATCTTACCATATGGTTTCCTCCATATATATTATGCTCTATATGGTGGAACATACAGCTGTTAATGAAAACAAAATCCACACCATCAATATAGGCATGAAAGTATGAGACTTCGAAATCCTGCAAAGAGAGTAACTGTTACACAGTGCTATACCATTAAACCTCTATAAGTCAAACAATCTGACAAATGTACATTACAGCTAAATGTTGCAGTTATTGCACACCTGGCCATCTACTTTATACACTTTCCGGACTCCTGAATCTGTGGGTTCAGCATAATTACCATAGCGAGGTGCCACTACCTAGGAGAAAAACAACATAAAGTGTTTTAAACATAAAAGAAGTCGAGTCTCTGACAGCTAAATCTCTAAATCATATAGATTTAGAAACTTTGAACCTGGGAAGCTCATTTGATCTGTCTTACCAGATATGGGGACTTTGAAAATAAGTTTATTTTTATTCTATTACAATACAAATGTTATAAGGAGAGCTTTACCATAACCCTATGTCCACGTCGAGCCAGAGCCTTTGGTAAAGCCCCAGCAACATCTCCAAGCCCACCTATGAGTAGAACTCTTCAAAAATTAGTTTCCAAATCATAAATGAATGCAGACGTGTGAACAGGCTTATATAATCAAAATTGATTACTTCGCAAGAACAAGGAGTATTAAAACATAACAGGTTTAATGGTCCTTGTGTGCATGTGTGTGTGCATGGGGCGGTGGGTGAATATGGTATGTGAACTTGTGTGTCAGTGGGATTGTTGCAAACAAACTCATCTACACGTATCCAGTGGGAACTTTCCTTCAAATGGTAAGAATACCTGTTTTTGACCATGGAGCACATTCTGCGGCTACCAATATGACATTCATGACATTAGGCCCAGCCAAGGGAGGGGGCTTTACATCTTCACTCATATTATCATTTTCCTCATTATCTTCCACTTGCAAACTTGATTCTTTCGAATCTATCTTCTTTTTACCTTCTAGAATAGAAGATTCAGTCTTTTTAAGAAACGCTGGCAAAGTCTCGGACCAATCTGTGTCTGACCTAGTGACTTCCAACCGCTTAATAGAATCTACCTCAGGGGGAACATTTTCCTGATGTAGAAGTTTTCCATGTTCCCTCTCACTTTCATTAAACCCTCTACTAGTGGCAGAAGGTAGGGCTTCTGGTTTTTGTTCTGTTGAATGAGCATAACTACTTGAGAGAATGTTACCATTTTGGACTTCAATAGTACTTTCATAATCACTAACTGGAGCAAGATCTGTATCTGGAAAAGACCTGCCACTTTGATCATAAGAGGCTTTCTCTTCTTCTGAATCTATAATACCACTTTTTATAGAAGAAACCAATTTCCTCCTTTCTGCAATCTGGGAAAGAAGGGAAATTTGAACTTTAAAATCTTTGGATAGAGCATTCAATACTTGAAGCATATACACAGTCTACAACAAACTATGAAAAGGAGACATAACGATTTAACGATCAGGATGAGGCATTATCGAAAATTTTCTCACTAGACTCGTACAAAGTTTCTAAAAATGAAAATTCTCAACACCAATTGGCTCCATAATTACCCTTAAGCGAAATATCCGTTCTTCTCCAGTAAATAAACTTGAACGGTTGAAAAGTGTTCATTTTTAATAAAAATCATAAAAGAAAGGTCCATTGACAAACAAAAATGATAACAATAACTGCAGCACCTGGTGAAGTAGATTTCTTTGCATAGTTAGAACCTTTTTGCTCTTTTCAATGGTGGCATGAAGCGTATCCTCTGATTCATCACCACCTTCACCTTCTACAGAGCCCATAACCTTCACTCTCATAGGCTTATTCCTCATCAACTGCCGTCTGCTGCCACCGACTAATCCATTACACAATCCCACCACTGAATGCCCAGTTCCTGAACCATTTAAACCAGAATATTCAAGAGACATCCTCGGGCGAAACATGAAGAAGGAGAATCTGGGTCGTTGATAACTTTTAATGTGAAAAAGCACAGAGCTTTCTGTCTTGGTCTCTAAGACAAAAGGTAGGGAGCCTATAGAAGCCATAAGAGAGAATTCAACGATTTGGGTCTGAGAACTAGCAAGAGTTCATAGAGCAAACTAACAAACTTAGATGAATAACCGGGAAATGGAACAGACCGCGGTTAAGTAAACTGACAGACAAACGAACCCAACTGAGCCAGTTGAGGTTGAAGAAGACCCAAGTGAAAAATGATTGAGAATGTGAGCAGGAAATGAAGAAAGATCAATCAAGCACGAAAAAAGAAGAAAGGAGGAAAAGAGAAATTTTTCTGGATGGTCATTGAAATGGTCCCTACAGAACACAAGGCAAAATCATAGGGTTATGGCTCATGCGGTAGAAACTGGCTGAGAAATCAGGAACGGAAGTGTTCCATGATGGAGAGTTTTGGATGGTACTGTCAAGTGGCCACAATTCTCATCTACATTGTAATTCAGCCGGAAATTTGGAATCTTGGGCTTGGGCTCGGGATCTTTTGAGAAGGCCTACGATCCCACTAACCACGTTTACATTATATCTTTTTCAACAAATTTAAAACGTGTCAGTCGTCTAGATGGTGACCAAAGTAAGACATAGGTAGTTTGTCAACGTGTTCAGTTTTTGTTTTTTGTTTTTATTTTTTTATTAAAAAAAACTCAACAATTTATTTGGTAATTATTTTTTTAAATTTTTTTTTGAAAAAAAAAAAATAATAATTAGATTGTGACCAAAGTAATGTAAGCCTTTTGATTAGCTTTTTCTATTTGATTTTTCTGCTGCATGAATACGCTTATCATAGTATAGTGTCTTTTTTCATGGGTGCTAAAAAGCATGACTAGAGTCTGTTAATTTACCTTTCAAAGAAAAGTTTTTTTATTGTACAAACAGAAGTTAAAAGTAAACAAATATATTAGAAGAAAGGAGGCTTTTTCATTTTGAATACTAGTAGTATATTATAAGTTATAACAAACTTTCTCTAATGTCTTTATTTATAAGATTATATCTATTGACCCAAAAAGGGTCATCATTATTCACCACATAAAAAAAAAAAGGGTCATCATTAACTTTGAGAATACTGAAAACCTTGAGTCCTGATAACCTATATATATATATATATATATATATATATATATATATATATGTTGTTGAATTATTATATCTCATAATAATTAAACATTGAAAGTCATTATGTATTGAAAGAAAGTGAGTTACTGTTTTGGGGTTAGGTAAGACGTTGATAAATTTTCATTGGTAGGACTCACAATAATATTATCCGAAGAAAGTCACTTTATTTTCATTTAAGCCCGTTAGTTAAAATTCAACAATGATTTATTATTTATTTGCTAAGACATATAGAATACATATTCCACAGTAATAGCTTAGAATGGGAAGCAAGTTGATGTTATTGGAGAAATTAAAAGTGCGTAATTGATGCTTGTATTTCTTCTAAACTTCTCCCTCTAGTCTCCGGTACCAGCTTTGCAACGAAAGCAACAGTTAAACCGCACATACCCGATATTATGAAAAACGTTCCTGTTGTATAATAAATATACAGCAGATATATATTATTATCCAGGAACACCAAGAAATAGCAAGCAAAAAAAAAAAAAAAACCAAGTGTGAAAAAAGAAGTTATACCAGATGAGCTCCATTCCATCATAAATTTGAAGGTGTATGTAACCATCCAACCAAATAAATTGCTTATTACTGTTGCAAGGCTCCCAGCTGAACCCTTCACATTTATAGGGAATATCTGAAATAGTTATCAAATTTGCTATTTATTACATCATACCTTTGCTAATAACTTTTTGAATTAGGTATTAAAAAAAAAAAAGTAGTATACATAACCTCTGATATTATAACCCAGGGTAATCCTCCCATGCCCATTGAACTTGCTATACTGTATCCCTGAATTCATTGCCAGATATGTCAATATTTACACAAATACTTGTTTACAACTCACGTAAGAAAAACTAACCCAACTTCAAGTTTTGGTCACTGCTTTTTTCTCAACACTTGATGCTCAATTGCAGTACAATCTTTGTGCAGAAATCAATAAATAAGCAGACAAGTGTTGATAGTTAAAAAGTGTTCTAAACTCCCACGTTATTATCAACATAATTCGACCTAAATGGAGAAAAGAAGTGCATGTCTTAAATTCATATAGTATACTATTTTGTTCTGAGTTGTATTAATTAACCTGCAAAGCAATATACACCAACATGGGAGTCTGCTCCTTAAACAGGTAGAGGCCCTGGCGATAACAAACTGAATGGTTAAGAGTTGAAAATTTGAATGTAGACTAGAGGAAAACCCAACACAAATGGAGAAGTCAAAAAAATTTTGGGGATAGACCTGAAAGCAGAACAACAAGCCTACAAGAAAGCCACTCAAACACATTCCAGCTGCAATAATCTGCACATATGGGTGTACCTGACACTTTAATCATGCATCTACAGGACTTTCACAAACTTGAGACAGACTTTTAAATTTTTTCAATTCTAACCAGTAGAAGTAGTCGTCTTCCTAATTTATCAGTCAAGAGCACACCAAATGCAGCAGCAGGAATCTACATGTGAACATATACCCATTTGAGTTATGTAAGTAAAACTACTCTTTCATTGATGCAGTTATTACAAAACCAAATACCTGGATAACTGACATTGATATAGTCCCAATACTACTAGGAAAACCTGTCAAATTAGAGATTCAAATAGTGTGAATTTATTAATTTTTAACTCATATGAAACAACTCTAAGAAAGATTTTGATTACCAGCATCTATAAAAATAGAGCTTGAATAGAAAATAATTGCAGTCGACCCCACAAGTTGTGCCAGTATCACCAGCCCAACTCCAACCTTAACGAATTCAAATCATGTGTGGGAAAGGTCAGAAACAGAACTTTATTTTATTTAAATCATTAATCCATTTCTAGTTAAGGACCTAAGGTAGCTCACAGTAAGTGAATGAGCATATCTCCACTGAAACAAGTCAAAAATGCCTTTAGATTGCTGCAGAACAGTTTCTGTTAAACCCTGCCAAAAAAATTGGAGGAATTTTGAATCTTGTATCAAAAGATTATCTAAGCTAAACAAATAAGGATATTTCCAAGGAAAAAAAGAAACTTTCGAAAATATGAAAGTTACCATGATATCAGCCACTTCTTGAGAAATATCAGCATTCTTTCCCCTAAGAGACTGCAGAGCAGCTTCAAGCTCTTTGTATTTACCAATTTTTGCCTACAATAAATAAGGTTTCTGATAATCAATTGAACTTCATACAAAAACTCTTTGCCCAAATATGCAATTGGACATAGTTTTGAAGCTTTTTTCTTATTTTTATTTGGAGCGTTTTGGTCTTGGGGTCACTAGCATTCTCTGAAAGTAACGCTTATTCAAGGTTTCTTTTCTTTGTTGTCTCTATGAAAATTGTGTAATGAACTCACCAGCCATCTAGGAGACTCTGGAATGAAAAATAATCCAAAGCACTGTAGCAGAGATGGAATGGCACCTGAAACCAAAATCATTTGATAGAACAAGTCCATAATCTCCAATTTTCTGGGTCAGATTATTACAGGGCACGGGCACAGACAAACAGATTACCAATTACTGCCAAGGTGCGCCAGGTAACAGCATTTCCAAGGAAGTAAACTAGTGAAATGCCACAGGCAATCACCAACTGTTTAGTTGACAAAATATAGGAGTAGAATTAAAGAATCAGTTGATTATATTTTAATTACCTGTCCAAAACATAGAGATCAACTATACCTGACTAGCTGAAATAAATCTTCCTCGAAGATCTTTTGGTGTTACTTCAGCAATATATACAGCTATCTATGTAGGAACAAGATTTTGATTATTGTATATGCATGGTGTACAGAAGTAAACTGATATTGGTCTAGACCTCATTGCACCTACCGCATAGAAATTTACTGCGTTTGCAAACCCCAGAGACAGCCTACCAAAATTCAACCACCAAGCGTTCTGTGACATTGAATTGATTAATTCAGACGCAGCAGTGGAGAGAGAGAGAAAGGGGAAAAAGAGCATTTACTTGGTGTGTTGGCACTTGAAATTTAATAATTTATGTGAATGTCAAACATATTACTTCTTGTGCAGCTTGTAAAACTTAGTGGAATATTGTAGGATAAAATTGGACTATGTGTGGAAGAAAGACCATACCTTTGCAAATGCTATTGAAAACCACCCAACAATATTGAAAATTCCAGACAACCACATTGCCTGCCTCAAAATATATATGATATATATCAACAGGAACAAAAAAAGACACAAATTTATATTAGTTAATTCAAAGTTATGCATTATAAATTAGTAGTAGAACAAAGGGCAACCGAACTTACACCTTTGCGACCTATGAGATCCATTACCCTTCCGTTTACAAGTCCACCTACCAGTCCTCCAATTGTCAGTATTGAACCGAAACCTGAGTACTGCACAATGCACATTCCATATTCAAGAGGATCAGTCAAAAGCAGGGAGAGGTGATTTTTTGATATAATTAACGAAATCTAACAACTAGCTAGTTACTTACAGCTGCAAGAGAAAGCTCCATGTCTTCCATAATTCCAGATTCAGCGGGTGACGAATATCCCATCTGCATTAACATAATTACTATTCGTTAATAAATAACACCGCCTTTACAACCTATGCTACTGGCTTTGGCAGTAACAATATATGATCATTAAACTTGTAAATAGGAGCAATATATATGTGGTATTATTTAGTAAAAAATTGAGATTAAATGACACCATTAAAATCACTGAGACTAATTAAATCACTAATAATCACATAAGAGTAATATGGCAAGCAGTTTCTCTCAATTAGTATAATTAAAAACAACAAAGCCTAATTCTTGTAAGATCTCATAAATTAAGGAAACGTTAAGTGTTTGAGAAAGTTATAATATTTTCAATACCGTGAATAATTACAATACAAAAATATGCAATGGTCACTTCAATCAGAGATTATGTTACATACTTTCAAGGAGCTGAGTGTCATGAGTAAGTAAATGCACGATAAGGGCCACGAAAATACACTGTGATGGTTAGTGCTTACAATGAAGCCGGAGCCGAGAGAACCGAAGAGGGCGACCATTGTGCTCAGGACAGTAACAATTGTTGCTTGGAACCCCTTACCAGTCTTGAACTTTGCTTCTTGAAGCACAGACGTTGTAAGTAGCCCTTCTTCCATGCTTAAGTTCCCTCTTAAAGTATTTTACGCGCGTTTTATTGAGAAAAAAACAGTGAAGAATGACGAAGAAGATTGAATGCTGACAGAGGAGAAAGAGAGAAAGCGATGCCATTTGGAAATTAATCAGACAGAGACTTCTCTGATGAGAGTAGCTTTGAAATTAAACTTACGGGGCCTCCACCACTCCACAGAATCAGAGAAAATGACAGTCAATTACTACTTTCACATGCTTGGTTTTTGGGTGTTGAAAAATATTAGTAATAAACTCAAATCAACCAACCCTTTACTTTGCAGTCACCCATTAATGGAAAAACAAGTACGACATGTTTGCATTTAAAGCCCTTTGATATTTCCGTATTTTTTTTTTTCTAAGTATTGATATTAAAATTTATGCCCACATTTTCTGGGTTATGCTTTGTAAAATTGGATCTATAACATTTAGAAGTCAGATGTGTACTGATTTTTAGTACTACAAACTGAGATTTCTTCTTATCCCAAACCCATGAAACACAAATTAATGGCAGTATGATTTCTTACAGAGTATGTAATTTTGGTCTGTATATAATGGAAAATTTAATCCATAAACTAGAGAATTTAGAGTGTGCTATTGATGCTTTTTATCTCTTCTAAAGTGAAGTTTGTTGAATTTACCAAAAAAAAAAAAAAAAGAGTAAATTTAGTCCATCTCTGGTACTACCTTTGCAGCACAAAAAAAAAAAAAAAAGAACAAAAAGGGAAAAAAAAAGCCTACATATATATATAGAGGGAGAGAAAGAGAGACTATCAACATTTCTCATTCCCTGCCCTTGTAGGCTACTTTGGTCTTATAATTGTTTAATTTTTTTAATGGGTGGTGGATGAGTGATTATGCGTTGGTAGTGAGATATGAACTAAATGTTTTAGTATTTTGAGGCTATGATACCATATCAAATTACCATTTTTTCCATGGTAATCCTTCTTTGATAATAATTTTTTTTTTTGATAATAATTTCCATGGTAATCCTGCTATGCCTGATGGATGTAAACAAGCTACACAACCCCCGAATTAAATCTGCACAATTGATGCTTGTATTTCTTCTAAAGTTCTGCCTTTAGTCTCCGGTACAAGCTTTGCAACGAAAACAACAGTCAAACCGCAGATACCAGAGAAAATAAAAAACGTTCCTGTTGTATGATTATAGTAGATATATTATTATCCAGGAAGATCAAGAAACAGTAAGCAAAAAAAAAAAAAACAAGTGGGAAATTAAAATGTTATACCAGATGAGCTCCATTCCATCATGAATTTGAAGGTGTATGTAACCATCCAAGAAAATGAATTGCTTATTATGGTTGTGAGGCTCCCAGCAGATCCCTTGACATTTATAGGGAATATCTGAAATAGAAAATACATCCAAACAAGTTAATTTGTTATTTCTTAAATCATAACTATGCAAATAAGTTTTAGAATTAGGTATTTCAAAAAAAAAAAAAAAATGTATACATAACCTCTGATATTATAACCCAGGGTAATCCTGCCATGCCCATTGTCTCTGCTACAAAGTATACCTGAATTCATTACCAAATATGCCAATATTATACACAAGTTGTTTATAACTATCATGTAAAAAATGTCTTGTAATAAGTTTAATGGACATGAACCCAACTTCAAGTTTTGGGTACCTCTCCCAAGTGGGATATGTAATTCATAATTTTTCTCAACACTTCATGCTCTAATTAAAGGACAAACAAATTGCAATACAATCTTTGTGTAGAAATCATCTAAATAAGCAGAGAGGTTCAGATAGTTAAAAGTGTTTTAAACTCCCATGTTATTATCAACAGAATTCGACATCATCCAGAAATGAAGTGCATTTCTTTAGTTAAAATAGTATAGTATTTTGATCTGAGTTGTATTAATTTACCAGTAAGGCAATATACACCAACGTGGGAGTGAGCTCCTTAAACAGGTGGAGGCCCTGCCCATAACAAAATGAAGTATTAGCATTGAAAATTTGTGTGTAGACTAGAGGAAAACCCACCACAAATGGAGAAGTCAAAAAGATCTTGGGAACAGACCTGAAAGCAGAACAAGCAGCCTACAAGAAAGCCACTCAAACACATTACAGCTACAGAAATCTGCATATATTGGTATACCTGACACTTTAATCATGCATCTACAGGAATGTCACAACTTGAGACAAAATTTTAAATTTTTGCAATTCTAACCAGTAGAAGTGGTCGTCTTCCTGATTTATCAGTCAAGAGCATACTCAGCGTAACAACAGGAATCTACATTTGAATGTGCACATTTGAGTTATGTATGTAAAATAATCTTTCGTTCGATGCAGTTATTACAAAACCCAAATACCTGAATAATTGACATTGATATAGTCCCAATACTAGTGGAAAAACCTGTCAAATTAGAGATTCAAATTGTGTGTATTTATTAATTTGAACTTGCGTGAAACACTAAGAAAGATGTTGATTACCAGCATCCATGAAAATAGAGCTTGAATAGAAAATAATTGCACTCGCCCCCACAAGTTGTTGCAGTATCACCAGCCCAACTCCAACCTTAACCAATTCAAATCATGCATGGGAAAGGTCAGAAACAGAACTATATTTTATTTAAAATCACTAATCCATTTCTAGTTAAGGACCTAAGGTAGCTCACAGTGAGTGAATGAGCATATCTCCACTGGAACAGGTCAAAAATGCTTTCAGATTGCTGCAACAACGTTTCTGTAATATCCTGAAAAAAAATTGGAGCAACTTTTATTCTTATGCATCTAAAAATGATCTAATCTCGACAAATAAAAATATTGCCAAGAACAAAAGGATCCTTTGGTACTCATTTTATATATAAGAAGGCGAACAGGAAAGTTACTATGATATCAGCCACTTCTTGAGAAATATCAGCATTCTTTCCCCTAAGAGACTGCATAGAAGCTTCAAGCTCTTTGTATTTACCAATTTTTGCCTACAATGAATTAAGTTTTTGATAATCAACTGAATTCATATTGGAATTTTCCTTCATTACCATTCTCTGAAAGTAACACTAATTCAAGGTTAATTTATTTTCTTTGTTGTCTCCATGAAAATGTATATTGAACTAACCAGCCATCTAGGAGACTCTGGAATGAAAAATAATCCAAAGCATTGTAGCAGAGATGGAATGGCACCTGAAACCAAAATCACTTGGTAGAAAAATTCCATAATTTCCATTATTCTGGGTAAGATTATTACAGGGTACAAACAAACAGACTACCAATTACTGCCAAGGTGCGCCAGGTAACAACATTTCCAAGGAAGTAAACTAGAGAAATGCCGCAAGCAGTCACCAACTGTTTAGTTGACAAAATATAGGATTGGAATTAAAGAATCAATTGATTATATTTTAATACCTGTCCAAAACATAGAGACCAAACTATACCTGAGTTGCTGAAGTAAATCTTCCTCGAAGATCTTTTGGTGTTATTTCAGCAATATATACAGTTACCTATGTAGGAACCAGAATTTGATTATTGTTTATGCATGGTGTACAGAAGTAAACTGATGGTCAAGACCTCATTGCACATACTGTGTAGAAATTTAATGCGCATGCAAACCCCATTGACAGCCTTCCAAAATCCAACCACCAAGCATTCTGTGAACAAACATTGATTCTTGAATTGAGTAATTCAGACGAAGAAATGAAGAGAGAGATAAAGGGGGCAAAAACATTTACTTTTTTTTTTTTTGATGAATAAAAACTTGCATTAAGCACAAAAAGCTCTGAGCAAACGGAGATTACACAAAACAGGACCTACAGTTGAAGTTTGAAAGAAGTAAAGAGCTCAAACTAGTAGGAAAATCAGCATCATTAGAACTGTTAAACAAAAGAGGTTTATTAGACTGAAGAGAAAATTTTGCAGCTGGATCAGCAAGTTTGTTAGAGGTGCGAGCATTCCATTGCAACATCCGTCCTGGAATTTTAAAAAAATTCTGACACTTGATTATGAGATATCTAGCATCCCATCCTTGAGGGTCCTCCATTGAAACAATTTCTCTAACAGCACTTGCATCATCGGTGCTCCAGACCATATGCCTCCAAGAAAACCGATTAAAAACCGTACAAAACCAATCAATAGCAGATAGTTCAGCAACATGAGCAGAAGGACAATTGATAAGTTTTGACTCCAAATAAACTAACTGTCCAAGAGAATCTCTAACCACACAAGCAATAGCAGCCATACCATTCACAAAAGCAGCATCTGTATTAATTTTTAACCAACCTTCCGTAGGAGGAGTCCAGCCCTCAGCCACATTAACAGTGTCTTCCAAAATGGCAGGACAGAAAGGACTTGAGAAGTCTTCTACTGATCTGTTAAAATCAGCTATAGCCTCCAGAATCCCTTTTCTATTCGAATGAGTCTTCTCATTACTTAAACACCATATCGAATAAAACAAAGTACTAAAAAAAAAAACGAACTCTTTCTCCATCCCACTGGGAATCACATTAGAAGGGGGATTCACACACATCTGTATCATCTCTACCATATTATTGAAATTCCAATCATCAAGTAAGCAACCCCACTTACTTCCATAGGCAATAGCACGACTAACAGGACAAAGCAAAAACAAATGCCAGATTGATTCTTCCTCTGCTGCACAGAGGCCACAAACAGCATCCCCTTTCCAATCTCTGAAGCAATAACTTGTGATGTGGGAATTACATTAGCCAGTAAACGCCAGATAGCAAAACATTTACTTGGTGTGAATAAGTGTTGGCACTTGAAATTCAATGATTTTTTGTGAATGTTAAACATATTACTTGTTGTGCAGCTTGTTGAGAAAAATATGTAGGATAAATTGGACAACAACTATTGTGGGTAAGAAAGAGAATACCTTTGCAAATGCTATCGAAAACCACCCCACAATATTGAAAATTCCAGACAACCACAATGCCTGCCTCAAAATATATATGATATATATATACATATATATAACCCACATTTTATTAGTTAATTTCAAAATTACACGTTATAAATTAGTAGCAGAATAAAGGGCAATGCGAAAGCTTACACGTTTGCGACCTATGAGATCCATTAGCCATCCGTTTACAAGTCCACCGGCCAGTCCTCCAATTGTCGCTATTGAACCAAAAAATGAGTACTGCACATTCCAAATTCAAGAGGGTCAGTCAAAGGCAGGGAGAGGTAACTTTTTGATATAACAAAAAAGCTAACGACTAACTAGTTGGTACTTACATCTGCAATAGAAAGCTCCAAGTCTTCCATAATTCCAGATTCAGCAGGTGAGGAATATCCCTTCTGCATTAACATGATGACTGCGTGAATAATCATCATTTGCTTGTATTCTTCATTTTTATTTTTCCAATTAGCATTAATGATTTTATTCTTTTTCTATACTTTCCATTTTACCATATTTTACTCTTTTTATTTCATTGCTTTTCCTTTATTTTTCTTTATAAATATAGTGATTTATTTCATATTCACATTTAATTTCAATTAAGAGTACACAGAGAAATCCAAAGAATATTAATTAGAATTTATATACAGAGTGAGTTTTAACTATGTGGAGAGTCCAATTAACTTTTTATTTTATTTTAAAATTTAAAAAGACCATTGTACTCCTACATTATAGGATTATTTTTAAAATAAAGAATTTAAGTGATATATAAAGTTTTTAGAGATGCTTTTAGAAGTGATAACAGTATAATTTTACAAAAATTTGTTATTTAATTTAGTTTGTAGAATAGAATGGAAAATTTTTCTTTTAAAGAAAAGTGTTCAACCTTTAATTTTATTTAGAAAAGTGTTTTTAATTTAATTTTTAGTTTGCAAAGTGTTCCCCGCTTTTTTTAATGAGATAAATAGATTTTCTACTTTTTCAGTCCAAAAGAAGGAAAAAAACTCTGATACTCCGAGAGTTGGTACTCTCGCCCCGTTGAGATGGAAAAAAACTCTGATACTCCCAGAGTACCAACTCTTGCCCCGTTGAGATCACGCTATGTAATATTTTATTAACATTTATGTTTATGTGGCATAATCTCAACGGGGTAGGAGTTGGTACTCTAGGAGTACCAGAGTTTTTTTTATTGAAATGATGCCACATAATCATAAATATTAATAAAATATTACGTGACATTATCTCAACAGAGCAGGAATATTAACTCCTGGAATACTAGAGTTTTTTTTCCAAAAGAAGAATAAAAAGACATGAGTGTTTAAGGTGGGCTAATTATGGGCTTGGGGGCTTATTATGGGAGAAAAGATAGGGCCACAATATTTTTATTTTATTATATTATGTAGTATAATAGAATTGTTATGATATGCTATTTTTTTAGTTTGTTAGATTACAACAAATTTTAATATATAAGAGGGAAGGGCGTGACTGGAACTTACAATTTCAAAGGTATAGATGTGAGGAATATATATTAGACGAACCTTAATCATCGTTCTAGCTACTGTTATTATCACCATATATATGGACGTCTAGCATGTCTAAATTGAGAAGCTTGCAAATGCCACATATAATATTGTATTTCTATAGAGTTTATTTACATCCATGCATGAAACTGAGCTTCCCTTATTTGTCCATCATTTGTTCCCACTTGCATTAAGCCATACACAAGCATAATTCACAACAAGTATCCAGAATTATAGATTTTGGAACCCCAAAAAAATTAAAAAAGAAATCAAGAAGGTGGAAACAGGGTACTGGTGGATGTCCTCACTACCTTTCCATCAATGAAGTGGAAGTTGTCAAGCTTTTGTTGACACCATTTGAGTTGGGAGGAGGAAACCATGGCCATTTGGAGCACCCTTGAAACCAGCTTCATGTCTATCATTGTGAATAACATCTCTGTCCTTTGGGATTCGTCCACTGGCTTTATTGCTCTCTTTATCAAACACTTCTTCTTCCCTTGTAAATCTTTCATCCCTGTTTTTTTCTAAATTCAGAAAACAAGCAAACCAACCAGCAGTTTCAATCAGTACTTTTTCATGATTTCTTACAATTTTAGTTTAGTGTTTAATGCTTCAAATTTACCTTTTGGAGTTTGTTGGTGAGATCAGCTAGGAGCTCCAAATCTCTTGGATCTTCCACAGGTGGATTGCTCCACAAGGGACTACTAAATTTCCACCAAGACTTCTTGCTGTCTGTTTTCACAAACATCCAATAAGCTTGCATGCATTCTTCTATGGTCTCCAACATTTGTTTTACATTTATTCTTTCTTCCTTCATTTCACCTTTATCCTCCTCCAGAAACACTTCAATTAGAAGACATAGATGAGAAGACATTAATGTAGGACAAGAAATAAAATATAAAAATGATTTCAGGGTTTCAATAGTCAAGAAGAAAATTGATCCAGTCATGCTCTCAGCAAGATGACAATGCAAGCTTTTATTGGAAATGTAAGCATATGAGCTAAAGGGAATATAATAAGGTTTCCAGATTTGTAAAATTTAAACAGAATAAGGGATGAAAAATTATTGCTCAAGATCGTAACCCATGACGACATAGACACCTTTCTGACGTTGAGGATAGTTTTACCTGAAATCTCTGGAACCTGGAGAAGACACTTGAGAGAAAACCTCCTTTGGACATAATTCCATACCCTTTTTCCTTCAGGCTGTTCATCCTCCATGAATCTTTCTAACAGCACTTGAAACTTCTGGAACTCAGTTGCTCCATTCTTGTCAAATATGTTGGTTTCAGAGCTAGAGCATTCAAGAGCCTTGACCTTTCTGTATTGATGATGAAGGGCTTCCCAAGATAAGCATGATTGAGCCACATAAACCATTTCAAAGTCACTCTCCAAACTCCTCAAGAGCCTCCTTTTGTCCTTTTTGCTCCATGAGATATACGGCACAATTGAATTCGGAGGCTCACTGTTCTCCATCAAACTAGGACCTCCCAACTGCTTGTTTAGGATTGCACCTGCAATAGCAAAGTCGAATTCAATAAGAAACTAATCAAGAGTAGTATTATCATATTCTTTAAGTACTTAGTTTTGATTCCAATTAAGCTGCACTAGTTAAGATTTTCTTTGTGGGATTTTGCTTTGTGCGTCTATCATACAAATCATGCCAATAAAGACCCACTTGTTCCACAAGTTCTGTCATAATTGAGCATGTCAAACCATCTCATTCTTTCAGTGTACTTCTTGTAAAATGCATCCGAGCCTTCCTTATGATCTTGTGCAGCATCCACTTCCCTTTCCATGATTTGTAAAGCAGTTGAGGTGCAGACTGATGGCACAAACTCATCCACGTATGTACCTTCGTCTTGTGAATTGGAGCTACAAGCAGGTAGACACTGAATTGAATTTTCATTTTCATATTCTGTGGAAGAGTTGGAATCACAAAGCAAGTACTCCTTCTCACTCGTATCTTCATCATCGACATTAGACGTAGGTCCTTCCATATTTTCACCCTCCTCATGGGGAGCTGAATAATTTTCATTTTCATATTCTGTGGAAGAGTTGGAATCACAAAGCAAGTACTCCTTCTCACTCGTATCTTCATCATCGACATTAGACGTAGGTCCTTCCATATTTTCACCCTCCTCATGGGGAGCTGAATCCTCTGCACAATCTTTCTCTTCTTCAAATACATCATGCTGAATAGCAAGTGTTACAGTCTTGCAAAGCGATACGCTTGACATGATGACATGAGAACCAACAATCCGATTGTAGTTACATATCTGCAGGCTCTCAGATTTCTCAACTTCTGGTATATATTCATCTTCTCTCAATCTAGTACTGAGTGAGAAGAAATTCAAGAAACAGATGAACCAATTTCTACATATTCCAAAAATATAAGAACCAAAGAAAAAAATGATTCTTAGAGGATATAAAGTTACAAATAAAAGACAATCCTTTATCAATTTGAGCCAGAGAAAGACTTGGCAAGCAAAAAGAATAAGGGGATGGATAAAGAAGCTCAAACAAAACCACTTCCGAAATCCATCTGGGATGATGACTGCTTCAATAATAAACCAGCAGGATGATAACAAAGCCATTCTCAGACTCACTCCTTCATGACTTGTGCCAAAAAGGTCTAGTCTGTTAGAGACGGTGAAGTTCTCAGCTTAGTAGCGTATATGAGCTTGAGAGGCTGTCAAAGAAAGATATGAATTGGATTCTTACTTTCTAAACACCTTAAACAAGTTACTAATTCTTGTTAGCAAGTCACAACGAAATTTCTCACTTTCTTCTCAAGTCAGACAAAACAACATTTTCTCAGAATGTACGTTGTGCACCCCTTGACGGACACTTTTAGTCAATGTCCCAACAAATATATTACTTGGTTGCTACTTTGATCTTATCTGAAAACAATTCTCTAGCAGATAAGAAAATCACCCTCTCTTCTCAAGTCCCTCATTTACCCTTTAATTATTGACAAGTGATAATGATATATATATAACAACCTTGGCAGCTCCAAGATTGCCACAAAGACGTGATTAAATTTTGAAAGAAAAAAAAAATAAAAAGAATTAATATAACAAATTCTTTGAAAAGGGCTGCTGGAGGAGTGTTAGGACAGCAAGGTATGGACTTTAAAGTTTGAGCAGATTGGCCTTTGTTGTCCTTAATAGATATCAATGGGAGAGAATTGAAAGTATAACTGTCTCAGAGACATTACAACAAATATAAATATAACATTATCATAATGAAGGTAAAACCACCTTGCACACGGGTATGGAAATAGGAGGGCAATAGGGACCTGTTTGGTCTTACCTCACAAAACTTCATAATTAAGACGATAATCATCAAACTCAGTCAATGGCTTTCACAAGTAATCTACCTAATCTAATCATCACTTTCTCTCTTTCATGGAAACCAACTACTCTGAATAAACCTTTAGACTCTTAATGACAACCGTATTAATACCTCCTGAGTCCTGAAGATTCAGTGACAAAACTTATATAATAAACCTTTTGACCTTTCAATGAGAACAAGCAGAAAAACTATCTCTAATATATACTGTCTTATCTATTTGATTTGTCCTGTATAGGACTTCAAAAGAGTACTGGGTTTCCCAGAAGATCTCATGGGTTGAAAAGTGTCACCTTAGATTCTGGTGCTAACGGTCCAGAAACCTTGTCAATTTTTATACCTTCAAAGATATACTAGGAAACTATGCTGTTATATGGATGGATTTATATACTTATGAAAGCCCATGATGAAAATATTGTTGCAATTATATCTTAACTAAAAGCTTTTTTTTTTTTGAAATTAATTAAATGGTAATTTTTTTATTTTATCTTTTTCATCTTTAAATATCAGTTTGTATGGTTCGGTCAAATTTAATATGATTACAACCTGAATCATATGGTTCAACTTCACGAGAAGAGAACCAAAACAAAATAAAAAATAAAATGGTTCATAGTCCGGATTGGATGGGTGAGTACAGATTTTGGGCCAATAAAACAGAAAAAAGCTAAGCCCAAGTTATTAACTGGACTGGATCCATTGTCATTCACGAAGCCATAATGAATCAAGATAAGAAAAGGGCTCTTGCAAAACGGCGGCGTTCGTGAATCGCTGTCGTTGGCGTCGGCGGCAATGGTGCATGTTAGTTGCTAAGTATCATTAAGAATGTAAGAATGAATACGAATTATTCTGCTTAGAACCTTAATAAAAACAGAATTAAATGAAAAAAAAAAAAACACCCAAAATCCAACCGCCAACTGGCGCAATCTTCGAGTAGCAAAAGTTGGAAGCAGCAACGAACAAAGAAAGAAATAAAGGAACCAACCAAACGACAAACACACTTGACAATTGCATATGTACTCTTTGGTTTCCACGAACCGCATTCTTTCTTTTTCTCTGTAGCCATCAACTGGTTGGTCATCGTCGTTTAGCACATTTTCTTTAACAACATTTCTGGTGCGTCTTTCCTCCATTTTTTTGAGTCCTTTTCAATTGCTTGCTTTAGGCTGAAGCTTGTTGGTCTTACTTCCTTGTCTAGCTAAACCCCACAGTTATCAGTTTTCTTCATGGTTTTTGTTTTGAGAATGTTAAGAGAACTTAGATACCCAATATTAATGTTAATTCTAATATTTGATATGCATGAATTTTAAAATACAGGTTTTTGCAATGGGTATGATCGATTGTTTTTTGGTCTGCATATTTCTGGGTGAAATCATATATTGTGAGTACATGTTTGTAAATTAGCTGGTAATTATAAGAGAATACCCTGCCATGTTTTGGTTGGATATATTTAGGACTACATTGTTTTGAAGCAAATATTTCACATTTCGAAGATTTGGCATGACTAGAATAGGATCTTGGAGTGTCAAAAGGCTTATAGTCTGAGTTTGTGGGTTAATAACTAACTTGTAGTAATTGGACCTCAAACCCTTGATGTAAAAGATGGTTATGGGGAAATTGAAGAAACGGTGTGGAGGTATTTCAGCTGTGTCCTTATTTATGCTGCTAGTACTGAGGTGTGGCATTTTGAGAAACACTACTAGAAAGAGGTCATTACCAAGTCCTCCTATATTGTTCAGTCCAACTAGTCCTCTTCAAAGCATACAGAAAAAAACAACTAGCCCTCTTCAAAGCAAAGAGAATATTACAAGTACTCCTCTTAAAATCAAAGAGAAAAATACAACTACTCCTTTTGAGTTGATTCATGATGGGGCAACACCTTCTCTTCCGAGTTCAGAAGCTGCCAATCAAGTTCTTGCTGCTGAAAAATTAGATTCTAGCCACTTTTTCCCAAGGAACTTATCCATTGAAGTTCAGAATTCTTTACTGACTTGGAATCATATGAAATACTTAGATAGCTATTCACAGAGCTTACCATTCACAATTCATGCTATTAGAGAAGGTCGAGTTGCATGGAAAAATCTTGTGGGGTTCTTTGGGAAGGAAAGGAATGGTGATGCAAATAACAATTCAATTCACAAAGTGAAGGAGAAGCAATGTCCTTTTTTTTATCAAGAAGATGAACGCCACAGAATTTGGATATAGTGGTTATGGAGGTCAAAGATTACAATTTCCATGTGGCCTAATTCAGGGTACAGCAATCACCATTGTTGGCATTCCAAATGGTGGCTTTCAAATTGACTTAATGGGGGAAACACTTTCTGGGGAGAGGGATCCGCTCATTATTTTGCATTACAATGTAAGACTACAAGATGACAAAAAGACTAAGGATCCTGTTATTGTCCAGAACACATGGACGGAGGCTCATGGTTGGGGTGAAGAGTCGCGGTGCCTCTCTCCAGTTCGTACAAGTAACATGAAAGGTACACATATAATCATTCTGCTTTCTATCTTTGTTTCATGAGCTACTAGTTTGTTCCTTAAGGCTTATTGTAATTTGATTACTTTTGGGTTGTTTCGTTTTGTAGTAAAGTTTGGATTGAATTTTGAGAACCATGCTTTGATTACTTCATCTATTACTATCTCCTATTTTGCATGATAAACAGTGGATGAACTAATCCAGTGCAATGAGATGGTGGATAATTATGAGAGCCAAAAGTTTGAGGCTACTCAAACTTTGAATGTTTCAAGAAGTTTATCGGTGACAGGGAATAAAATTAGGTCCAGACAACATTTTCCATTCAAGCAAGGGACTCTCTCAGTCATGACACTTAGAGTAGGAGAAGAAGGGATTCAGATGACAGTAGATGGAAGGCATACAACATCCTTTGCTTACCGTCAAGTAATCAACTCTCTCTGTGTCTCCTTTCTGTCTCTCTGTCTGTCTCTCATTTGCTTGCACCTTGACCTGTGATATTTCAGAGTTTAGAGCCATGGCTTGTTAGTGAAGTGAGGATTTCGGGAGACATGAACCTAATTTCTTTCCTGGCCAGTGGCTTGCCTACATCAGAAAATTCGGAAGAAGCACTGAGATCAGCTCCACTCTCACCTCACGAGTCATTGGATCTCTTCATTGGTATTTTCTCCACTGCAAACAATTTCAAGCACAGGATGGCTGTTCGAAGGACATGGATACAGTATAAGATGGTGAGGACTGGAGCAGTTGCAGTGCGCTTCTTCGTTGGTCTAGTGAGTACCATTTGTACTATCCAATGATTATGCTTTAACTTGTCATACTGGCTTATATAGTTTCCTGAAATGAATCAGTAATATTCATTAAAAAGTACTAATTGGTTGTAAATAACTTCAGCATAGAAAGCAGATGGTGAATGAAGAAACTCTGGAATGAGGTTGAGACGTATGGAGACATCCAGCTGATGCCTTTCATTGACTACTATAATCTTATAACCTTGAAGACTCTTGCAATCTATATATTTGGGGTAGGTTGTCACTTCTTCTTCTGTGCTACGAAAACTATGTAGTACCCTTTGCTTATATGTTCTTTCTGACAGACACAGGTAGTTTCAGCTAGGTATGTCATGAAGACAGATGATGATGCTTTTGTTCGTGTGGATGAAGTTGTAGCTTCTTTAAATTGGAACATGACGACTCATGGCTTGATATATGGCCTGATTAACGATAACTCCAATCCCAATAGAAATCCTTTCAGTAATTGGTATATCAGCCATGAGGTAATTACTTTACTCCCTTTGCTGCAACTTTGGCTTTCTGGATTTGAATGTTATAGTATATTACTGAACTTCACAAACACTACATAAATGTCGAACCTTGTCTTGCGTTGGTGAAAACTCGAGTACTAAAAATTCTCACTCAAATAAGACAAAAAATAAGCTGCTCTATTAACATCCATCATCACTGAAACAAAAATGGTTAGTCTCTTAGTGACTTTCCTTTGTATGTTTCAATAGGAATGGCGAGAAGAGACATACCCATCTTGGGCACATGGCCCTGGTTATGTTGTATCACATGACATAGCAAAGTCAATTTACAAGAGGCACAAACAAGGTCGTTTAAAGGTTTGCAATCATTCATGTGTCCCATTTTATGTCCTGCATATGCTTGTGCTACATACATCTTATCTTCACACAAGCTCATCAAAGTCTTGTTTGCAGATGTTCAAGCTGGAGGATGTTGCAATGGGCATCTGGATAGAAGAGCTGAAGAACGAGGGTTCAAATATTACTTACAGAATGGAAAGAAGGGTTTATCATGAAGGTTGTAACAATGGTTATGTGGTTGCACATTATCAAAGCCCTCGGGAAATGCTTTGCCTATGGCAAATTTTGAAAGCAGAAAATAAGGCAAGATGCTGTGGAAATCGTTAAGCAGGTAGGCGCATGTGCTTCTTTGGGATCTCACTATGAAATTTGACATGGTACAGGCTGTAGCAGAGCAAGAAATACATGCTATACTACTCTTGTGGCATTTAAAGGACAAATACATGCATACAAACACGTACAGATTTCTAGTTCGAAATGTTCTCAGGGAATGTACAACCTTAATTAGTTTTGTCTGAGACAGGGTGAGAAAGAGAAGGGATGCGCTGCGGCAGTACTCTGTTTGTTAATGTAATCCATTTATATTGAATGCTATTCCTGTTTAATAGGTGCTAAAATCCTAATATTCCTCTAAGATATACATTGGTGAAACACTACTATATTAGAAAGTCGTAAAACAATCATACGCATTGAAAATTGAGTTCTACAATCAAATTGACATTAATTATAGATCGTAATCAAATTTGTTAATCAAAAAAATAAAAGATGTACTAAATAGATCAATGTTTAAACTGATAATATATTTAAACAAATTAGTAATAAGACGATTAATCCATGGCATCCTCACTGCTATATAAATGCAAAGACAGACGGAAACACATCGGCATAGCACCACTATTCACGTAGCCATGCATCCAATCCCATAGCGAGTGTTAGGAAACACAAGAAACAGACCACTGCATACAATCCCCACCATCAACGGAAAGCTCTCCATCACTTCATCCATGTCCTTCTGGTGACCCGGGAACAAACAATCCGTAACCCGGTGATCCGAAAACGCTATGGCCACGAACACCATCACCGACATTATTGCATGCACAAAGTCCGTCAAGCCCAGCCTAAATCACTCGTCGTTAGGGACATCCACTTTGAGGCCTGGCTTGAACAATACCAAACCATTTGGACTGACGAAACCGTAGTAGACTTTGCCGTCAGGACCCCGGAAACTGTCAGTGAAGTGGAAGAAGAAGCAAGAGAGAGAGCAGAGGCCCAGAAGGACGTGAATCATCAAGGAAGTGACTGGGGAGCAGTTGCCATTGCGGTAGATAGAAGGCAGGACCATTTCGAAAGTGAGGAGTGTGCCTGTGGGGAGGAAGTTTACGAGCATCGACGTTTTTGATAGGGTTTTCTGGACACCCTTTGCGACTGCTCGCCCTTTCCGACCGGGTTCTAGAGCCGATGAGTACTGCTGAGGATGATCATGATCGTGATCAGGATTGGGGTATGGTGCGGTAATGGCGGTCTCCTGTGGGGCTGCGTTGTAGATTTTAATTCCAACTCCTTCGGGACGTTGATCCATAATATGCTTGGTAAGAAAGGCATGCAGAGGGAGTTCGTACCAGTGCGTATTTGAAAGTTGAACTCGGAATGCTTTCGAAGGTTCATATATACAGAGGAATTCTTCACAATTTAAATTTGAAGTTTAGGTAGTTATTGACAGTTACTGATTTATAAACCGTTTCACTAACATTATACGTAATTGCATGTAGTTTTAACTGCATGTTATATACTATTATGGAGAATTTACGTACTCAAATGAAAAAATGGAAATGAAGATTTCCTAATAATAATAATAATAAAGAACAAAAATAAAATAAAATAAAAAGGTTTAGTTTAGATTATTATTCTTCATGGATGTGGAACATATAAGAGAAATTTATTCGTTGTATACAACTTGAACTAATGTGATACTTCTCTCTGCTCGTTAATATATTTTCAGTTTGGAATAAAAATTCTTTGGTCCTTTTTTATAAAAGAAAATTCTTTGTTCTTTTAAGAACATTTTCAAAAGTTGTTAGATTTTAATCCTTAAGTTAAAAAGACCTTTTTGCACTTAAAAGAACCTCAAATGATTCATGGACCGCAAAATGGTAACATAAGGGGGCATTGGTTTTGGATACGGTCTGTAATATACCACTTTATTTCATACAAGTGTGTGGTTGATAGAGAGAGCTATCTCCAAATGGTTATCAACGTCAATCACGATTCAAGCATATAACCCACAAACAGACCGTACCACTCTAGATCCTTCAGGAATCAAATGGAAAGTAGCAAGACAATTATCAACTCAAAAAGAGCCAAATTGAAGTGCTGGAAACCCCCTTTGTCTTCCATATTTAAACAACACCATCATTCCCTCCTAAATCAGTTTTGAGTGACACTCTCCACAGCCAACACTAAATCATTCGCAACATCAAAGCTTCGACCATCAAAACTAGACGATCAATCTTACATAGGAAATGTCACGTGCCCTTTCTCTGTCTATTTCCCTCCCTCCAATCTGCAAATCCCAAGACCCTTCAAGGGATACCTTCCCACCAAAGACAACTAGCAGAGAAAACCCATGTCACAAAAATCCCTCATACATCAAATTTAGCCGGAGGAGTTTACTAAACTCTACTGCTCTAGGCTTTGTAGGGGGAGGGCTCTCTGTTTCTCGGTCAGCAAGAGCTGAACCAGAGAGCCCAGTTGCATCAACTTCAAATAGAGTGACTTACTCAAGATTCTTGCAATACTTAGATGAAGGTGCGGTGAAGAAGGTAGACCTGTTTGAGAATGGAACCGTTGCGATCGCCGAGATCTTCAATCCTACATTGGAGAAGATACAAAGGGTCAAAGTTCAGCTACCTGGGTTGCCACAAGGATTGCTGAGGAAAATGGAGGAACGAAATGTAGATTTTGCTGTTTATCCAATGGATGTAAACTGGTGGCCTGCCATACTGGACTTGTTAGGAAACTTAGCTTTTCCATTGATATTGCTTGGCGCATTACTGCTAAGGACTTCATCATCAAACTTACCATTTGGACTCGGAAAGTACGTATTTAATTAAGTTTCTCATTAACTTTAATTACAAGTTAGCTTCTGCAAATTTCTTAGATTTAGTCATATTAACTGTTGTATTGTACCTTGTATAAACTGCAGGAGCAAAGCCAAATTTCAAATGGAACCCAATACCGGTGTAACTTTTGAGGATGTGGCTGGAGTTGATGAAGCAAAGCAAGATTTCCAAGAGATTGTGGAGTTCTTAAAAACTTCAGAGAAGTTTACTGCAGTTGGTGCAAGAATTCCCAAGGGAGTTCTTCTAGTGGGGCCACCCGGAACTGGTAAAACGTTGCTGGCCAAGGCCATTGCAGGAGAAGCTGGAGTCCCTTTCTTTTCTCTATCAGGGTCAGAGTTCATTGAGATGTTTGTTGGGGTAGGAGCTTCCAGAGTGAGAGACTTATTCAACAAGGCCAAAGAAAATTCACCATGCTTGGTCTTTATTGATGAGATTGATGCTGTGGGGAGGCAGAGAGGGACAGGGATTGGTGGTGGAAATGATGAGAGAGAGCAAACACTGAATCAATTGCTGACCGAAATGGATGGGTTTAGTGGGAATAGCGGAGTGATTGTTATTGCAGCTACTAATCGTCCTGAAATTCTTGACTCTGCTTTACTCAGGCCAGGAAGATTTGACAGACAGGTAAATGAGAGACTGTGTTTCAAAATTAATAAGTACTTGATAAGATTTGTAAATTCTCAGGAACATGCTTGTTTTTTCATGGGTAGGTTAGCGTTGGATTACCAGATATAAGAGGCAGAGAAGAGATACTAAAGGTGCATAGCAAAAATAAGAAGTTGGACAAAGATGTTTCTCTGAGTGTTATTTCAATGAGAACCCCAGGATTCAGTGGCGCAGACCTGGCAAACCTCATGAATGAAGCTGCCATTCTTGCTGGTAGGAGAGGCAGAGAGAAGATAACAACGAAAGAAATCGACGACTCCATTGATCGGATTGTGGCGGGAATGGAAGGAACTAAGATGACAGATGGAAAGAGCAAAATCCTCGTGGCTTACCATGAAATCGGTCATGCTGTCTGCGCGTAAGCAAATGGTTTTTCAAAGGAGAATTCTGTAGCGTTTTGCTTGTTTGTTTATGTAAGTCTATCGGACTGAACTGGTCTCCATTGCTTGAAAATTGCAGGACATTGACTCCAGGCCATGACCCAGTACAGAAGGTTACTCTTATTCCCCGAGGCCAAGCTCGCGGACTAACATGGTTCATACCAGGTGAAGACCCTGCTCTCATCTCTAAGCAACAACTGTTTGCCAGAATTGTTGGAGGACTAGGAGGTCGAGCTGTGGAGGAAGTTATTTTTGGTGAACCAGAAACAACCACTGGTGCAGCAGGGGACTTGCAACAAATCACAGAGATAGCTAGACAAGTACGTATAATCCTGACAAACTATGTTGTTCATGCATGATATTCCCATTAGTATCAAAGAACCAAATTAATTAGTTTTTTGAATTGTTTGTTAATTAACAGATGGTGACAATGTTTGGGATGTCTGAGATCGGGCCATGGGCATTGACAGATCCAACAGTTCGAACCAGCGACGTCGTGTTGAGGATGCTAGCAAGAAATTCCATGTCAGAGAAACTTGCAGAGGATATAGACTCGTCCGTACGACGTATAGTTGACAGTGCATACGAGGTTGCAAAGGATCACGTTAGGAATAATAGGGAGGCCATAGACAAACTAGTAGATGTGGTTTTAGAAAAAGAGACCCTCACAGGAGATGAATTCAGAGCAATCCTTTCTGAATTTACTGATATTTCTTCCCTACAGGAGGCCATACGTGCAACCCCTGTCCGTCAATTAATAGAAGCCTAGCCTAATTATGTACAGTCTAGACTAAACACATGTACACTCTTAATTAATTTCCTTAAGTTCTGAGCTTTCTAATATTATTATTAGGTTTTTAACTACAATTTTCAACGTGTCAATTTCATAATTGGCTTCTTCTTCTTCTTTTTTACGCAATTTTTTTATTGACTAATAACTCTAACATGGATGAAGAAAGCGAACTTTAATTAATACTGGAAACACACTCTCTAGGAGAAGAGAAGCAGTTTTTACATTCCCAAATGGCCCATTATTTCTACTAATGACTTGTAAGTACCGAATACAGCAATAGCAACTCCAAGTAATATTACACTGCCTACAATCAACAAGTCACAACCAGATCTATGAGATGTACCACAAATCTTCAAGTAGCATAAGCATGGTAGTATAATTGACGTTGTGGCGCTCAAAAATGCCCCAATGAGGGACATGATATCTGCAAAAAAGGGTAAAGCCAGGGCTATCATCACACTGCTGATTAACAGGGTGGTACTGAATAAAAGGCCAAAGAGTCTTTTATTGACATGACTTGGGAAACAAGTTTTGGCAGCATCCACAATTGGTGTTACAGTCAAAGCGTATTTCGCAATGGGAGTAACCAGTGTGGTGTATATTGCCACTCTTGAGCTCAATTTTCCAGTTGGGAGGTTCAAAGTTATCTGTGATTCAACCCTTGATCCGAACATTAAGTACCCGAAAACTGCCATTGATGCATAACCAAAGGTGCATAAAACAAAACATGCAAACAGGACCTGCATTTTATCAAACAAACAAAAAGGACTCAGTGATCCAGATCACACAGCTAGCTAGCTTAAAAAAATGTCAACACATGAGGATGTAAAACAAGTACTTAACGCTTTGCTTACATTGGAGAACTGACTTCTGTTTTTCATGGAGGTGTAGAGGGTGGGAAACACTGGATGATTACAATAACAGAAGGCATACAAGCTAACAGCTGTTGGCATTCCACTCCAATTCATTAGCCTTCCTTGTTGATGAAATCCAATTCTATCATCAAAAGCACCGGTCCATATAACGGAGCCTAAAATTATAGCAGAGGCTAAAACCCCACTAGCAGAGACATAGGAAAGAAGGCTAAGGTTATCTAACAAAAGAGATGGAAAAATTATAAGGGCAACCATTATTACAAAGCATTGCTTTCCACCAATTGATAGCCCTCCCATTTCAAATCCAATAACTCCTGGAAATAGATTGTAAAGGTTATCACCCTCTAGAATCAAGAACCCAACTGCACATAAGTAGAGCTCTGAGCACATGAGAATGGTTAACACTGTTCTTCCTCTATTTCCAAATGCATGCTCACCTATATCTGGGTAGCTTTTGATATCAGAATCAAAATCCATACATCTTTGGATCAGAAAGCCTGTGTAAAAGCCTGCACAGGCTATAACCACAAAAAGCATCAAGCTTAACCATCCTCCTGATGATAGTGCATAAGGAACTGATAGTATCCCAACCCCTGAAAATTGTTCCATGAACAAAAAATGAACTCTTTCATTAAATTAAAACCTCTCAGTACCTCTACTCTTGTATATTAAAGCTTTTAAAACGAACTTTTTTTTTTTTTTTTCTGGAAAACATTTTTTGGAGGTATGGCTCTACTAATTTTGATTCAAAACTCAAACACAAACTTTTTAGAAAGTTGAGACTCAAATTAACACCTTATAACTTCAAAATGAGAACAAAAAAACAAAGAGGGAAATTTAAATATAAGATCAACAGGAAAAAAAAGTAGAACCTGATAAAGCATTTAATCCATTGAAACACGTTTTGAAGAAAGATGTGGTGCCTGCAGTGGTGGTAGTGGCACTGGAATCACCCTCTGGTCCATTGTGCTGCTTCTCATCAACCAAGAACGGCAATGTTAAGGATGATGATTCGTCTCGCGGCTCAGCCTCCATTAATAAACTTTATGCAAGTTTTTACTAGAAAAATTTTGAAGTTTTTATTTTACATATCAGGTTTTTTTTATGGCCCAGCCTCCATAAATGTTTGATCCATCTCCACCACACAGCTCAAGATGCAGGCATACATTTTACAAACTACCACGTGAACTTTTATGGGCATTACCCTTTATCATATTTAGCATGAGTTGTTCTTTCAATTTTGTCCTTTTCTTCATACATATTTATACAGGGTGAAAATTATCAGTTAAGATAGAATCTATAAAGCATATTAAGATTCAAACCTCAACTTTGAATAGGTGTAAAGCTCTTATCTCATAAAAAAAGCGTCAAACTCTCACAAACAGGTGTGAGATCCTATTGGTTTCTTTTAATTACGCCATATTTTTTTTAATTACGCCATATTGTCGTTGCATTATTTCAATTTTGTCATTTCGTACTTCATTATATTTAAGCATTTTTTGTTACATCAAAATGCCATATGTCGTGTGCATTATTTCAATTTTGTCATTTCGTTCTTTATTATATTTAAGCATTTTTGTTACATCAAAATACCATATGTAGCTGTACAAAATGACAGAATTGTGAAAGGGTATGCTTTAGGATGGGAAAATAATTTAGGGAAAATTGAAAAAATATAGGATAGAAAAAATTGGGATTATAATAGTATTATCATGTGTTTGTTTGGTGGTGTGCATTATTTCAATTTTGTCATTTCGTTCTTTGTTATATTTAAGCATTTTTGTTACATCAAAATGCCACATATGGCTGTACCAAATGACAGAATTATGAAAGGGCATATTTGGTACTAGATGAGAAAAGGTAGGATGGAAAAAAAATTTAAGAAAAGTTAGGATTATTTGTATTTGACGATGTTCGGATAAAAAATCGAATTAAATATCCTGATATTTGGTAAACACCTAGAATTATTTCAGATATAATTAATATATAAATTATTAAAATATGTATTTATATAATATAATAGTTTTAAATATTTATTTAAGTTTGTTCAATATATATATACTTATATTACATATTATAGTTTAATTTACAGCTTTTAATATGTAAATTCATAACATTTAAAATTATGTCAATATTTTTTAGGAAGTTTCAATTCAAATTTTTATGAATAGTTTATAGGCCACAATATAAAAAATAAAATATTCAATATTATATATAATTATAAATTAAGACATCATTATAAAATTTAAACATAACATATGAATACTTATCTTACCTACATATATATAAATTTGGTTACATAAATTAGTTCACATATTGTGAATATTCTAGTACACAAAAATTTATTCATAGTGTTCTTAGAAATAAATTATTTCACTTCAGAAACTTAAACTTGGTGCACTATTTTATTAAAGCTCTTCAACATTGACATCCATTGTCCAATTTCTCCCCACACCAAGGCAAGGTAACTAAGTGCTGAATCAGTTGGCCTGCATCATCTTTAAAATTTACAACATTTTAATCATACCCCAGCATTATTCTGTTAAATAAATCAATGAATGAACAACATCAATTAAACACAACCTATGTAACAAAGCAGCTAGCAACCAATCCTAAAAAAGCAGTCTAGCAGGATTGCAACAGTATATTTTTATCCACTCAACCTCACATTGATGTTTAAACAACCTGAACCGTACGACTGATTCATGGTGACCACGTCAACTTGATATCCCATCGTGTGTGAGAGAGAGTGAATATGCACGTATTCCAGGAACTACATTGCTATCAAAGTATGTGAAGGATTTTCTTTATATTCCATCTTCCTTTACCTATCTATTTCAAACTCCAAACATAAGATTAAAACACCACCATTGCTTTCAGCTTAATGCTAACATCTCCACATCATTAGGCTTGTAACTAGCCAAACCAGGTGTACTAAATTGCTCAGGCTTAATTATTTTTATCACTCTGATTATTCTTTATTTGATTCTTTTAATATACATTGGCATCAACTGTGTAAAATTAAACTAATATTTAGAGCTTTTTACCTGTAGTGCTTTACTTCATCTGTCCCTGTTTCCTGGTAGCTAAACCCTGTGTAGATGCTCATAAAAGCTGCACCAAGAGAGAGAAAGAGCAAATCAATTGGGAAGTGGTGTCTTATCCACATGTCGTGTTCAATGGTAAAATAATTCATGCAAACAGAATCATGATCACAAATCAGTAGGCTGACAACTTGCATCATAAGATGCCAAAATCAAAACAAAAAGAATTGAAGTGCAATCCTGAACCTTAAAATTCTATAAGGAGCTCAACTAAGCATAAACCAGCTTCAAGCTGGGCCAAAAACAGGGCATACTTAATATTCATCGCCAGTAAAAGATTATGAAAAACTTAAAAACCATGTCCATGACATGACAACCATTACTTTTTTTCCTTCACAGGACAACAATTACTAAGAGGAATTTAATAGCATAGAAGTATAGAACAAGTTTTTTCTTCTTCTTCTTCTTCTTCTTCTTCTTCTTCTTTTTTCCCTTCTTCTTCTTTTGGCAAATCTAATATATTGTAGATTACCAAAAAACAAAAAAAATATAATATATTGTAGAGCTACTTTCAGCAGTAGTGACTACTTACCAACTTGCCACTATCGAAGAACCATTTGCTGAGCAAGGAATGTGCATTAACTTCAACCAATCGACACTGAGGACCTGCAATCCTAAAAATAATGAGTAATCTTGTTGGATATACATGAACATAGTACATTACCATATTCGGTGGCAGAATGTATAAATGACTGGAGTTGAAACGTGTAGAAAGCTAGTGACCTGACATAATCAAAGATAAACATGCAAAAAGAAACTGTTTTGGTGTGAGATATGAAGTAGTGTGGGGTTAACATCTGTGGTGATCATGCATGAGCTAGCAAATTAAATATTATTAATTGAATACAGAAATTGAACAAACAAAATAATGCAAAATTTAAGCTAATACATTCAGAATGCAAAATTTTGTATTATTCTATAAATTAATAGATTAGTCTCGTTTGAAATTTTTAACTATTTTCTTTCTTCTTTTTTTTTCTTTTTTTTTTGTGTGGGTAAAATTGAATATTATAACTTGGCAGTATAAACCGTACCATTGAATCTGGACCCTTGTCCTCTTCCCAATCATTTCAACAAAACGGCGAGTCGGCGACTGATTAAGCGAGTCTTCCTAAAAATGCCACGTCGACTTGTCCTACCTACAAACGACATGTCGTATCATGAATTAAGAATAGAAATTAAATTTTGAGCTTTTTCCGATATCCGATATAAGATATATCCGAAATTCCCAAGTGCATGGTGGATGGTTCGGCTTCCAGCCCAAACCGCCAATCGCGTCTTCCCTCCTAACTGTGACGCAGACTTTCTTTCCAAAAAGCATCAATGTCTCTCTCTGTTGAAGCTCTGCTCCTCCAGAAAGCAATTTTCTCAGATTCACGGTCACCTCTATGTCTCTGGGCTTCAAGGAGATACCTTTCTACTAACCCAACTCATCCGCTTCTCCTCGCTATCTCCCTCCAGGGATTTGAACTATGCGCGAACCCTCCTCCATCGCTCGCACAATTCATCACGCTCTTCCTGGAACATTCTCATCAGGGGCTTTGCCTCCAGCGATTCTCCGTCCGAGGCCATCTGGGTTTTTCGTGAAATGCGTCGCCGGGGAATTAGACCCAATAATCTCACCTTCCCTTTTCTTCTCAAGGCCTGCTCTACGATTACGGCACTCAAGGTGGGGAGGCAAGTGCATGCCGATGTTTTCAAGTGCGGTTTGGACGACGATGTCTATGTTCTTAACAATTTAGTTCATTTGTATGGGTCTTGTAAGAAGATCGTGGATGCATTGCGACTGTTCGAAGCAATGTCTGTAAGAACTGTGGTTTCGTGGAATGCAGTTATAACCGCTTGTGTTGAGAACTCTTGGTTTGATAATGGGATTGGGTATTTCCTGAGGATGAGAAATTGTGGGTTTGAGCCGGATCAGACTACAATGGTAGTGATGCTTTCTGCTTGCGCTGAGCTTGGGAATTTTGGTTTAGGAAGATGGGTTCATTCACAAGCTATCCAAAGGGAGTTGGTTTTGAATTGCCAATTGAGCACTGCCCTTGTTGACATGTATGCCAAGTCTGGGTCTTTGGGTTATGCTAGGCTAGTGTTTGATAGGCTGAAGGAGAGAAACGTGTGGACATGGAGTGCGATGATTCTAGGACTAGCACAACATGGCTTTGCTGAAGAAGCCCTTGACCTTTTCCAAAAGATGAAGAACTCTTCCATATGCCCGAACTATGTCACCTTTCTCGGGGTCCTATGTGCTTGCAGCCATGCCGGACTGGTGCAAAATGGATACAAATACTTTCACGATATGGAACATGTATATGAGATTAAACCCATGATGATACATTATGGTGCCATGGTGGATATCTTAGCTCGTGCTGGTCGTCTAAGTGAGGCTTATACCTTCATATGCAACATGCCCATCAAGCCCGATCCCATTGTATGGAGGACTTTGCTTAGTGCATGCAGTACTCATGATGTTAATGACAATGAAGGGGTAGCCGATAAGGTTAGAAAGAGGTTGCTCAAGTTGGAGCCAAGGAGAGGTGGGAATTTGGTGATGGTTGCAAACATGTACGTTGAAGTTGGGATGTGGGAGAAAGCCGCTAAAGTAAGAAGTGTGATGAAAGATGGAAGAATGAAGAAATCGGCTGGGGAGAGTTGCATCGAGTTAGGTGGGTCAATTCGTAGGTTCTTCTCTGGCTATGACTCGCAAGCTGATCATGAAGGTATCTACCAGATGCTAGATGGAATTAATATGCACATGAAGATGGTTAACTTGTAATCAATCTCTTTCTCTTGTTCCTTTTCTTTCCGTTGGAAATGCCAAAATTGAAATAGCTAAGCGGTTATCTTTTGTGAAATATTAATCTGCTAAAGCTATTATTGTTTCATGAACTTCGTCTCCATCATTCTTATAATAATTTTCATTTCCATATTAAGATTTTCACTTTTGTCCTCATTCTGTTTTCTTCTTTATTAGAATTGGCCTCTGCAATTGATAAAAAGATGGCCAAATTATATTTTTATTTTGAGCCAGCATGACTACTCTAATGTGTATCATAGCACATTCACAGAAACTTAACAATTACTTTGGGCATACGTATTCACAGCCTCACGTACTTGGAGGTAGTAAAAATTACCCTTATGGTTTTAGTACACACGAACACTGGAACTTGCAGCATTACTCATGGTTTCTTAAACAAATCTATTATCCCTTATATAGGAACTAAATTAAATGACTAATAGTTTACATTTCTAGGGATTAGCAAGAACTACAGCAGCTTGTTACAAAAATGCTAATCATATCCAGAGGACTAAAACACGCTAACCGAAATTCTAAATACATTATACTACAACTTTCAATGTGCTGTCAAGGAGGAGAAGCCTTTACATTTACAATTTCTGTATTATTTCTAACAGAGATGTGTAAGTACCGAATATGAGCATTGCCAAACCCATTAAGATTATAGCCCCTATAGTCACCGTTTCACATCCAAATATCTTGTAAATACCAGAAACCTTTAAGTAGCATGAACAAGGCAGTATAATTGAAGCTGTGACACTCAAAAATGCTCCAACAAGTGACATAAGATCTGCAAAGAAGGGTACAACCAAAGCTACCACGACAGTGCTGATTAGCAAGATGGTACTGATTAGTAGGCCAGAGATTCTTTTATTGAAACGACCCGGAAACGAATTCTTGACAGCATCCACAATTGGTGTTACCATCAAAGCATATTTAGCTATTGGATTGACCAGTGTGGTGTATATTGCCACTTTTGAGCTAAGTTTTCCAACTGGGAGGTTCAAAGTAATCTGTGATTGAACCTCTGACCCGAACATTGAGTACCCAGAAACTGCCATTGATGCATAAGTAATGGTGCAGATAGTGAAACATACAATCATGACCTGCATCAATTAGCAAAGAAGAAGAAAACTGATCACAGTTAGTAACGTTCCAGACAGAAATCAAACTTGGCAATTAGATAAACTGTTTCTTCTTACATTAGAGAACTGACGTCTATTTTCCATGGACGTGTAGAGAGTGGGAAAAACTGGATGAGCACAGTAACAGAAGGCATATAAGCTTACAGCAGTTGGTATACCACTCCAACTAATCACCTTTCCTTGTTGATGAAATCCAACACCATCAAAAGCACCAGTCCACAATATTGAGATGAGGATGATAAAAGAGGCTAAAACCCCACTTGCCGATATATAAGAAAGAAGGCTAAGGTTATCTAACCAAACAGATGGTAAAATTATAAGAGCAACCACTATTATAAAGAAATGCTTTCCACTGATTTCTAAGCCTCCTATTTGGAAACCAACTTCCGGAAATAGATTATGTAAGTTATCCCCTTCTAGAATCAAGAACCCTGTTGCTACTAAGTAGAGCTCTATGTACATCACAATGGAAACCAGCAATCTTCCATTGTTTCCAAAAGCTCGCTCGCCTATGTCTGGGTAAGTTCTGATATCGGAATCATAGTCCATACATCTTTGTATCAGCAAGCCTGAGTAAAAGGCTACGAAAGCTATAATTAAAAGCAGTATTAAGCTTAACCATCCTCCTGATGATAGTGCGTAAGGAACTGACAGTATTCCAACTCCTGAAATCCAAAACCAGAACCAAATTATAACAGTAAGGCATTGGAACCAAGTACATAAAAATTAAGACTTTATGAGCTAGCACCGATGAAGAAAATTCCATGAAAATGAAGTCAAAAGTTGGAAAATTTCCCAGTAAACTCAGAAAAAAAAAAAAACATTTTGTTTTATGTATGAGCGACTTAGTTCAATGGCCAATTACTGTAAAATATTTAAAAAGAAAGCTAAGAATATATATGAACCTGATAAAGCATTTAATCCATTGAAACAAGTTTTGAAGAATGAGGTGGTGTTTGTATTGGAACGAGGACAATTTGACTCAACTTCCTCTACTTTGCATCTTAGCCTCTGATGCTTCTCATCAAGCAGAAGAGGCAGGGTCACAGCGCATAAATCACCTCGCGAGTTAGAGGCCTCCATGAGAGAGAGGGAGAGAAGAGAGAGGGAGAAAAGAGAGGTGTTTGAAATATACAAATGGAAGGGCAAGAATCCTAGGAGAGAGATGATTTAGCATTTATATAACAAAATACAAATATGTCTCTACTCGCTAGTGCTTAGCTTTTAATGTGCATCACAAACCAATCCTTGATACGTCAAAACAGTTGAGTTTTAAACACGGTAAAGACTTGTAGTACAGTAGCATGCTATATTTGTTAATACCAAAATGCCCCCACACTAGGTAATAAATAACACTTAAAGCTGATGGTGGAGAGCCTCTTATCATAGAAAGTATTGAGTACTAGCTAGGATTAAATAATTGACATTCATGCATGTTTTATCTACTATAGCTGTATAATGGCTATAATTAAGGTAGAGAAACCAATCTTTATATGTGAAAATTACGATTTGAATTTTAATAAATTTTTATTAAAATTTTAAATATATTTAATTTTATTAAATATTAAATAAAAAAATATTAAAAAAGTAAATTTATTATTTTATATTTTTATAAAATTAAAATAATAATAAAATTTTATCTTTTAAAATTTTGATAATTCTTTTATTATAAAAAAAAAAAGCTATAGTTATATATTACTTTACTCATATTAAAAACGTGTCATTTTGGGAAATAAGTCCATTATAAAGGTGTCGCCTCATCCATCACTATACATTTCTCAAGGTTGTGTATGACAATAGAGTAATATAGTGACCAACTTCAGTGTGGGACTTTTGAAATAGAGAAATAGCTGCAAAATAGAAGCACGTTTTGCCTTTCTTTTCTTATTTACACTGGATATTTGTCCTTCTGTAATAGTAAGCACGATTCGATACAAATGCACCTTGACAAATCAACGTCTTGTGCTTCTTAATTGAACGTCTATGTTCATTTGCTGCTGGAGGTTGACGGGGACCCACATGTAGGCCCTCCTCGAAAATTGAATAATTCATGCTCGAAATTGGTGTGTCCCTTATGACAGAAAGAATTGATGTGGTTTGCAGATCATGGAATACGTATGCATGCGCGTTTGGCTATTTGTATTAATTAGCAGTACAACGTACTTAAAGGAACTCCGCAGAGGTAGGGGACACCCTATATATCATACATCAATCAGATGAGATGCTGCCGACAGATCAATAGCCCAGGTTCTTAACGTGGATATATGTTTAGGAAATCTGAAACCTCGTCACGATTCGTGTTCGTATTTTATATGGCTCCTTATTGCAATTTAAACACTTGACAGAGAGCAGGTTGTTGAGAACATTAAAAGTGATACCTATATTATTTCAAAGAATATATATATATATATATATATATATATATATATATATATATATATATGTGTGTGTGTGTGTGTGCGCGCGCGCGCGCGGGTATGGAGCAAAACGAAATGAATGATGGGAATCAATTGCTGAGATCTTGATTTAGAGGATAAGGATTTTTTTGGTAAAAATTTGGAAGATAAATTTATATATATATATATATATATATATATATATATAAACAAAACAATCTAAAATTTTATTAAAATATAAATTTTATTATTATTATTATTTTAATTTTATAATTTTATAGAAATTTAAAGCCCATCTCTTTAATAATTTACTCTGTTTGATTCTGAATTCAAACGGTAAATTTCACGAGTTGAGTGGGAGGACCCACACTCTAGGTGAACCACAAGTATACGTTCTGATAAATACGATATGTACTTGTGAGTTACAACATCTGTAACACAATCTTCAGGGGCAAAATAACAAATTATTCCTTATATTAATTTCATTAAATATTTGCTATAGATCCCTAGTGCACTCTTCGTAGTAGAATATTTTGTCCCTAGCGCAACATGATTAATATGACAAGTAGTCGGCCTGTAATTATAACATTCTAGACTTTTTCCTGGCTTTATTTGCAATTGAGATTGCTCCAATTGCAAAATCTCTTGGTTAATTTAGAACACCGTGTGTGTATACGACAGCTGTTCTCCTAAATTAGGTAGCTGATGGGGATAGAACCAGTTTATTTATACGGAATTTAATAAAAAAATAGATTAAAAAGAAAGATGAATACTTCCTCTTGATTACGACGCATGTTCTAATTGTCCAGACAAAAGCTAGACTTACGTACGGAATTAAAAAAGATATATGAACATGGTATTTGAATTAATTATTGTAAAAGGTTAAAAGTAATTAATTATACACAATTAACATTATGAACACTTAAATTTTAGCACCTATCCAAATCTCAAAAAAAACTTAGTAATTTCAGATGAGGAATATTTATTGAATTTGATTTTGATACGTAATTGGTTTTGACGACAAGATGCCAATTTGTTTTAGGTGTCAATGCGACAACTGCGAGATCAGAACACCATGTATTTGTCAAAATTGAGCAGCGTGTGTACGTGACTTTGGAGATAGACACCACTCCCAAAAGAGTAGCGATTTGCATGCACAAATTGATTCGATATCACAGATTTCTCAATAACATTAGTTTTTAATTGGTGGGGGTATTAGTGGAGGGATTAAAGAATGGGAAAAAAATAATAGAGGAATTTGAAAAATAATAGTTGTTTGGTATGAGAGAGTGAGTTTGAGGATGAATGACAAATCTATCCAAATATATAAAAAATACTCCCTTTAATATTAAAAGGATTGGACAAGAGATAACTTTTATAATTAATTTATAAATTTTTAATTATATTTTAATCATTTATACTCTTCTTTATTTATATCATATCAAACAATACAAAGGATTTATACAATTCATTCACTCATTCAACCTCTCTCTCTTCTCACTTCACTTCATCCTTCTTCCTCCGTCTCTTTCATACCAAACAGAGCCTTAATGTTTACGAAAAAAATACACATATACATATATGATACATGGGAAATGCTATAAACCCCACATATGAGGATGTTATGGAGCCCACCTGTGGGGTTTTTAACTTAATTTTTTAATTTTTTTTACTTTTTTTTGTTTGCATCTAATATAATTTTAAATATATAAAAATTATTTCAATATTAAAAATTTTATTCATTCGAAATTTTAAAAAGCTAAAATGATATTTTACACATTAATTTAGTCTTTAATTCTTAAGTTGACAGAAACTATATTAATTTTCATATTTTATTTTTTATTTTTATTTCTATAATAAATCTAAAACTACATTAAATGTTTAAAAAAAATAGAAAAAAATTAAATTAAGCTGAAAAACTTCACATATAGTTCCATAACATCTCCACCTATTAGGGTTTATAGCATTTCTCTATGATACATACTTATAAGACGTTATATATAACAAAGTGAATCCATACATGGTCCTCTGATGCATGACTTTAGACCTTTTAACGTCATTGTTAAAACAAAGTAGTTAATTTAATTAAATCAATGACAAGTTATTATTTATGACTTATTAATAATCAAATAAATTATGTAATCCTACCTGTAGTTGTAGTATTTTCTTATATTTTTTTCCTCAATTCTTCTGAAGATGTGGCCTCGTAGACTAATTAATTTTCATAGCATATCGAATATCAATAGTACTGGCAACCGTATTCATTCTTGGACTTACTCTAGAGAGGGAAATTACCAACCACACTGCCATGAAATCATTGATTTTAAAATAACTATAATAACATATACTAAACATCTTTCAAAATTTAAAATTAAAATTTTAGGGAGGGAAATTGATTAACAAAAACCAGAGTGTCGAGTTTAAACGGTGAGTGAGTAGCAATTCAGAACGCATTGCAAGTTTAAAATAGATTATTTCACATATTTATATGCATGTATCATAATTAATTAAAGAAAAAAATATATATATATATATATAATACCTGAAACAGCATTGAGCCCATTGAAACAGGTCATCGAAAAGGAGGGGCAGGGTGTGAAAGTTTGGCGAGCGTAATTGTGAGACCCAACATCTACGTCCACTGCCTTTATCAGTTTCTTCTCTTCAAGCAGTGCCAGTGAAAATCCATCTAACAGCTGACCCTCCATCGATCGCCCTAAACTTAATTATACTTTGAATAAATCAATATTGAAATCAAAATGGGAAAATTAATGATTTAGTAATTACTTCGATGATGATGATCAAAATGGAAAATTACATTTTTGCAGCGATACAGTTTAATTTAGACTAGACTAGTTATATATATTTTAAAATATTTAGTTAAAGTTTATCTACTACTGCCTCGAACAGGTGTCAACTATTTGTACTATTGAAGAATCAGTCTCAACCCAATTTACCCATTCTTTTATATATATATATATATATATATATAATAAATTAGGAAACAAATTCGTTCAAATGGGCAAACATGCCTCTGTCTTTGCTAATACCTAATTAATTCTTAATTTGTGGCGGCAATTATGGATAGAAATTCATGGCCTATATATTAATTAGTATATATTGACCAATGCGTTGACCGATATATTAATTAGTGTAGATATAACACAATAATACCTTATCTGCATGGTCCATGTTTTTAATATTCTATAAGCCTAAGGAAAGTGCATTGCTTTTTCTTGTTTTGTATATATATATGAAATAATTTACAAGGATATATACAAAGAAAAGAAAAAATAGTTATTATCAAAAAAAGAAAAAGAAAAAATAGTTGCTTAATATGTTGTCCTTTTTTGGTTTTTTATTTTATTTTATTTTGGGTTGGATATGTATTGTATAAGTTAAGGAAATATTTCAGTTGATTTTGTGTCGCAAAAGGAGCAGACATCATGAGCAAACTTAATTAATAGGCTATAATCGTACTGCTTGATTATAACTTAATTACATATTATCATAATATGTTATATAAAAGCATTACCAATAGCAAATGCTATAATAGTATTGTCATTAAAAATTTTAATATTGATGTATCATTTTCAACACTAATTTAAAATATCAATATTAAATTATAATATAACACGCCAATAGATCATGCTAAAAAAAATAATTCAAAATTATTTATATATATTTGTTTTAAAGGTGAGTCCAAATGCTATAAAAGATGGGTCTAAATCCCTCCATTTTATATGAATTTTTTGAATGATAATAACATTTGTTACGTCAAATTTGATATAAAAAATAACATTGTTATTTTTTAACATTATAATAGTATTTTTTTATTGAAATATAAAAAGATAAATATTAATATCAAAATTTGATATTGTCATTCACTTTTAACAACCTCTGAAAATGCTCGGATAATATTTTACTCGAAAGCTAGGGGATTTTATAATTAACTAACCTAAAGAATAAATGTGAAATTACACTGGGAGTTAGGTGGCCACATATTAATGATACCCCTCGCCAATATTTGGAACTTTATATGAAAAGTAACCTAAATCCAAAATATGTAGTTGGGTTACATGGTGGATGTTGATAAACGTAAGCTTTATAAGAGTCATCGTATATAATAAATTATCATAAATGATTAATGATATTTATTTTATAAGATATGTATATTTTAATAAAAAAAAAACAGTTAGCCTTATACAGCTCAAACAGGGTGTTTTTGGAATTTGTTTAATGATATAAAAACATAAAAGATCAAGGTAAAAACATAAAAGAAGATCAAGGAATTCTAAGACATCGATGTGATAGTAATAAAAAATACTTCGATCCTCAAGTCAGTAATTAAAAAAGATAAAAAAATTATTAAATAAGATTTAAATAATATCAGAGAATATATATGAGGTAAGTGTCCTTTTAATTTTTATAGGTAAGCAGTGGAGAGTGGAGATAGTAACTGCATGTAAGCAGTGTATCTTAGTGCCTTGACTTACGGTCTACATCCTATGTTCCCAAGTAATATGTATGGAGTATGTGAATGGTTATATGTCAAAGTGAAAGTCCTCAGATACAGTTGAGGTGCAACAATTACATTAGATGTGGGTTTAGTGTGCGTGCACGTGGTAAGATTAACATTCAACTTATACACATAAGCTGTGACTGATACATATAAAGGAGCGGCGAAAGTAAATGGGTTTTTTTTCTCATCCGTCGGCACTAACATAGTAATGAAATTTGAGTGGAATTAGATCCTGAGATGAAGATGCACATTCGGTACTTTCTAAACACATTAAAAAAATATATAGATATATAATAAATATTAAATTATAATTATAAAATATCCTATAACAATTGCCTGCCTAAACCATCCTTGAAAATATATCATATTCACTATACTGCAAATTTATTAATTTTGAATTTAATGATGGGCGTAGACAATGCAACGTGCAACGCTGACGTACCCGAGAGCAATTTTATTATTATTTCATCTTGAAATTAAGATTCCTATCTTTACAGTTCACGGTTTTGCAATCACTTTCGACTTTTTGCATTCAAATGGTCCCAATGGGAAAGTGTGTGGTCCAATGAATTAGTTCAATTTTAATATTAAACAAAAAATACATCCACACACACACACATATATATATATATATATATATATTCTCAGCTATTTTGATTCATCAATATTCAGTAACTAAGTGATGAAACTTGAAGAAGGTAAAATTTTTAGATGTAGAATTTACTACTCTATTTATATGTTTGGTGTCCTTTGTTGAGGGGTCGATATTGAAATGTACAAGTTCCTCTATGTAGAAGCGCGTTCATGCTGTTCAAAGAATACCACATGTGGGAAGATATAAAAGAGAAACTACATGCATGTTTTTCGCATGATTGTTATTAAATAATGATTGGCATTGGGACTAAAAACCAAAAAACGTGCATACAAAAATAAATAAATAACATTATAAAAAATTAAAATCGAGGATTGGATTGGATTGGATTAGACTAGATTGGTCGGCCGGCTACGAAGCATCCTCTTATACATTCATTGTGAATAATCCAAAAACGCACACACAACTCGCAAGGTCATGCCAATGCCAAGTGGAAACAGACATTGTGAACATATTTATTTATACGAGCGAAAGTGCCATCTGATGTTGAGTTTACACGTATACGAATTGATTATCAAACAAATGAGAAACATACATATAATATTAATTATTGATCATGTTAACCCCTCAACTTTTCCATTAGATAATCTAAATTAACCCAATTTTCCTTCCCTGCAATATTAATTTACCACTCCAAAAATGGAGAGCTATAATATTTAATATACATTAATTTTGCGTCCAGTTTAAACTAATAAAGCCGGCCGAAGAGTATCTTTTGCTTTTAACTTTAGAAAACTGCTCTTGGCGTGGCGGCGTGGGACTCGAGAACCCACCAAATATATAGAATAATATTGTAAGTGGAGATCTCGATGGAGGTGATTAAGTTGATCAACAAAGAAATATTAAATTATAGATATACAGTATAGCTGCGCAAATTAACAGATTACAAACTTAAAAAAAATCTTTAGCAAATTATGCTTTGTTATTTTTTGTAAGAATATGTCTCTTTGTGTTTGTCAACATATATAATGTGTATATGTGTATGAACATTATTAATCATCCATCTTCATTCCAAAGGGGAACGATTTCGTTGGGTGACTGTAACTACGTTCAATGGTTTAAGTATATATTTTCAAGTTCTAAACTAGTGCAGAATTATGTATACATATGGATATTGATAGCATAAATTCACTGCATGATTTATTGTTCACACATATTAGTGGATATACAGCAAACACGACCCTTAATTTAATTTCCAGTTCCAAATGTCATGAATTCTAAACTAGAATTTTGAACTTTTCCATGACAAGACCAAACAGCCAGGGAGTTAATTTTTTTATTATTTAAAAAAATAAAATAAAAATAGAAGAAAAAAAACTGACTTTGGGACTCAATATTCTTCAAAGTTCGAAGGCATTTTAGGAGCTGATGGGAATATACCAAGGAGATCCAATACCCAAAAAAAAAAAAAAAAGAACAAGCTGACAGACACAAAATGATTTGGGTCTATTTATAAGCCACCAATATTCAAAAGTCAAAAGCCAAATTCACCAAAATATATATATATATGTGTGTGTATATATTCAAAAGCCAAGCTCATATCTTTCTAGGAAAACTATTCAAGGAACAATTTCCTCGTCCAATACCTAATTAATTCTTTATTTATGGTGGAAATTGTGGATGGAGATTCATGACCTATATATTGACTAGTATAAATAGACCATGTTCATGAATGTGTTGACCGATAATTCATCCAAAAAAAAAAAAAAAAGGAATGTGTTGACCGATATATTAATTAGTTTATATATAACCCAACAATACCTTATCTGCATGGTCCATGTTACTAGAACTGTACAATGAGCCTAAGAAAGATGCATTGCTTTTTCTTGTTTTGTATATATTTGAATAAATTAAAAGGATATGTATAAAAAAAAAAAAAAAAAAAAAGGTTCCTTAATTAGTAGTCCTTTTTTATTTTTGGGTCAGATATGTATGTATTAATACACAAAAGGAGCAGACTTCACGAGCAAAATTTATCAATAGGGCATAAACGTACTGCTTAATTAGAACTAATTAATTACATATTATGATAATATGTTATATGATACTTACTACAAGGCTTTTTATAATAATTTTAATATTTTATAAACACAATTTTTCAGCTCATAATATTTTGCATATATAAATATGTGCTGAACATGTATCAAAGAATGTGCTAAATGTGCACTTTTCATTACAGAATCCACTCCCATAATCAGCTTTTACAGTCACATGATCATGAGTACTGTAAAAGAAAAAGCTCACTTGCATCTATTATACAGTAACTACTCACAAAGTGAGAGCATGCATACTAAACACTTCCACATCTGTACCAGTTACAGTTTACATCTCTATAAGTCACCCCACACCTATATTAGTTGCACATTAATCGCACCCACATGTCCCACATCTCTACTCAACGTGCACACCAACTGTTGAAGTGTATATTAACCCTCACAAGCAGGGAGGTGCTTCTACTACCCTCCTATATAACAACCAAAGAATACCCATATCAGATATGTTTACTTGCCCTATTCAATTTTACTTAATTATTGACTTAAATATTCAAAGTGTCCTTGACATTTTAGTTTGATTACTTGTTAGATTTGCACATTCGGTTCCTATTATTCTATGTTTTTCTTTCGAATTAATTTTTAATTTAAAAATAGCATATTGACACATATTAATTTCACAAATATATTCATCAATTTCTATTAAGTTATAAATTCCTTATAATAGTAAAATTAATTTGGTTATAATATTATAACTATAAAAAGATTTTACTTGCACCTTCATTATCTATATTCGAGTGGAAGTGGCATCTGATTTTGAGTTTACCACGAATTGACTATAGTTCAAGATGTGACTATGAGAAAACATAATATTAATTATTTATCATGCCACTTCTCCATTAAATAATATAAATTAACCTAATTTTCCTCCCCTATAATATTAATTAACCAGTCCGGAAATCTCACGTGTTTCAAAGACAAAACAAACAAGTTGACGGAGTGGCTAACCAATAGTAGCAGCTGCTCTCACGATCCCTTTTTGACGGAGAACTACATTTAATAGATATTTTTTTTTAAAAAAAGAGAGAGTATAAATATGATGGAAGCTCAATTAGGATGGCCCAATTAATCAATTACAAAGTAATAAAGTGCTTTTGGCGTGGCCTCGTGTGACTCATTAACACACCAAATACGTATAGAATAATATTGTAAGTGGAGATCTCGAGGTCATAAAGTTAATCAACAAAGAAATAATAAATTGTACTTTGTTAGTTTTTGTAAGAATGTTAACTTTATTATGTAACCTTATGTTTGCCAACACATAATGTGTGTATGTGTATGAACAATGATATTAATCATCCATCTTCATTCCAAGTCTAACTACTGCGGTTTGACTATATATTTTGAAGTTTTAAACTAGTGCCATATTATGTATACCTATGGATATTTGATGGTATTAGTTCACTGCATGATTTATAGTTTACGTATTAGTGGATATATAGCAAACATGGCCCTTAATTTAATTTTCAGTTCCAAATATCATGGATTTATATATATACATAATCCAAGCAAAAGACATTTTTTAAAAATAATAATAATAAGGGGAATCACTATGATGCAATATGGAAACCGGTTTCAGTCTAGAATTTTAAGCTTTTCCATAATAGGACCACACAGCCAGGGAGTGTATTTTTTTTTCCTATTATTTAAAAAAAATAAATAAAAGAAACAAAAACTACGTATGGCTCTCGTACGTACAACATTGGGACACAATATTCTTCAAAATTCAGAGGCATTTTAGGAGCTGAAGAGAATGGACCCAAGGAGATCCGATACCCAACAAGCTCACAGACACAAAATGATTTGGGTCTGTTTATATGCCACCAAAATCCAAAAGCCAAGTTTGTCTTTGAAAATCATAAACATGTATTAATTAAGGCCTTAATCATATCCATGGAGCAGAGATAATCCCAACATCTTCCATATATAGTATTCTTGATTAATATCTATTTCAGATTAATACCTGTTGATTTTACATAACATCAAATTAATCATGTCGCTAAGAAAAAGTGTATAACTCCGACATTGTGCATGGAACAAAAAGTCCATTCCATAAATGGGTCTCGTTTGAACAAGGCCTAGTTTATATACATTAGAATTTTAGTTATTCTAGCAAGGAACCACTGGACCCACATCAGTCATCTTGAGGTTCTGCTTATTTCGATAAGGCCTCCCTAAGTGTTTTTGAGGGCCTAAAATCTGCAAAGCTCACCAAATGGGTGCGAATCTTAAAATTCAAGTTGCCAACCTGGGTAGCCCACTCCTACACACGAATATTAAACAACACTGTGACCTGTGTGTGACTGAATCGGACCCTGAACAGTCACATTCATATTCACATTCTTTCTCGCTCCAAAAACCCCAACACATCCTCTGTTCAATTCTCTGTGTTTGCCTACCTTCTTAACCTCAACAACTATTTATATATATATATATATATATATATATATATATATATGTATGAATATCTATTCCTTTATATGGTTCTTGTTTAAAATTAAAGGCGAGTGAGAGAGAAACTAGCTCCTACAAGAGCTTCCACATATACATATACACTCCTCCTTCCTCTATATATTTTCGATTTGCAGCTGCAAAAAATGGCCACAACTACTGCAGATCCCACATCCAACAATTTGACTGAAACAGTCGAGCAAGTCTCAGCTGTGGGAGACCCAAATGCCCAAAAAGAACCAAACTTATATTATTTCTGGAAATCATTTGAACAACAGTACCCACCTGGCTTTTTCAAAAAGGTATTACTTCCACCATGTATCCTACGTTAGACCACCACTCTTTTCTATTGTCTTATCTCGGCTGGCTTTTTCTTTCAAACATATCTGTTTGCTTTCCAAGAAATTAACCTGTGAAAGCTGTCAATAAATTACTTCATTTGTCCAAACATATATATATGCGCCCTCCGAAAAATTATTTCCAGTGAAACAAGCCTGCACAATGATATACATAAAGAGCTTGTAACAGATATAAAATATTTGTGTGTGTGTGTATATATGATCACAGGTGGCGGCAGAGATCATAGCAACATATATGTTGGTGTTTGTGACATGTGGTTCAGCTGCTCTGAGCGCAAGCGATGAACACAGAGTCTCAAAGCTTGGAGCTTCAGTCGCTGGTGGACTCATAGTGACCGTCATGATCTATGCAGTTGGCCACATCTCTGGTGCACACATGAACCCGGCCGTCACTTTAGCCTTTGCCGCTGTTAGGCATTTTCCATGGAAACAGGTTCGTTCGGATTTAGGACCTCGTATGGTTTATTTTAAAGAAAAACAATTATTTTATTTATATTTCATTTTAAAATTTAGTTAGATGTTGGAAAATTATGTGCTTCTAGGTTTAATCGGTAGAAAATGGGATTCCAATTAGTCTAATGCATACCTGGACAGGCTCATGACTGCCACATGATCCCACAACATAAAATATCGCTACCCACGTCCACATGATTGTGGAGAAGTGGGGCCAGCTCTGGGCTCTTTTGAGCCCATAACATATAATGCTACCTTGGATTCAGCTTGAATTGGCAACCAGACAAATAAAATGTGTAGAAAATAAATCATTTATTTAAATTAAAAAAAATAAAATAAAAGCCACATTGTTGGGAATTATTGAGGCGGGCACATGCACCATACCATGACCACAAAATACGAATGAATGCGCCCTTTCTCTATTAGCTAGTCATTGATACTATCATATTGATCAAAAAAAAAAAAAAAGGTCATTGATACTGTCATTATTTTATGCCTTCTTTGTGATTTGTGAAGCTTTTAAATTTATCTGCCTGCCCATCAAATCCTAACCGATTGATCAAATCCATTTGCAAAATAAAAAGAGGACAGCCAGTTAGCCCTCATTGCTCAATGCTCATTCATATCCATTACCAATTATATATCTTGATAGAATAATAAATGATCCACTTTTGATTGGCCAAGTAATACTTTTGTGGTTTTAAAATTTTTTAAAGTGTCAGTATAATCCACAAAAGTGAAGTACCTCAACTCAGTTTATCTTGGTTTAATAATTGAGGCCAAATATATCACCTAGCATTTAACTATTTATGTATGTTTCTAATTATTGCATTTTCTTCAAAACCAACATTTGAATATATATATATATATATATGAGTGGAGTTGATATAATTATATATGCAGGTTCCGATATATGCAGCAGCTCAACTAACAGGAGCAATATCAGCTTCATTTACGCTGTCCACACTACTGCATCCGATAAAGAATGTGGGCACAACATCACCCTCGGGAACTGATATTCAAGCTCTTATCATGGAGATCGTCGTCACATTTTCAATGATGTTCATCACTTCAGCCGTCGCGACCGATACAAAAGCTGTAATTTTTTCTAACATTTAACGTTAATTAAGTTCCTACTTTTTACCAAAAATTTTCAATGTTTATTATCTGTGGGTGTCTGTGACAGATAGGAGAGCTAGCAGGACTAGCTGTTGGGTCCGCTGTATGCATTACATCAATTTTGGCAGGGTAAGCAAAGCAAACAAAAGCGACACTTCACCTTTCACATTCTTTTTCTTACCAAAAAGGTTTTCATTTAAAAATTTTGAAAACCTTTATACCAGTAAAGCTTTCCTCCTGATCTCCTTTTTAGGCCTTGACTAAGAGATAAGTCTAAAGTTTTGTTAATTTTGTTTTTTTGTTTAATTAACTTATACCACCACTACAAGTAACAATTTTGAGAGGTATGTACTGTCCTATGTAGGCCAATATCAGGTGGATCCATGAACCCCGCAAGGACGATAGGCCCAGCCCTTGCTAGCTCAAATTACAAAGGGCTTTGGGTCTATGTGGTCGGCCCAATCACTGGAACATTACTGGGCGCGTGGTCTTACAATCTGATTCGGGTTACTGACAAGCCCACTCAAGACATATCACCCGGTTCATTTTCATTCAAACTACGTCGTATGAAGAGCAATGAACATATGGCCAGCAAAGAACCATACAATTCCGTATGATAAAAGTTACTGTGAATGTGCTTATTTCTTCGGAAATATTATAAAATCACTTCCCTTGTATAATAATGTTCTCTGTATTGTTGTATTATCCTAGAAAATATTAGTATCAAGTTTCAGTGCCCAATTGATACATCCTCTTTTTTATGATGTTGGGAGCGGGATTTAAACTCAATTTATTGCCGAAGAAACAGTGGCTTTTCACCACTGGCTGTTCCTATGGACTCAATTGATACATCCTTGGGTGTTTAAAAGTTGCCTCCGTTATCAACACTATTTTCTATATCATAAACAACTAGAGGGAATTTTTAGATTTCAAACCTACAAGACAATCTATAAACTCATCTCAGACATGTCCACAAGTAACCAGTAATATATATACATTGGGCGACCTAAAGATGAGGAATCTAAAACCAAATACATATTACAAAACTAAGATACAAAAATATTTCAAGTATAAATACTTAATATATATATATATATGGAAGCCCATTAGAAAGAATCATTACCCCCGTTGCATTTTGCTAGTGCATCACGCAGCTTTTTCACACACCGCAAGACTTCCTGGGTTAATGGTAATGCTCTTTGTGCAATTATCGGTTTTGTATATCCCTACGAGTCGATCAGCTAACTCGAACATATTGTTTCTAAGACTGCACGTGGCATGAGATACTACGGTAAAAATTAACTAAGTAAATTTTATATCAGTAATTCATGATATGATATACTGGGAGCTTTTAACATACCTTATGATTATGAATTGTGCATCCTTTGTTCGGTCCTTTACGTAATGTCCCACAATCGAAACATTCTTGAAGTCTGCAACACATATAAAACCACCCAAATGAATATAGATTAATTAAGGAAAAGCTAAAAGCACAACTATTCAGCTTACGTACCCAGAGCAGCGTCAATTTCGTCCATTACATAGAGCGGGGTAGGCTTGTAGTGATGTAGTGCAAAAACAAGAGCTAATGAGCTTAGAGTCTGAAAGCAGCAAAACGACAAATGTCATGCAGTTAAAAAGGCTGGACGGTTAATATTGACATCTAGGAAAACTGGGAAACAAATATATGATTTGTAAATACGAGTAGTTGGCTACCTTTTCACCCCCAGATAAGTTCGCAATATTCTTCCAGCTCTTCTTTGGCGGTCTGACACTGAAAACAACACCTTCAGAGAAAGGATCTAGGGAGTCCACTAGTTCAAGTTCTGCATCACCTCCAAGTGTGATCATCTGTAGGAAACTCAGCATGCAGAAACATATAACCATTACAAGGTCAATGCACATAACATAGGAAAAACTTAATTGAAACGAGTAGAGGGAGTACATGACACAAAAATAGCAATAGACAGCAAATATGAGATCCCCCAGCTTCTCAGACATGAAAGAGGTTCATCCCATTTTATTAGAAACAACTTCGGTAAAATAAACATGTATTTAAGTTAGGAAAGAAAATATGCATAATATCAGGCATCCAAATGCACCATTCACATTTTGGCATCACTAAGTATTTTAGTCCGATTTACATTGCGTTTGCTTGAAGAGTGCAGTGTTCACAAGGAAATATTAGATTTATAGAAGGCATAATTTAGGGAGATTTTAGTTTCACAAACCTGGTACATTTCCTTCAACTTCAATGATATTGCATTGAATCCTGCCATGAATTCATCCAATCTACAGAGAATCACCAAACAAGTTGAGTTAGAAACTAGAGCTTTTGAAAACATAAAGCAAAAATGTATAAATCAAAGGACGTACCTCTTCTTCCTCCATTCATCATACTGCTTCTTTATATCATCTCGTTGTTGAGTGACCAAGTTAAGATCCTCAACTCGTTCATTATACAGTGAAACCTTACTCCTATACCTATTAAAGGCCAATACATTTCACAGAATTTACAATGTCAATCAAGCCAGAAAGCCTTTTAACAAGGATGAGGAAAAGACATACTCTGTTATCGAATCAAGATTTGGATTCATCTCTTTCAATTGTGCCTCCAGCAATGATACCATTTCAAGGGCCCTTTTAAGGTCACAAACCTTGTTGAGAATTTCATCGGTCAAGGTTGCTTGAAGCTTTTCACTGTCCACTAAATCTTTATGAATTCTACAGTCAACAATATGATGCTTCAACATGCATTAAAATCAAATGTACACTATCCAGTACCAAAAAAAAAAAAAAAACACCAACAAATCAACTTACTGCTCCATATGCTTTAAAACAGTAATTTCCAAGTCATCAAGTCTCTTCCTATAACCCCTCCCCTTCAGTTCCAACTCCTTGTATTGTTTCTTCATGTCTTGTAATTTAAATTCTGCATCAACCTGTGACAATCACCAAGAATTTGATAATATGATCTTTTAAAAAATTGCAATAGCGGCAGCAGTAACCATATATGTTAAATATATACTGTTGTGGTGATCTACGTAGTTTGATCCAATTCTTATCAAAATAAAGCATTGGGATTTGCGCTAGTTTAATATGGTGTTAAATATCATCTGTGTTAGCTTCATATACATTGTAGTATTCACTTCTTATCAACTAAAGATGTTGGGTTGATGGTATCATAACATCAAAATAGGCATCAAATAGAAAAAGAGTATCATTAATAAGACACACTTAAAATCCTAGTACCTCTGATGCCCGCATTTCATCTACGGTCTTCTTCATTTTGTTGTAGTTAAACTTTGCCTTATGTAGGACTTCTGTATGCTTGTCAAGCAGCTACACAACATAAAATAATAATAGAATATAAGATAAACCATTTATGACAAATTAAACCACAAGTATGTATCAAAATAGACAAATGAACAGTAAAAGCAAACCTCCTGAGTTTTCTTGTAGCTCTCTTGAACAGTAAAAGCCTTCTGTTCTATTTCTTTGAATTTGTCACGCAATTTTTCCTTTTGTTCAATGAGTCGTTCCTTCTCCACCTTTGACTCCTCAATCACCTTAGTTAACTTTTTTATCATTTTTTGGCCTGTCTCTATTTGGACTTTGTGACGGTTAATATCTGTGTTATGATTGTCAATATCCTATATTTGGAAAGAATGAATTAGGAAATACATCCAGCTTACTAAAATTACTGCATAGCGGTGATACATCTACTTACAGACTGAATCTTGTTGACTTTTGACTTCTGTGCTTTCAATTTTTCACCACCAGCATTTTCGATCTTACTCTGAAGTTCCAAGGCCTAAAAGCAAAGACAACATGGAACAGGTCAAGTAAAAAGAAATATCAAACAAAAGCAAATATATATCCCATGCACACATTCTAGATACAGTCATCCTCACAATTTTAATCAACAAACCAGACATCCAAAAAGATGCAGCTGCAAATAGAAAAGTAATCAATAAGCCTCTCACCTTCTCCTTCAACTTCTTAGAACCTTGCATGATTTTGTCGATCTCCTTTTCTTCACCTGAAATAATATTCTTAAGCTCCTCCAGCCGATCAATCTCATCCTCCCTTGGCTGTGATGCAGCCTTCAGGGAATCATGTTGCTTTTCAAGATAACTGTGTTGTGATGTAAGACTTTCAATCTGTTCAAAATGAAAACGATAGGCAAAGAATTAGTAAATAATGCAATATGAAACTTGGACAATCCGCAATAATAATAACCTCTTTCTTGCTTTTAGCTAATTCCATCTCCAAGTTTGCAACAGATTTTTCTGAGGCTTGATATCTCTGCACTGCATCAGAAATTTTATTGCGGATGCTATTTAGCGATTCAACCATCTTACAGAGCTCCTTTTCTGCCATCGCAACAGCTTCTCCTGACACACTGCTCGCTCGAATAGATGTGCCCATCTTACCGCCACGCGGCTTACTTCCCCCTCCACTCATAGTACCAGATTTTTCAAATAATGCTCCTTCAACTGTTACAACTCGTCGAAATTCTTTGCTAGCACCATACGCAATGCGTGTGGCCTGAAATAGAAAATAGAATGCCCTCTTATTTCTTGGAATAAAAAATGAATTATCAAAAAGTGCAGTAAATAGTGGTGGCCAATCTGTCCCACGGCATACATGAAACTAAAACTAGTCCCCTTTATGTGTGATACAAGACGTCGCCAAGCTATACAGTCCCATTGCAGAAAAATCACTCCTTAACTCTAGAAAAATGCTTTCCAATTTCCAAACTAGAAACTCCCCTATATGTATAAACAGAATATAAAAGAATTGATAGGCTGACCACATTGGCTCTTATAAATGTAAAACACGTAGCAACTGATCCAGCAAAACCAAGATGTGATCCAGACATTCAACCAGCTTATTACAGCCAGGAACATGAAGGATACCATTACACTTCTATGACTATAAATTAGTAATATAAAGTGGCCACTTGCAGTTATGCATAGACAACAACAGAAACCTGAGACATGCATAAATGCTGCAACAATACCTGATCAAGATCCTTGGCTACAACAGTGTTTCCCAATGCCGCGAAGAAAGCAAGTTTCATCCGTTCATCTTGAACTTTAACTAAATCAAAAAGGCGTGGAACTCCCTCTGGAGTGCTTACATTCTGTTTCATCTTTGGTAAAAGATCAACTTGCTTTTCCTGAATGATGAAATTAACACGTTTTCAGAATTTCTTGATTCTACAATAAACCGCAATCAATGTTTTCAACTGTAACCATTACACGAGTTAGTGGAAGCAGATAGATTGAAGCCAATATGCTAAGATCAAAACAGTAGTAGTATGAATAAGACATCATTCTTCAGAAATTATTTTTTAGCATAAAAAGATTTGCATCATTTCACACCAGCATGCATTAGGTAGACACTACACTTAGCTTGAAGTATATTAAAACATTTAGACAATCCAAATTACTTTCGGACCTGTGTAACTAAATTCCAGTACTGGTAAACTTTGCTATTATGCAATAAGTATTTCCAATATTGCAAACTACTGTATCATGCATTATACCAATATCATGAAGGTTGCAACTCCAAGATTCTCCCTCCGGAGCAGCTCTACACAAGCTTGTGCTGCATTAGTTGTCTCCACCACAATATAATCAAGTCCAGGACATGCTGTTGATATAGCAATATCATATTTTGCTGCAAAGGCAATATCATTCTAACAAATAAGTAAATTCCTTAAGAGATGATATAAACTTAAAAATACAAGTATATTGTAGGGCTGATGAAAATCAGGGATACAAAGCATAAAAAGACAAATCAACACCAGAAAAAAGTGTTACTTGGACTAGAAAACTTTAACATGGAAATATACAAATATAAACTTCTACAAAATCCATCTTATCATCACCCAAGAACTGATGGGAACTCCAAACACAGAAAACAAAATAGCATCTTCTCTTTTTTGCTTGATATTGGGGCTGGGGATTCAATCTCAGGAAACGTGGGGTATTGCCTAAGGGAACAGTGGCTTTGCCACTTTGGTGCATCTTCGCCCATTGAATTCAAACACTGAAGAAGTTAAAAAGTCTGAAACTTGACAAGAGACAAGTTCTAACAGCAATATAATTAACAACAATGCAAAGAATACTCACCATCAATAGCACCTAAGTCACCCATTCGACCATATATTCCCTGTATTTGGTTGGACTCCTTAGCCTGTAAAATTGCTTTAATAACTGATCCCTGACTCTTCTCTGAATCCTGAATAGATTTAAGTTCTGCAACCTTCTGTCTTGCAGCTTGTTCAAGAGGAATCAGAGCTTCTTGTTCTTTCACACATTCCTGTAGAAAACCAAATATCCTCACTATATTTTTACAAGAGCTACATATTCATGTTCAAAGTTATACGTATGAAAAACGAACTTGCTCCACTTTATGAGCCTCCAGTGCTTCTTGCTTGCTCTGTTCTAAATCGGTTTCAATTTTTGCAATGCTTGCAGTTTTTGTTTCTATTCTGCTCAATATGTTTTCCATCTGTTTTTGAGCATCATCAAAAGCTGCACGACCAGCTTCATGCTGAAACAATTGACCAACACCTTAGCTAAATGTTTGAATCCTCCTTTAGCTACAAATTCAAATCTTCTTGTATCAAATAGTACCAACCTCACCTTGTCAGTCAAAAGCTTGCTTTCAGTACATGCAACTTCAAGTTTTCCCTTGTGCTCAATTAGCTGCTTTTCCCAAGGTTCCAATTCACCACGAACTTTTGCTAGCTCAGAGCGATACCTTTCTGTTTCAACTGCTTGTGGATCAATCAGAAATACACAAGTTAAAGCAACTGCATAGAGACAATTGTGCTAGGAAAATCAAAGAGAGAGGGGAAGAGAGAGTAAATTTCAGACTAAGTACCAAAGCTACAACCCCCCAAATAAAAGATGTAAGACAAGAAGGATCATCTACATCAATAATGTCAAAGAGATTTAATTTCCATCACTAAATAGCCACCCTCTCCGCATAGAGATGCAAAGCATAATTCCCTAGGCTGGGGTACAATATCACACTTTGTCTAAACCACATATATGAGGTTCCAGTATAACCTACTTCCATTTCACTACAAATTATAAGCATTCACTTCAGGAGGTGAAGGAATTTCTCAAACACTATGTCTACTTCAGACAATCCAGAAATAAAAAACATTCGATAAATTACAAAACAAGGTTTGATGTATCCCAACTTGCTTTATGAGAAAATTGTTAGAAATAAAAACTTTTCATCGTGATAAAATATTTTCACATAAATAGTTATATCACATTATAGCCCACCCAATGTTAAAACTTGTCTGCTTGAATTAACTTTCCTTTCATGCTAATTATAACACAAATTTACCCAAAAAAAAAAACATATTCTGAAAAATTTGAAGATAAAAACTACCACCTTTTGAATTATCTATTACTTCCTCTAGCCTTTTCTCCTCGTCCACCAAGAGCTTTTGTAGGTTTGGAATGTTCTCCTCAAGCTTAGGTATTATATTTGTTGAGTCCTCACATTCCTTCTCTAAGTCACCAATCTTTGATGAATCCTGAATTCAAAACCAAAAATTAATACATGTCTGCATTCATTTTGAGTAAAAAAGGCACTTTCATACCTTTTCAAGTTTATCTGTTAGTTTCTTGATCTTCTGCTTCATGTGCTTCAAGTCTTCCCGATATTTAACATCCTCCCTCTCAAACTGCCTAAATTCTTCTTTGCATCTTCTCAGATCATTTTCAAGTTCCTACAATACAAACCAAAAATTTAAATGCGGTCACGTCATTTCCAAGTGATGAACATATAACAAAAAACATTTGACACACCTCAGATTTCTTTGATAAACATAAAAACCAAAAATCAAATTGAAACATCAAAGACATTTATAGCAAACCTCTTGCTTTTTAGTATGCTTATTGTGCTCAGATTCAAGCTCCTCCAAAGCATTGTGACTTTCTTGAATCTTCTCTCTGAATCAGGAAATTATAACATAAATTAAAGTTTTACATCAACTAACTACGTTTCATGAAAAAACTTACCGTTCAGCCTTTATATTTTCTTCTAAACCAGACACTTTTTCTTGTAACTCAGTCATTTTTGTATTTGTATCTTCATGAGCCAATTTAGCAGCTTTCTCTTGCCATTTCAGGAGTGACAACTCTTTCAGCATGTAGGCTTCGGCTTCATTTTTCACATCCTGTTTACATATATATATATATACACATTCATATCAAACAGGAAGCATATTTGAAAATGGTCTACCACATGTACACTACATATACCTCCAGACCATCTCTTTCTTTCTCTGCCAACTTAACCATTTGCACCACTCCAGATCTTTTCTCATTCAGGGATTCTAGCCTATGAAATCAATCAAAACAACATACACGTTATGCAAACAGGGATAATACAATCTAAAGTATAAAGTCAGAAGGAAAACACAGAAAAAGTACTCACTGCTTCTGCGATTCATCGATTTTTTCAACATATTTGTTAGTTCCAATAATATCCTCAAGATATTCAAGAAAACCTTCATCATGGGGTCCTTGAGCTTTAGGCTTCATTAGTGAAATCTGTTCAACTTCACCCTGACAAATAACAAGGAGCAAACTCTTGAACACTTGAGAGATGAACTACTTCTAATAGTATGACATGTGCCTGAGAATAGTGAACCTGAAGAATCAAAAATCGGTTGTTGTCCAGGTCAACTCCTTTTCCTTTCAGTTTCCTCGTGACTTCGGTAAAATTGCTTGCACAGTCATTAATGTAATATTTAGAAGAATTATCACGAAATGCCACCCTGGTAATCACAAAATCACTTCCTGGAACAGATTCATATGTTTCATCATCCTGCATCGAACACAAACATAGTTTGAGAACGTCACCAGAATTAATTACATTAAATTCCCATTTGGATGCAATGGCGTGTAGGGAAATGAAATAACATCATGTGTGATTACTTTACCAGAACAAAAACGAAAACTTTACTCATTATAGCCCTTACCACCAGGTAAAGTTGAATCTTCATTTCTAGAAAACACGCAGAACACATAGAAATTTTAACTTTAAAGCTTTTTATCCATATTAAGTGAGAGTAGCTAAAATTACCAGATCAATGATCTCCTGGAAGTGAACAGAGACCCCAGCATTGTCTAGATTCTGGTGATTAGTAGAGTTATGGATAAGTTCCGAAACCTTGTTTAGCCGCATCTACACAAATAAAATTTACCAATTAGTTAAATGAATGGGCAAAACGTAAAACACCAGTCTGAATTGCTCATACTCAAAGTTTCCTTTTACCTTTTACCTTTAAAAGGACCAAAATTTATGTGATGATAATGATAAAAAATGCTTGTAATTGTGAGGAAGAAACGCAACTTCTAAAAATAGAAAAGAAAAAAAAAATGGCGCAGAAGGGAAAATTCAGAATACCTGCTTAGCTCGCTTTCCAAATACGAACAGCATTGCGTCTATCACATTGCTTTTACCGCTTCCATTGGGTCCAACAACTGCAGAAAAACTCTGATGCCAGCCCAAAAACACAAGACTATAAATAACACTGTGGAGATAGACACAATTCAATTACATGAAGCCAAAGTGTAATTGTTTGCTTAGAAGGAAAAAATTAACGTAATGGAAAAAAAAAAAAAAAAGAAGAAGAAAACCATCACAATTTTTTTGTGCTGCTCTGCTTCACACAAAAGCAAACAACTAAGGTTGTGTTTGATAACACAACTGTTTTTTGTTTTTGTTTTTAGTTTTTTCCTCTTAAATTATGTGTAATTTGGTTAGTTTATAGGTTAGTTGAAGTTTGTTAAAAGTTAGTTAGACTACTTTATTAAGTAAAAATGTAAAAACAAAAACAGAAAATGAAAACACCTTCAAAATGTTTTCATTTTCTGTTTTTGTTTTTATATTTTCCTTCACATTTTTAGTCCAACTAACATTTAACAAACTCTAACTAACCTCTAAATCAACCAAATTACACATAATTCAAAAGGAAAAAATTAAAAACAAAAATAAAAAACAGTTGTGTTATCAAACACAAACTAAACTAAGTATTTTGCAATTTAGCTAAGTTGAACTGACCTCAGGTTTTTTTCTTTCTTCCCTTTAAATTGACATCAGAACAAAAATAATATTATTATTTAAACTCCTTTATCCTTTCATTTCCAGCGTTCACTCGGCAGTGAAACAAAAAATTTAAGGTTCGAATTTTACAAAAATTAATAAATAATAAAAAAAAAAATCGAAGGACGAAAATTACTATAGGCGAAGAGAAATGAAAACCCCACCAACCTTGTGGAAAGGACCAACTCGTTGCTCCCCGGCGTATGATTTGAAGTTCCTCATCACCATTTCCTTGATGAACAGCCTCGGCGATCTCGATCTACCATGAATCGAGTCGGAGACGTCTGCCGTAGACTCGTCCTGAGTTTCCATCCCCATTTTCTCCGAGCCCTTTTCTGCTTTCCCTTTCGAAAATCTTCAGCGAAGCGCTTTTTGAATTTTCAGAGTTTTAAGGCTCCAGCTTTAATCAATTAAGTGATGCTCTATCTCTGAAAATTCCATCTATTGTTGTGGCTACCACGCCATTTTCCTCTTCTTCTTTTTTTTAATAATATAAAATTAAAATTAAAAATCTTTATATATTCTGGAAAAATTGTGAGGATTTTGGCGGGAAACTGAAAGTTGCGAGATTTAATCCAAATTCAAATTTAAAATTTCCACTCCAAAATCTACTCCATACACATCCCTTATGTTCAATTTACCAAAATATCCAAAACTTATTGGGCCCCCCCCGGCGGTCTGCCTGCCGCTCGCGGGGTTTTGGTAAAGTGCCATAGAAGTGGTGTGTGTAAAGTTATTTTTGAGTGTAAAAAGAACTACCACTCTAGGTGGCAACAATTCAACCCACATTGACTACTGGGTCTAGCCCAATTTTGTAAAACACTTACCACTCTTATACACTGTCAAATCTCTCTATACAACCCTTATGCCACTGTGCACGTATGAAGAAGTTGAGCGCGTGAAGAAAGTTTGGGATTGTATATAACAACACTCCCTGTACAGTTGTTCTTATAATCTGAAGCAAGTAACCATGAAAATGGCCAATGAATCAAAGTAGAAAAACATTCTTATGGCTCCTACTATATATTAAGGTTGTACTTTGTTATTAAAATTTCAAATTTTATGGATTATAAATGCTATAGGTTGTAATTATTCAATTAAAACATAAAAATTTGTTTATTATGTTTATGAAGATTACATAAGGTCCCACTTCTATATGAATTTGAATTTATCATTTGAAAGATTTGATCTAAGTGTTGTGCCAAATGTCTCTACTTCTCCTACTCATGCTTTTATATAGGTAAATTTCATAATGTGAATATATTAATTATTAAGTTTATAAATTCTAAATTTACGACACCCATTAAGTTGCAAATTTAAAATTTGCTTGAATTACAAATGTTGACTGCTGATCAAATCGTAATCTTTGATATTTGCTTGAGTTGCAAATGTTGATTAGAGATATTTGAACTATTATTCAATATTAAGTTCATTCTAATTTTATAAAAATATATTTAAAACAAATATTAAATAAATTTGTAGCATACAATGTGGTAATTAAAACCCTTCTTGTAAAACACTACATACAAATGGAATATTTTGGAAGGGAAGAAAAAAGAAGTTTCAATTTTAGTACGTCTTTATGTAGCTTTTCAACAAAATTTGAGTTGTTTTTTTTTTTGGTAGAAGGCATACTACAATTTTTTAACTTAAAGTGTAATTTTGTGACTTTATGCAACAAATGAATGGATATGTCGTATTAAAACTATATCTGATTGGTAAATTATGACAAAATTAATTGTCAAAAACGAACACTAGATTGCATTGTCATTTATATCCATAGAGATTATTAATTTTTTTTTTTAACATGCAATCTATTTCATTCTTTATTTTAGTCCTATTTTGGTTTTGTTATCAATTACTATATTCATAATCCAAAATTATTAGACTTGCTTAATTAATGTCTAATTTTCCAATGTCTACTATGTGTGCTACTTGAAAATTATAATAAAATCATGTGTGTGTATATATATATATATATATATAAAAGAAAAAGCCTGAACATAAAGACAAGATGAAAATTTTAGATATTTTAATATTTTATTTGCCATTAAGTGAAAGAAAGAATGTTATTATCTTTTCATTATTTATTCTATTTAGATGGAAACGAAAAAATGAAAGGACTAAATTGTAAATTCACACAGGATAGATCCAACCAGGCCTAACCGACGCATATTAAAAAGTAAAAGCAAAAGTGGCAAAGCCATAGTAATGTGGCGAATCGATGGATTACGCGTCCATAACATGCAAAATCGAGCGTTTCATATTAACCAGCCCACAGCCAGATGGACCTCCACACCCTGGACGGACTTCAACAAACCTGAACGAGGCTCGGTCGCCGAGCCTAAGTTACGCACTGAAGGTATATACAAGAGAGAAAGAGCCCGCTCTACTAATTATATAATAGCTACCACGTAGTCTTTAGCAGACGATATTCTATATATATATATATATGGAGAAATCATCGGACTTGTGTGACTTGGAAGCAGGACTTGGAGAGATTGCAGAGTGCAGGATATGCCAGTACGAGGACTTCATTGCTAAATTGGAGGTTCCTTGCTCATGCTCGGGCACTCTCAAGGTATACATGCATATATCATATTGCTAACACACACACACACACACACATATATATATATATATATGTTACTTTGGTAACGAATTAATTAGGTTTAATTACCGGCTGATGACGATTTTTGAGTATTGGGTTGTATCAGTTTGCTCATAGGGATTGTATTCAGAAATGGTGCAATGAGAAAAAGGATACAATTTGTGAAATTTGCAAACAGGTATATATATATCCCTCACCTTTTTTTTTTCTTTTCTTTTTTTCATGCTTAATAATTATGATAAATACATGATATATTGATGTGTATCATATGTTACAGCCGTTTTCTCCAGACTACACAGCTCCACGACCTTGTACTGCATCCCGTTCTTCGTCGCAAGTGTCTAATAACATTGAAATATACTTAATGATGTCTTTATGAATATACGAAATTGTATTATATATATAAATATTGATTGGAGATAGAAATATGCACGGAATTAATATTAATTGGTACCTGTTACGTGATGCATATATATACATATATACATACATATAAATATGCAGAAGCAGTACTAGGACGGCTCCTGGAACTGTCCGGGAGGTAGAGCTGCGACCTGCGCTTGCAACTGATGCAGCAGCAGATCAGAGCCTCTATCATGAAGACCCTAATAATGGACCTGCTGCTGCTGCCACATGGCGCAAACACTGTCTATTCGTAAGCCTCTCTAGCTGCTAAGCTACAGTACTAATACCGTATATAAAAATAAAACTTATTAAAATTGGTGTTATGAATTTTATGATCTGATTGATTTTAACCATGCATGTAAGTAGAACGCAATAATTGTGAATGCATACAGTGGAGTGGTGTGTATGTTCTACTGGTGGCAGCTCAATTCGGAGGGCTTATGTATTTGAAGTTTAGACTGCTTTCCCATCAAATCTTTTCGGAACCTCCATCTCCATTGCAATTAATATTAATTAGTTGATTAATTGTTTCAATTTTTGCTTCTTTTTTTTATTGACTAGATATGACCCACTTTTAATGATTAAGGAGTTTCCATAATCCGATCAATATATATATATATATATATATTTGGCAATTAACTTTTGCAGTTCCAGGTGCTTCTGGTAAACGAAAGGATGTCATAAATTGACAGGATGAGAACCATCCTTTCCTAAACACATGGCACACCAAAGGAGGAACGCCTGGCATTGTCACATCAGACTATTATTAATCATCCAAACCATATAATATATGTCCTCCATTTATAATTCATGAACATAATTAATTCCAATCCAATTGTATATAACTAAATTAATGTTATTCATTGACAATGATTTATATATATATATATATATATATATATATATATTTAAACACATTCATAATTGAATAAACAAATTCTGAGTAGCCACCGTCAATTGGAGTTAACCTAATACTTGTTTTTCTTTTTCTTTTTTCCCTTTTTCTTGGTGAATAGTAAACCCAGCATTTGCTGTTGCGCCAAAGTTTGCAAACTACAGCAGAGTCCAGTCGGCTAGTTGCACAAATGGCCCAATGGATCTAATTTATCCCAAACCGATTACAGCCCACAAGAGACAACCCGGCCTATTAATTACCCATGTTACACTAATCATTCATGTTTTGCATTTTAGTTACATATGGGGCCATAATTAAAGCCATTCATTTTCTTTTATGTCTCAGTCATATTTACCAAAAGGCTTATATATACTATAGCTTTTAGCATGTAGATCTAGAACGCATAGTTCAGATGGATTTGAATAGTTGCTTGCAACGCTGGCTTCACAATTACATCTAAAATCTAATTAGTTCAATACCATCATAATGTTGTCCGACAAAATGGAGATCAGTACATGCACTTGACCGTGTTGAAAATGGATATATTATTAAGTTTAAATAATTACGGCTATTATTGCATATATATCCTACTACACTTCGTAATATACATTAAGCTTTTTCCATTTGTAATATATATGCATACTGTATCTACATCTCATTTTGGTATATAGAAGGGGACCCAAATGGTCAAAATTCCGATTTCGCTTTTGTTTTATTTTCTTCTTTACGAGCTAGCCAACAACAAAATGATTGCAATGGGGCACAAATTTGGTTCAAATGATCATATACATAGGTCCACTTGCTGATATTTTTTGTTCTTATATATAATTATATATATATATAACATCAATTTGTCAAACTAATTCAAGACAACCAAAAAAACAAAAAAGAGTAGATGAAATATATTAGTCTAAAAGCATACAACTTTGATGTTGGATGACAAAGACAACAGCTCTACTAGCCACTCTCATATAGGTAGTAAATCTCCAAAGGAGTGACCACTGACTGGAGCCCAACAACCAAAAAAACATGCAAGCTCGAACACGGTATTACAAATTATAATTATAAGGGGTTACTGGGTAGAGCTCACAGATGCTAATTACAACTCAGACTGCTGCAATTAACATGGTAATAATTATATATATATATATATATATATATATATATATGATATAATTTGGAAGGCCAATGAAGTAAAAATCTAAGGGCACTTAGGACCTCCTTCCTTGGTCTTCCAGTTGTTGTAGCAAGGGCACACTGCTTTGTTGCCGTAGAAGCCCGGTGGTACGCACAGGCACTTCCTGCATTCTGACAGGTCATTTATCCAAACAACATTAAAAAAAAATACATCATTCATTCTGCTATTTCCATTCCTGTGTATAAAAGCAGGTTCTTTTTTTTTATTTTTTGAGATTTCGAAACCACCTTTGACTACACTGACTACACTCTTTGACCCTGCGACTCACCGACTGACTTGCACTAGTTATTCACAATCCAGGAGCGTGGATCTACTCGCGTGATCCACAATGGCATAGACAAAGATACTGTGGCACCAACACGCATCCAATCTTGCCGACTACTTAAACATACTCTATTACTATTGAAGTATTAAGGTCTTAATTATTTAATTAAGCATTTTCATGTACAAATCTGGCCGCTTAGCAGTGCACGATGGGAGCAAAGCGACATTACATTATTCATCAAAAAAAGCGACGTTACATCCTTCCCAATGCCAGTTTTTATTCCCTTTCTCTTTGTTGGAGTACTTAAAAAATCAAGTAATTTCCTCTTGAAATAATGGAAAACAAATACAAAAACTAATTAAAAATGACCACTTACGGAAGCTTTTGAGACTCCTTGGTCCATTTGGGTTCTGAAAATACACACACAAAAACACATAACAAAATAAAAAACAGGTTAATAATCCCAAAAACGAAACACATTACTAAAAAAAAAAACAAAATGAAAAAAAAGAGGAAGAGCAATTTACATTGTTGAAGTGATGACCGCCATGCCCATGAGATGCCATGACCTGCAAAAAACGAATGCAAAAACAAAATGTCAAGGACCATGCGTCTACTAGTTAGTAAATGAATGTACTTGTTACAAGTGTTCTATGGCAAAGAGTTCTCACAACGGTTTGGAGCATGGAGATGGCAAAGAGTGCCAAGATCAAGGCAGCAGCAAACTTAGCCATGGCCATTGCTACAGACAACCCCTTTCCTCCTCAAAACAAAGCACGCCCACAAAGAGGAAGAAGAAGAAGAAGCAGAGAAAATGAAGAGGAAAAAGGGTTTGAACCAGATTTCAGAATGCCTTGGGACTGTTGGGTATATATAGAACAACGCCACTGTGATGGGGTTGTGGGTTGGAACTTTTGGGTGTATTGATTCACACTTTACGATCGTATGTACTAGTGGGCTCTGATTAGGACACTCGAGCATGAACATTATTTCAACCCCGTATCACGTTGAAAGTTGAAAGCTAAGTGGCCACATGTCATTACTCTAGTAGGAGTTTTTGTTTCTACCTGTACGTGCGACCACTGAGGATCTCTTCTTGTGCGTTGTGTGGAGACAATGAGATTCATCAGTTACCAGAGTGGATAAAAGTTTATTTTGGTAATTTCAGTCTCGTCAGGTAATTAGTAATTTGCCAAAAAAGTGAATGATTCATGAATAAGTTTGACTTGGCTTTTTATGTCTCACCCTTCATTTGCATTCCGACATTCACGGTCTCTAACTACGAAAAATAATGGAAAGGTATTATGTTATTTTTTTTTATTTTTTTTTTACAGTTTGTCAAATAATGCGACTGGACTTTGCTTTATCAGAAAATGAATAACTCATTAAAAGAAAACTGTAGTAGTTATATTCAATTAATTTCTTGGTGTGATAATTTAAGATGGCTCCAAGTAAATTGGTTTGGTAGACGTCCGAGCATTGTAATTAAGAAACTATTTTATACAATATTAATACTGCTTCTCGTGGGTTGTGAGTAATTATGAGGAGGAAGTGGTGGCAGTGGCCCAATTAAATTCACAGTGCAGGGCCGGTGAAAGCTGTCTCAGCTTTTATTTAAATAAAGGAAAATAAAGAAAAAGGAAGCTCGCACTGGGCCTGGGCCCCACTACCTAGAGCGGCTAAGGCTTGGACATAGTAAAAAGTAGAGCAGCTTATTTTTTTATAATTATTTTGTTTTGGCGACGGTGGGGGGTGCATTGAAGAAAGAGGAGTGGAGTTAGTTATGTGGTTGGGAACCGCGGGACCCACGCTGATATAGAAAGCCAAGGAAACGGAAACCTTTTATTACAAGCGTGGAGCAGAAGATAAAAAGAATAATATATAAAAATTAAATTAAGAAAAAGCAAAAAAAAGACGAAAATGGGGAAGGATATTTGTGGTGTGGTGTGGGCTTGCAACAAAGCATGTGCTTTTCTGGTGAGGTCTGACCGAATCACGTGACCCAAAGCTGTTGCCGGATTCGATTGACAGAGGTGAGTGCCTTTCTATCTTCTTCTTCTTCTTTTTTTTTTTTTGATCCAAGTCTTTTCCATAAATGCTGACTGCTGAGGTCTTCTGGGTGGGAATTCACAGTAATACCTTTTAATGATAATTAAGTTACATGAATTGCCTAAAACAATTTGTAAATCACAATCGTGCTGTACTATTCAAAAGGACGGTTTATACTTTCATAACAAGTCCAAAATATGTATTTGTTCGAATTTAGAAAATAAGTTCAGAAAAAAAAGAAGAAAGGAATGTATGGGAATGTGCATGTGCGGGCCACTAAGAAAATCACATGAATTATGGGCAATTTTGGTGGGTGGGGGTATGAGATTTGGAACCACGGTTGGTAAAGAACCAAAATTACAATAACCAAAGTTTTTTTGATTTTTTTATGAATAAAAAGGAATGTCGATGTGGATCTCATCGGTCCAGAATTTACAGAATTTTTTTACTACTTTAGCTTTACAATCCGATAAAAATTTAAAATAGATGGCTCACACCCCTAATAGATTTCCCTCCATCTGACGTATTAAGCAAACTAAAGTTGATAAATGCAGTAAGTCAATATTGAATCATTGTATTCGCTTGCATATATAACCCATTTGTGCTCAGTAGAGAAGTCGTGAATTGCACGGAAACAGCACGGATATATACGAGGAAAACAAAGGTCATTCCTTCGTTTACACCACTCCATGTTCTTGCATGTGCCTTTGTTCTTATTTTCACATGCCCCTCCTCTATTTTTATTTTATTTAAATTCACCTTCATCATTCAATATTCATGCCCAAACATAATATATCTATATCTATATATATATATATAATTTTCTATCTCTTCCATTATTTCCTGTTTAACATATATATTATACCATTGGGTTGGATACAATCATTCTACATATTCATACCAATATCCTTTGGGAATTATTCAAATTTTCGTACTCGTAGTGTCGTAGGGCATCACTCATATCTGGTATGACGTAGGTTTAGGATTTTTGGATGTGGGGTTTTAGTGTTTACGGGTTTAAGGCGGTTAAAGAGGGCTTAAAATATAGAGTTTAGAATTTGAAGGTTTAGGGCTGTAGGTTTTGAATAATAGGTCGTATCTGCGATCCAAGATCTTCAATCCTTAACTCATGGCCCGGACCCACAACTCATGGTCTCCAACTCAAGACACAAGACCTATAGCCCTAAAGTTTAAAATGTAAAGCCTAAATATAAATATTATCATTGATTGGTGAGAAGATCTGTAAGCTTTCCTATGTAGTTGCTTTTAAATTTTTTATGCTTTTGCTTCTGTGCTTCTTTTCTTTTTTTCTCTCTATTTTTGCTTTTTCGGTTTTCAACTTTACAATGTTTCTAATCACTCCATTCATATAAAGTTGAAAACTACGGCATCGACTTTTGTTTTATATTAAAAAACTTGTAGTATATTATAACTCTATAGTTTAGTTTGACCATAAATTTCCAGGGCCTCCTTAGAATGGACAGCCAAGTATTTGAGCCTTTTCCTTGAAGCTTTGCAGTAAAGGCCTTCGACTTTAGGCATTTCTCACTGGCCCGTTTATGTTAGGCTTCTGAATTGGGCTTTATTCTTTTGTGCATGAAATTGTTCGGTAGGTTTTCTCAGCAAAACCTTTGTTGCCGTCAGAATCGAAACCATTTGCGTTGTTTTGGGTCCTGTTGAGGGTGTTTTTGTAATGCCCAGCATACTTCACCAAACTCAGTGAGCTTGGCGTGTACTACCCAAGAGTACAAGAACAAAGTTCTTCATCAATTCTATAAAGTAAGATATTGGATTGAGCTTATCTGACACTGGTTTTTACATTCCAAAGACTTGTACTTCACTGGTATGCAATGGAATAGGTACTGTTGGTTGTTAATCCATACACAGTTGGTGTCTAGCATCATCAAGTGCTTCTGGTTTATGCTTGATTGTAATGCAAGCAATTAAACTTGGCCATTAAGGTTGTATATATGGATAAAATTAATGTTTCTTCAGTTTCAAGATGCCATGGTATTCAAATGTTGCAAAACCATCCTAGTTTTGTGCTCTCTACAGCTTACACTTGGAAAGAAATTTTAGTCAAACAAAGGAACACCCTCCTCTATTAGCATCTATTCAAGTCCAATCAGCTTCCACACCCTCCTCTATTAGAAATAATTTTGGAGTAGTGTTTGTCATTTTTAATCCTTTTTGTTTCTTGGTTTGACATGTTTCCTTGGGAAGTTGGCTGTGGAGGGGTTATTCACCACAAAATCCAAAAAGAGGACTTTCAGGGGAACACAATGATTAGTGCAGTAGGTGGAAGAAACATGTAGGACCTAGAGCATTTTGTTAAAATGGCCTTGCTCTGCCACATATCAACCTCATAAATTTGGTTTCGCTTGCAAGAATTTATAAACCGTACCAAATCTAAATGACCATTAGGTAGGTTTGTCAGAGGCCATTAAATTGAATATGTCATTATAAGTCTTGTGGAGCTGCATTCATGGGCCTCTAGAAAAGACATTTGGTTACATAATCTATGGGCCTTATTTCCACAAAATTCTCTTGCCTTGTAATAATTAATTACTTATAATAGTTAATTAATGATCCATTTTTCCCCCACTGTACATGTGCTGGCAAAAGTTGTATTATTGTGATATTCCAAAAGCCCAATATTTATTAATTGATAAAAAAAAAAAAAATTAACAAAGAAAGAAAGAGAGTTTGAAGGCTGTAGTGAGCTTATCTGAAGGCGTAATCAGAGTGGAGACAAGCACAAGCTAAGCACTCCAAATATTTTTAGCATATTTGTAAGGTAGAGTTAATTAAGTGGATAATCCTTTTCACACAGTAAGTAATTTGGTGTTGGACCCACATGGGCGTGCATAAGGTAGATTGTTTTAGAATGTCATATCACTTTGAAATGTTGGCTCTGAATGATCTTAGAAGCATAAAAAATTTCAATTATTGTTATCCAATTCGCATCAGCATTGCCACCTTAACAGTTCATTTCAATAGTAATCAACCAGCCAATTAATTATTTTTCCGCAATCAAATCCAAAGTTGCACAGTGAACCTGATATCTCGGCCCACACCGTGCCTCGGTTAACATACAAATAGTGATTTGGTTTGACTGAAACGCATAAAAGCAAACAGGGAGACAAGAGAAATTAAAGATTATGTGAAACAAACTTCCAACCAATTGGAAGTTGGTTTATGTAGACTCCAATTAGGCTTTTGTGGGATTTTCTATTCAAGAATGCTATGTAGGAATAGTGGAATTGAAAGCTAATGGTTTCAATCTCTTTTAGAAGTAGATTTTTAAAATGGAATAACACAAAGCTAAAGATTGATGAATGATTTATTAGAGAACCTTATCCACCTCCATTGCAACTCTCTCTCTCTCTCTCTCTCTCTTTCTGGGCCATCCTGCTGCAGAAGATTGACCCACTTCATCCACTAAAACGACCTTCACAAGCATCTCACAATTTGGCCAATTTGTCACACAAATTTAATTACATATCCTTGTAGGTCTATCCCAATATTTCTGAAGAAATTAACATTCAAAACAATTGAATGTTATGCAAAAGCTATGTGTGTTGGTTGTTGCCTTAATCCATTACTCGATCATTTCTTGGGATACCCAAAATCATGCAAAAAAAGGTCCTAAATATCTAAAACCAAGTCCCACTTCCCATATAATTCAAAGTTGTCTACAACTATATTTTAACAATCTAATACAAAAAAGTTTTGACAGATAGAACATGTTTCGCCTAATAACTTTTAGACTTTGACTTGGTCAACAGCATTATTTTAATTAGGTTTCTACAAGTCTTTTATCTCCTGCATGCCCATGAAATAGGAGTAGGAGTGGAAAAGGGGAATCCAAGCAGAAGCTATATATGAAGCCTTTAATTACCATGTTTGGACACTATGATTTCATGGTCTTTATCTTTATCATAATTTCAAAAGGACACAACGACAATTGATTGCAAGCCCTACGGACAATTAATAATGTGATGTTTTTACCCTTTGCCCATATGTGATTTATAAAGATTATTGCGATCTGAGTTTGCTAAGGGACAAGGATCATAACCCTAAAGCAACCAGTGTATTGCCTTGTGTTCCACCAATTTTAGAAAGCCTTGGAATAAGAACGAACTTGCATTTGTTGCAGCACCTTTTTCATCATCCAACTTTGTACTCACTAGATATAGAAAAATCTAGTACTTTGATTGCTTTTCACTTTATTGCTCCAAGAAAGTGAAAATGAAGTTGCAAATAATACACAGAAACTTCATAACTTTGAAACCTTTGGTTAGGTTTATTAGCTTTCATATTGTGCTTCATATTTAGCATAGGTTGTGCAAGTTATGAGTAGTTAATTAGGCTTAACGACTCAACAAAAGGGAATTAAAGGAGTACCACTTTGAACTAACAGTGACATAGTTCCATACGAACTCTCTTCATATGGCTGAGATGAGACGAAAACCAAGAGTTTCAAACTGAATATTATGTGTCTTTCACCAAATCGCAAAACCAATTTTTATCATACATATTAATTTTTGAGAAATAATTACTAATTTTATTACATAAGTTTTCCGAACAACAACATGAATTGAACATGCAAGAAGTGGTTTGGGAAGCTAATGAGAATGGTTCTTAAATTGTAAAAAAAAAAAAAATAATAATTTACAGTGAAATTTTGTGGGCAATTTCTTTCTTCTTTCAGCGTTTGTACGTTCATAATGGGTAACGAAATTCTTAATAGCTGGCAACATCGGTAGTTAAAAATTTGTGCATTAGTGTATGACAACTTGTTGTGGTCAGGAAAATAAGACAATAAAGATCAGATCACCTTTTTTTTTTTGGTAAATAAGATCAGATCACTTTGAATAGAAGTCAAATGCTCAAATATAAGAATTTTGGTAGAAGAAGTTATGGGACATTAATTTCAAAATATGGGTGAAATTGACTGGACGACAATGGCTGAATAAGTTAAAATCTGTTTGTTATACAACTACATGTATATCTTTGGAAATTGGAATATTATCAAAACCCTATGTCTCAACAAGTTGCAAAACTAAACCCAACATTTATTACATATAGAAGAAATAAGAAAACAAAAAGAACCCTGTATTGGAGGGTCCTATGTGGGACAGTTCGAATAGTAAACACCATATATGTATATATAAATATATAATTTCAACAATGTTGAACATTAATTTGATTTTTTTCTCTTTAATTTGTTAAACAACAACACAAATGGGGCCAAGGCCATCCCCAATCTCAATTATTACAACATGCCACTCTCACATCAAAGAATTAGAAAAAATTAATCCTTACTCTTGTAAAGCAAAATAATTAAATTTGTGATTAGATTGAGAAGCAAATCAAAAGATTGATAAACAAAAAAAAAATCAGAAAAAATCAAAAGAGAAAAATTTAATGAAGAGACCCCAATTGATAAACAAATTCTTTTTCATAACCACGAGGCCATTGGCTGTTATTTTTTAAAATCAAATAAGAGAGAATGAGTAAGATTAATCCAGTAATATATTGCTCACATGTTTGAAACTTTGAATTACGTCTTTAATTATTATAATTATGACAAAATAAATAAATAAGTAAATAAGAAAGCAAGTGTAGTCTGTTCTTTTCCACTCTCACATATCCTGCTGTTCTTTCTTATCCAATTGCGATGACATTATATAGAGCACTCTGTCTGATCTGTGGCATATTTTTATCACAAATAACTATAAAATCCTAGTTTTAGGTAGGGGTTGGGGCTCTTCTCTTTCTTGAATTACAAGCCAAGCTAAACCATATGGCCTTCCCCCCATATGTCTCTTCCTTTTGGAACACCCAAATGGGAACTGATCCAATGTACTACACTATGCATGTAAGAATGCATTATTAATATTTTAATGAAAAGCCCCGTTGAAAAGCATTTGAATGCCATATGTTTATGTTCAATGATTGTGTTAATGTATAATAGGCATTATTGGATTGGATGGTAGGGAATTGTGTGGTGGGTGTTGGTGCAACACACAGAGAGATGGCCTTTGTTTATTAACTGTGAAGCTGGATTTTTCCCAATCTTCAAACTTATAAATCATTTGGTAGATGAGCTTTCAACATACTTTTATATTATTTTTCTTCTTTCATTTCTGGTGGGGGAAGAGTGTCTTGAGCACACACAGCAACAGCACTGTGTCATCGAAGGGAACCTGCAGCGTTAACATTGTCAAACCCCTTTAATCATTTGCTTCCATTGCGTTAATTTTCATGTTCTACCATTTCCCAGCAACCCTATGCTATTGAACCCCAACATTTCTTTCATTCCAAGTTATAACTTATGTAAAAGGGTGACAATTGAGCTAGGTTGGATCTTCATCAACTTAGAAATTTAACTTGCAAATTTCTAAGCAAATTATATTTTTGTTTAGCTTAAGCAACACGCCTAAATACAAAACTTCAAATAAATGGGGGTTAGAAGTATATTTTTATGTTGATTAGTGATTGTCATAAGGTTGAAAGTGTTGTATGTCTTAATTAATTTAGACTTAAAGAGTTCAAATACTTGTGTTACTCCACAATTCTACCTTATGCTTCTTGACAGCAAAGGTAAGAGAGAAGAAAATATATAAAAAAAAAAAGTGTAAAAGATAAAATACCAAGAGAGACGATGAGGGTGTGCAAGTAATTGTCAAAGCATCCCGTGTAATGTGAGGCTGTCTGTCCCTAGGCGTGGGGGAGTATTGGGTGGCAGGTCCTCTGTCCCTATTACCACCACCTGATCGACCTCATCAAGGTACCTATGCCTCTATGAGAGTTTTAATCTGGGTCCCATATACATATATTTGTAGTGGGTTCCACATCCACAGTACTCTTAATTTTTTATGTTAGGTACTTAAATTAACATTTACACTTTAATTAATAATTTGATTAATAAAGTATTTCTTTTTCTTTTTTTTTTTTTATCTTTAAACCACCTTATAAGTGGTATTTTGGTTGTTTTTTTTTTTTTGGTTTTTCAGTATTCATCAATTTGGTAATGAATTTTATGCGCACTATCTTTTTTAGAATCAATTAGTATCGTTTTATATAGGTAAAAATACTACTTAGATAATATATTTTTTAAAAATAATTAATTGTCATCAAAATTGATAGAATATTAAATAACAATCGGAGTCTATTTATAATATATTTTAAGGACTAAAAAAACACGTTAGATATGGAAATATAAGTGAATGTGTAATTCAAGGATCTATAAAGTAACTAATCCAAAATCTAATTACAAAAGTGAGTATATATGCTGTATACATTATAGGCATGCACACCCAGAACTAAAAGTCATACATATGCTTGTTTGTTCTTATCTCTAAGACTGTCTGAGGGTGTGTGAAAATTCATCCATCAAGGCAGGTTATATTTAAGAAAACCCATTCAAACACATATTATGCATTATATATAAATCAGTATTATTTTAATATTTGGAGATATGATATAGTGAAAAAATTTGCCATTTTATCATATTCATTTTTAAAGTTATAATTTGAGTTCTGTATAATCAATTCGAATCCTGACAAACTCTGTTAATATATATATATTTAATTTTATACTATATATCAGATGGAGAGACAATTATTATTGAGGTATAAATTTAATATTCTAAATTATATTCACATTGTAAAATTGAAATAAATAAATTATATTCGGATTTCAAAACTGGTATACCAACGAAAAGCTATTTCTTAGAAAAAAAAAAGTTCCATGTGACCACACTTAAATGGGATGTGCATCCTTTGCTATTAAATATAGGTCCTTTAAAAGAGTCTCTCTTTAATGTCTTCCAGCTTTTAATTAATTTGCTACCGGGCACCTCTTTATGAACAGTGATTCATTTCTATTTCAAAAACAACTAATCCGATTGAGAAACCAAAAATTTACTTGCAGCACTACCATGCATACCAGCTCGAGCTCTGCCCAAGCTCATGTACATGGAAAAAAAACTTTGATATTTTCGAAATACATATTTCTGTTGAAATTGTAACATACAATAGTTTATAAATATTTATGTTTATGTGCATTTCGAGAGTACAGAGTTTTTTCCGGTACATGGGATTTAATCTCTCTCGCTGCGTAATAAATTCAACGAGTAATAGTGAGTTTCAATGCAACCGTTGTGGCTTACACGCCATTCGATGATTAAACCTCAGCTGCTCCATCCATGATTGGTCTGCTGACGTCATCGAGTACCACTTCCTACTGTTAATGACCTTTATTCACTCCATCTCATCTGCCAAAGTAAAACGTTAATTTACAACAAAATCAGTGCAAAGAACCGCTGAGGTTTCCAAAACCCTAAAGGAGGAGCCAAGCTCTTTACTGTGCACTTCCCCGTACGCTATCCTTCCCCTCACCACCACCTCCTTGAAAAAGTTCTTCATCAACGCTGACAAAAGTGCTTATTTTTCTTCTTTTCTTTAAGTAATCCCACTTTTAATTAAATCTTAATACGGACAAATTCAAAGCCACGTGGCTTGAAACAGCGTCTAAGTGTTCCACGCACGTGTCGCCACGTACACTAACTTTGAACTCGTGTCGCTGGACCAAAGCTGTTTCTTACGTGTTAATTTTGATTATGGGGGCCAACCTCTCGTATTTCATGCCCAAATGAGCATCCGGGGTCATTTCCGTCCTCTGGGAAAAAAGAATTAATGTACGACCCGGTTCTGCTGTAGTGTTACTGAACGTGTTTTTTCTTCTGTCAGGGGGCCAACGTGAGTGAAAAACACTCAAAGCGGTGTCGTTTAGCTTTGTTGTCTCAAAGGGGTTGTAGGACAACTCCGTTCCTTGTTCAACGTCCTCTAGTTTTGGGAACGACGTGTCCTAAACACCTGAATTTTGAAAGGTTCACACCCTCTAATCACCGAAAAGACAACTTTGCCATTACCCAGCTGTGTCTTCCGCACGAAATTATCCGCTCCAACACATACAGTCCGGGAAAGGGTAATATTGTCTCTCCGTCATCTACGACAAGATGCGGTTTCAAATAAGAAGTAATTGTGGGGTGGTAAAAATTAAAATGTGAAATTTTTTACTGCAAAAGCTGTCCACGCCTTACTGCAACCTGACAAAATCAAGAGGGGGTTGTGACAGTAATGTCCGAGTAGCGTTTGCAGGCCTTCAGTTTTGGTTTTTACCGTAGTCACAAACATAATTAACCCCCCCACACTCCACCAAAAAGAAAAAATAATAATAATAATAATCATTCCGGGTCAACCCGGTGTTGAAGCGAGTCATAATTGTCTGCAAAGCTCTCAAACCAGCCCATAACTCGGACCATGATTGAGAAACAAAGCGAGTCAAAGGCCTTGTCGGAGGGATTAAAAAAACGAGTGGAAAGGTAGGAGGGTCAATTTCTCACAAGCTATTAAGGTATATTTATTACACACAGCATCAATCTAACCCCAAAGGTGGGGTCACTCAGTGTGGACTTAACCGGGGATTAGAACCAGGGTTAAAAAAACCAAGTGGTTAAGAAGGACGACCACAAAACCAAGATTTTTTATTATCAACAGTCACTGCTCATCATCATCAACATCATCTTTCATCTTCTACCTCTTCCTAAACTCATCAACATTTTTTTTTTCCTCTCCCCCCAAACACCTTTTCTTTTCTTTTTCTTTCTCCTCCTTTGTTCTTCACAGTCCTCCATGGATGGTCATATTTATAATCTGCACAAAGACCTAACCCTAACAGCCCCATAAAAGCTCACTTTTTTTTTTTTTTTTAATTAATCTTTTTATATAATTTATTTTTATTTTTGAAAAAATTTCGGAGAGACCCTAGATGTTTGAGCCATGGACATAACCCCTACCGTCACCACCACCACCACCAACAACACAGCTAGTACAAAATCCCCAGAGGCTGACAGTGAAACGCCAACCCGGATCCAACCCACCAAGCCTTTATCTTTCAGCAACGGAATACTGAAGCGCCATAACCCTCATCACCCTCTTCACCATCACCACCATTTGCCCAGCACACCAGTGGTTGTCACCTACAAAGAATGCCAGAAGAACCATGCAGCGAGCTTGGGTGGTCACGCTATCGACGGATGCGGCGAGTTCATGCCTTCCCCTACTGCCACCCCAACTGACCCCACTTCTCTGAAATGCGCTGCCTGTGGCTGCCACCGGAATTTTCACCGCCGTGAGCCAGAAGAGCCTCTACCGGCAACAAACACTACGCATGTCATCGAGTACCAGCCTCACCACCGTCATCACCCACCGCCACCGCCTCCGCACCATGTGGGTAACAGAAGCCCCAACTCGTCTTCGCCTCCGCCGATCTCGTCGTCCTATTACCCCTCCGCGCCTCACATGCTTCTCGCCCTCTCCACCGGACTATCGGGTCCGCAAGATAACGCTGGCGTGCCCAGTACGATTGGTATGGTAACACAAAGCCCCGGTACTCGAAAACGGTTCAGGACGAAATTCAGCCAGGATCAGAAGGAGAAGATGCACCAATTTGCAGAGAGAGTTGGGTGGAAGATGCAGAAGAGAGATGAGGAGCTTGTGATGGAGTTCTGTAACGAAATTGGGGTTGAAAGAGGGATTCTCAAGGTTTGGATGCACAACAACAAGAACACTTTTGCTAAGAAAGATGTGAATGGTGGTAGTGGTGGTACTACTGGCAGGAACGATCTTGAGCAAGTACACAACAATGGTGGCAGCAACAACGACGACGATCACAACGACAACAACAACCACAATATCCAGAATCCAAACCACTACCAGGATGATGAAGACGGTGGAGCGCATGTAGCCACTAATGGTTCTTCTTCTTCTTCTTAATCTTTTGACGAATAATAAGATTATATATATTAGAATAGAGTAATTAAAGAGTACTACTATTGGGTATTAATTAGTTGTTTTTCTCTTTATCTTGTTGTTTCTTTTTTCCTCTTTTGTTTAGTTTTTTTAATTAATGAGATGATGATCATGATCACTTTGTTTGAGGATAGAACATGGAAGAGATTTATTGATCCAAAAATAAGGAATTTTACTTGCATATTTTCTATTTGTTTATTCAATTTGTTGTCCCAGCTGACCCTGCTTCTTCTTCTTCTTCTTCTTTTTTCTTCTTCTTTTCCCACTGAAAAGACGTCTCCTATCTCAGTGATTTGAGATTATGTTGTTATTAAGAGAAGATTATGGACTTAAGAAAGGAGTTGTTCCTCAATTATTAATTTGTGTCTTATTATATTCCATACCCAGAAGGAATAAAAATGGTGGCTTTTTTATTGTTTTGTAGGTCACTTAGAATAATCAAAATTGTATACTTATTCTCTTTCCAGCCGGCGAGAGAATTGAAATTTTTTCTGAATCTAATGTGTCATCAGAGAGAGACACTTTGATTAGAGATTTTCTTCTTTATTTTGTGTCCGAGAGAAAGAAGCAGAAAGTGTTGCCACTCAGATTTGGGGGCGGTCACAAAAATATTATTCTAGTTTATCCCTTCAGACTACTTTACTTTGTTTTTTTTTTTCCTAATTTATAAGCTTATTAAAAAAAATGCTCTTAGAGATCTCATACCATATTTATTTACATCAAACTCCTATCATTATACTGCCTTTTTTCTATCATTGCACTTAACACTCCTGCCCTTATTTGAAGTGGGTTTGGATGATTAATAAAGGTTTGGTCTGGTTGTGCACATATATATAATATATAATTTAGGAGTTTTGATTATATAAGCTAATGTTTCTAAAGCATATCCCATCATGGGCTTTGTTTATTCTACAAAGTGCAGCCAATAAAGTAGCTAATGTGTGTGCCTTACCTTTTGGGTATTAGTAGTCTACATGCACTTAGGGAAAGCCCCCAAGTACAAAGTAGTGATTAAGAAATTAAATAAATAATAGTCTACGAAGTAGAACCTTCTTTTTAATGTATTAATATATGATTAAAGATGACTTTCCTTTTAAGGGAAGTAGATCTAAGTTCATAATTTATTAATGGAGATGATGACGTACGGAAGTAAAGACTAAGAATAGGGTGTGTCTTGTCGTTCCCCCACTATCACTATGTAGGTTTGTTTACATGGTTTGGTCGTTTTGATGAAGTCAGTAACCTTGTTTTTATGGGGACGAGTCCCTAGATGATGCAGCCTAAGCTGGGCTATATGTCTTTTCGTCGTCCTTAATTTCCCTCAACGCCGCGAAGTGAATCGCCGGAAACCCGGAACTCTTTCTATTATGTAAATCACTTTGATCCCACAAAAAAAAAAGAGTGACAGAAAATTGGAGATGTTTAGATTATATGGGTTGAGAAATGAAAAATCTATGGTGCAAAATATAATATGGGAAGTGGGGTACCCTTCAATCTCTCTGTATCTCTCTCATTTTTAGCACATTAAAATCTTTAAATGTACATATATATTAGATTAAAGTGAATTAGCCCTAAAGGTGTGTCCTTCCAACTGAGAGAGAGAGAGAGAGACGGGTGGAAGAATATGTAATAAATTGGTAGGTTTTTTAAAAGTTGAAAAAGAATCCATCTTGGGTGCCAATTTTGGAGATGTAGTTTGAATACTTTTCTTTTTCTAAAAGTATAGGAATATTACAGCAGTCTGCACCCACCCCCCCCAAAAAAAAAGATAATTATAGTGTCAACTTCATGAATTTTGTACATCCCCAGTTAAAAAAATAGAAAAAAAAAAACAAAATTTTTTATTAAAAAATCATAAATCATGAAAACCAGAAAATTAATTATGGAAATTTCAATAGGATTAATTGAAAAAGGGGAGGCTTTTTCTTTGTATTTGCGTGTGTAAAATGGGAAGTAGTAGAGCATTATAACATAGGCACAAGAAGTAGTACTTGTAATGATGAAGAATTGCTTAACGAGGGAGTTAATTTTATATGATTGGAGTTTTAGGGTGATGGTTGATATCCAATTTTCCATTTTTCGGCTTGCCCACGTAAACATGCACTGTACTACCAAATGCCACATTTCCTCACTATACTCTACTATACATATATTATTATGTGATTTTACTGATTTGATAGTTTGAATTTAGAAGTTCTATCAAACACATAAAAAAATTAAAGAATAGAATTTAGCAGGTAATTTTGATTTTGACCCCTCTCCCTCTCTCTCTCTGTCTCTCAAATATGTGAAGGTACAACAACCTTTTATTTTTTGTTTTTATTTTTTTTTAATTAAAGGAATTTCGAAATGGCAGTGACAAGTCAAGGTGGTCGGTGGGAATCAAATGACTCAATCCGCAAGCATTTTGATGACAGAGATCATGGGAGAGAAAAACCAAAGGCACAGCATTAGAGCCAATAGAATTAATTCATATATATTATATTATAATTAAAATGAAGAATTAAACCAATACACTCGGTCCAACCGTCCAAGTGTGAGTATGATTGCGATTCAGTCATTGGGGTTTTGGCCAAATTAATCAGTGCCGCATTGGTTGAACATGTTCCCTGTGTTATAATTGATCCACACGAATAATTAACAAACCGAATACTTCCTATCAAATCAAATCGATTCAATGAGCATGGCAGCCTGGGAATAAGTGTATACCACACAAAACACAAATTATGATGAAATGAGACATATATTATATATATGTATAGCTGCTGCGAAGCTAGCTCTATTGGATGCATATGAAGGGCTGAGATCAGTTCTTGGTAGTCTATTTTCATTGGATTCTCATTTTAAGTTCACCAACTGCGAACCTGTGGGCTGTCTTCAAACCCTAGAATCCAAAAGCCTGTGAACTTAGCACAGACCCACTTTTGGTGAAAGCTCCAACAACTAGGAAAGCCCTACCAAGCCTTATATTTTTAGCTACATGATGAATTCAATACCAGAAAGTTATATATACTCATTTTAGCTTTTAGCTTATTTGGTATTATATATGCAACTTTTCACTCTGGTCGATATCACAAATTATCGATATGATAATTACGTTCTAACCACAAAACTTCAAATTAGTCCTACTAATTAAGCAAGTTTAAAGAATATTTTGAAGGGCATTTGTTACCTTAAGCTTCTTTCTCTCTGTGTTCAATTGATTTTCATTGGAGGGTATCCGATCAACATCGATATATATTTTTACCTAAATAGATTACAAAAGGGAAAAACTGAGAACGAAGGAGGATCCTAGAAGCACTCGAGAGCTATGTAAAATAAGTTTTTTTTTTTAATGGTTTAGACTGGAGTAGAAAAACACCCCCGGCCACTTGCTTAAAGCTAAATCTTAATGCAACTAATTAACCTAGGTTGTGTTTTTCTTTGACATTTAAAGACCCAAAACGACAAAGATTTATCTTCTACTTTTTGTTATTGGGATTTTTCTTTAAAATGAGAGAGAGAGAGAGAGAGAACTAATTTGTTTATGGCAAGTAGCATTGGCAACTTGTCAAAAAAGGAAAAAAGAAAAAAAGAAAAAAGAAAAAGAAAAAAGAAAAGAAAGTAGAGCATTGACATGTATTAATTACAACTTTTATAAAATGTAAAATTGGTTTACTTTTCCTCAAGATATTATAGAATTAATTCACATGTCTTTATTGAGATGAAAGGGAGTGGGAGACATTTATTTTAAATTAAAATATGCAAGACATTTTACATGAAGGACCACACAATAATTTTGTAGCATAAAGATCAATTCATAGTGCGCTTTGCGGGGTGGGTGTGGTCCAAAGTAATTTCAGGTCATATCCCCCAAACAATCTGTGTCTTTGATATTCCTTATGAGTCAGCCTAACACACTCTTTTAATTAACACTATTATCTTTGCAGACAAATTTCAACCCAGTACTGTGCATTGGATAGAAATTTGAGCTGGGAGCTTGGAATATAGATTTAGGGGACACAATGAATTTGTGCTAATTAGTTGCTCACCATTAACTATTTATAAGCTTAATTACATGAATTTCAATGATCTAACTTTGGTACATGTATATAATTTAATTGACGGGCATGCATAAAGAAACTGCACAAGTAATGAAAGCCCAAACGCACTCGAAGTCTCTCAGTGTTGGTGGGTCACGTCTAATGGAGCTATAGCCATGGAATTAATTCCATGTGAAAACAAAGAAGAAAGAGTACAATTGTCTAGCCAAAACTGGAAACTATCTATATGGAAACTCATAATTTCATATGCCCAATCTCATGAAACCATGTGACTCTTTAATAAAAAAGCCAATATGAACCCCAATGAGTAAGAAGAGAATTTGGTCAAGCTCATCTTTGGTTGTAGTATAATTGTTTCCATAAGTTATTGTTCAATAAAATTTTTGGCAAACCCATTGAAATTGTAAGCAGAAGTACCATCTGGTTGGTTCTGTGTTGGTGAAGAGTGAGAGTTGCGTATGTGCAATTTACTTAGCAGGTACTGCTAACCCACCCCTCAACACTCCCCAAAAAGAAAAATTAATAATAAAAATTAAAATTGTTGGGTTGGCTCTAAAAAGCCTCAATTATATTTATTATGTACATACATTTTAAATTCTCAATGTGTATATGTAATTCACATTTCACACATTTTTTTTAACCATTTTTTTTGTTTTTTGGTGTGTTTGTGATGTCAACATTTCCCTTTAGTTCCAATGCTGATGATGTATCATTTACTTTGTAGTTTATCCCTGTAGTTCTAATGGAAAAAGATTTGAGTCTTTCTTTTATTAGGCTGTCAATAATTCTAACGTATAGAAAACTAAAAATTATTAAAAGTAATATACGGTGACTCAAGATATAAGAAGATCACGTCCACATTTAAGATTATTATAAAGAAAAGCTTAAAATTCTTTAAAGGCCCATGGGCCATTTTCCATATAGCTATATGGGTTTCAAGCCCATGTGGCAACTTGTTTTTGGAAAACGACAGGCTTCAGGTCGTTTACTTATTAGTATTATTTTTTTGGCTACAGGGTTTACATTTATCCAATCGTTTCTATATATATATATATATATATATATATATATATGTGTGTGTGTGTGTGTTACATTTTTATTTTTTTTTAATGAAAAATTTCCAATGTTAATAAAAAAATCCTCCGTATGTGTATAAAAATATTCTCTCTCTCTCTATATATATATATATATATGCGTGTGTGTGTGTGTGTTACATTTTTATTTTTTTTTAATGAAAAATTTCCAATGTTAATAAAAAAATCCTCCGTATGTGTATAAAAATATTCTCTCTCTATATGTACGTATAAATAAATATTTCTTTCACATATCTCGATAAATTTAAAAAGCCATATAACTTTCACTTTCCATTTAAACTTGTCTAATTATGTTTCTTTGCACCACCACTTTTATGGAATAATATGTGTAAAACTGTATATCCAGAAAGAGTTCCTATGTATATATACCCAACTGTTTTATTGTATATATAGCTTATATATGAAAAAGGATTTCCCCCACCTAACAAAATTTATAATTTGTTTATGACATCATGTGTATGCACAAAGGGCTCGAAACAAACATGCATTATTATCTCTGTGAGATCGTTCAAGAAATTGACAACTACCCAATTCAAATGGCAATGTATACCTGAAGGTTTGTTCGAACCTGCCATCCTCAAGGCCGAATTTCATAACTTATTGCCTCTCACATGCCAAATATCTGACCATATGGATAATATCAGACACAAAAATATCTTATGCGTGCTCTTGCTTCATAATATTATATATAGATTGCCTATGCATTATTTAATGTAATTGATAAATATAATCCCAATTAATTTCAATGCAGCTAGCTTGAAATACAATAGAGAGCATTAATTTATAAATGTTAGACCACTTTAGAAGCTAGTTTTGGTCTTGGTTAATCAATGGCGCTCCTTGACCAAAGAAAAGAAGAAGATGAGATTTTGCAGTTTAAGCACTTTAATTAATAGCCTTTTAAGTACATTTTGCTAAAGAAATTCTCCATTATAACCACCAACATGATTAGAAATATGTGGGCCTTTAATCTTCAAAAACAAAGTGATTAGACTTCCAATTTAGGTTTAACTTTCATGGTTTTTGCCTTAAATACATTAGAGAAGTGAGGGATGAATACTTGCTGAACTTATCAACATCTGCGAGAACCACATACAGTCATGAACCAATGAGAAGCTTTATGGAAAAGCAAAATTTTGAAGCTTCCCCATGCATCCTTTTTGGAGAAAAAAAGGAAAAGAGAAACATAAAAGAAATGGAAGGAAGAGGCTTCAACTAGAGAGCAAATTAACAAATTAGACTAACAAAAAATTAAAGTCTGCTTTCTCTCATAATTTTCACCAGAATTCATTAACAAAGGAAACTTGGGAATTGTAATTTTCAAGTGTACATATTCCATCTACTTGACACAATAATTATATATAGCATAGTTAGAGCCTAGAAGGGTGAGGCATGCATTTTGTTTTATGTTTTAGTTGTATATATATATATATATATATATATATGATATTATTAATCTCATAGATATATGGAACTAATACAATAGATTAAGATAGCCCTGGAGTATTGAAGTTCTTGCTCAATTTCTTAACCGAATATTCCAAGGCCATTCATATTTGAGGGATATATAATAAGCTCAACCAAGCAAAATATCTTTCAATTTTCGAAAGAAAAACTATTAATCTCAAAGAAAATTACCAAAGTTTCATAATTAACAATCATACATATTTCATCTCGATCTTCACCTGAGATTGTCACTACTCCCTTCAATTATATGTATAGAAGTGTGATCATATAATTAAGCAAAATAACACACACCATAAATAGCTGTCCCTTCCTTGCTAAACCCGACTGACAAATACCTAATTCAGCTACTAACGCTTCCAAAATGGAAAAAGAGGGGGAAAATATCAGTTTACGATGTCTCTTCTAAATCAAAAACCACTCTTCTCTTTTTCATAATCCAAACATAATATTAGATAATGGTCTAGTCATTATCATCAAGTAAGAAAACTAATTAAAAGCAAGACAATCAAGCACAAATTAACCCCATAAAAAGTAAAAGAGTGCAAGTCAAATTCATTACAAAGGAACCCTCTAGTTATATATAAAGCCTTGTACAAACAATATAAACTGTGACTTCTAATTAGCCTGAGTAGAAGGAGGTGAAGAGCACTCGGACACTACCTCAGTCTCCACTTCTCTTCTATGGAAGCTCCTGTGGCATCCGCAGGCTGCACAGGTAAGTGCACCAGTGGATTCGTCTTCTCCACTGGCCATGAATTCTCTACAACCATCAACAGCATAACCTCCAACTCCAGCAGCATGATTCTTCTGGCACTCTCCGTACCTCACACTCCTTATGGTGAATGATGAAGCTGGTTCTTCTCTTCTCACTACCACTTGCCGTTTCCTCATAATTCTTATTGATCCCGAATTCTAAATTCTGGGATTATAGGACTGGTTTTACTGATGAACCAGAATCAGAACCAGAAGAGAGGGAGAGAGGTAAAAATAGCTTGGTTTTGATATATGGTTATAGACATGCCCTAACCCTAGATCCATATTTATAGCATTGTGAGCCCCTCTTCCAAGATTAAATATGTTCTTACTGTACTGTAAATTGGGTTAAGGAAAGTAGGTAAATATTTTAGTTTATTTCCACATTTGTTTTTTTTACTGTATTATTCAATTTTTTTTTGTTGATTTAATTAATTTGTTACTTTACTAGTGAAACCCTTTTAAGGTCGTTGTGAAATCGATCGTCCAACAACCTCACAACTCATTAGTATAAGAATAAAAACGATTCGCAAATATGAATAAGGGAAAACCCTAAATATGATGGGAAAAAGCATTATCTTTCACCCAAAACAGTGATTGGTTTAATTTAGAATAAACCAGCTAAGCTTTTGCCTTTTTTAAAAAAAATCAAATTTTAACGTGGCCCCTAAGTTGATACTAATGGCAGGTTTTGTGGGGTGCATTGATACGATGCCAACAACAATTGTCTAGCTTGACCAATTACTCAAATCAGACTCTATTTGATAGTTAAGCTTGCCAACCCCGTACGGATATTCTATCACTAACTTCTTGTTTTTGCATGGTAAGATTATTCAAATACCTAGCTAGGTTGAATATAATTTGTTTCTATGCCCTTGAAATTTCCCTATCTAATTTGATGCCAATTCTAGTTTGCAAGCCCGTGATATTAATTGTACGGTATTCAAGCACGTACGTACACCTTTTCTTATAATGTAATGAGTACTCACACAATTCGTCGATGCCTTAATATTTTGTTTCAACAAATTCATTTTGACCGTAACATATTCATCATCGATGATACACTGATTTTAAAGTGTAGGACGATTTACGTGATTTAATTACTACATATATGCTTCTTACTAATTGACGATCAATATATAGAAATTTCACCAATGAGAAATAATTGCATCATGGGGAAATTTCGTTAATTGCGTAATTTTTAACTAGGAAGTTTTCACTGTTCGAAGTTTTAAAAAAAAAGGGTTATTTATGTAGAGAAGGAAAAAGAAAAATCATATATATATATATACCTAACATGACAATTGGGGAAATTTCCCTTTTGAAATATCTAACTAATGCAGATTGCACACAAACTACAAGCAGATCAAACAAAGAGACCGAATCAAAATATTTACATGTGCTAACATTGCGATCGATATCAGTTGCATGATTCATATACATTACATATGATAATTATTATAGCCATAAATTTGCTTCATGGTAATTCTAAATTACTAGAGAACTTAAAGCTACATCTTTTCATAAAATGAGTGTTGGAATCAAATACCTTATAAATATCCTTTTACTTTATGATTTAAACCTAGAGAAAATTGTAACGTACGTCTAAACGATTACTTCCAATAGTTTGATATTGAAGCTCCGACCAATAAGATTTAAAGGTAAATATATTATCTGTAATTGGGTTTAATTTGTTTATATATATATATATATTAGAACTACTTTAATACACTGCATCGTGTAGATATGATGATTAATAATAGGGGTATAATTGACCAATTTATATAAAATTTAGTAAAAAGTGAATATAAGATTAATAAATTATATAAATTTACTTTTTTTGATTATATTTAATAAAATATTATATTTATGTAGCTCACCGTATATAAATGTACATGTTAGCTCGCTTTTAGGTGGAATATGTATGCAACTATGTCCATATATATTTGTTATAGAGTCTCATTTCATGTTATGTGTAATTTGAAGTATATTTTCGATGCAAGAATTGTGACTTTTGCATATTCTATTTCCAGAAACAGACTCAATGTATAAATGACTTTTTAAAGTGATCTATACCGTCAGCAGAATTTGGTACACATATTCATAACACCCACTCTCCCCCCAAAAATATCTATCTCTATGTACCCACAATTAAATTCACAATAATATCTATCTGTACCCACGACGACTTGGCGATAATGTGTTACTAGCTTTCAATTATATTATTATGTTAACTATATTATCTTAAACATTTTGGTAAGCCCAGCACTGCTATTAAATTCATATTTCAAATTCAGTGATCTCTAACTATTTAAAGTTAAAGTGAGGTTAACACAGTCTATTACAAAGGACTAAATAAGATTAGTGGGAAAGAGAACAGGGGCCCAAAAAAAGCTAGTACAGGTTTACCTATGCTTAATTTAGGGCAAGATAATAGATTCCCTGAAGAATTTGGGAGAAGAATGGTGCAGAACTATTGGTCTCTGAGAAAGGATAAGATGAATATGACATAAACATATATTATACAAAATTCATTCTCCTCGAAATTAGATCTAATTAGATACTGGGTTTCAAGTCAGATAGATGTAATTTATGACAAGTATAATATTTGGAACAAATATGAGACAATTTGTCTGCCTAATTATAAGTTAACACCAATAAAGCATCTACATTCCTATTTCCTAGCTAGCTATATGTTGCATATGCCTTTAATTGCTTTTCTTTTTGTGCCCAATTTTTTTACCAGCATTTTTACACCCAACACAAGTTGACAGTACGTTGCTTCCTAGGATTTGTTTTAAGGAGATGTTAAATCTACTAAACTTGATTTTGTGTTAAAAAGGTTTCAGAGATGGAAAAGTGGATGCCTAACATATGATATGAAGCTGGGGGATATGGGCATGTGGTTAGGTTAGGTAATGTAGGTATTTGATATAAAAAAGTGAGGCTCTAATAGTTCAATATCATGGGTTTGATATCAATTAACTTTTTGCCATTTTTAGTCACCATTTCTCTGCAAACAGCTTTTTGCAGGTTTTTCTGTGCCAAAATTTAACTAAATCCCAAGATTGCCAAACATTTTTTTATTGCTTTGATGAGTACATGGGGGAGTGCCAATTGGATCAGAAAACAAATTCATTCATCGATTTGTTCTCACTTTTTTAATTTCACTTTTTGCTGATTTTTCTATTAATATCGGAATATTTGATTAATTTGTGACTATATATTGGTGTGATTAGTTTAATTTCTAGCTGTAGGGGGCAGAGATGAGAGAGCTTTAGACCATCACTACCTAATTTAGCAAACCTCGTGAGAAGTTAAAAAGCAGTAATTAGTAGTGATTCGGCTTAATTAGCATGCACACTGACCCAAATATTCAATCCATCTAGCTAATCTATTTTCTACAATACGGTTTTACAAATTAACTTTAAGAAAAATAACAACAAAGTTGGAGCCTAAATAGTATTTTTTTTATTATTAAAAAAATTAGTTTTAGAATGATGAGATTAGGTAACAAATTCGCCATTAGAAACTAGAAAACGTGAGGTCCAGAAAATAATGAAGAAAGATAATTAAAGGGAAAAAAAAGGAAAAAAGAAAAGAAAATAAGAACTTATAGGTAGGTTGAATGAGGATAGACTGAGGGATGATGACAGGGCTAATTAAGTATGATTATGCTTTAGGAATATAATGAAAGCTGAAAATTATGCCTCTCAACAACCCAACCCCAATTTGTGATGCCCATAGTAAAAAGGACTAGTGATTATGGCTTTTTGGGGTCCTCTGTATAAAAGCATCTTAAGCTTATACTTAATATTAATCACACATTCCCTTTTTATAAAATTGGTGATTGGCATGACGTGAAAGATGACCCCCCATATATTATACATAATAACTTTTCACTAATAAAGATAATCAATTATAGAAACGAAAATGGAAATGTTCAATCCAATAAGGAAAGTTGGTGTGTATTGATGCAACTCGACCTTAATGATTCTCATATCCCTTCTGGGCAATTAATAAAAATATGAATCTCCTATTAATAATTAACCTCCTTAATTTAGTGGTGCCAATCATCAAAGGTAAATATTAGCTATAAAGATGGTCTCTCACGATCTCTCTTGCTTTATATATGATTACAATTGTATTAGATGAGTAGATGACACATATATATTCCAAGTGTAACACATACAATATATAGTGGGGTCTCAGTGCGATTTAATCTAATGTTTTAATGTCAAATCCTTTCCTTCCACTTGGCATGCATGTAATGACTAATTAATTGACTCAGCATACTCTTCACTATTTTTGGTCACCATTTCAAAGCTACTTTGAAATTTTAGAGCAAGATACGTGGTGAAGAGCGATGGCAATTTAGATAATATGTACTGTACTTAGTGATGATAATTTTAGATATTATGACATTATTAATTTCTTTATATTATTCTCTTGTAGATATCATATATTCCCATTACCTATATTAGCGTTAATTTGTCTAAATTTGTATAATTAAACGATGTGATGTGTTAATTGACATGAGTTTCCATAATGAGACTGAAAACATGATTAGTATGCCGACATTAAAAGAAGAGTGGTTTATTGCACCTAGGTGTGATCTAATGGAAAAGAAGGTGATCATTCTATTATATTCGTTTGTAAGTACTATAGTTTGAGTCATGACAAATTTCGTTGATATCTCATGTGTACTCAGTCTCGCATCATACGCCAGGTGAAGAAGAAACTGTTAGAGGAGTGGACGTCATATTCTAGACTTTGTTCGAATTGTAAAGTTGAAGTAGTAATGAAATACTTTTTTCTAATAAAATTTTGAATTGATAAAATTCATATTGAGATATTTTTTATTTATAAAAAAAAATAATCTATTACTCTTTTATTTTTACTTTTTGAGAAGAGAGTGGACGATTACTTATTTAATCTATTATTGATATAATTAAAATTTTTAAATATAAGTAATAGTGTTACATTCCACTAAGTATGCCAAATACGACCTTGTGAAATATGTGAGATAAATGTGGTTCCCCAATATTAATATTCCGGGGTGATTTAATCTTTACATACTCCAGTAAAACAGTGCGAAATGCATTGACAACAAATATTGGTGCTATTCCAACCCCCTAAGATTCTCATTTTCACTCGGGCTCACGTAAGATTAAATCTGAAAATAATAAGTAAATCAATCCAAGACCTAAGTGGACCTCAATTACGTACGAACGATATATGTACAAGGTAGTAAGGTACATAAGCCTATATATGGTGTCAATATCAAGAAATTACATAGAATGGGAAACAAGCATAATGAAAAGCATAATATTAGCTTGGAATTCAGGCTATACAAAAATGACCAAGAATAGAAGCCTTAATTTAATCAGGTTAGAGTACCTTTGTTGGAGGAGTTATATCTTGGTCATCAGTGTGGCATTTAACTCATTAATTTCTTTTGGCTATATCTAGATGGAATCCAATTCCAAGCACACGAAACTTTTTCTCTATAATCTCATCAGGACCACCTAAGAAATGTTGAGAAAAAAAGAACAAAATAAAATAAAATAAAAGCTCATGTTACTTTGATAATTAAGCATGCATGGGAAAGTCGCTTAGTCGCAGTCAAATTACCCAAGCGACGTACAACAATTTATATATAATATAATATAATATATTTCAATTATTGTTTTAAAACTTTTAAATTAATCGCTAGCTTTTTGTCATGACACGGGAGAAGAATTAATCGATTCCTAAGTGATCATGAATTAATGCAAACAACTGCATGGAGACTTGGAATTTTCAACCATAGAAACTGTAATGCACTCACTGCATATATACCTAAGGCAACGAGGTCTCAGCATTCATTAAATGCCACACTCAGACTTCTTCATCAAGAGTCTTGATGCTTTTCCATAAATTTTGTACATTCTCTATTATTTTTTTTTTGATAAAAAAAAGGTTTCGATATGGATCTCATCAATTCAGAATTTTATTAATGGGTAGAATCGAAATGCTTTTCCATAAATTTTGTATATTCTCTATTTTTTTTTGTAGAAAAAAAGATCTCGTGGATCTTATCAGCTCATAATTTTATTAATGGATAAAATTTGGATGCTTTTCCATAAATTTTGTATATTCTCTATTATTTTTTTTTGGTAAAAAAAAAATCTCGATGTGGATCTCATGCTCAGGATTCTATTAATGAGTAGAGTCTTCTTACTGCTCCAACTTTACAAGCCTATAGGAGTCTAGAGGAGCTGACTCAGCCCCCTAACAGATCCTCCTTTACCTGACGCTTTAAGCAAGACTGAGTACACCTGAGGTAATAACGGAGTTTATCAAAACTCAACTATAACTCTCGCAAGTGAATGTGATGCAACGGTCGACTTCCTTTCTTCTAGGCCACACCCCCAGGTGCTATTACTATTTCTTATTCGAAAAAGTTGATTCAATTAATTTCAGCGTCAGATTTTAATGCATGCTTACTAATAAAAAGACTTTGTACACAGGATTAATTCCAATTTGATTTGAATTAGGACTTTGTATATGTAGGACTAGACTCATAAGGGTCCAATTAATGTGGAGATAATATTATTATATTAGAGGCTTTGTTTTAGTCTTCATATCACAGAGATTGCCACCGAAAGCACACCATATAGGATCATAGTTTTCTAAAACGTACATAAATATCCCGCAGAATTGGGCACTTGTTGTCCAAATCACAAACCCATTTCTTCCTCGATCAATAGCATCAGCATGCACTTTTGTCTTCCCCCACTCTCTCAAAATTATATTAATAATATTTGTAAATAAAAGGTGTGTATTAATGGGTGAGAGTCTCTCATGCTCTGTGATGTCTCTCCAAACACCGAATTATGACATTCATGTGGGAGCATTTATAGAGATCTGTACAGCAAGGCCTTCTCTTATCTCTCTGACCCATGCACCCAGTCTTCTGCCAATACCCTCCAACCCATTAACCTAATATAATATGTATATTAATGTATATACTTTTCTTAATAATTTGAATTTTTTTGCATTTTCTTCTAGAAGTTCGGTTGCACGTGTTCAAGTATCGTCGATATTGTGGAAATTGTTGAAATAGCACCGGAAAAACATAATTTTTGCATTCTTTCTCTCTCTCTCTTTTTTTTTTTCAGGTGATGTTATATGTATATATATTAAACAAAAATGAGTAAAAGGCAGTGACATATACATTAATATGGGAGGCTTTTCCAATTTAATATATAGTTGGCTTTTAGTGAAGATGTAAAAATGTTCATATCTATACGTGAATGCATAGTACATATATATAGCTAGACGTATATATACACCATACAACATACATAGATATGAAGAGAGAGACAAAACACAAAGCAGTTAATGCAGCAAGATCAGGTGGGCTAAGAAGGTGATGGTCTGAGAGGATAAGCACATGATTGTGTCAATTAGAGAGAGGGTTTGTGTTGGGGTTGGCAATACGAAAACAATCCACAGAGAAAGAAGAGGGGTCCATTATGTACTAGTGTATTTGATAAAATGGATATCAGCTCAGCCTCAGCTGAGCTATCAGTGTCAAAGCTGCCTGCTCCACTACTATATACCACATGATTTCCAATGGGATTCCCATCAGATCTTAAATTTATCATGAATTAACTAAATACAGTTGTTCAGTCCCCATGGGGCTATTCTTTTGAGTAGTTCTGAGATTGAGCATAACACACACCAGATCAAAATTCAAAATTAACAAAAGAGCATGAGGTTTGGAAGCTGTTTCCCATTTGAAATATATTTACGGGATTAAAAGTGCATGCGGTCTCAATATATATGCATCTCTACCACCAAGCCAGCCTAGCTATCATCCATCACTTACTAATCAATTCACTGTCGTCTTGACCATGTAATTGCACTGAATGATCGATGTCTATTTGGAAGTTTTCTTAATTTTTAAAACTAGTGGGGCCTGCCTTTTTTCTTCTCTTTGGGTAGGCGATTTTCCTTGTGATACATGACCTCCATATATGATCTGATCTGACGAATGGAGAAAGAGGGGATGCAATTTTTAATTAGAATTAAAAATAAACCCAATTCCATGCATATCCAAGTTGCCTTAAAACATCCTTATCAGGTGTTTGACATTTTGTCATTTTTTTATCTGCATGCCATTTTGATAATGTTAATGGCTTTCATGGTAGGGATTATGGTCCTCCCCATGCCTTTACTGCGAGAATTGGACGTTACTTGTTTGACAAGGATTAAACATCTCCAACTTATTATATAAGACAATTGAATATATGGCGCACACACACACACAAATTTTTATTATAAACGCTTTTATGTTGAGTTTGTCATAACTAGTACTCCACTACGTCCATGGCAATTCTGGCCATGCATATATTGAGTTTGTCATAATTAGTCGGTGAATATTACTCAGATTGATAGAAGAGAATCTCAAAATGCCAAGGGTACAATCTCCTTCGTGATTTTAATTACTTATGACTCGAGGGTAAAGCTTGAAACCCTAATTTGGCCATTTTGTAATCAATAATATTTGTTCATTTCCTTGTATATAGTAAATATATATGTAATCCAAAACCAAGATACCGCTTTCCAAATGCAGTTAGCGTCTTCATAAGTGTGCGGGGGTCATTCATGGCACAGAACAGCCACACTTACATCAACTTCTCACACACTTAACCTCATGCACAAGTCTCTGATCAAGTTGACCTAAGCAAACCATTGCATGGCCGCTGACTTTGCTAAACAAACATTGAATGTTCAAGCAGATTTGCAGCGTGGTTTGACTTTCTTCTCTATTGACATGCATTAATTTAATTTTTTTTTTTTTGGTTCGTCTTCTGTGAAGAAGTAATAATATTTATTCATTACACCTATTAAGTGAAAGCCAAGTCTGCCAAAATATTGAAGTTTTATTTATTATGTAAGAGCATCTTCAGTAGGAAATATCATAATGGAATTATTATTCTCAAATTTTAATATTAATATTTATTTTTCAACATAATATTAAATAATTAATTTTAAAATTTAACATAACATTCATAAATCATATTAAAAATATAACAACACAAAAATAATTATAATTAATTTTTGTATTAAAGAGTGGATCCAAACATTGGACTCATCTCACTTTACACAGATTTTGTTTACCTCACCTTGCACACATTTTTTAATAGCAATATCATTTCTTATGTCAAATTTGATTAAAAAAAAATGACATTTCCATTTTTTTATTTATTTATAAGAAGATAGAATTCTTATTGGAGTAACTAAAAGTCGACTTTGTCATTCAACTTTTGACACGTGTTGACATGTTTTAAGCATAAATCGTGGTCCACACAAATATATGTGGCATCTGTGTACATCGGCACGTGACAGTGTGCAATGTGGGTGGGGTTGCATCGACACGTGATGGTGTTGATTACACATTTATACATTCTCTTGCAAAGTCAAAATGTGATTGCATGGGTAGTTGAAATCTTATCTCCAAATCAAACGATAATACCGATGGCTAATGACGTCGCAGCTAAATCTTATCGTCTGTATATAGAAGATCATATTAATTTTTTGTTTAGCCTCAAGCAAAATGAGGCTGACATAAAGAGTTATATTAATAACTAAACCATAATTAATCCATTTTTAATATTTAGAAGAGTGCACGAACACACATACTAATAACTGATTCAAAATAGATTAATAGATTTTAGATTAAAATATATAGCTGTTTCGTTTTCAGCTCCTTTGTTTTAGTTTGCTAGCATATGTAATTTATGAAATTCAATTGAGATTGTTACATACAACCAAAGCTAGAGATCGTATGAAAATCTTAAACAAATTAAGAAATACAAATTTATTCCGAATCAAAACATTTAACATAATACTTTGGAAATTTACATTTTTCGTTGTAACAAATTAAGGGGTAGGAACAATGTTTTTCTCGTTGTAGAAACTGTGAAATTAACATATAATCAAAGTTCCAACACCGAGAACCAAAAGGTAAAACAAAAACCCAGATAAGTCTCTTCCATTCTCATATGGCACCAAAATTAAACAAGAAGCTGGAATACAAAGGCAGGTATAGCTGATTAGCTAGAAAAAGTTAGTAATATGATCATCTAGTTTTATATCATTAAGGCCGTGTTCTTTCCCTTGAGTAGCACCTTCATCAAAAAGCCACTTCTCAAGCAACGAAAGTGGCAACTGAACGTTTGGATCAGGCTCGCTTTCGTCTTGGAATAAACTTGCATCTGGGGACACAGACCCAGAAAAATCCGAATTCGATGACTCAAAACACTCAAAAGACCCAAACAAGGATTCTAATGCCCCACACAATTCTACTCCACTGTTATAGTTTGCTGCACTTAGCTGCTGATCGGTCCCCTCACTGGATGTAGAATCATTAGTCCCCGCACTGCCCATTTTGTCATCGAACGAATAGCTCTGATAGGTGGTAATTGAGTTTTTACGTGCCGGCTTTGTTGGCTTTCTCGTCCAAGTCTTGAGCAATCTGGCTATGTTCTCTGTGCTCGATGCGTAGCTTGTTGCTTGCGCTGCTTTTATGCAGGGTTTCAAGTCAGATAAAATAGAGGTGGGTTTCTCAGGGGACAGGGCTTCAGACAGAGCTTGCTTTGCCATGTGAATATCACTTTGAAGCCTTCTTTCCCACTGACCTCTGCCTGTGGTTTTTGAGGTGCTTGATGAAAACCCATCTCTAGACTGAGCTTCTGCACCTGTTTGAATCTTGCTTAGCTTCTTCTTCAAGTATGTATTCCAGTAGTTTTTAATGTCGTTGTCTGTTCTCTGTGGGAGGTATGAAGCTATTGCAGCCCATCTGCAACCATAATCAATGCGCCATAAATAAAAATTGAAGAATCCAAACCTAATCTCTCCAGAGTAAATATAACTTTTTTTAAACTGTTTGTGAATATGACCGACAGACATAGCAATAATACTCCTTTAGGGATTATAAATTTGAAAGTTCAAAGTTCAGAACTTTTTTTTATTGTATTTTTTTGAAGACAGAATAATGCTTGTTTCAGGGGAAGAAAGAGAGATCAAAGAAAGAGAGATTATTACCTATTGCCGAGAAGAGCTTGAAGGTGGATGATCATCTTCTCCTCATGGTTCGTAAAGTTACCACGTTTGATCCCTGGCCTTAGGTAATTTGTCCATCGAAGCCTACAACTCTTACTACATCTGAGTAACCCTGAAATAAACAATAAGTACGAATAAGATATTGAATTGAACTCCCAAAACTTTGAGCTTTCAAATGGTTTAATTTTTTTAAAAAAATAAAATAAAATAAATTGAATGCTCTTAAAATTCTTCAAAAAGAGACCCCTTATTTTGGCCCGTTCCGACCCACATAAGATATTAGGAAGATGAAATAAAGAGGATTTGAAGCTTGATTTGGTCCTCAGAGAATTCAATACCTTGATGACCAGTAACATATATAAAAACTGTATGTATACACCAAGCAATAAAAAAGGGGACAAAAAAGAGAGAAATTTTTACCTGTATTGGCAGGAACAGCCCTCCAATTGCCAGGACCATGTTCTTGAATGTAAGAGACTAAAATGATATCTTCTTCAGGAGTCCATGGCCCTTTCTTAACCCCCTCTTTATCACAACAAGGAGGCCTACCCATATCACCCTTGTTTCTCGATTTCTCTTTAACAAGAAGTCTCTTATGTTTTCTATGTAATATTGCTCAAAGTACAAAAGACATCAAGGTCTCCTTTGGGCCTCTTGTAATGTTTTTCTTTCTCGGAAAATGCTAAGACAAGCGACTAAGGCTAAGGCTACTAGGCTGGTGAATTTGTCTGTATATATAGAAAAAAGAAAGGAAAGAGGGGATGAGAGGAGACGAGGACGCTGACCTAAAAGCAACATAAGGCTAAGCAAAGAGTCAAAAGGTGACAGCAAGAGCATTTACTCAAGAGCATGCCGAAGTCAGCTGCGGCAATACATCTCCTGCCTCTCAAAACCGCGTGGCATTCAATGTGGCTGCACTGGGAAAACCCCCTTCTTTAAATCTCTGCTTTAATGTCCACTAATTAAACCCAATATGTACAGTCCTGAGGTAAAATGTCACTCTTTCTTTATAAGACCCAAGTTCAAATACCCCCCCACCCACAATATACAAAAAAAACCTCCAATATGTGTCATGAATTATTTGTTTTTGTGAGCTGACTCTACTTTTCTAGAGTTACAAACACCGACACTACCTTCACTAGCTCTTTCTATTGCTACCCAGCTTACAAGCACCAACACTACCTCCACTAGGTCTTTGTACTGCTACCCCGGCTTTCGTCCCGTGAACTGCACCCTATTCCCATTTACATATTCCCATTTACATATTAATCTTCAAAACGGATTAATATTGCCATTTGAGAGCATAGCAGTGCTGATCACCATCCGGCCCCATGCCACCTTGATCAAACTAGATATATTTAGCCCAAATTTCAACTGAGTTTCTTGCTACAATGCTGGCTAGCTCACAATGATATCAAAGGGTACGTAAAATTTAATTACTAGTATGGAAAAAACTACTACTTATTTATAAATAAATAAATATATATATCACTGATGTACTACTTCCTGAGCATAAACACTAACTTTTTACAGTAAAATTTAAAATACAGGATTCAAAAAACATAAAATATGTGGTCCAAAATAGACTAAAAAAATCTCACCATAAAAAATTAACGTTTATGCTTAAAAAATATTAAGCAAGCTCAATACATCAAATATCATATATATATATATATATATATATATAACTATACAAAAATGGTCGTAGATGGATTCATTTTGAATTTGATTGTATTTATTAGACATCAATTGGCATTTAGCCTTTTTATTTGCATGCCACGTACCAAAGTAGCAATTCATAAAATGCATTGGGATGCACTTTAAGTTGAAGGCCCTGCACGGTATTAACAGTAGTTTAACTTTGGTGTATGTTTATGTGTCGACGGCTAGCTGTATATAAAAGATGAGAAAATTAGGGCATGCATAGTTAAGCTTAATTTTTGGACTACTAATGGGGATGTACATGTATCGAGACGTGATCCATCATTTATCAACCCCAACAACACACAAAATGACAGATTTACCAAAAAAAACACAAAATGACAGCTTAGGGTTGGACCTTAGGGAGTGAAAGCTTGGCTTTGACCTTATAGACCCGCTTACTTAAATAATTAATAGCCCCCATTAATACTAGTACCTCATGGATGTACATGTTTGATATATTAATTAAAAAAAGAAGAAGGAGGTTTATAGAATCCATAAAATATGGTATATGTATTACACCTTTTTACTTCTCATAATCATTTCAGTAATTTGAGGTCCCTATGTAAGGGGAAAATGGATATATGATATGCATATATATCATGACTGTCCTAGCTAAGTCTTGTTAAATATGATATATATATATATATATATATATATATATATATATATAAATGTTATAAATTCTAACAAGTGAGGATATTTTGAAGTCCATATGTGAAATTTTTTAGTTTTAATTTTTTAATTTTTTAAAAATTTAATATAGTTTTAAATTTATTATACAAATAAAAATAACAAAAAAAATTAATTTAATTTTTGTCAACTTAAAATTAAAAGTTAAATTGAAATATAAAAAGTCATTTTAATTTTTTTAAATTTCCAATGAATAAAATTTTTAATATTAAAATAATTCTCATATATCTAAAACTATATTAGTTGCCAATAAAAAATAAAACTAAAAAATCTTATTGGTTATAATATTTCGCTATACATATATACATATGTCTGTATATAATATATATATATATATATATATATATATATAGATAACTGCTTGGATGACCATATATCCGGGAAAAAAGAAATGGATTCGTAGTATAGTTCACGTAAAAACAAATAATACTCAGCGACCAGTATACAAGAGTTTGACGTATACGTGGTTTTAGAAGAGGATCAAAACCTATACATATATATATATATATATATGCTGAATCTTCATTGCGGTTGAGGCGATGATATATACTTTGTATAAAGCAATATAAATACTATATTCATCAGTTTGAGCCAAAATTTCGGACAAGACTCGTTCAAGCTGACTCGCTTTCCCTAGTTACATGATATCCGCATATAGATCGAGCCTAGTCAATGTGGTACCCTTTTTTTCTTTTTGAGTTTTTTGTTATAAACTGTTTGGAAACGAAACCCTCCAACAAATTAATATATTAAGTATTTTCCAAGGCTAACACATTTGATTGAGTATATTAAGTTTGTTCATGCGTACGTAAATGGTGCTTTTTAAATATTTCACGATCTAGCCGGATAATTTAGCATGAAATTAGTTTGAATTCATGCCTTTGGATTAGGAATATGTTTACATGCATGTATATCTTCCATTTTTTCAACAAAAAAATAAAAAAATTCCATGTAATAATTTTTAACATTGCCCTTGGATGTCGAGAAATTTGTCTTGACATGACATAAGTGACTTTTAATTGGTCTTGACATGACATATACTTGGCTTTACTTTTCTTTTCCTTTTTTTAGGATGACTAGTGTGTACTTGACTTTTTTGGTAACCACTAGTGTGTGCTTGACTTGGTCCAAAAACTTTGAGGTTTTCTCCAAAAAAAAAAAAAAAACTTCGAGGTTTATTCTATCAAAAAAATACAATAACTCCTTTAACCCGCGTCATCCCTCATGTCATGTGGCGACCCTTTCCATTTCTTTCAATTTCCTGGTCCTCCATTTATTTTATGTTTTTTTTTTCCAGTTAATTGTTAATAAAATAAAAAATATTTAAATGTGAATCTTATCAGAATTTTATTAATAGATAAAAACCTTTCTATTTCAGCTTTATAAGCTCTGTATAAGTTTAAAACAGCTGATTTAGTTCTTAATAAATCTCTCTCCACCTGACGCTTCAAATAAAATTGAGTATATCTGATACGATAACGAGACTTACTAAAATTCGAATCACAACTCTTACAAATAAATATGATAGAACGATCAACTTTTTTTTCCACTATATCACACCTCATATGCTTAATTTTTAGTATTTGATGCTACTAAATTTATGCATAATGTATTATAAAATATCAATGCTTTAGAATATTTTAGTAAGAAGAATGTTGATGATCATTATTAGTTGGTCAAGAAACCAGCTCATATGCCATGTGTATTTTTCTGCTGCCATATATATATATACATGCAGCATTGTGCATTAATTTGTGGATCCTATATATATATTGTCAGCAGCCTGAAGATTAAACTTATGGTTGATATGTTTCCACGTAGTTATAAAATTTCATCTAATTAGTGAGTATCTTTAGGGAGGTAGCTAGCTAGCATCGAATTTATTTTGTTACATTTATTATATATGTGAATTAATCCTGAAAAAAAAATAGGCCGAATTTGAATTTATGATCGATATGTGTATTATGTATAGATTCAAGGGCAACTATATAGAGCTCATAAAATCCTTTCGTATAGAAACTTACTGATCCCAACACATACAAATATATTATAATAAGATCACACGGATTCCTCAATAATCAATTTCATAAGATCTGAAAAATTAATCATGCATGATGATTATGAGGTATAAGTTAGTCTATATTCGTTGCTCTGCTATATTATTCTCAATCTATAATATCACAAATTGTGAATCTTTGTTTTTTTATAAATACATACACACATATCTCTGTTTTTCATAAAGGGCTACCATATATCTCTGTTTTTCTATTAGTAACATGTTAGCTATCCAGAAACTTGTAGGCTTTTTTGTTTTTTCTATTACGACCATGTTAGTTGTCCAGAAACTTATAGCATTTCCAAAACATATATATATATATATAGACAAAAATATTATAGTGTACTATATCGTTTATATATAATGACTAACACATACGTGGTATTTTATTAAAGACAGATAAAAATATAAATTCATACTATTTATTAATTTTTACGTCCATATTTCACTAGATCTCGTATGAATTAATTAATTATATATTTTTTATCACTCATCATATATAAATAAGTAGTATACTAGAACATTTGTCTCTCTCTCTCTCTAAGTATATATATGCACCAATAGTATCCTGAAATTTATGAAAAGAAATACAAAAAAACTCATTCCAATGATTACCATTAAACAATTCCTTGGGAAAAACTTTAAACAAAGCCAAAATCGTCTGCGTTCCGTGTGCCTATCTAGTTTTCTTCTGATCTTTATAGACACTCACCAACCAGATTGGGCGTTCATGAATTTTGGTTAAAATTGGTTTTATGTTTTCAGTTTAATTTACAATTAACTAACTACAGCTTATATTACTCAATTTGTTACACTAATATTACCATAATTTTTTTGTCTAACAAGTAGCAGTTGGCAAGAGGAAAGATTTTGGGCTTTCAGAGGCTTCGGGCTGGTGAGAGATCGATCAATTTTGGATCCTACAATAGCCCAGAAAGAAATAGGCGGTCCATGTCCAAATTTTAAGTTATTTGGAACCTTTGTTGTGTGTAATTGTTGTGGCGAGCCCATTTAACCCGCTTCTGACTTGTACATTGTGAACCTTTGTTTAGAATTTATATCGACTTTTCAAGTCACTAAACTTATAAAAATTGGTTAAAAATTTTGTTTCTTTAAATTTTAATTAATTAGTTGTTCATGTTGTAAGAATAAAAATAACTGAGCAGTAAGATTTGGACATAGCGAATCCATCATAATGGAATAGAAAGTGTTAAATCTTAAATATTTGTGTAGCTCCCATATCATCATTCATGCAAGTAGCTCAGATTAAGCCTTCGTATGATCCACATTTACATTTTATAATATGGGTTGCTTTTCTTCGATTTTATGTATTATGGGTTTTAATTTGGTATGTTTATGCAAAATGGTGGGCTTAGTTTGGGTATATTTTAGAGCATGAATCCACCCTTTATTATTTTGTTAAACCACAATTCAGTCCCCCTATTTTTTAAAATTCATACTATTAAGAGATGATTGAAATTAAATTATATATTTTAGCATCCACTTACATATGAATTTTGAGCATGAACATAATATGATACCAAACCTATAAAGAGACTGAAGACTACAAATAGAAAAAGTATGGAAAACTCACAAAGGAAGAAAGATGTCGAACATACTTAAAAAAAAAGAAAAAAAAAGAAAGAAAACCCAGTATGTTAAAAAGGAGAATTAATTTTTGAAAACTTGGAGAGCATGGCAGAGATGCTGGGTTCAATCCCAAGTTTTCAAAATAATTAATTTTACTTTCATGTGTTGGACCTGATAGTTTACCCTCCCTTCTTCATATGTGATTTCACATCTCATATTTCTTTTTAAGTTTAGTCCAACATTTTAAACCAAAAATTCACACGCAGAAGGAATATTAAAGTATACAATTCAATCCGTGTTTTATAATTTTGAACTTTTGAAAATGGGCTTGGTCAACCTTTTCTTATGCAGAAAGAATAAAGTACGTTGACCTAGGAAGGAGAGAGAACCATTAAGGTTCTAGACACTTAGCTTACCTGCAAGACCGAAACCTACAAGCCAAAATTAAGTTTTGAAGTTGAACTCCTATCTAATGCCCAATTATCATCCACATCATGGGGACCCTCACTTTTCCTTATAAGCTAGATTCCCAACTTGACACGGACAGTTTACAACTAAGGTGGATAATAAACAGCAATTAGAGGAAAATAATATTCGTCACTGGGTTTTCCATCATCCAGAACCATTTTGTCAAAATATAGAATTATACATATTCGGATATACGAGTATTTATGTTGGATATCTAGAAAGGAGATGAATATTTGACTGTCTAGAAAGGTTATGAATTGTTGGGTCAGGTCCTCACCCTCAAGAAATATGGCTCTTCGTGTCTGTCTACATCGAACTCGAACAAATGATAATTGAAAAAATGAATATATTGCATTGGGAGGGTAAGAAAATTAGACACTTAAGAAACCTAATTTTTAATTATTTAGTAGGGCTTGCACTATTTGACTTGTGTTTGCCATTCGTCAAAAACCAAAAAAAAGTAGAGACTTGTGATCGTCGTTGGTTTTTTCTTCATTAATCTATTTTGTTGCTCCGTGTGAATTGCCTGACCCACCAGCCGACACGGTTTCGTCTGTGCGGCTATGGACTATTACGCGTCCAAATATTTGAGTCAATAAATTTTTCCATTGATCCAAACACAGAAGAAAAGAAAAATGTAAAAGATATATGTTTATGTTTAGAGAAAGGTTGGTTCAAGTTCTGAAGGAAGTATGATAGCCATTTTGAATGTTGTGGAGGAGCTAGCTTGCTAGCTCCCCTGCACCATCAATGGAGGTCCCATGGTAAAGCCCTCCACTTATGCATGGTGGGGATGGGTTATTACTTTCTTGTCCGACATAATTGTGTAATGTAATCTGGTTCATGATTTGAGAAAACGCTAATACACTTCAATAGAAATCCTAAGAGGGGCCTTGAAAGTTTTTAAGATTAATGTCTAGGAATATACAAGCATATTTGGAACTTTCAAGTAGCCATTAGCCATACACGTATACTGTTAATTAATTTATCGTTTGCATGGGCACGTGGGCACACAACTTGAAACTTCTTCAAAAGAGTTTGATGAAATCATCCCTTGACCCTGTGTTCATTATTTAGAAAATAATTGCTCGGTTTATTATTCAATTTATTATATTAAACATTGTTATATTGACAATATAACATGGGATTTCAACCTATATATCATGTATAGTGCAACATAAACTATACCTTGAACTTTTCTCTTTGTAATAAACGCACCCTTTTGTACCGGGTCCATGTCAAGTGCTCTGCATGATTTGCCAATAGCTATTTTTCATTATTATTTTAGATATCCTTGTCTCCATGATGTATAATTTGTGTATACCACTTTTTCATGATGGCCTCCATCAATTTTTTTGTTTGTTAACATTGATGCTCTACTTTTTAAACTTATATGTATACACGCCTGGCCATCAGTTCACATCCCTTTCAGTACTAATCAGTCACTCCAAGAAAGCTTTACATAAATTAATTGCCCCAATAAGCACGCCAAATTATCTTGTTGGACCGAATTCATGTAAATTCTATTCTTGTGTTTGGAGTGCAACGTTAATGTAAATCATGGGTTCGTGACAGAAATGTTTTCTCACAAATTTTGTTAAAAGCGGGTCAGTTTCTTACATGTCGTGTTAAAGAAAAACATTCTTTTTCTCATTAGGAACTAGTAATGTGTATAGAATGATGACCCAAAAATGTAAAAAAGTAATATGTACACAATATGGTGGCTTAATTGTCCAAGTCAATCTGCATGAAAATGACTTTGTTATGCCGGTAAGAACCATCCAATTCTGCCGAGAAAAGGCCAGCTTATACAATAGTCTGATTAGGTCAAAGTGAAACTTCTGTTTTCGATGTCTGGGGGGTTCAGGTTAAAAATGAAATTGCTTCACAGTATAAATTTACAAGTTATTGGTATTTTCTAATGGATATTCACCAACTTCATATGCTATTCTTTAGTGAGATCTCAGTAGCTGTCCTGATGCTTTCGCACCTAAATTTTCTACTGAAATTAGCTAAAAAAAAAATAAGTAAACATATATAAGAGAATCTATAACGTTGGACTAATAATATGACATTCACCTGCCTTATGGTGTGTGTGTGTGTGTGTGTGTATACTTGGTTTATACGTATGATAAGGATTTTAATACTTAGTTTATACATGTTGTAACGATGAATAACCACTCTGTTTGGTACCTCTATTCCATCTTTCATCCAAAAATAAACTGAAATTAGTATGTCTTGCATGTGAAAACCAATCTTTCATTTAATTTGGTCACATTTCACAAAATCAATCAGTGAAACAAGAGAATTCTCAGTCCCCAAACACAAAGTCTTGTATGATTCCTGGAAATTTCAATGGAAATTGAAACGAAACAAAAGTGAAAGTATCAGGAATCAACTATAAATCCTTTACCTTTCTACAATTATTTCAATAATAATAGTAATAATAAAGCAATTGAAATTGATTGGAAACTTAATTGGTTACTGACATTACTTTTCTTGTGTTACTAAATTTTGGTTGCTGAATTAATTAAATCGTACATCTTTGTAGATGGGGTATAATAAATTTGGTTTCCATGTTAGGAATATGCCACTTAAAGATGTCAATAAAGAAACTTTTTAAAGTCTATAAATTTGGCTCTTTCTTTTTCATACCATATTTTTACACATTGTGGCCGCTTAATTAAGGCTAAGCAGAGAAAATTATTAACAAACAATTTAATGCAAATTGTAAACGAGTGGGCAAAACTTGCCGTTTCCACCGACCCCCACCACACACAAAACACATTGCTGCCTTTATAAGCCGGTCCTGTTTGCTATTTCCAAAATGTGCTTATTGGGAAGTTTACCAATTAATAATAGACCGATCTAGTAGAATTCCAAAGTGATGAAGCCTTTTTTATTAAAATAAATAAATAAATATTAGACCGACCTAGAAATTCCACACATGAAAGAAAATAAATCAGAAAAATAAAGACGTAAACTTTCAATTTCACCCAATATGTCTCTGTGAAATTGAAAACGGGAACAAGGAGGCAAAACAGACCTCTCAACTGAAATAGTCTTGGCATGAAAATCACATAACGGTCCTCAGAATTCCAAGCCTCTAAGCAACCGAGGATTAGTTTTAAGCCAAGTCGCTGACATGTTCTTGTCTATCCCTTAGTTTTTGGTTGCAATCCCCTCTAAATCTCCTGGTTAGGTCAGATTTCAGCCTCTGTGAATCGGGATTTTAATTTGCATGCAAGCCTTTTCCATGACTTTTTAACATTTGTTTACAGGTGGCAAGTCCATTTTTTCCCCGTGGAAAATTCAACGTAGAAATCAGTGTGTGTATGAACTTAGCTCCCTCTGTTTTTGCTTCAAACTGAAATAAGGAAGATTGATGGATTTAATCACCGATGGGTGCTCCGGAGAAGTTTGTGTTGTATACCCAGTTTGATTTTGTGAATATGGTCTCTGTCAATGGGTTTTTTCATTCGAGAATGGCTCTCTTTTCATGCTCTTTCTGGGTCTCCTTCTCCTTTTTTCTCACCCTCTTCAAAGTTTTGTACAAAGTTTTCTTCAGGTACACCAAATTCGAGTTTGATTTCATGATCCAGCTCTCTCTCTCTCTCTTTTTAATTCAGTCACTGATTTTTTTTCTTATTTTCTTTTGCAGATATATTTATGATGACGGTTCTAAGTTGAAAAATTCTTCATGTTCTAACATTCTTTCCCGTGAAAGCAATCAAATTGATTCGAGTCCTATTGAGTCAGAAGGTCCGCCTAAGGAGCCAAGTTCTGAAATTTTTAGCACTGAAGCTTCGGAAAATAATGGCTTTAATGGAAAAGAGAAGTCAAGTTCAGATTTCGTCTTCAAATTTCAGTTTCCGACGTATGAAGAATTCAGTAAAAGCCATAAACGGAATGAAGATTTTGGGATTTTGGGTACAGCTTCTCCAACAAGCAACGGTGAGTGCGGGTTTCTTTCTGTGAATAAGTTCAGCCATTTAAATGACGAACCAGAAGTTACAGTCTGCGGCAATAAGTATGAGTTTGTGTCTGGACAGAGCGTTAGCTGTTTCATGGAGGAAGCAAAAGTTGGAAGCTTTTCTGTCGAGGAATTATTTTCTGATCCTAATTGTGGTTGTTCGAGCGAAAAGGAGGTTGCCCATTATGGGTTTTTGTCCGAGAAAGATTTTGTAAAAGAAAGTGCAGAGGTAGAAGCCGTTTGTGAAATAGCCCCTTCGAATTCTGCAGACAGAGAATGCAGAGAAGAGGAGGCAGAGAAGCTAATGTTGACAGAAGATTCTTATGCTGGGAAAGATCAATTGGAGAGAGGCGAAAATGATTTTCCAGGAAAACAAGACGTTTGTGATGGTAAAGACAAGTTTCTGACAGAAAGAAACTTCACGGAATCAGATTCTGACTCAGACTCATCGATTACTTCAAGCCGTGAATTCTCTGTTATTGGTCAATTTGTTGGTTCCACCAGTGATGGTTTTCTGTCGGATACGGATTTTGAAGGAATTAATGAGCTCCGTACTGCTTTGAGGAAGTTTGGTGGAAGGAAGTTGGAAACGGAAACGGAAGATCTTGAAGATTTTGATTTAGATGAGACTGATTTGCAGGATTTGAGCACTGAAAAGCCCGAAGATTTTGACGAAGAAGATGAAGATATAATGGAAGAAGTTAGAAAACTAGAAGAATCAGAATCTGGGAGAGATAAAGCTGAGGAATTGGTTGGCAGAGAAGAGAAAGCAGTGGATGGTTCAGATAATTGTGGAAAATCCAATGAGCAAACCTTATCAGCTAGTGATTCAGAGGATCCAAATAGTTTGGAAACCTTGTGGGAGCATCAAGAATTGATTGAGCAGCTTAAGATGGAGCTCAAAAAGGTCAGAGCTACAGGCCTGCCTACTATTCTCGAGGAATCCGAGTGCCCAAAGATGATGGAAGATCTGAAACCATGGAAGATTGATGAAAAATTCCAGCATGGTGATAGATTAAGTGAACTTCACAAATTCTACAAGAGTTACAGAGAACGCATGCGGAAATTGGACATTTTGAATTACCAGAAGATGTATGCAATAGGTCAGTCACTTTTTGTTTCTAACCCTTTCTTTGTTTGATTTTGAATTTCTTCAAAGCCTTTTTTTTTTTTCATATTCCAGTTTTGTTGAGAGAGTTTATCCATAACATGATTTAAGTACATAATCTTTAGCTATTGCATGCCATACAATCAATTAGCATGATCAAAACAACCTACTTTTTAGTACTTTTCTTAGGGACAATTCGGACCCACTCAATCTGGTTAGCTGGCCATAGGCATTATATACTTCTCTGATCCCAAGCTTTAGAGTGATTTTTCACATTGGAGGTGGAGGAAATAGATAATATCTCACCTACATTTCACTTTATAACATCCTCATACACTCGTACATATGTAAAGCACTCCTGATAATAATGGGTAGGCTATTTTCCAAAACGTAGTAGTGAAAATGCACATAGAACCACCCCCATTTTTATTTGTGGCTGACTCCAAAAGTCAAGTTTGGTTAAAGGTTTAAATCTTTATAATACTACCCAACAAATCTGAACATGTCTCTCATTTTCATTTAATAGGCAGCCTTTGTATGGAATGGCTTTACCTAATGTACAAGCACTGGTTGTGATGCTCCACCAATTCTGATTTTGAGCTGTTTTCTTTTGTGAATGAATTTAGTATAGAAGACAAGTGGGTCCATGGAAAAGTTACCTTATAATTATGTAACAAAAATGGGCTTTTGTGTTTTGGAGAGTGCAAAATGTGCTGGTGGCCAATTACATTTATATATATATATATATATATATATATAATTTAGTATAGAAGACAAGTGGGTCCATGGAAAGTTACCTTATAATTATGTGACAAAAATGGGCTTTTGTGTTTTGGAGAGTGCAAAATGTGCTGGTGGCCAATTACATATATATATATATATATATATATATATATAAACATGTCCTTGTATTCTTAATAATTTTATATGTGAGGATCCAATCTATAATCATGCGCTTCATGACAATGATCAATAGGTGTTCTGCAGTCCAAGGACCCACTTCACTCATTCTCAAGCGCTAAATCTTCATCTCCTCCACCAATCATATCTCTTCTCTCCCAAAGTTTGTGGCGGTGCAAACGCAAAACTGGTGAATCGGACCCAATGATGAAGTTCATTAGAGAATTGCATGGTGATTTGGAAATGGTTTATGTGGGGCAACTGTGCCTTTCTTGGGAATTTCTTCAATGGCAATACGAGAAGGCCTTCGAGCTATGGGAATCTGAACCTTATGGACTACGCAAGTACAATGAAGTGGCAGGTGAATTTCAACAGTTTCAGGTGCTGATGCAAAGATTTATAGAGAATGAGCCATTTCAAGGGCCAAGAGTCGAGAATTACGTCAAGAATCGATGTGTTATGCGTAATCTTCTTCAAGTCCCTGTTATAAGAGGTGGTGACAACTTCAAATATTTGATACTTTAGTGTTGTGTTTATTCTGTGCTCAATTCGGGAAGCCATGTAACATAGACTAACACAAGCTCTATTTGCTTTACTGCAGAGGACAATTCGAAGGTAAAAAGAAGAGCTAGAAAAGTAGGGAGAGACAATGGTGCAATTACAGGTGACATGCTATTAGAGATCTTGGAAGAATCAATAAGAACCATTTGGCTGTTTATACGAGCCGACAAACGTGCTCATACCACGGTCCTAAAGTGCCGAAGAGGAACTGATCAGACAGAACTTCAAGACCCGGCAGACTCAAAGCTTCTAATGGAGCTTCAAACAGAGCTCCAAAAGGTCATATAACATGCTGAATTATTTACATGTGTTTTCTTTTTGTAACTAAACCATGAAATTAATGCCTTTTAAGTAATTGGAATTTGCAGAAAGAGAAGAAGCTAAAAGAAGTACTGAGGGCTGGAAACTGCATATTGAAGAGATTCAAAAAGCATAATAATAACCAAGAAGATGGCACAGAGCACCTCTACTTCTTCTCTCAGGTGGATATGAAATTAGTGACAAGGGTTTTGAACATGTCCAGGATTACAACTGACCAGCTTGTTTGGTGTCACAGTAAATTAAGCAAGATCAATTTTGTGAACCGAAAGTTACATGTTGAACCAACCTTCTTGCTGTTCCCATGCTGATGTAGTATTTAGATTTTTCTCTTTCGATTTTTATTTTTTTGCCATGATTAATTTGATGAAGATCCATTCTGGCTAAGCAGGTAGCTGAAATATCATTGTCTAATTGCTACAGCTAACCTATTCATCAAAAAAATTGCTACAGCTAACCTCTGTATCATATTGAGGCAGCAAATATAGACTAGTTTTACAGCATTAATTTATTCATCTGCTTCCACGTTTTTTTTCTTTCTTTTGTTTTGTTGGATTGGTATTGCTTTCCGACTAAACTTCATCCTCAAACAACCTGGGAAATGGGAATTCTACATGTTATATGTATGTCTTTACCCAAAAAAAAGAAGAAAAAAAGAACGTTTTTATATATCCAAATATTCACGAATAATTTTCATATATATCAGTTTGTATAAATAACTTTGGCAAAAAAATAAAAACAAAAATAAAAATGTATATATATATATATATATTCATGAATATTTTTATTTATATATCTCTTATACATATAAACCAGTTTAAATATTACAAAAATCACTTTTTTCTCCAACAAAAAAATAATAATTTTGTTTCACTAAAATATCGTTTTGATATTTATTATAATTTCCTTTCGATTTTTTTGTGGCATATTAAATTAATTAAATAGGGAATATAAAATTAATATTAACTTTTCTCCTCCAATAAATATATTTTACTTATATAATTTTTTTGAAAAAAAAAAGTATTTTAATTATAATTATTTCCTATTTTAATCTCAACCGTCGATATTTTTTCTCCCTACCGTCAGATCTAGGGCTTCGCAACATTCGACATCATATTTATCATCTTTCTTCCTCCCTCCCGTTCTCTTTTGCTCCGGTCCACATCTACGCAACACAAATTCAGAGTCGCAGACCGAGCTCGACAATCACTCGGAAATGGTGCAGCGGCTTACGTATCGCAAGCGCCACAGCTATGCGACCAAATCTAACCAGCACCGTGTGGTCAAAACCCCCGGTAATATACGCGTTCAGTGTGGCAAAGTTTTACAATTCCCACCTAGCTTTTATCATATACTGTGGAATTCTATCATTGAAAATGTTTTTTGGATTATTTTAGCTCTGCTGATTTCTGTGTGTTTGAATCACTAGGAGGGAAATTGATTTACCAGAGCACCAAGAAGAGAGCCAGTGGACCCAAATGCCCCGTTACTGGCAAGAGAATCCAAGGGGTATGTAATGCTCGCTTATGTGCTCTATAAAGGCCATGAACGTAAAGGCTCTTGCTTGCTTGAATTTTTATGTTAGTAATATTAGGTTGCGCGTAGTCTGAATGGAGAGAATGGGTGTGTGGCAGATGGCTCATTGTTTTGTTTTTGTGCTAAACATTAAAGTTAAAGTGGAAAAGACACTGACTTTGCATAGCTCTTTCAAATTTTAGACTAACCTGTAGTATAATTTCGGTAGTATTGTATTAAACATAGGGAGATTTGATTTTAGTCCAACGTGTTCCATTAGTCTATAGACGCTAGCTCCAACCAATTCAAATTCTAATCCTGCTCTTTTCGTGTAAGTGGCAAGTGATAACTGGCTCATTCGTGGTCAGTTGGGGTCTGTATCGCTGTGATCTGTAATTTTTTGCTCTGTTATTGCTTTTCTCAGTTCACCAAATAATATATTATTGCTATTTCTGCTTGTAGTCGATATTATTTTATTACTTTTGATAAGCTTTGTGTTTTTCATGGGTTTACAAATTAGCCTGAATTCCAAAAACGTTTTTGGAAAAACGGCTGAGCATTATTTTGGTCTTAGTTGTTTTTAAGGGTTTGGAGTGGTGCAACTTTCTTTCTAATGTGGATTTTGAATCTGTTTATGGACTGCTTCTTACTTGTGAACTCCACTTCATTATTAGGTGGGGGATGTTCATGTTTCGGAAGCATAAATTAATCCAGCATTAAACAGTATTGTGCATTCTTTTTTGTTGTACTTTGTTACCTCTTTCCTGGTCCATGTATTATTCCTCTCTCTCCCTCTCTCTCTGGCTTCCAGCCATCAAAGATTTTATGACCTCATTCTCCTTCCTTTACTTGTCTTTTGTTCTCTTGTCCATTTTATTTGTACATGTACTCGTATAATGCCCTATTTATGCCAAAATTTATTTGGATGGCAAGTTTTTTTATTTCCGTGTACTGGACTAGGTAATAGCTATAGATGCCCCTGTTTCACAGTGACAGGGCTGTTAACAATTGTGATTACATTGCAGATTCCTCACTTGAGACCTGCTGAATACAAGAGGTCTAGATTATCTAGGAATCGCAGGACTGTTAATCGCGCCTATGGTGGTGTACTGTCTGGAGGCGCTGTTAGGGAAAGGTAATATATATTGCGTTGAAGAGCTACTTATAATGATTAAGGCATGTTTATGATTTTTCTATTTTGACTTTTACACAGGATAATTCGAGCATTCTTGGTGGAAGAGCAAAAGATTGTGAAAAAGGTTTTGAAGATCCAAAAGGCAAAGGAAAAGCAGGCCACCAAGAGCTAGAATGAGTGCTCATAATGCGAAAGGACTTGGTACTGCTTTGAGTGAAATTTTGACGTGGATTTGATTGAAGATCTAGTATGGGACTAAATGTTAGTGCGTTTTACTTATTGTTTTGTCGTTGATTACTACGTGGATACTTAGTTCGACTTTGGTGACAAGTTAATATCCTCATTCCTGTCTTGGGACGATTTTATTTATGTTGATTTATATTGTTGAAGAACCCCTATCTCTTGTATAATTACGCTTGGATCTGTGTTTATGAATCCGTCTGCCTAGCTTTTCTTTTAGTGGGGATTTGGAACGTAACATGAATAGATTTTTGGATTAAGCTAATTTGAGGACGTTTATTTGTTCTAGCACAGTTTGTCTCTAGTTCATAAATTTTGTCCTTTTGGATTTCAAGGGGATGATTCAATATTTGCCTACTCTATATTTGATGGTACCTCGCGATACGCGTTCAGCAATATTGTTTTCATCTTATCTGTCGGGCAGTACACGTAGCAAATGATAGTCTCTACCTAAGCCTATTGTACACCAATCTGACCTGTAATGGGTCCGTTTGTTTGCTCGCTGCAAGGGCTTATAACCTAGTGAAAAGCCTTGGTGGATGAAGGAGCGGGTGGCTTTCTAATGGAGTAGACAGTTCGCTACATGGGTCGGTGCCAAAAAAAAAAAAATAAAGAAGAAAAAACCAACCTCAGCCGAAATGTCACCCATACCCTTTTGGATCAGGTTGAGGCTACTGGGCTTTCACAGTTCGTTACATGGGTCCGCGCCAAAATAAAATGTGAGCCTCATCTTTGATGTCAAGAATGGGATTCGAACCCATGCCCTTTCGGACCAGTACCTGAAACTGGCGCCTTAGACCAACTCGGCCATCTTGACGGTGTCTCGATTTTAATGTCAGTCAATTTTAGAATTAATATCCTATCAAGTCGAGGCCACATCATTTTCATTTTGTACGGAGGGGGTAATTTAGTAAATGCACATTAACTCGGTACGCCTTCGTCATGTCCCAGCCCGCTCTTATCTGCGGGCAGTACATCTGGGAAATCTTACGCACAGAATCGTAGTTTAGCTTTATACTTTGTTTGCTGTCTATTTTATTAATCAACTAATAAGATACTAAACGAAGAAAAATGCAAGTTTCGGCATGCAATTTCTGGTCTCTGCAAGCTCATGCAATCGGTGTTTCTGAGAACCGTTTATTGGGTCGAAGGGAGCTCTGCTTCGATGGCGTTTCTTCTGCTTGCTCTCACTCTCAGCTACATCTTAATGCTTCCTCCAACAGTACTGATTCTCCCTATTCCATGTCCAATCAAAGGTGGGTTTTTTCTTTTTTTGGGTAATATACTACTTTCCTTAATTATGAGTGTGTATGACATTTTCAGTTTGCTGCTTACTGTTTTATTAGGAAAGTTCAAATTCCCACCAAGGATTTGAGCGAATTAGTAAGAAAGACCACTCCTTTAATAACTCGGCGGGCATTGTTCTCGACTTTGTTCATGTATTCGGTTTTTCATCCTTCAAGGTACTTACAAGGTCCGCTCACTTTCAGCTTTTATAATGTAGGTTTGACGAATATGTTTGGTTTCTAAATTTTCTGTTCTGGAATACATTTTCTTACTTTTAGCTAACTCGAAAATAACTTGCTTTTGACAATGCCGTGTATGAATTTGCAGCACAAGCTTTAGGTGATCCATCTGTAACAGTTCAAGAAGTAACTCCCCCTACTTTCGCTTCTGGAGCACTTTTCCCCACTGAGGTTAATATTTGACAATTTTATGTTTTTCCTGTTTTACACAGCCAAATAATATGTATTTATGTAAAGATGCTTTAAGAAGGTTCACAATCGTCTATTTTGAGTGTTTATGTCTGGTTACGTGTCTAATTGACAGGAAAGAATTGTCCAACTCTTTGAGAAGAACACGTACTCTGTTGTCAACATATTTGATGTGACATTGCGCCCTCAACTTAACATAACTGGTGTAGTAGAGGTATTTTAGCAGTTCAGTTTAACAGTGGTTATGTGAAGACCTTGTCTTACCTGGATGCAAAATTGTCATTTTGGCTAAATTCTTGAATACTTTTGTTAATGACATTTCTCATGCTTTAGGTGTAACGCTTTAAAACATTAATGGGCAGGTTCCTGAAGGAAATGGTTCTGGAGTAGTATGGGATGGACAAGGACACATTGTAACAAATTATCATGGTAAGTGCAGGTGATGGAACTTGTAGCAGTCATCCTCCTGATTAATGATGTTGGTTGCATGTTAATGTCTTTCTAGACTAGATGGCATAGTTGATGTTGACGACTAATTATGTTACTTTGCCTTCATTTGTAAATCTTGTTATAAATCTGCATCTGATAAGAGCTCCTCCTTGTAGGATATCACTTTCCCTTGCCTTATCTATCCAATCAATTTATGCATAGTGCAGCATTTTAGACATGATAAGCTGTTGTTGATTACAGTTCAATACTATGCACAATTTATTCAAATATATACTGATGCTAGTGGATCATTTTAAGACTATTATATGGACCACAAAATAAATTAATAGTTGTCGTATTTTCCTACTCAGTAATCGGGAACGCCCTCAACAGAAATCCAAGCCCTGGACAGGTTGTTGCACGAGTTAACATTTTAGCATTAGAAGGGTGAGATTTTCTGTGATTTTTTATATACTGGTAAGTTGAATGATTAATTCTTGAGTGTGTTTTCTCTTATATTGTTGAATCATTTTGAAGGGTGCAAAAGAATTTTGAGGGCAAGTTGATTGGTGCAGACCGTGCAAAGGATCTTGCTGTCTTGAAGGTATTTTTTGACAAATTTAAAATGCGAGTCAATGTTAAAATTGTAGTTTTCAATTGATTAAAGTTTTTTCGGGTGTAATATCTATATTGCAGTGTGTTGGTTGTACAAATAATGGTCCACTACTATCTTTAAATTGCTAGGTTGAAGCTTCTGAAGATCTTTTAAGGCCAATCATAGTGGGGCAATCATCTTTTCTAAGAGTTGGGCAGCAGTGTTTGGCAATTGGGAATCCATTTGGTTTTGATCACACCCTCACTGTTGGTGTTATTAGTGGACTTAATCGAGACATTTTTAGTCAGGCAGGAGTCACAATTAGTGGTGGAATTCAAACAGATGCTGCCATCAATCCTGGGAATAGGTCAGTGGATTTGTTCTAAACCAAAACATCTCAATTAAAAAGCCATCCCTACCCTCTTCTACGTCAAGGAACTCTCTTCTGGTACAAATTTCACTTCACACTAAGTGAAATAGATAGTTATTATAATTTGTGCACCATCTGCTGCTTATTTTCCCATAACACTGTGGCAGTGGAGGACCTCTACTGAATTCCAAAGGAAACTTAATTGGGATTAATACTGCAATATTTACTCAGACAGGTAAATTCTCTTCTATAAATATGTAGCACCTATTTAAATTTGAATCCAAAAGTAGAAGAATTTTTTACTGTAATACAAAATTGATGTCAATTATATAGAAATTATACTGTATATCTTCAAGTCTGGTACTTGATATAACACAAATGCTTTATACGTTTCCATAAACTTTATACATGCTTCTTACAATGTATTGCTTTTTAATTACATTTTTCTGTTCTTGGTGCTGCAGGAACTTCAGCAGGTGTAGGGTTTGCCATCCCATCCTCAACCGTGCTCAAGATTGTACCTCAATTGATTCAATTTGGTAAAGTAAGTATTCATGCTAAGCATATTTATTCTGGTTCCTTATTATAACTTAATTACTTTTCTTTGCTAGTTGGGATTTCACCTTGAGTGCTATGCCATCCCAGAATCCCCCCTCCCTCCCAATATGGAAGTTTCTTTTATCCAAAGGCTAATTTATAAGTTGTTAGTTTGTCATTTTGACCAATTGACAGTCATACTCCTGTATGTTCTGCATAACCTAGTTCCCTAGTGAAGAAAGAACAAGATTGATGTAGCAACTAACAAGTGGTTAAGAAGTTGAATTATATTCAGCTAATGCCTTTGAAATTTGTGACATTCCTTATCTCTGGTTTATCATTTCTAGGTTATTCGAGCTGGTTTGAATGTCGATATCGCTCCAGACCTGGTTGCAAATCAACTCAGTGTTCAATATGGAGCTCTCATACTTCGGGTACCTTTATGGAGTTTTGGCTTACCTATATGTTAATGAATACTTCCTCTCTGTTATTTCGCTTCCCGATATTAAAGTTCATGATCATGAATTCAATGCTAAGTTTACTGTATGGTGCTTTAGGTCCCTGGAAATAGTCTTGCTGCAAAGGCCGGACTGCTTCCCACAATGAGGGGCTTTGCTGGTAACATCATACTGGGGGATATCATTGTTGCAGTTGACAATAAACCTGTGAGCTGTTTCTTACTGAATCTATTGTCTTTTCCAATCCATGGTTTACAATGTGCCTCTCCTATTTATAAAATGCTTGTATAAAACTATAATGTGGGAGTTGCATATTAAGAGTTTGTTTAAAATGCTTCTAGGGTAATCCTAGGCAAATCAATTCCTCTTATTGTGGGTTGGCCTACCTGGGAGAAGGAAGGCATAAACAGTATATGAGCAGCTAGTTGTCGTGCGACAAATTTTCATTAGTCTTATGTATCTTTATTATCAGGCTAACTTTATTCATCTTGTTTTCAGGTTAAAAACAAAGCAGAGTTGTACAAAACACTGGATGAATATAACTTGGGGGATAAAGTAATCTTAAAGATCCAGAGAGGCAGTGAAAATTTGGAGCTTCCTATAACCTTGGAGGAAACGAGTTCATGACCGAGGATGTGGGATTCTTTTTTACTTGGTAAGATCATAAAGGTTTTCTTGAGGAAAATGATAGTATATAATATGAAATGTGCTTGGATATATAATGTCAAATGAGGAATTGCTATATACGTAAGTATTATCGGTGTCAAAACAATTCTAGTAAATTAGCTCCTTATGTGGATTTTCAAATATGATATGCTTCTCATCATCGTTTCTAGTAGTGTTTCCTTGTAATGAAACCTGTTAAGATCAAGGACGACCTTTAGCCCTTAGACCATATAACCCCATTTTGATTTTTGAGGCCTTCTAATAGTCCCTTAACATAGACTTCCATGCTGAATTCCCATTTGTGGTGTTTATTTATTTATTATTATTATGTGGAATTTTTGGATAACACTAATGTCATTGTTCCATGTTGAAATTCTTATTTTGCGTGTACAATTTACATTTGAAAAAGTCCATACCAAAAACAGAGTATAAATGAACTTTTATTTATTTATTAATCTGCGCAAATTCATTGGTTTAAAAAATAAAATAAAATAAAATAAAGCATTCAAACGTTTGGGAGAGAAAGGAAGAAAAACCATGATTTATACCAGTATATTATATTTGGTGATTGTAAATGTAAGGATCTAATAGATGTGTGAACTTTAATACATATTATATTTTAATGTTTAACAAAACAATTAAATAGGGAGAATCTTTTTCAATTATTTCTGCTACTTCACACTCATATTAAATTATATAAGCTTTTACAGTCTTATATCATGTTTACTATACTCAAATTGCAATCCAATCACAATTTTAAGTAATTCTAGTCTCACCCTCCAAAAGCTTTTATATTCCACATCAATCCAAACTCTTGATCAAGTCTATATATGGATTTTAACAGCCTAGAGCACAAGCTACCAGAAAAGAAAAAAAAAGAAAAGAAAAAAAAGAAAAAGAAAAAAGTAGACAAATTGCACTAACACCGAAATTGAATGTAATTTACAGTCTTCAATTTAGATTTGCAACTACCAATACATTTGTTTTTACTAACTGTGAATTATATGATCCAATAGAGATCTAAAATTGATCAATCTAAGAACTACAATGATGAGAATGAGTTGCAAAGAAGTCTTAGGCTCTAAGATAGCACGCAAGTAGCAAAATTGACTTGCTAATTAGTATCTATATTATATTTCATATTGATTTGGCGAATTATAACAGGTTGAAGGTTGAGGACACGAAAGGGGTATAGCTTTGGGTATGAATGAATGTGAACATGGGTTTGATGTTGATGTTAATGTCCGGGCTTCATTTTACTCCTCCTCTGTTTTTTCTTTTGTTATTTTTTTGTTTTTTTGTTATTTTTATTTTATTTTATTTTAGTATGCCTATGACTATGAGCATCCATTTATAAAAATTCATGTTTTCTACCAAAAAATATTTATAAAAATCCATGTCCAAGGAAGCAACAATTCACCAAATATATATACAATTCTTTTTTATTTTCCTTTTAATTGTCTTGTTTAGTCCTTGCCATATCTATTACTAACTCGTGGAGATTGAACAAATGAGTCGTTTTTCCAAATCTAAAAACACTACATATTCTCATAAAAAAAATATATATATATATATATATATTATTTCTTTAATTAGCTTATGTCTCTCCTATATATTATATGCAAAGTCATTCTGTTTTTAGGGTATATATATTCAATATAGGAGGTATTTTATTTAATTTTATACGTGTATATATTATAAATTATTCATATTTATTATAATAGTGTTGTAAAAAATAATAGTGTTGAATGAAGCCAAGTTTGTTTTTGTGTTGTCTTTTTTCCATTTTTCTTTGAAGCTTTTGTTTCTATACTCGAATTTTATACATCACTATCGAATTACTTGCTTTATTTTATTGGTAGGTGGGATTTTAAAATTGAATACATATACATATATATATATATATATACATATATATATATACACATATATATATATATACACATATATATATATATACACATATATATATATATATACACATATATATATATATATACACATATATATATATATATATATATATATATGATTGATGTTTTAGAGTAATTAATTGTCTGCTGGAGCTAGATGTCTACATGGAGCTCATCTTACATGGCTTTAAAATAAATGATAAGGGTTTGAACAGTATCTTATCAGGTAAGCAACAAGATTTTAAATGTTGGATTACAAAACTAATTATAGAATGTTAAGGAATAAAGGATTGCTTTCCAAGAGATCATTAATTTATATATCTCAATGTTTGTGACACATATATATTATATATGCCCGACCGGTATATATATATATATATATATATATGTATGTATGTATATGTACGTTTGTGCGTGTGTGATTTATGCATTTTGATCATGACGTTTTTCAAGTAGTAAGCCGATAGATTTCCCTTTGATTATCTACTTAATTATTTTTAATTTTCCTAGCTGATTATGCACCTATACTTAATTTTTTTTTTTTTGTTAGTTTGCTATACTTAATTTTAAAATCTAGAAAAGTACATTTACAGTCTTATATTAGTTCGAGAAACTGATGGAGCAAGCTATAAACTCAAATGTTTAGGATGAGGAACTCCCAAAGGCTGAGATTAACTTATATGATTAATTTGCTTAATTAAATAAAGCACTAGTTTCAGCAAGCAACGTAGCCAATCAAAATGGAAATAGATTACTCACAAACCTAGCTATATATATATATGCTAGCTACGTAATTTGTTCACACACAATTGCATGAGGTATGATTAACCCAGCTAGCAATACTATTTTCAAACACAAATCAAACCGGGAATTTTAAAGTCTACATATTAATTAAGAATTATTTTAATTGCTAAATTAGTCCTCAAATGAGACTGTACGTACATGATCACTCCAAATTAATGGCTAAATGCATGTTATGACCACCTTCTTTGGTTAATTAATTAGGTTAAATGAAGACTTTTTGATTTCCGTGGGAGAGAAAGAAATATATAAAATGAATATTGAAAGATAAATACAATTTTCATTTTCAGAAAGGTTGCTAGCTCCTGGCACGGAGGGGCAAAACACTCAGCAAGAAAGCTACTAATTATCATTAATTTCCTTTTTTCTTTGGACTGTTCATTTTCTTGAAGAAGAAAATAAATATTAAATTAAAATCTTAATTAGCATGGGATATTTGACTAATAATTACCCTGTCAGGAGCTAATGATATATCAGAAATCAAATTCCACAGCGAGGAAAATGGATGGGAAAAATTAATATACTGAAGAGTTTAAAATATGCTAGTTTACATTTTTTTATCTTTTAGATTAAAGAAAACTTGGGATTTTTTCCTAAATTGCGGAGAAATATAAATAAAGCAAAACAAAATTAATTAAAGTGACAATGTTTGACTGAACAGTAAATTAATTAGAGGGATATCAGTTTAATAAGATATTAATTGATTTACACGAAGTTAATTAAAATAATCTAAATTTTGAAATGGTTAAGGAAAACAATAAAGTTGAATGGCATTGGTAGATGGGTATAAAGATTAATAAGATTGATGTGGATTTGCCCCATTGGGAACATATGGGGGTATAATGTTCACAAAGAAAGAGGTTAATTAATTAGCAAATTTTAGTTTGAAGAATTTTGACTCATTATTTATCAACTAAAATTAGGTTGCAAGCATAAATTCCAAAACCCTAAGTCACCATGGAACAGACAAGAAGGTTTTCAAACGAGGGCTATATATATTTAGGGAACTCCGCTAAATTTGAAGTCCCCCCCTTGGCCATATATAATTTACCTTAAAATCTTCAAATTATTAATGGATCTTCCACACTTAATTGTTAACCGTACAGCAGACATGGTTGTAAATCCTAAAGCAATGAACAATTAATTAGTTTTAAGCAACAGTGATTTTTGTCTTATTGGGGAATTATATAAACATATATATATATAATTTTATGAATTATATAGTTCATATATATTAAGATACAGTGACATATTATCAAATATAAGCAAAAAATAAATATATAATTTTATTTTTCATTCAACTATTATAAATTGGTTGATTATATCCTTATTATAACTTAACATATATATTCAACTATTATAAATTGGTTGATTATATCCTTATTATAACTTAACATATATAAGTTATGTAGTTCAGGAGAACAGTTCTCTCTATATAAGTTGATTGATTATAACATTATTATAATTCAACATATATAAGTTATGTAGTTCAGAAAAGCAGCTCTCTCTCCCCATATAGTTAAATGTATTGTGCATCTATATGGCAATTAACATTAGGAGCAATGTGTCTGTATGTACCTCTTGAAGCGGCATCTCAAAACCGGCGTCTACCATTACCAAAAAGACTTGGGAAATGAAGAATATCATATTCCAATATTTGTAAAATCAAGGAAACTTGACCTATGCCTTCTCTTTTTCCTTTTTTTTTTTTTTTTTGTGTCCATATAAATTCAAAGCAATGCCAAAATATAAGGTGGGTTATTTTAAATTATTTTTATAGTCACAATGTCAATGGATAAAGAAGCCAAATAAAAAAGGGTAATACGTACCTATGAACCTCAGTTAAAGGATGTATAAATATATGATTTCCTAACTAAGTTGTGTAGTAATTAAAGTAAAATCCAGGACAATCCAAAAGTAACTCAGATGTGTAGCTTATGATGTCGGATGGGCATGGCTAATCAACCATTGGCACTAGTAGTTGAACTGCCTTCTACTTAGAATTCAGTGAACTGTCCAATTTTAACTCAAACAGTTGCAATTTGATGAATCTAAGTTTAGCCGAAAGCAGACTACTACTGTTTGCCGAACATGCATGCTCGTCGTCATTTACAGACATGCATGTATTCGGGAAGTTGCTGGATATACGCATCAGAGTTTTGTTCTGATCATGGCTAATCACCCAAAACCATAATCATCCAAAGATGGAGATCAGTGGCACTTGTGTATGATTGTGGAAAAAGTTATATAACGTTTGTATTTTAAAAGACCGCCTAATGTTCACGTGTCTAAGGTCGTGCATGCATGTGATCAATTTTTTTTTTTGGTAAATAACCTTTGCATTCGAAGACGGGCAAAAAGCTTCAAACAGTGATTATCCTATGCATGTGATCATCTAAAAAAAATTAAACTATGGAAGGATATTGGGCAAATGATTAAGACTGTCCTCTTCATTTTTCTTTCCTTTAAATAGGGATGACAACGGGATAGGATGGGATGGAGTGTCCCTCTTTATGCTTTAATCTATCGAAGATTTTCATACTCGGTTTTAATTTCAATCCCTTTTTATATTATTTATACAAGATGAGTTCGGACGAAGATAGTAATCTCCAACTCCGCCCGGAACAAAGTTATTTTTCCGGTCCCAGGCCCGCCTGGTTTATCATATTTTTTTCTTTCATTGCTTGAATATTATTATTATGCTTAAAATTCATTTTGGGAGATCCAAAATATCACCTCTAACAATGCCACGTTTTCATATGTGACATAGAGAATGACGGAATTCAAGAAAAGATGGGATAGCAATATGAATAATGTTTACTGTCACACTTCGTAAATTTTTACAAGTGACGTGACTTATGTGATTAGTCATCTCGCAGAGTACGAGTTAATGAGTAACTACCATAACATTCGTAAATGTTGTGACAAACAGTAATACTCTATAAATATAACTCTTTTCTATAACCATGTGCCCAAAATGATAATTCCATCTGAAAGGGATCTCAGAAGAATTTGGCAAAGAATCTCTTAGGCTGACCATAAATTTGAGCTCTTTTGTATTGGAAGCTGTTCCATCCAATACGGTTTACAAAAAACAATTCAAGCCAATATTATTTTAATGGCAAAACTTAAATAAACAAATGAAAGGAACCCTGCTTTGTCATTTTGTCTTTGGTTTTTTTTGTAGATAAATAGGAGAGGCCTCTAAGGGGTAATTGAACATAATCAGCAAGTTTGGAAATAGTCTTGTTTTTTAAATCCCAACATATTTTGCTGATTTTGTAGTCTCTTTTGAGATCCTTAATTTGGAAATAAAACAAACCGCCATATGAGGTTCAAGAAGCACAAACCAAAAGCCTAAATAAAGTTCCTACCAACCCCCTTGGTAGCTGTTCTTACTTCTTAGGGGACTTAAGCTTAAGCTTCTGTTCTCCAAATCATCGTGATTTCCTCCGAGACATGCTCTTCCTTTAGTCATCCTTAAACACCGGCCTAAGCTTCAGAAGCAGGCTCTTCCTTCCTCTGGACGAAGTGAATTTGTGCTTTGAACTAGGCTTGAGATTGTGTTATAGAATTAGAGCTGCTTCACATCTTAACCTCTTCGTCTGTTGCATTAATGGTCTTTTTTGATACCATAACTCAAGGGTCTGGTCTAGTTTTCCAAAATTTTATTGCTTAGTACAAACCCCGAAAGATAGACTATTCTAAGTTTGGTTTAGTTGGAAACTGCTCTGCATCTTTGACTTCTTAAAGCTGTGTACAAACGAAGCAGAGAGGTTTCAGAGGAAAATGGATGAGAAAAATGACATGGATAAGATTGATGATGTAATGTTGCCGGGTTTTCGGTTTCATCCTACTGATGAGGAGCTTGTTGGGTTTTACCTCCAGAGAAAGATTCAGCTCCAGCCACTCCCCATTGAACTTATCAAGCAAGTTGACATTTACAAATATGATCCATGGGATCTTCCAAGTAAGACAGTCTCTCTCTGATTTTATGACTTCCTCCTTTTCTTCTTTCTTGTTGGATTTCCTAATTGGGTTATTTTGTTTACATACAGAGAAAATTGGGTTATTCTAAAGAAGTCTAATTTGTTCTTTTCAATTACTATTTGTTGGTTTTCTTAGCAACTATTACTTGCATCACAAGAATGTTTAAGCAATACTATTTGGTTTGTCATTTTGGTTCAAGAAGAGCTGGCGACCACAGGAGAGAAAGAGTGGTACTTCTACTGCCCGAGGGACCGGAAATACAGAAACAGCACAAGGCCTAACCGAGTCACCGGAGCCGGGTTCTGGAAAGCAACTGGAACAGACCGGCCTATTTACTCCTCTGATGGCACTAAGTGCATCGGTTTGAAGAAGTCACTTGTGTTCTACAGAGGCAGGGCTGCCAAAGGGCTCAAAACTGATTGGATGATGCATGAATTTCGTCTTCCTTCTATGTCAGACTCACCACCCAAAAAGTTTTCAGATAAAAGCTTTCCTCCCCATGTAAGCATATTTCTCTTCCTTCATCTTCAATCTCAGTTGTTGAATTTCATTCAGCGGTTGGTTTGAACTGTGTCCCTCCTACAGGATTCATGGGCAATTTGTAGGATATTCAAGAAAACAAACTCAATGGCTCAGAAAGCTCTTTCTCATTCTTGGGTCTCTCCATTACCTGAAATTTCAACGCCTGTTTTTCCCTCCCAAGGCCCTCCCTGCACTCAATTCAGCTTGGAGAACATGTCTTTCACAACTGAGATAGGTTCAGCCCCGCAATTTTACACTAATCATGACTGGCAACAACAAGCCTCTAGTTCTGGCTACTCAGCTTCAGATATTCCCTCTTACAAACAATCCATTAGTCCTAGTGTCTGTAAACCAGCTGGCATGTTTCCCTTTTCAACTGAAGAAATTCCCAATAGCTTTGTATTCTCTGGACTAGAAATGTCATCAGGACCCACAAGGTCTGGTGCAGATGTAGCTTCCATGCTTTTTAACCCTGCTTTGATTGAAAGCCAAGAGCAGCAGTGTAGTGTGTTCTCAATAAGTTCAGCACATGACATGCAAGGAAACATGGGCACAGGAGAAGATGAAGAAGCAGTGTTGAAGAAGGACCAAGGTCATGTGGCTCAGGTGAATGACCAATGTGGTGTCATCAGGTCAATTGGGTTTCCATTTAGTTTGCCTCCAAGTGATGCATGGAAGCCTACTCTGCCTTGGGATTCACCACCCTGTCCCAGTGAGATGTCCACTAGCCATTCCACAAACAAACGCTACACTTAAATTTGATTGATATACAAGAAAATAGTCATGTTCAAAGTTTGATTAGCCATATTGGATTTGGAACAAGTGTATATATATATATCGGAAACTTGTTCTGTTTTATTGTATTGTTGTACAGTTAATTCCCTACATTTCAATTGTACATGTAAGGATTTACCATTGTTTATCAGTTAAATCCCTGTTTTTTTTGTCTTCTCTTTTTGTCTACTATTGCTTTGCTAAGACAACAAAAAAACCTAATCTTAACTTGATCGATAGGGTTTGACATGGAAGGGGTGTGTGAAGTTATTTTTGGAGGGTGCATAGGACACCCAGTCACCAAACTTCTCAAACCAGCCCGAGATAAGATTCTAGGCCAGTCACTTCTAAAACTGGACCACAGTTGGATTCTAGACACTGATGTGGGCCTTACAAATCTAGAAACTCCGAGCCAGCAATATCATACCGGGCGAGTGAATTCCGAGTCTCGGAGAACACTTCCGAGACCTCCTAGGCCTTGATTTGGCCGACCAAAGGGAGACTAAAACCCTGGCTTTAGGGTTTTTGCTGGGTTAACATTCACCACCACTGTCCCTGCATTTGCGCTCTCTGTCTCTCACACACTATGTGAGAATCAGCTAGTTTCTCGCAGGTATGCTCTGCAAAATCCACTCGATTGGAACTCTCTCTCTCTCTCTCTCTCTCTTTAATCGTTTTCTAATTTAGGATTTTTAACGACAGCCCTGATTCAATTTCTCATATTTCTGAGTGTTAATTAATGGCGAGAGGCCCTGCTACGTCTTTCTTTAGAACCTATGCTTCTAAGAAAAACATTTGTAGAGTTAGGATATTGCTACGGAATCAATCTCTGAGCTCTTTTGGACAATATGACCGCTTGGAATCCCAGAATTCCACACTCAGTCCCGCTTTTGATGTCCCAAACCGTCCGTTTTCTACAAGCTTGATAAACCTTGTTCGCCTTAGAATACCCTCGCATACCCGTAAAGCTTCGGACTTTGATACTCTTAATGCAAAATCATTTTCGTCCATTGCGGAAGACGGGAACGAAGACGTGAATGATGATGATGCCTGTAGTACGGCTTTGGTTGATTCGGAATGTGAATATGACGCGGATAGTGGAAAAGCTATTGAATTTGAAGAAATAAATGAAAACACTGCTTGTTATAAGGAAAATCCTGATGAAGAGGATGATACAACTTGTATTCCGACGATGATTGAACTGGAAAATGGTGATGACAGTGTTGGTTCGGTGAAGAGTGTGGGCTGTAAGCATGTCATGTCTCTTGACCCTGTTGAGTTGTATAAAGAGCTTCGCAATGCCGAAAAGGGTACGAAGCTGAGACGGTCTGATTGGGATACTCTTCAGGAAATATTCCGTTTCTTAAAATGTTCAGGTTGGGCCTCTGATCAGGCTCTTGCAATTTACATCGGCAAAGCATTTTTCCCCACTGCTGTACATAAGTTCCAGAAGTTTTTCTTCAAGAGGTTTTCGGATGATATTGCTGAGTACTTGGTGACGCTTGGTCCATCCGATGCTGCAGTTAAGTTCTTGTTCCCCATATTTGTTGAATTTTGTTTAGAAGAGTTTCCTGATGAGATTAAGCAGTTTCGCAGTATGGTTGAATCAGCGGATCTCACTAAGCCCCACACCTGGTTTCCATTTGCAAGGGCCATGAAACGTAAGATAATCTATCACTGTGGTCCTACCAATAGTGGTAAGACTTACAATGCTTTGCAACGATTTATGGAAGCTAAGAAAGGTATTTATTGCAGTCCTCTCAGGCTGTTAGCTATGGAAGTTTTTGACAAGGTGAATGCACATGGGGTTTATTGCAGTCTTCTTACTGGTCAAGAAAAGAAATATGTTCCGTTCTCAAACCATGTTGCTTGTACTGTGGAAATGGTGTCAACTGATGAATTATATGATGTTGCCATTATTGATGAAATCCAGATGGTTGCAGACCCATATAGAGGTTTTGCATGGACACGAGCATTGCTTGGGCTGAAGGCTGATGAGATACATTTGTGTGGCGATCCTAGTGTGCTGAATATTGTTCGAAAGATATGCTCAGATACAGGAGATGAGTTGTACGAGCACCATTATGAGAGGTTTAAGCCATTGGTTGTTGAAGCCAAAACACTACAGGGAGATCTGAAAAATGTACGGTCTGGGGATTGTGTGGTTGCATTTTCAAGAAGAGAGATATTTGAGGTTAAATTGGCAATTGAGAAACACACCAAGCACCGTTGTTGTGTCATTTATGGGGCCTTGCCTCCTGAAACTCGTAGACAGCAAGCAACTTTATTTAATGATCAGGATAATGAATTTGATGTCCTTGTTGCTAGTGATGCAGTGGGAATGGGTCTCAATCTTAATATTAGAAGGGTTGTATTTTATGGCCTCTCAAAATACAATGGTGATAAGATTGTCCACGTTCCAGCTTCACAGGTGAAACAGATTGCTGGAAGAGCTGGTAGGAGAGGAAGCCGCTATCCAGATGGACTCACAACCACATTGAATGTAGATGATTTGGATTACTTGATTGAATGTCTGAAGCAACCTTTCGATGATGTTAAGAAAGTCGGCCTCTTTCCTTTCTTTGAGCAAGTTGAGCTGTTCGCAGGGCAACTGCCCAATGTTACATTCTGCCAGCTACTTGAAAAATTTGGTCAAAATTGCCGTCTGGATGGGTCATTCTTCTTGTGTCGACATGATCATGTAAAGAAGGTTGCAAACATGTTGGAAAAGGTCCGGGGATTATCTCTGGAGGATCGTTTTAACTTCTGTTTTGCTCCTGTTAATGTCAGAGACCCAAAGGCTATGTACCACCTTCTAAGGTTTGCTTCAGCGTACAATCAAAAGTTCCCTGTCAATATTAATGTGGGCATGCCTAAGGGTTCTGCTCGCAATGATGCAGAGCTCTTGGATCTCGAGACTAAACATCAAGTGTTGTCTATGTATCTGTGGCTGTCACAGCACATGAAGGGCGATACTTTTCCATATGTGAAGAAGGCTGAGGCAATGGCTACAGACATTGCTCAGCTGTTAGGTCAGTCTCTCGCTAATGCTAATTGGAAACCAGAGTCTAGGAAAACAGGGAGACCAAAGCCTCAACAGAAGGAAGATAGTTATGACAGGCCAAGGTCGCTCATCAAACTATACGAGAAGTAAGTTCTGCTGAACAAAGTTTCTTTTGTCGCCCTTTCTGAGCTGAATTCTTATGGTTTCTTGGCTAATCACAGGTTTAGCACAGCCTGTTGTTAATTTATTTTGTTTCGCCATTTTATTATGAGGAGTTCACTGTTCCATTGGTATATTATTAACATAAGTCTACCTTTGGTTGATTTTAAACACATCCTTTAAAAGTTTAGTTTTATTATTGACTGAAGTTTAGTTTTGTGATATAAGTTATTCATTTTTCATTTTCAGTTAATGGTAGGAAAATGTTTTATGCCGTTGTTCTAGTAACAGCAGTAAGGAAAATAGTGGTTGAGGGTGCTAATTCAATTTTCTGCTTTGCAGGAAAAGGAATGATAAATATCGACAACAAGAGCATTCAGAGAAAATAGCTGCCTAGTGATCTAACGGGTGATTTTTATAATATGTAAGCCGGTTTGACATTTTCGTTTCACAGCAAAATTTCTTATATTCCTTTCTAATATGTCGCTTTTTTTCCTTTTTATCTTAATTGTACATGTAAAACTTTAGTTATCATAAAAGGATGGTGGATGCATATGGTACTCTCGTTGGGCCTTTAAATCTCCACAAATTTCTAGCATGCAGGTTTCCCAAGCTGAGCTTTGTGGTTCAGACCTTTGGGTTATGTTTGGTAGGAGGAATGGGGAGGGGAAAGGATGGGTAGGGGTTGGGGGAAGAGAATGTGAGAGGATGGGGTAAATTGTATTAATCCATCATATTATTTAGTATGTTAGAAAAGAAAAAGATTATGAAGGATTTAAAAATAATTATAAATTTATTAATTAATTGCTAAATTCTTCCAATATTTGAGGGGTTGATTTGGAGGGATTGGGATGAATTATCCATCTATCGTCCCATCTCCTTCCTTCTACCAAACAACTACTATATCCTAAATCCCTCCATTGATCTCTCCTCCTCCCTCAATCTGTTCGTTGATCCCTCCTACCAAACATGAGCTTAGTCTTTAGTAGTGGGCAGGTTTCATTTGCTTGAAGTGTCATGGACCAAAGTTTGCAACATCAACAGGGTACAAAGAAAGGAGGAGGTCTGCTGCTACGTTCATGGGCTCTGATTATTGTTGTTGCAATCTTAGTTTCTGGTTGAGGATAGACTAGGGTGTACATTGAATTTAATATTTTTCGTCATGTAGAGCATCATCAGAACTTGTATGGGTAGAACAATAGGGTCCTAAGTTGGTTCTGTTGCTTCAGATGCAAGTTTTACTAGGGTTCTATAAGTTATGATCTTTACGAATTACAAATTGAGCATGGGAACAACACTAGTTTTGTTTCATTTTTATTGTTGCTGGAGAAAACATTTTATTGGTTAGAACATAAATGGAAGAATAGAGATTACTTGAAGGTTTTGACGGTGCAAGAATACTTAATTCAAAATTTGATCGAATATATAAATAGAGGGCCGCAGTTGCATGAATTCTCTCTTTGTTCATTTTCACCTATCACGCCATCTTAGTCGATTTCTTTTTTTTTTTTCTAACGTACTGAAGTTGGGCGTAAATCATCGGATAACAAGTCTTACGTCATCCCTTGGCCGGAATCCTCCAACCCAAATGCCTAATCAAAAGAAAAGGGAGAGTACGAAGTTGGAACACTCTAATTTACTAACCAAAGCTAAATTTTACGTGGTTTATTATCACTTCAGACTGTCCTTGATTTAAGAGAGTCCACACTCAGTGTGGTTATTTTGTTCCATGTTGATTCCTTGTTAGTTCCTTCCTCTGTTCATGAAGTTTATGATCGATTAGGTAGTCTTCTGATCAATATCCTAAGCACATCATATGGAATCCAAAATGATATCGACATACAAAACCATATGGACCTCATATTTCCATTCTAGTTAGAACTACGGGTACCGGTGGAAAAGTATAAAGGTCGCCTAAGGTGATATCAACAACAATTTGAGGTCACTAAAATCTAGAATTGAAACCCAGAGAAGAGCAACGAATACGCACAACTGTGACCTCGTGGAGACTTAGATGACCTGCCTGTTTGAATATCTTTTTTCCTCTTACCCCCCTCCCTTCTGTGTATTTACAGTTTGTGCACAACACATACTATCTTTAGCTTCTGCAGTTGTCCCTGCAGTCCTTTTCCTCTGCGCAGGAAGACCTTTGCCTGAAACTCATTTATTAATTACTTATTATTGGAGACTTCTTCCCAGTTGGACTGCAAAAAGAAAAGAAAATTAGAACAGAAAAAATGGAAATAATTATAAAGATTGGTAATCATTTTCAAATATGCACAGGAAGACCCCACACATAAATGTGGTCTAGGATAGGATTAGCAAGACTTTACCTTCGTATCTGATTAGAGTCTCTCATAAGATGAGGACCTAGTCTCCTATAGGTCGAAAGTATTCAGGGCATAAAACTAAATCGATTTTCTGTACTTCCACATCACACACCACACATAAGTGTGCAAAAGCGCCAGCTGCCCGCTTGGCATACACTTTACAATCGGTGCACCACAGAGAATGCTTGCATGGAAAGTTGGCCCATAACATGTTACCCTGCTTGCACCCAAAACACTTTCCTACTGTGATGCTTTTCTTATAATCCTGCGGAAAAAAAAAATCATGTAATATTTCAAGTGAAGCTAAAAATAATCATATAATGCGTATACTGATCAATGCACTAACAGTAAAAAATAAATAAATAAATAAATAAAAGGGATTTTGTTTGCCACTGCTCACGTTGTAGAAATCAAATTCACGAAGAAAGTACACGGACGAGTTCTTTCTTTTCCTGAGAAGGGCCTCCAAAACCAGGTGTGGTTGTCGATGTCTATTGTCATTCCAGTTAACTTCCTTTACATCACCTCCTACATTATCATTGTCTCCCATACCCACTTCACATTTTTCATTGAAACTAGGATCTTGCTTCGAGAAATTAAGTAACCTATAATGCAAATAAGGAAGCTTATCCGCCTGCGATGAATTCACTTTGGAGTACCCACTGAATGGGTTTTCTTCCTCATTGCTGACACCTCCAGAATAACCTGATGAAAGGTCCTGAAGACACTTGGAATCGTTAGAATTTCCACCATTACCATCATCAATTGACGGCGCACGAGGACTAGTGTTGGGAATTCTGAGTTTATGAACCCGTTGCTGATGAGGCTTACGGGGTTTAGCCGAGAGGACCATGTGATTGGCAAAGCCTGCATTTCTGCCTATAGGGACTACCTTTATGCAACAAAGGTCAGAGCATTTGATAAAATCACTAAGCTTAGAGTAGCCAAGAGATGCATGATCCAGTTCCAAGCCAAATTTAGTTCTAAAATCTCCTTTCAGAGATGAGAGAGCATATTCTCCTTCCCTGGGATGATTGGACATCTCTTCTAAGAAGCTGGGAAACCACTTCTTGAAAATCCTTAGCCATTTAGGCATGCTTTGCTCCTCAGAGCCAGTGCTTTTATGTATTTGAGATTCATTAGAATATGTCTTGGGTTGTTCACTGAGTAATTTATCAACCCAAGAACTTTCGTCAGGTTTAGTCTGTTCCATATTCTTCTCTTCGGGTGTCGGAGGTGAAGGTGGGGGTTGACATTGGTGATTCTTCTCTGGCTCATGTAGTCTAGGTGACGGTTTTTGGAGCCGATCAGCCATGAGAAAACATTTTGGTACTATGCTTTTAATCTCAACATGCCTATCCATTATGGAGAAGTAGTGTGCTTGAACAGCAGCTGAAGCAGATTTCTCATCTTTGAAGAGAATAAACCAAAACCTCGAGATTGTGTCTGGGTTCCTGTTTGAGCTTCAATTACTATAGCATCTTCCACTGATCCAAATTGTTGTTGAAACAACTTACCCAACAAATCTGCTTCAAAACAGTGAGAATGAAATTATTTTATATCAACAAAGCAAAAATAGAATTGTCACATTTGTTTAACAAATCTCACGTCAATGCTAAATTACAAATCGTTGATACAACTTAAAATCTGGATACAAGTTCTAATAAGCTGCTAACCAGAGTCCACTGAAGGAGGGATTCCTCCAACAAAGATTTTCCGTTTGAATTTATTTGCAGCATGAGAATGGTTCAGGTAAGTTCCTTGCTTCATCTGCCGATGTTCCTCTTCACCATGTTCAAAGAAGCACTTATCTCCTCTTACACATCCACTAGGAGAGGTGAAGTATTTACAAATCTCTGATTTGAGGCTTGGAGAAATTCTAGCATTCACAGGCAATAAAAGCTTATGAAACCATGTTGACAGATCACATACACACACAATTACATGTAAGTGTCACGTGAATTTTAATGAATTTATCAAGGTGATCACCTTTTGAGAGTGGTGACTTCGTCAGTCATGGTTAGAAGTGCTTCACGGGCGTCGAAGACTTCATTACCTTGCAAACAAGCTGTATTCTTACGTTGAATAGACTTGCGACTCACTGCATAAGTAACAAGTGACAAAATTCACATTGATAAGTAATAAGTTGCAATAGAATATTCTTAGATAAATCGTTTAAAATTCATCTTACCGAGACTATGATTGGCTGGGTTGAGCATGAAACGCATATCCTGAGAGACTGCCAAGTCTATAGGTCTTTGTCTACTGCTAACAATAACAGTTTGTAACGATGTATCGTGCCAATAAATAATTGTTCTTAAATTCTGAGGCCTAAGATCCTAGAAACAAATCATACAAAGAAAACAGAAAAATTGAAGTGGATAAGATGATTTCAATATGTTACCGCAAATTTAAAACTTCAGTGTTTGCTCCCCAGCATAGAAGAAGCTCAGCACAGTCCATGTGATCATTCTTCACTGCATAGAATAGTGGGGTTTCTTTCATTTCTGTCTTGTAGTTGATACCATCTGGATCTTCCAATAAAAGGATCTGCTAGCTCAAAGTCAAAAATCAAATTGATCAACATAAGAATCTTATATTTTGCTTTTGGTTGCCAAGAGAAAAGCAGATTTGATAAGAAAATTGGAGTCTAAGATGAAGAAATACCATACACATACCTGAAGTGCTTGTAAATTACCATTACTAGCAGCAACGTGTAGTGCAGTTAACCCTAATTTGTTCCTTTGGCTCACTTTAGCACCATGCTTAAGAAGAAGCCATAAAAATCTGTGAACAAGAAGGTAATTAAAGATTGAAAACGAGTATTGAATTTGCATGCTGTTATTTATATTTTTGTGCACTTCACAAGCTTGTGTTAGAGTATGTATGTGAGAGAGAGAGAGAGAGAAAGAGGGAGAGAAACTTTATATCCTGAAGACAGGATCCCCTGAATGCTTTTAGGGACCAATGAAGAGCAGAGTTCCCATCCACATCAACATCATTTATGTCTCTGTTTGTCTTGAGAAGGAGCTCAGTCACAGCTTCATCTCCCGCCTAAACAAAATAACAATCAATTCAGGCCATAGATTACAAAATAATCCCAACAGTAGGACGATAAGATTGATTTCTTGCGGGTAGGTACTTCCACAATTTTTTGCATTATCTTCCTGAAAACCTCATGTTCTTTAGTCTCTGTTTTTCAATTACAAACTCGTAGTCACAGCCCCATGAAAATTATATTATAGCAAAGGTAACAATATCACAAAAGCAGATTACCTTGAAAATTTGTCTGGCATACTTTTATTTCTTTTAATCGGGTTATAACTTATATGAAGGTACATTTCTTGAAACGAGAGAACTCAGGGTTGAAAAAAAAACCGACACTTGTAGACAGGTGTCACAGTTGTGGGCCCTGGACATATTATATATAATATATTTTTTCTTTTTTTGAGTTGCCATATACTTGCTTTTATGATATGGTGAGTTGAAAAAAAAAGAAGTAAATTTTCATTAAAAAAAAAAAGTAAATTCAATTGGTTGATTCAGTATGTGACGACGTAATTTACTGAATTAATGCCTATATATACACGCTGAGCACCAAATAGGAATATATTGATGCCCCCTTAAGAATAAACATATTGCGATATGTTCTCTGCATGTCACTTGATCCAGTGCAATAAATCAAATCATCAACGGGAAATAAAATATAGAAGATAATTTCCTAAGTACGTATTTTTTGTTATTAGAAAAGAAAAAAACGTTACTTACCTGGACCGCACGGATTAGCAGTGACGTCACCTTCTTATCCGTACAACTTGTTTGAGCAGCAGCCCCGAAGAGCAGAAGCAACTCAATCTCGCAAAGCATAAGCTTCCTTTTCTTGGCCTTCTCACTCTCGGTGGAACAGTAGTTTTTGGCCCTTTTGGACGGCGTCTTTTCGTGACCCAAGGACAAAGCTTCCCTTACCACGCATTCGCATATGCTCATCTTCGCCATGGAACCCGAATCTGTATCGCAAATGTGTATGCTCCATTCATTAACCTTCTCTGGGGCTACCAGGAGGAGAGCCCCTAAAGCAACGATACGTCCTTCAACGGCCTTTGCGCACGCAACCTCAGCTGCTTCCTTCGTATTCTCAGTAAGAAGTCTCACCGAGGTCAGATCCTGATCAGAAACAAACAAGAAAAACACAGCTCAAAGACGAAGTTTATCGATGTAAATGCGCTCTTAATTTCTGCCTAATATTTATCTATATATTTTAGGTGCATGGCTGAAACAATTTCAGGAGAGAGAATAAGACAACAAAACAAAATTTTTTTGTTGATTAAGAAAGCAAATTTTAGTAATTAAGCACCATTTTAGAGCGACAATCACATGCAAACCCACTCGTTACATACACAACTATTTGTCACTTATTTTATCATTTGTAATTTTTCAGATTATTATTTTTTTCTAAGCTACCAAACAGACCCATAGGCTAAGAAAATCTTTCTTTCTTTTTTTACTTTTTTTTTTTTTCCTTCTCCAGCAAAAGAAAAACCTTTTCACGGAGAAAGACGATCAAGTCCTGAATGGAGTAAGCATCTGGACTCCAAATCACATCCATCCTGAAACAAGAAGGCGAATGGCATTTTTCAGATTTACCAAAAAAAGAACGGCATTTTTCAGTGATGGAAAGAACAATAAATAAACGACCATCAATTAATAAAAAAAAAAGTAAAACAAATAAATAAATAAAGAAAAAGCAAATTTTCTAAATGAAGGAAGTTCAGCTGTAGTGTCCATCGGGAAGGACTAAGCTTTTACCTTTTATGCATCAAAACGAAAACGACGTGTTTTTTGGACTGTACCTGGTGCTAGACAGAGACAGCTCCAAAGCAAGCTGTGCGCGACCATCCTTGGTCCTCAGGTCCGTACGAGCGCGTTTCTTTAGCAACAAGCCGACGCACCTCGAGGAGTGCGACTCCGCCGCCGTGTGCAGCGCTGTTTTCCCCATTTCGTTAATATGGTTCACCAGTGGCACCGTACTGAGCTCTCCACAGAGCAAAGCTGAAGCACATTCCACCGAGTCGAACACACAGCAGAGGTGGAGGAACTTCGATACGATGCCCCGGTCTACAGGTTCAGAATAGGTCTTAAAGAGTCCCTTCAAAGAAGATACTAGCTGAGTCTTATCATCTTGACAAATGGATTCGAATACACTCTTTCGGTCCTCATTCACACGGAAATCTTCCTTCTTCGAGCTCCGGAGAACGTCGTCTCTCGGAGCGATGTTTTCAGGAACAAACGCCGAAAATGAACATTTTGGAAGCGATTTGAAAGGCTCTGTCACCCCGAAACTTTGTATTTCCTGCGATTATTAGGATTTTTTCAGTTTGTTTCCATACAAAGAAAGAAATAAAATCTTGAAACGCAAGCAGCTAGTATATAAAATTTTCAAGTTTCTTTTGCTCCAAAAACTATTAAAAAAATCTAAACAAGAAGCTTTCGATGTGCTTCAGAGCATTTTATGTTTCAATGGATTCCTGACAGAAACTTTCCAAAATGAAAACGTGGAATCGCCATGGAAAATGTCAGATTTTTTCAAGAAAAGCTCGAGAATGTAATCGGTGCAAAATTCAACTCCCGGAGAAAACACAAATTAAGCTAGAAATAAACACTCTTCCAGTGAAGATCAAAGAGAATAACGATTCAGTGTACTTTCCGCACCAGATCCATCTGAAAACCCTAATTTCAGCTCGAAATCAACTTCACAACTTCACAAATCACAAGTAATGTCAAACACATTCCCATTCCAAAATTAAACCGTGCTTCACCGACTGTCTTTGAACGACAAAGAAACCGTAATCGATAGGTTCTCAGTGAAAAAGATTCTCGGGAAAAAGTCTTATCGGCAGGACCTGCAGAAATCGGAGCGAAAAGAGCGTTTCTTTTCACGTTTGTTCTCTCTGACGAATCAGATAAGAAAGCGGAGGGAAAATGAGGGCTATTTATAGTGGCGTACTCCAAACGATTACAAAAAGAATTGGGATTGGGTAATTTGACGAAAATACCCCTAATTGGATTAAGATCGTTTCCTCGAGAAGGATGTAAATACAAAGAATCATAGGGGCCTATTTGAGCAAAGAAAAAAATGCAAACTGATACACCCGCCTCGTGCTTGTCCAGGCTACACTGGGGAGCAGAAGAACAAATGAGTTTTGGACACGTGTTGAAAATCTGGTTTCAGTTAAAGAAAATTATTGGAATATTATAAGCTGGTGAACAGACGTATGTGTCACCTGCTGGTGATGGTAGCGTCGGAGTCTTTCTCGGGCCAGCTGAGACAGATTTGGGACGTGTTTGGATTAACTGTTGAGTTCCACGACCGATTTCTATAATTCCTATCGATCATAAAATGGACTTTATGTCTTCAAAATGCATCACAAAGCTAGTTTGTAGATTTTTTTGAATATCCAAAAAAATAAAAATAAATAACCACAAGCATTTTTCATCGTAAAATGTTGAAACACTTCTACAATATAAATATTAATTAGTACTTTACATAGCAAATGAACAAATAAATTAATAAATATGTGTCTGTAACAAGCTTTATCATAAAGTTACGTGGATGTCAAGTAATGACTCTTTTTTTTTTCCCTTAACTTTTATGAAAATTTGTCTCAACTTCATTAAGTAAAGTTATTTTGTCATAATAATAGCAATAAAGTACTTACCATATCTCTTTTGTCCTGATTCTTTGAAAGTGAAACTCATAACCATGTAGGCTGATATAATATTAGTACTTTCTATATTTTCCATGGACAAATATTAATTTGATATGGCACACTACTGATGAATTATGTGATTACCTTAAACATTTTCCTAAAGAAGAAAATTGCATAGTTTCTATAGGCTTTCTTTTTATAGACCCTATTTTGTTTTGTTTTCTTTTTACATACATTTGGTGCTTACGGCTGTGCATCATTCACAATGTTATAAGAGTAATGCTATATTACCTTTGAACCCCAAAAGTAAAGAACAAACAAAGCTTTGATGCATTTTTTCCGAAATGTTATCTGTTTCCTTAATTCAGTCAATTCTATAGCCACCCTAAGAAAATTATATTTTTTAGGGTGACTACAGAAATAATGATAGGAATATTTTCTATTAAACATTAAATAATCCAATTTGCATTTTTTTTTTTTGCTTTTGGTATAAATTATATTGCCATGTGAATACCTTTGCAGTATCGCTGGAACAGCTTTACAGATTGAAAGTAAATTATGGCTTCCTTCCTAAGAAGAAGCTCCACTAAAATAGGAAAAAAAAAATGAAATAAGTAAATAAATAAAAACACATTGACTACAAATGGGCTTATAGCAATCTAGTTTATTGGGCTGTTATAGACTAGGACCTTTCTTAACCCTTCTGTGGTGTTGACTACAAATGGGCTTCCCTCAGGTATTTATATATTCAGCGACTGTGAGAGAGAGACTGCAAAAGAACGCTTTAGTTAACTCATTTAAGACCGGTACTTTTAAAAGAAAATGAAAACACCATTTGATAAGTCAAAGTCTATTTGCTACGGAAAAATATCATTCGTCGTGACCACAAAGGTTTTGAATTAAAGATAAAATAGACTATTTCTATAGTCATGATCCATCCAAAGCAAGCTAGAAAAGTTTTACTCATCTCCCTCTTCTTCATCATCATCTTGTTCATCATCATCATCATCATCACCATTCTCCTGCATACATCATGTCAGGATGTGTTGTCATACATGACTACAATTGGAATAATCTATAAGATCAATCTGCCTTGCTATTGGGATTAAGTAAACAATCCAAGGCAAATTACAATTACAAGATTTCGAAGTCATCAAACCTTAGACTAACAAAGCAGACCTCAAATGCCATGCGTGTGGATGGAAGAAGGAAGAATTTTACAACAGGCTATATGGATTTTCAAGATTTTACAATGACTTTCCTATGGAAGTTCCTGCCAGACACTAATTACCTTATCTGATATGACCTACAAGGAATTACATTAACTAACCTCCATGAATACGCTGTTATCCACTATTGTCTAACTGAAAATACGTGCAAAGTTTTGAATAACTAATGGAACGTCCACATGAAGTTTCTCCTAAAGTTTCTTCTGCTGTTAATTGAAGGTCTCAATCAATTGATAAATCTCTTCCTATGGAAGTCCCAATAAATGTCGCATTTCCCATTTAGCTTCTCTGAGCTTAGAAGCTATGTAAAACCATAAAATTTCACAATCTAGCAAAATGGCCAAAATCTATTCAATTGTCTAATATTGTAGTCCATTACCTATTTATTTCACTCAAAAGCAACAAAGCAATCCCTTCATCAAATTTCTGAAATAAAAGCAGGCACATATTGTACTTTATCATCTATTACTTTATTCACATATGAACAAAATGACCTTAAAAAAATCACCAAGCCATCCAATGCAACAGAAGAACATGTTAGTTTGTTTGAGTGTGTGTCGTTTGCGTGGTTTGTCTATTGAACAAAAGGAAAAACGATACTAGGACAAGAAATAGGAAACTTTATCTTTGTTACCTCTTCTTCTTCATCACCATCAGAATCCTCTTCATCAGCCTCCTAAAACAATAAATTCATAATCCATATTTGGACAAGATTGAAATAAAAAAGGGAACTAAAATATTGAGATCTCCATTACCAGCACCCTTTAAAACAAAGGAAAAAATCGTGTGTGTGTGAAAGAGAGTTTTGTAATGTATATGATGAGAGTATATTACATTATTGAAATACTTTAGAGGATTGGGCCATAAATCCTCCTTAATTATCTCTGCCACCTACAGTTACAGGAAAAAAAAAATAGCAGATTAGTTTAGAACTTTGAGAAAAGCAACGAAAGCAGTTTCTTTTGTGCCTTCAATATTGATAATGTATTACAAATAAAATTTCAAATATCAAGAACAAGTTTTCACAATAATAATTATAATCAAATCAAACTCATGGAAAAATAAACCTTAAGAGAACATATTCTGCATTAACGAGCATCTACATGCAATAAAATAAAGAAACACTGAACAGAACCAACCTCGTCATGAAGCTCTGCTATATCTTTCTGCTGAGTTTCACCAAACCAACTAAAGAAACTGCATGTAAAATTAGTGCTGAGTGAGTCAGAGATCAATCCTCCAGAAAAAAAATGACTTATATCATTAAAAAAGAAGTTCCAGGATTGTAGTAATACATTACATATCTGTTTGTATACACAAAACAGCCTTTGAGTACCAAAAGAAATAACAATAACACAGACTTCAATTAAGCAGTAATGTAACTTAGTATAATAGCTTGAAGCAACAATTTTGGCAAAATGAATTACAAATGACTTAATAGTATTGTCATTAAACAATTTAGACCATCTTTCACTTTCTTGCCACAGATGAAAATCCAATCATGGTTAGGAATATCAGTTACACTTCCACAAGTTTCTTCAATTATATTAAAACGGCCAAACTTTTTCCCTTCTTAGAAAGAACTAACAAACATCTTTGGAAACTACCAGGGGCCTATATGAGAGAAATGAAAAATATTAATACCTACTTTTACAAGGTCAAGCCATTAAAATTTAATATATGCCCCTAAATCACTTCACATAATTTTACAGTAAGATTAACAAAACAAGTTGATCATACAAATTTGTTACTCAATAAGCAAATGAACAAAGGAAGCAGTGACAATATGAAATTCATACTCTAGCATTGTTGTCAAAGGTTATCTAACTCGTTCATGTATATCTCTAGTTCTATAAAACAGATGGCCTCCCAGCTCTATGCCATGCATCACTTGCTATGGATCCTAATTCCTAACCAGAAGTTTCACCACAGCCCATTGAAACAAAATTATGCACTTTTAGAATAGCCTGAAGGAATTAAAGAAAAGAACCTCTCCTCAGCAAGCGGCCGCTTGTTTCCTTTTTTCTCATGATTAACTCCATTTGCAGCAGCCTACACAAGTCATAATTGATTAAATGTTAAGATTTTGGAAAGAGGGAAAATCTCAAAGGTACAATGTTGTACAAAGGTGTCACCATTACCATGCCCTCCTTCCACTTTATGGTGGTACCAGTTATTTTAGTTGTTCCTTCATCGAAGAATGTGAAAGTTTTTGTAAGCTTTGTATCTTCAAAATAAGGATTCTCATTGAAATTCTGAAATTAAGAAATATGAAAAGGAAAATATTAGCAAAAGTAATTAGAAGTGTTCCAGTACATACACAGAAAACACATATATTAGTAATTTAAAAAAAAAAAAAAAGAGAGAGAGAGAGAAGAGAATGGCATTGGAAAAAGAATACATTCTATATATATAGGCATGCTCAAATCCGACTAAAGAACAGATGAAGCTTACAAATGTGATGGAGTATCCCAACTTCACATCTTTAAAGTCTTCCACATCAAGTGAATCTAGATACTTGAAGATCTATGTCACGAATAAAAAAGACCATATCATAAACTAATGGAAGCCTTCATCTCAGTCAGCTAAAATACTTAAGAAAAAAAATTGAAAGGATTTACTAGGTTACATCAAAAGTAACCATTTAGATGGTTGATTTTATAGCACGTGTCCAACCTTCTGGTCTTCCTCAGTCAAAAGATCACAAAGGGCAGGATGGCTCAGGAACTGCATGGAGCAATACGGAAAAAGTCATATGCATGAAAAGATTCCAAATGTATCAATTTAATAAAAGCCGAAAGCTAATTAGCCTTCAATGAATTAGAAAATAGAAGTTTTTGGAAAAAAGAGGGATTACTAACAGCAGTCAACCAGAAATCAGGAATGGATTTGATAATGTCATTTCGTCTAAGATAGACAGGTCTGCGTATCTCATTATACTTCTGTTCAACTTCCAACACTTTGTCACTGGCTTCTTCAATCACCTGTTATATGCCAATGCAATTTCCACTCTTATGAGTACATGAATAATAATCTCAAATCCATAAACTCCTGGGTCATATTACTTATCAATCAAGTTTATGGGTAGTACTAAAAATGTTCATATCAATTTATCTTAAGTTGCAAAAGTTGGGAACATATACTGACTTACAAACAATGGTAGCTCAACCACATTTTACGTGAAAAATCCTTTCACATCCAAAATTTTAAACATGCAACTTATGCTTTAAATTATGAGAATTATGTTCAACAAAAAAAATTTTTTGGGAGGGGGGGTGTGGCTGTGGTGGGAAGTGAAAGTTTCCTATTCCCTAAAAATGAAAACCCAAGTTAAGAACATTTAGCAATTAAACTTAAGTTAGAGAAGAAAATCTGGAAAGCAAAATAACTTTAAGAGTTTAACCTACATTTTCTCAGCCACTAAACTAATCTCGAATTATACTGCCATCAAAATTCATTTACCACTACCAAAACTTGAAAGTCCACCTGGGGACCATAGTTCCATTATCGAAAACAACAACCACAAGTCAATCTGTCCATGCCCATTCAAACTCAAACCAGAAAAATTGAAAAATCCACAAACACAACCATATTATACTACCAAAAAATCCGCCACAATGACAATATACACGTATAAATGCACACTGCACATACACATAGGAATGCTAGTATTGACAAAGACACAGATAAAAAAAATACAAAACCTTCTCGAGCTCGTCTTGAACCTCCTGCAACTTCTCGATAGAGAGAACGAGCTCACCATCGATGTGATCAGAGTCCTCATCCTGTGAGACCTTTGATTTCTTTCCCTTGTCGGCCACCATTTTGCAGCAACCCTAGTTATTATTGATTTTTTTGTGTTCTTTTTCCTTCTTTACGAAAAAGACAGAACAACCCTAAATTTTCCCGGGAAAATGAAAGAGGCAAAGCGAGGGTTTTATAGTTACTGGGGAGTGAGACAGAGATCGGCTACACAACAACACAAAACGGCTCTTGTTTCACATACGAGTTGGAGGAGGAAGCTGAATGCTCCAACCCAGGCTTCTCCTTTAACACTCTGTCTCTCTCTCTCTCTCTAATCTCTCTCTAGGGTTTTAGCACAAAGATATTTTTTAAGGAGTATTATAACATTATTATGGATAATGGATTCTCTGTAGGTTATTATTCGACTTTTCATACTCTTAATATTCGATGGCAAATATCCAAGAGAACTTGGCAAACGGTTAATATTGCTAACAAGCGGGCCGGGTCATTAACGCCCACATTAATCATGACTCTCAACAGCCCAACCATGTGGCAGTTTGTATATGGTAGCCCAGCCTTGAATCTCATGGGTTGAGCTACGAGGGAACTTTTACCGTTACTTTTCCTTGTTCTTTTTCTTCCTCGTGAATTTACAAAAACTCTTGACACTTTCTTCAGCAAACAATTTGACCCTCTTGAAGTAAAAACCTTTTGTTCGAACGCCCAACATGGTAAAATAGACGTCACAGTGCCCAATTTTTGCAATGGGGTTTTTGTTAAAGCCTTGTTACAGCAACATTAAAAACAATCACAAGGAATAGAAAGTAGGAAAATGAACAGAACGTCATACACCACCACCATAGAACTTTAGCTAAGTGCAAAACAATATGTTGAAAAATTGTACATCATAATGTTTTGTCTGCTGCTAATCTGAATCGTATACATAACTTTGTAATTAAACAATTCCGGCTAAGGAATTCTAGCAAAAATGCTTCTATGAATGACTGGGATCACGTTCCCTGTAATACATATTTTATCTTACCTAAGAAGAAAATAAGGATCAAAACCATCCCAACTTGTAACATCTTCTCCAGATCCAGCAACCGGGTTGGCAATGGTTACACCAATTGTTTCCTCATGTGATTTGACTGCTAACAAATAGAGATTAGAAACTAAAGGGTTCCTAAGATAGGGATTGATAGTTCTGCCAAGTTCAGCAATGTCCGACAGTAGAGACGTGCCATCTTCAATTTTCCCACTAAAAATGCAGTTTGAGAGGGCATAGAAGCCAAGCAAATTGGCATAGATTAGTAGAAATGCATCCTTGTGGTTACCCACACCACCAGCCCAATAAACAGAACTCTGTTTATCAATATGGTCCTTTGTAAATGATTTCAGCTGATGGAAAAATCTGAGTCTCCACTTGCGTAAATAATTTCCAAATTTCTGTTTATCCAATAAGTCAACTGGCCAAGATTTAGAAGTCGGCAGCTTCTCCAAATGGGAACAGCAAATCTGACTGATCAACAGCTTCTCTTCATGATGATTATCAATTTCCTTGTCAAAAACCCGTCTCACAAGATCCCCATTAGACGCCTCATAGTTTGTTGCCTTCAGCATCCAGTGTAAAAGATAATCGAAGTACTCGACCCAATGACCAAAGATGGAAGAGAGATACTCAAAACTCGATGCTATCACATTTTCCACTTGGGTTGGGACAACTCCAGCAACAGAGTTTCTCTCATATTTTTTGTGTGTGAAGCACCTCTGAACATCCATTGCAACGCTCTGCCTAACCCCATCATCCTCGTCCTCCAACAGCATTATACATGTGAACCATATATCTAGTATCTGACGAGCATACATATTAACAGCTGCTTTTGGTTCAAAACAGGAACATGGATTTTCAGGCGGAATTTGACTTGTAAACACAGTAGAACCAACAAGCTCAGCTTGCTCTAGCAAACCAGATGCTATAATAGATTCTGCTACTGCCTTGCGCATGTTTACTGGTTCAGATGAAGCACTATGCTTTTTAATTAGGTTAGTGAAAAAGAAAATTCTTCCATACAGTATGGCCAATTCTTCCATCTGTTCAGACTCACTATGTTCACTCAGCCTCTTTTTCTCTACATCAAAAAGAACAGAGGACGAAAATAAGCCTACAAACCTCTTCACACAAACTCCCATGCAGCAGATTAGCGTTTCACGGGTTTTTGCATGTCGTGTCAGCTGATACAAGGAAATTAACTTGTCCCAAAGCAGAAACACAGAATCACAATCCATCCCACCAATATAAATTGCTTTAGTGCATCTGTCATCCCTGGCATTTTGAAACTGCTGCAAGTTCCAGATAAAGAGAATCCTCAGAATGTAATATGAACATCTATGATGCTTCTCCAAGTCTAAAAGTTTCAACAATGTTGTATGAAGGTTAGTACTGGCCCAATGCTGAATAACCACAACCTCACTGCTAGATAGAGCATGGGATTCTATATCAGATTTCGTTGAATTTAAAAACTTAAACAACCACTTCAAAGTTGCAAGTCGAACTTCAGATGCTGAATCTGACAGAGAGCGAACCAGCATTTCCAGGAGTCCAGGTAAAGCTTTATCCATTTCCGACTTCTTCAAAAATTTTGAGTCAAGAGGAGAACATTGCGGTGGCATGTGAAAAGCCTCTCCAGCCACTTCCTCAGATGATTGAAACACACAACTGAAATATGATATGGCTGCTTGTTTGCGAAGTTCTGCTATAGTGGGATCATAATACAGCAGCCCATAAGAAGCTTCTACATCTAAGCATTCTGTCGATAACTCCATAACTAAGTTGCAAGTAGCATAAAAGCTTCTTGTATTGCATCCTCTGGTAATACTGAGTATGCGATCCAACACCATTAAGAAAGAGGCATTGAGGATGGGGCAAGGGCACCATTTGGGGCTTGCAATCCATGAACACTTTGAAAGAACTTCAATCAAGTTGCCTAGAATCTGATCTTTCTTTGATAAATCAACCAGGTTTCGACAATTTGAATTCAGAAGAGAACTTAGCTGCAATAGGATTCCATGAATCCAATTGAAAGAAGCATGATGGGACCCTTTGCTTTTGTCAAGTGAAATGGATGATCCAGGAGCAGTTGTTTCTTGGTAATCTATACAAGGCAACTCTGAGGCTATATCGAAGAGGATTGTAGGCAATTTTTCATTGGACACAAGACCTGTTATGGCTCTAGACGCAAGCAAACGAACTCGAAGATTGCTTTGAGTCGAGCACCTCCTGATGAATGGCATGAACAAGAAAGGATCCAGCTCATCTCCATTCTCAATTGCAATCGTTGAGGGCTTGAGCCTTGATAAAAGAATCAGTATGGGACACAAGCTTGGGTGCACAAGCTTTGCCAGGTTGGATCCTGAATGTCCATGTGAACCATCCCTAAGCAGCTCAGTTGCAAATTTAAGCTCTTCGAATAGAAATGGATGCAATGAAGGATACCTTTAGGGAACAAAAATTATCAAAATTGATTTTGAGAAAACATATAATCATCTCAATGCATAAAAATTAATTAAAATTTATTTCGATCAAAACATTTACTCATCTGAATGAATCAGCAAGAATCCATGATAATGAAGGAAGCAATCACATTAAATCTCCATATTTAGATTTCAATGAATCATGCTACTTATAAAGCTCCTTAAACCATTCTTCAGATACCGCATACTTGTCCACAACATAACAGATGTAGAGGCCTATGTTGCTTTTAAATAATCAATAATAAGAATCAAATATAAGACCCATCTCCTATCCCATAGATGTCATTTACCATTGTCACTATGATTAGTTCCCTAAGGCATCCAACGGGTAGCATATCTAAAGCTTTACTGGAAGGCTTAATGAACCATACAGAATAAGTACAATAAGAAAAGGAAAAAAGAGATTCGAACTTATTCCAGTCTATGTGGCTTCAAATGCACCTTGTATCACTAAAAAAATTACAAAAGTATACAGTACACAGAAAACTATGCAAGAAAAACTGGAAGAGTTGAACAAAAGATGATTGAATTTATTACTAAATTTAGAAAAAGAAGAAAGAATTATACCTATTGAAAAACTCAATCCCAGTTATAGCTCGTCTTGCTGAATCTCGCTTTTGAACATTAAGGAATCCAATCATCCGACGTACCAAAGCAGTGTATGCCAGACAAGCACTATTTCGGACCTCCCAATATGGAGAAGAGAAAGAGCGAATTGAAACAATCAAAGCCTCAGCAGAAAATCCTGATGTGTCTGTAGCCAGGTTGGTGTCATTGAAAGCAGCTCTAAGGACATTGAATGCATGGACTGTAGAAATAACACCCTCTTCACGGATCTTTGAGGCCTTCTCACTCACATTCATCTCAGGTGGCCTTGTACACTCTGAATCTTGGTCCAATTTTGTTGAAGGAAACAAGCACAATTCGCCATTTGGGCTGTTATTTTCATTTGGATCCAGCAAAGACTGCTTAGCAACATCAATTAGCCATCGCAAAGCACGTGGAAGGAGTTTCTTTGGTGCACCTTCAGGCTCAGAGAGAAATAGAGCAGTAAATGCAGCAGGAATACCTGCACTTCTCCTTAATAAATCATCCACTACCTGACCCTTGGCCACAGTTCTTTCCATTAGTTGTTCCATCCATGATTCTGTCAACTTGCAAAGTCTAAGAAGGGAAAAGCAACTTTAGAGGATTGACAAAATTTATGAAATCATTTGACACTTAAATTTCTACAAGTAGCAATTCCCTTGATATTGTTTAAACAAACTGGTTGTTCTTGTATAATTTGAACACAAGCCAGATAGGTTGGAAAAGGATTTGAAATTATTTATGCAAATGCCGCTAACTACAAAAGACTGAGTATGAACCTTGCCCCATTTAGGAGATCATATTTTATCCAGTTCTTCACACTTGCCTAGATGTATATATCAATACTGCAATTTTATACAAGCTTAAAAGCTTTTCAACAACCATAGGTTTTTGTAACACTATCATTACCTTCTACTGGTTTTGCCTACATAAAGGCCATCTAGACCGTAAATTTCCAGCTAAATTCGTTATTACAGGTTAAACCAGGTCAACTTAAATTAACTTCTATGTTTCTCTGGCAGTTTGTGCATAGTCTCATGCTTCATATGGATTCAGTTAACGACTCACATACTAAGGCTCTCCAAACTCCTCATGTGTGTTGATAAAAATACTTGGGTCACATTACATCTTCTGTTTCTTCATATTATAAGTGAATCAGTGCTAAGCAATCATAAAATAGTGGAAATGGCATAAATAGTTATACAAGGTAATGAATTCTTTTTGTTATCTAGAAGACACATAATAACATATATTTGAGAATGCACTAACTTGCAAAGGACACAAATCAAAACATACCGAGGATCATTTGAACAAAGTAAACGATTGCAAAGAGCTGTGAAACCAGCCCTTGTTTTATCTATTGCACCATTATGCTTCATCTTCAAAAGGACTTCTAAGAAATGATTTCCAATTGTTTCAAGTTGTCCTACATCAAGCATTGCGCCCGATGTCGAGGTTAAAACATCTACAGCATCAGAATAGGTGCCATCTGAATCAAGTGTCTCCGAGTCACTTGGTAAAGGAATCTTTCTAATGATAGTCCCAAGAAGAAGACTCACCTGAAATTCAAAGTAAATTTGACCATTCACAATATGTCTGCATTTATTTAACAAAAACCTAACAGGTCCATGCATGTAACATTACAGCAAAATCACGAGTCACATGTTTTGTATGTAACATCACAGTAAAATCATGAGTCTATATGTAATTGATTGTCAAACTGTATACTCTAAAGGGTACCACAAATGGATTGTTCAGTCACTACTAGTTCAACTGCAACAAAATAGACACAATTGATAACCAGTAAATAAAAAAAAATGACCATGACAATGAAGTAATAGCTAAATTTAATAAAAGACTAAGTAGAAGACAAATAAATACCTCCTTCATAGCGAGCCAACAACCAACCATCACAATCTGTTCCGACAACCTGCTATTCTGCAAAAGTTTTGAGTTTTTTTCTTCATGTTCAAATGAAGATGTTTCCACATCCACCTCATCTTGAACCTCCAACATGAAAGTCTCATCACCACCCATCTCATCCATATCCTCGGGCAGATACCAGGCATCAGCAGAAACCACCCATAGTGCCAATGAAGTTATTCTCAAAACAAACTCCAACAGCTTCTGTAAAGAATTTCTCAACTCCAAGATGTTCGACAACACTACACCAGAGTTAAAGTCCAATTCTTCAAAAGTATATCGTAATGCAAGTAATACACCATGAACAAAGCTGTTTTTGCATGCTTCTGAAAGATCCCTCTCTCCCTCATAACAGCAACACCTAACCAATCAATTAGGGATTTTATATATTCTATAACAGGATGCCTACAGTTAGAAATCTGATATTCACCATTTGTCAGTTCAGACCGTGAAACAAAACAAACAACATTATTGGAAATATTGATTATTGAACCTAGTTCCAACACATACTTCCTAAATATAAGTCGCAAAGTCAAAGCCCCAGCATCACTTTCCCTCACACGTGGACTGCCAACTAACTTCTTAGCCCATGTAATCACATTTTGGACAGTGTCTTCATCTGAGATCCCAGGAAGTGGGGTAGGAAAATGTAACAATATGCGAAAAGAACTCTCCCTCAGTTTGTCCCAACTATCAATAATTGATCCAACTAACAATAAAGTTGAGTCTGGTAATGTGATTCCTTTATTGTAAGGATAAATACCTCTTTCAGGAGGAAAAGAACCAGATGCTTCTTGAGTAGAAGGCAAGATAGACCAAACATTAAGCATTATAAGGATTAGGTCCATTGCCATTATTTTTCTCTTATAAGGGGCAGAAGGATAGCATGAGAAAAAAGAAAGCAACTTAACCATCTCATAAAACGAAAAAGATTACTTGCCCTCTTAGCTTCAGACTCCTCAATCCCATTTACTGGTTGCTTTTCACCAGTGTTGCAATGATCTAGAGGTTGCCAGACACCCTGCTTGCACTGTCTCTCAAGGGCAGTTCGAACCCGAGAAAAGAACTTTCTAAACAAGCTAGTCCACTTCATTTGAAAAGCTGTTGAGCAACACCTCATGTTCAATGGTACTGCTTGCTTCAACAAAGTGAGTTCTAAATGGGAAGGCATACTAGATGTCTTGGGATTTAGGAAAAGGGTCTCTGCAGCATCCACACGGAGTGACTCGTCAACATGGGTCAATGCCAAAACCAGCCATTCAACAAGGACTTCAAACTTTATCCCCTTGATATATACAAGAGCATAATGCCCAAAGTACTTTGTTTTTAGCCCACCATCAGTGCACCAGTCAATATCTCCTTCAAGCAAAGCAAGTGAACGCGATACTTTAAGCAAAGAAACCAGAATGGCCACTTTCTGTTCGACTGTTAGGTCAATGTTTGCACAACTATGCTCAGGACGTAACACCCTATTTTCATCTCCACTTGGCCCAACGGAAATAAAAGCAAGCATAGAAAATATACTATCCACATCAACTTCAAGTACAACTGGCAATGCATAAGTGTTCAAATTTGTGCGGAGCTTCGAAACTCCAGAAGCAAGTCCATACAAAATGGGGGCAAGCAATGCCCTCTGTAAAGTTCATATCCACTTTCAATACCATCACTGCTCCAACACTCATCACGCAAGCATTCAAGGAAACACTTCCAAAACGAAGTGGCAGCACAGCACACATCATCATCACAGTATGCATGTACTGTTTTAAACAGCAGGTCAGGACTCATCTCTAACATAGTCTTCGCCCCCAGCCTCTTGGTCAGTGAAGCCAAAGGAACATATCTCCCCTTAGAACGAGGTCCCAAGTGAAGAAGATCAGAAGCAATCTTTTTCAAGAATGACTTTATCTTCTCACTTCCTTCTGACCAACGAAGAGTCGAATGAATGTCCAAGAAGAGATCAAAAATGAGATGAACTTGTTTGACTGTTTGACTTAGAGGATCTTCCAAATTATTCCATATTATTCGCAATACACGGGTTCCCATTTCTTCAGAAATTGGTTCATAACTTTCACCTGGTCCCGTAAGATTAGCTAATATCGAGGTTTTAATCTGTTGAAAACAAATCTGCATCACAGTCAATGCATGAAAGTTAAAATGGCTATCAGTAGGATTCTCGCAATAGTTACATAGCTCAGGCAAAATTCCATCACAAAGTATAGTCCTACCAATGTTACCAATATTCATATGACCCAAATTGCCTTTCAAATTACTCGTTGATATAGCAAAATGTGTGTTAAGCACTGTCCTTGAAACCGCCGTGAGAATCCCTCTTATTAAGCAAAGTCTACTCAACGCAGAAAGATTATTTATATCAGAGTAGACATCCCCTCTATAAGGAACTTTGTTAATAGCACTCCTGAACTCAATTTCACAATTGGTACCCGAACTACAAACAATTTGATGAAATATACCTTGAATTATAACCAAGCCAAGCTCTTGAGGAGTGAGACACACTTGTAGAGCTGCACAAAAGCTCACGCCAGCAGCCACAAAACAATCCCTTGAGAATGACGAAGACTTCAAAATGCTTAAGACCACCGTCAGACTCATCGCCAAGACATTCGAATCCGCAGCATGTAAGCTACTCCAGGAACCACAGAAATCCTTAAACTTGGAAGGGAAACGCTGAAGCAAGTAGTACGAACAAGAAAAAGCCTCTTGGCATTGTTCCATAACAATAGGCGAAGGCCTAGCCCACCCATTGGTCTCCGAAACCACACCATTCAAACTAAAAACAATATCCCGAGCAGTCAAAACTGCGCATTCTTCAACAACATCAACCAAGTATCCTAATTTAGGCATACTGATTATCGACAACGCCGCACGAGACACGCAGAACCGTTTCCTTTTGCCGCCACCATACTCGTCGCAAAGCGCACGAAAGCACCCACCAATCACGGACTGAAAATTCCGAGACTTTGCCAAAGCAGAGACAAGTGTTCTATGCAAAGGCAGTGAATTTTCCAAAAACAGTATCTCCAAGTAAAGCTTCGACACCTCAGAAACCAGAGCTTCATCCCCACGAGCCAACAAGTCCCCGAAAGCAGAAGCAAGGTCCTTTGCACGGTTAACTTGGGCATAAATAGAATTAAGAGAGACCAACCCGTTCAATTCCGAGAAGAATTTTGCACATGATCCACGTGAGCGCAGTAGGTTGAAGTATTCGATGTACGAGTTGGGAAAAACGACGGCGTTGTAAGTGTATCGGTGGCGATGCTGTAGAGCACGCCATTTCGCAGACATGTTTGTGAAATTCCGCAAATGAGTAAAGTTGGGGAAGCCGAAAACGGTTGGAAAGTTTCAAAAGTGAAACGAAAGGGGTATAACTGATATTTTGCAGGAGATAGAGTCTCCGTTAGACATTTGGCGAGCTATGGCAGCTCGAAGCCGCTGGTAATGTGTTTGCACTTGGTTCCCTGTCCCGAAAGACAGTACAGAGTCTGGAAGATGATGGCGGCTTCAAATGGCAATTTGACAAAAGAGTTAGGGCAAAAACCATAATTTCATTTTTATTTAAAAGAAAAATAAAAAATTGTAAAATAGAAGGCCCAATTAAGAGGACCTGGCGGCCCAATATATAAAAGAAAAACAAAAAATAGAAATTGAAGTCCAATTATGCGAGTCTAATTTATTGGTTGGATTGGCTGAAAACCCAGGTCCAGTGCAATGCCCTGGCTTATGAAGGCCCAGGCATAGCCGTAGCCTTTAAAGTCCAAATCCAATAGTGGTAAACTGGTAAATACGCTGGATGCGATTAGGGTTTAGGGTTTGCCTATATAATGAAATATTGCCCCATTTGTTCCTTTCTCGTCTTTCAGAGCGCTCGGCAGATCTGTTTCCCTTCCCTGTGTCTGACCCGACGCCGACGGAGCCATGGTGCACGTCAGTTTCTACCGCAACTGTAAGTTCTCTCTCTTTCTTCCTTTTCGCTAACATATGCGTGCTTATTTGGATTTACATACATCTGTGTATATACATTTAGAGTAGAACTTTCCACGAACTAAATAGCTGTGTATGTAATTATCGGCATGGTCTCCTCTACTCTTGATCTCACTTTGATCGGAATTGGTTTGATATATGGTTTCTGAAGTATCCGTCTTTTTATTCTGTTCATTTGGTTGCTGAACAAAATGTAGTAGAGCTTGATGGCAACGACAACTCTTTAATCTATTGTTTTGGCTGTTAGAGAACCCATTTTGTTTAAATTACGCTGCTGTAAGCATTTTTGCCTACTAACATGTTAGGTTCCCAATCTTTTAGATCATCTGTAATTGTCTTATTCGGTCTCTTAGTTTCCTCTTTATTTCAGACTTTTTGGCGGCTAATTTGATTGGTTAATGCTTGGGTTTTCAAGATTCTTATTCCTTAACTCATACTGGCATCTGTTTTTGATCAACAACATCTCACTCAATTTGCATTCCTTTAGTTACAAATGTATCGGTTGTGCTTGTGTGGAAAAAGAAAAGTTTTCAAAAATCCACATTGAAGTTAATGTTTCAAACTGTGAAGTCAACTTTAAAATTGTTAATTGGGTGCTTCTGTAGTATTGTACTTCTTGAAATTGAGTATGATGGTGCTTGTCGTGATATCCAGTTGAAGTTGAAACTTCAGTTTTACTTGCGCTAGCTTGGTTTTTGTGGTTGAATGATTCATTTTTTTATGTCTAACAATTGTTCACATCACTAAACACACACATACACTTTCCTAAATTTAATTTCTACCTATGATTTTTGTCTTATCAACTTTAAAATTGTTAATTGGGTCTTGTGCAGTATTGTTCTTTTAAAAATTGAGTATGATGGTGCTTTTCATGATATCCTATTGAAGTTGAAACTTCAGTTTTACTTGCTCTAGCTTGGTTTTGGTGGTTGAATGATTAATGTTTTTATGTCTAACAACTTTTAACACCTCTAAACTCACACACACATTCCTAACTTTGATATTTTCTTGTGATTTTTGTCTTATCAATTTCCTAATGCTGCTGTATGACTGGGTTGTTTTAGATGGGAAGACTTTCAAGAAACCACGTCGCCCATATGAGAAGGAACGTCTGGATTCTGAGCTGAAGCTTGTTGGAGAGTATGGGCTCCGATGCAAGAGGGAGTTGTGGAGGGTTCAGTATGCTTTGAGCCGCATCCGTAATAACGCAAGGATGCTTCTCACTCTGGATGAGAAAAATCCTCGCCGTATCTTTGAGGGTGAGGCCCTTCTGCGCAGAATGAATAGGTATGGTCTGTTGGATGAGAGCCAGAACAAGCTTGATTATGTCTTGGCACTGACTGTTGAGAACTTCCTTGAGCGTCGACTCCAAACACTTGTGTTCAAGTCGGGTATGGCTAAATCTATTCACCATGCTCGTGTGCTCATTAGGCAAAGGCATATCAGGTATTTTTTCTTGTCAAAATGTTAAATGACTTATGTAGACTCGAATACATTCACACACACGCAACAGATTATTATTATCTGAGCATGATTTAGAATTTAACATTCATGAACTCTATTTGTTAGGGTCGGAAGGCAGGTGGTCAACATCCCATCTTTCTTGGTAAGGGTTGACTCCCAGAAGCACATTGATTTCTCTCTGACTAGTCCATTTGGTGGTGGGCGCCCTGGAAGAGTGAAGCGAAGGAACCAGAAGGCAGCTGCCAAGAAGGCTGCTGGTGGCGATGGAGATGAAGAGGATGAAGATTGAAACATAAACCCCCACCAACAGTAGGATCATCTTGTTTCGATCTCAACTTTCTCTTTCTTGTTAGTTTTGAATTCCTGACTTTGAAATCTTTATTTAAAAAGTGGATGTTGGTATATTAGTCGTTTGTTTTGTTGGAATTAGAAATGAATTGTATTGCTTTATTATTCCAATAGAGTGGTTTTGATTATGAATTTAGTAGCACCGGATTCCTTTTTTTATCAGAGTTAAAATAGTTGTAGATCCATTTATTCCGACTTAATTTGTGGGATTCAAGTGTTATTCTTGTGTGCATGCTTTGAAGCTTTTGGTTTGTGTTTTCAATCCTCTCTTCGTTGGAAATTCTACTTTTGTGGAGTGCTTCAAAAAATTTTTGTGTCAAGAAATGATAAATGCGTTAGGAATTTACTAATTAAGAAATACTATCATATGCTGATGGTCATGAACCTTGTTCATTTCAGTACGCGTGGGTTAGCTCTACTCTACGTACCTTAGTGGATTTGTTCATTTGTTTCAATTCATTTCAGTACGCGCGTGGGTTAGCTCGACTCTACGTACCTTAGTGGAATTGTTGATTTGTTTCTTTGCTATTGCATTGAAAGTGATTGTATCGTGGTGACTCACTGGCTCTTCTGACTGTGATATCAGTCTCTGTTTTTAAATTGATTTGAATTCGAATTTCAGCGGTGGCCTTCCAATAATAGCATTGCAGCCATAATATCTTCTCTGCTCCTTATTATACAACTCAGTATGACCTTTATTCATCCTTTTCAGATCACGGTTTTAGGTAACGCTCCTTCCACCTGTGTTTCTTACGTGTTCCTCATAAACAAATGCAACTTAACCACGTTTACAAATCTATCTCTTATTAAAACTTCTCTGCATGGTGATCTCTACATAAAAAAATCTCATAATTTGACTTCTAGCGTTAGCTCTAATCACCTTCAGCGTCCACACCCGTTAGCCTGTGCCATTTGTCCATGAATGCCTCACCCCCAACATATGAAACATGTGCCACGTGTATGCATCTCCCTTCTCATTGGACTAATTATTTTTTATTTTTGTCTCTTGCATACCCCCATCACCCACATCTGCACCGTCAATTTGCATAATCCGTGTAATGCATGTGTTAATAGATCTGATAGTGACTAATAATCCAATCTTTTACGCCCACATATAACTCACGAACATTCTCATAACAGATTTTATTAATCTTGTTACATCTTAAAACCAATATTGATTATCCGACCCGTTATAATCTCATGCGAGAGCCTCATCTCTTTCCAGAAGACCCAGTGACGTGGCGTTTGGAATGTGGGAGATGTGAGATTGGAGTGACGTGGCAGCCAAACGTGGTAGCCAGTTCCTAACAAAGCGGCAACGGCCTAATGACCGAAGACTGGAGGAGCCGTTGGAGTGGTCTCCTAAATCGAGTTTTTAATCACCACATGTCCTGATCTCTAAACACGTGATGGCCTCCTTTCCCCTGCTTCTCTGTCCACGTGTCGACCATCCATAAATCTGTTTGCTTCACGTAACCAATTCCCATTCATTAAATGCCCAGAGCTTGGCTCCTCACCAGTCACCACCGCAAGTGTCCTGCACCGTATCAATATCCGCTCGTGAATAGTTAAATACTCGGCTCCACGTAGCGAAGCCTCTCAAGTTCATCTTCGCTATCATAGTCTTTGCGCAGTTTCTCGGTTGAGCAACCAACTTATCGCGGGAACGCAGTCGTTTCGTGTCTTATCGGACGCGAGTGAAAACATGACGGTGAAGCCTTTGAACGAGTCTGAAGAAAGAGTTTCTGATTTTCAGAAACCCGAGTTCTCACCGGACAGCCGAAAGTTCGCTGGAAAGAAGCTTCCGGAGAGAGCAATCGATCGTAGCTTGTCTGTGATAAAATCGAAGCTGTATACGGAGCCCGAAACGGACCAGGAGAGTGGAGCATCGTCGGAGGAGATGGAGTCGCCCAAATCGGTGGGACAATGGAGGAGGAAGAAGGTGGATTACGTGCACAACCAGATACTGAGGATCAGAGAGGAGGACTCGCACCTCGGAGACGACTTCGCCGAGAGTCTCATCTGCGCCAAAGATAAGGTCGCTAACCGAGTGATCTCGCCCCTGGGCGTGGTGATCTTCACGAGACCGATTTTGCCATGCTCGCCTCTCGGCGGCAAGACAGGTGTAAAGGCTTTACATTGAGATAACCATCGAGGTAATTCGTTTTTGTTCTTATGAGTTATACGGTATTTCTAAATTTGTCTCGTTTTTTTTTTTCTTTTGTGATAAAATAACACAAAATTCTTGGACCTTATGGATATGTCATTTCCTAATCTTGATCTGCAAATTCTCAACATCTTTTTTTCCCGGTTGATTTTCTTGGAAACCAATCATCCTTCTAGATAATTCCGTATGCGCTAAGAAAAGGTGACGAGAATTAAGGAAAACTAAGTTTGTAAATATTTTAAATTATTAATCTAATTATCACTTGAATGCGTGGAAGTTAATTATAAATTTGGAAAGAAAAGGTTAAACCTACCTAATCAGATTCTCATACGAGGCGGAGAGCTGTTTAAGGTTAATTAATAATTATCATTTTCCTAACCTTAATTATTCTTTCCCAGTATATATATACACACACACGATCCACTTTACATGTATAGTTTAAAAATTTAATTAAACAAGCAAAAAGAAGAGAAAGAAATAAATAAATAAAATCTTTAATTAATCCTTACCCAAAAAAAATTTTAAAATTTTGGATTTGTTTGGTATTTTTTCCCTCCCTTTTCGCGGTCAATATTCCCGCGAAACCTTTACCACTTTTTAACGTCTCTGTTACAATTTTTGGACTGGATTTATCTGGTGTGTGGTCCGTGGACTGTGGAGGCCCAATTTTAATAAGCACCGTTGTCGTTTTGATAGTTTACCTTTTGGGCTAACAAACGGCCCATTTACGATAACAATGGAAATTACTGATTTCAATTACTTACTATGTTTGGCAGGTCGGGATGGAATCGGTTTGTGCGCGACGAAAGTTTGGAGCAAACTTGATCTTTGATAATTTTCTTAGTTTTTTTTTTTTTATTTGGATAGAAAGTAGGACTAATCAGAGAGACAGAGAGAGAGTGTGTGTCTAAGTGGTTTGACGTGCAAAGACACTGATGTACAGTCTGGAAGCGAAAATACAAAGGGCACCGAGTTTATGTCAGAAAATCACAAGCCTTGGATCCTTTTCTCTTTTAATGCTTTGGAACTCACAGAAATTTTCATTTCAGGGGCAAAACCACAAAAACCATGGTTATACATGTGCTGCTGGAATTGGTAATATACTATGGAGTAATGAGAAAGTTATCTGCAGCCTTGATAGTTTGGTTGGGTGTTCTTAAAAGCAAACAATTCAACAACAAACTGGGGCCTAAGACTAAACAAACAAAAAATAAAAAACGATTAGATAAAGGTGGTTTGCCTTGTTGCTCTATGGTTACCAAAAAAAAAACAAAGAAGATGAGTAGCTTTTTGGAAATCAACACTACGAACACCAAAAAAGAAAAAAAACACTACGAAGTGAAAACCTCCTACGATGCCATCACAAACAAGGCTACTACATAATATATATACAAACAAGCTTCAGCAATGAGAGAACAAGGCTAATATAATATTCCACTCATATTAAGTATAGCTTTATCCACAATAATCCCTTCCGCTGCTAATTACATAATTCCCGTTTCTTTCTACACAAATTTAATAAATCTGTTCTTCATTTCTAAAGACTCCATGAGTTTTGAAGGCATATGTCATGATGGAACCTCGAAGAAACACGATGGCCTTGTAAATTTAATTGTAACCTGATCTCTGTCCCCCAAAGGGACCATAGAGAGAGAAAATTTGTCTCGTCTCACATTTTAAAAATGTTATTTTTATCTTTCCATGTTCTTTTTAAGCAGATTTAAAAATTTCCATATTGTTTCTAATTCAGAGACAGCAAAGCTTCAATAGCAGAACTAAAAATACCAGAACATATTACAAAATGATTCGTTGTCAGAAAATGAAAATATGAGAACATCTTTTTCAGACCAATGAGTCCATTGGCAGAACATGGAACTCCCTATGAACTCAGAAACTAATTAATGCCTAGTACTCCTCGCCTTCGTCATCCTCTCCTTCAGCAGACTCTGCCCCTACTTCCTCATAGTCCTTCTCCAGAGCTGCCAAGTCCTCCCTAGCTTCCGAGAACTCTCCCTCCTCCATACCTTCACCGACATACCAATGCACAAACGCACGCTTAGCGTACATCAAATCAAACTTGTGGTCAATCCTCGAGAACACCTCTGCAACACTGGTGGAGTTAGAGATCATGCACACCGCTCTTTGAACCTTGGCCAAGTCTCCTCCCGGAACCACAGTTGGAGGCTGGTAATTGATACCACATTTGAACCCAGTTGGGCACCAGTCCACAAACTGGATGGTTCTCTTTGTCTTGATTGTGGCCACAGCAGCGTTCACGTCCTTAGGCACCACATCTCCCCTGTACATCAAACAGCAGGCCATGTATTTTCCATGTCGAGGGTCACATTTGGCCATCATAGACGATGGTTCAAAAGCACTATTTGTGATCTCAGCTACAGAGAGCTGCTCGTGATAGGCCTTCTCTGCAGAAATGACTGGTGCATATGAAGAAAGCATGAAATGGATACGTGGGTATGGAACCAGGTTAGTCTGGAACTCTGTCACATCCACGTTCAAGGCACCATCGAAACGGAGAGAAGCAGTAAGCGAGGAAATAACCTGCTCATAAAAACAATACCTGATTAGCTAGTGAACCCAAATGATTTAAATATATATTAGAACAAACAACATGCTGCAAAATCTGATCGTTTTTACCTGAGAAACAAGCCTGTTGAGGTTTGTGTAAGTGGGCCTCTCGATGTCAAGTGACCTGCGGCAGATGTCATAGATTGCTTCATTGTCAAGAAGCACTGCAACATCAGTGTGCTCCAAAAGGGAGTCAGTGGACAATGTTGGGAATCTACACCTGCAAATATCACGGAACAAATTATGAGTATAAGCGAAATAAATAAATGACACACAATATTGTTAAGAGTTGGCAAATTCGTGCCTCGTCTCGGGCTGCTGATCTTTTACTAAAGAAGAAAAATTACGGTGTTGGCTAACACTCCAACCCATAACCCGATTACACTCTTCTTTTGAGGAAACACCTAGGATGATTAAAACAAGGGAGAGAGCTCTTTGCTGGTGTGTGAAGATCGGAAGAAGAGTATTTATAAGCAATCCTCCCATCTTTCCATTTTTATTTATTTTTAAATTGAGTGGGGCCGTTTGTGGTGGCACTTTGTTTGTCTCCATTTGTCCCTGATTGTCTCGTTAACAATCTCCCGAAGATTTCAATATGTCTTCAGATCAATCTGAGTCTTATCATTCTTGCAAGTTGCCGAGTCAGCCTTTGTTAATATATGGGGTTTTGAGATCTTTGCGTTATGACTTCATCTTTTAACAAAGACGATGAAGTGATAGCGAATTCAATATGCTTGGTTGAGTGAAATCGTCTTAGAAAACCTTGAAGTTCATCACTGTTTGAATCGACTCGTTAACAAACCTTGTTGTCGCGCATTCTAGACATCTTTCTGTTGTAGATAAAGCAACAATTTTACTCGGAAATCAATAATGGCGCAGAGTAAACACATATCTGTACGATCAATCACCGAAATTCTACATATCGCAATTTTAGTTCACATCTTACGGCGTAAGCAATTTTACGTAGTACCTGTAGGTATCCAAGTATCACATAGATGTTAGTTCGACATAAATCGCTTACTTTCCCTGTGGTATATGCAGTGCCGTCTGCAAACCATAGCATCATCAACTTCGAAGGCATATGGAACTTGGCCATAGATTCCTACCTCGTTCGTTTACCGATCCTGGATAATTTGAAATGGTTAGGGAGCATCACTCATATTAAACCTCTGTGTCGAATGCTGGCCGAGATAATCTGGCCTCATTCAGAGTATTTGCTTTTGCACCAGTCATCTCAAACTCATTGGACAACTTCTTTGATTTGTTGATCTCGCCGATATCGCTGCATAAGCAACAGATAATAAAGCTGGAACCTGTAGTCGTTTAAATAGCCATTGGTTTGCATAAACCATCAAATTTATCGTTAACTGGAGCTTGTTTCGGACCATATAAGCTCCTTTTCAACCTCCCGGATGTTCCTTTCCATTTTCTGCATAGCCTACGGTGCATATAAATCTCTTCCTCACGGTGGGCCTTTACATCTAAGATGTAATCCTCCAATGAATCGAATAGTAGTTAGTTTCCGAAAATATTTGGTCAATACCTTCCTGAGCCTTTGACACCTGCTATCTCCATGGACCTATAAATCCATTTGTTTTGTAGGTTTCCATTGGTAACTTCAAGTTCAGTATGGTTAGATCTGAGATTTCATCCAATCCGACATGCCTCCATAGCGTTGGGTTCTCCTCATCCGAGTTTATGTATCTTACATTTAGGTAGAAGACTTCTCAATCGGGCGTGATGTGTCGGACCAAAAGGATTTGTCACCATTTGTTTCATCACATGACTATCTTCAATATCACCTACATCGAAATCGATTCATTCTTTCTTTGAGTTATTGGTCTCGATGCATGTCTTTATCTGACTCAAAGATAACATCTAGAATACTTTGTTTTCATCATTATCGATATCAAATTCAAGGTATCAATAAAAGTACATTTTGTTTAGGATCGAATATTCTGCGTTTCATGATATGCACATATGTTGTAAAAAAACTTTAAGATGAGAGAGTTTTACTTAATACCTCTTAGGTATCCGAGCTCAGTGGGCGATGGTCGATTGATTAAGTATGTGTGTTGACATTGTTTTGGTAGGCAACAGCATACCGATCGATGTCAGATTTGCATTATGTTGAGCATTCAATTCCATGTTCAGCTTGAATCTGTCTTCATATTCAATTTATGGATTCGGCCTTTAATCTTAAGGCTGGCGAAAATATCAAACGACTTTTGTCTTAGAAAGTAAACCATACCTAGAGTGATCATCGATGAGCGAGTAGTGTTTTCCACGATGGATGAAAGCTTTGTTGGTCCCAAACATGAATGTCTCAGGTTTTCCTTCTTTGGAGTTCCTTATTTCGACCTATTACGCTTTCAGTATGCAATCTTTGTCGATCTCCACGTTGTATTGGAATGCATAAGACGTATGGCGAGTATGTTAGAATCTTTGTTTCATAAGAAAGCAGAATAAAAGTCTGGCCGTCATTTGCCTTTTGATATCCTCCGATCATGTGGAAGGTTGACATTAAGAATATGTCGACATATGGACCATTTAATTTAATCTTTCTACACGACCTGATGTTGCATGGTTGATCATCAAAGATATTTCAGGTTTGGAGATCTTTCTGCGAAGTAGCGTGGAATGATCAGAATCTAACACGAATTTCTTTCGAAAGAGCATATTCAAAATTGAGGCAACATTTATCGCTTTGCGGTGCAATTTTATAGTGTCGGTATTACATTCGGCTTGAATTGGATTTGATTGGACCTCTGTCCTTTGATTTTTCGGTAGTTTCTACTACGTTGATTACGTAGAGCGAGGAAGATGTTTTGTTTTCTTGAAACAGATCACGGACATCATTAAATTTTAACTTATTATTTCAGAAGAGCTAATTCTTGTAGCATTCGAGTAGGAAGATAAAAGTATCAATGCGTATTTCTTCTTCGATTCCGCTTGGTTGGGTTGTGATTGTGTTGAGATCATTCGGATGTTGTCTTCTGATGCTTGCATCGGATGTACTTTGTTTGTTACTCATACATACTTGTCAGGCTCTCTCCTTTATGTTAAAAGCGGCCGGGATAAAGCAATGGCATGCGTGGAGTTTCCATTCATCATCAGTGAGGTAAGTACAAATTTTTCGATATAGATAGTCCTATCTGCATTTTCCGAATCAATGCAACTTTCGAGTTTCATGCGGCCATTAGAAGTTCTCTGCGAGCGGTCGGTATTCCGCGTCGATCAAGTCTCTTAAAAGGTGGTATCTTATCTGGGTGGGTTCGGGAAGATTGGAGGTCTGGTTTAAATTCCAATCTCCTGACGAACTTTCCCAAGGATTGGCGTTGATAGTTTTCGATTGTTGGGAATCTGCAAATATCCCGGAACCAATTATGGGAGTATAAGCGAATAAATAAATGACCATTGAGTTAAAATCTTTTCTTAAAAGAAAAATTACGGTGGCTAACATGACATATTCGAACAGTAAGCTTAGGAAGAAGAAACTAGGATGATTAAAGCAAGAGAGGAGAGAGCTCTGCTCTATCGAAGAGGAGTGGTATTTATATTTCTTCTCATCTTTCCATTTTTATTTATTTTAAATTGAGTGGGGCCCATTTTGTGGCTGGCACTTTGTGGTTGTCTCCCACAATTGTCTCCCACAATTGTCTCCCACTTGGTTCTAACAGACAAGACACTGTTATAAGGTTCAACGACTGAGGTTGACACCTGGGGAGATGGGTAAACAGTAAAGCCAAGCTTCGATTTTTTTCCATAGTCCACGGAGAGCCTCTCCAAGAGCAGAGATCCAAGGCCGGAGCCAGTGCCACCACCAACGGCATGGAAAACGAGAAAACCTTGAAGCCCTGTGCAGTTGTCCGCAAGCTTTCTGATTCGGTCAAGGCAGAGATCCACGATCTCCTTCCCAACTGTCCAAATTTTAGAAACCCAGATAGTGTTAGTTCTAGGCTATTGTGGTTAGTGTGAAACTGAAAAATAGGGTTTAAAAGGTGGGAGCTTTTTTACTTGTGTAGTGGCCTCTGGCGAAGTTGTTTGCAGCGTCTTCTTTGCCGCTGATGAGTTGCTCCGGGTGGAACAGTTGACGGTAAGTCCCAGTCCTCACCTCGTCAATGACGGTGGGTTCAAGGTCCAAGAACACGGCACGAGGCACGTGCTTTCCGGCACCGGTTTCACTGAAGAAGGTGTTGAAGGCATCGTCTCCGCCTCCCACAGTTTTGTCACCGGGCATTTGACCATCGGGCTGCCAAAAAAACAAAGAAAGACCCCCCACAATACGAAACCCAGAACTCAGTACTCAATTAAAATCAAATAATTAGGATTAGAAATACGTTTCTGAAACAAAACCAGAGAGAAAAAAAAAAAAACTGACCTGAATGCCATGTTCAAGGCAGTAAAGCTCCCAGCAGGCGTTACCCACTTGGATTCCAGCCTGACCGATGTGAATAGAGATGCACTCTCTCATTCTCAGTTACCTTTCGATGGCTTTGTATTGGCAGATAAGACGCGAAAGATTGAAAGCAAAGAGAGTTGCCAAAGACGTATACAAAGACGACTAGGCAAAGATAGAGATAAAGCTGTTTGGATTATAAATATATATAAACAGCAAAATTCAAAATTGGACAAATGGCGGTACTGGCAGTGGGATCCAGCTGGTTTTTTGACCGTTCGTGCTTCGTTGTTTGGTTTTGAAATTTGAATTCTAAAGCGGGAAAGGTGACCGCTTTTATCGGCCTGGGCTTGCCACGTGTTACAGAACTCATCTTGGGCCCTAAAATGGGCTTTACATAGTGGGTGCATGAAAACAATAACAACAATAAGAGCTGGGTTTCGCCTTTCTTTGTAGTATGTCGTAATGTTTTATCATTTTCAGGATGGGGATTTTTCTTTGTTATTTATATTTAATACATCATTAAAATTAATTGGCTATCGAACAGTAAGCTTGTTGTTTATGCTACAATTTCTTCTCTCTCTATCTTTTTGGTTTCTATGTACAGTACACAAAACTAAAAAAAGAAAAGAAAAGGAGCAATAAGAGAAAAAAACAACAATAAATGAGATAAAGCCCATCTTCCAGAACACCCAATTGGAAGATTAATATAAAGGGCTTATACAACTAGCTAGCCCAATAGGTAACCTTCAACAAGACAATATGGGCCTAATCCGAAATGACAAAAAAAAGGCCAGACTCGGATCCACAGCCCAAGCCATACTTTTTTCTTTCTTTTTTTTCATACAGAATTAAAAAATATATATAAATATGTATATTACCAAAAAAGAAAAAAGAAAAAAGAAAAAAAAAAAAGAAGCAAACAAATAAGAGAGAGAGCGAGAGAGAGGAGAGCATGATTGAGAACATATGGAAATGGAGGCTCCCGACACATACATAAAGATGTAAAAATGAAGCTCCCCAAGGTTCAGCAATCAGCATCTTCTTACTTTGCGGCCAAAACCCACTTACCATAATCATTATCATTTCTTAAAAAGAGGCTAATCCTCTACATTATTAGATTCTCTCTATGGTTTCCGCTTTCTGCTCTTGTTTTTTGGTTGGGTGGAGCTGTCCCTTTTTATTTTATTTTTTTCACACATTTTTTTAAAGAGTATTGCTACGCGTGTAATGCTTCCTCCCAAAAAGTTTTTAACATATGCGTATTTTTTACTTTACAGATCACCCTGAACTTATTTCTTGCTTAATTTATACAAAACACTTTTCAAAAAGTTTGGGCCCCTTTTGTGTTCAAATCTGCACACATGCTTTTTTCTCTGTCTTTGTATAGAAGCGGTTAGCCTGGCAAATTTGCTGGAATAGGCCTACTATGGAGGCCCAGTTTTATAAAGTTCCAGCCCATGAAAGCTCTTTAGGGAGTCTAATATAATATTGAAAAATATGAAGAAGGAAAAAAAAAAAAAAAAACTCGTAAATGGCTCGCATGCATGCATGGGTCTGTGAAGAATGTAAATTAGGGACTAATTTCTCTTTTCTGTGAACCTCAATACCTATTAACATTTGTCTAGTAGATGGTAATCGTTAATATTTCAAAATTTTCTTAAGCATTAAATTAATAAAGTTCTTTTATACCTGATAGAGTTAGAGTTATCCGTGTTCTTGTTTGCTAAGTTAAAGGCTAGCTAAACCAGTTTAATTGTCTTGTATTAAATAAATCTTAGGTTACAAACCTGCAAAACAACATGGGTAAAATTGTAGTATAAAAAACTAATAAAGTAGCTGGCATAAATTACTTAGGGGGCTGCGTGGAGCTTGGAAGGGTGTCAGGCTGCATCACATGCAAAGCTACCCTTCCCAAATGCTATTAATCCAAATCTCTTTTGGCTTTATTTCCATTAACAAAACACAATCATTTGGCCAATAGTTTGTAGGCTGGAGAGGTATTAACAAGGACTAACTGAGACAATTGACATAGTAGCTAAGTTCCAAAAGCTTTGTTCATGAAATGCATGTAATAGTGTGGATGAAATATAAATATTACTTTGCTATATCCTCTTCCTATGATCCTTCACTGGTTTTGGAAATGTAGGACACACACTATACTTCAATTCAAAGGCTTAATTGCCTGAGATAGAATTAGCAGTCCATTTTTTTATTATTGTTATTTTTTATAAATCTATATCAGAATCTAATGTATCAAAATTACTTGTAAACACAGTACGTACTGCTCAAAGCAGACTTGTAGTCACTTGTCAAACTCATGACCATTCATGAAACTAAAGTTGTAATAAGGCATCCACATGTCTAAAGCCACCTAAATTTTGTGCTGCGATCATTATTTGTTCTCATGACACAAATAATTAACCCTAAGAATTTATTAAAAAAAGAAAAAAGGTTTATCAAGTAAGAACAGTGAAAAGCATCTGATGAGGATTGAGAAAGGTCGGGGGGTCCTCCTCCAAAGTCTTTTTGCATAGGAGATTTTGGTTGTTTATCAGTTGGACCACTACTACTTTTCCCATGATATTCAGGGATTTTATTTGTTTGTTAATGGTCAATAGTATGTGAACCTCTTTGCTATAATCATTCAACACACAGCATTTTGAACATCTAAAAGTGGGTCAAATGCATGTATAAAATTTAACAGCCAGTACTACCGGATCATGTTTCATGTATGTTCATGAGGTCCCTCTCAATCTACCCAAATGGAAAAAAGAGAGGAAAAAAAAATCTCATTCCCTATCTGGGATTTGACTGCCTTATATATATATATATATGACAACAATTATACTATACTCAGATTTTTTATATAGATAAATAAGGCTATGTGTTTTAACTTGCAAGAAATTAAGTTTAATAAAAGTGTAGGAGATAATGTTTTGAAATCCAAAAAAGAGTTTGAAAGATCAAATTGAAGAGACATTAGATGCTTTGTGAAAAAGCAGTAAAAATGGAATACTTATATCAATTGTGAAAGCACACTTAGTCCTTTTAATCAATTATAAAGTTGCTCATAATATGGTTTTTACTGAATACTTATCATTCATGGTAATTGCTGAGATGTGTAGGGCCAATTACTCCAAAAACCAAAAGCATGCGTTGGTCAATTTTAGATGATCAGGTAAGTGATCTTCATATGATATCCAGCTTATATATCGATCATCAATGATCATGGAATTAGGTATGGCTCTACCTAAGCATTTATTATATAAATATATATATATATATATATATATAGCCTCCAAAATCATGTGGTCCATATATACTACATCTTCCATGCCATTCAAATTACCTTGATTAGCTTTGCTCTATGACTCGACTGTCTGATCCATCGCTTTCTTTAATTTTCAGTTCCAACCCTTTGCTATTCTTAGCCTTCAACTTTTGAATGCAGCCTAACACAATATTAATATATATATTTTTATTATTTTTCAATTTAAAAACTATTGTAATTGGGAGAGATTGAGGTGTCCGAACAACTAGATCTTAAATTCAGAAATGAAAATCAACTTGACCTTTGTATTATAACTAGGGTTTGATGATGACCATATAATGTATGACAATGATCACCATGTTGAATATTCCTGAATTTTTTATTACCAAATTAACATTAATTCAAAGAGATCACGTACAACCCAATTGAGAAACTGAAAAATTACACTAGAACCCAATATGTAGGAGCATATCACATGGCTGAATACTACATTGTGGTAGTGAAAACATAAACTAGTACCAAATTAGTTCACCAAAACGGATCCAATGTTCCCAAAAGGAGCTACAACAGGACCAAAGCCACTTCATCTTATAGATAAATCCTTTCGGCTTAAAAACACTTGTTGAGGTCTTTGTTTTTATTATAGTACTTTGATTTTAATAGGACCACATAAAACTACACTAGGGTGTCAAAGGATTAGCCGACCAAGTCCTCCTCTTCGTGATTAATTATATCAAAGTTTACAAAGCTAAGCATCTTCTTAACCATTTTATAATATTACTTTCCGATGATTAATTAAAGAAACTAGGTTAATTGGAGGGCTAGCTAGGATGTACTTAGCGAATTAAATGTCATTTTTATAGCTAGGGAATGAGTTTACTTATGTCACACACACTTGATGCTTCGAAGGTTGGTTTTGTGTCTTAGAGATTAAAGAAAAAAACAAGATGGTAAAAGCGACAAAGAGCGTTTCATCAGGGTTTGGTTGAAGTCTTGGATAAGATAATAGTTTTGGAATCATTTTTTTCAAGATGATGCTAATCACAAATGGTCTTTGGACCATTATTAAGCATTTTGTCTGTATTATGTAGGTTCTATACTTTTGTTAAAATTGTTAAGTTATGATTAGAGGATTGAAACGTTCTTCATGTTTCCCAATTGTGAAATGCAAGTCTCGCCAGCCAAACAAGGAGAAAAACGCAAACACGATTTTGTTGTTTTTTTGGTTAATATTTTGTGTCGCTCAGAAATGTTCCAGTTCAAGTAAAACGTATAGCTTTGGAACTTATAGATATAGGGCTTTGCGTGGCCTGAATTGGGTTCAATTAAACCGAGACTGTACTGACTTTTAGAAAGCCCAGCACATATTGCAGCCCTGAATTTCTTCCACGTCATACATATATATATATATATATATATATATATTAGGAAACTACGTCGTATATTTCAGTGACACTTTATATTAATTACTATTATGGTTTTTAAGAAAGATGAAGGATAGCTATTTAAAATTTGATACTTCATATGTTGAACTTAAAACAACCTTAATTTAAAATTATAAATTATACTCTGTTAACTTTTGGAGTCTTTGGACCATTAGGATGAATGTATAAAATATATATATATATGTGAAAAAATGTTAGTAAAGAAATTAAGATGCATGGAGCTGTAAACGCTGTAAACGCTGTAACTGGTAAAAGGACAAGAAGACATATTCGTAGAATGAAACCAATCGGATGGGACTGATTAATGCACATAATATGTATAATATAACATATTAGATGGAACATAATTGGAAGCTTATTGTTAGCCATATCTTAAAAAGCTCAACATTTTTGTCTTGGATTGTGACAACCACATCATATACATACATATATATATATATATATATACGTCACCAAGCTAAATGAAAAAAAAAAAAAATATTGAAAACCTTCACTTGGATTGGCCATCTCACCTACTCCTAACATGGCAAGTTTGCCATTGTTTCGGCTTCCCACCAGACAAATACATTTTTATCTTTTTTCTATCATTAATTCTAAAAGAATAAAAATATAAATTATGTTTTATTAACCATTTCTACATGTCTTTTTTTTTTTTCCCTGTGTTTGTTGCTAAAAAGTGAACGAAAAATTAAAAGGGTAATGTTCCTTAATTCGGAGTCTCTTTTTTCTCATTTTTATTGTTAAAAGGAGAAAAAAAGATTGAAAAAACGAAGGTTACTTGGTCCAATGGAGAAAGATATATAGAAAGAAATGAGATTAAAAGAAATAAAATAAACTAAAGAGCAAAAGAAGTTTTGGGGCAGAGACATAATTAGAGTCACATGAAAATGCTGTTGAAAAAAAGAAAAGAAAAAATAAACGAAATAAAAACTGTATGGAACAGTAACTGCACGATACCAATTATTGGGCAGTTGCAAAATGGTCATATATAGCAAAGCAAATGCCAAGCTTTTTTTGGAGCCTATATTATAACAAAAATTTGCAGCTAAAAGTTGCCATGCCATGTGAGGCACTGGGACCTCCCTAATTTATGGCAATTTTATTTCTTTTCCCAAAACAAAACAATAATAATATATAAAGGGTACGTGGAAAATTATACCTGGTTTTGTTCTGGACCGTTAGCTTCCTCACCTCACCACCTTGTTCACGCACAGTCTTTAAAAGTATTTGTATATTAGAAGCCACAAAATCTAGTTAATGCTGCAAATTAACGATGTATGCTCTCGTGCAATGAAAATTAAATATGAAAAATGCAAATCTATGCTCCATACCCCATTTAAGAAGCATGGTCTCAATACAATTTAATGACGATTATTAGTTTATATAAATTAATTATTCGTCATTTATTTTGTTAGACCAACGTGATGCGAGTCCTTGTTTGGTGAGCTAAATCAAGTATGAAGAAAGTAAATTATTGTGTAAACTATGTATACAATGGTTAATTTAATTTTTATTTAGTTATTCATTCTTCTTTTTAGAAAATAAAAATATTTGAATAATTTTATAAATTTCAATTCAAATCAATCACCAAAAGCAGTAAGATATTAAATAAAAAATATTTATTATTTAGTATATAATTAAAAAGTGAGTTTAATTTTCCAAATATAAATAATCAAATTAATTTTTTATATTTTAAAATTAAAATAAAAAATTTGGTGGGGTAAATTTTTTAAAATTACTTCTTTCAAAAAAAAATAGGTAGAGAGTACTCTTACATATGTGAATATATATTTCTAAATGAGTATTGTAAGTAAATATTATTATTGACACAGGGTAATGCGAGTAATTAGTAAAACTACAATAATGACTAATTATTAGCAATAACTAACATTACCTTTAATTATTTTTTTTTCCTAATTTTTCTTGATGACTTGTATTGGTCTAAGTGAATCATACTTAACGTTAACTAGTTATATAGTTCATGAGCTGAGGTGAAAGCTTTTAATTGCTTAAAATAATATCTGAGTCATTGATATTTAAAACTAATTTGGGTGAATAAATTGATATTATAGTAGAAGGCTAGAAGCTTTTAAAGGTTTTAAAATGCAAGTTATTAGTATAATAACTATCATTTTTTCCCATCTTTTATTTTTCTCGATATACATGTTCATGCAGTTGTATAATATAAAACTGGATTATTAGGTATTCCAAGTAATCCAATACAGTTTGAAGAAGAAAATAAGGGAGTGTTTGTTTGAACATCTGAGGGAAAACTGTAGGGATGTCCTGCATGAAAAAATAAATTTAGCAGGAGAGTCTCAGCACCACTGCTAAGTCTGCAAGAACACATGCAAATGTCAGTCAAAGGGTGTATCTGCAAATGGTATCCAGAGTGGGGGGAAAGAGATTGCAATTTCCAATTACTCAAAATTATCTTTGCTTTTTCAATATTTTGGTGTCATGGAAAATACCTTCAGTGCAACAGAAAAAAAAAAGAAAAGAAAAAAGAAATGCTTTGGAAGGAAGCAATAAACAAATTATTTTTGTTTGACCAATAAAGCTCACCCTTTAATTACTGAATCTATATGTCCAATAGTAATAAACAGTAATATTTGCTAACAAATAGAGACTGTGTCTTACTTTCTCCATCATTTGAATGTTATGATACCTTATTAAATTATTGCTGTTTTAAATTAAATGCATTAGCGGCGGAAGAAAATTGATAGAATTTTTATATTTGTTAACGGAAGTTAAAATTCGAGTTATATATGCCCATATAGCTTCTTATTTGGAGAAAAAATTATTAAAGATGTTGATCTACTAAAATAATCTTATCAATAATTATAGGTATACCGATACTTTATTTATTTATTTATTTACAAAACAGAATGTTTTAATTTAAACTATTATAAAAATTGATTTAATATGTCTACTGAGCATAAAGATAGAGAGAGTCAAACACTTCTTAAAAAAAAATATTTGATGATTTTTTCATTTGATTATTTCTCTCTTTTTTTTTCCTCACCTGTTGGCCTGTTTTATTATCATCATTATTATTTATTGTCTTTATTTTTTACAACTGACATGAAAAAAATGCAGATGAATTTCCATAGAACGAAAGCCAAGGCAGCCCTGAATAGGACATAGACTATTAACCAGATTTCTCTACTTAACCCAGTATAAATTGTCGTGAATTTACAAACCAGAGTTAAGCTCGTCACTATAAAATACCACACACCTTTGTTTCTACGAAGCACATTTTTTCTCTCCAATTCCTTTGACTACTGGTCCAACACACACTCTCACTCTCTCTTGCTTGCTCTCTCTCAGCTTTTCTGTTCTCTCGAGCAAATGAAAAAATAAGACAATCTCTGGCTGATAAAAATCAAAACGAGATTGACAGTTCGTCGAGACAAAAAAGAGAGAGAAAAAAGAAAGGGGTGCCTATAGATCTCTCATCTTCAATGTCCAGAAAAGCCATACCACATTGACACCTCTACTCAGCACGGATCTCTTCCTTAATGGCAATAAATCACAGCTCGCTTTAAAACCCACTTTACTGAGTCATCCCCCTCACTCTTTCTCTTTTGCCATTGGAAAAAGTTGTGGGTTTGAGTTTTGTTAGTTAGCTACAATGACAGAGACCACCACAGAGGCAAAGACATTGCCGCCAGAGGCTGAGAAGAAGAAGGAGCAAAGCTTACCTTTTCACCAGCTCTTCTCTTTTGCAGACAAGTATGATTGGTTCCTCATGACATCTGGGAGCTTAGGAGCCATCGTCCATGGTTCTTCCATGCCTGTTTTCTTCCTTTTGTTCGGTGAAATGGTTAATGGGTTTGGCAAAAACCAATCGGATTTGAGAAAAATGACCGAGGAAGTAGCAAAGGTTGGCAACCTAGTTTTCATTTTTTCCTTTTTTTTTTTTTAAAAAAAGGGAAGTAACTTTGAAGATTATATTGTGATTACATCAGATCTGAATCTGATATATGATTGTTGTTGTCCACTTTGCAGTATGCTCTGTATTTTGTGTATCTTGGCCTTGTTGTGTGCTTGTCATCCTATGCAGGTACGTTAAGAATTCTTTATATGTTGCTTAAAGTTTCAAACTTTTTTCCTTCAGTTAATTCTGAAGGATGATAGAAATTAGAATACACACTTGTTGCACTTTAGACTAGCCCACATGACTCGTCTAGCCAGTTTCACATCGGACCGGTGGATGCGAGCTAGCCCATGTGGTCCGGGGAGTTCCGTATCCCTAGTCCTTTTCCTTGCTTCACTTGTCAATCTCAACGCTAGCACTTGATCCTTATTTAAGGAGTTTCAATGTCTCTATCAAACACTCCATGTTTTCTTACGTATATTCTTGATTCTAATGAACTAACTGGACCGTGAAAATTTGTAAAAACTGATTCAGAGATTGCATGCTGGATGTACACTGGAGAGAGGCAAGTGAGCACGCTGAGGAAAAAGTATTTGGAAGCGGTGCTAAAGCAGGATGTGGGATTCTTTGACACAGATGCTAGGACAGGGGATATAGTCTTTAGTGTCTCAACGGACACTCTTCTAGTCCAAGATGCCATTAGCGAGAAGGTTTGCCAATCTGCTGCTTTTTATTTATGGCTCTGTAACTCTGTGTAGTAGTATTTTCTCGTTTAGTGTCTCTCACTCTTACTGCTGTACCATCCCGAAGAAATCTATGAGTTGGGGGTAGCGATTAGATCACAAATGCTATATCTGGGGGTATTCCGGGTAGTTGGTCCTGCATTAATGCGGGCCCCACTACTAAATCCTGCTTCAGATGGCGCACGCTAGCAGAATCACGGTTAGCGTGCGCCAGCCTGTGTTGTGGGGGATGCATATACTATTTGTAATTAATTTGCCCATTTTTTATTTTCCTTTAAAATTTTCTCCCATTTTTCTTTTTGCCCATTAATAATCCTGCTTTCGACGACGTAATAAATTTTTTTTTTTTTGAAAAAAATTATCAGGTGGGAAATTTCATACACTACCTGTCGACGTTTCTGGCGGGGCTGGTGGTTGGCTTTGTGTCAGCATGGAGGTTAGCACTGTTAAGTGTGGCAGTGATTCCGGGAATTGCTTTTGCCGGGGGCCTATACGCCTACACTCTCACCGGCCTCACGTCCAAGAGCCGCGAATCCTACGCCAACGCTGGAATAATCGCCGAACAAGTGAGTCCTTTTTCTCTTCTTTTTTTCACCCAGCAACTCTTTTCTGGTGCTTTTTTAAAGTACCCCATTTCTTCAATTAGAAGTTTGGCACTTGTGTTTTTGTTTTGTTTTGTTTTTAAATATATCTTTGGTTTTCAAGGTTAAAAAAAAAAAATAGAGTTTCCTAGTTTTCATTTCAGGTTGTGTCCACTTTTACCGTAGGAATTCAGCAATGGTAAATTTCACTACCATGATTTCTATGAAATGATGGTGTTGCATGTGCAGTACTCATGACAGTAAATTTCTAAAGGGGACCAAACTTTATGAAACAGTCTTTTGAAACTCAACTGTTTGACTAAATGTCAACAATTATTAGTTTTAGTGGACAGCTATTTCATAAAATTCATAATTTGGTTTTGGACTTCGTTAGATCAATTGATGACGGAAGCTAAACTATGTACTTTTGAAAGATTTTGTGCTGTGTTATGTTATTTTGCTTCTAATAATTACCTGTTTGTGGCCTGCATAGGCCATTGCACAAGTTCGGACGGTGTACTCGTATGTTGGCGAAAGCAAGGCTCTCAATTCTTATTCAGATGCCATACAGAATACACTGAAGCTTGGTTACAAGGCTGGAATGGCCAAAGGTTTGGGGCTAGGGTGTACCTATGGTATAGCTTGCATGTCATGGGCCCTTGTTTTCTGGTATGCTGGTGTGTTTATCAGAAATGGTCAGACTGATGGAGGGAAGGCATTCACTGCAATCTTCTCTGCCATTGTTGGTGGCATGTAAGAATTCAAGCTGAAATTAGTCTCTAATTGTTACCTTTTCAGAATTAAATCTTGATTAAGACATCATAATTGATCATAACAGGAGCTTGGGCCAGTCATTTTCCAATCTTGGGGCATTTAGCAAGGGTAAAGCGGCTGGATACAAGCTGATGGAAATTATTAAACAAAAGCCTTCCATTATTCAGGACCCTTCTGATGGGAAGTGTTTGACAGAAGTAAATGGCAACATAGAATTCAAGGAAGTAACTTTTAGCTACCCATCAAGGCCAGACGTTATCATATTTCGAAATTTCTCAATCTTCTTTCCTGCTGGAAAGACCGTTGCTGTTGTTGGTGGTAGTGGGTCAGGAAAAAGCACTGTTGTCTCTCTAATAGAAAGGTTCTATGATCCTAATCAGGGTAATTTAAAAACTTTTTTTTCTATGAACAGTTTGAATGCTCTATGGCCCTTGTGGAATGGGTGTACTGACTTCTTTCGTTGGCTGAGCAGGACAGGTCTTGCTCGATAATGTAGACATAAGAACACTGCAATTGAAATGGTTACGTGATCAAATTGGATTGGTGAACCAAGAGCCTGCGCTCTTTGCGACCAGCATATTGGAGAACATACTCTATGGAAAGCCTGATGCAACAATGGCTGAAATAGAAGCTGCAGCTTCTGCAGCAAATGCTCATAGTTTCATTACCTTGCTTCCTAGTGGATATAACACTCAGGTTGGTATTAGTTACCTCTGCCAACTAAACATCATGTATTTTTTATTCTTGGGTTCAATAGTTACAGATGGGGTCATTTTTAATCTATTCATTCTCTTTTGGAACCTATTGAACAAGCATGCATCAGTATAGCTAAATACTTTCCATCCAAAACCAGGTAGGTGAGCGAGGAGTCCAACTCTCTGGTGGCCAAAAGCAGAGGATTGCGATTGCTAGAGCGATGTTGAAGAATCCTAAAATCCTCCTCCTTGATGAAGCAACCAGTGCCCTTGATGCAAGCTCAGAGAGCATTGTTCAAGAGGCTCTAGACCGCCTCATGGTTGGAAGGACAACTGTAGTTGTGGCACATCGACTTTCCACCATAAGAAATGTTGACAGTATTTCAGTTATACAACAAGGGCAAGTTGTTGAGACAGGAACCCATGAAGAACTGATTGCTAAAGTTGGGGCTTATGCATCATTAATTCGCTTTCAGGAAATGGTTAAAAACAGGGACTTCTCGAATCCATCTACCCGTCGTTCACGATCATCACGGCTAAGCCATTCGCTATCAACGAAGTCTTTGAGCCTGCGATCTGGTAGCCTACGTAACCTGAGCTATTCTTACAGTACCGGAGCTGATGGGCGAATAGAGATGATTTCAAATGCTGAAACAGACCGGAAAAATCCTGCACCTGATGGATATTTCTTCCGGCTACTCAAGCTAAACGCTCCTGAATGGCCCTATTCCATTATGGGTGCTGTGGGGTCTGTGCTGTCGGGTTTTATTGGTCCAACATTTGCTATAGTAATGAGCAATATGATTGAGGTTTTCTACTACAGAAATCCTGCTGCCATGGAAAGGAAGACCAAGGAGTACGTGTTTATCTATATAGGAGCTGGACTTTATGCGGTGGTGGCATATTTGATACAGCATTACTTCTTCAGTATCATGGGAGAAAACCTCACTACAAGAGTGAGGAGAATGATGCTTGCAGGTGTAAACATCTGGCCTTAACTTGCAATTTTGTTTTAGCAACAGCCTATATACAATATGATATATGCTCAATGTGCCATGGATTTTCTGCTGCCACTAAACAAGCTAAAGTTTTTTTTTCATTTTAAGACATTCTTTTGACTAACAAATCTCCCAATTAATTGGATCATTTACTAAGATTGTTAGCGATGTATTGCCTTTATGCATAAAGATAATATTTTTGGAGCATGCTCTTGATTTTGACCTCTTCCAATTCTTGTTCAGCAATCTTGAGGAATGAAGTTGGATGGTTTGATGAAGAGGAGCACAACTCAAGCCTATTAGCAGCTCGTTTGGCTACAGATGCTTCCGATGTGAAATCCGCAATTGCTGAGAGGATCTCTGTAATACTCCAGAACATGACTTCACTCCTCACGTCATTCATAGTCGCTTTCATAGTGGAATGGAGGGTCTCCCTTCTCATCCTAGCTACGTTTCCTCTTCTAGTCCTCGCCAACTTTGCTCAGGTAAAGCCTCCACATTTTTCTACTGCTTAACCACACTACACTACACTACAAAATGCAATGCATTGTGTTTTCTTTTCAATCTGTTCTGTCGCGCACAAAGCCATTCTGTTTAAAATGAAAAAGAGAGAAGAAAAGAAAAGCATAAAAATGCTGGCTTTTCACTTTGATAAGCTGACCCAAGTCTAGCAAGGTCGTATGGGTCACTGTCGATTTTATTTTATATTATTTTATGGGTGTCAGAATTTGCATCTACTTTTACACTGCGGAACTTAACTTTCACCGCATCCTACTCCTTATATAAACGACAAAAGCAAAATTACAACGTGTCGGTATTGCTTTTCACTGCACGTGCTCCCTCCGAGTTCGGTGCATGAAAGTCATTAAAAAAAAAACATCAATATCAATATCAACTTATTGAATAATATATACTATAATTTTTGTATTTGATTATATATACTATATAGTTTTGTATTTGTTCCTTTTATATTGTTTGTCGAGGCTCTGTGCTTTTTCTTGGCTTCTTTAGAATCCTAGTCAAACTATTTCCTGCCTGGTTTCCTGAGTGTAGGCTTTCCAGTTCTTTTATTTTTTCTTCTCTTCAGTAAATTTTACAATGAACCAACACTGAACCTCTGAGAGTTAACAGTAATATCATGGCCGTGTCTGAATTTAGAGGCCCATAACGAAGTTTCAGCTTTTCAATTTTCTTTATCTAACCCTTTCTTGGTACCTGAGCTTTCACTGTCTTCTTTGCTGTATTCAAGACAGCCATGTGAGGATACATAACAAGGTTTTTCTAGGCCCGTGATAAAATAAATTATAATAGAAATTTCTTTTGAAATATATTCAATCTTCTACCCTTTTCAAGGCTTTTGTAGTAGGGTGTCAGGGGGTGACAGTCCCATAGTGGATGTAGCTAACTTACGCTGGATGCGTATTTTCATCTCACCTTTTGCATTATTTTGTTTCTGGGCCTTTAGATTTCCGGAAATTAGGTTCGTTTTCAACGGTAGATTTAAGTCCTCTGACGGAGGATTGTCGTATATGCAGCAGTGTACTAAATCCACGCATGCTTCATGCATAGTGAAAATAAACAAGACTGCTGGAGTACGTACCTTGTGCATTATACACATGTCCTTGCTTTGTACGTGGTCAATAGGGAGGGCCCCCATATTCTGTCCCTACCCTGTTAGCTCCCCTTAATTCTTTTGGTGGAAGCCCCCGATCCACAACCAGAATATAGGAAGCAGTCACTGTTCACCTGTCCAAGAAACAACAAAGTTGAATAAATCAACAAGTACTTGTCTTGTCCACAAAATTGCTTAGGCAATCTTGAATCCTAAATTTTGTTTTTTTTTTGGAATTTTCTATCGCTTCTAAACAATTTTACAGTTAATCTGATGTGCATAAGCATTAGATTTCCGTGAGATTTATTTGAATGAAATATGGTCGTTATGTTTCATGTTAAAAATTTAAAATCTGGATCCTAATAGTAGGTCAGTCCATTGAGGACTTAGTTCATGAACTTATTATGTTTGTTGGTTGTCAATGGGATTTATATGAAGCGCAAAAGTTGTTCATGATAAATTTTTAAAAATGGGGTTAATGGGTAAATGTTAATTGATATTTAGGCAATTGTGTAGTACAGTTTTCGGATTGCTAATTCCCAAATTTACTTCATTACTACAGCAACTTTCTCTCAAAGGGTTTGCAGGAGACACAGCCAAGGCTCATGCAAAGACGAGCATGATTGCAGGGGAGGGTGTGAGCAACATTCGAACAGTTGCTGCCTTCAATGCCCAAGATAAGATCCTCTACTTATTTTGTCATGAGCTTGGCGTCCCACAGTTAAGAAGCCTCCGTAGAAGCCAAACTGCTGGTCTCCTATTTGGACTCTCTCAACTCGCTCTCTATGCCTCTGAAGCTCTTGTTCTGTGGTATGGTGCCCACCTTGTCAGCAATGGTGTCTCAACTTTCTCAAAGGTTATCAAAGTCTTCGTTGTATTGGTTGTAACAGCCAACTCAGTTGCAGAAACTGTTAGCCTTGCCCCAGAAATCATCAGGGGTGGTGAAGCTGTTGGCTCTGTTTTTTCAATCCTTGACCGTCAAACAAGGATTGATCCAGATGATCCTGAGGCTGAGCCTGTAGAATCAATTCGCGGGGAAATTGAACTTAGACATGTTGACTTTGCATACCCTTCAAGACCTGACATCATGGTGTTTAAGGATTTCAATCTCAGAATCCGAGCTGGACAAAGCCAAGCTCTGGTAGGAGCTAGTGGGTCTGGAAAAAGTTCAGTCATTGCGTTGATTGAGCGATTTTACGATCCAATGGCTGGCAAAGTTATGATAGATGGAAAAGACATCAGGCGTCTAAACCTGAAATCACTTCGGCTCAAAATTGGTTTGGTACAACAAGAGCCAGCACTCTTTGCAGCTAGCATTTATGAAAACATTGCCTATGGGAAAGAAGAGGTAACAGAAGCAGAAGTAATTGAGGCAGCTCGTGCGGCCAATGTGCATGGGTTTGTTAGTGGATTGCCTGATGGCTACAAAACCCCGGTTGGTGAGAGAGGAGTTCAGCTCTCTGGGGGCCAAAAACAAAGAATTGCAATAGCTAGAGCCGTGCTTAAAGACCCAACAATCCTTCTCTTAGATGAAGCTACAAGCGCACTTGATGCGGAGTCAGAGTGTGTGCTACAAGAAGCACTTGAGAGGCTAATGAGGGGACGCACCACTGTGCTGGTGGCGCACCGCTTGTCTACAATTAGAGGTGTCGACTGCATCAGCGTAGTGCAAGATGGGCGCATTGTGGAACAGGGAAGCCACTCCGAGCTAGTGAGCCGCCCTGAAGGAGCATACTCTAGACTGTTGCAGCTACAACACCATCACATATGAGAAGAGTTGGAAGCAGCATGGCCTTGTTTGGGTGTTAATTACGTGTGTCCCATTAACCTTGCGAGTCCATATTTCTTTTCTTTTTTAGTTGTAGATATGGGGATGTGGTGGGGATATAACATCTTGAGAGGACTGTTGATGACTATTGCTGTGATCTCAATGTAGTAGTCTTATATTATCAAATATTTTTCTGCATAAACATGGCTGTGTGGTCTAAACTTTTTTTAGCTTTCCTTCTCCTTTTACAAGTAAAGTTTTTAATATATAATACTACAAAGAAGTCTATTTGCATGTGTTTGCTACTACGATTCGTTTCACTTTTGAAGATTGGAATTTTTATTGAGGTGTTTAAGGCCGCAACAAGCACTACAAGAAGTTATTTACAAAAAAAAAAAAAGCACTACAAGAAAGTTAAAACACCAGCTAAAAAAGGCTGACTTACCACTTTTCAATAAAATGGCAAACACATTCATTTGTGGGAGTTGGAGTGGATTATTGCAAAGCACGAAATGGGTGACACCTTATTAGATGTAAAGCTTAAGAATATGTGAATTATGTGATATTGTAATGCGGATGATGACCCACCTAATGCTTACCCTATGGACACAATTCTTCCTCTCTTTTTTCATTTTATACTTTTTTACAATCCATTGATTATGCCCGTAAATAGGACCTCTTTTCCGTATGTCTAGTGAATCAGAGAGTTCCAGAAAAATATTCAATCAGTTTTTGCAAGTGAGGACAGCTTCTTCTGTATATAATTATCAGATTGATAACAAATCCGCAATAATTATTTCATTAAAAGGAGTGCTACCATATGTGTACTTGACCTGACAAGAAGAGGACAGAAAAGAAGGGCCTGGTCTGTTGCCACTTTTTACAGTTCAATACTCTGATTCATTTTTTTTTTTGGTGAATCAATACTCTGATTCATTGATAGAGAGAAAAAAGTGAGAAGGGAAAAAAAAAGTTACGGGGGATGAATAGTAAGCCAAGAAACAGAGGAATGGGAAAACAAGATGATGCATCACATCACTCCTCAGTGACAGTCTGATGGTATATTTTTTTTTCCTGCAATTTTATTTGCATGGTTGGTACTGATCATATTAGCTGGATATGAAACAATAATTTAATTTCATCTGTGACTTCTTGTGTTTTGGTCAGAGCCCATATATTCACCCAACTTAGTTACTGATTCCCAATTACATTTTTTAGATTTGCGCATGTATTTTGGTCATCTTCTGTGCACATCCAATTGATGAAAATGAACCTAAATGCCTTGAATAAGATGTTACTGTGAATCAAATTCTAACTTATGCTCTTTTTTTTGGGTCATCCTCCACTACCATCATAGAAATATAATCTTATAATGAGTTTGCGTGTGTAAGAAATGGTTTGGTGAGCTTGATGTTGTAGAAGGAGCACGATGAAAATGGAAAGGGACACAGCATGATGGTGAAAACCAAAGTGATAATGGCAGAGGAAATTTGGAAGCTAGTCAAGGGCCTCAAGGCTCTCTCTCCCTGTTAGATTCTTGGGGGTCCCTCTTATCAGTTTCCTGTTTTTGTGTTCCGTGACTTGTGAGGGTATGCCAATGTTGACTGCTGTAGGGTCCAGTCCATCTGCAGGCCGTACCGTTTTGTTGTTTTTTCTCTTTTAATTTTTTTTTATAAATTCTCTTGGAACTGATATAGCAGTCAATGATCATAAAATTCCGTCACAATGAACGATGCTTCTTGTTGTAGCTGTTCTCGTTGAGTGGGGCCACTTTTGATCCTGACCCATCTTCAAGTATTGGGACCCATGCAAGGTGTCCAACTCATCATTTTTTAGTTTTAAATATTTTGAAACTCCAATGCAAAAATTGTAGGCGGATTTTTGTTTTCTTTCTCTTGAAAATGAAGAAAAATGGGATTGGGGTGTACAACAAAACAATCAGCCCCATCAACATCAAGATTATGAAACGTGGCTTTGGTTTAGGAATTGATGGGGAAGGGGGTGTCGTGGATATCGATGTGATGCTAAAATGAAGTCTAATATTATATATATATATATATATATATATATATATATATATCTGGGTAGTCAGTAGGCCACTGATACAAGAACTTGTCATCGGAGTATGTTATATATGCATGAAGATTAATGAGTTGAACTTTTCTTAATGCAGACCCTTTTTTATTTAAATAAGCTGAAAATTCTTAATGGGTTAATTAGTTATTAGTGTATGTATAAGCTTATTCGGTAATTATTCAAAGGTATTATATTATGTGGGCAAACTTTAATATCACACCCACACCAACACCCACATATATGTATGCATATATATATATATAAGGCGGAGGTGGGGAGACAATTAACTTTATTCTTGAGTAGATTTCAATAATTGCAAATATTAAAGATGGTTCAATTAAAGTGGCCACACATCTTTTTAAATTTCTGTATAGAAGATATATATAATGTGACCTGTCGATGAAGACTCTCAATAATTTTGAATGTGAAGAAATAGTAAGTTTTACGTAAAGATAAGCACTAGAAATAGTTGAGAACATTTAAATTCATCCAAAGAACACACAGAGTTCTTTGGATTTTTATCAATTATTGAATGAGATTTATTCATCAAAAAAATAAAATAAATTATTGAATGAGATTTTTTATTTTTTTTATTTAATCAAGAAATGTTACTTTCCATTGATTCAAGTGGCCTTGATGCTATAATGTGCTGTCTCTATTGGTATTATTAATTTGAAGGATAGAGATATATCTCATTGCTTAGCAGTGAAAACCATAAGGAAAAAAAACTTACATTTTATAATTAATTAAGATATAGAAATATATACTCCAAATTTCGAGTCACAGCCCAAATAGGAGATTCAATAAAATGATAAAAACAAACCTGCAGTGGTCCAGTCATGTGCATGTAATATTGTACGCCATTCACGTGGAGGCACACCCTGTAACTCAGCAAGTCAGCAGAACCAGTCATTAAATAGTGTGTTATAGTTTGTTTATTCTATTCTTACAAAAGGAAAAAATATATATATATATATATATATAAATGTTATTACGTACGACCACGTTGCTCGTATAATATGTGCGATACAAGAAAAAAATTTACACCGTATTAATTTTTTAATTATTTTTTTAAATATATTTTCATTAGTAGTAAAAAATATTTTTTAAAAAATTAATACGACATAAATTGTTTTTAATATATCGTACAGGATATTATAAATGACGTGTATAATAATATTTCTGTACATACGTATATATCTCACATGCTCCTTTATAAGAAAGAGCTGGGCCCTACTAAGTTACCCAGTGCCAGTCTATATGTTGTTTCCAACGGCCAAGCACAACCCAAATACGAGGGCCCATGCTTCACGCACTCAGTGGACAGTCTTACTCTTTACTGGGCTAAATCTTGGTATCCTCTTTATTGGGCTGAGAAAGCCCGTTATGTTAGGAGTGCGAGTCTCACATTGGATGGCAAGGGGACTGGCGGGCCGGGGTGCCCCTCCTTGGGCTCCAACTCTGATCTGTAGAAAGATGGGGTGGGGTCATGATTCTCCCTCACGAGACAAGATAATAGAAATTCCGACTTGTATCTTTATTTTTTTTTAATATTAATATTTTTTTATTTAAAATAAAACATATATATAAAATAAATTTTTTATATTACAATATCTTTAAAAAATATTAAAAGATTAAAAAGATATAATATATATTAAAAAAATATTATATATATATATATATATATATATATATATAAACGGAGATTGGCCTGGCCATTGAACAAATTTTCTTTTTGCTTTGGCCCACCCCACCAACCCAAATAGGTAGAGAATTCCTACCCCATTCAAAGTGGGACCTGACGGAGCGGCTTAGTGCTGTGGTAAATTCCCAACTCTATCTGCATGTTGATTTTTATTAGTCCAAGTATGCATGTTGATTTGAAAATAATTGTACACTTCTCTATTATTATTATTATTATTTTTGAAAAATATCTTATTCTTACCATATAGATTTGAATCCTCTCATAATAATCTGTGCATCACATAACCTTTTTCTAATCCATCAACATGTGGCAGTTTATAAATTAATAGTCCAGATTTAGTTGTGGAAAATCGAGTGGATTACATTCATTAGTATTTTTTGGCCCTAATATAATTTTCCTTTTAAAATTTGCAAAAATAATATTTAAAAAATCATCAAACAGCAAAGACTTCTCCCAAACAAAAAAAAAAAAAATCTCATTTAAGTCATGGGAGAAGCTCAAATTATCTACTGCTATTAAATTTCTTTTCTATCCCTTAAAAAAAAAAAGAAAAAAATAGAGACTATTTTTTAAACATTAAATTTTCTCTAGTAAATTTGAAATTCCAAATAAAACCACAGAAAGGCTCATAAAACTCCAAAAAACCTTTTTAAAAAAAACACTCAAGCTAAAAGCGAAGAAAGCAATTGGAATAATAGAGAAAGAAAAACATTTTGAATGCGAGAGCAATGAAGAAGTGGTTATTATAAAAAATAAGGACCGAAGAGTGCAATGAGGATTGTAAAAAGTCAATAAACGGAAAATAATAGGGGAAGGCCCATTTACGTAATTTGGTTGTCTGTTGTGAAGCATGCCCCATTTATTGAATTTATGGGCCCAGAATGCTCTCTGTGTAAAGTAAGTGGCCCAGATTGCTGGCTAAAGTAGCAACACCCACAGATCCTCCCTCTAGCTAGCCCACTGACCGACCTGTCGCAATTACAAACATAGACCCTCCAGCTTGTATTTAATTTAGCTTACATTTGGTTTGCTATTTCAATATATATATATATATATATATATATATTTTATTTAATTTATCAGATTTAATAACGTTTTTTTCTTTTTTGAAAATTGGCTATAGAGAAATTCGAACTCAGATTATTGGGGTGAATTTTGACTACTGGACTATCCCTAATTCCCTATGGAACTATCAGATTTGGATTTAGTACTTGGATTGTATATAAGAGATTTGTTAATAAATGAATAAATGATAATATTTTAAAGTAATTTTCAATCGACCCGCTATTAGTGCGTAGGTATTATCATTAACCACCAAATCGCATTTACTCTGATTTATCTTACATTGTTAGTTTCATTCTATTATATATATATATTCATTTTACGTAGAAGAAATCACATCACCTTTTGAAAAATTGAAATAGTTATTAATTAAAGGAAAAACCGAAAAACTCGTAGGTTTACTTTCACTTTATAGTCAACAGAAGGTGTTTAGTTGTTAGAGTGAATCTAACGGCTGAAAAGAGTACTGGAAGTATATTTATATTCCATTATTTAGTTAATAAATATAAAAGTTTATAGGAATAGATAAATCCATTACTCCGAAATGATGAAAATTCGATGTATTTTGTACATTATTGTTCATACAATAGTTCATTTCGAGCAACTTAATCATATCTTCCTTCATAATAATTAAAAAAAAAAGGTGTTTTCTGTGCATGTGAATGAAATGAATTTGTGTTTAAATGGAATTTATCGACAATAACTAAAATCTCAAGTTTATCCAAAATGATTTTCTAAATTTTGAATAAGAGATGATCTTAAATTCATAAAAGACTTTAGGAACAAGTCTAATATGGAGGGCAAAGTGTGTGTGTGTGAAATGAGTGATGGTTTTTCAGCAACATATATATCAGCTTCCAAGCATGCGCAGCACACACGCAAAAATGAAGTTTCTAACCCTCTGAAATTTTCATGCCCTACTACTTGATAGATTCAATAATTGATTGGAAAAATTAGTGCCTCCATTCGGGTCAATAAAGCTATTGGAAAAAAAAAAAGAAAAATAAAAGAAAGAAACAAGAAAAGAGATCGAAAACAGTCGGTGAGGCATGCATATAAGCATTAGGTGATGAAGTAATAAGTACTAATCAAGGCATTAACTTGTGGTGAAGAAAGTAGTTGCATATGCTAAGACATCATTAATTCTTTGTCGGAGATTAAAAACTCCCTAACTTTCTACCATATTGGAAACCATTGCGAATTAAAGTTTAAAAGAATTTGTGGGTACTACTCAAAAGCTCTCAACTGTAAATTAATTATGTTTCTTTAATATATAGAATGAAATATAATAGTAAAAAATGGAAGGGTAAATTTGTCGGGGACACTAATGATAGCTCTTCAACAAAGCAAATTGAATGAAGGGTTGTGGGGAGTTAGGCTAGAGAGTACACAAGAGAATATAAAACTTACATAAAGTTCCTTTAGTATTAAGTCTACCAAATTAAGTAAACATTAACACTGGTCATGCATGCGTTTGTGTTTCAATGGGCGTGGAGAGGACTAACCAGCCAAGATTTAAGGCAGTACTTGGCCATGCTTTTAACTTTTTACATCATTGCATGGGGGGGACTTGTAACTTCCAACATAATTTTCAACAAGATTCATAAAGTAGTTGTAGTTGATCGCTAATCATGGACGTACCTTTTGCTGTAAAAACCTATAATGTTTTCCATTGAAAAGTAGATTTAAAAAGCTTCGATGATAGGACCTCAAAACAGTGTCAAATACTCAGGTGTGTGGGGGGTTGTGCATGATTTTAGGACCTCCATGGAACCCCAACAACACCGAGAGCTTGCAGAGAGATCAGATTTTACCAATTAAAACAAGACTTTGGTACATTGGATATACGTGACTATATGAGAATAATATTAATGTTTTGCAGTTCAATATAGTACTACAACTGGTCACATTCAAATTTACCAAAAAAAAAAAAAACTGGTCACATTCAAAGCTCAAGGCAAAATAGAAAGTAAAAAACACAGGGATTTTTCGGTTCCCCTTTTTTCCCGTTTTCTATCTCTGTCCAATTAAGTAAAAATGCTATCCGTACATCCCTGATTTTCGCAGAAAACCCACGTGGACTAACATGCTTGAGGACTATAACGCAATGAATGAGAGTACTATGGTGGTCAATTTTTTGTTCCTAAAATAGAGCTTTTTTTTTTAGAGCTTGAGAGTGAAGAGCCGTGTCAATCATTCATGTAGACTTTGCGTGAAGCTAGCATTACCATTTCTTCTGAATTTTATCTCTCACAAATTTTTGCCATTTTCAAACTCTAATATTAACACACCTCTGCAAATATTAAATACATTTATTTCCATAGATTACTGCCCATTAACTATTAGCTTTCCTAGCTTTGTATCTCATAGTAATTAACAACAAGGACTATTTACCTACTTCATGAAGTGGGACAATCTACAGGAAACAAAGTACTCTCATGAAATACTTGATGGTCTGGCTCATAGAGAGGAAGCCGTCGTCTTATAGGTTGTACGTTTGATTTTTGATAAATCTTATTTGTGTTGTTTTTATTGCAATCAACCTATAAAAGTATAAAAAAAAATAGCTAAGGAATTATTATGAGGGTGAGCCGATATGTAAAATTCTACAACCGTGTATAACGGATGGAGAATTATTATAAGTGTAGGCCTATCTAGGATGCTGAAAAATATTATAAAGATTAAATAGTAAAAGATACTAATTTCAAATAAATTTTTGGGCTAATACCCCACATTAGAATGCCTTTTTTTTTTTTTATTTACCAAAAAAAAAAGAAAAAAGAAAAATTTACCCTAGTTCCACGAACTTCCCAGGCTTAAAGTGCAAGTCTTATCAGTTTTCGTTACATCATATATATTATATCTATATATACATGCGATTTATTATGAGAAAAATATGAAACATTATGGGGCTGCCTAATACATGTCTCATTAACTTTCTGGTACATTTTACATGCCATAAAAGCTGTCCATATACTTAATCGCTAACGTATTCACACAGGTAGAACTAAAAACATCAAATTATAACATATATTTTTTAACAACTGAGCTCCTAAGTGGGTGAGCAAAACCATAGATGGAGCTTCAAAATCATGTATGAGTGCAAGAACAATATTATAGAGGAGGAGGAGGGAAGGGAAGGGGTGTGGAGGGTCCTTATCAGACATAAGAGGGACGTTCAAAATTTGTATTCACACGTGACAATGCTTGAGAAAAGCATGAAAATTTCATATCTATGCTTGTTTTGGAAACATCTTTTATCTATGATAAATGTAGTACTAATGCTTGACGCACGCCACGTGTCGTGTCGTGTGTGCCAGGGAAATGGCATGTGATGCCGAGGCTTTAACAATTCCAAAGGCTTCTATAACAAACAATCACGTCGTCATGTCTCAAAACAAGGATGTAAATTAAAACATTTGTATATAGTATGAGAGAAGGAGATCTATGGGGTGAGATTTTTGCTGGGTGATTATGAATTATATATATATAGAAAGAGATAAAATTAAGTTTATTATTATACGGTTTTTTGTCAAGGCAATGATAAAAAGTATTAGTTGAGATCCTTTTCAAGTAGATCTTTTCCTCCAGCTTTCTTAACTGACCAACCAAGGGCTTGCATGCTATTTGATAAACTTTTGAAGCCCTGAAACATGGGAGCTAGATGGGATTCATATATATATATGTGTGCATGAAATTAAGGATCTGATGACGTGGCATTTGGTGATTAGTTGGAGGTGTAGAGTGGTGGTCTATGTAAGATGGAGAGGATCATCATCCCTATGATCACATGGTGTTGCGCATTGAGACATGTACAAGGAGGCCCACTTTGTTAGCTCAAAAACAAACACATTTCTTCAAGCCCACTTGAGATCATACCCCAAGTCGGGAACAAATACACATACAAGTCTAATACCCTCTCTCTCTCTCTCTCTCTCTCTCTCTCTAAAACATCAAGCCAATGTCCACTGCTTTCTCCAATGCAGTTGTCTTCTTCACATACAACATCGCTGTCTAATACTCTCTCTCTCTCTCTCTCGCTTCTGGCTCATTTCCTATGTGGTCCTTCCTCTTTATATCTCTTATCGCTTTCTCTGCTTATTCATAGCAGCTCTAGCCCTTCATCTCTCTGCTGCGAGCTATTGCTTGCTTCTTCTTCTTCTTCTTTTCTCACTGATTAACACCTACTTTCTAACTTGCTTGCTTTCACTATTTAGGGTTATTTTTTCGTTCTATATAAACCACTACCGCTCCTCTCTCTCCCAACCCAGTACTAGCTAGCTAAGATACACCACAGTTTGAAATATAAATATATACAAAAAGTAGCAGATATATATCCATGTCTAGTGGTCGAAGGTCGAGGCAGTCGTCGGGGTCTTCAAGGATCACAGATGACCAAATCATCGAACTCGTCTCCAAGTTACGCCAGCTTGTTCCTGAGATTCGCGAGAGGCGCTCCGACAGGGTACGTACACTATTTCTCTCTCTCTCTCTTTCCCTCTCCCTCTCAAACGTTGAGCGTAATAAGTGCAATAGAAAGATAGAGAATTACTAGAAAAAGAAAATGCTAGTATACCAACCAAGCATGACGCATGTAGCACATGTAGACTTTTTAGTACATTTTGAATTCTCTTGGGGCTAATTAGTCTATATTTTGACCCGGGCATCAAGGAAACCATATTTCTTTCCACACAATATTTACTTTATATTTATAATAAATAAGGTTTCTCAATGCTTCTCATTGACCTAGCTTCTATACATACATACATATATATATATATATATAGATTAAATGTATTAATTGGTGGTTCAGAATATGCTCTAAAATGTTAAATTTTCTTGTACGTAAAAGAAAGCGACTTGATTAATTTGATGGTAACTGGGATCTGATAACTTAAAATGGATTTATATGTGAAGGTATCGGCATCGAAGGTCCTACAAGAGACCTGCAACTACATCAGAAACTTACACCGAGAGGTGGATGACCTAAGTGAGCGACTGTCCCAGCTCTTGGCTACAATTGACGCTGATAGCGCCGAGGCTGCAATTATTAGAAGCTTAATTACGCAATAGAGACCACACTTTTTATGGTCTTCTATTTATATATATGTAGTTTTTTTTTTTTGGTACTTGTTTCTAGGTTTTTTGATCATCAGATCAAACAAAAGCCTTACAAACGTACGTATGTTTTGCGAGGTGTCCTTCTCTGATAGGCACTGTAATTAACTTGTCTAATAAGGGACTTGCACTAGCAAAGCCTCTATATTAATATATATATATATATATATATATTAATTATATATATATTTCTGGTATATATTATATCCCAAGTTCTTTCATTAATTTATATGCATTTCTCAATGCTGACCTGACTTGAGCTTGATGTATACCGTCATCGATATCACAAGGATCCGATCCTCACCGTTAAGTTGAGTTGAAACTAGTTGAAACCCAAAAGAAACAAAACATTAATTGGTCATTGATAAAGTACGTACGTCATTCTCATGTTTAGAGATTTGATTTCGCACTACTGCTTGTTTCTTATATATAGAAATTGGGTATTATTAATTTAATCCACATTTACAATGTGATAACTACGTAGACTTAATTGATTAATTGACAAAGCATGACGGAAATATGATCTGATAATTGTTTAGCTCCAATATCATTAGCGTGATATTACATATACGTACTATATTATATTATAAATTCTAGTTGCCTTGGCACGACGCTTGCACAGTTGCGCTTGGCCTAACTAGTTAAAGCTAGACTTTCAAGAATTCCATTTAATACTTAATTAATTGAAATTGATCATAACGATGAGTTAAAATAAAATCAAACAATCAAACTATGGCGGCATAAGTTTTCGCTATTCCAATCCGTGAGCATGACTAAACTACTATTTTATTCTTGCTGATGTGATGATTGAACAATATTGCTGGTTTGCCTGCATTGAAATTTAACTTGTATGCTTTAGCTCCTGAGCTCATGAATTATGAAAAAACTACTATATATTAGAGTTCATGATCGTAATGGAGGGCTATATAGGTTATATTAATATATATATATATATACGAAAATCACTTCGTCATTTGAACTCATGAAATGATCGAATTTCGAAATCTTTTTGTTGCATAATAAGATCGAGTACTATAGTTTTAATAAGTTCAAATTTCTTGCAAAGTTTGCATGCATACACAGTAGTAGAATACTTTTGCGATAAAAATATATTAGTTTCGGAAATTATGAGCTGAGAAATTTTGACCAGCAAGCTTCAACTTTCTACCCAAAACCGCAATGTGCGTACGTACATCGAGGACTTAATCAAATAAGGCATGTCTACAGACGACGAAGAAAAAACTGAGTCATCAACATCGTAACATCTTGAGAATATAAATACATATGTGTATATATATGCATATAATTATATACATACATACATACATACACTTATAATTATAAGAGAGTATTGACCGAAACTGCGCATAGAAAATCCTTATGGGGCTTTTGGTTCTCCAATGCCGCAGCTAGCTAGGTTACCGAGTAAAAGCATGAAATTTACGCGTCTTTGAAATTGAAGTACTAAGACTACGCGTCAACTGTACTTACCATTTTTTGCAAAGTTGTCATGTGTGTAGCACATCGCAGTTGAAGACGAGGAATATTAATTAATGTACTATATATATGAGTACTATTTATGAATGTAGTAGATTAAATATGACTTGTGGTATGGCTTTGTTATGCAATAAATTTGTGGCTGACTTAGCGGCGATCCTTCTCCATCAATATTAGTTACGCTATAGGTTATGTGTATTAGTATGGGGTTGATCTATTTATTTAAGCAGTACTTTGAAACTTCAATTAAGGATGTCATAGCAAACAATTAGGAACACATGAAGTTTTGTGTCTTATCGAGGACAATGGGACCCTATGTGTTTTTTCTTGTGTCCACATGAATGGATAGATGTGGGTAAAATTTTTCTGTAGCTAAAAGTATAGCTGATGACGGTAATAGTCAATGACTCAATAGTTATGTGTGCGTGTGTGGCAAAAACTGGTTTTCTTAAGCTAATTACATAAGTCACATCCAAGAGGGTAAATATGAGTTTAAAAAAATAATTGATTCATCCAGAAATAGATATATAAATGGATCCAGAAATTCTGGTATGGCTGGCGGTGATAGTTACAGCTACCAAGCAACGTTGATCATATGTGCTGACCCATAAGTTTTATATATATATATATATATATATAAATTATTATTTAATTGTTATTAAATAATGGAATAAAAATTAGCTCAGCTGGTATGATTATGAATTAAAAGGAGTTTCCCTCCTCTTCCTTATTAGCCATGATGACGATCACAATATTTAATTAAATTAATATACAAATTTAAAGATGGTTAGGTGAATAGGACAAACATCTATATACCAATTAAGGAGACTGGTTTTCTATCAAAAAAATAAAATAAATTAAGGAGACTGGCTTATCCATATGGAACACAAATGTATTTTTTTATTTCTCATGTATATATTGAATGCTATTCTGTTCATCCATATTATAAAAACGAAGGGAACAATATATATATATATTTATGTGTGTGTGTTTTAATGGGTGCATAAAATGATGATTCAAGGTTCTGTTTCCTATGTTTGCAACAAAAAAAAAAAAGGTTCTTTTTAGTTAATCTCATATATTAATTTAAAGTAATTGTTTTTTCTTTCTAAAATTAGACATAAAGAAGACAGTGCAGGGTTTTCTAAAGTAATTTATGAATCTAAATTGTTTACATTTGTAAAAAAAAAAAAAAAGAAAAAAAAAAGAAAAAAAAGAAAAAGGGAAGTGAACGCATTGAAAACTACGTAAAATAATTCGTACTATTATTTAAAAATGTTTTAATTAAACAAATTTTTAGAATCTTACCAAATTAACCCTTGTCTTCTTCCTTACAAGAAAAATGTAGTTTATTCTCCAAGTCAATATTTGTCGAAATTAGGTAACATATAATTTATAAATACAAAATTAGCTCTGAACAGAAATATATTAAAATGTTTTAATTGAACAAGGATTTTTGACTGTTTTTTATTGACTTGCTTGGAATTTAATTAAACAACCCAACCCAAGTTTTACAAAACCAACAAGCTAATTGAAATACAAAATAAGATTAAAATACAATGCATGGTTGAGCAATTAAATTAAGCTCAGTAAACTAGTAAGTCCTGATCAATAATGTTTGTTTTTCTTCTTCTAATGCATATGCATCGGCGTGTTTTGACCCGTGAAAGTGTTTTGGGTGTCTGGTGGAATCCACACTCGAAGAAAACGCCACGGTCTTTACTGATCTTTTGTCTGTCCATATAAGATTCCCCGCCAATCGGATTGCACAAAACCACCGACGATACACTGTTTGTTTAGATAATTCCAACAAAGTCTTACGGAAACACACGTAATTGATTGCACCAATCAGTGCGTTACACGTGTTCCTGGTGGACCTGATAACATCACCCGCTTTGTAAGACACCCCCCAAGTGCACGTGCAACGTCGGAGGTCCACTTGGTTGCCGAACCCAACACCCACCACCGCCCACCGTCTCTCTCTTTCACAGTCTGTCGCTGTGCTTCGCCTAAAGGTTTTCAGCTCCGCTCAAGAACAGGTATGCAAAGGCATAAGTTTCTTAATGGGTTTAAGAGTTACAGAGTGTTAGATTTGTTGGATTTTTCAGTTTTGTACCGGTTGGTGCTGGGTTTTATGGTTCAAGAGAGCTTTATTACTCTCATTTTTTATTGCATCTGCTTTAATTTTCTTTCATATTTGTTGGGTTCTTTTCCCTCATTTGTGATTCAAATGGGTTTTTAAGTGGATTTATTATCTAATGCAAATCGCACATTTTAGACTGGAAAAAAGTGATTGTTAGAACTTCGAAATGGGAGACAAACTTAGCCCAATTCATTACAAAAAAGACGAACCTTTTATAATTTGATCACTTATTATCAATCATTTTGTTCCAACATTTAGTCTGCTTAATCCAAAAATTCCCCTTTCGACAACACTCTTTTTAGCTTATATTCTGAGTACTAAGAATCATGCTGTCCGTGGTTCCCCTTATAAAAAGATTGCTTCAATAAAGGGTCTCCTTTTTCCTTGTAGAGATACTTTGACTATTTTTTTAAAATAAAAAGTCGGTTTCTTTGAAATGATTCGCGCCACACTTTGGTTGAAGTTTATCTTCCCGCTTGCATAATTTGACTTGCTTTTGATGTTTATGGTACAAGTAAACTTAGTTCATAATAAGAATTTTATAAGAAGCTGTAATTTTGGAAGCTTCCGTCTCATGAGTTTTCTACACTTTATTAGAATATAATCCATAAGTAGAATGTAAGTGCATGCATTCACGCGTGACCTGTAAAGGAACGCCATTGATAGCTTTGAATCTAACAATAGTACTTGCTAAGGATCGTGCCACGCTGAACGCTTGAAGGAGTCAGCTGGTCTTTTGAAATCTGACTAAACCTCATTTCTACTAATTTATTAGTTGTGACATGTCTTTGGATTTATAGTACTAAAGTTATTATTTTTTGAACTTTAAGACTAATCTAAGCATTGTTGGAAAATACATGGTTTCACTGGATGTTAGGGCTTTTGAGTACTCAGTTACCTTAGCCTTTGTTGTTAGATAGGGACCACTAAGGGTTAGGGACCTCGGTATTTTCACACATAGCAATGCCATCCCCATCATATGATAATTTTTTCTATCTGCTTCTGACATTTCCCTTATCCCTTTTGTTTCTTCCTCCAATACATGGCTTGCTTCGTTCAAGAAAAAAAGTGAAATGTAATGCCTTCAATTCAATGGAATGTGAAAATTAAATAGTCGTTATCTTCATATATAAGCTGCTTTTTTGCTACTGGATTTCCTGTTATTTTAAATCCCTTTTCACAGGTTCACTCCAAGTTTCCATTATACTCTTTGTTACGTTTTCAAGGCAATGTATCCTGGTGGTTACACTGCAGAAGTTACAAGCTTATCTCCCAAAGCAACAGAAAAGGATGTTCATGATTTTTTCGCTTACTGTGGCACAATTGAGCATGTTGAAATAATCAGGTAGAGTCCATCAGCATGGCTTCGGATTACTGATAATGCTCCCTTCCTCAAGTGAATCTGCCTAATGATGCTTTGGTCCTTCATTATATATGAATATGTTGTTCATAAACTCATCAAATTGTTTGAAAGCTGTTTATTTTGGAAATGGTCAAAAGAAGGAATTCTTTTGTGGGACTTATATTACCGTTTACATGAATCATCCTTATTAATGTTCTTGTCTTAATTAGTTCTTTTTGAATACATTGTAAATCCTATTTATTGTGTCTTTGGATGTCGGAGTAAATTTCATCAACTCTAATTCAGTTTACTTAGCCTTTACATCTTCATAATCTTGAATAGTTTTTAAAACAGCTTGAAGCCATCACTAGTGGAGTCTTGAGTATCTTATATTTAATGTGAATGCTGTATCTTGTTATCACAGTGGTTATCCATTTTATTTGTTGATGGCCCTGCTTTTATATGTAATTGGCATAATGACCCTGCTAATACCTCTGGGAACTCTTTGTAATGGATCTCTAAGGGTATGTTTTGAAGTTTGGAAACTAGCAAGGAAAATGTAAAAACTTGAAATGTTTTACTTTCCATTGTTTGGTCAAGAAAATATTACTGAGAAGTACATATACAAAAGAAGATATTAGTGAGTGGTTATTTTTTCTCTTACCAACCTCTTACTCCATACATATGTACAGAATCATATCACTAATAGAAATTGCATTAATTGAAAGGCACAAGTTCTAAAATGTTAATGTAGTTGAGCTATTGGTTGCTGGAATCAGGTCTGGTGAATATGCTTGTACTGCATATGTGACATTCAAAGATGCTTATGCTCTGGAAACTGCTGTCTTGCTCAGTGTATGTTTTCTACTCCTTTTTATCTTTACTTTTTTCCTTAGTGCTTGCAATCCATTTTGTTATTGATTATTTGCTTCTAAAAGATCTTCTTGAGGTTGTCAAGGATCAACATTTACTCTTAGTTCAACAAAACTGCTATTTATTGTACATACAGAGTGGTGGTTGATTTGCTATCTCTTTCCTTATTTTGACATGTCAGGGAGCTAAAATTGTAGACCAACATGTATGCATAACAGGATGGGGAACAAATGTAGATGAAAACGATACTTGGAACAGTCCACCAAACCGTGAATTTGATACTAGCACAACGGTATGCAACAGAAACTTGAACTTACAGTAGTGAATTGGACACATTTGCACTCAATCTTTATTTGGAACTCTTATAATTTATGAAAACTCCACTGTGAGACATAACACCCCTCATAATGATTATTTATGGTATGGATACTGGTATAATTTATAGATCAATTGCATTTCAAATTTTAATGTTCATTATTCCTTTGATACTAACAGGTGTACCATACAAGTCAGTTTGTTTCTTCCCCTAGTGAAGCAGTGACTGTGGCTCAGGAAGTTGTCAAAACTATGTTGGCCAAGGGTTATGTGTTAGGAAAAGACGCATTAGTCAAGGCCAAAGCTTTCGATGAATCTCATCAAGTCTCAGCTAGTGCAGCAGCCAAGGTAGCCGAGATTAGCAATCGTATCGGGCTCACCGATAGTATTACTTCAAGTGTGGAAGTGGTTAAATCTGTCGATGAGAAGTACCATGTTTCGGATATCACCAGGTCAGCTGCAATTGCAACCGGAGTAGCTGCTGTAACAGCAGTAACAGTCACAGGAAAAGCAGCTGCAGCAGCTGGTAGTGCCGTTGTCAACAGCAGCTACTTTGCCAAAGGAGCTGTTTGGGTTTCGGACATGTTGAGTCGTGCAGCCAAAGCTGCAGGTGATTTAGGTACTCATGACACTAAATAAGACACAAACATTATTCTTTAATCTCTTTATCTTCGTTACAGTGTACAAATAAAAGAAATATTTTCTTATACATATCTGTTTACCTTCATTTCTGTGTACAATAATTGGCCTTTCTTTGTAGACCCGGCCTAGTTTAGAAACGTTGGCTTTGTCTACTTTTAAGAGTTCAAATTTTGGGTCCATTACTGTACATGCAATTTATGGCTCAATTGACGCTTTGGTCTTATAGAGGATATGGCTAATGAGTTCACATTTATTCAAGTCTCTATATACATCGTCCTCGTCCTTGGACTATACTCCAGAGTGGTCCATTCCTTTTTAAAGGTGCTTCAGATACGTGGGAAGACTGTGGCTGGTCTTAGAAGCCACTGTGGCTGGTCTTAGAAGCCAATTGCAGCAAGTAGAAGGGCAAGACGGTTGACCCCTCGTCGGCATCTAGAATGGTACATAAGTTTCTGCCATTTTTAAAAGCATTTAATGTCACAGACTGCATGGTTTTTAGGCTCATTGCTCTGGGCTGCTTTCCTTTTCCCTCACATGTTAACTGCTATCTAATTTTCTAATGCTCTCTCCATCTGCCAACCAATCAATATATATATATATATATAACTAATATTTATATAATATTCTCAGACAGCATTCCATATCCGCAACAACTTGTGGGCTTGTCTTTACCACCCAACGACTCCGTGATGTTCCAATGTTGTCGACACCTTCGTTTTCACATTTGTAAATATTGATATCCAATTCCATCCAACGACTCCTTGATATGCTATTGTTGTCGCGGTCATTGGAATTAATCTACACAAACTATTTTGTTTGTTTGTTTCTGCTTTCAATCCGTGTTTTTCTTAAGAATTAAGATGCGAAAGCGATAACCTTTTAGCTCCATCCACTGGTTTTTTGATTTTGCAGAAACAAGCTGATGAAACTTCCACTTGACTTTGGTGTGGTAGCTTTTTAATGCATGTCCCAAACACGGCGCTATATAAAGCTCCCATCATTGTCTATTTGGTTACGAATTTTTAAATTTACTATAAAGCTAGAATCGGTGGAACCTTGCTTCCCCTTTCCGCATTTGGAATATCTTTTTCTAGAGAACCACATAAATGTTATAATGGAAAACAGATTGCTATTGTTCTTGTCGAGAGTTTGATAATTTAGGAAGTGAATTTAATATGGATACCGAATTATGATAGAGAAAACAGTGTCAACAGACAAATATAGTATGAATTTTATAATTTTATGCTTCTGTGAGAAACTGTGAGACTTTAATCCCCCGTTTCTTTGATTGATCCATAACCATAGACTACAAAATGCTTGCTTTTGGTCACGAGCCAAGTTGGCCGCACCTATTGGATGATGTGTGTGTGCACCCGCCCAAAAATTAAAGTGACTGTTTTGTAAAGCATTGATTGCACATGTTTTGGACAAGAACCCGTTCTTCATTATATTATCTTCATTCGGTTTTTAGGCACACAATTATTGCGCATCTACCTGTGACCAACCCAACCCCAAAGAAAAATGATTTTTCTGATTAGATGGCAAAGTTGTCACGTAGTCTGTTGGGATTTCATGGGGTTAAGGCCCATATGACTTTGAAATGCCCTAACAGGATCTGAAATGAGAAGGTGGATGTTCACTAAAACCTTTTCCTAATGCTACTATATTATTTCACTATCTTATAATTGGATTGGACATTGATGTAGAATTAATTATGAGCCTCCTGAAGAACAGAATCGGGGACGCTCCAAGTCAAAATTCAGTAATAAATAATTGTCACTGAGATGTTTTAGGGGATTTCTCGTGGAGCACTCGAGAATTGCTTTTTTCTTATAATTTTATGGTCATGGCGTCACATAAAGAGAAGGTTTATTTATTTATTTAATTTTTTTTTTTTTGTGAATTCGAATTCTCCAAATTGAATAAAGTAATGGATTAATTATAGTCCTGCCGACCCTTTTAAGGTGGTTGTAAATATTATATGCTTTTTATTTTTTTGAATTTTTTTCTTGAGCAGCTCTCAGAGGATTAAGGGTAACCATACTTATATACCCAGCGTTATGCTTGGCCAAGTCCAAAGAACTGGATTGACCGTGTCACCTATCTTTTTAGTCACTCGCCGACTTTGACCCAGAACTGTTCTTCACCTAATTTGCTCTATTTTATACATTTATTAGTGTGGCTGAGCCTAGTTTTCAAAGACTAAAAAAATAAAATAAAATCTAAGCATTAACATTATTAAAAAAGATGTTGGCTCGGCAATCCTCAACGCCACTAAGATGCTTGAGCCACACTACAATCCTTATTCCTGTGTATAATAAGAAAACCGAACAACTATTTACAAAATTTTATTGGCTCTTATAGAATAAAATAGTAGGTGTGTTTGGGATGGAATATTGGTATCCAATTATAAAACTATCGTACTTGGTAATTATTTTATTGTTTCTTTCTCCTAATTTGGGTGACAGATTCAAGTTATGATTCTATCACCAAATATGGTGTAATGGGGCGTTGTGGAAACTTGCTCCGATTGCAGCATGACTGTTGCTTAGTTAGAATGGTTGAATTTACCGTCGCTGATGGGTTACACTACTTTCATTGAACTATGAATTCCTTCCAAATACAATAACATTATATGCTTGGATCATCATAAATATTCAGATTAGTGATTAATAACACAACATTTTTCAGCTAAAAAATCAATTCTGAGAATTGCATTTTGTAGTGTAGGCAGTATTGCTCAGGATTTGGATTTTTTTTGTTCTTTGTTTTCAATCGGTAATCAGTATTTAGAATGTAAAGCTTAAACTCGATCATGCTACAAGAATTTGGGGAAAACAGGGAATGAAATATTCAAGAAGAAGCTGATAAAATGCACATTTCATTGAAGTATACAAGTCTCTCTCTTTTGGTTTAGGAAACAAAACATTATTCACTGACTCCTACTGCATTTTTTTTTCTCATTAAAAAAAAAAAAAAAACCTCTTCACTGTACAACAAACAACTCACCAAGCAAAAGAAAAAAATGGAAAAGAAGAAGAAACACAAAACCAAAAAGAGGCAAAAACACAAAAAAATTGGAATAGGAATACCTAGTTTATGCCACAAGAAAACTAATAGCAGCATATAGGGCAACGTATTAGACCATTTTCATTACAATCAGGACAACGTTGGAAACCATATTTATCTTCTTCGCCTTCCTCTTGTTCTTCTTCTTCTTCATTAACTTCATAATATATTTTACAGCTTCCTGAACATGTCTCACATGGCACAAACCTTATGTCCCCACAAGCCTCACAAGCTCCTCCACCACCACATCCACCATCATCATCCATCTTTTCACAGCATTCAAGCAACTTCTCGAGCTGCCCGTCTTCGTGCATTCGCCGGATTTCTTCGGCCTCGCCAATGTAATTCTTCCCTAGAAAAACTCTCGGCAATCCACCGCCAAAAAACCCATCTTTAAGTAGCTCCTTCAACTCCTCCTTGAACCCTGAATGCATAGAAACATCACGTTCATCGACTCTGACTCCAAGTGCTTTAAGTATGACCCTCACATGGCAACAATCCTCGTACGTCTTTCGCACCCCTCGCAGGCTTGTAAAATATACAACCAGCTTCTCCTTGGCCTTCCCACAACTTGGTAATTCATTATTTGCCATAACATCATTTGACTTCTTCAAATCCGGTTTCAGAATATCAACTGGCTGATGGTGATGATCAAACTCCTCCAGTGATTTTCTGAACGTGGAAATGACTTCAGGATCAAAATCCGGAACTACAGGTTTGTGATTCAAATCATCGTCGTGTGCCATTTGCAGCCACAGAGGCTTCGGCGAAGTCGTTCCATTTTCTTGAAACCTGGACTTCGGGCGATCAAAAGGACCGGTGGGTATTGGATTTGGATTCGGAACAAAATCAAAGGAGAAGCTCCGAACGTGCAATGGGGATCGAAAAGGACTTGTGTCTTCCAGACCTTCCATTAACTCCCAAGCATTGATTGTTTCAGGCTCACCCGGTGGTGTTCTGGTTGGTGTCTTCGGAACAATCTTTGGGATTTTCTCGTTGATCATATTAGACCAAGTCTTGGCCTCAATTAGTCCAACTGAGAATTCATTCTCATCACTGTGCTTGTCTTTGATATTGTCATCGACGTCGGCTTTCTTGTGATCAACCCCCTTAACAATGATCTTGTCGTCGTCGTTATGATTGGTGGAGTCGAGCTTGAGAGAGCCCAAAGTGGAGGACGTTAGAGCGACGACATGGTAAGTGTCACCTTTACTCTGAGGAGGGTGGTGGATGTGCATTGAGTAGCTTCGTGGCATTGGAGAAATGGTGTCTTGGCAGTGCCGGCATCGCTTTTGCTTGGAGCTTGCGCAACCCATCAGCACAGAAATCAGAAACCAGAAAAAAAGAGTCGGATTGAAGACGAAGGAAAACACACCAAACAAACCCAGAGGATTAAAATTAAAACAAAAAACTAAAGGGGTTGTGAGAGATGGGGGGAATTAAATAATAAAAAGCGTAACTTTTTACGCGAATTGGGAATAGATTTAAAGGAACATTCTGATTTGGATGAGCTGTACAGAGATCCTTGAGGTGGAAATTCGCTGAAGGAGGCACAGCTTCCAGGAAAAATGGGATTTATTAAAAATTAAAACCTGAGTGCCTACAAATTCTCTGTGGGAATTTAGAAAAAAAGGATTAAGAAGCTTCCCTGGTTGTGACCCAGAATGTGAATTGGATCCAAAAACCAAGCTTTTAGCAAAAACAGAGAAGAACAGAGTGATGGAAAACGTGGAAACTTAACCGATATTCATTTACAATAACAAATGAGAAGAGCTCGAAACTGTCAAATACCCAGTTGCTAATTCGGCTTTAATTAATTAGCAACCACATAAAAAAAAAAAAAAAAACCAATCTGAGAATTTAAGCGATCACGTAAAAATGAAGGGCCACAACAATAAATTCTCTCTCTGATAACCTGTAGAAAGCCTTCAAATTTTCTCATCGAAGACGCATAGATTTGTTGCAGGCCAAAACAAAATGCAACCGAGAGGAAACGACAACACAATGAAAATTCCAAAGGGACGCGTGAAAGCCACAGACGCGATAGAATGGAAGAAAACTCCAGAGAAACCCCAAAAGAAAAAAAAAAGGGAATTGAAAAAGGGAGAGGTACGCCAAAATGGAAATCCAAAGTCAAAGAACGAAACCCATTTGGATTCTCAATTTTCAAAGACTTTCCATCATCTCGATCCCACCTTCATCCCCCACAGTCCCTGTATTTCTCTCTGCTTTTCGCTTCTTCAATATGAAGTTGCAAAAATGTAACAAATCGGATTACAATTTCTTCTTATTATGTATATATTTATATAGCCACGTAATATATATAAGCTGTAGCTAATTAAAATAAAAAAACTCATAAATTTTAGTTGAAATTTTTTTTTAAAAAAAAATTGTGAAAAATAGAAATGGGGACTAGTGTGTATAATATTGCTAGGAGGATTCGGCGAATGCGGGAATTATTCCTTGAATGACTCACCACCTATTCAATCTCGCATCTATCAATTCTATACTAAAATAATAAAAATAATAAATTTACTTTTTGAATTAAAATTAATTTACTTATACAACCTTCAAAATTTGACATAATTACTTACCTATGCATTTTTTCTTTCTTTTTCTCTACTTTCCTCCTTCCTTCACTCCTAAGGTGATTGTGATGGAGTTTGAATTTAAAAATCTCATTTGTTTAATGTAAGTAATAGGATCTAAGATAAAGATTGAAAGCGATATGGAAAATACTCTTTTATATATATATATATATATATATATATTTATAATTGGATTTTGTAACTCTTTTGAATATTTAACCATTTTTTTAAAATGTATAAATTTGGAAAAGCTTCAAATATGAGAATACAGCAATAACTTTACAAGATACTTACAATTATATAATACAAGCAAATTATGATTTAAAGATGATGACAACCATAAATATATAGAAAGAGGATTGCTCTCCTAGATTAATAATTCAGATTAATAACTCATATATATTGAGTTATATTAAAGATTTTTTTTTGGTAAATGAGTTATATTAAAGATATAACTGGCCAAGTAGGATTCAATTAAAATATAATAGATCCAATTAAAAACAAAAATAATAAATAATAATTATTATGTATTTATTTATTTTTACTTATATTTAATAATGAGTCATATAATTATAGGTTACCTTGTATAAATTAAGTAGTTCAAAAAGAAAAAATCATAAAAAGAAATAGTTCAAAAAAAGTATTTTTATATATATTGCTGGTGAAGTATTGTAGCTCAGAATGAAGAAACAGTAGCTCTTTTTATATATTGGTTGTCCACTATTTACAAATAACTATTGAAGATGTGGATTTTGTTTTTTCCTTTTTATGGATGGACTTGTTGCTCGAGATAACTTCACTAGTCAAAATCTTAGGCAAGCAATGGGGTCAAATACTAACCAGATTTATAATCAAATTAATCATATTCTATGATTTCTATCTACATTAACTCTTAATTTAGAACGAATTTTATTATTTATATCGGATCCTTTTAGTTTTGAGCACATCTCATATACATTACTAAGTTCATAATTCACCTCTTACAAAATAAATATTTTGTAATTAGTAATCAAGTAATTAATAACACTAAAGGAAAATTATTTAGCAAAGAGACACCAAGTTTACAGATTAAATGTGACAAGTTGAAATGGATGCAGTATGTTGTTTTTGTATTTAATGTGTAGTTGTTATGTTATAAAATTTTAGAGTAAAATTTAATTATCAAAGAAAGAAGGAGTAGAGTATTTTTTGTGCTTAATGCAAGTTTTATTAAAAAAAAAGAAAAGAGTAGAGCACGAAGAGTGGTTAATCTTTTGCAGTATTATTATTTTAGGTCCATGACAAAATTAACCACTTTGGATGTGTCTTTAATTTTATTAGGCCTGCGCTATGCTTTTCACAAAAAAAAAAAAAAATGTTTACGATTTGCACATTAATGCCTGAGGGGTGCACTTAATGAGCAAAAGTTTTTATGACCAAATGTCCTATACAGTACATAGTGTAAAATGTGAAACATGCATACTTAATTTTGGCAATTTAATTTCTGCTGTACCTGTACCTGTACCGTGTTTCTACTTTTTTTTTTTTTTTCTCTTTATTATTGTTTCTGTAAATTTTTAACCGATGAACGATTAATAGTAAAGCTCTTTTATGCGTCAATTTTACTTTCACTTCAAACTCCAGGGGTGTTTCTTTTTGGTGTATTCCTTTTGTCTTAAAATATATATAACAATAATATTACTTCACATTAATTTTTTTTATTGCAATATTACATCACATTAATGGCAGTTAAGGTGAATGATCAATCATTACCAAAATAAAAAATGAAAAAGGCGAATGATTAATTTAATTGTATAACCTATATATATGTTGATTATTGAGTACTCTCTACACCTTTTTATTTTTTATTTTTTATTTTATCTAAAAGAGTACTTTCTACACTTGAGATTCAAAGGAAAGGAGGTTGGGAATGGATGTCGGTGATTGGTACCCACCCCGATTAGTTGAATTGCATCCTTCACCCACTACAATACTACATTATCAATTTTTGTATTTTTGCCTATTTTATGACTATGTTAATTATTTGAAATTTATACATGTTATCCACACGTTATTTCAAATCTGTACAATGATATTATTTATTTTATGATTATGTTATCTAAAATTGGTGTTTTACTAACTATTTTCTAGTTATGTTATCTGAATTTTATATTAAATTGGTTGCTTATTTTATAATTTTATGTGACTTGAAATTTGTATATTGTTACTCTTTTTTTGTAATGTTACTTGAAATATATAAATACCTTGTTACTCATTATATAGTTATGTTCTTGTTAGTTTATTTTATAATTATGTTATGTAAATATATATATATATATATATATATTATTACCCTATTTTTTAGTTAAGTTACCCTATTTTTATTTATTTTTTGCTTTTGAGGACCTTATTTGAAATTTATATTTTGTTATTTATTTTATGATTATATTACATGAAAATTTATATATATATATATATATATATATTAATAGCCACTATTTATGTTTAATATCAATGGATTCTATGGACTAATTTAATTGATATAGTTTTATAGAATTCACTTTCTCGTATTAAAGTTTCATAATAATTAACAAATAATTGATGTTAATTACAAGCATACAACTAAAGTTTAGTAGCTAGGTCTATCTACAACTAAAGTTTTGGGGATCTAGACACGAACCAATTTAATTCGAATATTCTTAATTTACATGGTCACCTAACTTTTCTCTCATTTCTAATTTACAGCAAAGACATGCATGGGGATTGGTTCATCTCTAATAATTACACGTACATGCAGGGGTCGATCCACGTGATGGCACGTGGATACCGTTCTTCTTTTACAGTTTCCCAACACCACATTACTGCTAATCATTTAAAGTCTCACATCCTTCATTATGGTTGCACCCCATCTGGGGGTTCAATTTGATATGTTATATATAATTCTTTTACTTTCCCTTTTTTCTTCTTTTTTTGCTCATTATTACATAGTGTTTTTTCATCAGTATGAAGAAAAATAAAAAAACTAATTAATTAAGATATTAATTAATTATATAGACGATTAGAGTAGCTACTCCTAGGCCTCATCATTTATATGTAGCGAAACCAAACTCCAAAAGCCAAATTAAGCTCGTGTAATATTGTATATATATATATATATATATATGTATATGTATATGTATATGTGTATGAGAAGTCTGCACCTATTTAGTAGCTGCGTCTTTGACTTTATTTTATAGGATACATGAGAATGGCCCGTGCGTACAAAGAACTTAGCAGCACACTGACAATACAAACTTATGAGCCATTTTGTTATGCTGGGGACTGCATGCAACCGACGTGCATGCCATTCCCATTTTTCTGAAAGTCAGAAAAGAAAACAGAAGAAAGTTTCGATACCTCTATATATATATATATATATATAGAGTTTAATTAATAATCAATCATATCATGTTGTTATATATATAAAAAGCTAGCTTAATTATTTAAGTAATCAAACTGATGGTATGTCTGTGTACGTACGTACGTACGTATACTCCTTGTTTTCAGTTGGATTGTGGCTTTCCATTAACTATAGTCTACGTGCTCTTACATATAATAAAATTCTTAGGCGTTTTGGCTAACTTTACAACGTAAACGATTTGGACCTCAATATTCCATCTGAATATTTGTGAGATGGCATGGTATTCGACCAAAGCTACTACATGTGGACACGTCTTTTAAATTGACAACCTCAAAGTATATACGCACAATTATGGTAGCTGAAGGGTCTTCGCATCCATCCCACCAATTCAAATATATACAAGAATAGATTCATTTATCTCTTCCTAATCCTCTAAATGACATGCTACTCCAACAAGAGATTTGCTTGTTGATAGAGAGACTCTTCATTTATATATAAAAACTGACTTGTTTTGGATAAATTAGAGTCTTCTGCAGCTCCTTAATTTTAATTTTTTAAACAAGTATATTAGTGTGTAAATGAATGGGTGCAACGCCCTTTTGTTTGATGAAAGTCATGAGTAGGCTCCGAATCAAACCAAGTCAATCCAACCCAACCCAACTATGAATATCTTTTTTTGAAGATCCATGTCCATCTTATTCTTTCAATGGGCCAATCACAAGTTCAGGTCCAAGTATTGAAACTCAGATTGTCGACCGAATATTAATTGGGCTCGGAACATGTCTCCTATGCTTTTCAGATTACCAAGGCCCATAACCTATATTGCTTGAGTTGTTGACCCAATATTAATTGGGCTTGGAACATGTCAGCTAGGCTTTTCAGATTACCAAGGCCCATAAACCATATTGCTTGCGTGATTATTAATTAATTAGTTTGTAATTTACTCTAGGCATACGAGTGGGACGACGTTTTAATCGGATTGTGAGAGAGAGAAAGAGAGATGGGGAACTGAGCTGAAGCGTTAAACGAGTAAAAAGGATCAAATTAGTTGAGCATAGACAGTCAGATAGAAGCTTTGAAAGCACTAATTTCTCATTTTTTATGTTCTCTCAATATTTATAATTTTTCACTCTCATATCTCATTCTTTTCTCTCTATATATATATATGTATATTTCTTTTTCTTTCTTTGGTGAGGAAGGATGGAAATTGTGATATAGTAGCTGCAGGTACGTAAGAGAGAATAGACAAAACAGTTTACAATTTTTGTGACGTGGTAGGCCTCCAATTAATCCAACACTAGTACTGTACTTGTATAAATTCCTTCTTGCCAGTTGGTAACTTGGAAGCCAACTTGAAGCACATCACAATTCTCTCTATATATATATATATATATATATAGTTAATCTTAGCTCATGCATGTATATAAATTCTAAACTTGTTTCCAACCAGTTAGCAATTTTCGATCTTTTTGGTGTTTGGGAGAGAGTAAATTAATTATGAAAAAAAGAAGAAAGATTTAAATGGGTGGTCATAAGCTAAATGAGGCGACAAGTGTGCAGTAGTAGAGCTGCATGCACATTATAAAATTCCATAGTTGGAGAATAAAACCACATAACATTAAACAAAACTCCCTATTAATAAATATATAAAAGAAGATTGTGGTTGAAGAATCCCCATCAGAGAGATAGAGATAGAGAGAGTTGAAGCAGGGCACATGGGAACAGAAGGCCATGTGGAGAAGATTCAGAGCACTTTCTTTTTCTTTTTTTTTAAATTAATTTTAATTTTTTAATTTTTAAGAGCAACAAGGAATGACAAGGATCCACTCTCTATTTCCAAGGGCTATCCCTCCCCTATAAACTTGTAATATAAAGCATGTGAAAAGGCTTTGTTGTAGGGCAGCCTAAAAGCCAGTACGTCTCTCTGTATAGGTCCCACAAATATATATTATTGTTGTTGTAAGAATAAAAATGGTGGTGGGTCTCTGGGGCTCAGCTACTGTATAGTTAGTTCCCCGGATACACTAGGCACTATAAAAGTGATAGCAGCCAATGATTTCTCTATCAATGTATATTGTATAAATGACACTTACCATTTCCCATTCATTTTCCTTTTTCATGTCCCATCTTCTACTCCTTTACCAGTCTCTGATTACATATGGTATCAAGAAAGATGCCCTCTAATTTCATATTTTTCCCAATTTCAACCCTTTCCTATTTTACAAAAATTGTTAGTTTTTGTTCACTAATATTTGTGTGATTGTCTTTATGTATTTTATTAAATGGTATAGCTAATGCCTTAACAATTTATAAACCAAAATAAATTTATGCAACATTTGACTTCAATTTTTTTATCTCCTTCATGCACTCAACAAATTAAAACATTATCTGTTGTGTATTATATAGATTAAGGCGATCATCATGTCGATCGTTGCGTAGCTTGAAAAATGCTATAAATAAATACAAAGTTTATATATTGTAGTACGTCTTTGAATATGGGCAAGCCCATGAACAATGTGTCAACTTAATGCTTATAAATATATAATTATTGAATTACAATTGATAAACATTTATTGCAAGGCATAGTAGATGAGGCTACGTACGCGTGTCATGTTTAGATTGAGATTCGATCCATGATTTGAATTATGAGGATAATATTTAAGGGAAAAGAAATATACTTGTTTGGGTGACAAGACAAACCATATATATAACAATCTTATAGGTTTTCCCCCACCCACCAACGGTATGCCCGAATTCATAAATGTGATGAAGAACATTCACCAATTTTATATATATATATATATATAGGCATTTATAAAAGCCTTTAAAAGCGTTAATTTTTAGCGCTTATTTTCTTGTTTAAAAACTTGGACCGCACAAAAGCGGCCGTTTTTCAGTTCCAAAACTTGATCTGATAGAAAATAATATTCATTTGTATGAACAGTATTTAATTGTAAAAATCTGAGAAAATTTCAAAAAAATTATTTTTCAATTAGTTATAAGAATAAAAGAAATAAGGAAGAAAAAAAAGCTTGTGTTAAAAAAAGAAACTTAAAAATAAATTTTTAATTAACAAACTTTGTTTGTATTTTAATACTTAAAAAAAACATTTAACAGCTTTTTAATTGAAAATTTATTGCTTCTAGGCCTTTTCTTTTTTCTTTGTTTCTTTTATTAAAAATTTATTCTCCAACGTGTATAATTTTTCTAAAATTTTTTCATATTTTTACACAATTGAGTATTATTCATACATGTTGCTCACACATAACACTGTTGACGAGGTTACTGTTTATAAGCGGGAGTGTTTTGGATGTCCGAAGTTTTGAACAGTAAAATAAACGGAAAGCGGAGCCTTGTTTTAGATGCGTGTCAGTTTTGGAATAGTGAAAAAACGGAGAAACTGTTTTCGGGTATTGTGTCCGAAGTTTTTGAACAGTAAAAATAAGGCGTTAAAAATTAACAAGCGCGCGTTTTTTAAGGTGCTCGATGTTAGGGTTTATAGCCGGGCTCTATATATATATATATATATATATGAAAATGAGATTAATTGCATCAATTAATTTGTTGGATACTTTACCATGTATACTCAAATTTTCTAAAAATTTTATTGAATTTAATTTGGAAACCCAAGGTAAATAAAATTTATACATACATACTAAAGTTTTTGATAAAAAATAAGCAAAATTCTCCAGCAAATGCCAGACCTACATTCATAAATTAATTAGAATAATAATTGGGAAGACATCTTTAGGTTATTTATCTATTATTAATCGCCTTGGATTCTGGATTTTTCATGTTGGCAAGTTTCGTCGTCACACATGCATGGATATATAGATGTATATATGCTTTACAAATATTGGATGGCCATTCAGATCAGCTGTGGTCTGTGTGTAATTGGAAACAATGTGATGTGTTTTGTTCCAGCGAGTCCAACACACAGCTGCATGTTAGCTAGCTATAGCTATTAAACCACGGTATATATTACTAGATTTGCATTAATATTTTTTAGCTTAGAAATGTATGTAATTTTTCTGATTTCGTTTTGAAATCACTGTATTTAACTAGCCAAATTCGAGTAAATTGTATAATTATATTGAATAATGAAAGTTAGCTTTAAAATGATTAATATATAATTAACGAGAGCTGAACTTGAAAACCCTTTAGTTGTAATATAAATATAAGAGGGAAAGGTGTATAGTATAGAGTATAGAGTATAATAATAATATAAAAATGAGAGAAATTAGGAGCTTTCGTGGACCCATCCTATGATAAGGATCTATCTTCTCTCTCTATCTCAAATTCTCAACCTAAAAATCGCTGTCTATGATCAGTAGTAGTAGTCTGTGCGCCCACATCACCCATCCTCTCCCTTCTATCTGAAAAACCCTGTCACCACCATGAGAGTGAGAGCCATATACCATCATCGCCATCATCATCATCATCCTTAGTCACTTAGCCTCCTCTTAAATTCATAAGCACAGACTCACACACAAAGCTTAGGCATTTGAGATGGCTAATTTCCAACCTCACAGTTTCATGTTCCAAGCTCATGAAGATCAAGATCATCATCATCAAGACCTCCACCTCTCTTCCAGTACCTCTCTCAACAGTCTTCCTTCTTGCTCATCACTGCACCACTTCCATGGTCTCTCTCTCTCATGTCTTAATTTTCTCTCATATTTTCTTTACTAGCTAATTGATGACCTATATATAAGTTTACAGTTGCAGGTGGTGGCCATCATGCGCCATTTATGATGAAAAGATCGTTATCGTTCTCGGGTGTTGAAAATGAATGTGAAGAAGTACATGGAGAAGATGATTTGTCGGATGACGGATCGCAGATTGGAGAGAAGAAGAAGAGACTGAATCTGGAACAGGTGAAGACCCTTGAGAAGAGCTTTGAGTTGGGGAATAAGCTTGAGCCTGAGAGAAAAATGCAACTTGCTAAGGCTCTTGGTCTCCAGCCCAGACAGATTGCCATTTGGTTTCAGAATAGGAGAGCCAGGTGGAAGACCAAGCAATTGGAGAAAGATTACCAAGTTTTGAAGAAACAATTTGAAGCTCTTAAGGCTGATAACGATGCTCTTCAGGCTCATAATAAGAAACTTCATGCTGAGGTAATTATTATTTTAACTATTCCCACTTTAATTATATCAATCACACACACACACAGACACACACACATATAATCATCATCTGGTGCTAGCTACTTGATTAATATTCAAAATTAACTGTGCCACTTTTTATTACAATTTAATTAACCAAAAGTAGTTGATGAAAATATGGAAGCAGCCTTTTTTCTCTTTATTTCTTTTTATAGGAAAATTTTCTCTTTTTTTCTTTCATGGTGTTTCTTTTTATTTCCTTCTTCTTTTATAGAAATAGCATTGAATTAATAAACCCAAGCTTATAGCTGAAGTTTAAAATCAATAGGCCAACAATAATTTTGTACATCTAACTTCATATATATACCACATGAGAGATGTCTTTTTTTGATGAGATTTTAGTGCATATATATCTTGATTATGAGCACATCTTAATTTCGTTGTCTCTACTCATGGGGTTTTTGGATCCAAACGTAAATATATAATTCCCACTGGAAGTCATTGATCAGCAATCATCTTCCTTAATTTATTTATTTTTTTAATATTTTTTTCTTGACTGATTATCTACTGTCAGATGTACGCATTCAGGAACAAATGTACTTATTTAATCTCAGTGTGGCTCAAATTATCTAATTACATATAGAACTAGTTGCAATTACACATACATATTATATATAGCTTTGATTACAAGTAATTAGCTTAAACTAGCTTGTTGTACTTATATATATTCCCAGGCTTCTTCTATAATTGATTGGCTCAAAATGTTGCAGTTATCAACTCTAAAAGGTAGAGATGCAAACGAAGGTGGGCATGGGCTTAGTAATATTAAGAAAGAAAATGATCAGGGTTCTTGGAGCAACGGAAGCGATAACAGTTCTGATATAAACATGGAGATATCGAGGAGTACACAAGCAACAAACAGTCCTGCATCATCTCAAATAAATGCAAAAAACTTGTTCTCTTCAACACTCAGGCCGGCTTCAAGTTTAACTCAATTCCTCCAAGGCTCATCAAGGCCTGACCTTCAGGGCTTGAAAGTTGATCATCATCATCATCATCATCAAGTGGCTCAAGAGGAAACCTTCTGCAACATGTTCAATGGCGGCGGCATTGAAGACCAGCAAGGCTTTTGGCCATGGCCTGATCAGCAACATCATTTTCATTGAATTAAACAAAGCCCACGAATTGTTCTCTCCCAGGCAATGCAGCAAACATGCACCTTTATAATTTTGTGGTTCAATGAGTTTAACGTACTCGAAGATCAAACTTAGGATTTTTTTCCTATATTATATCCAATTTTAATTCATGTTCCTTTTTTTTTTTTTTGCGCTGTAGATTGGTGTATAGAAGAAGAATTCAACATATTTCACTTCAATTTCATGATCATGTTGGTCTGAAATCTGTGTGGGAATTGCATCTTAATAATAATTAATACATTTTCTCTCCCGTAGTACTATTTTATGAAGATATGTATATGTTTATATAGTTATAGTTAAGGTACATGTGCTTCTGAGTGGTTTTCCAACTCTGGCATGTAGCATGGGCCATGGTATAGAAAAGGATTCCTTCCTTTTAAGTTTCATCAGCCCTTTTTATTTTATATTATATATATATATATATATATATATATAATTTGTCGTTGCTGTTGGTGTGTGCTTTGGAAAAATGAGTTTGTGACATAAAAAATATGCATGGAAGTGGCTGTGAAGAAAGTTCCTGCATTGATAAGGGGCTGGCTGTGGCTGACTGATCACTGCATGGATATATAAATATATATATGTCATATATGTGTGTGTGTGGTGTTATAAGGACTAGAGGGTGTGAAGGTAGCAAAATCTAATTGATAAATGAAGGAATATATACAAGTGAGTGAATAGGAATAGGATGGGGTTCTCATGAGCACACATTCCAAGGAGAAAAAAAAGCCAAAGAAATGGAAGGAGAAGAAAACAAAAGGAGTGGGGAGTTGTAGGAAAATGGTCATAGTTTTGAGTTCTGAACGTCACGTCTCTCTAAAAAATGTTTAGTCTGACAAGTATCCTACTGCGTCCTACTCCTTCTGTTTAAGTTCCATGTGATTTACTGCCATCCATTACCTTATCATTTCTTGCATCACCTGCACACCAACTCACGCACCCATCTCTCTCTCTCTCTCATGCACGTTGATCATGCTAATTTCCAGTTTCGACAACACTACTACTACGTACTAGTACTACTCATGTCTTGCTGACAAATTCCAGCATTGCAGATTACAGGATACTGGACCTTATTGAAAACTATTTAACTACATTATTATCTAATAATTAAGTTTTTCCTCCCAGAAAACTAACTCTAGTTGAAAAGATTAATTCGAGGGCCAACTACTAATTAACCAGTTTTTATGTGTCATAATAAAATCACAATATTAATCATTAAGTTTCTGTAAAGTAACTAATAACTATGATATATATAAAAATATATATATCTTATGCAGGAATTAAAGTGTGTTAAGAAATGAAGTATATATAGCTATAGTAAAAGCATAAATGAACGCTAACATTGTTTTAAGATGGTGAAACTTCTTAGTGTTGAGAATGAGTTCGAAAAAAAATAAAAATTGTTTCTGAGATCTAATTAAACAGATAAGTTTCCACCCATGTTTGTGAGTAGGGGTGGGAAGGTATCTTGGGCAATCATGAACACTAAATCTCTATTATATTTATTAATTAATAAGGATTAATGTGCGCGCAGCACATGATAACGAGATTGGTCAACTGCTAAATCTTTATTAGAAAAAATAAAATAAAAATTATGATGTAAGTCAAATGTTATAGCATTTAGAAATGGTTTAATTTCTTCCTCTTCACATTGAAAACTAAGTATATACACGCTTCCCTATAGAATATGTTTGTATTTTACAGCATCAATGAACAAAATATAAGGAAAGTCTCCTGGTCTTTAATTAACAACTACCTATGGATATGAGTCCTACTTACCATTGCAATATAAATGGACCTCAATGGGACCAATGTGCTACTCTTTCTTTACCACCTCTATATATGACATTGGAAGATATATATGATTCTTTAATTTTGAGGTAAGAAAAAATATACAGAAGTAATATATATAAAATATATTTTTTAAGGAATATTTATGGAATGTTAATTGTGGGTTTTTTTTTTTCTTAATTGTAAGGTTAGTGTCGGTGATCAGGACCTAATTAATGATCCTAAATTTAGCAACAACGCTATCCTGGTGTGTAGTGCAGAATGATACAGCTCAATTGGGCACTATCCAGAAATACACAAACAAATCCAAGATGTGGGTTTGGTTAAAAATTAATGTGGAGCCAAGATTTTTTAATTTTTCTAGCAAAAATAATAAAAATAATAATTTAATCCCTGTGGATTTCCATATTCTAGCCCATACTTTGGAGAGAGCCTTCCAAGTTGTTTGGGATATGCTGGTTACAGACATGTAGTAGGGCCAACTGGACCCAGGCAAGGGAGCTTTGGGTTTCTCTTAGTATTTGGCCCGTATTTGGGCTTACTCAATATGGGCTTTATTAACAAAATCCACGGTGGAGAAGATAAAAAAAGTTTAAACAGCCCGACAAAAAAGCTAGAAAGGTCCTGACCGTAGACCAAGAAAGGCAAAAAAGCAATAAAAATAAGAAAAAAAAAAAAACACTTTTGGAACATGTGTTTTTTTTTTTTTTTTTTTTTAATTTTTCTTGGCACAGTTGACTGTACATACAATGGACAAGTAAGCAACCAGATATGGAATCCAAGCAGCTCCTTTGCCTCACTGCCTGTTGTTTTACACTTTCCCTTCCTCTCAAAAACATCCTCCACCCCCTTGTTCCTCGCTTCCTTTTCATGCTAAACGCACGTTTGTCGCTCTCTCTCTGAACTACATTGCCTAATGGCCTGGTTGGTTTCTCGTAGCTTAACCTTGACGTGCTTGTTCGTTGTGTCTCTGTGAGTGAATATGTGTTTGGTTAATCTAAACATGAACTGACGTTTCGTGAGTGCGTTGTACGAATTTTTTTTTTTTCTCTCTGAAATGATCAGTGGTCTCTGGTATTCGTTCAGTGTGGTTTTTCCATTGCTTGGGAATGGACATTCCTCTCTGTAATGGCTTCATGTTTCTTTAGGGGGTTGTTTCTTTTGTCTTGCATGTCTCCTTTGTCATCTGTTTTTGTGCATTTGAACGGTTTAAACCTTTTAAAGACCTCATTTTTAACATGGGTTTGAGTGGTTTGGGACTTCAAAATTAAGGGTTGAGGTTCTTGAAAGCATGCTATAAGTCTTATAGATTTTGATTTTTGGGGGTTTCGGTTCCATTGGACAGGTTTGTTTCGTAATGCCATCCAATGCACTTAGATATTGGTCGACATTCGCGTGAATGCGGATTGCAGTATTGGTTTTGGGAGGAATGAGTCAATTTTCAGATTAGGAGATTTGGTTCAGGATTTGAGAAGAGATGGGATTAGGTCCTGATGCTATTCAGGTTGGGGCGTGGAATGTGGGAAAATCAAAACCAAGGAAGAAGAAAGATGAAGAAAATGAGGGAACTGGATGTTGGATTAAATTTAGGTTCATGGGGAGCTGCATGTCTTCAAAGTCTAAAAAGGATGGCTCTATAAGCGGCAATAGCACACTATATGGTAAAATTTATTTATTTATCAAAATTACGTTTAATTTTGCCATGTTTCTTGATACAATTAAGTGGTTTCTGTTTATATTAACTATAGCATAAGCACACCATATGGTAATAAAAATTACTTATCAATGGAAAATCCCATTTTCCTTTTATATTAAAACCCGCAAGTTTATTGCTCATTATTCTCTGGTTCGACTTGCATATCATGATATGCTCATTTTTTTATTTTTTGTGATATGATTGATTAATTCGTCATGTCAGGTTTTGATTGAGTTGTCATGCATGTTTCATGCTTCATTGATAGTGAAGTTTACGATGCGGCATATGTTATGCCTACATGCCAGATCAATTACAGTGTTAAAATGGTTGCTGGAAATGTGTTAATATTGTGTTTGTACTTTAACTTAATTCATTGGTCGTAGCCGCATAGAAATGGATAATATTTTGGTTGTATCCTCTTTTGCATGGTTGCTGAATTTGAATGTTATCCTGTGTTTGTTGATAAGTATGAAATTGTTTATAGGACAAAGGTAATTCGCTAAAAGTATGATGAAGTGGTTTACACATGATGAAGTGGTTTACACTGTAGTAACTCACAAGTAAATTTTAGGCAAGCTTGAGCATAATTTTTTCCTATACTCTGTTAGCTTTGACTTGGACACAGGGAGTTTCTGCCTGCTCCCCAGAATACGAGTACATGGTGAACATGTACTTGTGCGGCAACGTGGCACTTGGGATTTAAAATTTATGGAAGAATTGTTGAGAGTTGTCATGGTAGTCAAGTCTGAAATGTGTTTACCGGACACGCGGCTCTTGTTGATGAGCTATCAGGCTTTTAGAAGGGAAAGGGCCTATGTTGTAGACGTGGCAGAATGAGAGTAATTTTTTTACCAACTATAGATCGTGAATGACTTGGAAGATGAAAGATCTGGGTGGTGCTTCCCTTAAAAAAAAAAAAAATTCATTTTGGAGTTTCTGAAATAGAAAATTCCCCTCTGGATCTGGAAACAAAAACAGTATAATTGATTCTGTTTCCTTGAATATGGATTCATTTCGCATAACTCAATGCGAACGAAAGTTTATAGAATGTCTCTTTTCCATGTTGCAAAAGACAATTAAAGATCGAAGTTTGCATCAAGCAAGTGTAATGTGTTTGACATACATGAAATTAAGCGAAAGAAAGTCCATAAAATGAAATGCATCTTTTTTCACCTTGCGATGGACGATTAAAGATAGAAGTTTGTGTCAAGCAAGTGTAATGTGTTTGACATACCTGAATTTAAAAGTTCCCTAATCAGATGCATATTTCCTGTGGGTTTCTGCATTATGGACCCATAGTGCAATTTATTCATAGAACTCAACCTGCTAAATGAAAACCTTGTTATGGATTTTTATGCATTGAATATATTATATAGCAATTGTAAATTAGATCTTGATTGAATTTTGTTTATTTTATATGTTGCGTCAAATTGCTTTTTGTAATAATACAAAAGATTAATGCTTTCAGCATTTGACTATTTTGCTATTGAATTCTAATTTGTTTGTAGGCTGCTGGATATCCTTTTGGGGTATAGTTGAGCCTTTAAAACATTGATTATTTTGTTCACTGGATCTTTAAAACATTTTCTTTTTTCAACATCTTGTTTCCTCTTTTTGGAAGCCAAACTGCAATGAGCTTTGGAGTGTTTCTTCTACTTAGTTTTCTTTATTTGTTGTTGGTTGTTTCGTAGAAAAAATGATCCAATAATATGTGTGCTATTTTTGGTATGTAGTTATACGCCATTAGAATATAAGTAATGAATATTCATATGTTCATAAAGATGTCTCATCTTTTTCATGTTTGAATCAGCGGAAAGTAAATCTACAAATGACACCAGCAAAGACCAACCAGTTGCTCCAATTGTTTCATCTTCAACCACTAGCATTCCTGAAAGTGCTCCATCCACTCCCAACATAGCTGAGGAACTGAAAGTTGCTACTCAGCTTCGAAAGTTTGCCTTTTATGAGCTAAAGTCTGCAACAAGGAATTTTAGAGTTGAGAATCTTCTGGGAGAAGGTGGATTTGGTTGCGTATTCAAAGGATGGATCAATGAAAATGGAACTGCTCCAGTTAAAGCTGGCACTGGGCTTGCAGTTGCTGTAAAGACTCTGAACCATGATGGACTTCAGGGTCATAGAGAATGGCTGGTATGACTATTTTTATTTTTTTCATAAATTTATTTTTATCCTTTATGTCACTTCTGTAATTGAAGAATATGTCTTTACCATATGGCAGGCTGAAGTGAATTATCTTGGTGACCTTCTCCATCCCAATTTGGTTAAGTTAATTGGATATTGCATCGAGAATGATCAAAGATTACTCGTGTATGAATTTATGCCTCGAGGCAGCTTGGAGAATCACCTGTTTAGAAGTATGTATTTGAAACTATTATTCCTAAATATCAGCTAGTCTTGCGTTTGATCATCCTCGCTAATTCTTATGACATTGTATTTAGATGTGGAGGTATTACTTTACAGTATATATACACTCTAGACTTTGTAGCGCTAATTACCTGTAATTTAGAAATACCAGACAGATTGTAGATTTATAGATGGATTCCATTGTATATGTCTTGCTTTGAATGGAGTAATGTGGTACTGTAATGCTTGAAATTGAAATTTGATATACTGTGATTTTGATTGCAATATTTGCTGCTGCTGTCAACTTTGGAGGATAATGGTGTTATCCCACATTCCAGCTTGCTTTTGTTCTAAGCCTGCTTTTGCTTTGTTATGATATTGCTTCAAGAAGTCAAACTACCATTTGAAATGAAACTCATTACATCTTAAATGCTGTTCGTTATGTAAATGTGATGAAGTGATTTTTACATTCGTGTGCAGGGTATGTCTACCATTTGATAAAATTTATGCAATCATTAATGCGTGATATAGTACTTAGTGGTTGATATCTACTTTTAGTTGGGAGTATATGAGTCTTTATACGTATACATGTATGATCAAGTCTGGGATAATTATAAAATTGCAAGAAACTTGTTACAGCAATTTGTCTTGAACAGAAAAAGAGCATATTTTGAGAGATTATACATTTGATGGTAACGTGTCTAAAACAGGGCCATGAAAAAGATGGCATTTTTCATGAATAGGTTGCTGTTTGTCTGATTTTGTGATTCCACTTATATGGTGGAATAGAATTCTTTTATACACGAGTAATGCTTTTGTAATATCTGGCAGGATCCCTCCCCCTTCCTTGGTCAATCAGAATGAAAGTAGCACTTGGTGCTGCAAAAGGCCTTGCCTTTCTTCATGAGGAAGCTGAAAGGCCAGTTATATATCGAGATTTTAAGACATCAAATATCTTGTTGGATGCGGTGCGTTACTTAGTTCAGAGATGATACTTTTAGTTTTTTTTAAAATATCTTGTTGGATGTGGTGCGTTACTCAGTTCAGCAATTATACTTTTATTTTTTTTCCCTGTACCTACATTCTAATGAATAATTTGTTATTCCAGGACTACAACGCAAAGCTTTCCGATTTTGGACTCGCTAAAGATGGTCCAGAGGGAGATAAAACTCATGTATCTACCCGGGTGATGGGAACTTATGGTTATGCAGCTCCTGAGTATGTCATGACAGGTGAGTATGATGGACCGCTATGTTTTATGTATCTTTAAGGGAAAAGGTTTAACCATTTCTTTTGCCTCCTTTCTCTTATATTGATTTTTCATTTTTGTATTGGGTTAGGATATTATATCGCTCTTCTAGTGGCATTAATTCTACATGAAACTAGTATTTGGAAACTGTCTGCTAGCCTAGATGAGCATCTTTAGTGTCAACTCAGCTTCAAGTTATAGTCAGATATATAATTATAGTTTTTATATTTAAAGATTCATTGAGAATTCATACAGTTGTAATGTTATTTATATGTTTTTCACCAGGACATCTTACTTCAAAGAGTGATGTGTATAGCTTTGGGGTGGTACTACTAGAAATGTTGACAGGCCGAAGGTCTATGGATAAAAACCGACCAACTGGAGAGCATAACTTGGTGGAGTGGGCACGCCCGCAACTTAATGAGAGGCGGAGGTTCTATCGACTGTTAGATCCCCGACTTGAAGGTCGATTCTCCATTAAAGGTGCTCAGAAAGCACTTCAATTGGTTGCCCACTGCCTTAATCGTGACCCGAAAGCTAGACCTTTGATGAGTGAAGTAGTGGAAGTACTAAAGCCTCTGCCCAACCTAAGAGACATGGCCTGTTCCTCATCTTACTTTCAAGCTTTGCAAGCAGAACGAGCTGCATCCAAACCGAATGCCAGAAATGGTGGAAGGGTGCCATCAGGGCTTTCAAGGATTGGAAATCCATCGTCGTCAAGAAGCCTCTCCATATCAAATCATGGTCCTCAGGCATCACCATGTCTCCTTAACCATCCTTACCGGTCACCCAAACCTACTGGACAATCATAGCACCGTGTGGTACAGTTTGATCTCCTTGAACCCCATTTTGTTTATGTTGGTATATATGCAAAGAAAATCTTAGGGAATCAAAGATCTCCGAGGTGGCTTTGTTAAGTTATCTTGCTGCTCTTGAGGGTTAGGAATTTGTATTGAATATTGAGATCAAAACCTTTCAAGCTTTTTGGTAAAATATAAATTATATCCAATAGAATTACAGTTAACAGATCAAAGAACCTTCTTGGCGCTTGTTTTTTGTTAAGGTGTTACATTTTGAAGCTGAGGAGATTAACCATTAAGCAAACCAAGTGTTACCTGGCTTTTATCCCCTCTGTGGTTTCCAATCATTCAAAACGGATGCGTGATAATGCATGCAGGACATAAATCATACAAAAGTACGAACATTTCCAAATCATGGTTAGTAGCAGAAACCCCTAATGATTGGTGAGGCTTTAGAGATGATTTTCTAACAAGTAAATAAATAAAGAAGAGTTTGTTTGAAAGAGAAAGCAGATATAAGAAAAGAGTTCATTGATGAGAAAACACGGAGGCTTTGTTGCGTGATTTGCAATTCACCATGCATGGGAAGGGATTCACTCAAAACAAAACCAGAGAATTCTTATGGAAATTAGATAATACAATGAAAGAGGACCTTCAATAAATTAAGTTTCTTATGTTCAGATCGATCCTAATCACAATGATAAATTTATAATATCATTCAACTGAATTTTTACACATCGCACTCTGGTCACCTAGATAGGCCTGTGGATTCATGAGCTGCCCAACTGAGATTTCATGGAAACACAAGCCAAATAATGATGCCCTGAAAGCAGCACTAAATTCTTTAGAAACACTTTCCATTGTTGGTCTACGCTTTGGGTCAGCATGTAAACATGCAAACGCAATTGCAGCAACAAGCACAACATCCTTCACAATTGACCGGCTTCTTGGGCGTGGTAGGCGTTGGTCTAATATTTCTACAAGCAGTAGACTTTGCGTAGAAGATGACGATAATGTCGACAAAATTTCTTTTGGATGCCTTCCCATTAATATTTCAAGTGCCACCACTCCAAAGCTATACACATCGCATTTTTCAGTGAAAGTCGGAGTATATGCAAGCTCTACAACAAAGAATAAAAATCCTGTTTCAGCCAAATTTATTTGGATACTCTAGACAAATTTATTCAATCACATATAGATAAATTGTAACACATAAGCATTGATAGAACTGTAAAACTTACTTACCTGGAGCGATATAACCACAAGTGCCCGCTAGTATGGTTTGATTTGATGAATCAGGATCAAGGAATCTAGCCGTGCCAAAATCAGATACAACAGCCTCCATTTCTGAGCTGAGTAAAATGTTTTTGCTGGTTACATCACGATGAACAATTGGTGGAGAGCAATCGTGATGCATGTAACACAATGCATGCGCTATGCCTTTGACAATATTCACCCTTTTGGTCCAATCCAATTCCACGGCATCCACATCATTGTTCAACGTACGAAACAAGCTTCCTCTTTCCATGTATTGGTATATCAAAAACATGCATCTTTTATGCAAGCAGAAGCCATAGAGTCTCACAATGTTTCGGTGACGAATTTCAGTCAACGTTTCGACCTCATTTGTGAAACTCTTTCTCAAAATTGGTTCTTCAGCTTCTGAACCGTGAAGTTTTTTCAAGGCAACTACCTTGCCATTAGGCAGTTGTGCTCTGTAGACACATCCATAACCACCAGTCCCAATGCAATATCTGATGTCAAAGTCCTCTGTTGCTTGTATGATGTCTTCGTATGCTACTTTCCCATCAAAATTCCATATCGAAAATACATCTCCTTTCTTCATTGTTGTCTCAGCACTAGTTGATTGGACCCTTCTATTTTTAAGCCGACATGTGTAGAAAAATAATATTGCCACAAGCACAAAGATCGCAAGGACAACTGAGACTGGAAAAATGATTCTGATCATGCTGTGTGACACTTTGATTTTTTGGACGGGTCTCGAATGAAAGCAGGGAGGGAATCCTGTGAAGTTGCTACATAACTCTTGGTTGCCTTCGAATGAATTGTACCCGAATCTTTCTACAAGAGAAGAGGGAATGATACCATTGAGGTTGTTGTAGGAAAGGTTCAAGATGTCTAAGTTTGTTAGATAGCTAAGTTGAGAAGGTATTTCTCCAACAATGGAGTTGTGACTGAGGTCCAATTTAGCAAGTGTAAAAAGGTTTTGCAACTCCAAGGGGATGCTTCCACTCAAATGGTTGCCAGACAAGTCAATGTCTTCGATACTCTCAAGACCACCCAAAGACGGCCCTATTGGACCAACGAGGTTGTTAGAACCAAGTCTCAAACTTTCAAGTTCCTTCAGATTCCCTATCCCTGATGGCAAGGAACCACTTATCTGATTAAAACCAAGGTTCAAATATCGTAGGGCGGTTAAATCTATTAGAGCTGATGGTAATGGACCAGTTAAGTGGTTATCCTCGAGCATCAATGAATACAGATTTTTAAGGTTGCCAATTTCTGGAGGGACAGATCCATTGATCTGGTTTGACTGGAGTTCTAGTTCGACCAAATTGGACAAATGACCCAATGTTGGGGGGATTGGTCCAGTGAGCATGTTACCATTTAAGTACAGATATTGCAGGTTCACTAGCTGTCCTATTGCCAGAGGGATGGATCCATTTAGTTGGTTTGAATCAAGGTACAAGGAGGACAAATTAGACAAATGCCCTAAAGTTGGAGGTAGTTTTCCAGTGAGCATGTTACCACTAAGGCCTAGATGAACAAGGTTGGTTAGATTGCATATTTCTGAAGGGATTGAACCACTTATTTTGTTGCTGACAACTGAAAGACTAGTTAATTTGGTTAATTGACCCAGAGTTGAGGGGAGTGGTCCATTGAGGATGTTCAAATCTAGAAAAATTTCAGTAAGGTTACTTAATTCTCCTATTTCCTCAGGGATTGGACCGCTTATTTTGTTTGAAGAAAGTCTTAGAGAAGTTAATTTGGATAGCTGACCCAGAGTTGAGGGGAGTGGTCCATTGAGCATGTTCAAATCTAAAAAAATATCAGTAAGGTTACTCAATTCTCCAATTTCCTCAGGGATCGGACCACTTATTTGGTTTGTGAAAAGAATCAAATGAGTTAATTTGGATAGCTGACCCAGAGTTGAGGGGAGTGATCCATTGAGATAGTTATGAGACAGGGACAAGGTTTCCAAGTTCTTCAAGTTCCCTATGTTTACTGGGATGGAACCAGTAATTCCATTTCCAGAAGCGTCAAACTCCACTAACTGGGTGAGCCTAGTGAGTGAAGCAGGTAAGTGGCCATCGATATTATTGACACTAAGATATAGATGTGTGAGTTTGATCAGCTGACCAAGGGATGAAGGGATTGGACCAAACAAGTTGTTACTGCTCAAGTTTAATGAGACCAGATTGCTCATATTTCCTAATTGTGGAGGAATGGAACCGTTGATTTCATTATTAGACATGTCAAGCATTTCCAGTTGGGAGAGATTTCCAAGTAAAATAGGCAACTGACCTGTAAGTTTATTATTAGAGAGGTCGAGGTGGGTGAGCTTCGAAAGAGTACCTATTTCTGGTGGTATGCTCCCAACGAGTCCAGCTTCAGCAAGATTCAAATAGATTAAATTTGGAAATGAAGAGCCGTTGAGAAATCTCCCGAGCTTCATTTCCATTTGGTAATTGTGACGTAGAGAAATGTGTGTAATGCTTCCGAAGTGATTGCAAGTAACACCAGGCAAGCTACAAGGACTTATAGTACTACTAGTGTTGGTAGTGTTGAGACCAGTCCACCACCCAGATTTGAGCAGAGCATCTGCTTCTAGTTTCAGTGCTGATTCAGATGGGACAGCACCCAAGGCAATAGTGTTTTCCATGTTAGCCACATCGCTGATCGCGAAAAGAAGAGCAGCCCAAGTTAGTAGTACTGCAGCACTATTACTGAAAATGGAAATGGAGGAAGCCATGCTAGAAATGAAAATGGAGAATGCCATGCTAGAATTCATATAACGCTGATGGCTTCAAGGCATCAATGAAGCTTAGTTTTATACTGTGCTGGCTCTAATTACACGACTGCAAATTAAAATTAATGAATTGATAGCGAACTTTTTTGTTTCCTATTCCATTCTTATTTTGACTTTAGTTAGAAAAAAAAAATATTAATAATAAATAACTAAAATAGTCGTTCTTCGAAGCTTGCTACCTGGATCTTACTAACATACTCTATATATATATAAAATTCGTTCTTAAGCACTTTACAAGGTTGAAGCATCTGAAACTTCTTTCGTATGTGCTTTATACTGATGGGGTTCTCTCAAAGACAATGAGAGGAGGAAGGAAGAGTATTACTGTGTTCATACACTGTTTGTGAAAAAATATATTGCAATTAAGGACCTACTTTAATATCAATTTTCAAACAAAATTCTCAATTTTCTTCAATTGTTTTCTTTTTTGGACAAAATTTTCTTCAATTGTTTGAAAGTAGTTTAATTATAAATAGAGGAGGGATAATGAGATCATCACGCATCTTAACCACTAATTTAATTACAGATAGTGGCTTTATTGACCCACTCACTTTTAACCTTATTGAATTTTTCTTTTAATGAAGTTGCTTTAGAAATCTACGTGAATCTCATGCATTTTAATTTAATATCTTTAAATTTTCTAGAATAAGATTTGCTAATTAAAAATTACCCACAAAAAGGAGCTGTGTCGCCGAAGTCAAATAAGTTTAGGCCCTTTTCTATGCTCCTAGCCATGACAGCTCCACAGCTGAAGAAAAACGGAGCCCATGCCATGATTACGATAATGACATGCTTGAGTTTATAAGTAATAGCTGAGATTTCAAGGCCATCACCAAATCTTTTAACAATTGGTTTGTATTTTGTTTTAATGTATCACTTCCCATTTATATTAAAAGTCGTGATCAAAAGAACTTTCCTCTGTCTTGATCTTTCACAATTGACTGGCGTTGTTGAGTGTTAGTGTGCTTTCAAGGAGATAAGGAGGGAATATTCTAACCAATTTACACGGAGCTGCTACACTGGTGCTCCATCTCAGCCTTGGATTTCCTACCGAGAGTAATTTTATCCACCAAAAAAAGACATTTACACACACACACACACACACACACACACACATATATATATATATATATTCAGAATTTTCATTTGATCAGCTCTGTTTATCTTAAAATGTACTCATAAAAATTTTAACAATTAATTGATACAAAAGGAACTTTCATGTATTTCATGCAAGATTAATATAAAATTAATTAATTTTCAAGAATCAAATTAATAAGGTTTAAAACTACTCGTTAATCAAAGACATGACACAACAAAATTAAAAATATTTTTGATTAATTGGATTAGAATAAGTCTGATAAATTTTCTTTTTTTGAGCTTTAAATTCAATAATGGGTTCAAATAGGTTTTTTTCTTCTTTTTTTTTTTTCCTGAATTTCTACATCTAGAAAAATCAAATTCAAAAGACCAAAAAAAAAAAAAAATATTAAAATGAGCAGTTTAGGTCAGATTTTGGACGGTTTAATTGCCAAGGATCTTTTTGATTATGATTTTGTTTAAATAATTTGAAGTAAAGAAATTGGTCCGTCGTAATACATAGGTTTATACAAAAGAAGTTACACGTCATACCAACTTTTATTTGGTGTAGGGTCCGGAAAGAGAGAGAGATTAATAAATTTAATTTGATCAGCTCAGTTTCATTTCAAAAGAATAAATAATATAAGGTCTATATTAGAGGTTCAAATTGATTTTATGTCTTCAACAGTTTAATGTAATTATTTTATACTAAAAACGTTAACAACTAATTGAAAAAGAAAAAAAGAAAAGAAAAGCAAAAAAGGGAATCCTTTCACGTATTTCAGGCAAAAAATAATGTAAAATTAATTAATTTTCGAGAATCAATTAAGGTTTTAAAATACTCCTTTAATTAAGAAATTAGGAATGAAAATTTCAAATATTTTTTGTTAGTCATGTACATATATATTTTAAATTTTAAATTTTAAATTTTAAATAACTGGCTTCATTTGTTGGGAGATACGTACATAGAGAAGGTATATGTCAAATCTTTTTCTACTTCAATCGTAGAAATTGACAGCAAAAAAAAAAAAAAAGAAGAGAAATATTGAGTGAATAAATATTAATAAATTAAAAAATTGATTTCCAAAAATACCTGAATGCCTGTGTTGCGCGTGGCGTATAGCTTGGGTCGTAAGTTACGCAGTCATGACGAAGTCCATGCATGTACGGATGTAGGGGGCCCAATCAGTCTTTTCCATCCAAAAAACAATATTTATATATTAATAATAATAAATAACTAAAATAGTGTTTCTTCACTCGGATGGTATTAGCATGTACATGTATTAGTTTTCAAAATTTGGGAAAATTGAAAAATGTGTAATTTTTTTTTTTTCCATAATTTGTTGTTACGCGCTTTACAAGGTTAAATCATGTGAAACTTGTTTGTGGATGCTTTATACTGATATGGGGTTCTCTTAAACACAATTAGAGGAGGAGGAAGACCAATGTGCTCATATATACAATGTTAATATCCAAAAGCTATAAGCTACATATAAAAGAAACGTTCAATGTATCTTTGTTAATTGTTGTTGTTGTTGTTGTTTTTTATTTAATTTTCTATAATAATATTTGCTAATTAAAAATTACCCTGAAAAATTAGGAGCTGTGATCAGTCACGAAATAATGTTGTAGATGGCCTGTGTTTAATTTTATACCTGTGCATGCTATCTAATTACATGACTGTGCAAATTAAAATTAAGGAATTGTTGGTGAACTCTTTTTTTTTTTAACTTCCTATTCCATTATTATTTTTTTTACTTTAATTGTTAGTTAATTTTTTATTAAGCATTATTCTACCTGTGCGTTTAACAGGACAACAAAAATTAATTTAGTTTTTAGAGAAAAAAATGGTGTGCTTTTAATACTTAAAACTATTAATATTAGTATTAAATTATAAAATGTTGCATCTACGTTAATTGGCTTCATTTGCTGGGAGATACGTACACATATACATAAAGTAATATGAAGGTATGTCAAATCTTTTTGTACTGTTAAAACTCATGCGAAAAAAGAGAAAGATTGATGAACAAGTCTCAAAAATCTTAATTTCCAAAAATATAACATATGGCATGTGTCGTTCGTGGCGTAACTTGGGTCCGTAAGTCACGAAGTCATCATGAACTCTATGCATTTATGCATGTATATATGGATATCGATGTACAATTAGTCTTTCTAGAATAAGCTTTGCTACTTAAAAGATTACCCTGAAAAGGGAGCTGTGATGAGTCTCTGAAGTCAAATAAAAATTTAGGCATTAATTGGATGTCTGGATCTGCTGATTGAAAAAAGAATAATGTTGTAGATGGCATGTGTTTAGCACTACTGCTCATGCAATGCTAACACTAGAGAGATTAAAGAATGTTGTTTTAGATTTAATTTAAACAGGGTGAGAGTAAGAGTAGTACGTATTAGCCATGCAATTTCAGATAAATTGTTTTATGTCTCACAGACCGTACGTCTTCATAATGTAGCTTTGGTGCGTGATTTGCAAGAGAAAGAGAAATTGGATACAACATGATTTGCAATACACCATGAGTTTGTTAGAAAGAGAAAGAGGGTTTATTGATGCGAGAACACGGAAGTTTTGGTGATTGATTTGCAATGCACCGTGAATGGGATGGGATCCACTCAAAGCAAAACCAGAGAATTCTTATGGAAATTAGATAATACAATGAGAAAGGACCGGCAATAAATTCAAGTCCTTGTTCAGATATCGATCCTAATCACAAAGATAAATTTATAGTACTATCATTCAACTGAAATTGTACACATCGCACTCTGGTCATCTATATAGACCTGTGGGTTCATGAGCTGCCCAACTGAGATTTCATGGAGACACTTGCCAAATAACGGTGCCCTGCAACCAACACTAAAGTTTTTAGAAACACTTTCCATTGTTGGTCTACACTTTGGATTTGCATATAAACATTTAAATGCAATTGTAGCGACAAGCACAACATCCTTCACAATTGACCGGCTTCTTGGGCGTGGTAGGCGCTGGTCTAATATTTCCACAAGCAGTAGACTTTGCGTCGAAGATGATGATAATGTCGACAAAATTTCCTGTGGATGCCTTCCCACTAATGTTTCAAGTACCACCACTCCAAAGCTATACACATCGCATTTTTCAGTGAAAGCCAGAGTATATGCAAGCTCTACAACAAAGAACAAAAAACCTGTTTCAGCCAGAATATGTGATTGGATCGTCCAGACGAATATATTCAATCACATATAGATCAATGGTAACACATAATCATTGATAGAATTGTAAACCTACTTACCTGGAGCGATATAACCGTAAGTGCCCGCAAGTAGGGTTTGATTTGATGAATCAGGATCAAGGAGTCTAGCCGTGCCAAAATCAGACACAACAGCCTCCATTTCTGAGCCGAGTAAAATGTTGTTGCTGGTTACATCACGATGAACAATTGGTGGAGAGCAATCATGATGCATGTAACACAAGGCACGCGCTATGCCTTCGACAATATTCACCCTTTTGTTCCAATCCAATTCCACCGCTTCCACATCATTGTTCAATACGCAAAACAAGCTTCCTCTTTCCATGTATTGGTATATCAAAAACATGCATCTTTTATGCAAGCAGAAGCCATAGAGTCTCACAATGTTTCGGTGACGTATTTCAGTCAACGTTTCGACCTCATTTGTGAAACTCTTTCTCAAATTTGGTTCTTCAGCTTCTGAACCGTGAAGTTTTTTCAAGGCAACTACTCTGCCATTAGGTAGTTGTGCTCTGTAGACACTTCCATAACCGCCAGTCCCAATGCAATATCTGATGTCGAAGTCCTCTGTTACTTGTATGATGTCTTCGTATGCTACTTTCCCATCATAATTCCATATACAAAATATATCTCTTTTCTTCATTGTTGTCTCAGCACTAGTTGATTGAACCCTTTTATTTTTAAGCCGACGTGTGTAGAACAATATTGCCATAAGCACAAAGATCACAAGGATAACTGAGACTGGAACAATGATTCTGATCATGCTGTGTGACACTTTGATTTTTTGGACGGGTCTCGAATGAAAGCAGGGAGGGAATCCTGTGAAGTCGCTACATAAATCTTGGTTGCCTTCGAATGAACTGTACTCGAATCTTCGTACAAGAGAATAGGAAATGGTACCATTGAGGTTGTTGTAGGAAAGGTTCAAGATTTCTAAGTGCGTGAGATAGCTAAGTTCAGAAGGTATTTCTCCAACAAGGGAGTTGTGACTGAGGTCCAATTTAGCAAGTGTATAAAGGTGACGCATCGCCAAGGGGATGCATCCACTCAGATGGTTGCCAGACAAGTCAATGGCTCCGATACTTTCAAGACCACCCAAAGACACCGCTATTGGACCAACGAGGTTGTTAGAACCAAGTCTCAAACTTTTAAGATCCTTCAGGTTCCCTATCCCTGAGGGCAAGGAACCACTTATCTGATTAAAACCAAGGCTCAAATATTGTAGGGCGATTAAATCAAATAGAGCTGATGGTAATGGACCAGTTAAGTTGTTATCCTCGAGGTCCAATGAATACAGATTTTTAAGGTTGCCAATTTCTGGAGGGACAGATCCATTGATCTGGTTTGACTGGAGTTTTAGTTCGACCAAATTGGACAAATGACCCAATGTTGACGGGATTGGTCCAGTGAGCATGTTGCCATTTAAGCACAGAGATTGCAGGTTCACTAGCTGTCCTATTGCCGGAGGGATGGATCCATTTAGTTGGTTAGAATCAAAGGACAAATTATACAAATGCCTCAAAGTTGGAGGTAGTTGTCCAATGAGCATGTTACCACTAAGGTCTAGTTTAAAAAGGTTGGTTAGATTCCATATTTCTGAAGGGATTGAACCACTTATTTTGTTGCTGGCAATTGAAAGACTAGTTAATTCGGTTAATTGACCCAGAGTTGAGGGGAGCGATCCATTGAGATAGTTTTGAGACAGGGACAAGGTTTCCAAGTTCTTCAAATTCCCTATGTTTACAGGGATGGAACCAGTAATTTCATTTCGAGAAGCGTCAAACTCCCCTAATTGGGTGAGGCAAGTGAGTGAAGCAGGTAAGTGGCCTTGGATATAATTGAAACTAAGATATAGATGTGTGAGTTTGATCAGCTGACCAAGGGATGAAGGGATTGGACCAGACAAGTTGTTGCTGCTCAAGTCTAATAAAACCAGGTTGGTCAAATTTCCTAATTGTGGAGGAATGGAACCGTTGATTTCATTATTAGACATGTCAAGCATTTCCAGTTGGGAGAGATTTCCAAGTAAAATAGGCAACTGACCTGTAAGTTTATTACTAAAGAGGTCGAGGTAGGTGAGCTTCGAAAGAGTACCTATTTCTGGTGGTATGCTCCCAACGAGTCCTGCTCCAGCAAGATCCAAATACACTAAATTTGGAAATGAAGAGCCGTTGAGAAATCTCCCGAGCTTCATTTCCATTTGGTAATTGTAAGGTAGAGAAATGTGTGTAATGCTTCCGAAGTGATTGCAAGTAACACCAGGCAAGCTACAAGGACTTATAGTACTACTAGTGTCAGTAGTGTTAAGACCAGTCCACCAGCCAGATTGGAGCAGAGCATCTGCTTCTTGTTTCAGTGCTGATTTAGATGGGACAGCACCTAAGGCAATGGTGTTTTCCATGTTAGCCACATAGCTGATCGTGAAAAGAAGAGCAGCCCAAATTACTAGTACTGCAGCACTATTACTGAAAATGGAAATGGAGGATGCCATGCTAGAAATGAAAATGGAGAATGCCATGCTGGAGTTCATATAAAGCTGATGGCTTCAAAGCATCAATGAAGCTTAGTTTTATACTGTGCTGGGTCTAATTACACGACTGCAAATTAAAATTAATGAATTGATAGTGAAGTTTTTTATTTCCAAATTCCAATTCGGTTTTGTTTTTTTTTTTTTTTAAACTTTGATTCGAAAAAAAATAATAAAAAACTAAAATAGTCTTTCTTCGAAGCTTCCTACTTTGATCGTATCAAAATATATTGCAATTAAGGACCTACTTTAATATCAATTTTCAAATAAAATTCTCAATTTTCTTCAATTGTTTGAAAGTAGTTTAATTATAAATAGAGGAGGGATAATGACATGCTTGAGTTTATAAGTTATGGCTTCGCAAGGCCATTACCAAATCTTTTAACAATTGGTTTGGATTTTGTTTTAATGTATCACTTCCTATTTATATTAAAAGTCGTGATCAACAGAATTTCCTCTGTCTTGATCTTTCACAATTGACTGGCGTTGTTGAGTGTTAGCGTGCTTTACTCGCCAATACTTTGACTCAAAGGCGATAAGGAGGGAATATTCAGAACGACTCGACTTCCCATTCTAACCAATTTACACGGGGCTGCTTGACTAGTGCTCCAGCTCAGCCTTGGATTTCCCACCAACACTAATTTTATCCACTGAAAAAAGACATTTATCATATATATATATATATATATATATATATATATATATATATATTCAGAATTTTCATTTGATCAGCTCTGTTTGTCTTAAAATGTATATTAAAAAATTTAACAATTAATTGATACTAAAGGACCTTTTATGTATTTCATGCAAGATTAATATAAAATTAAATAATTTTCAAGAATCAAATTAATAAGGTTTTAAACTACTCGTTTAATCAATGACATGACACATAAAAATTAAAAATATTTTTGATTAATTGGATTAGAATAATTTTTATAATTTTTCATTTTTTAAGCTTTAAATTCAATAATGGGTTCAAATAGTTTTTTTTTTCTGAATTTCTACACCTAGAAAAATCAAATTCAAAAGACACAAAAAAAAAATTAAAATTAGCAGTTTAGGTCAGATTTTGGACGGTTTAATTACAAAGAACCCTTATAATTATGATTTCGTTGAAATAATATGAAGTCAAGAAATTGGTCCGTAGTAATACATAGGTTTATACAAAAGAAGTTACACGTCACACCAACTTCTGTGTGGTGTAGGGTCCGAAAAGAGAGAGATTTAATTTCATTTGATCAGATGAAGTTTCATTGCAAAAGAATAAATAATCTCTCTCACAAAAAAAAAAAAAGAAAAGAATAAATAATCTCAGGCCTATATTAGAGTTTCAAATTGATTTTATGTCTTCAACATTTTCATGTAATTATTTTATACTGAAAACCTTAACAACTAATTGAAAAAAAAAAAAAAAAAAAAGGGAATCCTTTTATGTATTTCATGCAAAACAAAATGTAAAATTAATTAATTTTCGAGAATCAATTAAGGTTTTAAAATACTCGTTTAATTAAGAAATGACAAATGAAAATTTTAAATATTTTTTATTAGTAATGGACATATATATTTTAAATTTTAAACATTTTTTACAATTTTAAATAACTGGATTCATTTTGCTGGAGATATGTACATAATAGAGAAGGTAATGTAAAAGTATGTCAAATCTTTTTCTACTTTAATCGTAAAAATTGACAGCAAAAAAAAAAGAGAAATATTGAGTGAATAAATCTTAATAATAATAAAAAAAAAAAAATTGATTTCCAAAAATACCTGAATGCATGTGTTGCGCGTGGCGTAGCTTGGGTCGTAAGTTACGCAGTCATCACGAAGTCTATGCATGTACGGATGTAGGGGGGCCAATTAGTCTTTTCCGTCCAAAGAACAATATTTATATATTAATAATAATAAATAACTAAAATAGTGTTTCTTCACTTGGATGGCTTTAGTTTTCCAAAATTTGGGAAAATTGAAAAATGTGTATCTTCCCACAATTTGTTGTTACGCGCTTTACAAGCTTAAAAACATAATAATCAATCAGAAATGGAGGGGGCCATGTTTTGGATCGTTTAGGCAATTTCCATGCAGACTTGACTAAAAGAGAGAGCCTAAGAGGGATTCAACACGCAATGCTTACCAATCTAAACGTATCTGCTTGACTTGACTTGGGCGACAACCATCCAAGTCATTTGGTATTTCTAATCCAGGCTCTTATTCAGAGGATAAGACGTGTGAGATTCGTATTGAAATTAAGAAAGAGAATAAATGAGAAAGTGAAAGTAAAGTTTAGTTTATTAAAAGAAACACAAGCAACAAAGGGAAAATAAAAATTCAAAATAACAAAGTGGAAGCGGAGTTGGTTTAATTTGGCTTCTTGGTTGATGCCGTGCAAAAGCGTATAAAAGAATAAATTCTATAGCCGATTACTAAAATAGTGTAATCAGGTTGTCAGATTAAAAATAAGGATCTCTTACAGTTATCAAAGAAGCAAACCAACTCTGGAAATTGTGTGTTTTACATTATTCTTCTAGTTGATTTTCCATTTCTAAAGAAAAAATAATATACCAAAGATGTAAAAGACCAGAAAAAATGCCTTCGAACCTCTCAAGCATTGAGAGGGATAAGAGATCATTATGACACCTTAAATGGAAAAACCAGAATTTCAATAATGGGTTCAAATAAGTCTTTTTTTTTCTTTTTTTTAGTTTCTACATCTAATAAAATCCAATTTAAAAGACACAGAAAAAAATTTAATATACTAAAACTAGCAGTTTAGGTTACATTTTGGACGGTTTATAATTTCATTTGATCAGCTCAGTTTCATTTTGAAAGAATACATAATCTTAGTCCTATATTAGAGTTTCAAATTGATTTTGTGTCTTCAACATTTTAATGTACTTAGACTATGCTTAAATTGTTAACAACTAATTGATGAGAAAAAAAGGAAAAAAGAAAAAGGAACCCTTTTATGTATTTCATGCAAAAATAAGGTAAAATTAATTAATATTCGAGAATCAATTAAGGTTTTAAACCACTCGTTTAATCAAGAAATTACAAATAAATATTTTAAATATTTTTTTATTAATTGGATTAGAAGAATTCTGATAGTTTAACCATTCTTGTACAAGTAGAATTAGCACTGGTGAAACAAGACTAAATCATAACATTTTATATATATTTATACATATCAAACTGTATTCTTATTTGATCGCTTTGGAATTTATAGACCAAGGTCTAACTAAAACACGAAGATCTGCACAACTTGGCAATGTCACAAGCGTAAAAATGTCTTTTAACTTGTAAGCTGTTGTATTGAAATTTCATGGAATGGCATGGGCAATGGTGGCTTTGGAACAAGAAGCTCCCGAGACACATGCTTCATAGTGGGTCGAGATTTTGGGTCGAAATGCACGCACGACAAGGCTATTGTTGCAACCTGAACTACGCTACTGGCTGTTGGTGGATCCATGGGAAGTGAGAGACGCGAGTCTAATACATCTTTCAACATGATGTTATTTATAGTACTAGATGTTGATGATGATTTCAAATCACGTATAAGTTTCCCTGGATGCCTTCCCATAATGGTCTCTAGTGCCACCACTCCAAAGCTATACACGTCGCTTGCTTCAGTTACAACCATGGTATATCCAAATTCTGCATTAGAATGAAAACCAAAACAAACATTAACAACTACGGTGTAAGACACAAACCCAACTAGGGAGTAGAAAAAAGACATTTATTATTAAGCTCACCGGGGGCAACATATCCGTAAGTGCCAGCCGGAATAGTTCGATGAGGGGAATAAGGGTTCAACAGTCTTGCTATGCCAAAGTCAGATACAGATGCCTTCATGTCAAAGTTCAAAAGAATGTTGCTGGTGGTTATATTCCTGTGAACAATCAGTGGACTGCAATCGTGATGCATGTAGAACAATGCGTGTGATATGCCTTCAATGATCTTTATTCTCTTGCCCCAATCCAATTTCGTTGCTTCATCGTTATTTCTTAGAACACCAAATAAACTGCCTCTTTCCATGTATTCATAAACCAGAAACAAGCTTCGTTGGCGTAAGCAAAACCCGTGAAGCTTTACAATGTTTCGGTGTCGAATTTTCGATAGCACTCGTATTTCATTCTTGAAACTCTTGAGAAAAGACGAATCAGCTTTTACAGATCGGAGTTTCTTCAACGCAACTACTCTGCCACTGGGTAGTTGTGCTTTATAGACGCTACCATAACTACCAGTTCCAATACAATATTTGTTGTCAAAGTTCTCTGTTGCTTTAATGATATCTTTGTATGCAATTCTTCCATCGTAATTCCATATGGAGAATAGATCCCCATTCTTGGTTGCCATGGCCTGAGATTGGATTCCTTTAGCCACACATTTAACAGCCAAATATCCAAATACGACTATGGCAAGGAAAATGGTGGGAGGTAGAAAAATCTTCATATGGAGACCAAGCTGATTATTGGAATCAGAGGCAAAGAGGCACATAAAGCAAGGAGGGAAACCCGACATGTTACCACACAAATCCTTATTGCCAATGAACGCTTCAGGTGGAAAAATGAACTGAAAGTCATCTGGGATTTGACCCTCTAAAGAATTGTAGGAAAAATTAACTCCACTAAGCGAAATTAGAAAATGAGGAATGCTACCTTTGAGTTTATTGTAGCTGAGATCTATTTGCGTCGTGTTTGTTAAATATCCAAGATCAGAAGGTATGTCTCCAATTAAGAAGTTGTGGCTCAATATCAAGTATTGTAACTTGAAGCAACTAGCAAGCTCAAATGGGATGATTCCTCCTAAATTGTTTCTGGATAAGTTTAGAACCAAAAGTTGCGAGAGCGATCCAATTTCAGGTGGTATACTACCAGAAAGTTGATTTGAGGATAGATCAAGATACTCTAGTTGCGTTGACTGAGTAATCTCAGGAGACAAACAACCAACAAGTCTGTTTTTGGCCAGGTTTAGGTTGACCAAATACTTCAATTTCCAAACCTCCAAAGGGATGGAACCAACAATTTGATTCGAAGAAAGATCAAGGTAAGTGAGTCCGGAAAGCATACCTATCTCAGATGGGATATTTCCGACGAGTCCGTGTCCAATAATTTCAAGACGAACAAGGTTTGGGAAGGAAGAGAAGTTGAATTTCTCCAATGTCTTGTTGTCTCCCAAGTGAAACTCGGGAGGGAGTGAAATACCTATGACGCTGCCCACTTCATTGCAAGCTACGCCTGGCCATAGGCAGCGGCTTGGTGTGTGGTTCGTGTGGCCATTCCACCACCCGCTTTGGAGCAGAGCCTGAGCTTCTTGTTGAAGGGACCAGGATTCAGATGCTACGTAGATGAAAAGCAATGAAATCCATGCAAAAACAAAGACGGGACTGCAAACAGAGAAGGCCATGTAATGAATCTTCCAAAGGTCTGACAATAAGCAAAGGAAGTCGAAGAGGATAAATATTTCTAGGCTCATTTTACTGGAAAGTCGAGGTTCAACGCGGATCAAAATAGTTGACTTCGACTATCATTGTCGCGTGATTTTAAGTTATCCACCTTTCGTAGAAACTGAACATCGCTGCTAGTTATGATTAGTGATTTATTAGTTTCAATGATTTATTATTCGTTACAGCATATATCTAATTTTTTATTGTTTTAATGATTCACTATAGATGAGTGAGGTTTGTCGGCCTACCAAAGGTTGAAGGGATTGGGCCGTAAAAGTTGTTGTACCGCAAGTTCAGCGCCACATGATTGTTTAAATAGCCATTAAGAAATGTCGAGTATTTCCAGCTGGGAGAGGAAAAGACATGCGAGGTTCACACTGAAATTAAGCAAGAGAATAAATAAGAAAGTGAAAGTAAAGTGGAAGCAAAAGTTAGTTTTGGCTTCTTGGTTGATGCCATGCAAGACCGTCCATGGACTTTTATTTTGATAAGGAAATTGAACCAACCATTTATTGTGAGAGACTAAAGATTGTTGTTTTAGATTTAATTTAAACAGGAGACTAATAGTAGTATTTAGTCATGCAATTTAAGATAAATTAAGATGGAAATTCTATAGCCTATTTACTATCTTCATACTGTAGCTGCATCAAGTTATGAACATATCTCACCTATTTCCATCTCTGCTTGTTTAATTTTCTACAATAAATTCTTGAATTTCTATTCCGGTATGCCGGGCCCCACCTTGTAGTCTTAGGATCACATCATCTCCAACTTTGAGAGAGGTCACAGGAATTGCTGTTCTTTGCAATTCATTTCCTGCAGAGAAATCAGGCAGCAGCAAAGTTTCACCAACTTGTAATATGACAGGAATATTTTTAACTTGACAACTTCTTGGAAATGGCAAACCTTGGCATGAAGAAGAAACCAAGGCAACTGTTTCTGCATTCTGTAATAAGATGCTGAAAAGAGTATGATTGTCTGAATCTCCCTGCAACACCAAAAATATTGTCAGCTAGAAGTAATTATCAAAAGCAACTAGCTGAATTAAGAATTTGACAAGTCTAATCAGGTTGTCAGATTAAAAATAAGGACCTCTTACAGTTATCAAAGAAGCAAACCAACTCTGGAAATTGTGTTTTACATTATTCTTCTAGTTGATTTTCCATTTCTCAAGTAAAATAATATACCAAAGATGTAAAAGAACAGAAAAATTGCCTTCAAACCTCTCAAGCATTGAGAGGGATAAGAGATCATTATGACACCTTAAATGGAAAAACCAGAAATTCATTGCTCAAAGGCAGTATTCTGGACTCAAGTTTGGTTTTACATGTTTTTGATTCCTTTACCTTGTGATATTATAAATCATTTTAAGGATTGCAAAGTTAATTTTTTTTCCTTGAATTAATCTCCTTTAAAAATCGGATTCTCCACTATTCTAACGTTGAAAGCATCCAGAGAGTTCTGAATGATCTATCCAGAAAAATATGTCACAGAGTTTCCTCAAAATCCTTCCATTATGATCCAAAAGTCCTTGGTAAAGACCAAAGACCTGGCCTTGACAACTTCTATGTTACTTTCTGCACGTGTAGATCTTATTTCAGATTGGTTGAATCCAATATGTCCTGTTTCATTTATGGTTTAGATTGCAAATACCATATGCAGAACATAAAATGTTTTATTGAGCAGTTTAGATAATTTAATTTGGTAATTTTATCAATAATAAGCGAAATATCCAACTCAAATAAACATCAATAAAGTTAAATATTTTCCAGAGGATCCTTCTAATCTAGTTTAGCGGTGGTCTAGAATCTTGTTTGCATACCTTTGCCTCCACTAGGATAAGTGGTCTAGTCTCTATCTTTACTCGCCCAACAATTGCATTCCTTTGTTGGCCATTTTGATCAACCACAATTACCTCCTTGCCTGCTTTTAACTCTGAGAGGTAACATGTTTTCCCTCCCGGAATGGCAACATAGGCATGTACAGGTCCCTGAAATTTTCCAAATGGTATGTGGTAAAATATGCATGAAAGATAAATAAACAATTAAAAGCACTCACCATTCCCACAGATAATAGCACAAAAAGCTCCTACAAATCTTATATTTATTTCCTGAGTAAGTTCTTCAATTTTCCAAATGGAATGAAAGAAATTAACTCTCAGTAACGGGGCTTATGTAACCATTCCTTATTCAAGAGAACTTCAAGAAAGAAAAAGCAAAAAGGTCATTTAATGCAATTGCTTTTGTATTGGTAAGTCAAATGCTAGTTTTATAGCAACTTCTTCCATTCTATCAAACTCAATTCTTTATTGGCATAGTTTTGACTTCCATAGCATTCAAAGAGGTCCTCACATTCGAAGAGCAAATTAAAATGAAATCAAATTATACAAATGAAAATACGTCATACCTGAAGAAAAATTTCAAAAAGAAAATGTATTTTATTTTTGCAAGGTGTAAAAACAAAACAAAATGAATCTTTTGTAAATATTCACTGAACTGCAACACTATCAGCTTAATGTGTTGCAATTGTGAAACAACATATGCGATAGGCAATCATTAAACTATAATAATCAAATACTTTAAAGCCAAAGCCAAAACTAACCGCATTGACTCGGAAGGGCCTGCTGGCAATGTAATTTGACTCCAAGCATTCTGAGTGAACAAGAAATAGTCCTCTAGCAAAGGATCCAACCTATGAAAGATGTTCATGCTTACAAATTTGAAAGCAATTTGCATATAATTGGTTCAATAATTAATCAAGGAAGAAATACAATGGTAAATTAGAAAGCAGAAGCATACAAGAAGTCCTTCACCAGGTCTCATGAGGCTACAGAGGTCAACACAAACTCGATCACCCATTCCAGCAACTTGAACTCGAGTTACAGTTGCTTTGGTCAAACTCAACATATTGCTCTCTTCATTTCTTCGGTCAAAATAGTCCTGCTAACATTAACCAAGTAAGTAGTCAAGTAAGTAGTGCTTCATACTTAAGAAGCCCTTACACAATAACTAAATAACCTTTAGCTCAAGAACAGCTTTGACATCCTCAACTTTTAAAACAACTCCACCCAGCCCTTGCTCCAAGGCCTACAAAAGAAAGATAAATATGTATAGAATGCCAGACGAACAGAATCTAAACAGTGCTAGAAATAGCAACACTAGTTATGTTCTGATATTAGCACATTTGTCTAATACCTCAAGAAAGATTTGTGCTTCAGAAGGAAATTTTGAGATGGCAAAAACTGTTTTTTGACTCCCTTGAAATGCTGCAACAATATTCTCGGCAGGTATTACCTATGAAACAAAAGATCAGGAACTAAAACATGAAAGAAAGTAAAAACCACTAAAGCCAGAAACTTGCTTAATGCAGTTATTTCCAATGAAGTTACAACTAAACTCATTGAAATAAAAGGAAAACTAGGTAGAAACGACTCGACCCGACTAAAAGGCATTTCCAATGAAGTTACAACTAAATTCATTGAAACAAAGGCCAAATTAGGGACAAACAACTCGATTACACTCAAAGCCCTTAATGCAACTGAAAACTGAAATAAAGGTCAAATTAGGCGGAAAGGACTCAAGTCTAGTGGAGATGTTTCCATTGAAGCTACAACTACATTCATTGAAATAAAGGGAAAATTAGGTAGAAACGACTCAACTCGAGTTGAAATGCTTAATGCAATAATTTCCAATGAAGTTACAACTAAATTCATTGAAACAAAAGGCAAATTATGTAGAAATGACTCGGGTATAATCCAGTCAAGTTGTTTCCATTGAAGTTACAACTAAACTCATTGAAACAAAAGAAAGAATCAGGTAGAAATGACTCCGCCAGACACGAGTCGACTTGAACATTTATTCCATAATATTTTACAATATACTTTATCGGGGAAACTAATTAAACAAGCAGTCAACTTAGGACTTCACAGTAGAGGCATCTACTCAATGCTCTAACTATAAGTACTCATAAGAGATGGAACTCCAATGCATCAGTAACCAACTTAGGTACAACAGGTCAAGTTAATTTTACCGAGAGTAAATCACATAAAAACCATTCAAATTTTAAGATGCAGAAAATCGACAGCCAAATAGGTTTACCTGCCAATCCAGTAAATTAACAACAACATTCTCCGCCAACCCACTTGCTGGTAGAAGCTGCTCTAATCCTTGGGGATCCGAAACCTCAAGAATTGTGCCAACTCTTATGTTTTCATTATCAAATATCCCTCCCTCTTCAATATAGAGAGGATGTATCAGCGCAAGTGCTGTAAATTTCTGACACGTTAATCATTCAAAATAACAAAGTTGATAACTCTGATCTATGATATAGACAAAACTACACGTTTATACAATGAATTAAAGGGCAATTCACCAAAATCATTCAAATATTCACAAATGACATATAACAATTTTATCATAAGATATCGTTAATCTTACAGGACCACTCATTTGCAAGTTCCCGGCGACGAGAGGAGAAGATGAAGGTGTTCCATCCTCTCTCAACGGCGGCGGTCATGACATGCTTGCTTTCCGTCCATACCCACACCCTCTTTGATTGCCCGTAAGGCCCCGAAGACGACGTGGTAGAAGAACACATAACGACAGACAAATCGTGGTCTAGATGGGTTGACTTAGTAGCACTATTAGTAGCTTTCACTGAACGACTTGGTGGAGAAATCAATCTGCAAATGTTGCATTTATCTGCGAATTACAAAGCAAATTAAGCCATTGGAATATCATAAGGCACAGTGCGGGCTCTGGAGAAGATAAATGGGAATCCGAGAGGAAGGAAAGGAACCTTTTTGGGCACTAAAGCTACGGGCTTTCCTGGAGATTCCGACCAAACTAGCTGAATACAGAGGCTGCAGAGCCATTCCTCTGTGTCTACTGCTTTGGTGGCTCTTCGCCTGCTGACTCGGATACGAACTCAACCGAGTTTGTGCATGTGTTTGTTTCTTTTTCTTTTTATTATTATTATTATTATTATTATTATTATCTCCAACAATTCCAAATTGGACATAATGATCTGAGGCTGACAGTGAATCTGTCAAAAATAGAGTTGAAGTTGTAGTTAGTGAGCCAGGGTTTAAAGCTATTGAATAAAGTTTTGCTCTTAATGGATGGAAATCAAAGTCTGTAACAAAATATTTTATCTTTTTCTTCTTTTTCTAATTTTTGAAGATAGAGCAATCAGCATCCACCAAATGCTTTGAAAACAAAAGAACAATATAAATAAATAAATAAAAGCAAAATAATCACAATAATGATGATAATATAGAGAATTAAATGTGGGAAAAAGATTAGAGTCCCAACCATAAATTAGACCATGATTAGTACACAACGTACTATCATGTCCACGTTTATTTTCTTTGGTTTTGAACCAACTTTTTAGATGAACCACTTCAAACAGCAACTTATTCAATTAAGCAGAGTAGGGTTAAGCAGATTAGGCTTTAGTTGAGAACTTAAACAACATCTGATGCCTGTAAGGCTTTCCTGGACTCACAATTGTAGAAGGGAAATTGGGGTGATTCACAGCATCTGGGAACCCTTGAGTCTCCAAACATAAAGCTGCATGAGGCTCATACACAAATCCACCCTTTCCCTTCACATTCTTAAGAGAGTTGCTTGTGTAGAACTGCACACCAGGAGCATCTGTTGACAGCTCCAACACCCTTCCCGACTTCTTATCGTATACCACCGCAGCCGGCTTCAATTTGTCACCCAAGCCTCCATCAAGAACATAGTTAATGTCATAGCCATTAGAAAGCTTCTTCATCTTGCTTCCAATGACATGTGGTTTGAGGAAATCATATGGTGTTCCTTTTACTGATGCAATTTTGCCAGTGGGAATAAGATCGCTATCAAGAAGAGTGATATGGGACCCGAAGATCTGGATTTCGTTGGAGAGGATGTCACCGCTGTTGTGGCCTCCAATGTTCCAGTATGTGTGTTGGGCAAGGTTAACAGGAGTAGGCTTGTTTAGAGCAGTAGCTTTCATTTTTATACTCAATTGATTGTCTTCAATGAGGGTGTAGCTGACTGTGACTTGGAGGTCACCGGGAAATCCTGTAAAGAATACATGACAATAGTAACAGAAAGATGGGGCAAACCAATTCACTATCTAATAAGATTATCAAACTTCTGCTTTGTTATCATGTTTTTACCTTGTTCCCCATCAGAGCTGTGATAGGTGAAGACAATGTAAGGAGCAGGACCTTTGTTGTGATACCTTGCCACTTTCCAAACAACATCACTGAAACCTATTTTTCCACCTGATGATATACATTCAGATAACAAATCAACAAAGTATTAGGAAGAGGTTTATTGAAACACCTACAGAGAAACAAGAGTAGGAAAAAGCACATTCATTTTGACAGTAAACGTACCATGAAGGGTGTTTTTCCCTTCATTAGCGATTAGTTTATAAAGGGTTCCATTCAATGTAAATTGAGCCCCTCCAATTCGGTTAGCAACCCGCCCAACAATAGCACCAATATATGGTTTATCATTCTGCAAAGATTCCAAATTTTACAGGACAGTTATCGCAAAGTTAATTATCATTTATGTGTGAGAAAAAATTTCAATAGTAATATAGAAGAACTGACTACTTTAATGGGTCAGAGTAAACGGTAGGTGGTGTTTTGAATAGAGTTATATTCCCCTTAAGTGTGAATTTTTTTTTTTGATGAATCCCCTTAAGTGTGAATTGATCATGCATATAAGGGAAAAGAGGTCTACATATTATACCACATTCATTAATGGTGTATACTTTCACCAATTAATCATGCCATATTTTATTAGCTCATTCTCCATATAATCAATTGAACTAAAAACTTATTAAACTTTTCAGATAATTTAACTAGTAGGGTAGTGGCAACATGCACACCTCCAAAACTTTTACCTTGTAAAAGTGTCAAACTTTATCTTCTCCTTAACTAGAAATAAAGCAGGCATTACAGAAGTCATAATTTCTAACTCTAATTCCAATTTTTTGCAGCGTTTATGCCATATAAATATGATATTCTAGGAAGTCAATGGCTTAGTAACTCTTAGTCGATATCATGTTAGAAAACTATTACTCCAAAATAGAGAAATAACAGAACTTTAGGCCCTCAAACCAATATTTATTATGGATCTCTCTAAGACTCCAATAAAAGAAAAGTGTGTATGTTCTAACCAAACCAGAATGCCAAGAACGAAAAAATATATAAAATGAAAAGTTAGGAAGTGCAAGATAGAAAATTAACCATGTAATCCTTGATTGAATCATACCCTAGAACTACATCCGCCGGCTTTCCTGAAGAAGAACACCCCCAAAACATAACATTTAGTCCTTGAAGAGGATGAGAAAGAGTAAAAAAGAACCAACTTTTTTTAAAAAAGAAATTCCAAGTTTTTAAAAAAAGGGGGAGTAATGGTGAACATTATTAACAAACCATGTTTGTCAGGGAGAACAAGGGAGGTAATTGTAGCACCCCAGTTGGTGAGATTAACAGAGATATCACCCTTTTTGAGCTCAAAGATACCAACTTTATGCTCCGTTGCAGAACCATTGGCAAGCCCAGAAACAGCTAGTATGAGAAAACAAAGCAGCAAAGCCAATTTGGCCATTTCTCTGGCACAAAAATGCTCAAAATCAGATAGAGTAAAAGTGAGAGTTTAGCTAATTAAACTACTAGGAGCTAAAGCAAAAGTGTGAAAAGAAACTAATACCATATAGTTAGAGAGAAAGACGCCCAGTTTGTTGTTCGCTTTGGGCGTGCTCTTACAGTGGAAGCCAGTTTTTTGCGGGTTAAACTTCCTATGCGCGAAGATTCTTCATTGCCCAATTGGAGTGCCTACCAATAATTATTTGTTATTGTCATTCATTCACATTACGTATTTATTTATAATTAAGCTTTTTAAAAGTGAACATTTAGAAAGATCCTCGTCTCATTCTTAACTCACATCTGTCCTAATCTTATGATCTTTTTTCATGTCGTTTTGTCATTAAAAAAAAAATTAATTAATTTTTTAAGGTTTCAAAAATAAATAAAAGTAAAAATTCTAGTCCAATTTCCAAATGTCCAATAATATACAGTGCCCATGAATGAAAGTCAAAATAATACAAAACCAAAATAATTATTTTCTTCCTCGTTCTAGACATCACTGAAAAAAAAATCTTAATTTAAATCTGATTTTTCTCGTTTGAAAAGTATGATAAATAAAAATCAAAAACCATAAATCTAAAAGTAGCACAATTAATTAAATAACGAATACTAAATTATAATTATAAAATGTAGATTAGCAATTGTATTTTATATTCCAAAAGTTTTCAATAGTTAAATATAATAAATCTATCAACTATATACAGCAAATGAATTAGGATTAAAATTTTAAAATTTAGATATGTTCAGGAGTTTTATAATTTTGGGGCAAACTCTGTATAATTCGTATTTCGTAATTAAGGGCAAACTCTATATAATACATAATTATTAAGTATTTTAAAAAATGAAGAGTAATGAACTTAAGAGATTAATTCAAAACAAAAAAGTTTTAGAGATTAATTGACAACAAAAAAAAAAGTTTTACATAAGAGGATATTTTATAAATTTTAAATTAATTGTGAAAAAAAAAAAAGATTAAAGACAAGCAGTACGCACCTAATCTCGTGCCATGTGGTTACAGCTGCGCCACTAGATGGAGATAAAGGAAATTAAAACCCGTTTTGACTTTTATCCCAAAAAAAAAAAAAAAAACTTGAAGATCGCCATGTGTTTCTGATGCCAACAATATCATCATGACTATTGCCGCTGAAGATTAAAACGTACACTTCATCTACTCAAAATTAGTCTAAATATGTGTGATTATTATATAATAATAACGACCTTCACTCCCGCCTCCTTTTGAAGGAATAGAGGTCATACATCAATAATAATAATAATATTATTATTATTATTTCCTTCCATTTTTATTAGAGCTAGCTTTCAACAATAAATAGGTAAAATTATATAAATAATAAATAAATTAAATTAAAACTAGCTTTGTTTTCAAACTAGCAGCAGGACCATACCACATATGGTCCTCCTGTTTATAATATAAATAATAAATAAATAAAATTAAAACTAGCAGGACCATATAAAATAAAAGCTTCTGTTTATGTGGCCCTGCTGTTTATAATATAAATAATAAATAAATAAAATCAAAACTAGCAGGACCATGTAAGCAAGTTTCAGTCTAAAAGCAATTACCTTAAGCACGGCGTATACAAATAATCAGCCCAAATTTTTTCATATGGTCTTGGCTACTGTAATTTGTATAGGGCGGCATTTGTTTGTATCCATTAGATGTTTTTTTTTTAATATAATAGCATTAAGCCCAAAAAAACTCTAAAAGGAGCATCACAAAGAAGAACCTCCGGCCAACACAACTGTCTATAACTGGCGGTCGTTACACATCTGTCTGTAATTGGCAGTCCTTGTATCCATTAGATGTTGATTCTGCAAAACTACATAAACTTCATACGCACACCTTTCTCCACAAAGTAAACAATTTTGGCCTTTACAAATTTATTAATTTAATGGGGATATACGATATGCACATGTAGAATGAAGAAAAACTAACAGCGGTTTCCGTCCAAATGCAATCTTTATCCAAATTCAAACACTTGACTTTATAATTTTATAAAAAAAAAAAAAAATTCTTGTTGATTGTAATTGTTGAAATCGGAAGTTTTAAGCGTCACCGATGATGCAATCAAATTAACAACTACATATAATTGAAAACTTCATCAACCAATTCAAAATTCTTTCTCCTTTTTTTTTTTTTTTTTCTCTCTTAAAACTAATATATATTCTTATCCTCCGGCCAGAATTTGTCTTCTTTTTTATTCCTCAATTATAATTTAACACACCAGCGTCTGAATGAGTTAAGAAAAATAAATTAAAATATTAAATTATGTTTGAAGAATAAAAAAGAAAATAAATAGTCTGACTTCGGACCATACACCAATAAATATTAATTGTATGGCTAATTTGTAACGTTGAAACAGTTTTTTTTTATAGAAAAAAAAAGGCCTCGATATGGATCTCATCAGTTCAGGATTTTATTAGTGGATAGGCCTTTCTCCAGAACTCACTGTAGAGAAGAATTTTACCAAATTTAAATCCCTCCACCGACGATTCAAGCTTGAGTGCGCGGATAATAACGGGAACTACAAGACTCGAACCACAACTCTCGTAATCGATTGTGATGGAACGGTCAATTTTTTTCTGCTAGGCCACACCTTCAGTGCTAACATTGAAACAGTTGCTAAACTAGATTGAGTACCTTTTATATATGAAAAATTATGAAAAACAGAGAACAATATTCTTGACACAACACTCTGATCATATCAGTATGACATTTCCTACTTTGTACAGAAACAATCTTTTCGTCCTCTATATTTACTCGTTGTTTGCTCTACTGCTCGCTAACACTGCTGCTGCACTTCCAGACGTAAGCACATATGCACATGTCTAATTACTTTCATTTGTATATTTTCCCACTCTAATTAACATTATTTTGGTATGATTACTTGGATATCATAAATATAAATATAGTGGCATCATCAAGATTGGATAAACCACGGTGGTGATCTGCACAATAGAAGATATGCAGACAAGGAGACAAAGATAAGCCCTGAAAGTGTTTCCAAGCTAAGTTTGAAGTGGAAGTTCTATGCAGGGAAGGATATAACCGCAACGCCTGCAATCTTCGACGGAAACCTTTACTTTCCGAGCTGGAACGGCTACGTATATGCGTTGAAAGCGTTGGATGGATCACTTATTTGGAAGAAGAACTTGCAAGAGTTGACGGGTCTTAACGCAACTGGTTTTGTTTTGGGTGTCAACTGGACGGTGTCAAGGTCGACTCCGACCGTAGCCGGAGACCTGCTTATCGTTGGAATATATGGTCCTGCTGTTGTTATTGCCGTGGAGCGATCAACAGGGGAGTTAGTGTGGTCAACCAGGCTTGATGAACATGCTGCAAGCGTAATCACCATGTCTGGGACATATTACCAAGGGTAGGTATAATTACTAATTAGTACATATATAATGGAATCTGAAAGGCACTATTAAATTTTATTATAGACATGAAATGAACTTCTTATTAATTAGTTTGTAATTTGTTGTTGTTCAGATAAAGAAGATAAAAGGTGAAAAAGTAAATGGAAAAAAAAAGTTTAAAAAAAAAAATCATGGTTTTTCATTGTTAATCATACAAACAAATCAGCGATGTTGGTTGCGGGATCCTATTTTCTAATTAAATTTTTTTTTTTACCTCAGCATCCTCATTTGGGTATAAGAATAATCGGTTCAGGGTCTGTGGCTGGCTACTCTTTACAATAAAGGTTTTTGTGCAGATTCGAACCTTTAATATTGCAGAGGCTCATTAACCATTGAACTCAAACAAGCCTTATCAGTTAAGCCACAATTCATTTTTTAATTGAATTGGTTTTAATCATATATACCCCCAATGATTATTATTATTATTTTTACGGTACAAATAGTTTGATTTAAACTTTGCTTAGTTCTCACATCCCAACACAGGAGGTTGACTTTGATTTTAGATTGCATTCATGATGTATATATGCAAATGGGGATAATAAGTTACATGCAGTCTACAGCCATGAAATTACGCACTATAAGTTCATATGTAAATTACATTATGGTATTTTGATCAAAAGTAAGTTTACAACTTATAATATATAGGGCTGTTTACATTGGAACATCATCTCTAGAATCAGGGCTGAACAGCAGCATAGATCAATGTTGCATCTTCCGTGGAAGCTTGTCGAAGCTAAACGCCACATCTGGTGCCGTTTTATGGCAAACATTCACGCTTCCAGATAATCACGGCGAGACAGGACAATACGCCGGAGCAGCCATTTGGGGAAGCAGCCCATCCATTGACCGTTCCAGAAACCATGTCTACGTCGGAACCGGCAACTTATACTCAGCCCCTTTGCGCGTTCGACAATGCCAAGAAAAACAGAACAATCAAACCGTACCCTCTCATTCAGACACTTGCGTTGAGCCCGATAACCACTCCGATTCCATAATAGCCCTTGATTTGGACTCCGGAAAGATCAAATGGTACCGCCAATTGGGAGGCTACGACGTTTTTTTCGTCGCTTGCCTCAATCTGTCTACCCCCAATTGTCCACCGGGACCTAGCCTAGATGCCGATTTTGGAGAAGCTCCTATGATGTTGAGCTTAATTAATCATGGTAATGGAACCAAGCGAGACATCGTAGTTGCTGTTCAGAAAAGTGGGTTTGCTTGGGCATTGGATCGTGACAATGGAGGCCTCGTGTGGTCCACCGTAAGTTTGAATATATAGTTTAATTTTGGTTATAAGTATATATATCAATGAAATATACTAACTGGGATGAGATTGGGTTTGGTTAATATTGTAGGAAGCTGGACCAGGTGGTATTCTCGGAGGAGGGACATGGGGTGGAGCCACCGACGAAGAGAGGGTTTACACGAACATTGCCAATTCCGAAAGGAAGAACTTCACTCTGGCACCGTCTGAGAAAACGGTGAATAGTGGTGGATGGGTGGCGATGGATGCTCGCAGTGGCAAAATTCTATGGTCCGTGGCTGATCCTGGAAACGCCACTGCAAACGGGCCTGTTACTGTGGCAAACGGCGTCGTTTTTACTGGTTCGACAGAGGGGAAAGGACCCGTATATGCAATAAAGGCGATAACTGGAGAGATTCTGTGGTCTTACAAGACAGGAGCTACTGTATACGGTGGCGTTTCGGTGAGCAATGGTTGCATTTACATTGGTAGTGGGTACAAGTCTATCGTAGGGGGTGCTTTTCCGTCTTTCACCGGCGGTGACTCACTCTTTGCCTTCTGCGTTTAAGTTTGTGGTTGTGTGAACTCCCGTAGAACTTCTTGAATAAAATGTGAAACTATTTGTTTTTGTATTTGAAACTTTCGAAAATGAAGCAAGCTAACACTCACCGAATGCTTAGAAAACAGTACAAGAACAAGCCAAAAAGAAATCGAGAGCAATTAAAGGATTTTTCTTTTTGGATTTTTTATGTCATTATCCACTGAGGCCGTGCGTGGACTTTATTATTAATTAATATCCGATTATCTGAATTTGAATTGAATATAATAAATTAATATTGTATTATATTTAGTGTAATTTTAGATTAAAAATTTAAATAATTATATTATATTTAATATATATTAAATTGAATTATTTTTTTTATTTAATATATATAATATTATTTAAAATTTATATTAGTATAAATTACATTTTATTTTCTGAATAATAACACGATTTACACTTTACTTTTCAATTTTATCGTATTTTTAATGAATTATTAAATTTTATTCAATTTGACTCAATTGATAACGTCCGTTCAAAATAATTAACGGAATATAAGGGGTAAAGTGTAAAATTTTGAAAAATTATAAAGGGAAAGTGCAGAATCATAGTATTTAAGTTTATTGTCATCTTCTTTTCTCTTTTTTATTATTGGGTTGAGTGGCCCGCAATTTTGACTCATGAAAGTTTTGGAGACAAAATACAAAATCATGATGTTTAAGTTTATTGTCATTTTCTTCCTCTATTTTTTTGCAACTAGATTGTATGACCTGTGATTTTGATCCGACGGAATCTGATATTCTAGTCGTCTGTTTCCACTGCCGATTAAGGAGTTTTAGTCTTTTTATCATTTACAAACAAACTACGCTATAATTTTTGTCAAATTCAAGTTAAAATACATCATAGTTTAAGGGTACAGTAAATTATATATTTTAATTAGATTTCATAAATAATAAAAATACTAAAACCCCTTAATCGGCAATGAAAACGGACAGCTGAAATTGAATTGTCTGGTCTAAATCGCAGGTTGTGAAACTTGATTGCAGGAAAAGGGGGAAGAAGATGACAATGAACTTAAATAATATGATTTTGCACTTTGCCCCCCTAAACATTTAGGCTCTTGCACTTTAGCCCTCTAAATTTTTAGATTTTTGCACTTTGCCCCCTTCGTTAACTATTTCTAACGGACATTATCAATTGAATAAAATTGAACGAAATTTGATAGCTTAGTGGACAATGTAACAAAATTAAAAGTTTAGGGAGCAAAATGTAAATCATACTATAATTCAGAGGGTAAAATTATAATTTACCCTTTATATTATATTAGGCAAAAAATTTAATTTTAAAATAAAATTTTAATATTTTATTTTTAAAAATTACATAACATTTATAAATAAAAAAGATTTAAATTTTGATAGTTATTTATATCAACAATTTAAATTGTCATAATAAAATTTAATATATAATATTCAAATTAAATATTAAAAAAATTTCATATTATTTTGATCTAAGTGGGTTAAAATAATATAATAAATATTATATTAAAATTTTTTAAAAATAATTTGAACTGATAAATTAATAAGTAATACCCTATTCTTCCAACACCGTGTAAATTTGACTGTTAAACAGCACATGTTTTACACGTGGAAGGGTAACGAGTGAAACTAACCATGGTAACCAAAAGTACTCTTTGTCCAAACTGAAACAGTACTTGACTTTGTAATTTTATGAATTGTTTTTTCTTTTGATCACAATTGGTTGAATTCTGAACAGTTAGAGCATCACCAATGATGCAATCAAATTAAAAACCACACATAATTAAAATGTTTATCAACCGAGTGAAAATTCTTGGGTCTATATTGTTTCTTTAAAAATTAATATACCTAATTAGAAAATAAATTGTTTCCGAACTACCTGGTAACATTAAATATTAAATATTATATGTGAAGTTAACTTGTAACATCAAAACAGTTGACGAACTTGATTACAAATTGAGTGTGTGCCTTCTTTACATATCTGAAAAATTATGAAAAACAGACACAACAATATTCTTGAAACAACACTCTGGTATTAATATGGCACTTCTTATATTGTACAGAAACATTCTCTATGCCCTATCGCTTTACACGTTGTTTTGTCTACTGCTCGCTAACACCGCCGCTACACTTCTAGATGTAAGCACATACATACACATATCTAGTACTTTCATTTATATATTTTTCCACTCTAATTAACATGTTTTTGGTATTAATTTGGTGTGATTGTTTGGATCATATACATATATATATATATATATATATGTATAAATATATATAGTGGCATCATCAAGATTGGCTAAACCACGGTGGTGATTTGCACAATAGAAGATATGCAGACAAGGAGACGAAGATAAGCCCTGAAAGTGTTTCCAAGCTAAGTTTGAAATGGAAGTTCTATGCAGGGAATGATATAACCGTGACGCCTGCAATCTTCGACGGAAACCTATATTTTCCGAGCTGGAATGGTTACATATATGCGTTGAAAGCGTCCGATGGATCACTTATTTGGAAGAAGAACTTGCAAAAGTTGACGGGTCTTAACGCAACTGGTGTTGTTTTGAATGTCAACTGGACGGTGTCAAGATCGACTCCGACCGTAGCCGGAGACCTGCTCATCATTGGAATATATGGTCCTGCTGTTGTTATTGCCGTGGAGAGATCAACAGGGGAGTTGGTGTGGTCTACCAGGCTTGATGAACATGCTGCAAGCCTAATCACCATGTCTGGGACATATTACCAAGGGTACGTATAATTATTTTTGTTTTTGTAAATTACTAATTAGTACGTAATGGAATGTGACATACACTATTAAATTTTATTATAGACTGGAAATGAGTTTCTTATGATTAGTTTGTAATTTGTTGTTGTTCAGATAAAGCCGATAAAAGGCGAAAAAATAAATAAATTTAAAAAGAAAAAAAAAAAGGTCCTGCTTTTTCATTGTTAATCATATATGCGAGTAAGCTATGCTGGTTGCTGGGTCCTATTTTCTAATTGAATTAGTTTTAATCATACCATTTATTTATATTTTTGTTTTGGGTATAATATTTTGATTTAAAGTTAGCAGAGGTTGAGGAGGTTGACCTTTTTTTTTATGAATTTGAGGAGGTTAATTTTAATTTAAAATTAATCATATATATATAATATTCTAATATATTATATTATTTATATATAATGAACAATATATTATATTTTTTAAATAAATAAAAATATAAATTTATATTACTTATTAAATTTTATATTTTATTAAATCTGTATAAATTGACCAATTATATCTTTATTATTATTTATCATATATAAGTAATATAATATACTAAAGTATAAATTAATTAATTATATTTTTATTATTGTTCAAGTACAACATAATATACTAAAGTATTTTTCTATCAAATATATATATATATATATATATATATATATAATTATCTCTTAGTTTTCTTTTCTTTTTAAAATGGAATTGAAATTTTATTGAGTCAAATTTATAAAATAATCAACTTTTAGATTTGATATTTTAGGTTATGTACTTCATATGTGTTGTGCACATTGTTAAATATAATAAAAAAAATACAAAAATATAATATTTATTATTTTCTCGGCCTTGATATTTCAAATTGTATTCATGATCTTTATACGATGAAAAGTAAGCTTACGACTCATATAATATACAGGGCTGTTTACATTGGAACATCATCTCTCGAAGAAGGGCTGAGCGTAGATCAACGTTGCACCTTCACTGGAAGCTTGTCGAAGCTAAACGCCACATCTGGTGCCGTTTTATGGCAAACATTCATGCTTCCGGATAATCATGGCGAGAGTGGACAATACGCCGGAGCAGCCATTTGGGGAAGCAGCCCATCCATTGACTGTTCCAGAAACCATGTCTACATCGCCACCGGCAACTTATACTCAGTCCCTCTGCGCGTTCAACAATGCCAAGAAAAACAGAACAATCAAACCCTACCCTCTCATCCAGATACTTGCGTGGAGCCCGATAACCTCTCCGATTCCATAATAGCCCTTGATTTGGACTCCGGAAAGATCAAATGGTACCGCCAATTGGGAGGCTACGACGTTTGGTTCTACGCTTGCCGCAATCTGTCTACCCTAATTGTCCACCGGGACCTAACCCGGATGCCGATTTTGGGGAAGCCCCTATGATGCTGAGCTTGACTAATCATGGTAATGGAACCAAGCGAGACATCGTAGTTACTGTTCAGAAAAGTGGGTTTGCTTGGGCTTTGGATCGTGACGATGGAGGCCTCGTATGGTCCACAGTAAGTTTGAATATATTGTTTAATTTGATTAGAAGGTATATACATACACTAATTAGGATGAGATTGGGTTTGGTTAATATTGTAGGAAGCTGGACCAGGTGGTCTCCTCGGAGGAGGGACATGGGGTGGAGCCACCGACGAAGAGAGGGTTTACACGAACATTGCCAATTCCGAAAGGAAGAACTTCACTCTGGCACCGTCTGAGAAGACGGTGAATAGTGGTGGATGGGTGGCGATGGATGCTCGCAGTGGCAGAATTCTATGGTCCGTGGCTGATCCTGGAAACGCCACTGCAAATGGGCCTGTTAGTGTGGCAAACGGCGTCGTTTTTGCTGGTTCGACAGAGGGAAAAGGACCCGTATATGCAATAAAGGCGATAACTGGAGAGATTCTGTGGTCTTACAAGACAGGAGCTACTGTATACGGTGGCGTTTCGGTAAGCAATGGTTGCATTTACATTGGGAGTGGGTACAAGGTCAACTTAGGGGTTATTTTTCCGTCTCTCACCGCCGGTAACTCACTCTTTGCCTTCTGCGTTTAAGTTTGTAGTTGTGTGAACTCCAGTTGAACTTCTTGAATAAAATGTAAAACTATTTGTTTTTGTATTTGTAACTTTTGAAAATAAAGCAAGCCAACAATCACCCAATGCATGGAAAACAGTAAACAAGCAAAAAAGAAATACAGAGCAATTTAACGATGGTAAAAGATCAGAGTCCCAACTATACATTAGAACATTCACCGCCATGATAAGTACTCAATGCATTTGTCATGTCAAGTCCACTTTTATTTATTGGTTTTACAAATAGCAAATTTTCCTCCTTTATCCAAAGCTACCACAAATCAGCTTAGGCAGATTAGGCTTCAGTAGTTGAGAACTTAAACAGCATATGATGCCTATAAGGCTTTCCCGGACTCACAATTGTTGAAGGGAAATTGGGATGATTCACAGCATCTGGGAACCCTTGAGTCTCCAAACATAAAGCTGCATGAGGCTCATACACAAATCCACCTTTTCCCTTCACATCCTTCAGAAAGTTACTTGTGTAGAACTGCATACCAGGAGCATTTGTGGACAGCTTCAACACCCTTCCCGACTTGTCATCGTAAACCGCCACCGCCGGCCGCAATTTGATGCCCGGAGGGTCAAGGACATAGTTAACGTCATAGCCATGAGGTATATTCATGATCCTTGATCCAATGGCATATGGTTTGAGGAAATCATATGGTGTTCCTTTTACTGATACGATTTCGCCAGTGGGAATAACATGGCTATCAACAAGGGTGACATGGGAACCAAAGATCTGGATTTTGTTGGAGAGGATATCACCGCTGTTGTGGCCTCCAAGGTTCCAGTATGTGTGTTGAGCAAGGTTAACAGGAGTGGGCTTGTTTAGAGCATCAGCTTTCATTTTTATACTCAATTTCTTGTCTCCAATCAGGGTGTAGCTAACTGTGACTAGGAGGTCAACAGGAAATCCTGCATAGAATACATGAGAGCAGTACTTGTTAAGCATGTAGAATGTGCAAATGTATATCAAGGTGATTAATTTACATGGATCAGGAACAGAATGGCTAACATATAAGAAGGTTGTGGTGGGGTTTTGAATTTAGGACAAAATGTGAAATTAATGTTCCATGAGGTGCAATTGAGCCTTATATTTCTTCACATTACACAAACTCCTCTGGTTTTAACTATGATTGTGGCATGATCTTTAATGCATACTTATAATATACATAGGGGGACAAAATGTGTGGTTGGGAATTTGTATTAAGATTGCTATATATACATAGAGTGTTAGTATGAAAATGGAAGCATATGTATATTTACCTTGTTCACCATCGGAGCTGTCATCGGTGAAGACAATGTAAGGAGCAGAACCTTTGTTATGATACGTTTTCACTTTCCAAACAACATCACTGAAACCTATTTTGCCACCTGATTACATGCACATAACAAAAATCATCAAGGTGTGATAACATAGAGGTTGATTGACACACCTACAGAGATACAAGATTCAGAGAGAAAAAAAAAACATTCCTTTTGGTTTGTGGGAGGAAAGTTCAATTAATAAGTTTGAGAATTTGACACTAACTTACCAGGATGTTTTTCCCTTCATTAGCAACTAGTTTATAAAGGGTTCCGTTCAATTTAAATCGAGCCCCTCCGATCCGGTTAGCAACCCGCCCCAGAATAGCGCCAATGTATGATGTATCATTCTGCAAATGTTGCAAATTTTACAGAAATGAACACACACAGTTTCATCTCATATATGGATACGTGAGAACAATTTTGAAAAATTGTTTTTTGATAGCCAAGCGAGATGTCTCTTCATCACCTGACTATGGAATTAATCATATGCACAAGGGAGAAGGAGGTGTATATACTATGTTACATTCATCAGCACAAAGTATAAAATTTTATAATAAATTGGAGGTGCACAGAAGTGGGAGTGTTACTGTCTGTCATTTTTCGTTTATCCTAAATCATGTGCATCTATTAGTAAGAAGACTTCACAATGAATCGACAAAGCGAAGCATTATATTATATTTATGTATTATTTGCGAAAATCTATGATTAAGTAAAGTCTAGAGTGATGAGGATTAGAAAAACCAGCAGTGCAGGAGCTGTTTCGCCTGAGATTCATTATAAAAACAATGCCAGTCAACACCCTAGAAACCCTCTTTTCACGAGCTCAGCTTCTCAAATTGTCAACTTGCTTTATTTTATTTCATTAATCAGATAATTTAGGTAGTAGATCTACAACAACACTGAACACCTCCAAAACTCTACCTTCTGAAAGTGTCAAATTAATTCTTCTTTCTCCCTAACTAGAAATAAAGCCTAGGCTGTTACAGCAAGTTTGGCTTATTAATTGTTATCACATGTACGCTATGGTATTCTAGTTATGGCATAAATTTAAGAATAACGAAGCCTTTTGGCCCTCAGTGCCGGTGGAAGAGAATGGGGAGTGGCGGTCGAAGACAGTAAATCACATTGTGAATCACTTTAAGACTACTCCCAATAAATAAAAGTGCGTTTATTCTAAGCCAAACCAACAATGTCCATGAACACTTATAGCAAATAGTAAAAGAGACGAGAAAACGTACACTTCATCTACACAAATTAGTGGTTTAAACATTTGTGATTATTATATAAAAATAACGACCTTTACTCTCGCCTCCTTTGAAGGAATGGAGGTCATATATCAATAATCTTATCATCCTTATTATTATTATTTCCTTCCATTATTATTAGAGATTGTTTTTAACAATAATTAGATAAAATAATATAAATAATAAATAAATAAAATTAAAACTAGTTTTGTTTTCAAACTAGCAGCATGACCATAATAATGGTATGGTCCTGCTGTTTATAATATTTTAAAACTAGCAGGACCATATAAAATTAAAACTGATGTTTATATGGCCCTGCTGTATATAATATAAATAATAAATAAATAAAATTAAAACTAGCAGGACCATATAAGCAAGTTTCAGTCTAAAAACAATTACCTTAAACAAGGCGCATACAAAGAATCAGTCCATATTTTTTCATATGATCTTGGCTACTGTAATTTGTATGGGGCGGCATTAATTTGTTTTTGTTCATTAGATGTTGTTTCTGCAAAACTACATAAACTTTATACACACACCCTTCTCCACAGAGTAAACAATTTTGGCCTTACAAATTTATTAATTTAATGGGGATATACTATATGCACATGTAGAATGAAGCAAAACTAACAACGGTTTATCCAAATTCAAATACTTGACTTTATAACTTTATAATTTTTTTTTGTTTTCTTTTGATTATAATTGTTGAATTCGGAAGTGTTAAGCGTCACCAATGATGCAATCAAATTAACAACGACATATAATGAAAAACTTCATCCACCAATTCAAAATTCTTTTCTTTTCTTTTCTTTTTCCTCTTTTAAAATTAATATATATTCTTATCCTCTAGTTAGAATTTGCCCTCAAGTTCTTCAATTAGAATTTGACATACCATCTGACCGGATTAAGAAAAATAAATTAAGATATCAAATTATAATTGAGAGATAAGAAATTAGGTGATCTAATTTCATATAATGCACCGTTCAGCAATAAATATTAAATGTAAAGCTAATTTGTAACGTTGAAACAGTTGCTAAACTAGATTGAGTACCTTCCATATATGACAAACAGATAACAATATTCATGACACAACACACTGATCATATCAATATGACACTTCCAACTTTGTACAGAAACATTCTTTTCGTCCTCTATATTTACTCGTTGTTTGCTCTACTGCTCGCTAACACTGCCGCTGCACTTCCAGACGTAAGCACATATGCACATGTCCAATTACTTTCATTTGTATATTTTTCCACTCTAATTAACATTATTTTGGTATGATTAATTGGATATCATATATATATATAGAGTGGCATCATTAAGATTGGATAAACCACGGTGGTGATCTGCACAATAGAAGATATGCAGACAAGGAGACGAAGATACGCCCTGAAAGTGTTTCCAAGCTAAGTTTGAAGTGGAAGTTCTATGCAGGGAAGGATATAACCGCAACGCCTGCAATCTTCGACGGAAACCTATATTTTCCGAGTTGGAACGGCTACATATATGCGTTGAAAGCGTTGGATGGATCACTTATTTGGAAGAAGAACTTGCAAAAGTTGACGGGTCTTAACGCAACTGGTTTTGTTTTGAATATCAACTGGACGGTGTCAAGATCCACTCCGACAGTAGCCGGCGACGTTCTCGTCATCGGAATATATGGTCCTGCTGTTGTTATTGCAGTGGAGCGATCAACAGGGGAGTTAGTGTGGTCTACCAGGCTTGATGAACATGCTGCAGGCGTAATCACCATGTCTGGGACATATTACCGAGGGTAGGTATAATTTTTTTTGTTTTTTTGCTAAATTATTAATTATTACGTAATTGAATGTGAAACATACTATTACATTTTCTTATTGACATGAAATGAGTTTCTTATAATTAGTTTGTAATTTGTTGTTGTTCAGATAAGGAAGATAAAAAGGTGACAAAATATATATATTTTTTTGTCGAAAAAAGGTCCGGGTTTTTTTTTTTTTTGGTAAAACAAAAAGGTCCTGGTTTTTCATTGTTAATCATATATGCAAGTCAGCTATGCTGGTTGCTGGGTCCCATTTTCTAATTAAATTAGTTTTAATCGTACCGTCATGATTTATTTATTTTTTGGGTACTATATTTTGATTTAAAGTTCGCTTACCTGTCACATCTCAGGAGGTTGACTTTGATTTAAAATTAATCATATATATATATATATATATCAGAAATTAGTTTTGTAAATTATCTCTTTTAGTTTTGTTTTTTAATGGAATTGAACTTTTTATTGAGTCAAATTTATAAAAAAAAAATCCACTTTTAAATTAATATCTTAGATTACGTTAATTTATTTGTGTTGAGTTATAATCACGTGTATATTATTAAATATAAAAAATATATATATATAATATTTATTAATTTTTAAACTCTCGTTTTTTAAATATATAATATTCATTATTTTCTATTAACTCTTTTCATTTTGAATTGGTAGATTCTACCCAATTATAGCTCAAGACAGCTCAGCCATGATGTCTCAAATTGCATTCATGATCTATATTGCAAATGGGGAAATTATCAAAACAAGAAAAGAAAATGCGAATGCGGATGATGAGTCAAAGTTCATGCAAATTATAAATGATATTTTGATGAAAACTGAGGTTGCAACTTATAATATAAAGGGCTGTTTACATTGGAACATCATCTCTCGAAGAAGGGCTGAGCGTGGATCAACGTTGCATCTTCACTGGAAGCTTGTCCAAGCTAAACGCCACATCTGGTGCCGTTTTATGGCAAACATTCATGCTTTCGGATAATCATGGCGAGAGAGGACAATACGCCGGAGCAGCCATTTGGGGAAGCAGCCCATCCATTGACTGTTCCAGAAACCATGTCTACATCGCCACCGGCAACTTATACTCAGTCCCTCTGCGCGTTCAACAATGCCAAGAAAAACAGAACGATCAAACCGTACCCTCTCATCCAGACACCTGCGTGGAGCCCGATAACCTCTCCGATTCCATAATAGCCCTTGATTTGGACTCCGGAAAGATCAAATGGTACCGCCAATTGGGAGGCTACGACGTTTGGTTCTACGCTTGCCGCAATCTGTCTACCCCCAATTGTCCACCGGGACCTAACCTAGATGCCGATTTTGGGGAAGCCCCTATTATGCTGAGCTTGACTAATCATGGTAATGGAACCAAGCGAGACATCGTAGTCACTGTTCAGAAAAGTGGGTTTGCTTGGGCTTTGGATCGTGACGATGGAGGCCTCGTATGGTCCACAGTAAGTTTGAATATATTGTTTAATTTGATCAGAAGTGTATATACATACACTAATTAGGATGAGATTGGGTTTGGTTAATATTGTAGGAAGCTGGACCAGGTGGTCTTCTCAGGCAAGGGACATGGGGTGGAGCCACCGACGAAGAGAGGGTTTACACGAACATTGTCAATGCGGAAAGGAAGAACTTCACTCTGGCGCCGTCTGAGAAGACGGTGAATAGTGGTGGATGGGTGGCGATGGATGCTCGCAGTGGCAAAATTCTATGGCCCGTGGCTGATCCTGGAAACGCCACTGCAAATGGGCCTGTTACTGTGGCAAACGGAGTCGTTTTTGCTGGTTCGACAGACGGAAGAGGACCCGTATATGCAATAAAGGCGATAACTGGAGAGATTCTGTGGTCTTACAAGACAGGAGCTACTGTATAAGGTGGCGTTTCGGTAAGCAATGGTTGCATTTACATTGGGAGTGGGTACAAGGTCAACATTGCGGCTGCATTTCCGTCTTTCACCGCCGGTAACTCACTCTTTGCCTTCTGCGATTGAGTTTGTAGCTGTGTGAACTCGAGTTGAAGTTCTTGAATAAAATGTAAAACTATTTATTTATTTGTAACTTTTCAGAATAAAGCAAGCCAACAATGACCAAATGCATAGAAAACAGCAAACAAGCAAAAAAGAAATACAGGGCAATTTAACGATGGTGAAAGATCAGAGTCCCAACTATAAATTAGAACATTCACCGCCATGATAAGTACTCAATGCATTTGTCATGTCATGTCCACGTTTATTTATTGGTTTTGCAAATAGCAAATTTTCCTCCTTTATCCAAAGCTACCACAAATCAGCTTAGGCAGATTAGGCTTCAGTAGTTGAGAACTTAAACAGCATGTGATGCCTGTAAGGCTTTCCCGGACTCACAATTGTTGAAGGGAAATTGGGATGATTCACAGCATCTGGGAACCCTTGAGTCTCCAAACATAAAGCTGCATGAGGCTCATACACAAATCCACCTTTTCCCTTCACATCCTTCAGAAAGTTACTTGTGTAGAACTGCATACCAGGAGCATTTGTGGACAGCTTCAACACCCTTCCGGACTTGTTATCGTAAACTGCTGCCGCCGGCCGCAATTTGTTGCCCGGAGGGTCAAGGACATAGTTAATGTCATAGCCATGAGGTATATTCGTGATCCTTGATCCAATGGCATATGGTTTGAGGAAATCATATGGTGTTCCTTTTACTGATACGATATCGCCAGTGGGAATAACATGGCTATCAACAAGAGTGACATGGGAGCCAAAGATCTGGATTTTGTTGGAGAGGATATCACCGCTGTTGTGGCCTCCAAGGTTCCAGTATGTGTGTTGAGCAAGGTTAACAGGAGTGGGCTTGTTTAGAGCTTCAGCTTTCATTTTTATACTCAATTTCTTGTCTCCAATCAGGGTGTAGAAAACTGTGACTAGGAGGTCACCAGGAAATCCTGCATAGAATACATGAGATCAGGACTAGTTAAGCATGTAGAATGTACAAATGTATACCAAGGTGATTAATTTACATGGATCAGGAACAGAATGGCTAACATATAAGAAGGTTGTGGTGGGGTTTTGAATTTGGGACAAAATGTGAAATTAATGTTCCATGAGGTGCAATTGAGCCTGATATTTCTTTACATCACACAAACTCCTCTGGTTTTAACTATGATTGTGGCATGATCTTTAATGCATACTTATAATATACATAGGGGGACAAAATGTGTGGTTGGGAATGTGTTAAGATTGTTATATATACATAGAGAATTGGTAGGAAAATGAAAGCATACGTATATTTACCTTGTTCACCATCGGAGCTGTGATAGGTGAAGACAATGTAAGGAGCAGAACCTTTATTATGATACCTTTTTACTTTCCAAACAACATCACTGAAACCTATTTTGCCACCTGATTACATGCACATAACAAAAATCATCAAGGTGTGACAACATAGAGGTTGATTGAGACACTTACAGAGAAACAAGATTCAGAGAGAAAAGAAAAACATTCCTTTTGGATTGAGGGAGGAAAGTTCAATTAATAAGTTTGAGAATTTGACACTAACCATGAAGGATGTTTTTCCCTTCATTAGCAACTAGTTTATAAAGGGTTCCGTTCAATTTAAATCGAGCCCCTCCAATCCTGTTAGCAACCCGCCCCACAATAGCACCAATGTATGACGTATCATTCTGCAAATGTTTCAAATTTTACAGAAATGAACAGACAGTTTTATCTCAGTTATGGATACGTGAGAACAATTTTGAAAAAATATATAGAATAAGTAACCACTTTCATGGTTCAAAAGTAACTCATTTGTGACGTTTTTGGATGGCCTCTTCATCACCCAACTATGGAATTAATCGTATGCATAAGGGAGAAGGAGGTATACTATGTCACATTCATCAACACAGAGTAAAAAAATTTAAAATAAATTGGAGGTGCACAGAAGTGGGAGTGTTACTTTCTGTCATTTTTCATTTACTCTAAATCATGTGAAATTATTAGTAAGAAGATTTCAATGAGTCGACAAAGCAAAACAGTATATTATATTTATGTATTATTTGCGAAAATCTATGATTAAGTAAGTCTAGAGCGATGAGGATTAGAAAAACCAGCAGTGCACGAGCTGTTTCCCCTGAGATTCATTATAAAAACAATGCCAGTCAACACCCTAGAAACCCTCTTTTCACGAGCTCAGCTTCTCAAATTGTCAACTTGCTTTATTTTATTTCATTAATAAGATAATTTAGGTAGTAGAGCTACAAGAACACTGAACACCTCCAAAACTCTACGTTCTGAAAGTCTCAAATTAATTCTTCTTTCTCCCTAACTAGAAATAAAGCCTAGGCTATTGCAGCAAGTTTGGCTTGTTAATTTTTATAACATGTACGCTATGGTATTCTAGTCACGGCATAAATATAAAAATAACGAAGCATTTGGCCCTCAGTTCCGGTGGATGAGAATGGGGAGTGGCGGTTGAAGACAGTAAATCACATTGTGAATCACTTTAAGACTACTCCTGATGAATTAAAGTGCCTTTGATCTAAGCCAAACCAACAATGCCCATGAACGCTTATAGGAAGTAGTAAAAGAGATGAGAAGAAACTAACCATGTAATCATTGATTGAGTCAAACCCAAGAACTACATCCGCCAGCTTTCATGAAAAACACACCCCCCAGGACATAACATTTAGTCCTTGAAAACCAGATCATGTACATGGAGCTAGGTAACTTTTTAATAAAGATTTAAACAAGTTACATATACAATTCACAAAACTTCACAAAACTTCACAAAACTAAGGGGGAGTAACTGTGAACAAATTACCATGTTTGTCAGGGAGGACAAGGGAGACAATAGAAGCACCCCAGTTGGTGAGATTGACAGAGATATCACCCTTCTTGAGCTCGTATACACCAACTTTTTGAATCCTTGCAGACCCATTGGCAAGCCCCGAAGCAGCTAGGAATATTACAAAACAAAGCAGCACGCTAGTGGCGTTGCTCATTTTCCTGCCCAGTTAATGTTCATATATATTTATATATATATATATCAGTTAGATGGTGAGCACCATTAATGGGTTTGTATTGTATAAACTACGAAAGAAAAAACAAAATGAAGTGAGAGTTTATAGCTACTACTAACACTGTTGAAAGAAGCTAGCTAATTATCCAAATAGAGACGCGCCCAGTTTGTTCTTTTGGCCCCTTCTCTTATTTTTTATAGTGGAAGCCGGTTGTCGACGTGGCTAGAGATCTTTACAGTGTGTATAAAGTTTCTTCATAGGCCAATTGCAGTCTCTTTACAGATAATTTTGCCACTGTGTTTACATTGAAAAATAATTAATACGATTAAGAATCATAAAATTATTGTATACGGAAAGAGTAATGATATAATATTATATATTCGCATACTTAAAAGTTTTAAGTTTTATAATCTTAGGCCAAACTCTAAATTTCATAATAAGAAATTTACTATATATATACACATATATGTATGTATGTATATATAGTGAATTTAACAGATGTAATTAAAAAGAATAAGCTTTATAAGAATATTTTATAATTTTAATAATGACTGTAAAAACTTAAATATAAAATACGAAAGATCGGCGAAGACCGTAGATGAGTATGTATGAAATTTCTTGCTCGTGCCAATGTGGCTGCGGCTGCGCCACTAAATGGGGAACAGAAAATTAAAAGGTTTGACCTTCATAAAATATATATATATATATATATATATATATATAATGAATAAAATGAAGATTAGCATGTGCTCCTCATGGTCCCATGTTATGACTTGTGACTACCCCACTAAAAATAAGATAATTTAAATTGAAACAAAAATTGATGATCAAAAAAATTTAATGACAGGAAACTACTTTTAATATTTATTTTCTTTTAAATGTAATATTTACTTCTTTTTTTTGTATTTTATTTATATGTATGCCTAATTAATTTTTAATCTGATATTTTAGGTTTTTTTTTTAAAAAATTATTCTGTAACTAATATTTCAATTTTTTTTTAATTTAAATGTATGTAAGGACTAGGTTGATCTAATTATAATTAAACAAATAAAAAATAATAAGAGAGAGGGGTGGGGCTATTAGTATTTAGTAGTTAATGGGTTTCCGTCTTATTTTGGGCCCAATATATATTGGGCTTTTAGCGGAGTCCAAATCCAGATTCAGTGGAAAATTTTCTAGCCCGAGAAGCAAAGCCCAGCCCAAAAAGCTTAGTTTCAGAGAGGAGAAAAAAAAAATAAGAAAAAAAAAGGAAGGAAATTGTGAAATTAGACTTCGTCGCTCCGCTCGACTGTGCTTGTTCCGCAGTCCACAGCTCGTTAAACCCCTGAATGGGTTCTCTGAGTAGAAGAGTTCCAGAGGCTCTGAAATCATCAAAGTACCTGTCTTTTTCACAACCTTTCTATAAACTTAGTTGGCTTTCAACTTTATTGGGAGGCAACTCACTTTATGGTAGACTGAATTATCACCATTTTGGATTGAGCCAAGCATTCTCTTCTTACTCTCGCCATGACAGCAAAGAAAATGGCATAGATTTGAACCAGTACCCTCCTGAAAAGATTAGGAACTTCTCCATAATCGCCCATGTTGATCATGGCAAGTCTACGCTCGCTGATCGGCTTTTGGAGCTCACTGGTACCATTAAGAAAGGTCATGGTCAGCCTCAATACCTCGATAAATTGCAGGTGTATAATTGTAATTTTTACTTTTTACTTTTATGGTTGGTATTATGTTTCTTAGAGAGAAACAAGAAATGCTGTTTCTTTGTGGCTTTGAAATCTTGTTCTCTTGATGGGTCTGTTTCCGTTGTTTGCTATATGGATTTGGCTATCTCTATGTTTATTTGCTAATTGATGCATGCATTGTTTGTTGTGTATTTAGACAATGAGTAAATGGGTAATGACTTTGAATGAAGGGGTTGAAATTTCTCGTTCATCATCGTGTAGTATAAGAATAATGTAGTGTACACGAACCAAAATAATGTTGCTTTGACATAAAAACATTACTCATTAACAAGGAAGTGAGAAAATGTTGCATGTGTACAGCTTTTCGACTTGAGTTCTAGAAAAGCTTATTTGTTAATGGGCATTATAGTTAGGTTGAGCTAATGGTACGAAAACATCGTTCTTCAGTCCTATTCAATTCAAATCCCTAATGGTTTAAGTAGAGTTTCTATTGGAATGCAAGAGAAGTTATATTATCTTTAGAAGTAATGTTGTTTGATGAAACCTGGGTTGTCTTAGGTGGAAAGAGAAAGGGGAATTACTGTAAAAGCCCAGACAGCAACCATGTTTCACAAGCACAATATCCATGGTGCAGACACACATGAAGGATCAAGTTTTTTACTAAATCTAGTTGACACACCTGGTCATGTGGATTTTAGCTACGAAGTATCAAGATCACTAGCAGCTTGCCAGGGCGCCCTTTTAGTTGTAGATGCTGCTCAAGGCGTTCAAGCACAGACTGTTGCTAACTTTTATCTTGCCTTTGAGTCCAACCTGACAATAATACCTATCATAAATAAAATTGACCAGCCAACTGCTGATCCTGATCGTGTTAAAGCTCAGCTAAAGTCAATGTTTGATCTTGATCCTAGTGATGTTCTTTTAACATCTGCAAAAACAGGGCAGGGTCTTGAGCAAGTCCTTCCTGCAGTCATACAGCATATACCACCTCCTCCTGGGAAGAGCAATTCGCCTCTGCGTATGCTTTTGTTGGATTCCTACTATGATGAATACAGAGGAGTTATATGTCATGTTGCAGTTGTTGATGGTGTGCTGCGGAAGGCGGACAAGATTTCATCAGCAGCAACTGGCCAGGCCTATGAAGTTTTGGATGTAGGGATCATGCATCCTGAACTCACTCCTACAGGAGTACTTCTTACTGGACAAGTGGGGTATGTTGTGAGTGGCATGCGTTCAACCAAAGAGGCACGTGTTGGTGACACGCTTCATCACAGTCGAAGCACCATAGAGCCTCTTTCTGGTATATCCACAACTTCTTCCTTTGTTCCACTTCTGGTATTGTAATATTATTTTGACATAGGATAATGGTTTTAAAATTGTAGGGTTCAAGCCAGCCAAACATATGGTATTCTCTGGTCTTTACCCTGCTGATGGATCAGATTTTGAAGCACTCAACAATGCAATAGAGAAACTGACTTGCAATGATGCCAGTGTCTCCATTGCTAAAGAGAGTAGCACAGCACTTGGTCTGGGTTTCAGGTTTCACATCCTCTACTGACTACATGTTTCTTACTCTTTAAATAAAGAATTTATTTTGTACATGCATTTTGATATTAAATTAGATTCATTTTGGTAGATATGCTATCCTTATTGTTTTCTCCCTGCAGATGTGGCTTCTTGGGCTTACTTCACATGGACGTTTTCCATCAGCGGCTTGAACAGGTAACTGAGTAGTAGTTGTGGAGTTTTTTACTATATTGTTCTCAAAAAGCAGTAAACACTTCTGTGGAAATATGATGTTAGGAGAGGGGCATGAGGTGAGAATAGCACGTTGCCAGCAGCTTCTATTCTAATGGAAAAGATGTTTTTCTCTATAATGCATTGGCGTGAATAATGTATAATTATCACATGATTCATAGAATAATAAATTGTGATTCCATCATTTTGAACTCCTTGATTTACATTATCACTTTTTGAGACTATTCAACAAGGATGATGCTGATTATGGTCATGCTCGCAGTGTATGTTCAATTTATTAATCTATTTCTTCTGTTCGCTATGTGGCTTTATCAGTATGACATATTTTCTGATGCTTGATTTAATGTTTTTCCTTTTGTTAGAGATATTCTGATTCATATCTGATATATGAATAATAGGAGTATGGAGCTCATGTTATTTCTACCATTCCAACCGTTCCTTACATTTTTGAGTATTCTGATGGGAGGTATGTGATCAAATAACATTTTAGATCTCTCTGTTAAATTGTCTTTTCATATGGTTACCGAAGATCCTTTTGGTGCCTTTCTAGCAAAGTACAGGTTCAGAATCCTGCTGCGTTGCCCTCAAATCCAAAGAAACGAGTTACAGCTTGTTGGGAACCTACAGTATTAGCTACTATCATAATTCCTAGTGAGTAAGCTCTCATGCTCCCTTGGCATTATTTTCCTTTTCACCATGCAAAGTATTTACTCATCCAGATTTATTTTTGTTTTCTACTGAAGGTATGTAGGCTCTATTATCACTCTCTGCTCTGAGCGGAGAGGACAGCAGCTGGAGTATTCATTTATTGACAGGTACTTTCTGCGTAGATCTATCAGGAACTCCTCTGTTGTTGAAATATTAACTCTTTTAGTCTAAATTTTTAATGCATGCAGTCAACGGGTTTTTATGAAATATCGCTTACCTTTGAGGGAAATTGTTGTTGACTTTTACAATGAATTGAAGAGTATGACATCAGGGTATGCGTCATTTGATTATGAAGATTCAGAGTAAGTTCCAACCTCTCTCTCTCTCTCTCTCTCTCTCTCTCTCTCTCTCTCTCTCTCACACTCACAAACACCCACTCAACACATGCCACACACGACTCTGCTGCCTCATAGCCTAAATAAACTTAGGTAGAGCCAATTACTTCTGCTATTTGGATAACTTATACATTCATTGAAAGTGGAAAAGCTTTTGTTTTCTAGTTTCATATCAAGAGATTCCCTTTTTTTTCCATCTGATGATAAATGCAAGACCTTTCTTCCACCCTATTTTTGACACATATGATGTAATCAACAGATATCAACAATCTGATATGGTGAAACTTGATATCCTTCTAAATGGACAACCAGTTGATGCAATGGCAACTATTGTTCATAACTTAAAGGCACAGCGAGTTGGTCGTGAACTGGTGGAGAAACTCAAGAAATTCATAGACAGGTCTGTTGACCATTAACTTATCTATATTTCTTTCTTATTATACTTTTGCTCATAGCCAAAGTGTTCTAATTTGAATAGGCAAATGTTTGAGATAACAATACAAGCCGCCATTGGATCAAAGGTTATTGCTAGGGAAACGTAAGTTCTTTAGTTTAATTTTGGCTGCAATATTAGTATTTACGCTTTTTGCATCGTCACTCAAATATTTACTGTTTAGCTGTTCGGCTAAGCTTCTCTATGTTGGGTTTAGGATTTCTGCTATGAGGAAAAATGTTCTTGCCAAGTGTTATGGTGGGGATGTTACCCGGAAGAAGAAGCTGTTGGAGAAGCAAAAGGAAGGAAAGAAGAGAATGAAGCGTGTTGGTTCTGTTGATATACCCCAGGAGGCTTTTCATGAACTACTCAAGGTTTCATAAAGAATTGTCAGAAATCACCAGCTATTATCTATAGCTGAGGTACTGACTGTTTCCCCATATGATCCTTTGCGCACTATTTTGTTCTCAAATCTCGGAGTTGCATCCTAAGCATTATAAGATTTTAAGTCAAGCTTATAATGAATGTGGTAGTTGTTGACATTTAGCAGTGTATGTAGTACAGTTTTCCAGCATCTAATCCTCTGCTCCTTTGAGGTTTTCAGATAAGGATTGTTTTGGCGAACTCTCATTGAGGGTACATCAGTACCGAGTTGATCCTGGTGGAACAGCAACAATATAGAAAAGAAAGTCAAATTCAGTGGCTGTCTAAAAGTAGGCCATCCCATGAAACTGTCAAAAGATTCAGTGTAGATAATGAGTCAAAACACCAACATGTAGTCCCTGTATTTTTATTTTATTTTGTTTTTTAAAATTTTTTCTGTGATCCTTACGGATTAGATACAGTTGCAATGTACTACTTAAAGATGCTGGAAAATTATTCACTTGTCCTTTCGGGTATGGGTAGGGTTTTATTTGGTGAGCATGAATAACTCACAAGGAATATGACACTAGTGAAATTAGAAGTTTTCCCAATAAAGGAATTTCAACATCTATTTTCAAAGGCTTTTTAATTTCATTTCTTTGCGTACTTTCTTCGCATACTTTCTTCTTTTGTGCCATTATACATAATCCATGACAATGAATGGCCAACTAATTAAGCTTGTATATTTGCTAAATATGGTATTTTGCTGATCACCCTACTGGGATTCCTTTGTTTCGGGTGTTGAACATTTTTTGTATTCAAGACAGTGACTGAATTTCAGCTTTACTACTTTACATACGAACCTGATTGAATTCTTTAATTTACACAAACATACTTGCATGGTCGATGTCCGAAGTAAATTATGAGAAACAAAGTACGTATATATAAACTGACTGATGTAGATTAAATATTACATTAGAACTAGAAACGATTTAGAAAAATTAAAAAGAGTAAAAATTATCAGCCAAAAACCTCCTACAGTTTCTGCTCCCCGATAGCACGGGCAGAAGTAGTCTTTGATGGAGAAAATGGCAATGGAGGTTGAAGCATCATCAAGGTTCCTGCTTGAGAATTTGAAGATGACAATCTATTAAAATAGCTCGATGCGCATCCTTTCCCATTCTGTGTCGACATTAATGGATTCTGGAACGTAGCCTTAGCTACGGCCTCACCTGTCAAGCGTTGGCCTAATTGCTTCGCCACCTGGGTTTCACTGCCTCCCACCATTGATGAAATTGCTGCTGCAATTACAGATTTGAAACTTGGGTCCGAAGTGATTGCCTTGGTCATCGACTCAGTGAAAACCTCTTGAGCTGAAGAAGCTTGACTGTTCTTCTCCATACAATGCTGAGCCTGATAGAAATATTCTTGTGGGGATTGTTTTTTGTCGAAGGGCACTGACCCATAACCAAGGTAACCAGGCGGTGGCAAAATGTTAGGATCCGAGGAACAAAAGCTTAGATTTGAGGAAGGAATTCTTGGGCCTAAAGGAAAGCTTGAAGATAACCTATTGAATTGGGAAGATGATGAAGAGGAAGTGAGGTCCAGTGTGACTGTTGGGAACAAAGGCGAGGAATGGTTGGGCAAGTAGAAGGATTTTCTTGTTAAATTATTAAACACACCAAAGTTTGTTATACCATTAAGTAGCTGTGAAGTAGCAGCAATTGCTGTGGCTGTGGGATTAAGTACGCTCGGCGTCTGAGATGTTGAAGAGGCAGATAAAAGCATGGAAGCCGCAGCAGAAGTTGTGGAAGCCATGGCGGTGGCTGATATTGGAAGTGGGTGATTGTGTGTTCCTTCGTAGGTGGTGATTAAGATGGACATGTCCTCAGCACACCTCTGCACCTGAAATATTGATCATGTAAAACAATGATCATTATTTATTAATACTTCCTCAAACAACCAATTAACGAAATTTTTCATGCTAATTAACATGTATATATATACACACACCTGTTTTCTTACTGGACAAGCTGGTGCAACTGTGCAGCGATAATAAGCTCGTGGGCATGGATTTCCTTTTGAAATCTTTTGTCCATATTTCCTCCATTGGCATCCATCATTCATCTATATATAAAATATACGTATGTAGGAATTAAATAAATAAAATTAGATGCTAGGTTAAAATTTATCTGCATGCTTTCTATATGAAAATAAAGCAAAAACAAAATGGAAATAATCTAATATCATATATAATGTGAACAATTAAATTGAGCTGCAAGTACAAACCGTTGTAGTATCACATCTAGCTCTGACAGAAACCCTAGCTCTTTTTGCATGAGCCTGCTGTGAAATCTCATCATCTGATACATTTCTCATTGTTTTTGATGACGTTTTAATTGCAGCTTCTCCTCCCTTAACATCTTCTGAACCATTCTCAGTAGTTGGGACAGACACTAGTTCCGTAGATAACTGCATTTTAGAGCCTAATCCAAGAGTAAGGTTGGCCTGCAAGCAATGATCTTCAATATCGTCTAAATTTTTGCTAACATATCTGCTTGAATTTTCAATGTCTTTCTTGATCAACTGGTCACTTGGACTTCTTCCAAGGCAAAGAGATACGAGCTCGGGTTCTTCGGTTTCTTGGATAAGGTCCGGAGCTGATGGTGAATCTGTAGGTTTCTTGGAAGCCTCACGTTTGAGGATGTCGAAGAAGCGCAATTGGAGAGACCGGTACTCCTTCTCAATTTGCTGTAACATCATTTTTAATCTTACATTTTCTTCTTTCACCTCACCCATTTCGGCTTTGGCATTTTCAAGTTCATCTACCTGAAAATTACAAAGAATCAAAGCAATGGATCTTAGTAAAATTTTAATGATTCCAACCACTTAATTATATATATCATGGAATATATAGGTAAATGAGAAAAAATTTTGTTCTATTCTAATATACATATATATTTCATATAAAAACATACCTACTAGTATATCTAGAAATAATTTAAACTTGAAACTAAAATAAACATATTATATATCCTAGAAAAATAAAGGCAAATGAACACAGCTTCTACTGCCAAACAGGTAAATAAAAAATCGAAGCATATATAGCTACTTTATTTACTTTTAGATTCATAAAATTGTGCCAATTCTTGATTCTCTCTTACAGTTAATGAAACAAAATTAATTTTAAAAGAAATATCATAAACAAGAGAAAATCAGTTAAAGAATTTGTTTTAATCAATGAATGATAAGTAGAATTTATTTTCGAAATACATATATAAAACCCAGTATGTATATAATTATACACACATGAAACAAACCAATCCCCCGATTTTCATTGTAAATTTTGAAATCTATGACTATGAGAGTGAATATACACCACAATAATAACCATAATTTTTTAGAATAAGAAGTATAAATTTCAATCAGGTACCTTTCCGAGTTGCTGATGATGGACAATATTGGATTGAACTCTCTTTTCTTGTATCTCAGCACCACAAGAGTCGTCTGGCATTTTTCAATGCGCTCTCCCTGAAAAAAACTGGTTTAGCAGCAGAGAGAGAGAGGGAGAGAGATCTCATTCACTCTTGAATTTCTTTCTTGTACATATTTTTGGTTAACCCCACTAACCTTCTCTTCTTATATAAAAAAAACAAACCCACTACTTTGGGACTTCCTATAAACAAATTAAATTTGAATAATATTGGATTATCATCCATCCCCTATTACGCAGGCAAACGAAAAATGTCAACTCTGCAAACCACACTCTTTCCTATTATCTATTTGCAACTACAATAAACTACTCCTTAAAGGCTACAATACTTCAACGTTTTCACAGTTATATGGCATAAATTAATTACAAGCTTAGATAAAGGCTATATTTCCGCCTACATTTTGTGTATATATATATGTTTTTAAATAGTACAATATCTTTGAAGCTTCGTAGAAAGCAGACGTAGTCGAAACAGCTAACTGTCAAATTTCCAATATGTATACATTTATTCTATGTAACCTAAAAACCCTGTTTGGCCAGATCATTATCAGTATGACAGTATCAATAGCGTAGCTTTGTTTCATTCTCTCGGCAGTCAATACACTCGTCATACGCGGGGTTAGACACAGCTTTCAATTCCATTGACCATTTTGCTTTCTGTATTATATATATAAAATTGTGTATATACCATACATATAAAAAAATACATCTACAAATATGAAACCTGCACAGTTGCAGTAGTAGTTGATTAATTAGCTACCGCATAGCACATTTGAATGTATTTTTTGAACATGTCAGAACCCTATTGTTAGAATTTCTTATGGATGATTTTTTTATATATACAATTAATAAATTTAGTCATGAAATAATTAACTTCTACTTTCGTAGATACTTCCAGTATATTACTGTTCAATATTGATGAAAAGGGTTCTCCTTTTCAATATTTGATGCCACAAAACTTGTAGCTAGCTATAGCTAGGTTTTATTCACCAAAATAAAAGAAGAAGAAGCTATAGCTAGGTTTTTATTACCAAAAAAGAAGAAGCTATAGCTAGGTTTTGATGATTTAATAATTAATTAATTAAAAGGCTCATCACTCACCGTCCTTTTGGCCCAATGTGTCTTGGGATCTGAGTCGGCATGACTTCTAATAATTGGGTTTAGGTCTACTCAAATCAAGTCTCATCCATTTAAGACGAAGCTAATTAAAAATGAAGCTATGAGATGACTGCTTGCATTATTAAACTCACCATGCACGGCGTCAATATGATTTCTTAAAACATTTCAATAATAAAAAAGATACAAACATATCTCAAACTAAATTAATAATATTATACACGACTTCAGGAACTGTATCCATCCATAAACATATAATTTACCAAAAAAAAGAAAATCTATAAATATATTTGTGGTGACGATGATCAAGGTAATTCAAGAGGTTTTAACCCCCCATAAAATGGTACGTAAAAAAAATTCCACTGCCTAGCTATATATCATGAGGTTTGATATTTAGGTCGTAACTAGAAGCCGTTAACCCCAAATATATATATATATATATATATATATATATATATATATATATTCAACCGTAGGTTAGAAAAATTAATGGAGGCGTCTCTTGGTGGGTTTTTAGGTTATTGAAGTCAAACAATAATCGGTGTTACATAAAGATAAAATCGGCCATTAGTTTGTTGTTATTATTAATATTGTTATATTATTATTATTTTTTTCTATAAATATATATATATTGTTATATTATATGTGCGTATAAACAAAGTGGTCTTATTCTAGGTTAAAGAAATTATGATGGTCAATGATGATACATCATTATATTGAATAGCAGCAATCGGGTAACGAAACGAGGAGGGAAAGAAGTAGTAAAACAAGTCTTTTCACTCCTCTTTTTATATGATATATTAGTATAAAATTATTTATTAGCCTCTCTATTATTTCCAAGTTTTCTGCCGGACAAACTTGAACTTTTAAACTTATTTTTGCACGCTGATGGTTTTGTAGTTGTTAATGTGGAAAACGAAAAGAGAAAGAGACGTTCGCGACTTCGTGGTGGTCCTCAAAAGCTGTGGTACACAAAATTCAAGTATTGTATAGTCTATGCTATAGTTGGCTAGTCGCTACCAAGAGAAAACAAAGGCTTAGGTTTGGGTTTTACATAAATAACAAAGCAATATTTTGTTGCGTATATATATATATATATATATATATATATATATTCATTTAAGATTTTTATTCTTAGTTTTTGATGTGAGAAGCATCACTAAATATCAACTACCCCATTATTGATTCGTACTCTACCACAAATTATGACGAATAACATTAATTTCGGTAGTGTGTGTGTGTATATATATATATGTATATATATATATATATATATATATATATATATATGCATGTTAATTTGGACAAATGTTGATGTGAATTGAAAGCAGAAACTGTAGAGTAGTTGGCCTTGCAATCATACATACAGCGACTGACTAATTGACAACTAAACAAAACAAATTTCAAGCTTATTAACAAGAGGAATTTGTTACCAATATATGCAGCGGAAGACGTAATGTGATGACGTATACACATTCACTCTCACAATGGGCCATAGGTGGTTCATTAATGGGCCGGTCCAAGGAAGAGGAGATCCAGAAAAAAGAATAAAAAAATGGAGTTTGAGGAACAATATTGGGGCCGTAAATGGGCCTCAACCCCCTTTAGGCTCTTTCCCATGTTTAAGCCCACCTAATGACTGGTTTTACTTGCATTATTTCAAAACAATCTTTGTTTTGTTTTTTACTTTTACATAAAAATTTGACCCAATTTGATAGTTTATAGAAATGAAGATCAGATTAACCCTAGTTTTTCACATACGTACCTGGTGGTTTTCGTATTTTGTTGCAAACCTTATTAGGAAGATGGCTGGCAATTGTCCTTGTTTACGTTATGAGATGGATTTTTGAGTCTAATTCACACCCTGCTTATATGAAAATCACTGGGATAGTTTGGTACAAAATTAATAGTGGGAATGTATATCATCTGCATGCATGCTGATGATGAATATATACATGATATAGCCTACATTTGGTAGGAGAGATTAATGAAGGAATTAAAAGAGGGGAAAGAGTGGTAGAGGAATGAAAAGTATGGTGGTTATTTGACTGGAAGAATGGAGAATTCACCTCAATCCCTTCAATATTAAAAGGATTGAAGAAGGAGAAACTTTAGGCTATATTTGGTAGGAAGGATAGAGACATAAAAGATATGGTAGACTGTTTTGATTCCTTTTATTTAGTATGTTAAAAAGGAAAGAAGATAATGAAGAACAGTTATTAAAACTCTTCCTCTTATAAATTTTTCAATATTAAAGGAATTGATCTGAAGGCTTTTGAAGGATTTATCCATCCATCATTCCATCCCCTCCTACCATCCATCTCTCCTATCAAACAATTATTATACTTTTAATCTGCTGATCCCTTATTCTCCTTTAATTCCACCATTATCTCTCTTACCAAACAATGTTTAAAAACTAAGAGCCCGTTTGAAACTGCTCTTTTTGAATTAAAAAATACTTTTTTTTTTTATAAAAAAAGCAGTTTGAAACATATTTGGCCAAAAAATTATAACGTATTTTTTTTTATAAAAAAAAAGCACTTTTAAGTGCTTTTTTTAAAAAGCACCTGATAGGTGCTTCTCCAAAAAAATATTTTTTCACATACTGTTAAATATTTTTAAAGCGTTTTTTTATAATTTTCCACCAAACACAAACTGCTTTATCATTAAAGTGTTTTTTAACTAAATTAAAATCCGTTTGGAACTGCTTATTTAAATAATATTTTTTTCAAAAGCGCTTTTTATTTAAGCGCTTTAGTTAAAAAGTACTTTAATGATAAAACATTTTATATTTGGTGGAAAGCTGTAAAAAGTGCTTTAAAGGTATTTAACAGTGTTTGAAAAAGCAATTTTTTGAAGAAGCACCTATCAGGTGCTTTTTAAAAAAAGCACTTAAAGTGCTTTTTTTTATAAAAAAAAAAATGCTTTAAATTTTTTTTGTCAAACATATTTTAAACTGCTTTTTTTAGAAAAAAAAAGTGCTTTTTCATTAAAAAAAATAATATTTACATCATAACTAATAAATTTATAATTACATTTAAATTCTTCAATCTCTTTAGTATAATTCACTCTATTTTTTCATCACCCCTCCCCATCCCTCCTACCAACTACCAAACGTGCCCTTACATATTAATGAGGTCGACAACGAGGGCTATAATATTCAACAATATTCTTGTCTCATTTATCTTCTTCGTATTATATACAATACGCCTTGTGAAATATAAATCTAATATTGAATCTAAATACTAATCCCAGAGAGAGATCATTCAAAGAAATATATCACAACTATAGGAAAGGAGGTGAGTAGGTGAGTTGTATTGGAGGAGAAGGTGAGTTTTGAACTTGATGAGGCCTTTTAAAATATATATATATATATATATATATATATATATAGAGAGAGAGAGAGAGAGAGAAATATAGATATATGGACATGAGGGTGAGGATCCTCCTCCCTTTATTAATGCATGTAATACCCACTCGTTCCCCTCCTGGAAACCTGTCCATGCAAGCATGTGCATGCTCACAATGTTACCCCGAATGTAGTTTCATAGTAACTAGAAGCAGATACCCAAATGAAAAAGATCAGACCAAGAGTTTAATTTGATCAGTTCTTGGCATAATTTTAATGATATACATATATGTGTGTGTGTTTGCCTGCAGGTGTAGGGACCATCATCATAATTCGATTCAAACAATTTAACGTCCTCAGAAAGATCCTTGTTTCTGTTCGGAGAACACTAAACATTCACATATAAAGCGCCGACATTGCCTTTTGGTTCAGACAAATGACATCATCCTCGTCTCTGTGTTCGCTCAATACGTAAGTATCATATCCAATGTGTTGTAAGGCGGATACTCGTATGCATTTCCATTCGAGCACATCGTCGTCAGGGTTACATATATATATATATATAGAGAGAGAGAGGAAGAAGACAAAGCCCCTGCATTTCCAATTTCTTATCCTTCTTTTTTTTCTTTTTCTTTTTTAATTTCCACATTAATTTCATGCCGACGTAGCATGTCCTATTATGTTTTCGAGGCGTGGACGCGCTGATGGATTTATTGGGAGCGTGAAAACTAATAAAAATCTTGCATAGAAGTAGACGGAAAAAATTGCTCTTCAATGCCGGCTTAGTGATCACCGAGTGATGTGAAGCAGAGCCTCAATTTTCAAAAATTTCCTCCATGTTTGTCTCCAAATGCAGAGACATTCTATCATATAATGTAAATCATCAACTCATGAGCAAGACAAAATAGACAAATGTGGAGATGATTTTGACTCACCAGACAATGATCACTTTGACAAACTATCAGCTACTAAACCTAACCTCCCCCTACTTTTGTCTTCATCTAGTATCTACAACTCCATTATCTATAAGGCTTGCATAGAATTTCAACTTTGGAATATGATAAGAAAAATCTGAGGAATAGAAGAAAATTTGGCAAAACAGAGATCTTACAAGTGATCTAAATAAATATTCTTAATGCATATTACCGATGCAAGGCTAAAACACTTCTCTTTGTTACCTTTCTTTTCTTTTTTGAGTATTTACAAAAACTGTAAAAAAAAAAAAAAAAAAAGCACCAAGTGCCTTATGTTCCACAGGGAAGAAAGAACAGGGAAACGAGAAACGAAAGACAAAAGGGGGAAAAAAAAGAAAAGAAAAGAAAAGAAAAAGCTTTGATCTACTACTGCCCGAAATGAACAGCAGTCATTGACATGGATGGGAAATGATGACGTAGATGGGTGAGATGGAAAGGTTTTGATGTGATTTGAATGACGAAGTACACGACTCTGATTATCTTTCAGTTCTCCACTATTTTTGGGCCTCTATACAACGCTCCAACTACAGCTAAATCCTCTGGTTTCTCCCTTTCATTCAGCCATGCATATCCTTCTTTCTCTTCCTCCGGTACTGTTATTCCATCAACTGTAATTTCAAATACAACAAAATGACAAGACGCTCGTAAAAGAAAAGTCTTAGCTTAGCTAAGTTGGACATGGAATTGCAGCAAATGTACCTGAGAAATCAGAAAACGGATAATCCAAGTAATATTGGCAGTGACGACCATCAGGATCGGAGTATGGAGGGCCAAGCACATCTAGAACCGCACATGCAGTCACTGCTGTGAAGCAATGCATGTTCCCTCCATCAGTCGGATAAAGGATGGAAGTGTTGCATGGAGCAGTGAAGTCCTTGTCAACCTTGACTTTAGCCAACCGAACATCAGAGCTTGGGACTGCATCAGTGGAAGCATGTCCAACTGTTAATTTCCAAACAAACAGGAAAACCTATAAAAAAGAAAATTTGAATATCTAACCAAACAAAGAGGGGAAAACTATAAAATTGATTATAAAATTTTATTATTATTCTAATCCAAGCATCATGTAGAAATATCTTAACCATGAATTGAAACAGTACTGCCCTCGAATGAATAACTTACTTTGTGTAGAATTCACATGGGTGGAAGTGTTGCAAGGGACATCAGCCACCCAATCATATGACTTGATGTGCATGGTCCCAAATAAAATTTTACCGAAAACTGTCATTCCAGGGTGATTATGAAGTGGAAGGACACCTGATGGCGGCAAACAAAATATCCCCATCTGCAATAGGTGAAAAAAACATTGAGAAGAACTTTTCAAATAGGAAATGGGTTCCCCATTTTTTGACTTACTACTTCCCAAACATTAAGTTACAATACAAGTTTACTTACCGAGAACCTTTCACACTCGTATAGGTGAAGGTACGTAATTGCTGGAGTTCTATGTGCTGGTGTCGTCCTAAAATATGGCAACTCAGGAGTCAGGCCAACATCCGCTGGTTTCATATCATCTGCAAGCAAAAGCCATCAGCATCTGGAACAAAATTTATTCAAAATAAAAAAAAATAAAAAGAAGCTATTTTTTTTCACATGAAAACAAATTTTGTTGCGGGTAAGGAACATTCGCATTTCACATGTTTCTGATATAATGCTTCTATTTCCTCCGACCAACAAGGAGAAGATGCATTATTTACTAAAGCACCAACTATCTTAACACGAAGGTAAATAATCCCATTATAAATATCCCTAGCAAAGGATAAGTATTACATTTGCAAAACGAACTAGAACTAGATTATGACGACCATTTTGCGCTAGCAATTTGACCAAATGGATTTAAAAGTAAAAAACAAACAAAAAAAAAAAAAACAGATTAGTACTGTAAAGAAAGCAAACGTACACCATAAGAAAAAACACATGTACCAGAATTGACGCATTTTTTATTCAACCTAGCCAATACCACTTTACCAGGATAAGGACATACAGAGGTGCATGTATATAGCCGAAAAACAAAAACACAGTACATTGTACCATATACAAAGACAAAAATAAATCATTTAAAAAATAAGAGATCTCGGTAATTACATGAATGAGGACGAACTGCCAGGGCATGCAAATTTCATACAAAAGGCTGCTTGCTCGTATTGGTGAAATTGTGGAAAGGGACGAAACGAGACGACAATTAAGAAGACTATTTTAAATTGCCACAAAGGGATCTCAAACAGTATACATATTAACATCTCAAAACAAGCAAAAAAATAAAAAGCTCCACAATCAAACAACGTGAAACCATAAGTGTGATCGGCGGTAAAACCAAAAACTTAAATAATGGCCTATAAGCAGAATTGACCCCAAGCCACAGTAAACCAATAACGAAAGCCTCAATTTTGATCGAATTATTAATACCGATACTTTCTTTACCCGGGAAGACACAATCATAAAGCTGAAAAAAACATACCCAAGACAGAGCGTAAGCGTTGAACATCTTCGGGGGACGGAACATTATCAACCCCATGAAAGGAAAAAACTTCCTTGCAAGTCTCGAATAGCTTCTGAACCGGCGACGTCTTCTTCTGACGTCTCCGGCTCTTCCTCGCCTTGCTATTCGTATTCGTCACCTTCGGCAATTCGCAGAACTCCTTACCTTTTCGATCAGCCAAAGCTGTCTCAATCCCCATTCACACTCAAAATTCCAAAAGAAATCAATACACCAATCACCCAAAAAAGTCCCACAAAAGAAGACCGAATTGCGATCTCAGAATTGTCCCGGACAACAGAAGGCAGCTTTGAAGAGAAAAACCAGGATATGGGAATTGCCAAAAGCCGCAGGAAATTCAAATTTAAGACATGGGTAGGGACAAAAGTCCAGAAATAACAAAGAAAAACAGAGGGAACGGAGGAGGAGAGAGAGGGAGAGGGAGAGAGTAAACAGTAAACACAAAGAAACAAGGTACAGTTTTTGTAGAAGTAGTTGTAGCAGTAGCGGTAGTTCAGGCTGAGTGGTAAAAGGAAGACAGAGATGTGAAATTTGGCATCTCTGTTGATGAAGGAGATGGTGGGTGAGAATTGAAATGGAAGGGGTATAAAAGGGGACAATGCCTTTTAGGGTTAGCTGAAAGAGAAATACAGTTGTTTTTGCCAAGAAAAAACCAGGGGCCATTCTCGGTTTTCCAGTGGGCTGTTCCAACAGCGGATTTTTTTTATCCAGTCCTCTCTCCCTCCTCTTTCTCTCTCTCCTCTCTCTCTCTATTTCTATTTCTATTTTTGCCCCTCTTTTTTCCTATTTTTACAGTCCACTCTCCTTCCCAATTTTGTTTTATCTTTTTACTTTAAATGGGATTGTCAATGATTTTTTTTTCTTTTTTCATTTATTTTTAGGCATTTGAATGTTTTTGTAATTTTTTTTTTTCTCTTTTAGGCATTTGAATATTTTTGTAATTTTCACACTAAACGTATAATTTTCGAAATTACCATTATGGCCCTGCATTTAGGAAACCTTTTCGTTTTTGGGAAGAGCTTCAGTATTAATTAACGATAACAACTTTTATGCGAATATCTCATTCAATTATTTAGCAAAATAATAAAACTTATAGGGGCATCCATAGTCAATTAGTTAATTAATTAAAAATTAAAAAAAATAACCTATAAATCAAACAAATTTTGCATGTAAAAAAAATTTCCCCTAAAATTATGATTCAGCTATTTATATATATATAATGTAACGAAGAAATCTCACATCATTAATACATTAAATTTGTAAAATAATAAAGGAATGAGAATTTTTTTTTCTATATTTAATAATAAAAAATAAATAAAGATACATAAATACTCTATGAAAATCTTTGCACCAAATTAAATTACTCTACATCTATATCCCATTTCGAAAACCATCTTATAATTTTCATGCTATGACAAAATCATAAAATTAATTAGTAATTATGATGGGATTAAAAAGTCACCTCAGGTACAAAACCAAGTGTGCTCTCTTTTAGCCCCATTGTGCATATGCATCTAACCTAGGACGGTAGGTAAATTTCAAATAATAGAAGAACATTACAATTTTTTTACTTAATTAATTAATTACATAAAGTAAAAGAGAAAAAAAAAAGTTTATTTGTTAGTCTTGCATATTTATAAGTTTTCATTATAAGAATTAATTAAATGTGTATTTCCAAAACCATATGCGTTCATGTGATTGTAGATTTTATTTTTTATTATTATTATTTTTACAAATGACATGATATGTATTAGTTCTATACCTATGCCTTTCTTCTTCTATTTTTATTGGTTTATAATTATATAGTTTTGAGCTCAATTAATTAGCATAAATTTTCATGCTAAGAGGATATTCGCTGCCGCTAGGTTTGACTTACGAAATTAATTAACTATTTTCCATGTGGTTTTTCATTCACGTAATTTATATTAAATAGTGGCTTATTTGCAGCCAGTAATAGTAGTACTTTTTCTTCACTATATATATACATATATAATTCCATTGCAAAGTACCCAACCAAAAAAGTTTCAAAAAGAATATAATACAATGTTCTTAACGTTTATAATGTTATTATTGTGATGATTAATTAAAGGTTTAGTACCTGGTCGATCTTCTACATTCTATTAATTAGCTAACTATCTGTTGCTACGTACTTATTTGTCTCCTTCCTTAGAGTTTCCGACCAAGCTACAGCAATGTTTGTACGAAAAGTTAGTTCGGTTCCATGAACACAACCTTGCATAATTTGGGCACATACAAATAATGGCTGTAGCTTTTTTTGACACATATATGTATACATGAATGATTCCATGGGTTACTTAGCTCGTGCGAAAAGACTTTTTATGCTTATCAGCGTGTATGATCTCTTTGTATAAATTATATATATATATATATATATATATATATAGCATGGACAATAAAAAATATTTTTTATATTTTTATTACACTGTATTTTTACATTTCTACAGTTTTTTTTTACGTATAAGTGTTTTTTCAAATTAATTTTGAATTTTACTAATTTAATTATATATAATTTTCATATAATTTTACATGAATTTAGTAAAAATAAAAAATAATTTTTTTTATTCATCGCCCATCATATATGGGCGACCTCGCCTATAATATTAAATCTTTATATGTATATTCTGAATTAATATTCAAACCAAATAAACTAGTAAGGATATATGGTGGTGTTTTTATTTGATTCCCAAATATAAATCCAAATTAATTATCAACAATTTGGTTTTGACCCAAGTTTATATATATTGATGGGCTAGCAAGAGATGGAGGTAACAATAAAAAAGAGAATAATATATGCAATGTGTTTCACATTTCTTCTGAATTTATTATAGAATCATAGACAAGGAACCGTGAGTGATCTATTTAGCAAACAAATATATATGATATTGGCGAGAAATTCTCAACTAATTAAATAAATAAATCTTAAAAGTGTGGTAAATGAAAATGAACTAAAACAGATTCATTTACTTAAAAATGAGCACAATATATATATATATATATATATATATATATATATATGCTTTTAATTAATATAAAAGTTGTTTTTTTTAAGAAACTAACTTGTAAAGTTTTCACTCCATCATTGGCTTAATTAATTCTCTCCAAATATTAATGAGAAGGCATAACCTTAATCAATTTTCATAATTATTTTGACATATAGCTGCAAAAACTGAAAGATATCGCCATATTAAACTGCAAAACCCCTCATGCAAATTTATATACATATATATACGACAGTTATACTATTTCACTAAATAGAATCATCAATGGTATTGATAACCAAATCCAACAAAAAAAAAAATGGTATTGATAACTAAAATTATTTTCCAGAAATTGAGAATTATTGCATTCAAGATTAACCGCGACGTTTGATATCAAATTGAAACTAAGTACTAATATTCAATTAAATACTAATTAGTAGAATTTTAGTACTTCTAAATATAGCTGATTAAAATTAAACATGCACCTACTTACCTTGTATATGGATACAAATGTTGAAAAACTAATTTTGTTTCATAAACTTGGATTGACAAGCATGACGCCTTATGCTTCATAAAACCCTCAAGTTCACTGCAAAAACACAGAAAACGATCAAAAAGTTCTTACCGAAAATGGCTTCCTTTTCATGTCATCAATTATAAAGCAATGAAGAACAAAACTATGAAGACAGCGAACGTTGAGATTCGATCGTAAATGAAAAAGAAATTTAAGTACTAGAATTCGTCAACACGTGGTAAACATGCTATTAATAGAACAAAAATCGTTACACCAAATAAATTTAACAATTCACGTGATTTTTCATTTATGTTATTTTCAGTTTTTAAAATAACAATTAACGAATGAGGTTGCCCAGTGTTATGTCTCTTATATTTATATATTAGAGGTTATGGATTTAAGAGCATCTTCAATGATATTCTTTAAATTAAAGAGCATATTTTTATAAATAAAGAGCATTTTTTATATTAGAGAGTCAAATTAAGTAAACAACTCCAATAATGCTCTTTATTGTTTAGTCATTATTTTGTTAGTTTCAATGACTAATTTTATTTTTACTTAATTATCCTTCTTTTATAAAATAAAAATAAAACTATTAAGGGTAATCTTGTAAAGTTAAATTCAGATTAATCATTAAAAGTTGTCAGACATTAAATAGAAAATGCATTTATTGTTTAACATATAATTAAAGAGTGAGTTTGGCTTTTTAAATATGGAGAGTCAAATCCACTCTTCATATTTAAAAGTTAAAATAAAAAGCCTGTTGGAGTAAATTTTTTAAGATTAGCTCTCTAAAATAAAGAAAAAATAACAAATAGAGAGTCTCTCGGAGATGCTCTAAATTATGCCTCTTTATAATTTAGTTTAGAAATTATTATAATCAATGAAAAAACCAAAATCTTTTAAAAACAGCTATTTAATGTAAATATGGAAGAATAAAAATTTGAATTAAGAGGTACACATAATTTGAATTTGAATTAATTACGTACATAATACACCAGCTAGAATATATTTTTCATGACCCTTTATACATACATACTGGGGAAGAAAATGTTAAAAATTAATTACTTAGTCAGCTAATTATTGAAGTGCATACAATCAAATAACGAATATCTTGGCTATTTTCCTGTTTATTAATCTTTTTTTCGCATATTCATCATCGTACTCAATACATTTTTTTCTCCTTTATTTTCTTTTTTCTTTTTCTTTCAATAATTTGACACAAAGACCACTAATGCATGCAATGGTAGTTGTTAAATTTGATTTAGAGCTTAATTAATTGTTACCTACCCTTCACTTGTAATTGCTTTTCCGGGGGGTTCGTACGTACTACGTAGATCATATATATAATTGCATGTACATTTAGGAATAGGATCATTCTACAAATTAAAACAAGTCTGTTGGGTAAAATGAAAAAAAAAAAAAAAAAGGTTTAAAAGACAGACTCATTTCCAAACTCTCAAACAATTACCATTTTTGCTCCAAACAATTCATTACCGATATAGAAAGTTATAAATAAATAAACTCCGTAATTAATTTGTCTTATTTAACCCTACATAATTACGTCAAACAGGAAGGACAAAATGGTAAGATGAAATAATGTTATCTAATTTTCCTTTTGATGACAGACCAGTCATTTATAATAAAGGTCTGGGGGGTATGATTATAATTATTTTCTATGGACAAAACCTCAGTCTAGTTCAATTACAGTAAATTAAGCATTTTTTTTTAAATCTCCTTTTAATATTATCCGCTTCTTTTCTTTCCCTTTTCTACTATTTTCCTCAACATTTGATACATGCTCTTGATGTAAAAAAATCTTCAGCATGCTTGTAACGTAAACTTAGTATAATAGCAAGGAGTTTGGTGGAATATATGATGAATTGTAATTATCGTAAAAGATAATATATAGAGAATTAAAAAAACAGCAATGCTACCAGGCAGATAAATGATGTAAAAACAACACATGGTTTTGGTTTCAAATCCACCTAAGTCTCTCTCTCTCTCTCTCACCAAACCATAAAAGAAGAAAAAGGAAAAAACCAAATCTTCATGCCTCAAACTGTCTAACACGTAGCCTGTTAACCTCCAATGGGGTAGCTAGCCAAGATGGCTAGCTTTTTTCCCTCCTCCGTCTAGCTAGTTTCTGTTCCTTTTTTAAAAAAGAAAAAAAAAACCTATGGCAAGATTCTCATGTATTGGTAATGATTTATATGACAGAGACTTCATGTTCTGTGCTGTGTGGAAGAAAATTTTGTAAAGCAGAAGCTGACTAAACCCTTTCAGAGACAAAAGGTACTAGCTTTTTTACTTTTCTTCATGGAGGTTTTGGCTACTAAAAAAGTAATTAAGGTCCTTAATTTGTACCTTATGTGTGACAGTTTCAAAAACCACTACTTTTCTGTATCCGGGATAGAATTAGAGTTGAAAAGTAGTAGCAGCACTACTAATGAATCGCTTTTAATCCTTAAATTTGACAAAAGTGAAGATCATTACGTGTTTCCTTGAATTACAAGCAAGATTAACATTTTTATTAAAACGGCGCTGGCCTTGCACTAAGTCAGGCTAAATGGTAGTTAACCAAAGCTTGACTAGTCGTGATCACAAAAACATCTATATCTTTCAAAATATAGCATTTTCCAAGCATACATGATTATGGTATAGGAAAGTATTTGATAGCTAGAACTATCTGCCCTTTGTTAGTTATCAGCATCTCATCAATGTGAATTGAATAATATATATATAGACACATACACATACACATATTACGGCTCAGGCCGGGTACAACATGCCTCACGAGCGACGACTTTAACATTATCATGATCGAAATTGCTTGATTTCTACAAGTACATTTTGATGTATTTTGAAAATATATTTGATAATAAAAACTTTATGCGTATACTGGCGGTTGGTATGGTGCGTATATATGTAATAGTGACTTCATCAAAATTGTGTATACAAATTAAAACGCTGGCTGGTGACATCCACTTGTAAGGTTTTGACGGTGAAGGCCAAGCCTGCCTCGCCCATAATTAATTCTCTCTCTAGAAACCTTTCTCAAGGTCTGTGTGTTTCCTCGATTCATGTGAACAAGATGACTCTTTTTTCCCATTTCCAAAATGTTAATTTTCTAATTAACTCTGCATTTTCTTGCTTTTATTTTTTCAGTTTTCTATCTGATAAGATTGGAGGGTATTACAGTTAACAGTGATGAGCTCGTGTGGGGGACTCTGTGGAAGTTGTGGTCAGTACTGACCAGTTTGCGTCATCGATCCTAGGGTGGAGATTCGACTTCCGCCGCGTGGACGCATAAGATCACGACATCACATTGGTTTCCAAATGGCTGGATGATCATGACCTGGTCTGAGCGTTAAGCATCTTCTTTGGATAAGATCGAGCTCTGATGTGTGCACTGCTTCTATTTCTATGAATAATGCATTCCAATCCTGAAATTTTGTGGAAAATTCGAAATTATCTACTTGGTGATCACGCCTTTTTTTTCTCATTTATTTATTTTTTTCTGTGGGTTGGTCTACTGGGTGAGACATACGTATACGACAACGTTTAAATTTTGATAAACAAGATTGAATATATGATTAATTAACTGTATATATATATATCAATTGTACACTTTTAGTCCTTATATTGTACACTAATTACATGCTGTCCATATTCATAAACATGTGTTTGAGACTTTTAACAGTTGATTAAATTAATTAATAACCTATCTCTCACGTACTTTGGTTTTTCTGTATGTAGCTATTTGCTCTCCCTATCAAATTCGTAATGCCCTCTGCGAAAAGTTCTATTTAAACAATCAATTTTTAAATTTCGATCGTTTTCATGCAAAGCTATTACGTTACTATTTATCAATCTTTTACATTAAGAAGACTGAATTAATTAATAAAGAAAGAAAAAAATAGTCACTACTTAAAACAAAACTCTTTTTATATTATTAGACTAGCTTAGCTTCCACAAGGTTTTTCCCTCCTCGTTAATGGAAACTTACTATAAGGCCAACATTATCAAATTAACTCCCAATAAATCCTGCAAGTTTGTTAAATCAACCCACTACGTTGTGCTTCTTTTCTATATGTTAGTTCCAATTTCTATCCTTTTACAAAGGTACAACAAGGTAACCAGTTTCAAGTTACATAACTTTTCTTTTCATTTTTTTTAATTCTCTCATCAAAATCGATTTTTTTTTTATATATATGTCTCAAAATTTATTTTTCATATTAAAATCAATTTATATATATAAATATTTTTTTATTTAAAAGTTGATTTTCTACATAGAAGTTGATGTTTTCATTTTATAGTAAATTGTTTCATATTGATGTCGATTTTGTATACTAAAGTTGATTTTCAGGCATTAAATCGATCTTTTCATATTAAAATTATTATTTTCAATTCAAAATTGATTTATTGACCTCAAGATCTGTTTTTTAGGGTAAAGTCAACTATTTCACATCAAATTTTTTTCAATTTAAAACTATTTTTTTTACGTAAAAGTTTATCTTTCCTAACCTTTTTTTACCATAAAATCAATTTTTTCATATTAAGTCATTTTTTTTACTCAAAAATCTATGTTTTTTTATATTAAAGTCAATTTTTCATTAAAAATAGATCTTTCACATTAAAGTTTTTTTTTTCAGCTCAAAGAAGATTTTTTTTCCTTTATAAATGAACGTGAATCAATTTTTCCAAATTAAAATTCATTTTTTATTTTCAAAGTGAATTTTTTCATATTAAAGTCGGATTGCACATATTAAAGTTAATTTTTCACATCAAAATTGATTTTTATACATTGATTATGATATCATTCTACAATATTAACAAAATAGCCACCTGCTTATGATAATCTCGTGATTAGAACAAATTAATAAAAATCAAATATAAACTAAAATAAAGAGGTAGAGAAGAAACAACCATGTGTTACCCTCTAAAGAATTAATATTATAAATATACCATAAAATTAAATTAATAATGTCTTGAAAGCTTCGGAAAACTACTTGATTCCCAAGAGATTTGGATGCATGTGTACGATGATACGATCCGATGCAAAACACTTTCCAGCTGAGAATCTCATATTTTAAAAATATTACCAATATTTTTAAGTGTTGGAATTTGTATATTAACGTACCCAACACCTATACGTAATATAAAATATATAAATTTTTATCGTATGTGCACTTAGATTGAACCCCATTGGTTAACATGTTGAAGAAATTAAAATAAATTGAAAACGGAAAAATTATATGAGGATGGCGTCGTAGTATAATAATAGAGCATAAAGAGAGGTCTCACAATATATACGGTGTAGTATATTTTTTTATTTTTATGGAGCTGGTTGAACTCGAGATATACAATGTAGATCGCGGTTATAATTGAAATATCAAATACGGTCAAACTAGAAGTAGGCATTGTTGAGCGCTGTCAAACTCAGAATATGCAATGTCGATTACGTTTTAACATGAAATATACAATATCAGAATATACAATGTAGATGGCAGTCGAATTCAGAATAGGCACTATTGATTGTGATTAAATTTGAGGTATGTGTTAATAACAGGTATAATTCTCAAATGAATTTGCATGAAATACTACATCCCACGAATGAAAAAACAAGCAAGCTGAATTACCAAACCAAAAGAAACCTGACACTGAACGATTCGAGACCTGTGTATTACTTCAGTGTCCTTAAGATAAATTCGCTCCACACGGTGCTTGTGTTTATGCAGCATTTATCTCCCAGGATACAACGAATCACATGAAGTTTTGGATTATGCACCTTCCAAACTCCTTCCTATGAACTGAGCAACTCCTCCACTCTATCACCAAGCTCTCTTCCCTCACCTTCATTCTTTTCTCTCCTACTACTCTTTTTATTGCCAAAACACACTTCCACAAAAAACAAGCACTCAATGTGTTAAACTTATTTTATTGCAATGTGCATACATGTAAGTTTTGCAGCAAGCACTTAATGTGATTAATTTAATTTATTGCAATGTGCATACACATTGCAATAAATTAAAGTCAATTTTTCATTAAAAATAGATCTTTCACATTAAAGTTTTTTTTTTCCAGCTCAAAGAAGATTTTTTTCCCTTTATAAATGAACGTGAATCAATTTTTCCAAATTAAAATTCATTTTTTATTTTCAAAGTGACTTTTTTCATATTAAAGTCGAATTGCACATATTAAAGTTAATTTTTCACATCAAAATTGATTTTTATACATTGATTATGATATCATTCTACAATGTTAACAAAATAGCCACCTGCTTATGATAATCTCGTGATTAGAACAAATTAATAAAAATCAAATATAAACTAAAATAAAGAGGCAGAGAAGAAACAACCATGTGCTACCCTCTAAAGAATTAATATTTTAAATATCCCATAAAATTAAATTAATAATGTCTTGAAAGCTTCGGAAAACTACTTGATTCCCAAGAGATTTGGATGCATGTGTACGATGATACGATCCGATGCAAAACACTTGCGAGCTGAGAATCTCATATTTTAAAAGTGTTGGAATTTGTATATAAACGTACCCAACTCCTATACATAATATAAAATATATAAATTTTTATCGTATGTGCACTTAGATTGAACCCCATTGGTTATGTTGAAGAAATAAAAATAAATTGAAAACGGAAAAGTTATAGAGCATACAGAGAGGTCTCAAAACACATATTGTGTAATATATTTTCTTATTTTTACGGAGCTTGTTGAATTCGAAATATACAATATAAACTGTGATTAAATTTAAAATATAAAATATCAAACACCATCAAATTCAAAATAGATATTGTCGGGCGTGATTGATCTCGAAATAAGCATTATCGAGGCCAATCAAATTCGAAATATATAATGTCAACTGCAATTAAATATAAAATATATAATATCAACTGCAGTCGAACTCCGAATGTATAATATAGATGGCAGTCAAACTTAGAGTGATATTGTTGATCACGATCAGATTCGAAATATGCAATATCAACCACGGTCAATCTCAAAGTCACAGTCAAACTCGGTAAATGTAATTTGAACCTGGTCGAATTTGATGCATGCAATTTCAACCGAAACCGAACGCGAGGCATACAATGTTCATCGTCGAACTCGAAATATGTAATGTTGAGCACGATCAGTATAGACATTGTCGACCTCGGTAAGAGTCAAACACGGACGGTTCTTTTTTTCAAGCATATTTTTTATTGTTTCATGCCATCCACATAAGTTTTTAATATTATATTATCAAGGTTTTGCAAATTTAGCTAACTCATGGTCACCGGGAAGCCTAATCTTCTTGAACTCATATTACATATTTTTTATCTGTCCCCTTTAATTAAAATTTAATTTTTTTTGTCTCCTTTAAATAAAATTTAATATTTTATTTTATTTTTATAATTGAATGATATATTAAATTTTAATTAGAGAAGACGTGTAAAAGGACATGGAAAAAAACAGATGATCTAAATTCAAATTTGTTTCTCTAACTAAAAATATGCACTTATAAAATATAATCCTAATTGTGGAAGCCATATATACGACTTAATTTATATTTTCAACATTAATTAATGAAACATCAACAGCTAGCCATTGATTTCCCCATTTTCCTCCAGCATATATTAATAAAGCAGTCATGACATCAATATATACAAAATCCTCCATGGAAACAAATTCTAAACCTTCAGGGTCTGATCCTGTGTTAAAACACTTGCAGAACACAACCTTCAGTCCTTTCGACTATGATTTACCATCCCTCTCCTCCAATTCAAAAAAATAAGGAAAAAAAAGAAAAGAAAAGAAAGAAAAGACCTTCAAGAATGTATAACATATAGCATATTGTCTTGGAGGACAAATAGGTCAAAATACAAATTTAATAAAACATTACCAGGAAAAATATAATATACAAATTTCAATATATAACCTTATACGAAATTGGATTTTTTAAGGTCATATTCATGTTCATTGTCATTTAAATTTTTTTAACCTATTTCTTTAAAAATAATTATTTTATTCCAAAAGTACGATAGCACCCTTACGTGATGAATTATTTTTAAAAATTTTTTTATGATTCGTCAAAATATCTTTTAGCTATATATTTAAAATTTTTAAATAGTTATATGAAAATAAAAAAAATAAATTGAGATAAAAAAAATCATGATAAGCTTTAATGAATATCAAAAAGTCTATAAAAATTGAAATTTATAACAAAGTTTTTTTTTAAAAAAATCAATAATAAATTTGTCACTAAAATTTATTTCGTTGCTAAAAGTTACTTTTTTAGTGATGAAATTTGTCACTAAAGTTCACTTTGTCAGCGATAAAATGAAAGTAGTCACTAAAAATTCATCGTTAAAATTTACTTCGTCGCTAGAAGTTATTTTGTCATTAACGAAACTCATCGCTAAAGATCACTTTATCATTGACGAAGTACTTCATTATTAGCGACGAAATATTTCGTCAACGACAAACCACTTCATCATTAGTGACGAAATACTCTGTTTGAGATGAAACACTTCGTCATTAGTGACGAAACACTTTCAATGACAAACCACTTCATCATTAGCAACGAATCACTTCATCAGAAATAAATTAGTGATGAATTTACTTCGTCACGACGAATTAGTGATGAAATTCATTTCATCAATGATGAAATTTATTAAAAGTATATTTAATTTTTTATTTAAAAACTGATTAAAATAATTAGTTAAAAAATTTAAATATATCTAAAAGATGATATGGGATCGAAAAACCTTACGTACATATTAGAGTATCGGATTACTAAGAAAGCCCGTAACTGCTTGAGAGGTGGACTATGTACGATTTCCTAATCTGTTTTTAAGCCCGGAAGAGAGTTCATTTACTTAAGCCCGAAAGACGCAACTCACTCCTACCAAATTTATAGGCCATTAGGCCCGTCCGATCCACTTTTTTAGATTGGGTTTTTGAACCGCTGATTGAAATTTGATAGCTGTCCAAAGTCTCAGCCCACTTCTAACAATTTGTGGACGGGCTATCAGGCCCGTTAGATCCAATGACCTAGACTGACAGTGGGATTGGCATCCCGTTGGATCCGCTGATTGATAGTGGGCCAAGTTTAGCCCATAAAAGCTGATGATGAATGATGAATATCAATATAATACGCAAAATAAATAAATAAATAAAATACATATACGCAAAGGAAAAAAAAAAAAGAAGAAGAAGAAGAAGAAGAGGGTAACAACGGAATTTCATTTCCTAACTACCAAACAGGTTGATCTCCTCTGAATCTGAAATTTCCGGATTGGTACCATCATCCCAAATCCTGTCACTGCCGATTCGGCTCTATCTGCATTCGTTAGGGTTTCATTCGGGGCTTTTGGTTATTGGATCCTACCTGCCCTTTCCCTCCCAAATCTATTTCGCTCAATTGTGAGCTGATAATTTCTCAGATCCGGCTTTGGTTGATCGCGTAATTCAGTTGACAAATTTGGGAGAAAAAATGTACGGGTTTGAGGCGATGACCTTCAACATTCATGGAGGTTACCTGGAGGCCATTGTGCGGGGACACCGTGCAGGCCTCCTCACAGCCGCTGATTACAACAATTTGTGCCAGTGCGAGACCCTCGACGACATCAAGATGCACCTTTCTGCCACCGAGTACGGTCCCTACCTCCAAAATGGTGCGTTTTTGTTCCTGATCACTGTTCCTTACTGCTATTCCTTTTCAATTGTTATTTGTTTTGTTTAGCCCTCTGTATACTTAGAAGGTTAAGGCAAATTGAGATAATTATGGACTTTACTATCCGTGGTTTACGTTGGTCTCTACTCAAATCAAATTTGATGTAAGTTTGAAGAATATTTGGGTGGAAATTGCGTCTCATTTCGTGAATCAATTCAGTTGGATTGTTATTCAGCTGATTCACTGTTGAATCCTCGAAAGGCACAGGACTGATAGTGATTTTCTTAGTGAAAGCATATTTAGTAGATTTTATATGCAAGTGTTTCCTAGTTTATTGTAAATTTATTTCTAGTAGGCACCTTTACTGCGTAGGCCTGTCTTATACGCTGGTAGATCTATTGAAGTCTATCATAATGGATTTAGTTGGAATTTGACTAACTGTGCTACCTGATTCTGATTAACTTCTTGCAGAGCCGTCCCCGTTACATACAACTACAATCGTGGAGAAGTGCACTCTTAAATTGGTTGATGAGTACAAGCACATGCTCTGCCAGGCCACGGAGCCTCTGTCAACCTTCTTAGAGTATATTACGTAAGTACTTTCCTCTGTTCCATGTCATCACTTTTGCATTTGTTGGACAGTCGTCACCTTTGAAACAAATGTTGACTAAATTTTGTGCCTTTTATATTCCTCATGGCGAATTTTCAACCTTAATTTTATCTTGGGTTCTTTTTAGTATTTGTTCTGACATTGGACAGGACCCCTAGAACCAAAATAACAAGGTTTGAGCCAGCTTAAATATTTTTTTGCCATTCCCATATAAATATGCACTGATGAATCTATGACATCTCTACCTTGAGTGAACTAATTAGTTTCCAGAATTAATTGTTTAACCAACCGGAAGCCCGTACTCTCATCTTCTCCACCATGATTATCATGTTAGGATGCACAACTTTCAAAGACTGTTTTGCTTGAAACCCAATCTCACCTGTGAAATTGTTTTTAGTTGAGATTGTTTAGTACTGAATTTATGAGGCTTGTGGATTTGACATTCTCCGGCCAAAAATTATGCTTTAACTTATGGAAATCATAATGTTTCTGATGCTTCATCTAGATATGGTCACATGATTGACAATGTTGTCCTCATTGTCACTGGAACCCTGCATGAGAGAGATGTTCAGGAACTACTAGAAAAGTGCCATCCACTGGGCATGTTTGACAGGTACTATCATGCTTTTTTTTTTTTTCCTTCTCATCATTTACCTGGATAGGTATTTTTTATTTATTATTCTTATATGATAAAATTCTTTCTCAGATTATTTTTCTGTTTTTATCATCAGCATTGCTACCCTGGCAGTCGCTCAAAATATGCGGGAACTTTATAGACTTGTTCTCGTTGACACACCACTTGCTCCATATTTCTCTGAGTGTATTACATCAGAGGTACCGGATTAATTCTTGGATTTCTTCTATGTTTTTGTTTTCTCCAATAGGTGTTTTCCCTCAATAATGGGATTTCACAATACTGTATGATAGATATAAGTGCTTCCTTGATACTTGGAAATAAACTAGTTACACATAGCTGTAACCAATGCATTGTCCATTAGAAGAAACACCAAACCGTTTTACTTCAAACAATATAGATTAGTTGATGCTTATCATAACAATGGTTGAAGAGTCATTTTTGTGGTCTGAGTATTCTTTTGGATATATTAAATTTGATTCTTGTTAAAAGTATTCAAGTTTGACGTTATTTTGATGCGTGCCATATCCATTGTTCTTTTTTCAGGATCTGGATGACATGAATATTGAGATAATGAGGAACACTCTTTACAAGGCATACCTTGAAGATTTTTACAGGTTTTGTCAAGTGAGTGTTGATTGCTAAATTGAAATATTTCTTTCCCATCAGATAATATTTTTACGTACAGCCTAATTTCTTACCAAGTACAATTTGGCTTCTGATAGAAACTTGGTGGCGCCACAGCTGAAATTATGTCTGACCTTCTTGCTTTTGAGGCTGACAGAAGGGCTGTCAATATCACCATAAATAGGTATTATTTGTGCAAAAAATTTAGTAATTTGCCTTACCAATTTTCACCTGTCTAGTTGTCGCAGTTGTGGAAATTGTTCTTCCAGCATTCTTAACTTACCACTAATGATGCTTTCTGTGCAGCATTGGCACTGAGCTTACCCGGGATGATCGTAGGAAGTTGTATTCTAGTTTTGGTTTATTGTAAGCTCTTTGCTTATCCTGAGTGACATGTAACTTAGTGTAATATTCCAATCTGGAATCGTATCTCTGATGATGCTTTTTTTATTGTAATCAGGTATCCTTATGGCCATGAGGAGCTTTCTGTCTGTGAGGACATTGACCAGGTTTGTAATGAGTCTTTATTGTGAGATTGAAGAAATAGTTTTAGTACTAATCCAAAAGGCGACCCATTTTTGCTTGGAGGTTTTTGTTTTATGAAGATCTTGTGCTCTTTGAGGAAATGAATTTTTTGTCACAGTCCAATAGGTGTTTCACTTGAGTATTTTCTCTTGTTCTGTTATAATTATTTGTGTTTTTAAGCCTCCAATTGGTTGCTGTTTTAGGTTCGTGCTGTCATGGAAAAATATCCTCCGTATCAGTCTATTTTCTCCAAATTATCTTATGGAGAGAGCCAGATGCTTGATAAGGCATTCTATGAAGAGGAGGTGAAAAGGCTGTGCTTAGCATTTGAACAGCAGGTAATAATATTTTACCAAAGCAGTCATTGCCTCATAATCAAAAAATGCATTTCAATAAATAGCCATTACTCATCATCAAACATGTTTTGTACCTGCAGTTCCATTATGGTGTTTTCTTTGCATACATGAGGTTGAGAGAGCAGGAGATCAGGAACTTGATGTGGATATCTGAGTGTGTTGCTCAGAACCAGAAATCTAGGGTTCATGACAGTGTGGTCTTCATATTTTAAATTGGGACTCAAATCTACAACTTGTTAGAAACAAACAATCATTTGTTATATTGCACAATCGATCTTCTGTATATCTTCTCTCCCCCGTCTCATCCTCCTGAATTTGTAGAGATGGGTTCATGCAGTTGCGCTGTTTGCAATGTCGTGTGTTGCAAATGAGTACCTTTTTTTTTTTTTCCTTATATGTTATATTTGTTATTTAGATGGGAAAACGAGTCTTGAATATTCAAATTCATAAATTATGTTGGTTATGTTGTGAGGACGGTTCGGATTTATGTATTGTAATTCAATATCGTAATAATAGTCGCAGTTGCAACGCTAATTTTTGGGAATTTCTTTCTTCAGAGCACATACTTTTTACATTTAAAAAACAAAATAATAAGGACTTGTCAGATAATATGGTTATTTGTTATTTTTTTAAAATTATATATAATTTAAATAGTTTAAAAATTGATTGAAATTTGTTAAATATTAATTAGTGAAATATAAAAATATTTATTTGATTTTTATATTTTTATAATTGAATAATTTAATTAATTTTTAAATTAATAAAATTATATATAATTCAGTAAAAAATTAAAAATAAAAATAATTATTATTTTTTTTTGTGTAAATCATGATTCGGCTATTTGCTATGGTCCAAAAATAAGATAATTAAAACAAAAATAAATTATAATTCTTAGATTTGAGTTGGTGTTTTAAAATATCACTTAACAATACAATTAGAGAGAAAATAATAATAATAATACTGTTTTAAAATTGGTATTCTGTAATAATCTCACTCTCTCTTTTTGCAAAATTCTTGCGCACATTTAATTATATATATTGTAAAAATTATTTAGATAGATTAGAGGAACTAAAACGAGCTGCAAGTCGGCGGCGAGTTTTGCTGAAAATTCCGACCGACGAGAAAGCAGAGCAAACTTCATTCTCACTGGAAGCTAAGCTCTGTGTTGCGGGTCATTCCACTCTCCCTCTACTTCCCCCAATTTCTAGGGTTTCCTGATCATTGTGAGGTTCAGGTCATGGCAGACCAAGTGTCATCAACATCTACGTCGAACAATCCGAACCACAGCTCGAATGTGACAAACGTATGGGATCTAAATGTGGACTCTCTGGCTCATTGTGCCACCTACCTCAGCCTCCAGGACCTCTCCAACATGGCCATGACCTGCAAGTATTTCAGAAAGGTCGCTTATTCCGACTCTGTCTGGCTACGTTGGTTCAGGTTCACCTCCTCTTCCTTTTACGATGAATAATTGGCAGCTTATTTTATATAGATGTAGAAACATAGAATTTTTGCTTCATTTTCTTATAATTCTACGAGTTTTATTGAATCCGAGGCATGCTTGTAAGCTCATTTGTAGACAGATGTAAAAAGATATAATTTTTGCTTCATTATCTGATAATTATATAGTTTTATTGTATCTGAGATATTCTTGTAATTTTTGCTTCATTATCTGATTATTGTACAAGTCTTATTGTATCTGCGACATGCTTGTAAGTCTTTTGTTGAGTCACATAGAAAGTAAATGGGGTGGGAAGTCTTATTGTATCTGAGACATGCTTGTAAGCCTTTTGTTGAGTCACATAGAAAGTAAATGGGGTGGGAATAGTCAATCTCTTCATTGAGCAATAATACAGGCAGTGTTTAGCATGTCTTGTGCAATTTATGTAGATTCAAATGCTTAATGGTTGCCTATGGGAGTGAGTAGTTGATTAAGTATTGAAGTTTCATTTTGTAGGCATGAGACACCTTACAGTTCTTCTCAGACTTCAGGAATCAGGGATGCATATTTATCTAGGCGTACAGCACTACAGCAGTTCAAGTTTGTTGAACCATTCGTTTTTGACTACCTTTTAGATGCAAAACCTTTCGATCATGTATTATTGGACAAAAATGAGATTATCTTTTCTCAGGTATTGAAGTGTGTTTTTTTTTTCTTTGTTTTAGTATAGTCTTTACCTTATACTTCTTATAATTACTTCTGGAAGAAAGATAAATTTGATACTTTTAATCATTTTACATCGGCCATGGTGTTCATCATTTTTTTTCCTATGACTAAGGGGAGCCCCTTGATACAAATAATGGAGATTGATAGCTTGATAAGTGGTGAAGCTTCAGTTTCCAATCTAAATGACCACAATGCTAGAATTACTTGTATGAGGTGGGAATTTTCCATGGATTTTCTAGTTCCATTAGTGTCATTGATGCATTGATATATTTATGCTGTGCGCCACCAATAATTGGTTTGAAGTTTCTTTTGTGCCTACATTATGCATTTTCCTGTAATTTTTACTCACTAGTTCTTATAAAATGCATAACTTTTTTGGATTTTTTAGAAGTTTTGCTTCTTTTTCTTCTATTTTTCTTTATATACCAGACAGAGGATTCTTATTCTATGCTTTATATAATTCCTTCCATTTATTAAGAAGAAACATTCACATATCTTGATGGAAATTTGTACGAAGTATGCTACTAAAAAACTGACAAAATACAATGAAATATAAAAATTGTACAATCTGTTCATCAATATTGAAGCAATATTATTTAATGAAGTGAATGGTGAATGGTGCTTTTTGTCCTTTTCTTTCTTATGATGTTTTTAAGATGGATATCAAAACATACTTTCAGGCAGCAAGTCCTTTTATTCTTTTTAATGTAGAAAATGCAAATTTCATTATATAAAAAGATGCCATTTGAGGAGGAGTACGTTGTTTTTTTTAACTTTTGAGGTTTGAACTGCAGGTTGTTTTCATTGACTGATACTTATTTATTTCGAAGTGAATCCCAAAGAAATGAAAATCTTTTGGTAACCTCAAGCAGTGATCGTTCAATTCGCCTGTGGTGGAAGGTATTGCATGAATTAGTTATGTAGACTATCCTTCTAGCAGAAGAATAAGCTATATCCTGTATGTCTCTTGTAAATCCACAAATCTCCTAATTCCATGTGCTTCATTGTAGGGTTCATGCCAAAGATGTTTTAGAGGTCACAATGGCCCTGTTACAACACTGTCAGATAAATTATTAGGCAAAGATACTGGAAAAGTTTTGGCTAGTGGAGGGGAGGATGGTACAGTTCGCCTTTGGTCCCTTAGCTCCGGTGGTAAACGTGGTCAGAAAGCTTTGAAGGCTACATTTTATGGGCATGAGAAACCTGTGAAGTTAATTTCTGTTGCTGGGTATGAGAGTTGTCTTTTTGAAGGACACTATCTTTGCATTTTAAAACTAGATAAGCTTCATTTTACGAATGTCTGCTATATATTCTTCTTAATCTTTCACGACCGATACAATGAGTTACAATATCTCACCCCTTCAGAGATTTTTTTTTTCCTCTTAATTATTATTATTTTTCAACTGAAGCAGGTAAATGACAGTTTAGCCAGTGCATTATATGTATTCATTTGGTAAAGACTTCCATGTTTCATTTGGTATTTTGTTAATTTCAAATGTATCTTATGATTAGTTATGGATGTTTTGGAGTTTGGTATATACGATAAGTAGCATCATAGTTTCTGAAATGCCTCATATAATCTCAAATTTGCTTTGGGTGATTCATTTTTATTTGGGCTACTCTTTCGTCTTTAACAATTATGCTCAATGCTTTTATTTTTCTTATTTTTCATTTTTTCACTGGACGCCTCCAGGCACAGAACCTCTCTTTTGGTGAGCATCTCAAATGATTCAAAGGTATTCCAAGTCATCTTTTCTATAGAGTCTTTTTATTATCATTCATTAGTAAACTGTAATTTGCAAACATGTCCAAATACAAGGAACAAAAAGTTAGCGTATGTTCTATCATATGTTTTACCTTTTTGTTTCTGTGCTTGGATTCCTGACATTTTTGGAGCTTTTAATAAGGTGAGGGTTTGGGATACGACTACATCATCTGGTGTTCGTTCTTCATGCTGTGTTGGAATGACTTCTCTTCCTGGTGCACCAGTAAACATGAAGTGTCATGAATCATTGGTATATGTTGCTACTGGTTCCTCTGTTGTTGCAATTGATTTGAGGACAATGCAAAAAGTTATCAACGCAGCAATTTGTCAGTCAAAGCTGTATTCATTCGAGGCTATGCCTTCAGAATCCTTAATCTGCACGGGCACTAATGGCAGGTAAAACAAAACCCTTGTGTTCCATATTTGATTAAATCTAAGGTAGCATCCTAGATGGTGTTCAATTCTATTGATTTCAATATGCTGATTTCCATGTTTAGACATATTGAACAGATATGTGATTTATGGTGCAGAGCAATGCTTTGGGATATTAGGAGGAACCAGGATATAGTGAAGCCTGAACCATTAGCTGAGTTCGATGGACATGCAGGTCCAGTGACTAATTTACACATGGACCCGTATAAAATAGTATCAGCAGGGGCTGAAGATTTCTACGTAAATGTTTGGGAGGCAAAGACCGGGGCACATGCTAATTCCTTGGCATGTGGTTTTCCTGGGGAACGAAGTAGCTGTTTTTGTTCAGCTATGGCTGTAGATGGTTGTCGAATTGTTACCACTAGCTGTGATGAAAGGGAGGGAGTTGTGCGTTTTAGGGACTTCAGTAATGCTTCTTCCCCTATTGTTAAAGATGAAGCTGTTCAGGCTTCAAAGTTTTGGAGCTCAACGTACAGTGATACTGAGTCTGATGTCTCTGAATAGATTTTTGCTTGTATATATACTTTCTAAGAGGTATGAATTAACCATCTTTTGACAAAAGAAATGTATACGTTATTTATAGTTGATTACTTTCTACTTCGACGTTCTTTCATCTTCGTGAAAAAACCAATGCAATCCTAACTCTAATTAATCCTAACTTTTGAAGCACAAAAAAAAAAGATTTACGTAAATTAAATTACTTTACAAAAAAAATAAATGGACTAGTACTTTTTTTTTTGGTTACATTTCAATATTTATAGTATAGTAATTTGAAATTTGACCTTAATATGTTTTTTTGGGTAAATAAATATAATTCATTCAACCAAGACTTCAATTTGCTTGCACCGGGGGTGTGGTTTAGCGAAAAAGAAGTTGACCGTTCCATGACATTAAAATATGTGGTTCAAGTCTTGATAAACTTTATTATTACCTCAGATATACTCGTCTTACTTGAATTATCTGAATTTATTATCATTTAGATTTTAAATTTTATAAAATCAAAGTGAAGCAGTAAAAAATTTTATCCACTGTTAAATTTTAAACTGATAAGACCCGAAACCCTCTTTTTATTAGTAAAAAAAAAAAGACTTCAATTTGCTTGGGTGCTTGAGCAACGACCAAGGTAAGGGATCCAAAGCTGAAGGGGAAAGGAGGTGGGGAAAACACTCTTGTCTCTCTCACCATATCAGGGGTCAATCACCAAGCACAGAGTCCACTCTTCAGCTTCTCCACCATTTTCTCAAACCTCTGAGTCTATCAGTACGACACTTCCTCAATTATCCTTCAAGAATGTCCACCACCATCATCACCACCTTCTTCTTCTTCCTCTTCTTGCTGATCACCACCACAGTTCCGATCAAAAGTAGCTCAGCTGCCCCAATCATAGGCCTCGACACCTTTCTCTCTCAGCAATCCCGTCTCGACCCACATGCCTCCAACGACTCCTTCCAATCCCTATCGTCTTCCCTCAAGAAATCCCTCTCTCTCTCCACTCCTCTCTCCCGCGCCACCAATTCCCTCGTCTCCTCCCTCCTCTCCCTCTCTGTCTCTCTCTCCGTCCATGTCCGCCTTGTGGGCACTTCCTTCCACTCCGACTCCTCTTCCCTCCTCGACCATTTCCTCTCCGCCTCCCAACCCTCCAACCACTTCCATGTCATTACCCCTTTCGATGCTCTGCTTCACCGCCTTGCCCTCAAGCATTCTCTCCACCTCGATGTCTCTCACTCTCCTAACTTGGCCTCGCGTCTCTCACATGCCCTACAGTCCGAGATCGCTAAAACCCCTTCTAGCCTTCGCTCCTCTCTCCTCTCGGTTCCTTACTCTTCCATCGACGATATAATCAAAGAGGACTTTGAAAAGGAGAAACCTGTTCATGGGGTTTACCTGTATTTTCTCGATTTAGGCCGTCAGTCTAAATCCTATGCATATAGCTATGGTAGTGGAGAGTCTTCCCCTGCTTTTACCAAATGTTTAGGGAGCATTTGGACCGGCAAAGACAGATATATCTGGATTGATTTGGGTGCCGGACCGGTCGATTACGGGCCGGCGCTATCCGGTGATGGGCTTCTTCCGAGAGGGGAGTTTCATCCTCTGGCGGCACTGCATGGTGGTCCCAAGTCGCAAAAGGCGTTGCTTGCGGATTTGGCGTCTTTGGTCTGGAGCGCCTACCAGGTTCTTCTTGTTCCTTCTTTGAGAATTCCTGTTCCTTTTGAGGATTCATTGATAGTTCAATTCATACATATTTATGGCCCTGAGAGTAGTAAAGACCCGAGTGGTTTGGATTGGAAAACAATTGAGAGGACGTTTAGGGACCAGGTTGGTGGTGATGGTGGCTTGTTGTTTAAAGATCAGTCTTTGAGTTTTAAGCCTTACAGTGTGAATTATGCTGAGTGTGCGATTTGTTCCTTTGCCATTTCTCGATCTACTTACTCATACACATCAAGGTTCTTATTTGATAATTATACTTTGATCGTGAGCGAGTATTTGGACTCTAAGCGTTTGCATCAGATATTATTGGACTCTGCTGAGGAGTTTAGGAGGGTTGCAGGTTTTCCTGAGGAGGATTTTGGTAGAGTGCTTCCTGTTTATGTGTTTGATTTGGACCACAATGCACTGTTGTTGCTTGATCGATATCATCAATCCGTTGCTTTCAAAGATATGGTTATTGCTGTAAGGACAAAGAACACACAGACAGTGAGTGATTATAGCTGTAATGGTCGTCATGTGTTTACACATACACGGGAGCTTGAAAGACCACTTGTTGGTTCAATTCTACAGAGTATGTGGGGAGTGTCGCCAACCCATTTGTTGTGGAGTCCTAGGCACAACAGTACACTGGTGGATTACACATGGAGTGTTGGGCAGACTCCATTTGGTCCATTCTCTGAGATTTCATCGTTGTCCTTTGTGCAGAAGGATGCAGCTCGGAGAAATGTTTTGTTAACTTCATTGAATTATAGCATAACAAGTGCTCTTGATGTTCTTGGATCCATATCTGCACATGGTGGGGAGAGGAAACTCCTTAAACATAATCAACAAGTCGAGTTTGTACAAAGGTGGAACTTGTTCAAGTACAAGCTGGATAAGGCAGTCTCAGCATTGTCTCGTTTGGATTTTGAAATGGCTTTGTATTACTTGAGGTCATCGGATCACGATTTATATGCCATCCACTCTATTGTCTATCATGCATCCCAGGAATTGGAGGCGTCACTTGTTTGTTTTAAGGATCCACCATTTCCATGGGGTACAGTTTCAGTATCTGTAATGTGCGTCTTTGTTTTCTTTTATGCTTACGCAAAAAGAGACAAACTTTTCAGTAATAAGAGAAAGCAATTTTGAGAGGAGCGCAAGTTTGTACCATTTGGACACAATAGAAACATGTTTAGTTTTGTAAGAGAGTGGTCAGCAACTGTAATTCACACAAAACTTTCCTGCTGTTTTAGCTGTTACTTTGTCTTATTGGTTTCGTCTTAGTATTTGGAAATTGGATTCTGTAATTTTATTACATGCAGAGAAAATGTCAGAATCTCGCAGTTTGGTAGAACTTTACAGGTGTTGTATGCTTGATTTCTTTCTTCTTCTTCTTCCCTCCTTTTTTTTTTTTTTAACCCTTACCGTCCTTCAAGTTATTTCTAGATTGCCTTTTATGGTAATGACCTATGCACTCATGAAAATTGTTGTGTACTTTAATGATGAAAGGTTTGTTTGCAGCTGACTTTATAATGTAACATGTTATTGCTTTAATTGCATAGAAGAGGCTTCACTGGACACTTCAGCTACATTGATGTGCTTTTCCAACTAGGTTTTACTTATGAAGGAGAAGAAATAAATAAATTGTAGGCCCAGTCTAAAAAATATGTTTACAAAGTTTATAAATCTTTTTCTATCATTACTGTTCCTTCTCTGATAACGCATGAACAACAAGCTGTTAGATGAACTACTCATATTGTCAAATAATTTGCTGTATTGGTGAGTTTCTCAACTACTTGAAGTTGATTCTCTTAAACCATCGACAGCTTAATGTGCTTTAATCCTAGGCTCGTCATTTTTCTTGAGTATTCTTTTCCCCTGTTGGTTCAACTCCTAAGTACTACTTTTGTTTGAATTTGATGTTAGAAGAAAGAAAAGAAGGAATTACACTCAATGAAGTTTTGGACTAGTTTTCTATGGGGGTAGCGAAGATTATGGCGGAATTGAATTTATTAGCTAGGTAAAGTGTGAGTTGAAAATTCACAACCACTGGATTACATTGTTAAAACTAGTGCTCAATGTTACAAAGGTTTTCATAACAACCAGCTGTTTTATTTACAAGTGTAGGAACTATCTTTGTATTACCAAACTAGCTACCTCTAAAACAGAGAAAGACAGAATTAAAAGGAAACAAAGAGTGTTCCAATTCATCTGAATGCTTAACTTTGTAAGGGAAAGCATATCTGCACTTAGGACAAATCCCTTTGGTAGTACAGAATCCTGTACTCACAAGATGAAGTGAAGCTCTCTTTCTTGCAGCTCAATGCTGTCTCTGTTGGAACTGCAAGCAAATGGGATATCATTAATTCCATCATAAAAAATCCCACCATACTCATCATCTTCATTACCAGCCTGAGGTTGGTTCTTCTGCTGATGATCGTCTCCCCCATCTGTTGCGTCCTCCTCCGCTGTAGTACTCGAGTTCTTCTCAACCAATTCTCTGAATATTGAAGATCGAAGCAGCAGGCCAAGAGCAGTAGGCGTAGAAGACGACTTGTTGTGGGTGCTAAGAGGGAGTTTGGTGTCGAAACCTTTCTGAGGAGAGTTCAAGTAATCGGAGGCAAAAGGATAATTGGTGTTCAAGAAGGAGGTAGATTCATCTGTGGTGGTGGTAGATGATATAGTGGGAGGCTCTGAGAGTATCTCTGATTTAGTTGCATCAATTTGGTTGCCGGCTTCTGGCTTTAACCATCTTATGTAAGTGCTCAGGTCGAAGTTGGTGACAGCATTGATTCCTCTGTATTCGATTGCTGCTATGTCATAAGCCCTAGCCGCTTCTTCTTGAGTACCTGCATGCATGGAATCCAAACGGTTATAAACAGAACAGACATATAAAATTATTACCAACTTTGAAGATACCAAAAACTTACTGTAAGTGCCAAGGTAGAGGTACTTATTTCCAAAAACTCTCCCAATTCTTGCCTCCCATCTACCATTATGATGGTGCCTGCTCATAGTATCCACCAAAACCATTTAATTTAGTCTTTTTCTCAGTAATATTTCCTAGATATATACATATAATTCATCAGAATTACAAGGGGAATATATACCACCTTGCAACTCCTCTGTACTTGGATACCCCTCTTGAGAAGCCACTGCTCTTTCTGCAACAAAGACAAAATAAATTGAAGTTATTTGGCAAAAGTGGCCAAAGCTTTCAGGGTATTGAATTCTTTCCTGAAAAGCAAGATGTGTCTGAAATCCTACCTTCTTAAAGAGGCCAAATACTCTTCTTTTGTCACACCGTGCATTAGCTCAATCTCTTTCTCATAATCTGATATCTGCAGTAAGGGTATCAACAGAAGTTCTTGTCAGCTGATACAGCAAGACCTTTAATTGAAGCAAGAAGCTAATATATATTCATATACCGGGAAATTTGTGAAAGTTGACGTCCCCCAATACTTCAGTGCAGCTAAATCATATGCTCTAGCTGCAGATTCTTCTTCATCATAAGCTCCTGCGAAATTAGCAAGAAGAATATATAAGAACAATCCCACATCACAAATATGAAAAGAAACCAAACGATGCTAGAAAAAAGAACTCACCAAGGTAGACTGCCCAGTCCCGACCGATGCAACCAAATGAATCCAAAGCGCAACATGAGGCATCACTAGTCAGTACTCAGGTGGGAAAAAAAGAAAATGAATATTGAAAAAGGATTGAATAGTAAGATTAATATACAAACCGCACACCTTGTTTGCCTTTCTTCTTCTGTGTTGTATTCCAAGATAGCTTATCCCACAAGTGAGCTTCATATCGACCCGTCCATCTATGTCTGTTCAATTAAAAGTTTTGGTTCAACTTACTAAATTCAATCAGATTATAAGCAACTTTATAAAAAAAATGCTTTTGATTCCTAACAGTTACATACCTGCTGACACCACGAAATTTAGAACTTCTCTTGACGGTAGTGGTGGCAGGATCAGCTTGTTGCTGCTGTTGACTGCTCTGGTTATTATCATCACAGCTCAGTACTGCAACTTCAAGTGCAGCTGCTGGATCTCTCCGTCGTCTCTTAACACACCGTGCCGCCTGGCCCTCTCCATCCGCCATCCTTATTCGGCGCCTCCCCACAGCAGGGTGGTTCTCTTCATTCTTTACCACCATGAATTCCATGATCTTCTATGTGAATACCAATTCCTTTATGATCAGTGTAACTATATACCCTCTTCTCTCTTTCCCTTGGATCTCTTCGTTTTCTGCTGGTTTTCTGCGTTTCTTGACTGACCGGTGGAGTCTTTTGAGTCCATGCATATATATATATGCAACATGGCTGCTTCTTTTGTCTCTTTTTGTAATTTAATTTTGTTCTTACAGCTGTAATGACAATAAACAACAAGGAGGACGATGAAAACGGAGCAATATAAGACAAATCATAACATTTGTTCTCTCTTTTGCCAGCCAAAATATCCATTTATGTGGTTAACTTCATGTTCTTGGATCAGCTACTTCCACATTTTGGCCGGTTGGTTGCTCATCATGTTCTAACTAAGATAAAAGCCGGTTTATGCAATATAGACCTCTATATACTTTGATCCCCATGATTCAACCAAGCATAAATGCTACATATTTAAGTTTTGAGCTTAAGGTTTAGCATAAATTCTTCAAAATTAGACAGTAGAAAAGAGTACTAGCTTCTTCATAGTAGCACCATTTATTCTTTTACTGGTGTTCTTGACCACGCATACAGCAGAAAAACGTCCAACTATAAAATAACAAAAACATAATATAATATTACTTGGAAAAGAAGTGTATAGTAATAGAATTGGTTTTAATTATTAAAGAAGAGAATAGAATTGGTATTAAAATATCGTTCATTAAAGTGGACCTAGTTTTCATGCAAAAACAATCAACGTTTTTGGCATATCCTTCACCTATAAGAACACTCCAGAGTCCCTTCTTACTTTTGTTTTTATGAATTAATGTCGGCCAACGGGCAGCTAAATGCCATAAAAAAAAAAATTGATTATTTATGTTTGATTTCTTAGAATTCATCGTTGAAGTATTACAATGGTTGAGATTCTGGTTTTCCTAGTTAATGAATTGAAGGAGGTTTTTTGGGTGCAGGGTTGAAATTTGTTTCCCACACGGAGCTACAACGTTGTTTACGATGGAATCACAGGTTTCCCATTATATAATAAACTAATTTAATTACTTAATACAACTGGGTTCTTGAATTGAATAATTAATTTGCTTATAACGTAATTTTGATTGCTTATTTTTATATTGGAAGTGGTTGTTAAGGAAGCAAACCGACTTCCCTATAAGTGTCACACACAAATTTAAAAACATGATTAATGCACATATGACTCAGTGTTGGTTGGTTGTTGAATGCCATTTGTATATTACGAGTTAAAAAAAATGAATATTATTTATTGGTATTCACCACTTAAGTTTGTGCAAGGAATTAAGTTAAAATTATTATATATAAAAAAAAGGAATTAAATTAAAATTATACTTTTATAATAAATAAAATATTATAGCTGGGCCGTCCTCAGTTTGTTTGGGAATTTAAAACCAAAGCAAGTTCTGGGCCTGAAGCTCACCTTTCCCAATGTATGTTGGGCTTGAATCTCATGCCTGAGGATTTAAGCCTGATTAAAGATCCAGATAAGGTTAATGGAGTGGGCCACCAGGCCCATTTTCGATAAAGGCGGAGTGAAGACAGTTTCCGAATTCGCGCGCTTTAGATATGGTGCGTAATGCGCACCGACACTGAACTATATATGGGGGCTCTTTGACCCGACTCTACACCTCCAACGCTCACTTCTGCTTCTCTCTCTCACTACCTGTTTCTCGTTCGTTTTCGCATTTGGTTTCGAGCCTCAGCCATGACTGATGGTTACCTTTTCAACAATATCTCTCTCGGAGGACGTGGAGGCACTGTGAGTTCCCTCTCACTCTCTCATTTCCTCTTCGTTTCACCTTTTTTTTTTTTTTTTGGGCTGATTAGTCCGGAGCTTAAATTTGTTCGGGTTTTGTTCTCCGATTTCATTCCTTTCTTAATATTATTTTGAAAGCTAATTTCTTTTGGAATCTGAATATTTTTTGCTCTGGAACATTTTATGGCCTCGGTACATTTTGGTTGCTGTCGTATTTGGTGTGGGAATGAGGATTTCGGGAGTTTCTTTGGCGCTGGTTTGCTTTGATTGACGGTTTTGTTTTTCCAGAATCTCTGATTGGTTTTTCTGGAATTATCTGTGACTTCGGTTTATTTTGTCATAGCGTGCTTCGTAAGAGTGGGGATGGGGATTTTATCATTGTGGTTTCTTTAGGTTGGTCCTATTGAAACCCTAAACTGACTGATACAGTATTTGGGTTTCGTGCTAGTAAATTTGATTTCTGTGGTTTCTACAAGTTTGATAAACTTGTAGACTTTACATCCTAATTGAATAGGCTAATGGGTCTTCATCTTTCGATTAGGCCAATTGGTTTTTGTTCTCTACGTTTGCAATCTTAAAACCCTATTTGGTGGCATGATAACTGCTAAAAATGTTTTCTAATATATTTAAATATTCTGCTCGAGTACTAAGAAGTAGGAAGATTGGAGATAAACAATATAAATGTTGTGATTGATCTGTTTTTACTAAGCTCTTAAACTTCTGAAGTTCTTAACTTTAATGCTTTCGATTGCTGAAATATGATAGAACTGACAATAGGGAATCCTGGAAGCCTATGATTGTGCCTTATCCTTTAAGTATAAACTTTAGAATTTCATGGGCAGGAGGGAATTATTTCTTTTATAAGGTTTGATAGTGACTACCTTGTAGAGAAGGACAGAATACCATAAAGGTTTTTTATTTACACATGTGTGATTTGCAGAATCCGGGGCAGCTTAAAATATCTTCAGGAGGAATTTTGTGGAAGAAACAAGGAGGTGGTAAAGCAATTGAAGTTGATAAAGCTGACATTGTAGGGGTGACATGGATGAAGGTCCCGAGGACAAATCAACTCGGGGTTAGGATCAAAGATGGGTTGTACTACAAGTTCACTGGATTCCGTGACCAGGTTAGTTGGGTTATTGCTTTGGAGTTTATCTAAATGATTTACTTTATGAGCATTTATTGGGAGTACTTTGATAAATGCAGCTGCAATATACATTGTCTTTGGTGAGTTTCTCATTGAAGTTGTTTTTGGTGGCTTTCAATGAAAGTTGGAACTTTGAATTATATATGATAGAATGATGCACACTTTGAATTAACAATCTCAATGGAGATAGTGAGATCTTGCTAACCTTTTCCTGTTCTTCTATAATGTCCTTGTAGGATGTCAGTAGTTTGACCAATTATTTCCAAAATAGTTGTGGAATGACCCCAGAGGAGAAGCAGCTTTCTGTAAGTGGCCGTAACTGGGGAGAAGTGGATTTAAATGGTCAGTGATGCTCTCTCTATTTAAGTGTCTGATTGCAATTGATCTATTGAAAAGTTTCCATCTTGTACAAGCTTTGTTAAGATCTACTATTGTAATGCAAAAATTTTCCTAGGATAAATTTTTAGTCCTGGGATGATTGTTATAACATTGAGGTTGGGAAAATATTTTTGACGTGCAATGTTATTGAAAATGACTAGCCAGAATTAACTTCTGACATCACTTTTTAAATACAAGTCTAAGGTCCTATAAGTTAATTCAACGTCCATGAAGTTTACATATCGCTTTGGTCTATATTCTTTTTCACTAATATGGCTTGGAAGCTTGTTGTATTGGTACAAATGGTTTTCATATTATAGACTTAGAGAGTATTCTCTAGGCTATGGTCAATAACATGTGTGTCTTAGGGATACAAATCGTCAATTGTTGTGGTAATTATAAGTTTCTTATCTTAATCAAAATTTTAAAAAATAATGTTTATATGAAATCGATGATGATAAGGATGTAGAATCTTATATAATTCATCTGTTAACTTGACGGCGACGTAGTATAACTTTTAGCTTGTGACATTAATCTATGTGTATTATAGATAAAGGATGAAAAATAGGTGGGTTGGGTAAAGGTAGAGAGGATGGAACGGAAGGGATGGAGAAGAGGATATATCTTTCTCTGGTGTTTTGGAAAAACAATTGAAGGATGTTATGAGATGTTTCCTTCTCATGTTTGGTTATGAAGTAATGGGACATGAATTGGCCAAATAGCAGCCAAACAGTCTTTATAGAAAGGGAAAAATTGGAAAATCTTTTCTATTTCCTCTGCCTCCACTTGAAATCCAACTAAACAAATGATTTACACTCTTTCCCAACTCTAGACTGTATAAAATTGTATGATGACTGTTCTTTTCATGTGGTTGACTGTCATTTTAATTTTGCCCATTCAAATCTTCCATTGATATTGGCAGGCAATATGCTTACATTTTTGGTTGGCTCCAAGCAAGCTTTTGAGGTATCTTTGGCAGATGTGTCACAAACACAACTTCAGGGGAAAAATGATGTCATCTTGGAGTTTCATGTGGATGATACAACAGGAGCTAATGAGGTTTGTTTCTCAGTTTTGGATTTCTAAATGAGGATTAACCAGCTTTGTTACGGACAGTTTTTGTTGTTCATAGATACTTAGAGGACTCTTTATCTGATTCCAAGATATAAATCATTTATATAGATGTTTCTTTCTAAGTATGTTTATCTTCTATGATCACAGAAAGATTCATTGATGGAGATAAGTTTCCACATACCTAACTCTAACACTCAATTTGTTGGTGATGAGAACCGTCCTCCAGCTCAGGTGAGTTTGCTTATGTTCTGCATAGATTTTGCAGACATTGATTGATATTTATTGGTTGCTTTTTCATCAACCTTTGGTAGGTATTTCGTGACAAAATTGTTTCAATGGCGGATGTTGGTGCTGGTGGTGAAGAAGCTGTTGTTACATTCGAGGGTATTGCAATCCTCACACCAAGGTAGATATACTGAGATAGAGATACAACTTGGTCATGCACATTGATAGTCTCAAAAGCATTCACCATTCATTTTCAATTGTTAATTTATCCTATATAATGGCTCTTGGATTTGGTTGTTAACTTATTGTACACATGAGCTTATGGAAATACTTGATCTATGCAGGGGGCGGTACAGTGTTGAACTTCATCTCTCATTCTTGCGCTTGCAAGGACAAGCTAATGATTTCAAAATTCAGTACAGCAGTGTTGTTCGCCTCTTTTTACTTCCCAAGGTTTTTTAAATTCCATGGGAACTCTTTCTATAAGAGTGATATCATTGTTTCATGCATCTTATTTACTTCTCTTTCCTCCAGTGTTTAATACACATTATCAAATATGATGTTTATTAGTCCAGTCTTATCATTAGTGCCTTTGATCATTGACCTGTTAACATGATCTTGATCAAGGATATGGGCTTCTGGTTTTGCAGTCTAACCAACCACACACCTTTGTTGTTGTTACTCTTGATCCACCAATTCGTAAAGGTCAAACTTTGTATCCACATATTGTTTTGCAGGTATTATTTGTTTTATTTATTTTTATGGTTAGGACTGAGTATCTTTTGCTTCTATTGACATTCTTCTTCTTTCTTAATACAGTTTGAAACTGATTATGTGGTTCAAAGTGACCTGTCAATAGCCGATGATCTTCTGAACACCAAGTACAAGGACAAGTTGGAACCATCTTACAAGGTAGTAAATCAATTTTTTTATTAAAAAAACTTGAGAAATTGATTTGTTGCATGGCTATGATGCATACTGGACAATACTGTATTTTCTGCATCTATGCTTGTGGTATAATTTGAGGGCCTTAATTTATGATATTTACATAAACCACTGTCTGTAAACAAACAGGGACTCATTCACGAAGTTTTTACCACAATATTGCGTGGCTTGTCTGGTGCCAAAGTTACTAAACCAGGAAAGTTCCGTAGTTGTCAAGATGGTTATGCTGTGAAGTCGTCATTGAAAGCTGAAGATGGAGTGCTATATCCTCTTGAAAAGGGCTTCTTCTTTCTACCAAAACCTCCCACCCTTATTCTTCATGAGGAGGTACAATTTTTATACCATCGATCATATGAAGTTATTTAACTTTATTGTTTAACATGCATGTAATGGAGATTACTTGGAGGCTGACTTTTCTTCTTTTTCCTTTTTCCCCTAAAGATTGACTATGTGGAATTTGAGAGACATGGTGCTGTTGGCTCAAATATGCATTACTTTGATCTTCTTATCAAACTTAAGACCGAGCAGGAACATCTTTTTCGAAACATTCAAAGGAATGAGTACCATAATCTTTACGAATTCATCAGGTTAGTTTGAGATACTTGTATCATTTTGTGGATGTACGTTCAAGTTGTATGGTCCACAAATTCACGTGGTGATATTAATGCAGTGGCAAGGGTTTGAAAATTATGAATTTGGGAGATCCTCAAGCTACAGATGGTGTGACATCTGTTCTTGAAGACGAGGATGATGATGCTGTTGACCCCCATCTTGTGCGTGTTAAAAATGAAGCTGGTGGAGATGAGAGTGATGAAGAGGTGGTTTTTTCTTTTTCTTTTTCTATTCTTTTGTGGACATGTCATTACATTGCATCAAGTAGTATGATTAACTGGGTTCACTTGATTATTCTACATCTTTGAGGATTTAATGTTTTTGGCAGGAGTTTATATACTCTTTATGCTCATTGCAAGGTTCATAGTTTTATAGGCCGACTCATCTGCTCACCTGGAAGAGCTCACCTTTAGTCAGCTACTTCTTATCTAGTCAATATATCCCTACTTAACATTACCATGGTTGTAAACATGCCTGTATTTGGGAATTATAGATGCCATGATTATTTCCAACTTCCCATTCCCTCTCATTGTTCCTGTTTGTTTGATGCAAACGAATACGCATGCAAGCTTGTGTGTCCATCATTGTTTTTACATGTACTTCTCTTCGTATACTAGTCCGCCCATATGTTTGAAGTTTTAATGTGCTGAACGCTTGCAGGATTCAGACTATTTTGTCGACAAGGATGATGGAGGTTCCCCAACTGATGATTCTGGTGAAGAGGAATCTGATGCTAGTGACAGTGGTGGCGAGAAAGAGGCAAGTCATTTCATTTCAGATTTTTGCCTAATGTCTTAAGGGGGTTATCTTATGGAATATTTTTGTTCTCAAATCAATTGAACGGTTCATTTCAGAAGCCTGTGAAAAAGGATACGAGAAAAGAACCTTCATCTTCCAAGGCATCTTCTTCCAAGAAGAAATCTAAAGATGGAGATGAAGATGCTTCAAAGAAGAAGAAACAGAAAAAGAAGAAGGATCCAAATGCACCAAAAAGAGCGATGTCGGGTTTCATGTTCTTCTCACAAATGGAAAGAGAGGTTGGTTACATTGTACTCTACGTTTGTCACACAAAATCAGGTTTGGTGTTATTTCTGGGTTTTGGGTTGATACTGTTCAGATTGAATGGCATAGTAATTCATGTCTCCATTTTTTACTTGGACCTACCCTGTGATGGTGGTGCCAATTATATCCCCAACAAGGCATATTCTAGCTTTAACAGACATGTGAAAAGCTATAGCCAACTAAAATGAGAAACTTCATTATCTTTACCGAGAACTTACTTTATCTATGCACGGGGGAGCAAATTGGTTGCTAATCTTAATTTGTTGGCTACAGAATGTCAAGAAAAGCAACCCTGGCATAGCGTTTACGGAGGTGGGAAGAGCCCTTGGAGAAAAGTGGAAAAAGATGTCAGGTAATACAATGGCATGCATGATTTTTGAGCAAATCGATTTTATGCTTCCACCGAATCCTATCCTGTTGTGTGATTCCATTGCATGTGGGGCCGCTCCTATTGAGGGGCCCTACCTTATGGGCAGTGGGGATGCTCCCTCCCTATACTGGAAAATAGGGTATTTGTTTGATTGTCAGTCACATCACAGCCTCTGATATTTTCTAATTTTCACCTTTTATGCAGCTGAGGAAAAAGAGCCCTACGAAGCCAAGGCTCGCCAGGATAAGAAACGCTACAAGGACGAAATTAGTGGCTACAAGAACCCACAGCCGATGAATATAGACTCGGGGAATGAATCTGACAGTGCGTAGATTAGATTAGTATAGAAAGTAAATTCCTACCGTTTGAAGCTTATAAATTGCTATTTTAAATCTATAATATTTATCTTTGTAGGCTATGTTTTGGCTAACGAATTGCATTATTTGCTGAATTCATTATCCGTAGCTCTTCCATATTATTTGTTCTTTAGAGGAATGGTGATTAACTCTCTATTAGATCAATGATAGGTTACATACTGTTTGAGATCAATGATAGGTTCCAAGTTACTTTATTTCAAAATCCACGTGTCCTTAATTGCCTTGCGTTAGCTATATTGTGTTTGCAGGACCTTTTATTGATTTCAAGTAGTTGTGGTTGTTCGAGTAAGTGTGGATTGTTTGATTGGGTTTCGTATGCCATGAGTTGTGCTAGTAACTCGTGCAGAAACCATTTGTTTACGAATGGCATAATGAATCGTCGATGAAGTAATAAGTCGAAGCAAAAATAATATCTATCTGAAGCTACACGATGGGGCTATAGGTATATATTGATCACTCTGTCCAAATATCCAATGAGAGTGCTCATCTAATAACTACTAGTACTACACATCATGTATCAAACTGGGTTTAAAAATATTTAACTAGTGTCAAAGCAACCTGTATTAACTATAATATGATGGATTCTGGTTCATATCATATGTGGTAATTGAGTAGAGTCGTGAGGATCGACCATGGGCAAGTTAATTTTCCTTTTACTAATTACATATATACTAATTTGAAAGGGCGGGGTTTAGGCCCATCCATTCGGTTCAATTGTTTAATTTTGTTGGCATTTGAACTCTATTTCTTGTAAGATCTGATCTCTTTTAACTTTGTAGATTTTTTCGTATGTGTATGAGCTCAAAAAAATAATCAACCCTTTATTTCATATACATATATATATTATTTTATTTATATTTATATTATATATGTAATTTTGAATGTGCTTCTGAATACACAAATGAAGAAGAAACAGAAGCCAGAAATTGAAAATATAGGAAGACGATTATGTAAAGAGAGAAAGTGAAGAGAAAAAATGGGAATAATTACATAATCAAATGAATGTTCGTGATTACTACGAAAACTCGTATACTTTGTCTTCCTCTTTAACTCTCAGTATTCCATTCCCAGTACTTGAAACTAAAACAAATGCCAACCAAACACAGAGACGTAAAAATCTTCCTCATCATATATCCTTCTTCGACCCCTCTCCCAAGTTGATCGTATCAATTCGTACGTACCGTCCAAAAAAAAAAAAAAGAAGAAGAGAGAAAAAAAAGAAACGTTTTCTTTTTTCTTCTACTTAATTGATCATCGACCTCCATGCAGTTTTTTTCTAGCAACTCTGCTCATCAAAAACCAGAGTGAGTCAATGTCGATGATGTTCTAGCATGGTTTCTTAGGCACGCACTCAAGAGTACCCGAGAAGCGTGTTAGCCTTCTGACGAATGAACCAGGCTTTGCCTTGATCATGTTTGACTTGCCGCGTGGCCTCCTGCCACGTGAATTTCCAGATTGAACAAAGAATGCTCCGTTCATCATCAGATCTCCCTCTGACCTCCATGTCCATTTCTTCCACTCTGCCTCACTTGCGTAGTCCCTCTTGGTCACCTATGAATATACACGTATACCATTGTTGAACAAGATATCAAATTTCATTTATATTAATTGATTTCAATTTACTTTTGTGTGTTACTTGTGTTACAAGTTACCTCCTTTGCAGCTGGGTTTGGTGGGGCAATGAAGCGATTGCCCTGGCTAATAATGGTGGGGTGTGAGCTACCACCAATGGCGTACATAAGCCAGTGAGTGTAGTCATTGTTGACAACATGAACGAATCCCCATCTGCATCTTGGCATCCTCTGCACCAATCCCTTTCCAAAATGGTTGAAGGCGACAGTCACTTGCATTATTGAATCCCCTTGGAAGCTGTCGCTTGCACCAAAAAGCATCACCTGCATTATATATATGCACTCTTTTAATTCTATGGATGAATTAATTAAATCTATTTATCTATATGCATTAGTTTGAGGATGCGTAGTAAAAGTTGTACATCATTGTGATGTGTAAAGTGAGAATTGGAAATGGTGATGCCAGTAGATCCTTGAATGACGTCAATGAGGCCGTCTTGGCAGTTGGACATGGAAAGGTGATCTAGCCAAATGTTGCTGGATCCGAAGACTGAAATACCATCTCCATCAGCAGTCGTTCTAAATCCTATGTGATTCACTGAATCCCTTATCGTGCCACCATCTGTGGCTACAATATCATGGATGTGAAGGTTAGTGATGATCACATTCTGGACGAATTGTAACGTAATGCCAGCGCCGAACGACACGTGGACGTTGGCTCCACGACCGTCGATGGTCTTGTGGCTGGCCACCAACAGCTCTTTTGACAATCTGATAACCATGCTACGTGCAAATATGATCCACAACGGCTCCTTCTGAATCACGGCGTGCCTAAGAGTTCCTGGTCTTGGATTCTCCACGTTCTTGTCGGAAGCATCTGTCACCACGTAGATTCTCCCGGCTGCTCCTCCGGTGGTCTTCTTGCCGAATCCAAGCACACATTTCGCCAACTGCTTACGATTATTAGCCCAGTTCTTTTTGCACCGCCAGCACCTGTCTATGGGATTTGTGGCCAAGCATTTGCCCTTGTATTTCTTAAGGTGCCTTCTTGTGGTGTTGGTCCCTTCTATCACCCTGCATGCATGCCAATCAACATAATTAAATTATATCAACACTATTACCGTAATTAACAATTTAACATGTACATTTAATCAGACCATTTGATTCATGCAGTCAACCTGAATAGGACAATAATTATTCTATTAAAAAAAAAAAAACTCAATTTATCAATAATATAAAGTACGTACTTGGTAACTTGGGCGTTGAAGTTCTCGGTGACTTCTTCAGGGTCGGGAGTGAAAGCATCAAGAGCGACCTGCCTGGCTTCCTCAGCTCTTTTCTTCCAAACCTCGTCAAACAACCCGATATCAGCTAGCAAGGTTGGAATTACCAAGGCAAAAGCAACCAAAAACACCAGATTTAGCTTAGTTGACATCATTCCTTATTTGTTTAAAGTTATTGCTCGGTCCCCTTTGTTTGGTTCTTTTTCTTTTTCTTTTTTTCCTCTTCTTCTTTTTTTTTTTTTTTCTGAATCACAACAAAAAGTGTATGTACGTTAGTGATCTATAATTTGGTCAAGGTCTAATGTCGAGCCCAAGCAAAGAGCTTGCGGGATCAGCGACCTTGCCGAAAGGGACGGACGTATGGAGCCGAGGATAAGTTTCTATGCACACAACATGGTCCACTCGGTCTAGGTAAACGAAAGGAACTCCAAGGGCCATTATATAGCTACGTAGATTTGCATTATGGGTCTAAATTTAGGAGTTTGAGCTAGCGGAGAGATTGGGGAACCATTCTGTTTTAACGATATATGAGACAACTCTTCAACACAGTCATCTACCCACATGCCGATTATTCCTCTTCGTCAAATCATGCATGGATTTGACCAGGTTTGACACCACGTACCTATGCCAATTTAATTTGTGTCATTTTCTCATCCATGCATTAATTAGTTACTCATTGCTCCTTGCGTCTTAATTTACTACTAATAGCCTTTTTCTCCACCATTAGATCAGGCCTAATTCAGTACCTTTAATTCACGTACGTAAAAAAATTACTTTGACTTTCTACTGCTGCAACACGTACCTTAAGTTACCCTCGTAGCATTGTAGTTAATTTTAGCTGTTAATAATTTTAAGTGTTAGAGCATGCACATTGATTTTAGCCTAATTAGAATGACATATATATATATATATATATATATATATATATATATGAGTGTGGAGTTCCATTCACACCTCAGAAACATACAGGTAAAAGCATTCATGGAAAAGTGACATGAAATTAGTTAGCATTTCCTTCACTTTCCTGACTTTATAATTAGTTGCAGGAACCAAGTAAAGGCAAAGACTTCGTTTATTTACAACGATTAAAAAAAGAAAAAAGAAAAAAATGAAATAGATCATATTGTTGAAAAGGTTTTTCCAACACGAAGTTGACTTTAGTCAATTCCTCGTGACGATAAAGCTAGTAATATTATAGAGACTAGCTAGCATATATAATATTAAACTGCATGCTTTTCTGTCAGTACTTGAAAAGCATACTCATCAACATTCGTTTCTTCAATTAACAGAACAATGATGGGACTAATATATATATATATATGTGTGTGTGTGTGTGTGTGTGTGTGCTCTTCAAAATTATTCCTTGGATGCCACTATGCAAAAGCAATTACATTCCACGATCCAATTAATGGGAATTGAGCTGATCTTGGCCATGCATAAAGATAAAGGTTAATCAAATATCTCCTTAACACACATATGTAGAGAGTATGGAAAATCATACAAAAGAAGTGTTTCTTAATATGCATATATATAAGATGGAGTAAGCACCATATATTGCTTCGTCATGTCCACCGTTCTAAAATATAATAAGGGAAAAACAATTCATTGGATACCCACTAAGGAGAAAAGGAATAAGATATCAGAGAGAGAGATATATTAGGCATAATACATATAGTAGAGCTTGGAAAAAAAAAATTTCATTTTAGGCAGCAATGGACCATCCTTGCATTTTACTGTGTAGACAGAGCCAGAGGGCAAGCAAAAGCTAAAAAAATGAAAAAGGGTTATGACAATCTGAGTTACTCAAGGCATATCAGTAGCTAGCTTGCCAAGATATTCATCTAGATTTTATACTCACAGAATTTGCAAGCATGTGGCTATGCATTCTAGCCTTGTTTATTCTTCTTGACAGTCTATGGAGATTTGAAGAAGAAAAAGACAATATGTTTCATAAGGAAAATTTCTTAGTTTCCAAAAGCAAATTACTTGCAACAATTATTCTAACACTTCAGAGTTTTGACCATATTTAGCAAAAATTCAACTCCTTATATACTGATATAATCCCAGCGCTTCAATTTACTTCCCTTGCAATTTTTCTTTATTCTTCCTTCCTATTATTGGAAACCCTAAAATACCAAAAGCAATGGAATACATAGGTCGTAATTAACGACGATTATTTGCGTGTGAAGACAAATAAATATATAGAAAAAGCTAACAACTTTAGTTTTATATATTTTGCCTTTCTGCAACTGAACAAAAATAATAATAGTAGTTATTCAAATAGAATAAGGACTAAGGGCCTATCTAGTAAGGTTTAGGGTTACCATGTCATCCTACATTGTCTCCTTTCCCTAAAGAACATTACTAACTAGAAGAGAAGTGGAATCTACCTTTTAACTTAGGATGACAATAATGCCCTGACTTTTTTTTCACTAAGAACTTAGTTTCTTATAATTGTATACTGACCATATATAAGTTTGTCATTAATACTTAACCACCAAGATATTGGAAAAATAAAAAATAAAAAATAAAATAAAAATGGATAAAATCTGAGGAGGAAATTGATACACATATATATAAGCAAGTAGGCAACAATTTTCAATCAAAAAATACTTTATACATAAAAAGGCAAATAACTAGACACTTGCATCCTGACACAAACAATCAGAGCTTAAGGTCATTCTGGGGATTAAGAATAACTTTTGAAGAAGCTTCTACTAAAAACAGTCATTCCCACCTTAACTTTTCATGTCTGACAAAGCAAACAAAGAAAGCATATAAGAGTTTTAACACCAAGAATTCAGAGGCAGTGGTTAGATATCTCAAAAAACAAAAAATCCTAGCTACTACTGATCAATCACCATGATTTCCCTGACTGATGTCTACCATGTTGTTGCAGCCACTATACCCTTATATGTTGCCATGATATTAGCCTACATCTCTGTCAAATGGTGGAAGTTCTTCACACCAGAGCAGTGTTCTGGCATAAACAAGTTTGTGGCCAAATTCTCAATCCCTCTCTTGTCCTTTCAAGTTATCTCTGCCAATAACCCTTACAAAATGAACCTAAAACTCATATTCTCAGACTTTCTCCAAAAACTATTTGCTTTTGTAGCATTGGCAGCAATCACTAGGATCAGCTCCAGAGGGGACTTGAATTGGATCATAACTGGTCTCTCTCTTTCCGCTCTACCAAACACATTAATCCTTGGGATTCCTCTGTTGAAGGCCATGTATGGGGAAGAAGCAGCTAATTACCTTGCCCAGATAGTTGTTCTACAAAGCATTATTTGGTACAATTTATTACTGTTTCTGTTTGAGTTCAATGCCGTTAAGTCAGCCTCTGTCTCGCCGTCATCTGAAACAACAGGTAGCGTTTGGAATTCACATTTCAAGGATATTAATTTACAAAGCATCTTATACTAGGCACATGGCTTTTACAGCATCGATCCCCCCCACCCGCCCCTCCTTTTCTAGATTCTAAATTGGAAACTCCTTATACAAGAGTGGCTGAATCAATTTCATTTCTGTACCATTAAAGTTTACCTGAGATAACCCAAGTGGGTCCTGAACAAACATCAGTTTTCTCTTCCTTTTCTTTTACATATTTCTTGTAGTGTTCAATTACCTTCTCTTGATTTCAATCACATGTTCTTTTCCAGAAATAATTTACCTGAAATTCTAGTTCAACATCCATATCTGTATAGTATGCATGTTCTGGTGCTTTCTTGTACTAAATTTGGCTGTGACCAGTGATGAGGATTGACATGTGGTACAAACTACCTAGCATATTCACGCTATAACTCAGAACTATTTCATAAAATTGCTTGCATCAAACATGTTTTAACTTTTTTAGCTTTGTTATTACTTTTCTCGCAAGTTAAGATTGTCGGTTAATCTTTATGTAATAAAAGAGGAGATGGAGACCCCTCAGGAAGCACAATCGAAAGACGAAGTGGAAGAAACAAGAACCAGAAGTAGTCCAAGGAAAGTCAAAACGTTGCTTATACTCTTAACAGTTGGGAGGAAGCTAATGATTAATCCCAACACTCATGCAACTGTGATAGGTCTTATTTGGGCAGCCATACGCTTTAGGTAAAGCCAACAGGAGGGTCTCACTCTCAAACATTACTTACTTCACCTATTGAACCTTTCTCTTTTACGTTTTATACTTAGCAATTGATGGTAAAATATGTTCCAGATGGAATGTGAAACTGCCAGAAATTGCAAACCAGTCAATTATAATTATGTCAAATGGAGGACTTGGTATGGCTATGTTCAGCTTAGGTACGAATTGGGTGCACACCAGTTACTGTCTGCCATAGAATTTGAGCAAGAACCACCTTTGACTTTGGTACATTGGTTTATTTGTTATGACTTGAATAGGTCTTTTCATGGCATCAAAGACAAGGATTATTGCATGTGGGACCCGAATGGCAATTTTAGCCATGTCAATGAAGTTCATTATGGGGCCTGCCTTAATGGCAGTGTCCTCCCTTGTAATTGGACTTAGGGGTACTCTACTCAAAGTGGCAATAGTTCAGGTGCATATATACTTTGTTTTCTTCAGTCTAAATATGTGAGTAGGAGAGTAAGACTAAATTACTGTCATTAATTCTGTGTACTGCAGGCAGCTCTGCCTCAAGGAATTGTTCCTTTTGTGTTTGCCAAAGAGTATAATATACATCCAGACATTTTAAGCACAGGGTACCAATTCCTTATTTCTTATGTAATAATTTCCCTTTTATCTCTATGATGTTCTGAGCTATGGTTTTGTTTTGGTAACAGGGTAACTTTTGGACTGCTGATTGCCTTACCTATAGCACTGACCTACTACTGCTTGTTAGCATTATAAAATGCCACAGCAGTAAGTGACATAAATACCAGAACCAATACCAGAACTTTCTGCAACATAATTTGAGGAGACACAATTCAATTTATTCATATTTCTTTCTTAGATATGTACTATGGCTGATTATTGACATGCTCCAGTAGCGAACACATAGAGATGTGTATCTTAGTATAAAAAATTAGGTGGTTGATGCATGTAACAGATACATGCATATTCAGACTGCTCACTTGAAAATTATAGCAAAGGAAATTGTAGACGGATACATGATAAATAACAATGCTGCTGAACGTGGGCTGGTGCTCAAACAATGCAACATGCGTTCAGAAATTGGCCCCGCGTGCCAAGTGTTCGATGAAATGACTCGAGAGGTGGCCACACATGCAGATGCCTCCACGCGTTGAACTCAAGGAACGCTTCAGTGGGTAATCATATTAATCAAAGAATGTATGGTCAAGTTATTAACTTTTTCCTATCCAAACAATTGTAGCTCTCATTATAACCAACTATTGGAGACTGAATTATGAATATCTTAGTATTGGATAATGCCACAAATCTTAAATTTTGTTTGGTGGTGGGGGTAGCTCGACACTAAAAATTAAATAAATACATGATACCAAGTGTGATTAGAAGTAGTTGAAATTTTTTGTGATTAAATTCTCCAGTCTAATGTACCTTACCAATAATATATTTGAGAAAATAAAATTATTAGTGGGTGGGATTTCATTGACAAATTCAACTTTCATATTTAAAAGTCAAATATAATGACCAAATAAATTTAATAGTTTTTTTTTTTTTCTTTAGATCTAGAAATCCTTTTATTTATTATAACCCATAATAGTTTTGGTATGAATTCTAGGAGATTAGTTATTTGAATTTCTATATATATATATATATATATTTATTGTATGAACCTATGAAAACAATATTAATGTGGTTTCATGTTTTCATTATTAAATAATTCTAATTTTAATCAATTTAATGTGATTAATGAGAGCGGATAAAATTAAAATTCAAAGCCTTGACGTAGGGGTAAAGAAAATGAGAGGAACGGCTGATCACGGCCACACTGTTAAAGCAAGTCCGCGAAACAGTGAAGAAACCAAAACCACACCGTCACGTGACGTGAACCGCAAGATTACTCAAATTAAAAAAAAGATACGATCTAGCGGTCAGAACATCGTCTGCCCTACATTTATTCATATCCGACGGTTCATATATTTTCCAAATATTGAGGCGGGAAGGAAAATTTGTCGAGAAGAAAAATAAAATTAGGGTTGTCGTCCCCATATATAATGCCCAAAGGTGACCCCATTTCTGGTGCTGAGAGAAATTGAGAGCTTTTTCCGTTTGAGTATTATATATTCTGCATTCGGATCCTCGTAGTTGGTGGATAACATGGGAAAGGGTCCGGGACTCTACACCGACATCGGCAAGAAAGCCAGGGGTTAGTTCTCTCCACAAATAAATGTATTTGTACTTGTGGCTGTGGATGTTATGAGCTAGGGTTCTTGCTTGTTGGTTGTTAAATTTGTGATTTAATGCTGTTTTTTGTTTGGGTGTGCTCTCTATTGATTTTGTTTCTTCGGTTTTTTTTTTTTTTAATTTTATTTGCGGTGTGGTAGATCTTCTGTACAAGGATTACCAGAGCGACCACAAGTTCACCATCACTACCTACTCCCCAACTGGAGTTGTGAGTTCATCTTTTTGCTTTAAGATCCAGTTTTCTGTAATATTGACTTCTTGAAGCTAGGGTTTCATGTTTCAGCATGTTCTCTTTTGCTTGTTTAGGTAGCCTCTCCAGATATTTTGTTTAGTTAATTCGTCAATGTGCATTCAAGGGTTATTGTGTTACAGTAACTGGTAGAATACCTTGGTTTTTGATATTTGTGGTCTAATATTGTGGCGGATTAGCAGTTGGAATATAATATTTTAATGGGCAGTTTAGATTTCTTGTTATATCTGCATGAGCATCAGCTTGCCACGAACCCTATTAATTTTTACTTCTCAAGTATGTTGTATCGGCCCACTAAGATTTCTGTGTTCATTACTGCAGGCTATCACATCATCAGGAACAAAAAAGGGTGACCAGCTTCTGGCTGATGTTACTACCCAGCTGAAGAACAAAAATGTCACAACTGATATCAAAGTTGACACCGACTCCAATGTAAACCCAGAATACTTTTTCACTTAGTTAATTTCTTTCATTTAGTTCTTTTATGTTTACACCCCTTGATTTATTGGTTTTGTCTTGCGATTCACTAATCAAATGCGGTGAAGGTTCTGCCGTGGAGCCCTGCTAATATTTGGGTTTCTCTAGGTCCTTTCGAGTAGTAATTTTTCATTTGTACTATGGTCAAACCATGTAAAATTGCTTCCTGTGCTTCAACTTGCATTCTGAAATATTGTTATTTTTATGTATTCTGCAAGGGCATTTAGGCATTTCTTGATGACAATCATTGTTAGGTTCCCATCTTATAGGATGACCTGAACTATGTTGATCGTCCACATTGGGGATTGCAACTACATTGACATTTTAATCTACTGTGAAAAGAAATCTCAGATCCCTTCATCTTTATCTTAGAATGATTTTAATGTTTACCATTTGATTGTATGTGTGTACTTGTGTTATCTGTTTGCATTCATATTATGTGTTACTTGGATTATTTTATTGAAACTTTGTATCATTATCAGCTTATCACAACTGTAACTATTGATGAACCTGCTCCTGGCCTGAAAGCAATTGTAAGCTTCAGAGTTCCCGATCAAAGGTCTGGAAAGGTAAGCAATATTACATCTATACTTTCTAGTTGATTTTTTTGCCATGTTATTGTGGGTCTTATTGGAATCTTATTCTTTCTAGTTAGGAGGAAAAAACGTAATATGATCATTTTTCTTTTGTTGCTTGGAGTTTTTCATGTGATTTTATTATGAGACTGCCATTTAATTCCATGAGTGGTTTGAACAGGTGGAACTCCAGTATTTGCATGACTATGCAGGGATAAGCAGCAGCGTTGGATTGACAGCAAACCCTATTATTAACTTCTCAGGGGTTCTTGGAACTAATGCTGTTTCAGTTGGCGCCGATCTCTCATTTGACTCAAAAACTGGGACTTTCACCAAAGTTAATGGTGGATTGAATTTCTCCAACACAGATCTAATTGCTTCATTGACTATGTGAGTATCTATTTTTGGGTGTTATAGAGGTGATATTTTGTTTTCAGTTTACTTTGCATGTTTATAGTTATTCTAGTATTCAAGGCCTCCTAAGTTACTGTTAGTTTTTAAGTATAGTGATAGCATGTTTGATTTGGAATCTGTAGTATCGTTATTTGAGCTCTTATGTAATAGAACAGTGACATAACCTTGTGCCTACCCTTCATTGTTGATGCAGTAATGACAAACTTGGCACCCTGAGTGGATCGTATTATCAGATAGTCAATCCCTTGACTAACACGGCTGTTGGTGGTGAAGTAACCCATAGCTTCTCAACCAATGAGAACACAGTCACCATTGGCACCCAACATGCATTAGATCCGTTGACCTCTGTGAAGGCACGGGTGAACAACTATGGCAAAGCTAGTGCTCTTATTCAGCATGAGTGGCGGCCAAAATCATTCTTCACCGTTTCTGGAGAGGTAGATACCAGGGCCATTGAGAAGAGCGCCAAGATTGGATTGGCTTTGGCTCTCAAGCCATGAGTGAGAATGCAGCTCAACGAGGCAGGGAGTGCTTAGAGTCCAGAGCGTAGTGTAGTTGTCTGTTCAATTTTCAGACCGACTTTTCTTTTTCCAATTGTTGGTTGTCTTTTCTTGGAACAATTGTTTTTCTTGGTGGTTTTGGGTTGTAAAATAAATCTACTTGGTGTCATAGACCTTTGTTGGTGCTTTTTGATTTCGCACACCTGTCAACCCCCTGTTAAAAGAGGGTGATTGAACCTGTTATATGAGAGGCATGAATTGAACTTTTGGTCCAGTTTGTTCTCATTTCAGTGATCTTTCTCCTACAAGCACACACGCACGCACAAGACAGACGCATGTATATGTTTGTATGGTTCTTAATTCTAACCCACAATTCTTTGAGATAATGTTAAGCTGGTGTATCATTTCAGTAATCTTTCTCCTGCAAACACCCACGCACGCGCACGATAGACGCATGTATATGTTTGAATGGTTCTTAATTTTAACCAACAATTAGACGAGATAATGTTTTGAAATTTAAAGCTTTCTTGATTAACTTCTGTTTTGGGGATCATGTTTACCGGTTTGAAGATTTAGACTGACCATAAAAAGCGAGAAAACTCAAGTCAGAAGGCATGCTTGCTTCCACTCTTGGAACGTCTTCAGCTATGTCTGTAAAACTCTTATTAACACAACACACCAAGCCATAACTGGTAGATTCTGAAGTGGTGCAACCTTATATATATTTCATGTGGTTTTAACTACAACAAAATCTCTCACAAACCCTTTAGAAGCTTCATTCATCAGACGGCTTCAGAAGCCCCTGAAAACCCAGTATGAATTTACAGATGATGGGGGTGAGACGACGATGCCTGAAGCAGCCCATCTCGAATCTGTGTAGCAATGTCTCGCACAGCACCAGGTCCATGAGGTATAAATACTGCTGAGGATTTGGAGGTACCACCTATTTCCTTCATGGTGTCAAAGTACTGGGTGACAAGGACCATGTCTAGAACATCTTTAGCAGTTGTCCCTGGCACATTCACTGAGAACCCTAGCACACTGTCTCTCAGACCGTCCACAATTGCTTGGCGCTGCCGAGCAATTCCCACCCCTGAAAGATACTTGGATTCGGCCTCCCCCTCTGCTCGTTTTATCTGTATAATTTTCTCTGCTTCTGCTTTCTCATTAGTTGCTACCCTCATCCTTGCAGCTGCCAATATGTATTCAAATTGTTAGCAATATTTGAGAAAAACAAATACATGTTTTTTTTTTCTTAGCATCCATAATATTCAGTGACGAGCAACTGTCTCACCAGCGTTGATTTCATTCATGGACCGCTTCACATGCTCGTCCGGTTCGATATCGACAATTAGTGTTTGAACAATTTCATATCCATAAGCAGACATAGCCTGTTAAACAATTCATAAAGCAAATTATGTGATTAATTAGATAGAATGGAAATCCAAAGAAGAAAAAAATTCAGATACTTCTGCTGGTTATTAAATGGTTTGCCTTTTCAAGCTCCTCTTCAACAGCTTTTGCGACTTCATTCTTTTGCTCGAAAACATCATCCAAGTTTAGTTTCGGAACACTTGCTCTGATCACTGAACAATTAAGTCAACGGGTAATTAACAATTCAACCCAGTTTGTAGAACTTGTTTTGTGAGTTTATTGGAGCATACCATCGAAAACATAGGCTTGGATTTGGTTCCGGGCATTGCTGAGTTTGTAGAAAGCATCGCTTGCCTTATCAGACAGAACATGGTATTGCACAGATGCAACAACGTTAACAAATACATTATCCTGACAAACAATTACCAGTTAAGTGTTAAAAATGAACGACTTAATCACAAATTTATCTTTTTGGAGACAGAAACTCGTAATTATCATAGGAAGAGACTCATAAATAGGCAAACCTTGGTCTTGGTCTCGCAACGCACATCCAACTGCTGCAATCGAAGTGAGAGATGACCAGCAAGCTGATACCCACAAATCCATGGTAGGCAATGGCATCCAGGCTTAAGCACAGCACTGAACTTGCCAAATCTCTCCCTGATGGCAACTTTGGATTGCTTCACTTGTATACAGCAGCATAGATTACCCATTTTTCTATTTATTCAATCTCAACTATTCTTCAATTCAAAGAGAAATCAAAGTAAATAGCTAATGACTGAAGAAAAAAAACCAAGCAAATTCAAAGAAAATCAATTTCCTTCTTATCAAGGAATAAAAGTGATTCTTCCATTTCTACCCATTAAAACGGATATTGGAATTAGGATATTCCTCTTGCACTATCAGAGAGATGAAACTTTATAAATACTATAAAAATATTCAACACCCATTTGTCCACAATTCTTATAATTTAGAATACAAACCTCTACATATATTTATATCACAAAGAACACAAGAAAGAGACCCTAGGGAAGGAGTTACCAAAAGAGTTGTGAGTGACAAAAGAAGGGGAAAAAAAAATCATTAAAGGGGCCGAAGGGTAAAGAAGTTGAAAAGGTTAATTTATATAGAAGAAGCAGTGGACTTGGCGTAGGGTAATTTACATACAAGGAGCAGTGGAATTGGCGTGTAAAGTTTTGCAAAACGTGAACTGAAATGACAGAAAGGTCACAACTGCTGTGCCTCCCTAGTGTCTTTAATATAATCCCCAGGTCTAAATGACTTTTCCTTCAGCTGGGGTTGGCATTATTATTGGCAGCGAAGTCTCACATTCTTATCTGTATTAAATATAACATTAATGACAAGTCTTTGCCAATCTACATTGGGATCAGACGATAAGAAACTTCAAGGATAATCATCTTCTATATTTATAATCCCATATGGCCATATGACTATATAAAGTCAATGGTATATAATTAGGTGAATTTTCACCTGCAATTCTTCAAGGTAACGACTAAATAATCTTTATTATTGTATACAAAAAATCATTATCTTTGGTAAAGATAAGTATAATCATTCTTTAAGCATATGATAGCGACAAGGTGATACTTAAATGACCAATTCTCTCATTTTAAATGACCAATTCTCTTATTGGTTTTTAGGATGACTTAAGAAGCAAAGAGAGTTGAAACCAACGGATTGTTGACTCGTAATAAGGTCGAAACCTGTGGGACAGAGACCAGGGACAGGTTCCTACAATAGTCGTTGTTGTTTTCGTAAAATGCCAAATTGTTTTATACTTGCCGTGTAACTGTATGTTATTGGTTTTGTAATAATGCTAGCTTTGTCTCGCACGTGCCTTGGTAGCTTCAAGAATCAAGGAGTCATTTTTCCCTTCTTGGTTTTACTTATCATTTTAAGCACCCATCCATTAAAGCAAATGCTATTGGTTTGCATGATCTTTAGAACATTCCATAATATAAACTGATTTTATCTTGCTGGAGTGCACAAATTTTATATAAATTCTTAGCCTTGGGAATCTTTAATCTTCTCTGCAAAATTTATCACAGCAAAATGGTGAGAATAAATTAATCCACTCGTGATTATGAATATGTGCAAATGGCCACTCTTTGTTTCCTTTTAGTGGGTCTACAACTAAGAAGTGAATTGTGAAACAGAGTAAGTAGAAAACCAACTGAAAAAATGTACTTCACCTAATAGTTCCTTGAACACTTAGCTTGGAGTTAACCAAGTTTTGGACTAACTGAACATATAATAAGGGAAGGATAATAGAGGTTTTGCATATTAACCATAGTCAGAGACATATTCACAAATGCTAAAATGAAACCTAAACTTAAAAAACATCCCCAAGTTTATCCATCAAAGCCTTTTCCCTCTAATTTTTAAGTAGAACCAGCTTGAAGGAGACCATCCCGGATCTGTGAAGCAACATCCCTCACTGCACCAGGTCCATGTGGGATGAAAACAGATGATGACTTTGACGATGCCCCAATCTCCTTCATAGTGTCAAAATATTGAGTGACCAGTACCATATCCATGATATCCTTGGCTGTTGTTCCAGGAACATTCTCAGAGAAGGCAAGCACACTGTCCCTCAACCCATCAACAATTGCCTGGCGTTGGCGAGCAATGCCAAGCCCTGACAAGTATTTGGACTCTGCTTCTCCTTCAGCTCGCTTGATCTGCAATATTTTCTCTGCTTCAGCCTTTTCATTTGCTGCCAACCTCTGTCTAGCAGCTGTGATGACAAGTGATGAAATGCATCAAGATTGGACCACTAAGAAAATGAAAATTCAAATACATACATGCACAAACAAATCTTGCTGAACAAAACTTAAGTCAAAGTGTGATCTCAGAGTCTCAGTGACAAATGGAATCTCTAGTGTCCATTTGGTGTATTAAATTTATCAGGTTATAACATGGAATGCCTACGTAAACATGCTAATGACAGAAGACATCTTCAAAAAATTCTTTGGATGTTATCAACTGCAAGAGAAAAGGGTTAAAAAAGAACAAAAAGAAGATGTAGCATCCATTTTACCTGCATTTATCTCATTCATTGCTCTCTTGACATGAACATCAGGCTCTATATCCACTATGAGAGTCTGAACTATTTCAAAACCATAAGCAGACATGGCCTGTAAAACAAAAATGGCTTAGGTTAGAAGTCCCAAAATCATTTACACGTTATAATATAACCTCCAATTCTAACAAAAATGCTACCTTCTCAAGCTCCTCTTCAACAGCTTTTGCTATGTCACTCTTCTGCTCAAAGACAGCATCCAACTCCAATTTTGGCACACTGGCTCTGATGACTGAAGAATATGCAAAATTTAGGATGATAATCAAGTAGAACATGCAGCAATATCAACCAATCGTCTAACGCTCATTTACAGCCAAACAATTCCAAGCATTGTATGGATATTAGTTATGCAGCATATTAGTCAAACAGGAAAGGCTCATTTATTAGCACAAATATGATATCTTAAATTAGCATAGCAAACCAAATACGGCCTTACATACCATCAAAAACATAGGCTTGGATCTGAGAGTTGGCATTGGAGAGCTTATAGAAAGCATCTTGTGCCTTTTCTGGCAAAGCACGATATTGAATAGAAGCCACCACATTCACAAAGACATTATCCTACATTAATAAGATTGGATTAAATCATTAGTATAAATCACATGTTTAAATTTGACAAGAAGGAGAAACAATATTGATGTACCAAAATAAAATGAATTCCACGATAATAACATACGATTAAAAAATTTCTCTCACAAACAAGTAATATATTGCCAAGTTTTGTTAATGTAAATGCAATATCAACGTGATATTCTACATAATCTCAAACATAAAAGACTTTCGTTACCAATTTCTGCCCATAAAGTCCCTCAGATTAACAACTTACATATTCAGATTTCCATAAAGTTGATGGGAAAATTAAATTCAACTTTAGTCAAGAGAATTGTCAAATATGACATGTCAGATTATTCAGGGAAAAGAAAGTAGAGAAGCAGGAAACCTTAGTCTTTGTCTCGCATCGAACATCTAGTTGTTGCACACGCAGTGTCAGTTGACCAGAAATTTGGTATCCAAGGCACCAAGGCAAGCAGTGACACCCTGGATCAAGAACATCATCAAACTTCCCAAAATGTTCTCTTATAGCAACGTTTGACTGGTCCACTTGAATGCAACCTAATGCTTGGCCCATTCTACAACTCTGCACCAAAGATATAACAGATGGACCTCATAAATCTAAATAGCTTTTATCCATAAACTTTGTACTCACAATCACAGAAAAATCAATGAAATTTAAATCTTCTTTAATCCACATTTCATAAATGCACACATTCATCTAATCCATACGCATGAACAATAATTATTCAGCATTACGATGAGATCACAAGCAATAAGACATAAAATTTGATAATCCAAAACAGTTAATAGTACATGCGTTTACAAGACCCAAAATTTATGTTTATTGGGCTGCCAAATTCATGCGTCTATACAGTTGCATGTTAGCGTTATCCACTACAGCTTTTCCTCCTAATGAGAAGAACCCAATTCCCACTTTTCTAAAACACAAAACCGTACACCACGCCTTTGGTCGCGAAGAAAATAAGAGGAAAAAAAAAAACGAAACTTTAACCCTGAGAACCATGAAACTTCAAAAATTCAGGCCAAAAACGAAACTAGAACTCATAAAAATCGAAAAAAATGGCCGTACGAGTACAAAAATAAGAAGAATGAAAAGAAGTCTTGCTTTCTTGTCTCAGCAACCAAAATAAACCTTTTTCTTAGGTCAAATTTGTCCAGACCCAAAATTCAACTTCAAAAGAGAAAATGCTAAGCACCAGAAAGTATTAGTTGCTGATAACAGTAAGAGTAAGGTAAGAGTCCAAGGACCGAAAAGCCTGGTGTAGCCGATCCTCTGCGAATTCACTACGCTTTCTTAGCAGCTAAGCAAGATAACAGAGTTGGTAGGGGCCATACCTTGAAGCGTTAAACGAGAGAGAGAGAGAGAGAGAGAGATGCCCTTATTTGATGTGCGAGAGTTTAATATGCGCATACAGCGGCAGATACATACGAAACCGGGGGGGCTCCAGTTAGACTATCTTTACGCACTGCCAGCGTGTTGTTTTTGTTTGGGTAAGCTTTGTTTGGATGCTGCCTGGCTGGCTGTGCTGCTATAAAACAAGAAGCTTTCGTAAAATACGAAGTTTTTTCTTCTTCTTTTTTAATTAAAATAATAATGTTTTCGTATGTTTACTTTTGATATTCCCAATTCTAAAAGTAGAATATCCATCCTCCATTCATCAAAAAAAAAAATAGAATATCCATCCGCCAAGCTACAAGGACCACAATCAATTCTCATCCTCTTCATTTAATTTTTTTTTTTTTAAAAAAGATTTTTTCAAATGAACAAGGCCAACTATTTTAATTGACCAAAAACTTATCAACATAAAAAAATAATAATAATAATTGCCACGGATTATAATTTTCGAACCATTCAAAAGTCAAGGCAATAACTTGTTGATGTGTATTATTGGTTCAGCCTTAGCTTTCAAGGAAATTTCAATAGACAACTTTCTATTTTATCTTCTTCTTCTTTTTCTTTTTTCTTCTTTTTTCTTTCTTTATAATTTATATCTTTTTGCTCTCAGATTCTTTTTTATCTCATTGTGTGAGTCAGCATTTGAATTATTATTACTATATATATATATATATATGTATGTATATATTGGTTTTTCCCGAGTTGGGTTAAGCAAAAATGTGAAAAATGGATAGTGGGGTGAGTGGAGCTGGAAAGGTGAGGGATTGATTATCAATGGTTGATAGTGATACAAAACAAACCAACCAAAAATGGAGCCAAATAATGAAGGTAAATAATGAAGGTTTGGTAGGTTGGGTACAGAAAAATTCTGGTACTCCCGTATATTTTTATACCATTAAGATTATGTCTTGTAATAGTTTATAAATATTTATATTTATATGGCACTATCTCAATTGGTTGTGATCACTAAGAAAAATTAAACTAAAAATTATTGCAAGGCTTTTGCAATTTTTGGATTATGGGAAAACTGACCTCCCACTATTTTCCAACATGAAAATAAATACATGTATACATGTCTATGTATCTTATCTCTGCCTTTGTTTATATGCTGCATAAGTTGTCACTTTGCATGATGATAGATTTGGGGCTACACAATTTGCCAAAAAAAAAAAAGGATTAGGGGCCACACATCATTCAGCCATTTGTTCTAAATTTCCCTTTTGCTTCCTATTGATTAAGTTTCTTCCATGCATTCACTTTAATTGTGTGTTTGTTGTATTATAAGATACAACTTTCGTTTTTATCTTACACCAAGTTCCAATTAGATAAAAGCTTCTTATATATTGAGTGTAGTTAACTGGAGCATAAAAGTTGAACAACTAGCTACGCTTAACTTGAAAGTGCATGCTAATAAAATAGAATTCAATACTACTCTATATATATATATAGACACACACAAATATATAATCAGAATGTACAATGAATTATCACATTGAGTGTGTGACTCAAAGTATACCACATTCTACTAGATACATGGTTAAAGAGGTGCAACTAGCAGCCCTCAAAACTTCCACTTGGTTAATTTACCGTCCATTATGAGCTTCATCTACGATAGCCTTAGCACCACTCAACCCAATATGCACGTAAATGTTGCCTGAAAACACCACATCTATGTATACCTACCACCTCCCCCACCATTCATGTCGTGTTGTACATCCCCTGCCCTCAAAACTTTGTGCAGTCCATGTATAATTTGTGACGAATTTTGCTTAATTTATGATCAGTTTTTTTTTTTACTGGTTAAAACTGAAACCACTTCATTCTCCATGAGCCTGACTCATCTGGTGGTTCCATTCTTGATGAAGGTCTCACATATTGCCTGCCATTTCAAGCTGAAGAGAGGCTCTGATACCATGAAGATTCTGGTATTGATTTGAAATATTAGATCGTATATTGCAATGTGATTGATTGATTGCCAAATCCAACTTCCTACAAGGACCACATACAAATCAATTTTCATTCTCTTATTTTTAATTTGAAACACTTGTTTAACAATTAAGATGAACTTGCTCAGTGGACAAAAACTTATCAACATAAAAATCTCTAAAATCATAACCTTAAACCACTCAAATGTCGAGGCAACTTGTTAATATTTGCAGCTAATAGCTGATTGTTTAGCCTTGGCAACAGGCTAAAGGCAGTTATTATAAATGCAAACAAAATTGTGAAAAATGAATGATGGGGAGTACTCTGGAAAGGTGAGGAGTGACTGTTAATGGCTGATAGTGAAACAAAACGAACTTGCCAAGAATGGAGTCAAATGCAGGTTTGGTTGGTATTTACTCTTTCTAATTACATTACTTCTGTGATCCAACATGACAATCAAAGATATGAATGGATCTGCCGTTGTATGCTGGAGTTGTCAATTGTCATTCTGTATTGACTCTTTTAGCATTTTTCCAAATCTCCTTTGCTTTTTAAAACCAGAGGTTGTTTTGCTCCAGGGATGGTGAAACTAGGCAAGGCCTGCATGAAGGTTGACCATTTCAATCACCCTTTGTTTGTTGAACTCCACATATTGCTGATAGCTGCAAGTTTTTAACTGTCTGAAAACAATAATTCAAAACTTAAATCCTTTCCGCTCTTAATCCTTATAAAACTATTCAACTTCTCATAAACATACTGCAGTTATTGTTCAACAAGTAGAATTACCACCACCAAAGCAAATTTGCTGTACCCAAAGGTGATTTTTAAGCCATCATATGATTACTTCATCTTTATGCTTTTCTTTTCTCCCTATATCTTGCTTCTGTTTTTGACTGGCTTCTCCAATTAATGTCTATTGCATTACAACTTTCCCACGCTGGCAGATCCATTCATGAAAAGTAAGATAAATTGGTTCAACAGAGACGAAAGAAGATACAAAAAACAAAGAGTGATTCAAAACTGGAATTGAGTACATCATTCACTGATAATATTCCCAGAAAGCATGATGTTATACAAATGGAGTTTACAACTCCTTTTCATACCACATCACCCCAATTCCCGACATAAGAAAGTCAAAGATTACCAACCCCTCGTCCAAGCCTCACCCCGCTCAATAACTTAGAGCTATTAGTGTTTGGGGACTGACAAGTGACCACTGTGAGGCACCAGAGCATCCATGGAGGCTTGTTCTGTCAACTTACTGATAGTGAGTAGGTGGGAAAACACAAAAGCAACATATATTTTCCAGGAAAGGGTCCAAACAGTTTCTGTCCAATGGTTGCTGTCATTCTTTTTCGCTTCAGTTAAGTTTCGCTGGTGGGCTTGGCTGATAGCAGGGAGAAGCTTGGGAACCATTTCGGTTGGACATGCTCCTTACTGATGATCCATTCCGAGGTGCAAATGCTCCCTGTGTTCTGATACCATTCTTGGCATTTGAAATGGCCCTGGAGCGAGCTGCTTGCATGGATTGGAAGTAATAGGAAGAGCTGGCCATATCCTTGAGGTTCGGTAAAGGCTCAAGGGCTTCAACTATTTCACTCATTATAGGTCTAGCTTTTGGGTCACGGCAAAGGCAGTGAGCAGCCAACTGGACAGCTTTTTGTGCACCTTTGATTGAGAAATGACCTTCTAGACGAGGGTCTATTAGTCGATAGAACCTTCTCTTGTCTGCAAGAAGTGGCCTTGCCCATTCTACAAGGTTGTGCTCTCCATTTGGTCTATTTTTATCCATAGACCTTCGGCCAGTTAACATTTCAAGTAGGACCACTCCAAAACCATATACATCATTCTTTGATGTCAGATGTCCTAAGCAAGAAATCTTTGTTAGGTTGAAGTAACATCAAGTTGTGATTAAAGGTGAATTTAACAGCTGCTAATTGTAGTAGTAGTAAATGATTATCCTGCCAAAAGATGTTTAAAACTGAACTCACCAGTCATTACATACTCAGGGGCTGCATAACCATAGGTTCCCATAACTCGTGTAGACACATGAGTTTTATCTCCCTCGGGACCATCTTTGGCAAGTCCAAAATCCGAGAGTTTGGCATTGTATTCCTAAAAATAACATTTCACTTTTCATAATGGGATAAAAATAGAGGAAGTAGGTAGTTGTTGCTTAGTAACAGTAACATACCGCATCTAACAGGATATTAGAGGTTTTGAAATCACGATATATGACTGGCTTTTGAACTTCTTCATGAAGAAAGGCAAGGCCCTTTGCAGCCCCAAGGGCAATTTTCATTCTAATAGACCAGGGAAGAGGCAGGGACCCTTCTGCAGATAACATGGTAGTAACCAGAGAAAATTAAACATCAACAGTATAAATAAACTTATTTAAGAGAATAATATAATTAATCACATTGGTTACCCTTAGAGACTAGTAGTACGTTTTCTATTATTTAAAAAGTAAACATTTCAAGCAATACTTTGAAAATAAAAATGAAAAATCAAATTAGAAAGATTTTATCTTCTACACATGAATGTTCTCAGAATCTTCAACAATTATCATATTCACGCATTAGCAACCAATAATATATACAAACACCTATTTTTTTCATGAATGAAATAACATCCAAAACTGCAGTTGCCATAACTGCATGGTCCAGGAAAAGTTTGATGGCATCAACTGAATTATTATGTCTGGTTGAATTTTAATGTCAACTACTTGTGAATTTACTATCCGAAAGAGTTTTGCCAAGACTGAAAAATTAATATCCAACATAATTGCAGTTAAATCAAATAAACTGAAAGGTTCAGTTGAATACTTCTGAAGAGGTGGTTCTCCAAACTTCCCCGAGGCATGAACTCGTAAACCAATAATCTCTGATCCTCTTCAATGCAGAAACCAATCAGTTTAACTAAATTTGGATGTGTGAGATCACCTAGAAAATTAATTTCAGCCTGAAACACAACACAAGAGATTAAAAAACAAGGGGAAAAAAAAAGGAGAAATAGATATAGGGAGAATCCATACAAGCCATTCTTTATGACCCTGAAGCCCATCATGGTTGAGGGTCTTGACTGCAACCGCAAGTCCAGTACCAGGTTTCACAGGAGCAGTTCCATTCTCCTCAATCCATCCTTTGAAAACACAACCAAATCCACCCTCTCCAAGAAGACTATCAGGTCTGAAACTCCTAGTTGCTAACTTAAGGTCATTAAATGTGAATTTTCGGAGCTGAGAAGAAACCTTCAATTCCTCACTAAAATAAGGTGTGGATGAAGTACTCTCGCCATAACTAGTGGTTGTCGATGACCCCACTTGAGTAACTTGTCGATCTCCGCTTTTCTCAATTGTAGATTTACTTGATAACCCCACTGATTTACAGAAAGACCAACACACTCAAGTAAACATTTATACCCAATATTAGTCAATTGACAAATCACATTCCATATCCAGTTTCATGAAATTTCCTAGTAATGCTACATGATCTGAAACAGTAGTCCTTTTTTAAGGAAGACATACCACATAATTTTTTTAGAACCAGTAGAGTAGCCAATGCGATCCAATTCAACATGCACAAAACGTCTATAACCATGCATCCAAGCATAAAGAGTACAATTTTTGAATAATGTGGCCAATCGGCCATGCAAATAAACATGACAAGGAGGCAGTACAAAGAATATCATAATGTAAGCATAAAACATAAGTAGCCATAACGAGGCCTTTCCAAATCTTTTTTATTAACAAACCAACGGTTGGAACACTTCATCACCATTGTCTCATTCTAACCTTATAGTTCGAATTAGAATACACATAAACCTTTACACTTTTACAGTGTGATAGAAAAAATGTAACCTTTACAGTGCCTAACACGTCGGACTATGCAATTTAAGAATGGACAAGTTGAAAAAAAAAATGAAACATTATCTAATTTGTATATATTTGCCCAAAAAGTCTTAAAACCCGAAAATTTTTCAAAGATGCGTGAAAGCAACCAAAAAAATTATTCCCACAACCACAAGCTTGAGCTAGTAAAAGCCATGATTTTTATCATGCATCTTCACTTAACTCGGATACCAGATTACTAAAACAGAAAAACACACACACAGATCCATAAATACGCATCGATATTTCCTCAAACAGCAATTAATGTTTCCTGGAAAGTATTTTACTCTACAAAATAGGAAAAATAAATAAGGCAGGAGGATATTACAGCAAGAAGTACTAGTGCCACTCATGGAGTTATCAACTTTTGATCTTGAAGGCATGCAGCCCCTGAAAGTGAAGTGAACCCAACACCCAGTTTCCTCCATTGCTCCATCATTCTTCTTCCTGCCTGATTTGCTGACATCCCAAGTTTCGACCTTTATAGCATTAGGCCCCAACGCCATCTTCCCAAAGCACTTAGAATCAAATCCCAATGCCTCACAAACTCAAATATTTCACAAACCATACATATTTCATTTCCAACCGACTACAAATAATTTTCAACAAACAAAATATATCAAAATGGTACTGCAAGCTCCGAAAAAAGATGTAACAATGAACAAACTGTTCTACGCTGAAAATTTTGAAAATTAATCAGACCCAGTTGCCCAGTTGGTCAACATAGGCGCAAAGATTAGAAAAATACTGGAAAAGGCAGAGGAGGAGGAGGGCGAGGAAAAGAGAGGCTGCTTGAGAAAGAGGGAAAGTTTTTCATGAACGGGGCAGGTGGGGTAGTTTTCAAACAAAGGAGGCGGGCAGGAGAGAGAAAGAATTTTATTTTTGGTTATTCTTTAAGAAAGTCTCCACTGTTCGTCACAGTAACCTTGGAATATTCAGACTCAACCTTGGCAACCAAATCTCTACTTTTTAGTGGCACTTAATGTTCCTTCCAAACTCCAAAAGTTAGATTTTGTATTACTAATAATGAAATTTTCAAAATTATATACAAATAATTACCAAAATAATTAACTGTAATTATTGTCAAATAAAAAGTTTTTTCATAAAATTGAAAAGGTTTCCTTCCACTTTAATCATTGGATTTATTCAGTTTCCAATTACTGCCTTACCAAGTATCCGATAGTGTGGAATTAATGGGCATGCCAAACACCAAGGAAAAAGTGTCCCATAGCGTTGGACTTAATTTTTTTTTTATTTTGTGGAAGGAATTTTATTAACGAAAAAAGCTAATTAAAATAAATTCTTAGAAAATAATGGCATTAACCCTTTAGAGAAAACAAACAAAACGAATAAGAATAAAACGTACCGAGTATACTGCATGCAATATATAATTCATTCTTGAACTAGCAACTCTAATATTGGATTTATTTATTCACTAATTCTTGTTCGCTGATTATTTCCAGTTACATTTTAGTAAATTTCTACACCAGAGCATCTTATTCTATTCAATATATTTAAATTATCATACTCAAATTTGAATAGTGTGATGCATTCCCATGATTTCCAGTAAATTCCAAGTTATTATGATTGATAATCTTCCAAAATGACACAGTACTGAGCCTTTTTGTTCCTCTCGCTTTTCCTTGATCTTCGTTTGTAATAAACACATTTGCTTCGCTTTCACAACCTCGAAGGATCAGTCAAGGAGGACATTTGCTTTGCTTCTGGTGTAGGTTTAGGACCTGTGGTGTGGATCCTAGATATCCAACTTCTAAACATTAAATTGAATATGTGAATTGATTGATCGTGAGCCTTAATTGCTTTATTCATTAAAAAAAAAAAAGGACATGAAAAGAATAGATGTGATTGAATTTAAGGTAAGGAACAAACACAATTTAGTTGAAGATAATATATAACACTTTGCTATACAAAATTTATAAAATAAAAAACCCATAACTTGGGTTATGATGAGTACAAATTACAAGCCCTCAGATTAAACCTTAAATATGATGTTCAAGGTATTTTACTTTTTTTTCATTCCTTGAGTCAGTAGAAGTAATGCATAACAGTAACCCATAACTACCCTCACTCAGCATCTAAGAGGGGTTCTAAATATTTCATCATGTTTCGAGCCACGTCAAAGTACCCACAATCAAAAATTTGCTCGGAAGTTCACCAGCAGAGGGTGCAAGATACGTTATTTTCTTCCTGTATTGTTTAGATACAGTTAAACATGGTTAAACCACATTGTAATAGCAGATTCTAACATAAGATGTTAAAGAACAAAATTCAAACCTCTGAATGTCAATGTCTGTGACATAGATAAACCCAGCTACGTTGCTGCACCAAAAGCAAAATTGATCAGCGGTACGAAAGAAGCACTCTTTCTGTGTTTGAGGTTTTGTGCGTGTGTTGTGTGTGTGTGTGTGTGTGAGAGAGAGAGAGAGAGAGAGATTTACACTCATGTGACAGTGACTCATGCTGGGCAGAGGGACAACATGCATTTTAAAGAAACCCAAGGTTCCAAACAAATCTCACCAATGTTATTTCACTACATTTATCTGTTATGTCAATTCTTTAATTTGCTGATTAAATAAATTGCTAAGAATCGAGTGGACAAAAGCATTTATACATCCTTAGTGAAACTAAATTACCTTGAAATAATTTCCTCAGGTTCTTTCGCAAACGAAACAGCAAGAACAAGATGGAGCAAATCCCTGTTGATATTCACATGCACCAATCTTGTAGGGTCTGCAGCAGGTTCTGCACCAATTGGCAGTGCTGAACGTGGTGCCTGTGGCCCCCCACCAATTCGATAGACAGATAAATCACTGAAATTTGCGATATTAGAATGTGGGGAGAGATCATTTGCAAGGCCGTAGAAATATTCCTGATGGCAATATCAACAGGAACAAGCCTTGTCATGGAAGAAAACACAAGGATAAAAGGAAAAACTACAATGGCAACTTGATGTATAAATCGTATATGACATACACATGAAATTACTTCATGCTCTTATGAAAAATATTTGTTTTGATAAATTATGAAGATGACTGAACTTGTCTAGTTTTTCACTTGACAGTACTTGAAAGTAGAGACGAGGTTAAGTTTAGTTAAAACACAATACACATCCAGATCTGCTCACAGTTCAAACAATCCTAGAATGAGCAGCAATTTGTGCAAATCCAAAAAATGTTTGCTTCTTAAAGCAAAGTAGCAGCACAGGGTCTAACAATTAAATGACAAATGGTATACAATCTACAATCCGTGAATGTTTATGATTCTAGATTGGAATCAGATTAAAAGGGGAGATACATAATGCGCCTAAAGGATAACAATGTCATAGAATCTCTCTACGAGTTACAACGATGAGACCAAGTGATATTTCATTTAGCAATTACTATCTTATACAACTACATCTATAAGATTTAACAACATGATCAAGAATTTCTCACTTTGCAAAATTATTCATACAACATTTTTACTAAATTACAGAAGAGGTTTAGCAAAAAGAGAACACCAAGAAGTTAATAAGAACTTAGTCAACGCTAAGGAAGCCACTTACCCTTATCCTATAACTCCTGGCCTTCTGACGGAATTTGGCATTCCTGGATACAACACCACCTGACTTTTGAAGTTTCACGACATCCACATTTGGCTTGTTCCTCAGAACATCTCTGAGCATGCTACAAAGTTTTTCCTGAATGGCATTCAAAGGCAAATAAACAAAATAAAGTTCTTACATACAGATATGATTAAGGAGCAATAGTGACACTTGGAAACTAAGTTGGCAACTATAAGATTGAAAGAACAAAATGCAGTTATAATCTAAGAAGCACGGATTCGGGTACGTAATTCGGATACGATACAGCTTTTTTAAAAAAATTAGGTATAATATATATGTGTAGTATTTTTCACAAGTTAAACCATAAAATTCAGCATAATTCATTATTATAGAAAATCATTAAAACAGAAGCTTGATGACAAAATAAAACAAAACACTTAAGCATTTTATCTCAATCCTTAGCTGTCCCAAGTTCATTTACTTCATCATCACCACCATAAGATATTGATAATATCTTTAGTTACCTATTGTGTAAAAAAATTATTACTGGATGTTTACTTTGTTATTTTCAATAAGATATTGATAATAACAAAGTTGCCTATTGTATACAAAAACTATCACCAGTAATAATGAGTCTTAAAAGAGTTTTGAGACATTAAAACTCTTCATCTTCACGTGTCCTAGAGTGTCCAATACGCTATGACTTTTAACGTATCCGTGCTTCATATCTTATGATTTTGAAGTTTCACACATAAGGATCATCTCCATAGATTAAAATGAAATAAAATTGCTTGTATGATCTAATAAATTTTCACGTAGACAGCATATGAAAAAGGCAAATGAACCCCAAAAAAAGACAACATTAGTAACTCATTTACCCATTAATGCCAACATACTTATGGTTTTCAAAAATTTGTTTTACAATACATCTTACCTAAGAAACCTTAAAGCTTTTCAAAATTTCTCTCTAAGTTCAATAAAAGCTAACAAATTGAAGTAAGATAGGCTAAAATAAACCATATTATAAAAGTTCCAAAATCAGAATCAAAGAGACAGAAAAAATAATAATACCAGAAAGTGGAGTAAAAATTAAAGATTTCATACAATAGAAGAGGTTAAGAATTTGATGGATATTCAGACAAAAAGAAGATATGAAAGACCAAAACGCATTTACTGGTACTGTAAAAATAAATGAATAATGTAGGATCATCAGTGGTGGAATGAAACGCTGAGGAGTACCATGTATAAATGTTTGTGTTTTATGGGCAATTTATCATTACCGACCATACTTTCACAAGTTTGCATACAGATTTAACTAATAAAACAAAAAGAAACCAAAGAAGATATATTGCTTTCATACAGAAATAAGATTTAATTAGGAAAGGAAAATGTCTGAAAGGCATCTACCTGACCCAAAACCAAGACAACGTTGCAATTGAATGTATCAATTGCATGAAGAAGCAACTGCCAAAAAGATGAAAAACATATGAGATCACTAGGGACATGGATTCCGAAAAAGTATCCCCAGATTTTTCAAAATTAATCACCATACAAACTTAGAAACAGTATACCTCATAGCCTACACCTTCTATCCATCCCATTGTATTGATAACCATGCCTGCAGCTCGAGATTCAGCATTACCAGCAAATTGTCTCTCTAACATTTGAGAAAGCTCCTTCACAAGCACTTTGTAAAGATCTACGTTGTTACTGAATCAATGAATCAAATTAAATAACACAAAATTGATGCTAATACAGGTCAGCTACCTTGAACTAGATAGTCAAACAAGGGATCAACCAAGCAATGTAGAAAATGAATGAATAGGTCTATAAATAACCACAAAAGTGATAGAATGATAAATTAATTACCTAGGAGTTGTGTGCCCGTAGAAGTAAACCAAGGGAATCTCAAGAGGAATTCCTTCCACTGGATCAATTGGCATTTCAATAGGTGTAGCACCAATACATCCCGGAATTGTTATTGATCCTTGCCCAATATCCAAGTCAACAAAAGTAGGTTTCCAACCCTGCTTAGCAGCCCAGCTAAGAAGCATTCTTGACAAGGTACTCTTTCCAGAATCTGTAGGTCCCACAACAATCACTCTAGGGCCCTGCTTATGGAGGAGTATTGAAATGAGAAATACATTGGCCATGAGTGAATAAGTGGATTTCAATAAATATGTAAATTGTGATATCTAGCATCAAGATCCAGATATATGCACACAGGAAAGCTACAAAAACTCTTGGGTGCTCAACAACCAAAAGTATTGACTTGAATATAGGCCATCCATTGCAACTTAACAGAATCGTATCAAATTGTATAATTTTGTTATGGGTTTATTCCTATGCTTCGTAAGACGCTTCTTCACGTAAAAAGTTTAGATATTGAACCTATCCTCTATTTAGAATACTCATGTGACATTCGATCAAAATTTAGAAGCTCTTAAGCATTATTTTTCCAGAAAACATATGCACATAGCTAGTTCAAAATGGCGAGCTTGTATCACAGAAAGTGTTAAAAGGTGAACAAATACCTCAGACGAAGAAGCCTTAGCACGGTTTCTTCGACCTTCCAGTATGGCATGCACATTGACATAGCTAATCATGGGCGTCTGAAAAAATCAAGTATTTCAATGACCTTAACACTCAGTATCCAGAGTCTAACAGGAAAAATAAGAAGAAAAAGAAAAAAAAATACCTCATCTGCGGTGTAGTCGGTTTCAGTAGTGCCATCCAACTCAATTGTAGCTCCATACCAAGCAAAAACCTGTTCAGGTAATCAAAATTGAAAACATACAAAAATGAAAAAGCCATTTAGATGAAAAAAGAGGGTAAAGAATCAATTTTTAAAGCATACAGCGAACTTGAGCCTTGGAGGGAAGGTCAGCCAGATTTCTGGAGGAAGCTCCGTGCCGAAAATCTCAGCAGTGCCAGTGACAAGACGGAGCCTAAGAGGCGAATCATAGCCGACTTCGATTCGAAGCTCGCTCTCACGGTCCAATTTCACCTGTCGAATAGTTGATGCCGATGTAGAACCAGCCATGGCCGGAGCACCGGGGGCTGCACCGCCGTATTGCATTGTATCACCGCCAACAAATCTGTCAGTAGAAAGAGGCTGTACTAAGGAAGCACAATCGAAGTACTCCGGCAGGTTCAGTTTTGAGCCAAATCCCACCCAAAAATTTAGACTTGTAATTAGTAAATCACTTGGTGGAAGCTGATATGAAAAATGGAGATGCGGGGTATCGATCCCCGTACCTCTCGCATGCTAAGCGAGCGCTCTACCATCTGAGCTACATCCCCATGCTGATTTTGTTTATTAAATAATAATTTTAACTAGTTTCTTATCGTGGGCTCGCTTCAGCCCGTCAGCTCCTAAATGGGTACTACCTGGGTATATGGCAATGGCCCATGGCCCTTCTAACAAGAAGTCCATTTCAATTAATGGGTTTGCTTCAATATTTTTAAATAAATAGTATTTATTTATAAATAAATTGTTAATTTGCAAATGCCGTGATTCTTTTTTGCTTTATTTGGATTGCAGGTGCGAACGTAGAGCAGAGTGACACACAGCCTGTGCTAAAAATGCAAAGGATAGGTCTAAGATTTTATTGGCTTAGATACTCCATATATAAGCCCTCAGCCAATAAAATTATGACACGTCATCTCTGCTTTCCACGTAAGAAGGATTTACTCCGGTTGGGGCGGTTTGCGCTTAAGCAACGGAGATTCCAGTTCCACTCAGAAAAAACCAAAAGCGTGTCTCAGTCCTCACGGCAAAATCATTTTATTATAAATTTAATAAAGTTGTTATCATCGGAGCCGTTTTAGTATTAGATAGGTTCTGTGCTGAGTTCGAGTTTACAGTGACAATGGGAGGAATACTCTCAAGCGTGCTAGGAGGACCAGCGGCGGCCGAGGCCTCATCTTCATCGGAACCGTCTCAGGTCCAGGCCTTTCACTCGTCGGAAAGATGGCAGCTTCACTTCAATGAGCTCAAAGATTCCTCCAAACTGGTAATTTTTTTGTTGTCTTTTTTGTTCCTTCAAATTACTTAAAAACTTCAGCTGGCAGATTTGAGATTTTGAGATTGATGATCTGAATTTGGATTTGGCTTTGACTGAGGGAAGATGGTGATCGATTTCACGGCAACCTGGTGCGGACCTTGCAAAATGATGGCGCCGATCTTCAACGCCTTGTCCACCAAGTTCACCGACGTTGACTTCGTCAAGATTGATGTCGACGAGCTATCCGTACGTTCAAATCCCCCAATTCTCTTCTTCAATTACTTTTGCTTAGATCTAAAAAGTTTTCATCTTTCTCGCCGAAATTTGTTTGGGAAAACGAACCGATAATAAAAAGTAACAATTTCTATTATTTAATTTGAAAAAAAAAAAGGGCGTGGCACAGGATTTCGGAGTACAGGCAATGCCGACATTTGTGTGGGTGAAGAAAGGGGAGGAAGTGGATAGGCTTGTAGGTGGGAAGAAGGATGATCTGGAAAAGAAGATCCAGAAACACCGTGTCTAAGCTCTTTCCTTTTTTTTTGGTTATCACTCTAACGCTCTAAGCTATGTAGCTCAGTTGCTGCATCGATGAATCCCAAGCTCTCTGTTGCTGCTGTTTGCATTCTCGTCATTATGTAATTTCTCAATTGTAAGTTTAAATAAAAGAAAGAAAAGGTGGATTGCATTTTCATAGAATTGCTTTTGCTGCTGATGATTATTACATAGTGTTCATGGGCTAGAATGTTTTCTAAGATTGTATAGTGGGGAGTTCCTCGTTTGATTTCCTCAAGGAAAAAAATCGAGGAGATACATGTCCCTGCACATATGAAGCTACTGGCGAAGTTATACAAGATGGCTTATTAATTAAATCATGTATATAAATTTATATATTAAACATGTACGCACGTAATATATATATATATATATATATAGAGAGAGAGAGAGAGAGAGATTTACAAATCTCTTTAAGCTAAACGAGGACTAACACCAAGAACAGGGAAGCAGACTATTAAAAATGGGTGGGGAATGGCGGCAGCTCACACGGTGTAAGCTTGCTGAATTGTGTCAATGTCGAGCCCCTTATCTCTCACCACCGACTCTACATGCCCTTTCAGTGTACGCAGTTCTCTTAGTCTGCAACCAATTCATTATTAAAACCACTTGCGTAATTGCATCTATTTCACATGCAACAAGAAGTTCCTGCTAAGTAAAACAGTTTACCTCGCAATCTCAGCTCGTCTTTTTGCCTCTTCTGCCATCTGATTAAGCTCTGTGTAATTAGTTCTGTCCGTGAACATCTTGGTCTCTGGTGGGTGCAGTCCATGGAGAGTCCTCTGTGCATGTGCCCATTTCAGTTCGCGTTCTTCTTTACCGAAATCCTTTTTCCTTGTAAAAGCAATCTGCAAAATGTGGAAAATTCAGCAAAAATGAGTCCGCGAGTATCTCTTCGAAAAAACATTACTGAACGAAGGGCAGTGTTGCTATATATTTGTACCCTTTGCTCGATAACGAGATCCCAAGCTCTCCCGCTTAGCGCATATCTGATGATGAATTTGATAAAATCAAGTGGGAAATAGAAGATGAGGTTGTATAGCCAAACCACACCAGCCCAACCCCATCCAATCCCCTCAACAGCAGCAAAACTCCAGTTTGCATAGACAGCAATCAGAGTAGCAATCTGCTCACCACCATCAACGATTCACCAAATCAAATGCATATTTAACCACAAAGTTGGAAGGCACTGCAGATTAGTCTTAAGAGAAAATCAGCGGTCACTCACCAGCTGCGCTATAACAAAAGCTCCTACTAGTAACAAACCAGGACGCTCAACAAAAGACCAACTTCTGGCTCGTGTCACGAATATCAGAGCTTGACTGATTGTACTCACTTGCAGGTATACTGCAGAAGCAAGTTTTCTAATGTCATCTTCATCCTTTTCCCTTTCCTGAAGGCTTGAGACCCCAAATGTACGCTGAAAATTACACACAAGTGTCAGTCCAAGCAGCATACCCAGTTTACATTTTAATCACATAACAGGAAAAACAAAAGTGTGAAAGCTCATGTCTAAAAGAGATGTTACATCCCCCATGTTGTCTTTGTATTTGGTCAAGATTTATGCAATGTAAGAAATAATTTTACTTACAGGAAAGAAGTCTGTCTTGTATGCAGCCCAGAAGAAGATGACTGTCATCATAGCCAAGTAACCACCAAGAATAATTCCAGTTGTAAATATCTCAGCCAGTTTCCAGCTGTCTGGCAGAGGAGATGGTTTCACTCTATCCTTCGATATCGTCATAATGGTACCTGGCATTCCAGATACCTTGTCATTAGTAGTTAAATTCGAAGTCATTTGAGTTTGAGATAAACAGAGGCGGGTTGGGGGTGGATTTTGTAAAATTGGATAGGAAAGGACAACTAGAGTGTTTTCTCATTTATAATTGAGTAATAAAAGGCTACAAGGAGGGGTATATATACGCAGGAAGTGGAAGAAGAATACAGGAAGTGGAAGAAGAATACAAACCGTCATTAAGGATAGCAATAATTAGAACCATGAAAGGTGGGAAGTCAAACTGCCATATGAGAGCCAGTAACATGAAACCGAGCTGTCACACAAGAAATGAAATCGCACAGTTCAAAGTCAGATAATAGAAGCTACAAGGAGAATAGCTCATATAGATTATATTGAAATCATAACTTACCACAATACGGATTGTAATGGAAACAGCATAAATCTGCAACAAGAAATATAACCTATTTATGTGCATAATACAATATAATAATTATCATTTATCACTTCCTGTGACAACAATAACCATGAGTAGTCCAAGGACCCACTAGCCTTTCCGTGAACCCCTCAAACCATCCCATAATTTTACCTCTACCATCACCTAATCATATATGAATTAACGTCTTCTCACCCCCATACAAGTACTAGCTTGACTTATCTGTAGAAGCTTAAATACCATAGTAATGCTTCCTGATGTGAATTGGCTTTCAGTCGGATTTAGTGAGGGAAAGTTGGTCAAATACAGCCTCACTCACAAAGAGCTCATCATTACTGTATAATTTCTACGGACATTAGAAGGTAGTGTCTTAACTATCAGAGACCATACTCACTGTGTAATTTTTCATTCTCTGAAATATGGCACGGCTAGTCAGGACAGCACTTATGATAACACTCAAGCCAGGTTCTGTCAGGACAATGTCAGAAGCACTACGAGCTGCGTCAGTTGCATCCGCAACAGCTATGCCAATATCAGCCTTTTTAAGAGCCGGAGCATCATTGACTCCATCACCAGTCATTCCACATATATGTTTTCTGGCTTGCAATCGTTTCACAATTTCATATTTGTGCTCTGCACCAATAAGGCCAGTTAATAAATCCTGACTGAAAAAATCATTTGCACAAAAGTTATAAATCACTGCTGTTGGTCACTCCCACCGGAGTATAGGGATCAATCATCCTGTCATTTAGTAGCCAAAGAATCTGTAATGAAACTTGAGCATGGCTAAATGATAGCCATTCTATCACTAATTTCAGATACTTAACATCTGTTCATCAAATATATATAGTACCAGGGAAAACACCAGCAAATCCGTCAGCCTTTTCGATCAACTCATCAACTGGCAAAGCAGCAATTGACTCATCCTTCTGTTGTCCTAATAAAGCAGATGAAGGATACATGTTGGTTCCCATTCCCAAACGCCGTCCTGTTTCCTTTCCTATTGCAAGTTGATCACCTAATGGAGATTAAAAAGGTCAAGCAGATGGCATATCAATCCAAACAATTAGAAGGGGAAAAAGAAAATGGGCAAAACTGTAGGACAGAGGTACAAGAAACAATATTGTAAATGTGATCATTAATCAAGATCATCAATCATTCTAGACGCTCAAAGGTAGTAAGAAATGATTCAAATGAGTATTCCACCTTCATAAATATTTTGAGCTTATACTGTCCTAGTGAAAATTTGTGCAAGCAACATTATGTTTGAGTTAGCAGAAACAAAAGGGCAATGGAACCAACTTCATCAGCATTATAAAATTATAATATTACTTCAACTTGAACTCTATGCTATCACTGAATAAATTGGGAAGTATCTCCTGGAGAACTGCAGCCCACTACCATTAGTGCAACATATGAACTCTGCCTAATAAGGAGAGGAAAAAAAGTCATCATACTTTAAGCAAGAGCCACTAGCAGAATATGTATAACTACCTAAATAAAAGCAGCAGAATCTTGACCAAGCATCCAACCACAAAATAGCAGTGGCATCATATGAAAAGGAGACACACCTGTGATCATCTTAACATTTACCCCAAGATTTAACGCCCTTCGAATAGTCTCTGCGCTATCATGTCTAGGTGGATCAAACAGCGGCATAAGGCCAATAAATTGCCAAGGTCCTCCTTGGCTCTCCTTCCTTCCATCTGGAACTTCCTGTGAATTATATATGGTGAAAATGTGAAACAGAGCAAGAAGTCTCTTAAACGAGAGAGAGAGAGAGAGAGAGTGTGTGTGTGTGTTCTATAGAACTACAATAAGAACTTGAAATTACACTACGTGAGCTTATTACCTGGTAAGCTACTGCAAGGGATCGTAAACCTCGCTCTGCAAACTTATCAATCACAGCATGAACCCTACGCTCTATCTCTGATTTATTGTGTACAAGATTCAAAATCTAACAATCAAGCCACGGGCATGAATTACTTCAAATAGCATTAGAACCATCAGAATTGACCAACAGTAGCGGACAATCATACCTGCTCTGGTGCACCTTTGCTGACGCGGTTCATTTTATCTCCATTGTCAATATAAGTCAGAGCTGTCCGCTTATCTGTCGGATTAAATGGAAGGAAGTGAACCTCTTGAATACCAGCTCGAGCCTAATAGTTTGTCAAAGCAGTAGAAAATTAAGAATAACACAAGAAACACAAACCCAGATGTAATATTAAAGAGAATTCTCATTGTTAATTTCAATGTCATCTTATGTATCAAAAGTCAGCAGTAAGAACGAATGATCAGTAACAAACAAGAGAAATACTATCACCGATCAACATACCTCCTTTGGATCAGCCAACATCCCCACTATAGCAGCATCTATTGCATCTTGATTTTCCGTGCGGGAAGCACGAGCTGCCATCAGAACAACAGCATCTGCATCTACTCCTTTAACAAAGACCTAACAACAATTTGAGAAAACGTTGGCACAGAACCTCAAAAAGTTATAAAAGCAATAACCAGTTCCAGAACCAACCTCTATTAGATTTTTGTCAACTGTAAGTTTATTTAATGTCAGAGTCCCAGTTTTATCACTGCACAGAACATCCATGCCCGCCATTTCTTCTATTGCAGTCATTCTTTTAGTGATTGCTCCCTGCAAAATTTATTCAAAAGTACTCATGTATAAACCATGAATAGATAGATGAACAAGCTAGCTTACAACATTGCAATCTCATATTAACAACCTGCTCTGATAAACGATGTGAACCGATTGCCATTGTCACAGACAAAACAGTGGGCATAGCAATAGGAATTCCTCCAATAAGTAGAACCAGAAGATTGTCAATCCCTGGGCGGTATTTCCGATGCTGAATAGGGTACATGACAACAATCTCTATGCTCATCCCCACAGCAATAGAACAGATACAGAAATTCCCAATGGCAGTCAAGACCTGATTAAGAGGACGAAATAGGAATCATCAACAGAGATTCAAAAACAAGAACATATCTGAAAGGAGAAGTCAAAAGGAAAGGTAATGCAGATTATTAAAGGCCATGATCACTAAAGTGCATATGACCACACAGTTATCAGTAAAAGAAATTAAGAAAAGAACATAAGCAGATATACTAATGTATGCCCATTTCATAAGTTTCTTTGTGCAAAAATTTGCATATTTTACCTTCTGAAAGTGTCCCTGTTGATTTGTGCTATCCACAAGGTGAGCAGCCTTCCCAAAAGGTATGAACACCAGTAGCAATAACTACTGCTTCAATCTCTCCTTGTTTGCATGTGGACCCCGAATACACACCGTCACCCGGGCCCCTTGTCACTGGAAGGGACTCACCGGTGAGGGCTGACTGCAATTACCAAATAGACTTATTTTAAGTGAACCAGCTCAATGTATTCAATTTGACATAAATTCAGTCACCAAAATACTCGTCAAAGAACCTGATCAATTTTTAATGGATCTCCATCAAGAAGACGAGAATCTGCAGGAATAATGTCCCCAAGCTTGATACTTATTATATCACCAGGAACAAGAATGGATGCATCCTCCTCAATCCATTTCCCATCTCGAAGGACCTGAGACAATGTTAGTATGGTCATCAAATCAACTTGTATTCTCTTGATACTTTTTCATGAAAAAAAAGTCAAAACGAATTCATGTACAACTATAAACAACTTGACGTTCAAACACCAAAGCCAACCCAAGCGCGGGCTATTCTATTCAATACCTTGGCTTTGGGGGCAAGATGTGCCATGAGAGCAGCAGCAGCATTACCAGCATTGTTCTCCTCTATGAAACTTATAGTTGAATTGATAAGAAGCAGAGTAATAATCCCAACAAAATCTTGCCAATCAGGAGGTTTTCCCTGAAAATGAAATTTTCATATATTAAAATCGATTCATTACAAACCTAAAGATATAAAAACGAATCACGTGGCTAGTGTAAATACGTGGCTTTTTATGTTAGCATAAATACCGTTGACAATATTCTATCTCTCCCCTCTCTCCTAAACCATAATATGCATATCAAACCAACCTCTTAACAGCTTAATCTTTTGAAACAGTGATAATTTAATATAGTATCAGACCTTTAAATTCTAAACACCTAGATTCAAATCTCACCACCGTTACATTACCACCCATCAAAATGAATTAACACTTATAGGGACCAAAACTGGCCTACGAGTACAGGAATGTTGACAATATTCTATCTCTCCCCTCTCCCCTAAAGCATGATATACATATAAACTCACCCTAACAGAGATCAGTGGTGGGGCGGGAGGGAGGGTATAAAATGCAATAATACTCCAAACGAGAGAGGAAAGAAAAAAAAGTACTCACTCCTCCGTTGGCTAGTGCAATGGCCATGATAGCTGCAGCTTCCATCACCCATGATAGAGGGTTCCACATAAACCCCAAGAACTTCAAAAACTTACTCTCCTGTGAAACCCATTACCCCAAAACATCAAAAACACTGAAACCATACGGCGGTTAAAATAATGACAGGAAATTCAACAAATATAAAGTTTTTTTTATTTTTTTTTGTTATTTTTTTATGAAAAAAAAAAAAGGAAGCTTAACTCTATGCTCGATAAACAGAGGAAGGAAATTCCTTGTACAACTAAAGATGAACTTTATACGAATAATATTACCTTCTTCTCTTCAAGCTTGTTGTGCCCAAAAATGGCCAACCTTTGCTGCGCAGCCTCCGATGTGAGGCCATGCTTATCACACCTCAACGTCTGAAAAACCTCTTCAAGCGGCACGTTCTCCTGCAATTGAAGTTTCAAGCTCATCACAAACGCAGAAACCAAAAACACAAAACACCAAAAAAACCAAATAATCAAAAGCAAAACAAGTGTATATCGAAAAGGAAAACAGAAAACAGAGAGATGAAATGCTCTGTTTTAGTACCAAATCCACAGCTTCCTTCAGCACGGCATCCAAAGTTTCAGCTTTGTCATCCATCTCGACCCAGTAATTTGTATGTGCTAAAGAAAAAGAGAGAGTAGAGTCTTATATAAGCATAATAGGACTCAAAAAAAAAAAAAAAAGCTTGTTCTTTCTCCCTGAGCTCTGTGCATACCCTGTTTCTACTTACTTAGCTCTCTCTACCTTCTCTCCCTGTAAAATCTAAAAGTGGCAGCTTTCTGGGCACGATTGTCTTTTGGTGCTGATTAGCAGCTCAAAGAAAGATCTTGTACTTGGTGGGTACAATCTGCTTCCATTAAAATCCCCTGTATTTTTTTTTTTAATATAATATAAATCAATTTTCTTGGGAGAGAATAATTGAGACACTTACGTAGTTGTAGTTGTAGCGTCGTGCACTTGTTTGGTGTTTGTATTTGGCGGGTACTCTTTCTCGCTGACCATGACAGGATTGTCCTGGAGGTTGCCTAATTAATATTTTTCTTCAAAATAAATATTAATATTCTAACTCTATAAATATTATTGCTCGACGGGTAAAGGACAATGACACCACTACAAAATAAATTCGGACAAGTTCTGCGTAATACTAATTAGAGATTTATTACAATATAAAATGTGAAACAATATCTGTTTGAATTATATATTAATATATATATATATATATATATTACAAATACTATATTATATTGTATTTAGATTTTTCAACTTTTAATAAATTATTAGATGGGGGGAACATGTCTATTATTAAACTTATAATGAATAAAAAAATTTGCTCACGCACACAGGATGTGGCCTAGTGGTCAGTAGTAAGAAAATATATCGAATTCTCATATTAATTTATGAGAATTATAGTTCGAATTTTAATAAATTTCCGTTAAAATTATTAAAATAATAAATTTACTGTTCTAAACTCCTATAATATTATAAAATTAAAGCATTTTAACTAATAATTCTTATATTAAAAATCTTCTATGGTATCAAAAATTAAAAATTTGCCCATGACTTTCTTTTTCTAGAAGCAAAGTAAGTTTCAAAGTAAGACTATATTATATTGTATTTAGATTTTTCAACTTTTAATAAATTATTAGACCACGGGAACATGTATATTATTAAATTTATAATAAATAAAAAAATTTGCCCATTTATAGAGGGTGTGGCCTAGTGCTCAGCAATAAAAAAGGATATCAAATTCTCATATTAGTTTATGAGAATTATAGTTCGAATTTTAATAAAATTATTAAAATAATAATTTTATTATTTTAAACTCTTATAATATTATAAAATTGAAGTATTTTAACTAATGATAAAATTTGCCCATGACTTTCTTTTTCTAGAAGCAAAGTAAGTTTTTGGTACCAATCAAGTTTAAACACAAAATGGTAAAATATATAATCGAGTTAATTATTAAACTTTTTTTCGTGCAAATTATTTTTAATATATATATATATATATATTATCACAACATTTATGTTTATAGTTTTATAAAATTAAAATAATAACAAAAGTATACATATAAAAGCAGAGCAGTACAGTCCAAGTCCAAGAAGATGATAAGAGAGAGACAGTCATTTAATTCAAAGTTCAAGACCTTAAGAAAGCTATGGGAGTCAGTGAGAGCCACGATTTTCGGTGACTACCTCCTTTGTTGTGGTTGGTTTATTTTGTCTCTTTCTAACCCATCTAGGTTTCGTTTTTTGACTTTTTGGTTTGCGGTTCAGGCTAAGTTTGTTCTCCAAATTTACAAATTTAGGGATCCAATAAGCATTTTTAGTAAATATTAGTTCAACTAATTGTAAATTATGAAAACTTCACACTAACAATTTTGATAATGGATTAACGAAAGAAAACCATTATTTTTATCATCTTAAGAATATAAAATTATAAATTTAAATATTAATAAACTCTATTTAATGGGTTCACATCTATTTGTACACACAAATACCCTCTGTGAATATAAATTGAAAATACTTATAAAATATATATATATATATATATATTTTTCAATTTTATGGTGCGTGGATCTCTCTAAGTTATTATTATTATTATTATATCCTTTTGCTCTTAACGATCTCCCATTCCCAACTACTACTCTGACCGTAGTTGTTTTTTTGGGACACTCCCGACGTTTCGTTGGCGGCCACTAACTCAGTACAAGGAAATTGAAAAGTCAAAATTGCCCATCCTTCTTTCCTTTTCGATTTTATTATAAATTTACGTAAGCTCTTCCAGGTTTTGCCACTTGGCAGGTCATAATATCAGAACAAAATAAATAAATAACAAAAAGAATTATTCGAAACAAATAAAAGTTACTCGCTGTTGCTGTCACCTGAAACACGTGGCAACTCTGTCCTCCGCTTACGGTTATATATTAATTGTGGGTATAATTTTCAAACAATTGCAAGCACTTTTTCCATTGTGGTTTTAGTGTCCAAAATATCATCTTTATTAATCCTTATCCTTATCCTCCTTTTGTGTCCAAAATTCTTTGAATGAATGTGATTCAATTTTACTTGTCAAAACTCAAAATGTTTTTTTTTTCTTTCTGAAATTATAAAAAAAATAAAAAATAAAAAACTTTTTTAAAAATAAATTGAAAATAATACTTCTCTTTACTATTTTATGAGTTAAACCTGTAATTTTTGTGATCATGGTAATGCTTTAAATATATATAAATAAATAAATAAATAAAACCCATGTACGAATTTTATTTTCAAAATAAGGAAGCTCATGATGATACATTAATTTAATTTAAAAAATCGTAAATTCAAAGTAAATATTTGACTCACTTCCACGTTTCATTTTCTTAATTTTTTAAATGGACGTGCTTACCCCTCTTTTTTTCAATGATCGAGGCCCTTTTTCTATTATAAAAAAAAAGAAAAAAAGAAAAAGAGATCAAATATTACTTAATTGTATTTGTATTAAATAAACGTAGTCCGCTTACGTTGAGTGCACGCCATCGAAATCAAATAAAAGCTTAATTGAGTCTTAATTTTTTTCATGCTTGTCTTTTCGTAAAATCCAAAAGTTAAGTAATTTGCGGGTCACAATTTGTCACGTCCTTTAAATTGGTTCCAAAAATTATTTTATAAGCAGCATCGTAAAATACAAGATATACGTACAGTGTGTGTGTATATATATATATATATATATATATAGTAATTCCTAATTACTTGGAAATAAATTGGTCTTAAAGCTGCATAAGAAAGCGATGAGAAATAACCCACTAGTGTAAGAGGCCACACTAAGAGAGAAATTTCCCATTGATAATGAAAGGCCACAAATTAGGGATGCTTCATTTTTCAGCAATCTTTTTCCCTTCTTTTCTAAAGTACATATTTTGTTTTATTTGAGGATGATTACCATGAACAAATGCTAAAATATACAATTTAGCCATTGGTAGAAGCCAGTAATAAATAGTTCAAAAATGAAAAGAAATCCATCCAACCAAAAAAATTATATATATATTGTCAACCTTTATGGTGTGTATTTTATATTAAGTATTTGAAAAAGGATATTTAAATTAATTAAATATATTATTAGCACATGCATGATAGCATCTACCATTTTATTAGAACTCATTTTTTTTATCTATATGATGTAGGGTTGGTGTCAAACATGGCCAACAAAGTCATAATAATGGATTCCAAAGTAAAAGAAAAAGTTTAGGAAAGAGTGAGAAAAAGAAAAAGAAATTTTGGTCCATACGCTCAGATTATTTGTAAAAGAAATTTCGAGATCACCGTCGTTTGTCAATGACCATTTTATTCACAGTTTTGGTATAAAGAATATTTTTTTCATGAGAGCTCTGGAACGATATATAGATAGATTAAAGGTAGATTACCTACTCTTTATAGAGATATATACCTACTGTCTTTGAATATATATCAGAAAAATGAACCAGCAAATTAAACCGAGAGCCATAGCCATGCACATCCAATTCAGTATACTAAGCTACTTAGCTAGTCGTAAGGTTCTGTTCATGATCATAATATAAGCTAGATTGAAGCCGCACGTCCTTAAATCTACCGTCTGATGATTGCCACCGGAGCGGTTAAAAGAATGAGATGAAAAAGTGACTGTTGCTTTATATATTTGGGTTGGTTAGGAGGTCCGGAAATCTAATTCTGAGTGGTACCCATCAGAGAGTGGGCAACCATACCCCACAATTAATTGCATGTTAATACAAATTAAAGCATGCCAAACTTTTTTCACGTAGCGGTAGAGGATATATGATGGTTGAGAAACATGAAAAATGGTGGGTTTGGTGTGTGTGTGTGTGTGTGTGTATATATATACATGTATATGGCAACCATTAAAACGTGGCGACCATCTTTTATTGTTCAATGCAGCCATGCTAAACATGATATAAAAAGAATATAATTATATATTCTAATTACCTTTTAAGATGTGAATCTTCGACCCAAAAAAAAAGTGTGCCTAATTATAGAGGAGGTGACATGCTTGTATATTTGTTCAGTTAAACTGCCAATTATACCATCATTCACTTGAATTCATGCAGTTCTCAGTCAGCTACCAGTTTTTTTTTTGATGAATCTCAGTCAGCTACCAGTTGATAATTCCTTGTCGAAGGAACAATTACATCCACTGTATCGATCCCTGTACCCTCCGAGCTGCATGCCCGCGTTGATTTCCTCGTTAAATAACAATTCTAACCAATTTCTTGGACTCGTAGCTTGGGCTTGGTTTGGCCCGTCAGCCCCAAATTGGGTACTACCTGGGTATATGGCAATGGCCCATGGCCTTTCTACCAAGAAGTCCATTTCAATTAATGGGTTTGCTTCAAGACTTTTTAAATATAAATAGTATTTATTTATAAATAAATTGTAAATTTGCAAATGCCGTGATTCTGTCTTTGTTTTTGACAATTTGGATAGAGACTGTTGCACGTGCGAACGCAGAGCAGAGTGACAAACCAGCTTATGCTAAAAATACAAGGGATAGGTCTAAGATTCTATTGGCTTAGATACTCCATTTATATAAGCTCTCAGCCAATAAAATTCTAACACGTGATCTCTGTTTGCCACGTAAAAAAGGCTTTGTTCTTTGTCGGAGTGGTTTGCGTTAAGACAACGGAGATTCCAGTTCCACTCAGAAAAAAGCCAAGAGCGTGTCTCAGTCGCCACGACAAAATCATTTTGTTATAAATTTAATAAAGGTGTTATCAGCAGAGCCATTTTAGTCTTAGATAGGTGCTGTGCTGAGTTCGAGTTTACAGATAATGGGAGCAGTAATCTCAAGCGTGCTAGGAGGAGGACCGGCGGACAACGGCTCTTCATCGTCTTCATCGGAACCGTCTCGGGTCCAGGCCTTTCACTCTTCGGAAAGATGGCAGCTTCACTTCAATGAGCTCAAAAATTCCTCCAAACTGGTAATTTTTTTTGTCTTTTTGTTCCTTCAAATTACTTAAAAACTTTAGCTGGCAGATTTGAGATTGATGATCTGAATTTGGATTTGGCTTTGACCGAGGGAAGATGGTGATCGATTTCTCGGCAACCTGGTGCGGACCCTGCAAATTCATGGAGCCGATCTTCAACCACTTGTCCAACAAGTTCACCGACGTTGACTTCGTCAAGATTGATGTCGACGAGCTATCCGTACGTTCAAATCCCTCAATTCTCTTCTTCAATTACTTTTGGTTAGATCTAAAAAGTTTTCATCTTTCTCGTTGAAATTTGTTTGGGAAAACGAACCGATAATAAAAAGTAACAATTTCTATTATTTAATTTGAAAAAAAAAAAAAAAAGAGCGTGGCACAGCAATTCGGAGTAGATGCAATGCCGACATTTGTGTTTGTGAAGGAAGGGAAGGAAGTGGATAGGCTTGTAGGTGCGACGAGGGATGATCTGAAAAGAAGATCGAGAATCACCGTCGCTCTGCCTAAGCTATGATGCTCTTTCTTTTTTCTTTTGTAATCACTCTAAGCTATGTAGCTCAGTTGCTGCTTCAATGAATCCCAAGCTCTCTGTTGCTGCTGTTTGCATTCTCGTCATTATGTAATTTCTCAACTGTAAGTTTAAATAAATAAATAAAAAGTGGATTGGATTTTCATAGAATTGCTTTTGCTGCTGATGATTATTACATAGTGTTCGTGGGCTAGAATGTTTCCTGAGATTGTATAATGGGAGTTCCTCGTTTGATTTCGTTAAGGAAAAAATAGAGGAGATACATGTCTCTGAGCATATGAAGCTACTGGCGAAGTTATACAAGATGGCTTACTAATTCAGTCATGTATATAAATTTATATATTGAACATGTACGCACGTAATATATATATATATATAGAGAGAGAGAGATTTACAAATCTCTTTAAGCTAAACGAGGACTAACACCAAGAACAGAGAAGCAGACTATTAAAAATGGGTGGGGAATGGCGGCAGCTCACCCACCCATTTTTAATGCCAAGAGCTTGTTCTTTCTCTCTGAGCTCTGCGCATGCTCTGTTTTTTACTTAGCTCTCTCTCTCTCTAAAATCTAAAAGTGGCAGCTTTCTGGGCACGATTGTCTTTTGGTGCGGATTAGCAGCTCAACGAAAGATCTTGTACTTGGTGGGTACAATCTGCTTCCATTAAAATCCTCCTGTATTTCTTTTTTTAATATAATATAAATCAATTTTCTTGGGAGAGAATAATTGGGACACTTACGTACTTTGTAGTTGTAGCGTAGTGCAGTTGTTTGGTGTTTGAATTTGGTGGGTACTCTTTCTCATTGACCATGACAGAATTGTCCTGGAGGATGCCTAATTAATATTTTTCTTCAAAATAAATATTAATATTCTAACTCTATAAATATTATTACTTGACGGGTAAAGGCAATGACGCCGCTATGAAATAAATTCAGACAAGCTACGTATAATACTAATTAGAGATTTATTACAATATAAAATGTGAAACAATATTTATTATTATTATTATTATTTTAATAATAATAATAATAAAAGTATACATGTAAAAGCAGAGCAGAAGAAGATACAGTCCAAGTCCAAGAAGACGATGAGAGAGAAAATAAAAAGAAATCCATCCAACCAAAAAATATTATATATATATATATATTGTCAACCGTATTTTATATTAAGTATTTGAAAAAGGATATTTAAATTAATTAATTAAACCAAGAGCCATAGCCATGCCCATCGAATTCTATATACTAAACTATTTTTTTTAAAAAAAATTATGAATAAAAAATAATTTTAATGTAGAATCGTTAAAATTCTATTAGAAAATAAGATATTATTTGCAACTTTTTAAAAGTCATGCGCATCCAATTCTATATACTAAGCTATATATATATATATATATTTTTATAAATAAAAAAGAATTTTAATATAAAAATTATCAGTTTAGAATTCTATTAGAGGATAAGATATTATTTTTAAATTTTTAAAAATTTAAAGCAGTAAGCTCATTTTTTAATAGTTTTTTTTTATCTGATATTTAGAGAGGTTGAATACAACTCATTTTTTAACAGTTTCCCTTTTATTTGATATTTAAAAGAGTTGAATATACCTAAAATTTAAAAATATTTATCAAAATTGAATTATAACTCACAAAACGAATATGCACGATCATTTTGCTTGCCGCTAGGCTACACCCGCAGCTGCTATATACTAAGCTACTTAGCTAGTCGTAAGGTTCTGATCATGATCAGAGTATAAGCTAGATTGAAGCCGCACGTCCATAAATCTACCGCCTGATGATTGCCACCGGAGCTGTTAAACAAATGAGATGAAAAAGTGACTGATGCCTTATATATTTGAGTTGGTGGAGGGGTCCGGGAATCTAATTCTGAGTGGTACCCATCAGAGAGTGGGTAAGCATAGCCCACAATTAATTGCATATTAATAAAAATTAAAGCATGCCAAACTTTTTTCGAGGATGCATGATGGTTGAGAAACATGAAAAATGGTGGGTTTGGTGTAAACATGCCTATATATATATGTATATATATATGTATGTATATATATATGTATGTATATGGCAAAGCCAGCCATTAAAACGCGGCGACCATCTTTTATTGTTCAATGCAGCCATGCTAAACATGATATAAAAAAATATAATTATATATTCTAATTACCTTTTAAGATGTGAATCTTCGACCCACCAAAAAAGTGTGCCTAATTATAGAGGAGGTGACATGCTTGTATATTTGTTCAGTTAAACTGCTAATTATACCATCATTTACTTGAATTCATGCAGTTCTCAGTCAGCTACCAGTTGAAAAATATAAAAGAAAACGTAACTTATATATACAAGTTTAACAAAGGAATACTGGTTGAAACCACAGCATTCATGGAATTTACATTATGTATATGAAACCTGTAAATGTCTGTAGGTCTCATACTTTGAGAGAGTAATTAATAAAAAAAAAAGAGGATTTTATTTAAGATTCTTTAAGCTTTAAATGATTCCTAGTTAGAATGATAGCCAAGGCATGATTTAAATAATTCCTTGTCGAAAGAATAATTACATCAACTGCAGTGACATCAACAAATGGAAAATTGTTATTCACATTAATAAAAGAAGAATACAGAAAAAGAGAAAATGTCAATTCTACCCATGATTAACTTGCAGCAACAATTATTTGTCGCTGAAAATGGTTAAGTCTCTTCAAAACTTCTCTCTAAAAGAGCTCAAAACTGACATTGGTTATTCAACCAACCTACGTTCCACTTATGTTAAACATGAGAGGAACTGAAAGATGTGGTAAGAAAAAAACAAAAAAGGGAAAATAAGGTGAACATACTAGTTACTTTCCATTTGAATTTGCATGCTTATGGAAAGGCCAGAGATTTACTAGGCGCTCAAGCACGGCTGCACTCTTTGAGAAATAACCAGAGAATCCAGCAGGGGTTGATGGTGGAGGAAAATCTTCTGCGGGCATGGCAAACGGCGAACCATTTTTCCATCATATCTAAAGTAAGATATGATACCACTTCTTGCAGCCTCTCAGGACCCATTATGGGTAGCGTGTGCTCCTGATGCAATGAAGCTGCCTCACTGTCATTCTTCTGCTAAACAAAGATAAAACAGAGGTTTCTTTGTTAAAGAATGAAAGACCACTCACATTTGCTCAGTGTCTTGACAACAAAACTAACCCATCTTGCGATTTGCTAAAATCAGTAATGTTACTAAGTAGTTATTTGAAGTTGAGACACGGTCAATGCAGTATAACAAATCCAAAGCTTAGAACAGGGTACTTTGTTTGTAATCCAACATAACTAATATAACGCTAAATCTACAAACCCGATCTTGTTCATAACTAATATGGATAGGGTTCTTCAACCATCTCTCCTGCCTATAGAATCAAGATCTGCATAACTTTCAAAGCAGAATATTCATCAATGACTACTTTGTTGACTATCATCTAAAATATATTACCTCCAAGGGGGATAAATCTGCACCTCTACTAAAAGTCATCTCAATGCGGAACCTCTTTGGGTCTTCTAGATGTACCTGCAATTTCAAATTCAGAAAAAATACATTGCACCTCAGCAAAGTGTCTCCACAGGCATCTAACAAATTAGTTTCCTAGTTTGTTTTGGACTCTCCCTTCTATTAATATGAGTTATTAAGATTAAGACTCCGAATTGGATTAGAAAACCCCATATGTCTTTGTCATGTAAGAGAGCGTTAGAAGCCTACCTCTGTGTTCTCAAACATTCTGAGCACGAGATAGCTCATATAGTCAAGCTCCTTGGTTTTATGTAAACGCTCCAAAGCGTTATAGCATACAAGGCTATCCTCTCCTTGAAGAGATTCATCCAGGTTACAGTATCGGAGAACATTCATGAGAGAATGGATATGTGATTCCTGTCAATCAGAAATAACTCATTAAAATAAGGATATAAAAAAACTTAACTCCACTTGACTCAAAAGAACACAGAGAGTGAGAGTATGCAGTGTGTTAAGCACAGTAGTAACAAAGAGAGCTACTCACTGATGTAAAGTAAAGCCGTGTCCCACGCATGCGTTCAGGTGTCTTGACATTTGCATACCTGAAAGAAGACAGGGACAAAATAAATTTGCATGATAAATTATATCTACAGAATGATGTGATAAAATTCAAAAGTTTGTGTAATCACTTTGGATCCAAACGATATTTGGGCTCCTTATCATCATCGTCATCCTGATCCATTGATATATCACTTGTGGTGCTAGATCTTCTCATATCATCATTCTTGATGTGAAGCTTTGGTAATTCACCAGCATTGCTTGATTTTCTAACGTCATCATGCTTAATATGAAGCTTTGGTTGAGACTGTGTATCTTCCTTTTCACCCTGTGTTAGCTTTGAATGTTGATCCTGGTTACTTTTTAATTCAGCAACGCTGATAGCTTCTTCACGAGTATTCCTCAGATCAATCAAAAGTTTACCCAATAGACGGCGGGCAATCTGAAATGAAAAGATTAATATTAACAAAATTGAGCAAAAATGGGGTTTAAATACACAAATACCCTGATGTATTTGTTTATACAACAGGCAATATTGACCATGACGAACCAAAGGGTACACATAAAGGTTGCCAGATTTAAACATTTATATGACAATTATTAAGTAACTTTAACAAAATATAAAGTGGCCAAGGTTTTAATACTTCTGAAAATGTCTAAGGCTGAGTATTATGCTAGTGTACATACATCCTGAAATGTATACTTCTTAATGAGTGTCAATAAAGGTTTCATATAATCCTACTAAGGAGAAACAATAGCAGGAAATTTGCCTTTGAGCCAATTTTGAGCTTCTGCTTTGGATTGATTCCATATTCATTCGGGATGACTCCATCAGCAAGTAACTGCAGCAACAATACAACAGCAAGCCAAGATGTTAAGATGGGTATGTTAAAATGGTGCATTTACCCCATAATATACTTTCTACAACTGCTGATACCATTAAGCTCAAACTGTTTCAGAATAAGGGGGAAATCTCCTTAGAGCTTAATGCACATCCTTAGAGGTTAATACAAACATAGTTCATGGATAAGATGAATATAAGTTGAGAGGATGAGGGAGGATAACGTGCTTCGCTACATAATAAAAACATTCCACTTTCCACTCTCCAAAAATGCATTTACATAGAAACTGAATTTTGCCATACCTGTGCAACTTTGAAGAGCTCATCCAGTCCTTCTAGATTAAGATGTGCGTTATGTAAAAGATCATATCTGGCAAGAAACTCAGCATATGGATCAAAATAAGGAGGTTCTTAGCGAGAATAAGAAAATTAATCGGATTTATTGTTAGTTCATGTGATACAATAGATAAAGTCAGGACTCAAATTGCTTTCTGAAGTTATTAGAAAATGATGACTGTACAGGTAAAAGCAATATATTTGAATTGAAGACCTTAGGGAAAGGGGAGGAGGATGACAGATAACTTACTTGCATGAATCATAGACATCTGGGATTTGTGTGATATCAAAACGTCTGCAAGTAAACCAAGATTGTCAGAAACTACCGGTCTATCATAATTTCTCCATCAAATCCAACAATATGAATCTAGTTTTTAGCCATTACAACTATTTCAATTTAAAAATGAAATTCTGATACTAAATGTTCAAGAAATTAAATATTCAAAATAAAAAATTTGAAGCTTAAAATGGTCAGATGTCTAAAACAGCTTTTGTAAAAAATCTTTGTAATTTTTGTGCTCACGAAGGGAAGGAAAAAATAATCCAAACAAACATTCGAAAATTCACATTTGGAACACAATCCACTAGAATGCTGAGTGCTTACTCTTTGCGTTCATTATACAAGTCTCTTTCAAGCTTTCTCCAGCGAGCATACATTAAAAGGAATCCCTCGCTACCACAAGGTAATCCAGCAGCAATACGATCGACATCAATATTAGTTTTACCAAGGGCCTTTGCTTGGTCATACGGGGGAATCACATCATAGGAACTTATCTCTGCAAGTTCTTCATCTTTATCCTGGGCTAGCAGCCTTACTTGTTCAGTAACCTTCTTAGTCAATTCTACCTATTCATCAGAAAAACACATTTATAACAAGAAGACTTAATGATGGATTCTTTCCAGTTTTATGCACAATATTGATGCAACTTGACAACAGTCTATTCTACTTGTAGCATATGCACAAGGGAATTAAATATGTCAGTGGACAAATATCATAATGGGCTTATTAACTATATAAATCTAATAAATGTAACTGCAAGATGCAAAATGCACCATGTAAACAAGAGTTAGCCAGTGAATATTTCAAGATCCAAAGAAGGAACTTAATATATGTGCTAGTGGTTATGGACTTCAAGTCACATTAATTTGAAACTAAAATTTCGACACTGATACTTTCTAAACCTTATTTTAAAGTGTTTAAGTTTAAAGTTTCTTGATGGAAGATTACAGCCCTTATCTGCTTGTCAGCAGAAGTTTTTCGTTTTCTTTCAGTGGAGATCAAAACAAGAATTTAAAACAAATGCAACTTCCTTTGTATGTAGGCATCATATGTATAGCTAATATTTTGGCTTTACTTAGAGAATGTATTTACCAATTTGGGTAGAAGTTCAAAAGCATTTGAAGGCAGTCCTGCTCCATCAGCCAACCAAGGGGGAGATCCATTGTTATGAACTGTCTTTGCACCAGAAGTTATAATCTCATTTAATCTAGCCTGCAAATTTAAAATGTATGGAAAATAATCACTATCTGGGTTGAGAACATAGTTTGACAGTTTTAAAACCTTTAGTATTCCTAAATGTAGGACAACACTCACACAGTACCATGATTCTGTTCGTTCAATAATATATTACATCCCCACAAGCCTGTAATTGTTATTAAATGGCGATCCAAGAAAGGCTTCTTTGATTTTAAATTCTAAACTTTAGAAAGCAAAATACATGCAGCCAAACAAATCTGACCAGTCAAATAATCAAAAGGTCACATTCCCTTTACTGTTGCCATAACCCACTCCAATATGGGCTTTTAGTGGCCACCAGTCTTCCCCACAAACATGAAAATTTTGATAATCCTTATCCTCGCTACAAGTCCAACACAGAAATATTCTTTTTCCCTTTTACCAAGTTGTTAAAGTATGACATCATAATGCCATCATCAGTAATTTGTACAGTTAACCAAGACAAACCTTTGCTTCTTCCATCTCAACACTGGCATTGTCAAGTCCATCCAACATAGAGGAGTCCTTGCTTACAAGGGAAACCTTGAAAAAGATGATAAAGTCAGTAAAAAAACCTCAACATCTAAAACCAGTCTAAACTCTCTCGTGGAAAAGGATACATACCAAAATAGGGGTTAGCTGTCCTTCAAGATCAAGCAGGCCTTTGGCAAATGCAGCTGCAGACATCTATCAACAGTATCTTATGAATAACTTTACTAGTTAATGATGCCAAGGATAGATAATTGGACAACAAACAAGAAAAGAGAAAAGCATGTCCTCCTGAAACCATACCTGCACACGACCTTCATCAGAGCTGTAGATTTTAAGATCATGACGGTATGTACTGTGGAGGCGAAGCAGGCCAGTTCCTTCTCCTGCAATTGCATAAAAATCAATCATGAAAAGTACCCAATGAACACAAGTCAATTTACATTATGATTGATCTTGAAGTGATAAGAGAAAAACAAAGAGCCAACCAAAAACTTCATATAGACATGTCTCTATTTAAGTTCAAACAAAGTGATTTTAAAAATTCAATTGAGAAAGAACAATGATTCTAACCTGGATACATATTGTTACGGAAATATCTACCAAGTTCTTCAGCCTGAAAATAAATGACAGAATTAAAACTATAGAAAAGGAAACTAAATAAATGATAAAATACAGATAAAGACTTAAATCTTTATGAAAATATGTCAGCACCTGCTTCCTGCCTGCATGTGTTAGGACGCCTCCATATTTAAGAACCATTAGAGCTTCAACAGGTCGTTCTTCCTCACCTTCACTATTTTTTGTTACTTTTACCCACTTTAGAGGCTTTAGTTGAACCTTTCTGTAAATTCCAGAGAAATGCCCCCCCTGGATGAGACATTTGTGAGAAAACCAGTACATAGTTAGGGCACTTCATTGTTCATTGTAAATAAAGCAGGACCGGACTTGCGTACAAGATAATTGATTTGCTTAAAAATTTTGTGGCTAGCTGGAAAAGTTAAAACAAAGCGCAAAACTCAAATGAGACCAGGGAACCTCTTCAAGAACAGCTTTAACTTGGCGAAGCTTTTCAGCATGTTCAAGGTCTTCGGCTTCACTATCACTTTCTCGACCTGGCCTACAAAATATAAGAAATCATCAGTAGTTAGAACCATTACAGGTGTCTCAATGTAGAAATCAATTCAATATGAAAAACAGGATATCTAGTACTTCAAGTGATTATGACAGATAATGATACTATTCTCCAGTTTGTGCCATTAATTAACATTAATATATTATCTGTGATGAATATCCCTCATGTCTCACCTATGTAAAGCCTTATCTCTGAACATTTTTTTCCTCTTGCATGGAAAGGAGGGAGAGTGGGAAGGCATGAGTTGCACATACATAAATCATATTAATATTTAATTGGAGCAATACCTAGTACGAGGCACAAGCATCCGAGTGGCATCTAACAGATCTTGCAACTGGACAGCACTTTTCAGTTTTGTCTACAAAAAATGAACCAATAAGCAGTGGGCCAGACTATACAACATCTTGTGCGAATGAAAATGAAATTATAGAAGATGAATTAATACTTCAGATCTCGGCCGTCCGCCATTGTACTTCAACATCAAGTTTAGCAGCCTTTCCTCAGTAACCTTCAGCTTCACCTTTTGTTTTGGAGTTCTATCACCACTGCACAAGAAACATGACTAATAAAGAAAACCCCAAGGATTCCATGAAAATAGTTGAATAGACTAAGAGAAATACAACATACTGGCGAATAATAGCAATCACACATCGTAGCTCCTCAGCCTGCCCAAATGTACCAATAATCCCACTTCCCTGACGAGTTAATCCCTCGGAAGGTGGGCTTGGTTCATTGACTTTCCATGGTAAAATTGGTGGAATTGCTGAAGAAAGATGAGGAGCTTTAGCATCTAAAAACATCTTCCTGAGTACACAAGCAGCATCATCATAATACCTGTATTTGGGAAAAAAAAATAAAAATAAGAAAAAGAGAAGAAAAAGAGAAACATGTACTTTTTATAAGAAAGTGAGAGTATCTGTACCCATCAATAATTCATAAAACAAAAATGAACAAGCATTGATGATTTGGCATCACACTTAACATATCAGCAATAGGACCACCATGCTCAGTTACAGAAATAGCACATATCTAAAAAATTTACTTGTAGGAGTTCTTCACAAAGCTCCATCCATTCACATCACAAACATATGACCGTCCCTCACAACGCAAAAGATCAAATCCACAAACCTGCAACCAATGGGAAGAATTCAATAAAGAACCTGAAATGAGGACCATTTAACAAGTAATCATGAAAGGGAATGAATATATTCATATGCATATCTGTATCTCACACAGAAACTGAGTCAGCCATTTCTCAGCAGTATGGGATTTTGAAAATGATAATGGTAACTGTATCAAGTAATGTATTATCACACTATATGTCTAGAAGAACCTTAATATGTTTTATAGCTTTATTGCAGCCTGTAACAGTTAATGACACAAGGTTTACTATATAAATCATAAGAACTCCAAACTTTCTTTTTTCTTTTTTAAAATAGACGACAAGAAATCATCATGAACAGAATTGCTATAAAAAAACATTAGAACTCCAAAATGATTAACATAAGACAGTTATTTAAGAAAATTGAAAAAACAAAACTCTTCCAAAACCAAGTTGTTTTAGTATCTTCTAAAGTAATTATAGCAATAAATAATCTAACAAGCTGAGCTTGAATTACAGTTCAATTTATTTTCTAAAACCAGAATAGCAAAACTTTATAGGGGAGCAATCAAAGAGAAAAACTAATAAGCTAATTGTTCTAGCAAACTACATTTAGTCAAAGCAATAAAATAACAAAAAAAAAATGCAATTAACACCACCCAGCACATCTAATGTTCATGCAATTTGTGGAACCATTGTAGTATGAGCATACAACAAAGTTTGTTGATACAAACAAGAAAAATACAGACAAAACTTCAACCACTTCCAGTTATAACGGCTTGTTATTATATACCAACTATATGCTTCCGCGGAAAATGACATACCGATTGCCTAAATGCCATGCAAACCTCTCTTGCCATCTGCTTCTCTGTCGGTGTCAGTAAGACAGGATACCTGACCTGCCAGATGGAGTAACACACATGATTTAAGCATCACTGTTTCAATTGAACCTGGACTAACATTTCTTAGTTAAATCCAACATCTCCTGGTTGCTGCAGGGTATGTACTTCATTACATGGTTAACAAATGCAGACATAACTATTTGAAAAATCAAGTTGCTAATCACCAGTTTAACCAGTGTTGCTGGTTAGCTCAGATAAAATAACGTTTATTTTAAAGTATAAAAGTTGTCAACGTTGATGGTTCAAGTGGAACTATTTCCTGGTTGTCCATTACACTCAAATCTCCCCTCAGATGGAACAGCAAGAACAAACTTCACATCACCATTAGATAATGCAAAAGAATTATCAAAAGTACAATTGAAAGTTGTAATTTTGGACTGAGAGAAAAAGAGTCTTAGATGTTGGAGCTAGTACAAAATTCACACCAAACTAGAATAGTGTTGTTTTATGTTACATGTAGTTCTCATTTCCTTGCCAAATGTTTGTTCACTACTCACCTCCTTGCCATCAGGATTTCTCATGACAACACCATCAACAACAGGAGACTTCCTTGCCTCAGCATGTGCATATTCAGGACCAACAGTATATACCTATAATAATTCAACAAGATGTCCCAACATATCTTTAGACACAAAAGTAAAAAGGATGATTGAGTACAAGTAACATAGAGTGATACACCTTAACTTTGGAAAATGTATGATTAAGTAAAACTAAAGATGGCATAAGAGCGTTATACTGGACATGCAATCATTTCAAAACTAACAAACAGATGCTAGAAGAAGAAACAGCAAAAAACTAATGCAATGACTAATAGAGGAAAAGTTCCAGAAAATCTAACTTATGTTTGGCAAGTTCTCACAAATTTTATTAACAAAAAGTGAAATTCAAGGAATGAAAAATCCACCAGCAAGTAACATAAAATCAAGCAAAACGACCTTGACATCTGTTCCACCAGTTGGCATGAATTCCTCATATATATAGGATCCTTCACGCCTCACTCTTCTAACCTCCGGACGGAATTCACTGGACCGGTTTCCAACCTGAATCAAATAATTACCTTTTAAATATTACCAGATTGTGATAACTGGTATGTTTAAATGTTTAAAACAGCCATGTCATGGAAATGTGGCAAAATCAGAATTGAACCTAGTAAACCACTTAAACCTATTTCAAAACAGATTTCAGTTGTGTACCATTACAACTTAAAAACCAATAGACTCTTGTAACCCCTGTCTAACCTGATTACAAACTTGTAGATTGGTTAAACAGTAAATGCTAACCAAACGTTAAGAACATGGTTTCTCTTTTAATTATCATCCACCAAGAATGTTATATCTCTTGCACAGAAGAATCACCTAAGCTCTAAGATTGTTTCTATGCGAATTTAGTCTTAATCCATATAATAGAAAAGAATGTTGGAAATTATAAATCCCACCTTCCTAAACAATTCCTTCATTCCGCCACCAGCTGAACTAGGGTAATATATCATTATTCTATGATCGTCTCCTTCAAGAAAGAAAAAACTTCATGAAAAAGAAATCTCTGCATATTGAAGTCAATTTAAAAGTTACTAGCTTCAGAAGTTACAGAGAACATAATTCAATATTTGAGGCAATATTTTCCATATAACCCAAAAAAAATTGCACGCTGACAACTGTAAAAGAATAAAGATAACTTTCAGAACATACTAAACTGGATGAGAATCTACCAGAAATCCATACCCTGTGAATCTGAAAACTAAAAAAACCAGATTCAAAAGAAATCTGATCTTCTTCAAACATCTTTTCAAAGACAAGAAGAAAGAGAAAGAGGCAGGAGAAGAAGAAGGCAATAGATGCATGTAAAAGGTCTTACACAATACACTTACAGTATTTTTACAGTAAAAGGTACAACCTTGTTATAGAAAAATTACATAATTCAACTTCCTATTGACTCAAACAATTGACATAGTGGCATTCAAAAACAGACCTTGACATAATGACATTGTAAAGGAACCATATAAGCATCAATTTGTGGCACCTAAGGTCATTTTGGATAGGATATTATTAATTATTTGTGCAAATAATAGTGCTAATGACAGAGCTAGTATGCTACCAGTGGAATTTAACAAAGCCTTACATTCTTCCCATGATCAGGTTCAAGCACTAAACAAAAGCAAAGATAATTGTAGAAGTCTAAATATCAACAATCAGATGAAACAGAACAGATGAAGCAAATTATTAATAAATGACAAAACAAGCTTACCATGAACAGGCTTTTCCACGAAAGGTTTCCAGAAACGATTACCATGAACCTCAACAAAGTCTTCTTCCTCAACAAAATAGTCCAGTTCTTGATATGGTACTTCCCTGTTTACGAGGGCATATCTTGGTACAGGGATTCCAAACATTTCAAGACGCTTGATTGCAGGAGATTAAGGAATTAGACTATAATGTTCAATTTTTATAAAAGCACAATATTTTCAGACAAATAAGTAACAAAGTATTAAGTTCACAGCTTCTAACAATAATGTTGGTGATTATTGAAAGGTAATACTAACAATAAGAAGAAAGCCTGTCCACATACCTCATACACCTTCCTTCGGTCATGAAGCAGGTGTTGCAGCTCCAATTCATTTACAAGAAAAGGTCTGGATCAGAGATGAAGTTTGAGAAATAAACAACTTTTTCTTCAACATTGAACAAAAGGGAAATAAAGAGACCCGAAAAGGATGAGCTTTAATACATTAAATTAGTTTATCTAAACTGAGAAAATTTATATGAGTGGTGAACCTACTAAAATAAGAAACTAACCAATAGTAAATCTTACTTTCTCAAAGAAGCATAAGCCTTAGCCTTGTCAAGCGGATATCCAGTGGAATAGAAAGCAATTAAGCAATCACATACAGGCCACCTGAAATAAGAAAATACCGAAACAGCACAAGTCAAATAGTCACCAAGTTGCTAACACCAGAACAATGATTCTTCCACATCATACACTAATATATGTAAAGTACATTACATGTCATACTTATAATATCACAAGAGGAACACTCCCTCAATAGACACATGCTTCAGCTTCAGCTTATTATGCGAAGAGAACCTTTCCTATTGGTCTTTGAGAATGACCACATCATTGTATTTTTGTTAGTATCTACTAGTTCTGGGATTGATTATAACTTAATATGTTATCAGAAGAACTGTAATTAACGTTCTTACACCTAAGCTTTTAGAGACGGTGGTAATTAAATAAATGTATGATCCACGAGAATACGAACACACATGCATACTAATATCAAGAAATACACATGTTTCAGTTAGGTACGTGGAAATATACCTTTCAATTGGATCTTCAATAATGCATTTGTCCCCGAAATATATAATCTACAAGCATACAAACAATAGAACCATAAGAAAGAACTGTACATTGGTAGTGATAGAAAAGTACTCATAATTGACAATGGCCATCCAGGAAAATATATATATATATATATATATAACTAAAAATATTAAAAACACAAATTTGGAGCAATAATTTGAAACATGCATTGCCCAAATAATTTGCATAATGTAAGACATGGCATTGCTATATTGATCCACAGAAAATTATAGAAACAACAAGTAATAGAAATCCAATCATTGCAAATATATACCTCAAATTCACCAAAAGCTTGTAGCCTCTCCAGGATCTGTCCCATTGGCGCCGAAAACACCTATATACAAATGAAATTGAGAAAGGTAATCCAGTCAGTTTGGCCATGCACTACACATTTTCCATGGAATTTTTATCAACGTATTCTGTTTCAGATTGTAGAATAAAAAGAACCTCGGCGCCGCATTTCACCTTCTTTTCCATCACACAAACGCCAACCGTAATTTTCTTCCCAACAACATCTCCCTTCACCATCTCTCTCTCTCTCTCTCTCTCTCACCCTCCGAGCTCTAAATCACGCAGAATCAGAATCAGATTGCGCTTCTCACAGAGCTCACATCCAATGCAAAAACACAGACAACAAACACAAGCTCATCAGCCTCCACGCTCTACAATATTTATTTCATACACGTGCTGGCGTGCGTTATATATACACACAACAAGCATGTATTATACATTTCCTTACAAAAATTTGCATAAATATATAAGCAAAAAAGATAGAAGATAGAGAAAATCGATACCAAAGGACAGACAAAAGCTCGCTAAACTCGGTCCGCCGACTCGGAAAAAAAAGAGCGGAGCAAAAGAGAAGGCAGTCACGGAAGATAAAGATCCAGAGGCAGAGAGAGAGAGAGAGAGAAAAGCTGAGAGGCCTTTTTAAGAGGCATGGGAAATTCGGTGAATTGATTAAATATTATACACGTAAGGATTGTGTTTGGAGATAAACATATTTGGATTCTGGAATATGCAAATGCAGCTGAAAAGTAAACAAAAAAGAGTTTCTGGGTTAGGAGGAGGACGTGGAAAGTTCTAATGGAGTTGTTTTTTTTTGTTTTTTTTTTAAGCTTTGGATTTTTCTATGATTAATGTCACCGTCCTCCACCTGTGGCTCGGATTTCACCTATTTTCTTATATGCAATGAATGTGTCGGATTTATTAGTTATCCTCCAATTTAAAATGTGATGAAAATTTTTATTTCTATAATTTGTGATAAAAAAAAAAATTTGTGTTCTTCTTTTAGAGCCTTTTTGCACCGAAATTAACTTTCATGGGTCTACCTTTAATAATTGGTTCGCAACTAATTAATATAATTGGTACGGCTTTGATGCGAGATTATGTACGAGACCGTAGCCCACCGTGTTATTTTCTCATGCTTTTACAAGATATTTCTTTGTATATTACATATGTGTACTTACTTTGGTGCTGTTAATTTAAATATGGTTTTCATTATTACTTATAATTTCACGTGGCGAGAATTTGACCGAAGCTTGTCTAATAACAGCTAGGCTAATTAAAGAATTTGGGCTGTATTCAATATAAATGAAAAGTAAAACACTGATATTCTACATTTGGGTTGCGGTGGGAGATCCAAATATGCTGTAAATCTAAATTTTCTATTTGATAAATAAAAAAATATTATTCCTGCTTTTGTAGAAATTTGACTGACCTGCAACTTATACTGTTTCTTGCATTGGTTAATAAATCTATTTTTTTTTCTTTTTATTTTTTTTGACCTTTGGATCGCGAGGGCTTAAAATTCTAATGAAGACAAATTTTTTTTTGGCGTGTGGGCAGCGCATATTCTAGTGGGAGAATATCCCACTAAATAATTTGGTGGTGCTTGGGGGCCATTAGTCCATTACTAATTATTTTTAATACGGTCAAAGCACGACACCGAGTCAAAAGGTCAAAGGGCAGACTCCCGGATCTGGCGGAAACGGTTGCGTTGACCGTTCATTGTCCTGATCAAATCCTAAACGTTGACGGTTCTGGAATATGGAAATATATATAATTATTATTGTTTTTTTCATTAACAGTTCATGAAAAAAAAAAAAATTTAGAGGTTGAAGCGACGTCGGTTTGTCCAACGTGAAACGATTCAAGTAGCTTATAAAAAAAAAAGAGACTTTTAACAAATTAAAAAAACCGATACTACTACTAAAAATAATTTTAACTTGTAGTCCAGGGTGTGACGTTCAACAAAATGGGACACTTGGGTGAAGGTCTCTTTCATAGTCCTTTCATGGCGATTTACCTACCACTTCATATTTTATTTGGGTTGAAACTGACATGCAACTTCGCAACAATGTGCCTTGTGGTACTTGCAAAAAAAATTCTTAGCCAAGAAACAATTTTTTTTTATTTGTTTATTTAAAATATCAAGAATACAACATCCATCTGACAAGGATGCAATAGAGCTGAACTTCAAGATTGGTCCATGTCACGCCCCAAAATACATGGATCCGTACCCCACTTGAGAGAAATGACTTTATTTTTTTTTTTTTTGATGAATAAAACTTGCATTAAGCACAAAAAGGCCTCCAAGAGGCAAACAGTTACAGACCAGCTGAGATTAAATCTTGGCGAATACAATCCAAGATACAATTAGGAAAAACAGAAGTAGCAACATCAAAAGGAGAATACAAGAAACAAGCATTGTTTTTAAGAGAATCTTTGGCAAGTAAATCGGCAGCTCCGTTTGAACTCCTGGCATTCCAAGATAACTTCCAGTCTTTCTTTCTCAAGAGATTCCTACAGAAAAGAGTAATGTATCTTCCATCCCATGAAACAGGGTCTCCGAGGACAAAATCTCATTAACAACAACCAAGGCATCAGAAGACCAGCAGATTTTAGACCAATTGTTTTCACTTGCCAGCCCAAAACCCCATTCCAAGGCCTTTAATTCAGCTTCATAAGAAGAAGCCGCGGTAACCAGCTTAGAAGCAAGATAGAGTACTCTTCCTTGTTCGTTTCTCATGATCAGCGCCAAAGCTGCATTCCCCTCACAGAACGCTGCATCTACATTTATCTTGCACCAGTCTGAAGGAGGAGGTTTCCAAAATTCTGTGACCAGCCGAGGATTCTTATCTTTATCAATCAGAAAACCTGTTAAAAACTCATTAACTTTGTCATTCAGAATGTTCACGTAATCTGCCATCTTCCTCTTACCACCAAAGACCACTTCATTTCTAAAACTCCAAGTAGTGTAAAAAAGGCAAACCAAAAAAGTTGTCAACGCCACCTTATCTAAACCATCAGGAAGAAAAACCTTAAAAGGATTAATGCAAAATCCAATCCAATCTTTAATACCATTAAAATGCCAAGCCTCCAATTTGCAGCCCCAGAGGCTTGAGAAGGCCAAACCTCTTACTGCTCCACAAACCTTAAACAGATGAAAATCACTTTCCTCCTCAGCTCCACATAAGGGACATTCTGGTACCCCTTTGCCAGTTTTAAGGAAAATTTTTTGGTTAGTCGGTAGCACTCCTGAAAGAAGTCTCCATAAAAAAATTTTTAATCTCTCATGAATTCTCAATTTCCAAAGCCTATCCCATATATCATCACTAGTATCCTCTGACCCTTCACAGAAAGCCGCCAGATAGCAGTCTTTGACTGAGAAAACTCCCGTTTTATTTCCAATCCAGATAAGCTTGTCTTGACAATCAACTCTAGGCCATTTAATTCTCATAATTGCCTCCGCTGACTGATGGTCAAACAAGTGTCGAACCAGGTCTTCGTTCCATAGAAATGACTTTATTTTGGTTAGTGGAATGTGGATAAATCCCATAATAAAAAGGCATTTTGAGTTGTCGCTTTCATTTCTACTAAAATAATCAAGTGGATAACATGAAAGGACAAACCAAAGCCTATGCCCCTGACTGTACCATTTTTGTTCATGGGCAAGTGACACAACTCTTAAAAAGCAAAATACCAAAAAAGAGTCAAAAAAAAGAAAAAAGAAAAGAAAAGAAAAGAAAGTAAGAGGGTGCTGACAGCTGAAGCAATAATTACAATGAAAAGAGAATCCGACACTCCGAAATCCAATCAGGATGTTAGGTAGACATGGCCATTTGCAGCCTCCTCCCAAAGCTGATGCTGTCTATCTGCCTATTGTATTGAAGTTTTCTTCTCAGTTTTAATCGTCAGTGATAAGCTGGCCAATTGTTTTGTCAAGTATATTCTTTAATGGTATAAGCACCAAACTCTTCTTCACCAAATTTATCGTCAAATGGGCACCTCTGGCTTAAGCACTATGCACTCGTCTACCGATACTCGTTCCTGCTATGTATCCACCAGACCAAGCATTCTGGAAAAGGGCAAATGAATGGTCCCTTGAGAACTTAATAATGAATCAAACTAATAGAAGGAAATTTCTGACTTGGACTTGACTGATACAGCTACAAGCATCATGCTTGCTAACATGGACGACTAGATATTTATATGGGATCGGCTCTACGGTTTTCTATGTTGATTTATTGGTCAAGTAAACTGAATTTCAGCACAATACATTGGAAATTATTGCTTAAATCTGCACATAGTTCAATTGCACTATGTGCTTCAAAAAGCCAATTGCATGTTAACATTGTGCAGTTGATACCCCAACATGCTGCAATAAATATCACCAACATTCTTTACCTGAAAGTTGAAACCGCCCGTTACACCATCAACATTCAATACCTGTCAAAAAATTTCACCAGGGGCATTTGAGCATGCAGTCTTTAAAGTGTAAACTAGTGTGTGCATGTTTTCATGAGAATCAAAGAGTTTCAAGAATCAGTACCTCCCCTGCGAAGAATAAATTTGACTGCATTTTGCTTTCCAATGTGCTCAGCGAGATCTTCATAGAAGCAACAAAAAGAGTTACACATCCAATGAATGGAGAGAGAGAGAGAGGGAGGGAGGGAGGGAGGGAGGGAGGGACCTCAGACAATGGAACACCTCCAGCAGTGACAAATTCATCCTTAAATTGACCCTTCACCATGAAAAGTTGCATATGTTTTCCAGTAAGTAACAAGAACATATTTTCAGAAAGAAAGGAAAAAAGTAGAACAAAATTGAAAATTTACGAAGGTCTACCCAACTTTACCTTCCCTGTAACTCCAAAGTTACATTGCTTCAACAGAGAAGCAATAGAAATTAAAGAGTTATTTGGAACAGAAGCCCACAAGGTGTCTCCAAATGTACCCTATTATATGAAAGCCAAACATATTACGTACAATATTTTCTCTTTAAGATAACAGCATATAGATTTTCAAACTTGGAACAGAATAAACCTGACGACCCAACATGTAATGCCAAAATCTCTTCACAAGGCCAAATTTTGAAGGATATGAGTTGGATAATTTTTGTTTCTGCAGAGATGTGGGCAATGAATAAGCACAAGTTAGTTCAAACACCATGAATTACAACGATAAAATGTATTAGAAGGACCACAGAATTAACTAAACTCAGTTTCTTGTGCTTCAGAAGTAGAGTTAACGAATATGAACATGTCAGCAGTCAATAAAAAGATTCCAGAACATTTTCTAGAGTATCCTTAGCCAAGATTAATACTACTACGGTTGATACTCCATGCCAGTATACATCTTACAACCCCAAAATATTTGAGCTTCCAGTTGGCTTATGATGGGTTCTATTACATACACATGTATTTCAAGAAGCGAATTTGAATTACTAATGGCCTTTCTGTGTGTGATAAACCAGACACAGAGTAGTGAATTATCATATTCCATCCAACTAAGATATTCCAATAAAAGGAAATAGTTCCCACTTCTGTCCTAAAGCACAACCGAAAATTAACAAGTGGTGGAAGTTACATCCAGGCTTACCGCAAACTGATTCTTGTGCTGAGTAAGTATTGACTTCACATCTTCTACATGCAAATCAGGTACAAAATCTACAGTAACAGTCCCTGCATCCGAACTCCATCAAGTCAAATCCAACTTTGCTATTAAAAAAAGAGACCTTGCCACCCGAAAAAAAAAAAGAAAGAAAAAGAAGCAAAAGAAAAGTTCCTTACCTTTGTAACCTGAACTAAATAGATCACGAGCACCCCAGGCAGATAACCGTAGAATCACAGGACCACTGAGTCCCCAATGTGTGACTAACATGGGGCCAATCTACAATTCCACAAGTCTTGGTTATGTCATACATGTTATTGAGATATAAAGGCGAGGACAATGAAGAAAACATGCCTGTGTAAATTGTTGCATATCTCTTTGAACATTTTCTAACCTCAGTTTTGCCTTAACTTTTGGGAATGTAACCTGAATATTAAAAGGAAAAAGAAAAAAGTAAATATTGATTCCACTAATCAAGATACTGTAATGTTGATAGGCATAGAATCAATATCTTGTTGTTTTCATTACACTATAATTGGCTACAAAATATGAGTCTGGACAAACAGAAAATGAGCGGTGCTGATTGTTATCAAAAGAATGCATAAGATAATTGGGAGTCATTATCAAAACACGAAAAAGCTAAATCAAAGGATAAATATTCATGCCAGAGAAACCATACAATATCTATTTTCTCTTCAGGTTCATGCTGACAGACAGTGAATTAAACACAAATGATATACAAAACTCTAGCAACAGAATCTTACTCCTGACAACTCTGTTAGCTGTGAATCATCAGTCTTGAAAGTAAATAGACTTGGCACTGGATCTACAATTGAATGACCCAGTTGAGATGCAAGACTATAACCCTGTGACAAGGACAATCCAACAGAAACATTTCAAGCATTTTAACCATTGATGTGAAAATGAAAAAGAACGGGTTGTCCATTCCAACCTGCCTGCTATTACCGCTAGCAATCAATAGATAATCAGCTTCAATATGTTCGACAGACCTGACTTTATTATTCTCAATGCTGAGATGGAATTTCCCACCAGCAGCAGATACAGTTCTCACAACCTTTCCAGTCTGCAGAGAAACTGGCCAAAAAACTCACATTCAGCACAAACTTACCAGCCATAATATTACAAAGTTCACAAGTAAAGTTTTCATGTCTATGTGTAAGTAACGAGGCCAAGATACAGAAATATGGGGAATAATTATTTGGTACCATCACTCAAATCTTTCAAAAGACCCTTCTCTCTTACTTGGCTGGTGCAAAAAAGAAAAAAAAGAAAAGAAAATCAGTACCATAAACTCAATAGGTGGGCAGGCATACCTCCTGTCCGTCTTGTTTCAGACACGAGACAATCGATTATTGATGAAGAACTGTTGCTGATAGGAATACCCTTCCATCATCCTCAACCTATGATCACTTCAGCATAAATAATAAATATAAAATAAATAAGAAACAACTAACATGCTATTTACAAGACAACCTTCAGCTCCACCCCATGATCAGAAAACCAGGTCATGGTATCCACTGGCCCATGCATGTTGAAGAAAGATCCTCTAAATTCTTTATGACCCCTAGGGTAATTTTCTGCCAAAATCTATGAAGAATTCATCATTCTGAACATTACATAATTGAAAATATAACCAAGTGAGAAATAGGATCAAATTAGGTTCCTTTATTCATCAATATCTCTGATTTAGATACATTCTCCAAAAGCTCACCATATTGTCAAGACAATGCCCATTCGTGACATTGCATCGCCCTCCTCCAGAAACTCTTACCTGCCAACACAACATTTCTAAGAAACATTTAAACCAAATACAGTAACGGACTAACATTATAATGAGAATTTTAAAGTAGCTATCAGTTATGCCGCTGAAAACTAATGAGCGACATATCTAATAGAATTGAAAAGTGACAGTTAAAGATGTTTGGCAAGCCATCGCCAATCAGCTATGCAGTTGAAACCAAAGAAACGAAACTACATGTATTTTCTTCACGTTAAATTTCCATAAAAGTATACAAACCTTGGACAAAGGTTTTCCCTGCTCAAAAACCACCACATTCAAATTGGGTGCAACACTTTTAGCTCTAATGGCTCCAAAAACACCCGCTGCTCCACCCCCAACTACAACCAATAGCTCTTCATTTGACTACCCATCAGAGAAAAATTACGACATGTAAGTCCACAAAACCAAATATTTAAAAAGAAAAAAGAAATACACGGTTTTGTTTGGCGCCTGAGAAAATAGAGTAGAAGCGGGAATGAAATTACAAAGCTTGACACCACGCAGCCTACATGAGTGAAAAAAAAATTTCACCTTTTGCGCTACGGGAATAGTAGTCGCAGTAGATTTGTTCTTCAAGCTGGTACAGAGTACAGCCTTAGAAGAGAACGCAATGAAACGAGTCGAAGTGACGCTCATGCTTGCTCTTCGCCGAGAAAAAATCCCATACACCCACGGCTTGCAGTTCATCTTATTCAATTCCCCTGGGTCCAGACTGCGGCGAATAACCAGGAGGAGGGTTCAAATGAAAAAATCCAATGTGTGTCGGGATAGGGTGGTAATTTTGTGTATTATGACGTGGCAGAAAATTAAACGGCACAATTTATATATGTCGTTGACCGTACTTGAGACATTCAGATTATTAACCGTTAATAACGGTCAAACGACCACGTTCACTTGTTCCAGGCCCCCAATTCCGTACTCAAACTATGGGATGAGCCAGATTCAACTTGGCGGCATTCAAGCATGGAGGCGCTGCATGTCTCTGGCACAGCGTTGTGCTAACATGCGCCAACTCAAGGCTGTCCACGCCATCTTCATCAGCCATGGCCTCCACCTTCATAACTATGCAGTCAGCAAACTCATTGCCTTTTGCGCTCTGTCGGATTCCGGTAACCTCCGTTACGCCTCTCTCATATTTGATCAGGTTGAGACGCCCAATTCGTATATTTACAATACCCTCATCAGGGCCTACTCGCGGAGTTCTCAGCCTCGTTTGGCTCTGCATTACTTTCAGCTAATGTTAAATACAACCAGCGACATTGTTCCTGATCATCACACGTTTCATTTTGTCCTTTTAGCTTGTGTAAACGGCGGTTGGGTACTTGGGGAAACAAATTCATGATTGGGTAGTTAAAAATGGGATGGTTACGTTGGATGGTCACGTTCAGACTGCTCTAATTCGATTATATTCTGAGTGTAACGTTATAGATGATGCCAGGAAAATGTTTGATGAAATTCCTTGTAGAGACCCTATTCAGTGGAATGCAACTATGAATGGTTATATTCGGTGTGGTTTGGCTTGTGAGGCTTTGAGACTTTTCCACCACATGTTGGTTTGTGGAATTAAACTTGATGAGTATTGTATTGCTACTGGACTCTCGGCTTGTACCCATTTGGGGCTCTTTGGCAGGGCAAGTGGATACATGAGTACGTTAAAAGAGGAAAGGTTTCGAATCAGACGTTTTTATTGGGACAGCCCTTGTTGATATGTATGCCAAGTGCGGTTGTTTAGATATGGCTGTGGATGTTTTGAGGGATGCCTAATAGGAATGTGTTCTCCTGGGCTGCCATGATCGGAGGGTTTGCAGTACATGGACATGCAACAAAAGCAATTCGTTGCTTGGAAAGAATGCATGTGGAAGACAGGCTTAGGCCTGACGAAATTGTTCTACTTGGAGTACTAATGGCTTGTAGTCATGCGGGTCTGCAAAAGGATGCTCGGTTTCTGTTAGACAACATGGAAACTCATTATGGTTTTTCTCCCAAGCATGAGCATTATAGTTGTGTGGTGGACCTGCTCTGCAGGGCAGGTCAATTAAGGGAAGCACTTGTGCTCATCAGAAGAATGCCTATGAAGCCTCAAGCTTCTGTTTGGGGTGCTTTACTGAATGGTTGCCGAATCAGTAACAATATAGAACTCGCAGAGTTTGCTGTTAAAGAGCTTCTACTGCTAGAAAATGCTGATATGACCGAAGAAGATGGTGCCTATGTTCAGTTATCGAACATTTATTTAGCGGCGAGGAGGAGTGAAGATGCACTCAGAATACGGAAGATGATAGGTGGTCGGGGCATGAAGAAGACACCAGGTTGCAGTATGATAGAGGTGGATGGGAAGGTGAATGAGTTTGTTTCAGGAGATGTTGCACATTCACATAGAGTTGAGATATGGGCAATGCTGGATTTACTATCTGCTCAAGAACGCACGACAGTAATTCCAGTCTCCGAATATTAACTGAGTTTTCATTCGGATGTCTAACTTTCAATTTATTATTGCTACTTCACATAAGTTTCTGAAGCTTGCTTCCCATACCTGTAACTTATTATAGGTTCAATTAGATTTTGAGATTGTGTATTTTTTTGGCTTCTTTTGAGGTAAGATTTCAATGTCCTCCTGGTTAGTAGCTTTTTAACTAATTTTTTTAGGTGATTGACGGTAATTTTACTAATTATGAACTTCAGCATCCAATTAGCTAGGATATTTAACATGAAAATAGAATGTTGTAGTGCATAAGTTTTGTCTGACAAAATTTATCTAACATTAGTTAGTAACAGAGGAATAAGAAAATGTTAAAAATAGTACATTGTATAGAAAAAATTATCATACTATCCACAAGTTCTGAATGAAAAATTTCCATTCAGTTCCTCAAGATTGATGGTACTAAATTACAGAAACACCTTCACAAGACATTTCACATGCAGTTGTATGCAAGCAATACTAGACCCCTTTCTCTAGTGCTTCAGTAATGGAATACAATCATTCACCCTTCAACCAAATCTTACTCTGCTGAGTCTGAGCAGAATGAAGGCAGAATGTACAGATTATATAAACGATGGAATTGAATGTGGTTAACTGCTGGTGGAAATCCAATGTGCAATGGGACTCTCAGGGTCAATTGCTGCGCAGTTATGGGCACAAGATAATGTAAGCTCATATATGCATAATGATAAAAATACAAATGTATATTATTACGTACCTTTGGACGAAGAGGGAACCACAACAACATTCATATCAGCATTGTTTGGAGGAAGCTGTAAACGAAGGGAAAAAGCTTGCCGTTCAAGGGACTACGAGTACATACAACAATATCATCGAGCCCTGTCTCTTCCTTGAGCTTTTCCTTCAACTCCTCTACCCCACTACCTTTAAACGTGAATGAAAGCCCTTCCCTTGTATCATCAAAATGTCCCTTCTCATCAGCCACTAGGTAGCATATAGTCCTCCCTTCAGCTTTCACCGGCGAATCATGATGAGTGTAATCAATTGACTGCGAATCAAAACACAAATACAACATGAAATTCATTGACAATGACAACCATAATTTTTAAAATATATATATATATATATATATTTAAAAATACAAACCTCATGCTTGGGTAGTCTGGGAGTTGCGAGTACAATTTTGGTAGGAGAAGAGGGCTCTGCTGATGAAACCAAATCAGGCAGTGGAGGCGGTGGGTTGACAACCGGTCGTGATTTTTCGGAGATTGCACTCGAATCTGTACGACGTCCACGTCCCAAAGAACCCAATCCTGCGTGGCGGTTCTGTGAGGGATGTCGTGGGTGATGGAGTTCCTCCAAGGCGGCAATCCCCATTGGCTCGCAGGTAGAGGCCGTAACGGGTCTTGAGACGGACCTGGAAACCTTCTCTGATTGGTTCCCATTCCACAGACGAATCCAATCTCTTGGGCAGAGTTTGGAGGACCTTCTTCCCCGTCATTCCGAACAAGGATGGCATGTTGGAGGCCGTCAAGTATTTGCCGTAGCAGCTTTTGAAACGCAAAACGTTGGCCTCCTCCAAGATCTCCACCGTCCATTTGGCGTTCACGATGGAGCCGTTGCGATCTTGGCAGACGGATTCCTCGTCGTCGTCGGCTAATAGGTATTTGTCGTGGTGGCTTTTCAGGCGTACGGCTTTGGCTTTTTGGAAAAGCTCCATTGCACTCTGAAACAAAACTACTATTATTACTATTAATTATCATCAAATCAACGTAAGTACGTACGTAAAATATACAAGCATGCAAGTGCAAAAACATGAGAGATCTGAAAAACAATAAATACAAAAATACAGTAATCGTAAAACATAATCAATTTATATATTTAAATACAGATATGCATGTGTTTGTTTTTCGATGAACTGTGCGTACCGTTGTATCGAATCAGGCACGAAAATGGTATAGAAAGCAAAGACACTAAATTTCAATAATGGTGGTCGATGTGTTTGATGGGACGGAGATGGCAAAAGTTGACGAAAGGATTAGAAACAAGTTGAGGGAATGGCTGCTATGAGGCAGCACATATGTATATAATTAGTGTCGTTTTTGAACCAAAATTTCGGAGATTAGAAATTAAGCTGTGTAAAGCTTATTAGGCAAAGCTAAGCCTATTATTAATCCAAATTTTAAAGCCAATTAATCGTGTGTCTCACGCGTAAATGTTAATAAAAATGCATGGTTATTGGGATTATTGCTGTTAATTTTCTTGGTGGGTGTGTTGTTGCGTGCATTTTCATTGTACGTACATGAATTATGAAATATTTGTAACCAAACACCACCTTCGTAAATTTAGCAAAAAAAAAAAAAAAAAAAAAAAGAAAACACATTGAGAATTAAATATTCAAAACAGCATGTAAACATAAATATTTCTTTATATTGTTTACGCACGAGCACCAAGCATCATTTGTTGACATTTGAATATTCTAATGTGCACCCCACAAGTTGTCAAATATACACAATTAATATATAATTATACACAATTTCAAATATTATATATAATTATATATAATATTTCTTTGTTAATTTGGTAAATAATAATATGATTCTTCCTTCTATACAATTTCAACGAAATTCAATATTATAAGGGATAAGAGCCACCATTATCGGATGGAAAAAAATTAAATTGATTTAATTTTCTTAAAAAATAAAAAAGAGGAATTAATATGGTTTCTATGACCCTAATTTGGTAAAATTAGATACATAATCAACTATAAGATTAGAAAATAAAGGAATTAATATGGTTTTCTATGACCCTAATTTGGTAAAATTAGACTCATAATCAACTATAAGATTAGAAAATAACGGAGGAAAGAAAACTAAAAGAAGAATGATTTCCTAAAAATTCAATCAAGCTTTAATGTTTTGACTTATATATGTTCTTGTGTACGGAATACACATTTTTTTATTTTTTAACGTGCTTTTAATTTTTAGAAGAACTTTTTCAAAAGAATATGATGAAAAAATAATTTCAATTAAAAAGACACACTGATAATTTGTTAATACCTGTGCTTCATGATTTGCGGATCCAAATTTCTGAGGGACAGAAGCATTAATTACCGGTGACAGATCTGAGTCCGACCACTCTGAAGACCAAGAGTGACTGGACGCTAACGAAACGCAACCAGAATACTGTAAATCATCTTCCACCGTCGTCGTTGCCTCCTCCACATCCCAAAGAATCCAATCACGCGTCGCAGTTCTCTGAGGTACATCATGCGTCACGGAGTTTCTCCACGGTGGCGTTCCCCCATTGGCTCGCAAATAACTCCCTCCCGATCTTGCCCTCAGCTTCACTTGGAAACCGTCTTTTCTGGGCTCCCATTCGATAGCACTGCTACTCTCACTCTTATTCGACGTCGGAATTGTCTGCAACACCTTCTGTCCGGTCATCCCCAGCAGAAATGGCTCGTCGGAGGCCGTGAGGTACTTGCCGTAGCAGCTACTCAGGCGGACCACGTGGCTCTTGCCTTCGACCAGCTCTACAGTCCATTGGGTTCTTCGTGAGGACGCGTTGATTCGGCTCTGCCGGACTGTCTCTTCGTCGTCGTCGGCGATTAAGTACTTGTCCAGGTGGCTTCTTAGTCTTACTGCTTTGGATTTGTTGAAGAACTCCATGGCTTTGAACCGTAAGAGGTTTCAAATTTGAAGTCTGTTAATACGGAAAGTTAAGCATATATTTCCACATTGAGGAAAACTATTATTTATTTTAAATTAAATGAACCCAAGACTTTGACTTTAGCAATCTGTCCTGTACTGGTTTTTCAATATTTTAAAAAGAAAGAAGACTTAGTCAAGTTTATTTATTTATTTATTTTGTTTAAATTATTAAAAACATAACCAAAAGAAAAAAAAAAGTTTATTGTTTTAGGTTATAAAGCAGTATGATTATGAAAATACATGCTATCCATTTACTTTTCTTCTTCTTTTTTTTTTTTGGCTAAAACTCTTCTTTACTTTTCTTTTTTGGTGAAACTCTTCTTTACTTGTCTAATTCACTTGTAGTAATAAACAATAATATTCTTGATTAGATGATAATAATCGAGGCAAGTAGAAATAAATCTTCAGTTCATTAGGTCATTATTTATATGGTCATGATTAACCTTTTCGTAATGAAATTGTCAATTTTCATTTTTGGAAAAATATATTTTTAGTTACCAAAAAAAAAAAAAAAGACAATGTATTATCCATTGACAAACTGGATTAATTCAAATTAGCTCTAGTTGAATATTAGTGATTACTGCGGATCAACTTCATGGAGGCATTTTAAAGGCGTGATCAGATTTGTGGTCAATATATTTTGAACTTGAACTACTTAATATAGGATCTTAAATCCCAATAAATCTCTTGCTAGCTGTTTAATTGCTGTTCGTATTTTATTAAATTAAGCTTTTGCAGTTAGCAAATTAATTTCCATTTGGCTCCTTTTCTGTTGTGTGTGAACATGTCTTTCCCTCAAGATGTACCCATTTATCTGTCTTTTTCTTCATTTTATAATAACTTGGTGTACCCGACAATTATTTAACTTAATTCAGATTAAACACATGTATGCTAAAACCTTTCTATTTTGTTGTAGTTACCCAAAAAAGGAAAAAGAAGGAGAAAAAGAAAATTAAGTATTCTATACATCTAGCATTTACGTCGAAATGGATCGATCACCAATCATGCAAAAATCTCCTGAGAAGCAATGTTTGCCACGTGATCATTTGCATGCTTTCGCATCTTCTGAAATAATATCATTACAAAACCAAGCATATATATGGTAATTAATGGGGTGTGTGTATGTGTATATATATATATATAGTGGATTTTCCATGCTTATTCTAACAATTACCTCATATCAAAATCATCCATAGCCAAACACTACCTCCTAGCTTCTAAGAAATGGAAGGAAATAGTATTGACAACAATGGAGGATTGGATGATTAATGGTGGTTTGCTAGATGCTAATTAATTTGGGTACTTGTTTAATTTGCAGGGCTAAAGCTAGCTTGGTAGATATTGAGGTATTTATTAGCTTGGGAGACACTTGGGTTTTCATCAATGAATTATCATGATATAATTTCAATGTATATTTCATCTCAAAAAATAGAAAAATATTAACATAAAATAGTTGATAAATTGATAACTCATGAGTGGTAATTCCAATAATCAACAAATTATAGATAAAATCAGTACTCATGATCATGAGCATTCAAATTTATCAAAGAGAGGGTACTGATATTAGCTTCTAATCTAGAAAAAGTAAAGAAAAGAAAATAGAAAGAAAAGCCATATATGCAAAGGAAAATTATAACCTGATCCCCTATGGATGCTATGACCAAAAAAATCTAATTAATTAGATGGCAACAATTAATATTGTGTAAGATATCCTTTGCCTTATTGTTGTAGTGAACTTGAAGCCACATAAAATTTAATCTGATATGTTCAATCTTAATTTGGTGATAAAAATTTTTGTTTGAGTGTATATCTCTGACTTGTTTATTTTTCAAAACAATTATATATGGCCATTAATGTCAGATGACTGTGTTTAAGAGACTTCTAAGTCTGGTCAAATTTAGACCAAATTTTCTTCATTAAAGCCATGCCATATCAAGTTATTAATCTATGTGATTTTGTGTTGATCAGAAGATAATTTCACTTTTAAATTAAAAGAAGCCAGAATCAAATTAAACTTCTTTTTATATACATATTTTTATTTTTAATTTGGGAAAAAAATATAATCAAATTAAACTTTGACCCATATGCTAACTGCATAACCACAAGCATGGCCTTAATTAATTCTATTTGCACTCTTTTATAATCTTTAACAGTGAAATTTGTGAAAAAGAGACTAATATATATATATATATATATATCTGAATAGAACTTGTTTAACTTCACTTCCCCTTAAAAAAGGTTAATTTAAATATTAATTCGAATATTAATATTTAATATCATGCAGTTTTATGTTTGATATTCACAATCTGAACTACAAAGCTTCTATGAACTGGTCAAATAACTGCACGGCTACAGTTGTCATTTGTGTAAAGCGTTGCATGAAGTTGACAGTGACGGTTTAAGAAGAAAAAAATTGATAGCGATGAAGGGGCATATTAGACATTTCATAACGTAAGAAAAATGGTTTCTTCAAACACGTACGTAGGGTTTCGATTCCAATCTTAGTCTGCAACTGTACGTATAAATATATACACGACTCTAAGATACTTGGAAGTTCAACAAAATCAAGATCTACCTATAGAATAGGAATTCAAATTTTACTCGGTCTTTTTGTTTTTGTTTTTAAATTCTTTTTGGTCTGTTTATGGGAAAAAAATATCAGAATCACCATCATCACCACCACCACCGCCACCACCACCATGTCAAAGTCACACAGTGACACACTCTCAGTATCCCATTAATCTCACGGCCTGCTAGGGGGGTTCAAAATCAATGAAGAAAGATTCACAATCTTCATCATCATTACCATCACCACCCCCTCCTCCTCCTCCTCCTTCTTCCATTAATATTCCAAACCATTGTTTGATATTATTGCTTGTACTGTTCATCCCTGGATGTACATTTTTCCTTATAATGACAATAAAAGGAGGCACAAGCCAGGCCTGTGCAGCCTGCAAATACCAAAGAAGAAGGTGTTCTAAAGAGTGTGCCCTGGCCCCTTATTTCCCAGCTGAAAAGGCCAAAGAGTTTCAAAACGCTCACCGTTTGTTCGGCGTCCGGAACATAATGAACATACTTAAACAAGTCCCACCACAGCAAAAAGAAGACGCAATGACATCGATTATATTCGAATCCGATATGCGGGCTCAGTACCCAATTCGAGGCTGTATGGGGATTATATCACAGCTCCATATTCAGATACAGCAAGTCATTGATGAGCTTCGAATGGTACAGTCTAAGATAGCTATTTGCAAGGAACAATTTCAATACAACAGCAGCAGCAGCAACAACAACAACCAAATAATGCCTCTTACACCTCCTAATAATAATAACCATTCTTCTTCTTCTTTGCCACAGCTGCATCTAGGAATTGCCACTTCCAAAAATGATCATGATGGGGTTCTAATTTATCCACAATATAATTATGGGAGTAGTGAGATGCCTATTGAGTTTTTGGGGAATGGAATGCCCACGGCGTCTATGAATGGGATTTATGTTGAGGGGACGATAATTTGGTAAAATCATCAATGAGGATTAATCAACACCCATATTACTGCCTTGATCATCCTGTACCCCCTAACCTACTTGCATCACCATCGCACCCAGCTTATCCAATTCCGCAAGAACTTGATGTTTCTCAGTATGATGATATCCCATTTGATACAATTGCCGATGATCGACAGTCAAATATAGAATCTAAGGAAGCTTGTGAGTCAAGGTACTAGTTCCTTAGCTCGCAATTCATATATATTACAAATTTGTATTCTAGCTTTATGTGTGTTAGTGAATTTTATGTTCGTAATTTTCAGTGCGGAGTCGGCGCTCAAGGATAGTATACAACCAATGGATGTTTCACAAAGAGAACTCAAGAATGCGGCGGCTTTTTCAGTCTAACTAGCGTTAAATGATGAAAACAACACGGCTGCACCAGCTCAAGAGTTTAAAAATCTCCGATGAGTTTTTCTTTTTAATTTTTTAAAATCAATTTTGCTATTCTTTCTCAATTGTTTAATATACATTTATTTCCAAAAAAGAAAAAAAAAGTGAATTTTTTTCGCTATTTTCATTGTTAATAAAGTATGTGAATAACAATTAAATCTATTCTTGCATTAATTTTAATTGCTTCTAAGCAATTTTTAGTACCTTTACAATGATACATATTAGTGTCTATATATAAATAAGTATGAAAAATTCTTTGTTATACAGTGCCAAGCATGTAGCAGCAGCTCACCAGTGCCCTATACAGGTTGAGGGAGAAGTTACAACGATATCGATGGGACAGATATACGAACCTCTGGCTCAGCAGCTTTGAGATAGCACTTCTTCACCGAAAAAAAAAAAAAAAACCTTTGAGATAGCACTTGTAGCTATTGAGTTACAACTTTTCCAAAAACAAAAGAAAGATAAATTTTTTTGTGGGATTAAAGTAATTGAAAGCTTCACGCTATTATGTTATGAAGGTGTTGGAAATTAGGAAGTAGTTCCTATCAATTTCTTAAATTCATGTAAAACGAAAATTTTCTTAAAATAATAATAATAATAAAAATGTAAAAGAGGGCTGTGAAAATAGGCCCATCTTGACATAACGGACTAGGATTTTGGCCCAATTAAGATAAGGGTTTTATCCAAACTTTTGAATTTTTTTTATTTAATTTTTGATAAAATTAAAATTTTTATCAGTTTTTATAATGAAAAAATAAAAAATATTCCTGATTTTACAAGTTTACTTTTCTTTTACTTCTTTTCTTTCTTCTGCAGCTTCATCCCTCATTCAATCTTCTCCTTCTTCTTCTTTTTTTATTCGATCAATAATATAATATATATTACATCAAAAATCCATTTAAATATTAAAAAATCCACACATATATATATTTGATTTTTTTCCTTTTTTTTTTATGTAAAACATACATATTAAAATGAAAATAAGATTATAATTTATTTATCTTTTTATATTATACAGATAAATTTTTATTTTAAAATTAATTTTTAAATAATAATTTTTATTTAGTACTAATTCGGTGCCAAATCTCCTAAAGCCGAATTGGTTCCTCATGAGATGAATCAATTTGTCATATGCTTGATGAAGTATTTGACATTGGATGACCAAGTAATCCGATTTGAATAACATGCGTATTTGGAACCTAGTTATAAGCAAATCGGTTTGCAACATGATTTGTTTATTATTATTTATTTTATTTTTAAGTGAAGGTAATTAATTTGAGTAATGCCAATTACTTAATCAGCCATTCAATTTTACCTTAAATGATGTTTTTTTTGGGGGACAATTTTATCTTAAATGATGTTGTTTTTTTTTTTTTGGTAGAATTAAATGATGTTGTTGAACAGTAAACGTCAAGAACATTAACTCTGTCGGTGTCACTGAATTTCTCACCTAATGTCTCTCTCATCTTATATTATTCGTTCTCTCTTTTCTCTTCCATCGTTTCTTCTTCTCTTTCTGACATTTTCTCACCTCCGGCCACGATTCAACTCCAAAAAATGGGGTTGTGTTGTGGCCTGAGTTGATTATAAAGGCGAGAAAGGAAAGGGAAATGAAAAAGTAGAAGGCCAGGAGATTTGGCCAGAGGTGAGAGAGAGAGAGAGATGGGTGAGAAATGTAGATTGTGTGGTGCATTTCTTACTCGTTTGTTGTTGCTGTATCTAAGTAGTGGAGGGGACGTGTCAATTTTGTTGAACAGGGTATGATACAGATACCAGGGTTCAAGTCTCAAGTGAACAAGCTAGAAATTCTCAAGGATGTCAGTGGCATAATCAAGCCCTCAAGGTTGGCACTTGAAGAATCATATATGGTTGTTCTGTTTTTGTTCTGTTTTTGTTGACGGTGTTTGCTTTGGTATCTGGAGCACCTCTTTGGCAGAAAGGACAGAGAATGTAAGTCCCTGTGGAAATACTTATCAAGTTTTCGATATAGCATTGAATAGTTTACCAACTATAATGCTGAAATTGCGATCCTTTTCTTTTTGTAGAGATGATGAACAGGATTTGTTCAACATAATTGGATGTCTGTTCATTCTCATTCAATTCACTGGAATCGCAAACTGTTCCTTTGTTCTACCAATTATGGCTTCAGATCGCACAATTGTATACTGAGAAAGGCTTGCTGGAGAATGTACTCCCCGTGGGCAAATGCATTTGCACAGGTTCAGATATGATCCTAGAGTATGTTTTATGATTTCCAAAGGTTAATAATATGTGGACTTAAATTTGAAGGGTAGAGAATGCTTAATGTGTTGCAGGTGACCATTGAAAGTCTTTGTGTTTCTTCAAGCAGCTTGGTTTTCCACAATTGCATATCCAATAATAAATTTTCACTGGTCAGTTGTCAAAGTATGTTGATATTTCTCCGCCACATTTGGAACATTTCTCTACTTCAGTTACTTAGGCTTGCTGGTTGCTTCCTTGACCCCCACTTTCGAAGTGGCTTGGGTAATGGCGACTCTCTGCTACACCATGTTGAATTTATTTGCAGGCTACCTCATACCTGGACCACTAAGCCAACTCTTAACTTTATGTTTGGAATTCACATACTTATATGGCATATCTAATAAATTTCCTATATGAAGTTTCTTAGTACTAGATGATAACTAAAGCACCCTTTTCATCTTCATTGAAACCTTTGAACTGAATGGTTTTTTTCACTAAAGTCCTAGCTTAAGAACTCAACTAGCAGGTCTTCTTGGTAAATCATTAACAAGAAAGGAAAGTCCTTGAGACCATTCATCTTCAGAAGCCATCTAGTGACTCGGAATTGTGGCAAATAATAAATTTTCACGACTACAACAGATTCTTATAGTCTTGGTTTAGGATTCAAAGTGATCTGATCCTATTGTGTATGCTCTTAAATCACTTGCAGAAAATACCAAAATGGTGGGTTAGGCTTTACCCATTTTGTCCAACTTCCTGGTCCTTAAAAGCTCTTCTCACTTCACAGTTCGGAGATGTAGAGAAAGAGATAGTAATATTTGGGGAGAGGAAAGCAATTGATGCCTTGTTTAAGAGCTATTATGGATATGACTACGATGACCTGGGAGTTGCAGCTTTTGTTCTTCTTGCATATGTACTTGTTTTTGCATTTGGTTTTCATATGCTACTGGTAAACTTTCAGAAGAGGTAAAACCCTTCTTGCATTAATTGTTTCAAATAAACGTACTGTAAGTAGCAATGGGGTGTGGTCTAGCGGAGAGGAAGCCGACCATTCCATCGTACTCGTTTATAAGTGTTATTGTTGGAGTCTTGATAAGCCCTCATTTTATTTGAAGTGTCAGTGGGGTGAATACCAGTCTTTTACAGAGTTGCAAAACTAGAGTAGTAAAAAGATTTTATCCATTAATAGAATCATAAACTGATGAAATTCACATCGAAATCATTTTTTTTATTCATAAAAAAAAATACTGTTCATACAGTTGAAATATACAAAGTTTGGTATATATATATTACAATAATCTGCATGTAAATTAAAACTATGCTTCTTTGAGAAATTTAACAGAAGGCTGTTTAGTTTGGATGAATTCACACACACACTCTCACCGACATCATACATATATAATATATACTACAAACTAAAAAAAAAAAAATACTTATTTAAATTTTATTTTCTTATTATAATTTAGAGGTAGGATGATTATCGGAGTACGTAGTAGTAAAATGACATTTTAATTTTAAAAGGAGAATATTTGCAATTTGCAAAGTCAAATTAATACAAACTCCCACTCTAAATATAAAAATGAAATAAATAAATAATATTGCCGGCTCATTCAATTTATTTAAAGTAAAATGACATTTTAATTTTAAAAGGGGAATATTTGCAATTTGCAAAGTCAAATTAATACAAACTCCCACTCTCAATATAAAAATAAATAAATAAAGGCATGTTTGATAATATATATTTTTTTAAGTTTTTTTCTTAAATTATATGTAATTTAATTAGTTTAGAAATTAATTAAATTTTATTAAATATTAGTTTGACTATTTAATTAAGTAAAAATGTGAAGGAAAATAAAAAATATAAATACAAATAGAAAATGAAAATGTAAAAGTGTTTTCATTTTCTATTTATATTTTTATATTTTTAATCAATTGAGTAGTCTAATTAATATTTAAAAAATTTTAATTAATTTTTAAATTAATCAAATTATACGTGATTTAAAAGAAAAAAAATAACCATATTATTAAACCGGCCTTAAATAAAAACAAAATTCAAACTTTTTTAAGAATTTGGGCTTAGTACTCCTTAAATTAACTATATTTATTTATTTTCCTTTTTCAACAATATTATATTCTTCGTTTGTCCATGAAAAACAATATCTTTCTCAGATTGTGCAAAAATTTTTAACGAGAACAGGATTGAGGGAAAGAAGTCAAGCTTGGAAAACTGATATACATCCAAACACTTGCATTTATAAAACAAAATAAATAAACGAGATTGGCCAATTTGATAAAGTCAAAATTTAATCACTCTCTGACCGTTGCCTTATTAAATAATAATAATAATAATAATAATAATAATAATAATAATAATAATAATAATAATAATAATAGAAATAAACTCTATTACATCATTCATATATACATCATGTTCACACACATGACCTAATAAGGTTTCACATTCGTTTATAAATAGAAACTACCTGTGCTTTTCATGTTAATGATTATAATATTATTTGATTCGCTTCCCTAAAATTAATGAACCATTAATTAATTAGTGTATTAATTATATCTGACTCAAGAGAATCATCATACTGAAGAAGTGAGATTCACCCAGCCCTTTGGTTTGTCCTATATGCATAATTTGAACTACTAATTAATTAATTAGTGTATTAATTATCTAACTAATAACAATCATCATACTATATAAAGAAGTGAGATTGAGCCCGCCTCTTAGTTTGTCCTATATGCATTATTATTTATTTAATTAAAGAGAATCATCATACTAAAGAAGTGAGATTAAGTAAGTCAAACTTTCAGTTTGTACTATATGCATATTAATTAACTATTTTAGATTATTAATTGTATGCTTTGTTGGTTTAGATAAATTTATTCTTTCAATTCAATCAACTAGGGACTTCTTTACAAATATTTTGGACAGAAAACATAAATGCAACGTGTATATATATAATATCAAAGTAAAAACTATACGTAATAATCATGGTGTATAAATATTATAGTATAATCAACATTAATCGGAGTTATATAAAAGAAATGAGTGTAGTGCAGGCCGGGGGGTGATTAAGATTCAGAGTTGGGAAACTTATTGTAAGAGAATCCATGGTAATGGAAGCAGCAGGTGACCACAATGGAAGAATCATTAACACAGAAACTTCTTCTTTCCATGTGCATGAGTCAAGCTTCAGGAGTAGTATTAGCTCAGATGGAAGATCATCAGCCGTAGAATATGATATTCATGACGATGAAGTGGAGCTGCAGTGGGCTGCAATAGAGAGGCTGCCTACATTTGAACGTGTTCGATCGTCACTGTTCGACAACTAGCTGCATTTAAATGATGACGGTGACAGCAAACCGGACAAAGAGGGTAAGCGCAGTGTGATTGACGTTGCTAAGCTTGGAGCTCATGAACGCCGTGTCTTCGTTGACAAACTTATCAACCATGTTGAACATGACAATCGCCGGCTGTTGCAGAAACTGAAACAAAGAATTGACAGGTCTGAAATCTCTTTTGACCTGTTTCATCCATTTATATATACACACACAAAAACAAATACAAAAATTAGCATCGGACTTAGATAGGACAGTAGAGCATGTAGATCTTGTAGAAATGACTTGGGGATTCCGAAATTAAAGCAACCTAGTGGATCAGATATTCAGGATTGATGATGATTCCAGCTTAATTAGTAGATAATCATTAATTGTCAATTCCACTACTTTGCGCGCTTATTTTTTGGACCTTTTTACTACTTTATTCCTCCCCCACAGTGTCAATACCAAAAGTAAAAAATAAAAAATAATAAAATTCTACTCATATTTTCTTTCCCTACCGAATATATAGTTTTCATGCAATATGTAATCCAAGAAAAGGTATTTATGTAAAAAAAAAATCTTTGACTTCTCTGACCTATATATGAAGAATAAAGATCATCTATAATTATTAGATTTAAATATGTAATTATAATAGTCAATTAATAGATTTCAATACCCAAAAAAAAATAAAATTAAGATTTGGAAATTGTATAGTTTTTTTTTTGGAAAAAAAATGAAAAAAATATATTAATCAATTAATTGTACTCGTGAATGTATAAGTGTAATGTTTTTATTATTAAATATTTTTACATGTACAAACCTAAAATAAAGTTGGACTGTAGTTATATATGCAACCATATAAGTTCATGACCACACCATATGTATGCATCATTAATTATACATACGAGACTTACATTTTCTTCTTAATCAGTGTGGGTGTGGATTTGCCAACCGTTGAAGTAAGATATCAGAATTTGTTTGTAGAAGCAGACTGTGAAATAGTCAATGGGAAACCCCTTCCAACGCTTTGGAACACCCTTAAAAGTGTATTATGCGTAAGTATTATTATTTTTTCTTAAATATTACTATATTTTCCCCATTAGATATATATATATATAGTTTATTGACTCTCAGAGATAAATAATTTATGGTAAGAAATGGAAATCATGACCAACTGTGTGAACCTCAAAGCCTTTACAACAGAGTGTTATGGGTCCTCCTGTATCTTCAGGAGCAACAACAGCAAGCTTTTCCTAGTAGACTAAAATTTGTATATATCCCCACACACCCTCCTAATGTATACAAGGGATTCAATTTTGTTGAGCAGGCTTTGACACAGATAAGTGGAGGGTGCAAGTCTAAAGTGAACAAGCTGGAAATTCTCAAAGATGTCAGTGGCATTATCAAGCCCTCAAGGTCAGATACTTAAAAATCACTTACTTGATTGATAGATTTTTTGATTTCTTCTATAGGACGGCCTTACTAATCTATTTCTGACCAAATTCAATGCAGGATGACTCTGTTACTTGGCCCTCCAGGCTGTGGAAAACTACATTGTTACAGGCACTCGCGGGGATACTTAATCCCTCTCTCAAGGTTAGGTTCTCTAATCTTATCAAATCCGTGCCAACCATGGAATGTAAATATATACTGCTTCTTGTTACTAATTGAAAAAAAATTATGAAAAATTGAAATTCTTAAATATGTATTAATGTATAGATGAAACAATATAATAAGGTAGAGGACATTGGACATCAGTTTGTCAAGCAAGAAGCACTGATCAACTTGTTCAAAAATTTGTAGGTCAGTGGAGAAACAAGCTACAATGGCTTCAAGTTCGATGAGTTTGTTCCTCAGAAGACATCAGCTTATATAAGTCAATACGACGTGCACACTCCTGAGATGACTGTGAGGGAAACACTCAACTTCTCAGCACGTTGCCAGGGAATTGGAAGTAGAGCAGGTATGGCTTTTGTGCATTATATAGCTGACCATATTCGTAATCATTAAAGTAGACTGATCTTGGAAAGCTTTGGCCATTGAAGATATGATGAAAGAAGTCAGTAGAAGGGAGAAGCAAGCTGGCATCATACCAGAACCAGATATAGACACTTATATGAAGGTATAAACATCTGAAAATCCTTCTCTACAATGCATGGTTTCAATTCAAATTAGTTGCAGATTTATCCATTTTCTTGCTGGCGCTCTATAATGAAAGCTTGCCTGACAGGCCATTTCAATTGAGGGGTTAAAAGGAACTCTGCTGACGGACTATATCATTAAGGTTAGTCTCTTCATACCAAAGGGTAAAAGTAGTAACCAAACCCCCACCCTTGCACTGATTGACTACAACTTGCTTTTATTGTTGTCTTCTTCAGATCCTTGGACTAGAAATTTGTGCGGATACAATTGTAGGAGATGTTATGAAAAGAGGGATATCGGGTGGCCAAAAGAAACGGCTGACAACAGGTTTTGTAGACCAACCATTGAAATCTGTTTTCTTAAATATAATAAGTTTTGTTCTTTTGTCATGATACATTTCCTTTATCTTTTCATCTTATAGCGGAAATGATAATTGGTCCAACGAGAGTTCTCTTCATGGATGAGATATCTAATGGTTTAGACAGCTCCACAACATTTCAGATTGTTACCTGTCTTCAGCAATTGACACACATAACCGAGTCCACCATTTTGGTGTCACTTCTTCAGCCTGCACCTGAAACCTTTGATCTCTTTGATGACATTATCTTGATGGCAGAGGGAAAGACTGTTTACCATGGACCTCGAGATAATGCTCTCGAGTTTTTGAGCATTGTGGTTTCGATGCCCACCACGTAAAGGCATTGCTGACTTCCTCCAGGAGGTCTGTGTTCTTGATTAATAGGAAATGCATGAAAATACTACATACTTTGAGCTAATGTACTGCTATGGAATTCTTGTATAGGTGGTCTCGAAGAAGGATCAAGGAAAGTATTGGCACCATAAAGACAAACCCTACAGTTATATTGAAGTTGACAAGTTTGTTAGTATATTCAAGGATTTTCATGTTGGAAAGAAACTAGCTGAGGAGCTGTCCAAACCTTTCAATAAATATGGACACCACAAAAATGCTCTGTCATTTAGCATTTACTCGCTGAGAAAATGGGAATTATTAAAAGCATGCACGGCAAGAGAGTGGCTTCTAATGAAACGGAACTCATTTGTTTACATATTCAAATCTGCACAGGTACTGCATAGTTGCAATTTATATAATGAGTGACTGAAGTTAACAATTACATTACATAAACTTCCAACGTTTCACACCTCTGTTATTTCCTTGTACAGCTCGTGATAACTGCAGTAGTAACAATGACAGTGTTTCTACGGACACGGATGAATATAAACATGGTCGATGCAAATTTCTACTTGGGTTCATTGTTTTATGCTCTTATGAGATTAATGGGCAATGGAGTTGCAGAGTTAGCCTTGACCAGCTCAAGACTTGAAATCTTCTACAAGCAAAGAGATTTCTACTTCTATCCTGCATGGAGTTATTCCATTCCAGCTGCCATTCTAAAGATTCCCTTTTCATTTCTAGACGCTTTTCTTTGGACAGTTCTTACTTATTATGTTATTGGTTACAGTCCCGAACCAGAAAGGTGCATTCCCATGATAAAGACTTTGCAATACTATATAGAAATTTCAACAGCACCCTTTTCTAAATTCCTATAATGTTTTCAATGAATACCAGGTTCTTGAATCTATTACTCCTGCTATTCCTAGTGCATCAAGTCTCAGTATCGTTGTTTCGTTTCATTGCATCTGTGGTTCAAAATGAGTCAGTTGCTTCCACTTGTGGTCTCTTTATTATTGGAGTAATGTTTCTATTTAGTGGCTTCATAATTCGAAAAGGTAAGGAAGACATAATTTTTTTTATCAAATTGCAAGTATGTCATAATTTTCTTTTATCAAATTGCAGGTATGTAAATACCTCTCTAGTCAATATATGTGATAAAACTTTTCAATCCTGCAGCTTCTCTACCTACTTGGCTACAATGGGGTTTTGGCTTTGTCCAATGGCATATGCAGAAATAGGTGTTTCGGTCACTGAGTTTCTTGCCCCAAGGTGGCAAAAGGTGAAACTCAAATTACTACTATTGTTTTGTCCAGAAGAAAACAGAACTTGGTAGATGTTCCTTTTCTCAATATTCTTTGGTCATTTTCCATTTCAGTTATCATCTTCAAATGTCACCTTAGGTCAGCAAGTTCTCAGAAACCGCGGCCTTAATTTCAGTAACTACTTCTATTGGCTTTCAATGGGAGCATTGCTTGGATTTTGGATGGTTTTCAACATTGCATTCACATGCGCCTTGAGTTATTTAAAGCGTAAGTTTCCTACAATGTAGTCATAAGTATCAAGTAGTTTTCAAATACTAGACAATGTCTGTTGAAGCATGAAATTCATGCAGCTCCAGGAGATCTCGAACTATGATTTCCCGTAGAAGGATCTCTAATCTGAAGGGAACAGAAGATTTGCCTGCAGTTGTTACTCATAGAGTTGTTGCAGAGTCAAGAACAAGAAGTGAGAAATTTCTTATTGAATATCAGTACCTGATACCATTAGAAGTATGAAATGAATAAAACATATGAAGTAGCTAGTAATGTGGACCATAATATATTGACATGCGGTAATGGTATATCCCATAGGTTTGGTGTTAGCTTTTGAGCCCATTGCAATATCATTTGAGAACGTGCAATATTTTATTGACATACCAAAGGTAACCACGCTATTGTTGGTCTTCTGTGTCTCTTGGAGTTCTTGGATATAATTTAAATTGATCAAATTATGATAATATATCTTTCAGAGATTGAGAGAGGAAGGTTTTCCACATAAAAGACTGCTGCTCCTTGACGATATTACTGGTGCATTTAGACCGGGAATACTTACAGCTTTGATGGGCGTCAGTGGAGCTGGTAAAACAACATTGATGGATGTTCTTTCAGGAAGAAAAACCAGTGGAATTATCAAAGGTGATATTAGAATTGGAGGGTACCCAAAAGTCCAAAAATCGTATGCTAGAATTTCTGGTTATTGCGAGCAAATTGATGTGCATTCTCCAAATATTACTGTTGGAGAATCAGTGACATACTCAGCTTGGTTACGCTTGCCATCTGAGATTGACAGACATACTAGATCTGTAAGATGCATTTAAAAATGATATGAAAAATATCATTATGTAAAATTATGAAAACGTACTCAGCATTCATTAAATATTTTTGTTTTATTAGGAATTTGTGGCAGAAGTACTGCAAATGATAGAGCTTGACGAAATCAAAGACGAATTGGTTGGTGTATCTGGTGTTAGTGGTATATCAAATGAGCAGCGTAAACGGCTAACCATAGCAGTAGAGCTCGTTTCAAATCCATCTATAATATTTATGGACGAACCCACTTCTGGTTTAGATGCCAGAGCGGCTGCAATTGTTATGCGAGTTGTGAAAAATATTGCTAGTACAAGTAGAACAGTTGTATGCACTGTTCACCAGCCAAGTATCGACATATTTGACTCATTTGATGAGGTGGGTAACTGACATATTTCTATACATGAAGTTTCTTAAAATAAGTTTTGCTCTCCCTCAATCTATGTTTTGTAGTAAGTGTATATTTGGACATACATATTACTCTGGCAGTAATATGTTTTATTAATGGAAGCAGTGACCTCTCACACCAAGTAATTCTTATTTCATACAGCTAATTTTGCTGAAAAGAGGAGGACAAATAATATATTCTGGAGAGCTAGGTCAAAATTCAAGGAAGCTTATTGAATACTTTGAGGTAAGTTTTAAGCAAGAAAAAGAAGTAAGCTTGCTCACTATATTCCTTAATTTTCAAATGTTTGCTTTAACACTTAATAATTAAGGGAAATTTCAGCAAATTATCTGTAGCTTCTCATTCTTTTTTGCTTTTAGGGTGTTTCTGGGGTTCCAAAGATCAAAGAAAACTACAATCCAGCAACATGGATGTTAGAAGTTACCGGTCCTACAGAAACTCAACTAGGTTTAGACTTTGCCAATCTCTACAAGGAATCACAATTATGTCGGTAAGCCTAACTAACTAACCCAACTACAGTTTTGGCAAATGGTTGTAGTGCTGTATAAATCAGCTTTCTAATCCAAACTGCATAATATGATCCATTCTGTCAAGGAAAAGCAAGGAACTAGTTAGAGAACTGAGCTCCCTGCAAGGATCAAAGGAGATACATTTTTCTTCTTGCTTTCCCCAAAATGGATGGGAACAATTTAAAGCATGTCTATGGAAACAACATCTGTCATACTGGAGAAATCCCAGTTATAACCTGATGCGCTTGATATTCATCACAGTTTTTGCTTTGGTGTTTGGAGCACTTCTTTGGCAAAAAGGGCAGCGCATGTGAGTTAATGTAAAATACTTATTTCAATCATTCACCCACATATCTTCAACTAAATAGGCTTGCTCATCTTTTTTGCCTATTATGACTAGAATCTTATCAGATGACATCCAAGCAATTATATGAAATTATAATGCTGAAATTTCCATCTTTGTTTTGAAGAGATGGTGAGCAGGATTTGTACAACATACTTGGAAGTATGTTTGTATTCATTCAGTTCATGGGAATTGGAAACTGTTCCTCAGTTCTACCACTTATAGCTTCTGACCGCACAGTTGTATACCGAGAAAGGTTTGCTGGAATGTACTCTCCATGGGCATATGCATTTTCACAGGTTCAGATATATTTCCTAGAACATCTCTTTGGATATTATGATATGCAAAGGTTAATATGAGAACTTGAATTTCAAAGGATTTTTCATGTGTTGCACTTGCAGGTGATCATTGAAATTCCTTACGTATTTCTTCAAGCATTTTTGTTTTCCACAATTACATATCCAGCAATAAACTTTCATTGGTCAGTTTACAAAGTATGTTGGTATTTCTACTCCATTTTTTGTACACTGCTCTACTTCAATTACATGGGCTCCATGATTGCTTCCTTGACCCCTACTTTGGAAATGGCTTCAGTAGTGGCACCTTTCTCCTACACCATGTTGACTTTATTCGCAGGATTCATCATACCTGAACCAGTAAGCGAACTCCAACTTCACTTGCTTATCTTGGTCCAACATTATGTTTTAGTATTCAAGTAAGCTGAGCCCATTGTGTACACTCTTTACTTACAGAAAATACCTAAATGGTGGGTTTGGGCGTATTGGATTTGCCCAACTGCCTGGTCTTTGAAAGGTCTTCTCACTTCACAGTATGGAGATTTAAACAAGGAAATAACAATACATGGGGAGCGGAAAGCAATTGATGCCTTCTTACAAAGCTACTATGGTTATGACCATGATGACCTAGGTGTTGTAGCTTTTGTTCTTCTTGCATATCCACTTGTTTTTGCGTTCAGTTTTTCATGTGCTACAGCAAAACTGAACTTTCAGAAGAGGTGAAGCTGCTTCTTATTTGTAATGTTTAATTTCAACTTGAACAAGTTTTTTATGGCCAGAGTACTTCATACTATACTAGCAAACACATTGGTGCTATGCTTAATCAACTTACTGTTTGTATTTGCCTCACCACATGTAATATATATAATGGTGGTATCATAATAATAATATAATGTATCAAGTTTTTTGGTGTATTGTCTCACTCTAGTCTTTTTTTGCTCTTGAGTTTTTTTTAGTTAAACTCATTTGAATCAGATTTAAATGCATTCAAAAGAATGCTTTTTATGTAAACATCAGGGGAACTATGAATTCTATTTCAATGGAATCACAACGAATAAAAAACGATAATCGCCTTGCTGTACGCAAGGAAACGTAATTTACAGACGAGAAGAAAAACCAAACAAAAGCACGGAAAAGAAAAAGAGCAGCAGCTGCTCTAGTAATGAAATGTCAAGCCTCCTACTGGTTGAGTTGGAAAGAGGAGAAGGTGAAGGAATAGGTGTAGGATGAGGAAGACGTGTGACATTCTCGCTGGGACAAGTGTAATTGCAGCGACTGGGCGGAACAATTCTATATACACCAGTGCTGGCCAGGATAAAGATGTCGTTTCTGTTATCCTGGCCAAAAGAAAATATGAATCCCAGTGCGGGAAGAGGGCTACCATCATCAACACTGCACTGGATAGGAGAGTCGAGAGCACAACTCACAGGAATTTTACTACGAGTAAAGTTTCCACTATCTTTTGGACTTTCTGTACCTGTCCATATATCACCACCATACAAATCTGCATATAGGTATCTGTAAACACAGTTTTGCCAAAAGATACGATTATCACTCTGGTGCTAAGGAAGCAATTTTATCACCACTATGTGTTTCAGTGTGTGAACATTATAATGTATAATTGTTGAAAAAAGAATTGCGGAAGAAAAAATATCCCAAAAAACTATGAATAATGAGAAAGAAAAAATTATATGAGAGAAAAATAAAATTGTATTAAAATGAAGAAGTTTGTGAACAACACAGAGAAGGAGAAAAACACACGGGCTGCTCACAAAAAATCCCAATGTAAAACCTAGATATATAGGCTGTTGACATAAATCCTAATCCTAATAGATAAAAGAGTCCTAAATAAAATAGAACTAGTTAACAAATAAAAAATAAACTAAAACTGTACACAAGAAAAGTATCACGTGCTTCAACACTCCTCCTTGAGATTTTTCTTGTGTAAACCCAATTTGTTGCGCAAGAGTTCGAATTGTCCACATGGTAGTGCCTTTGTGAGAATATCTGCAAGCTGAGATTCTGAACCACAATGAGTAAGCTTGATTTCAGCATCCTTTTCAGCTTCCCTCAACAAATGATACTTGACTTTAATGTGTTTTGTTCTTCCATGATGTACCGGATTGGAAGCGATAGCAATAGCAGATTTGTTATCACAAAATAATTCTGTAGGACCTTCCTGCTCAAATCCCAAATCACCAAGCAATTTACGAAGCCATATTGCTTGATTTGCGGCTACGCTGAAATATATTCTGCTTCAGCAGTGGATTGTGCTACAACCTCTTGTTTCTTTGAATTCCAAGAAAAAACTCCAGAACCAAGAGAAAAAACATAACTAGAAGTGCTTTTTGAATCATCAACACAACCAGCCCAGTCACTATCACAATATCCAACCAATTTCAGGTCACCAGTTGATTCAAACCAAATTCCAAAATCAAGAGTACCTTTCAAATATCTAAGTACCCTTTTAGCAACACCAAAATGAACTTCACTAGGTGAATTCATATATCTTGATAGCATACTTGCAGGAAACATTAAATCTGGTCTAGCGAGTCAAATATAACAAACTTCCCACTAAACTTCTAAAACTAGTAGGATTAGATAGTTTATCTCCATCATTCTTTGACAACTTTAAGTTTAAAGTAAGTGGAGTAGAAACAGGTTTGTATGTATTCATCTTGAACTTCTTCAAAATATCTTGTGCATACTTTCTTTGAGAAAGAAAAATACCATTATTTTCTTGATGAATCTCCATTCCAAGAAAATAATGCATATATCCCAAATCTGACATCTCAAACATTTTTTCCATCTCAACTTTAAATTTTTGTAACATTTGAGGATCGTTTCACACAAGCATATCATCAACATAAAGAGAAAGAATAACTTGCTTAGAATTTTCACCAACCTTCACATACAAAGTAGCTTCATTAACGCTCCTCCTAAATCCTTGTCGAATTAAATAAGAATCAACTTTGCTATACCAAGCTCGTGGTGCTTGCTTTAGTCCATAGAGCTTTCGAGAAGATACACTTTGTCTTTGTTTCCTTCCTCTATAAACCCTTCGGGTTGATTTACATAGATCTTCTCCTCAAGTTCACCATTTAAAAAGTGACTTAACATCCAAGTGAAATATTTTCCACCCCAAGTGTGCGCTAAAGCAATAATCAATCTTATAGTATCATGTCGTGCGGCAAAAGTTTCTCCATAATCAACTCAGTGTGCATAGCCTTTGACTACCAATCTTGCCTTGTATTTATTTAAAGAACCATCTGAATTATACTTCACTCTAAACACCCATTTGACACCAATAATATTCTTACCTTTAGGTTTATCAACCACCCACGTACCATTTTGTGAATCATGTCCATTTCAGATTTCATGGCAAGCAATCCATTCGAATTTTTCGAATAGGTGTTTGGCTCAACAATAACAAAATTGCACCTTTCATACACCTCAGCAAGAGATTTAACTTTACAATTTGAACCATCTCCAGTTGCTTCAACTAAAGCATCATCATCTAATGAGTGATCTTGAGTACTAGAATCGAATCAAAAGATTTGTCATATAAAATAAAATCTTCAACTTTAGAAGTCACTCACAACTTTATGTTTGTCAAAGTCCCAATGGCAGCCTTCATCAAAGATGACATCACGACTCAAAATAATTTTTTTCATCAAATCAAAAATTCTATACCCCTTTGAATTTGGGGCATAGCCAATAAAAATTCCTTTGAGTGCCTTCTCATCAAGTTTGGATCTTTTCACGGATGGAATAAAAATAACAAATTGATCCAAAATTTTCAGATCTTTAATGAAGGTTTTCTACCCGACGGGCTTCATAAGGAGTCTTGCCTACGTTCGTGGGTAGTAAGCAAGAAACAAAAAAGCCAGCCAAAAGTTCTTTGGTAATTTCTTTCCAAAAAGCAAACATCTAGCCATTTCCATCACAGTTCTATTCTTTCTTCGATACCCCATTTCTGTGGAGTATATGCAATGGAAAATTGATGTTGGATCCCAAAATCTTCACAAAACTTGTCAAATTGCTTGGAGGTATATTCAGTTCCATTATCGACCTCAAAGTCTTGAGCTTGCATCCACTTTGTGTTTCAACCAAATTAACAAACTTAAAGATATCAAAAACTTGAGATTTATCATTCAGCAAATAAATCCAAGTCATCCTTGTAAAATCATCAATAAAAGAATGAAATACTTATTATTCCTAAAAGAAGTAGTGTAGCATGGACCACATCATCGGTGTGCACTAGTTCAAGCTTTTCCTTAGCTCAAAAACACGCCTTTAGAAAGAGGTAGCCTATGCATCTTTCCTTGTTGACAAATTTCACATATTTCATCAATAGAGTCAAAACTTGAAAAATCTTCAACCATATTTGAAGAATACAAAACTTCAAACCCTTGTCATGAAAATGACCAAAACGTTGATGCCATCTTTTATACTCTTCAGTTTGACATTTAAGGCATAATGATGTAGAGATTCACCAGTTAGAAAAATACATTATCAACCATTTTGACCTTAGCAATTTTACCTGGGTCATAAATGGTACAAATATAATATAAAAAATGTCAAGAAAATTTATTATGCAAAGAATTGAGCAATACTAAGCAAGTTTTGAGATAATTTTGGAACAAATAAAACATTTGCAATTTCCTTCTTTCCTAACTTAGTATGCATGGTACCTTTTCCTTCCGATAGTACGTTTCTCCATGTCCAAGGACAACCTTTGTCCTAGAAGATTTGTCGATGTGACTAAAAAGGTGATGTCTTTTGCCATATGCGAGGTGCATCCACTATCAATTACCCATGAATTTAAATCTTTTCATCGTCAATATGAGAAGCCATAAATAAATACTCAATCTTCTTTCGATCTTCTACCCGATTTGCTGAGATTGATTGCTTAGCACGACTTACTTCAAGATGACCATCCTTGTTAAGAATCACAATGAAAAAATTGCTTCTTTTTCTTCCAACAATTTTTCTCAATATGATTATCTTTCTTGCAATAATTACAAGGAGGAAATTTACCTCTCTTTGGTGCTCCTCCTTTTGCTACTCTTGATCTTCAATTACCTTTTATCATTCTTAGCAGTAGGTTTCTTGCCTTTAAGCTTGGTATGAAAGGCACCTTCAACATGCTCTTCACTACGGATAAAACTCCTTTGCTCATGGGCTTGTAATTTCTTGATTAAGAAGAAAGTGTAGTCAAGTCACATGACTCTTCAATTGTTGCATTTTTGCTTCAAACTTGTCGGGAACACTCACCATTATTTTTCTACAACTCTTTGATCTGAAAATTTTTCACCAAATAGTCTAATTTGATTCACAATAGACATTAATTTGGTTGTGTAGTCCTTCACGTAAATCCTTCATCTTTAACATCTCAAACTCCTTTTGAGTGTTAATAATTTGACCTTCACTCTTGTGTTTCCTTCAAATTCCTCTTTAACTTATCCCAAGCTTTCTGTATCACAATAATTCTAGAAAAATAGAATCGACAAGGAAGCATGAATACAAGATAAGGCCTTTGGTTTCTTTGACTTCTCCTCCTCATGTTGCCTAATTTGATTCAAAGTTGGATTTCCTACCAACGGTGCAGGGTTATCATCATTCAAAATAGATTCCCATAGGCCAAGCGCTTTGAGATAGGATTGCATCTTAATAACCCAAAATTGATAGTTTTCACCATTGAATTGTGGAGGGGAGGCAACGCCAAAACTAGAAGACATATTGAAAAAATTCAAAAACTTCTCTCAAACAAAAATTTTTTCCTCTAAACTGAAAAAAATGCAAAATTTTTCAAACAGAATAAAACACAGTCCCTTTAAATCTAAAGGCTCTGATACCACTGTTGAAAAAAGAATTGCGGAAGAAAAAATATCCCAAAAAACTATGAATAATGAGAAAGAAAAAATTATATGAGAGAAAAATAAAATTGTATTAAAATGAAGAAGTTTGTGAACAACACAGAGAAGGAGAAAAACACACGGGCTGCTCACAAAAAATCCCAATGTAAAACCTAGATATATAGGCTGTTGACATAAATCCTAATCCTAATAGATAAAAGAGTCCTAAATAAAATAGAACTAGTTAACAAATAAAAAATAAACTAAAACTGTACACAAGAAAAGTATCACGTGCTTCAACAATAATAAACAAGATTTCAAGATTGTATAAACTAAGTTGAAAGTATAGGGAAAGTTGAGACTGATGGTTTATGATAAGCTCACCTTCCATGCATGCATGGGTCAGTCATGGACCGGTAAAAGTAGCCACCAGTAATTGATGCAGATCCTTCAACCTTATTGACCTCAGAGTGGTTGTAACCCATTACAGGGAAAATTGGATTAATGGAAGCGACAGAAGTATTACCTCCAAGGGACTTTGGGGGATTGTAGAGAAAAGGGCCTTCGTAAACACGCCATCCATAGTTTCCACCCTTGGTGATCATATTAACCTCTTCATATTCATCCTATATATGAGATAAAAATGAATAAGTATTAGTGGCACTAGATAGGATCACAAAGCCAAATGTTTAGAAGCTCACAAATATAACAGCACATGGATAAATGTCACAAGGATACGAAAGCAAGATCCAGAGAGTGAAAAGGAACAAGGAAAAGGTAACTATGAGCTATATCTCTCTGAACACATACTATGCTGTATATTATGAGATATCAATGGGAGTGGGAGCTTCCAACCTGGCCAACATCTGCGCAGAGGAAGTAGGAAGGCCTTTCTAAATCGAAGCTACATCGCCAAGGATTTCTGAATCCTAAAGCCCAAATTTCAGGCAGCAATTCCTCGTCTTCAGAAAATGGATTATCCCCAGGAACTGAATAATTCCCCCATAGGTCCAGGCTAGAAATCCTTGTTGAACCTGCAAATATGTACCGCAAAATAGAGGTTAGCAGTTGTTCTTTTTCCTTCCAATATGAAGAATCTAAGAAATGAGTCAAAAAAACCACATTTTGCATCCTCAAACAATACATTAGTTAAGTGCCAATGCTTACTTGGAATGTTATCTATGTCAAGCCTCAAAATCTTTCCAAGTAAGGATTTCTTGTTCTGTGAGAAATTGTGGGGGTCACCTGTACCTCCACCATCTCCCATCATGAAGTATAAGTATCCATCTTGGGGTCCAAAGAGAATTTGGCCACCATGATGGGAAGTAAATGGGAGTCCCATAGTGAATATTCTCCTAACTTCCTGTGGTTTAACCTGAATTTCAGCCCAAATCCTGTATCAGTTAGTTCCAGTACTGTGTGATAACCACAAATATAAATGCTTTAAAATCATGCAGAATTTTACCAGAGCTTGTGCGGTGGTACCATTAGCAGTGAACTCTGCTATGACACTGTGATATTGGCATGGCTGCGCTCCATTATCAGGTCCCAGCTTCGAAGGATCACATCCCATGACTGAGTTACACGAACATCTTCCTGAACATTCTGTCCATTTAACCTTATCACAGTTGAATGAAGCAAAGAAACGACCATTCTCTTTGAAGTTCGGATGGAATGCTATTCCCATCAGTCCAAGCTCAACATCAGCATATACTTGATCAGTTAAATCAACAAAGAGATTTGATTCATCAATCACTAATGTTTCTCCTGAACCCTCTTCAGGAACAGTTTCCAGCCATATTTTACCCAGTTGATTAGATAAGAAAATACGATTAGATCCATCAGGATGTGCTACCATATTTAGGTATGATCCGTTGTCAATTTTCTCAAGGCACATTCCACTTGGGGACTTGGAGTTTCAGTGTTGTTTAATGACACAGGTCCACCATCAAAACACACCAAATCAGCCTTGGAAGATCCTCCAAATGCATTGCAGAACGCGCTTTTGATTTCCATATATCAGTCAGCTTGGAAGTAGAATTAAATGGTTTTCCACTTTGCAACGTAAAGGGGCATTTAATAAAGAAACATTATGACATTCGTTCCAGACTTTTGTGCAGAAGTCATCTAAACCATCTTGTGACTGAGTTGAATTTGCTGAAACAGTTGAGTTGCAGAGAACAGGAACTGCACGAGGTACTAATCCAGTTCTATATAACTCAGCTGAAAACTGGTCACATCTCTGCCCAACATATTAACATTGTATGTGAAAAGGTGGAAATAGATCATAATAATAGAAACTAACAGAAAAAGTTAAACACTTTGGACTCATTGACCTCCAGAGGCTCAAACCAGCATCAAGGGATCACAATTTTGTATCTTTATAACTTCAACATGACAAAATACTGTAGAAATCATTTCCAGCATTCATGTATAATATACGGTGGAATTGGCATTTATTTCAGGGCTTTTGTTTTATTATTGAGGGTTTAAATTAAGAAGCTAAGTCACAAAAGTAACAGAAGTTCTGAATTGAAAAGCTGTCACATGTAGAAAAGAACAAGGTAGCAACTTTTCATAAGAAATATGCAGCTGCAGACACATCAACCAGAATGGCACTTTCCAACGCAAAACATGTCAATTGATAATTGAACTGTGTCAGCATATTTAGTTCAACACAAAATGTCATATACTCAAGTTATAATGGTGCACTAAAATTATGCTTCAGTTCATTGAAGGAATTGACCAGATATCGGACCAGAATGAAAGTTTAAATCAATTGCAAATTTTATCATCGTAAACCGGATGACCTCCTTACCGAGCAAAGTATTGATTTCAGAACAGAAGCACAGCCAGGTTCAGAGACGTTCATGGCTTTAAATTGATTCTGCAATTGCACATCTTCGGTGGAGTTACAGCAAACACTACCTTCATATTGACAGAAAGTAAGTGGGTTTTTGAGACAAAAGGTGATCCTGTTACAATAAAACACGCCTGAAATCAGCCAACGAATTTCAAATAATACAAAGAGTTTAAAATGAACCAAACTAACATGAAAGACCAAAGTTTCATACAATTTGCATATATATCAGAAACCAATAACAAAACCAGTAGTTCAAATATGAGTTTCATATAGAGACGAAGTATGTTAAATGTTTTATCTTAAAGGAAGAACTCACTCTTGTTAGTACAGAGGGATGTGAAGAAGAAAAATCAGAAAGCAGCAGCAGGTGAGAGAACATGAAGATAATAGTAAGAAAGCCACTCATCTCTGTCAAAACACACAAGCCAAAACTGACGGTAATGATTGAAACTAACTCTTTACGATCTTTGAGTAGAGACTGGAGAAACTCAAGTCACTCTTTCAGAAATATCCAATGACCCCAAATGAACAAATAGTTAAAATACAATGAATTGCAAAAGCAGCTACCTGGACATATATACAACTCTCCCAATTGATGTTTTTAAAATCTATGAAGCTCTCTTCCACCTACTTCTAGCGGCAAGCATTATCATTAATCCAAAATTCTTTAGATGCAACTTTGAGAGTCAATCCTTGAAACTTGTGTCCTATCTGAAAGAAAAGTTGACCTTTTCGTTTTCATACTCAAACTGATATGAGAGATGAGCCAAAATTTCATTGGATTTTATAATGAACTATTTAATATCAATTTTGTCACCTTTTTCCTTTTGTTATTCGTTGACTCTCCTGGGATTTTCCAACTTAATTAATAATAGGTGATTGGAAAAACGGCGCAAGGACCAAGAACAACCAAGTTGACATTAACAAAATACATACTAAAACAGATGAACTAGCGGCAAGTAGGTTCAGCTGCACTAGGGTGCGGTGCAGAGGAAAAGAGAGCCGACTGAATTTTCACACTCTGTGAGATTCAAATTTGATAAATTTCATTCATAAGTACACTCAACCTGCGAAAAATACAATGTGGATCTGCTATTTCAGGCTCCAATATATTATTTTAATTACAAAACTAAAATAACAAATAGCCTAATCTCTTAGTAGACTTTTAGAACGTTGCCATAGGCCAATTTTCATTGGAAAAAAAAAAAGGCAAGTGGGTTCAGTTTTGTCAAACAAATACAAATTGGAGGAAAAAGAGAGAGAGTCTTCAATCAAAACCCTCAAGGCAAACGGCACAGAAATAGAATATTATAAAAGAACATGCTGAATAATACAGAATCCAATTCAGATTAACCAGATGTTGAACAGGAATCATAATACAAGTAAAAGCAAAACTTGACGTAAATAAATACCAGGGACGAGGCTGGAAGGCTATCCCCACGTTGGTACTCTCTATCGGACACGGACTGAAAGCCACGAAAAGTCCTTGCGCGGCCTGTATGACGGTGCTATAAAAAATATATTTATTAGTTAAAAAAGCGAAGATATTTGACTCAGAAGAAACCAACAAAAAGAAAATCTTGAATTGCTTGTCGAGAAGAAGATGGGTCGTCGCTCGTAGGCTGCCACTAACCAGACATGGAAACATAGGCCGGCTAAGACTCAGTTCGAAATCAGTGACCCGATTCAATGTTCTGTAGAAAAGATGTGTAATTTTTCGTTGTCTGCTACTTCCATGCAAGTAGGATCGGTCCCATCTTCTTCCTTCTCTCTCCGCCATTCCGCCCTATTGACGCCAGTAATTACGCCGGCATACCCTTTACCTTCAAAAAGTGTAAAATGAAGCCCAGACTTGTCAAGGTCTTAGCTTTATCAAAACCAAAAGATGTCTGGAGGAGAACCCCGCTGCACGAAACTACACCGTCCGACCAATTTTCCCACAAATTCCAGCGTAAGAAACGACAAGGACCGACGTATTTGGATCACAGCGTGGACTTGGATGAGTTCTTAGTCTCAATCGGGGAGACCCAGAACGAGCAGGAACTATACTCCATACTCTCACCCTTTAAAGGAAGGCAGCTTTCTATAAAGTTCATGATTTTGCTGCTTTCGCGCGAGCCCGACTGGCAACGGTCACTCGCTATTCTCGATTGGATTAATGAAGAAGCTCTGTATACTCCCTCCGTGTTCGCTTACAATGTTGTTATACGTAATGTTCTTCGCGCCAAGCAGTGGGAAATTGCCCATGGGTTGTTCGAAGAAATGAGGCATAGAGCGCTGGCGCCCGATAGGTACACATACTCTACGCTTATTACTTATTTTGGGAAAGAAGGTATGTTTGATTCTGCTTTCTTGGCTCCAAAAATGGAGCAAGACAATGTGTCTGGTGATCTCGTTTTGTACAGTAACTTGATTGAGCTTTCACGTAAATTATGTGATTATTCAAAGGCAATCTCCATTTTTCGAAATTGAAGAGGTCGGGTATTACCGGACCTTGTTGCTTATAACTCGATCATCAATGTGTTTGGCAAAGCTAAGCTCTTTCGTGAGGCTCGTCTTCTTCTTAAAGAGATGAGGGCAGTGGGTGTTTCAGATACTGTTAGTTATTCTACTCTTTTAAGTATGTACGTTGAGAACCAAAAGTTTGTTGAAGCACTATCTGTATTCTATGAGATGAATGAAGTCAGGTGTTCACTTGATCTGACAACATGTAACATTATGATTGATGTTTATGGGCAACTGGACATGGCCAAAGAAGCTGACCGGTTGTTTTGGAGCATGAAAAGGTGGGAATTGAACCTAATATAGTTAGTTATAATACCCTTTTAAGGGTTTATGGTGAAGCTGAGCTTTTGGGGAAGCCATCCATCTTTCCGGTTGATGCAGAGGAAGGATATAGAGCAGAATGTTGTCACATACAACACAATGATTAAGATTTATGGTAAGTCACTGGAGCATGAAAAGCTACAAATCTTGTGCAAGAAAAGAAGAGAGGGATTGAACCAAATGCCATTACGTACTCGACAATAATATCTATATGGGGTAAGGCAGGGAAGTTGGATCGAGCGGCCATGTTGTTTCAAAAGTTGAGGAGCTCAGGGGTTGAGATTGATCAAGTTCTATATCAGACAATGATTGTAGCTTATGAAAGAGTAGGCTTGGTTGCTCATGCTAAGCGTTTGCTTCATGAGCTCAAGCGGCCAGACAATATCCCAAGAGAGACTGCAATTACCATCCTTGCCAGAGCTGGTCGGATAGAAGAGGCTACATGGGTTTTCCGGCAGGCTTTTGATGCAGGGGAAGTGAAGGACATATCTGTCTTTGGTTGCATGATACATCTATTTTCAAGAAACAGGAAGTATGCAAATCTCATTGAGGTATTTGAGAAGATGAGACAGGCTGGATACTTTCCTGATTCTAATGTGATTGCACTGGTCCTGAATGCTTATGGAAAATTGCGGGAATTCGAAAAGGCAGATGCTGTTTATAGGGAGATGCAGGAAGAGGGGTGTGTTTTCCTGGATGAAGTTCACTTTCAGATGCTCAGTCTCTATGGTGCTAGAAAGAATTTTAAGATGGTAGAGTCATTGTTTGAGAGGCTCAACTCTGATCCTAACATCAACAAGAAGGAGTTACATCTTGTTGTCGCCAGCATCTATGAAAGAGCAAATAAACTGAATGATGCATCCAGAATCATGAACAGGATTAATGAAAGGGAACCTTGACATCACGAACACCTTAAAATTCTTATTGGCTGTTCAAAAGTTTTTTGTCCCCCAATTGTTGTACATTACATTGCTATGTTGATGACTCTGTAAATACGATTTTTTCATGTGTATTATTTTCTTAGATTCCTTTGTTGTCTCATCTTGCATTTTATTTTTACAACAAAAGCATCTCAATGATGCAAAGTGTCATAGGTGTGTAGATGATTGAGTAAATGCCAAATATGAGGAGGCTTGTAATGAGTTACAGGAACGGAAGACAAAGCTGATCTAAGTGGAAGAATGAGGAACTGGGATTCTCAAGGACAATAGGTGTTCAAATAAGAAGGTTGAAGTCTTGTGTAGAAGTGGACTTGCCCCAAAAGTTATTCCTTCCAGCAATGAACCCGGTGGGCAAGGAGGAAGTTCATTGAAATTAAAAATTCAGCTTTTGGAACTCTCTATCTACCAACCACATTACATTCTTGGTGGAAAGGATTTGTATTCAGTCAAAATCATTCCAAACAAAATGTCTGTGTGATTGATACACAGGGAAGATCATAGTTATATTGAGAAGCTGGTCTATACTACAGTATCCCAATCCATTTGAATGTTTCAACTGTCTTTCTACAATGATATTCAGCTCTGCTTTTGAAAGCCTGTTGATCGGACATCAGTTAATATTGACATTTGTTGATGAATATGCCTAATCCATTTATACAGAAAATAGGAAAGCAATTTTTGAAGGATCTGAGAAGTCTTGGGAGGGTTTGGTCTGCCTCTTTGTTATGAAGGTTTTCAAGATTGTTATTAAAGAATATTACCTTGGCCTCTATGCTGTGGAATTGCTGATACAAAGAGTGTTGGAGAAAGATGTGAACTTCAGCACCCACTTGCTATTTGGTAACAGATCTATTTGCACTGAAAGTATTTCTTCATTCGTCAATTAAAAAGTCCCAAAGAGATACCTTGCTTTATAATTCAGGTTTCCCAACCCCACGCCCCCCCATATTCCACTTTAAAAATGCTTATACAATCTTGGAAATATTCCAAGTACCTAGGTGCTACACATAAAACCAATGGGCAGTATTATAAATAGACAAACCAATAGGGCAGTGTCATGAGAAATTAGATGAGGGTTGTCTTTTCCTAGTCATTTTAGGCTATGTTAGTATAGGTTTAGAAAAGTACATGAATTAGCAGAGGCTTTCTTCCATCTTTTTTTATTTTTTTTATTTTGTGAAAAGGCCTTCTTCCATGTGTTGACATAATTTTGTGAAAAAAGGTCATAATTTAGTGAATTAGGTAATCCGAAAAAGCTATTGATGGAAAGAGAATTAGTGAAATACTTAATTAAAGGTTAGGCCATTGAAAGAAAATTTCATCCACCAGGACAAGGAAAAAAAGAAAAAAAAAAGAAGAAGGAAAAAAGATCGTTTTATAGGGTTTTTTGTGTCTCTGTGCAAGGGCACACCTTGTTATCAACACCCTACGCATCTGCAGCCGTTTAAACGACAGGGTGATGGTTCTTCGGGTCGGTAAAACATTGTGAGAAAACGGATGGTTGAGAACTTTATATCAGTTTTCCAGGAAGGGTGGCAGGTCAGCCATGAGATGTCCTTTAAGTGCTGGGGCCCACAATTGATTGCCCGTGAATCTTTTTTCTATTTTAATTGTCATTTTTATTTTCATAAAAAAGAAAAAGACTATTTTATTAGGTAATTTAGCAATATTAATCGAATTTTAATTAGCCGCCATTCCATCATAATCAACGATTTACTCATTGTTATTTGATCGAGACTACTTGTCTTTGTGGTTCCTAGTCACATTTACATATTAAATTGTTTAGGTGTATATATATATACATATATATAGATGTGTATTTTTTAAAAAAGGTACATATAATAATTTCAAAGATGGGTGCAAATCCAATGATTAGAAGGCACAATATAAATATCTACCAAAAAATAAATAAAAAAAGAAGGCACAATATAAATAGTTGCAGTACATTTCTATAGAAAACATGAAAATGAGGAGGCTAGGACTTTGGTCCATATTATTATTATTTTTTTGGTGAATAAATTATTACTTTGGACCATATTATTAATAACTTATGTCCTACTCTACTTGGATGCAAAATCATGTTTCATTCAGTTTGCCTTTTTATTATTGTGGCGTGGACTGTGATTTGCATATCAGTTATGAATTCAATTAGTTTTGCTTTTTGTGAAGAACAAACGTGTTAGAAATTTTTATTTATTTGCTTTTTTATTTTTTTCTCAACTACCATTTAATTTTTTACTGTGAACCCAGATATCTACCTTAGAAATACGACATGTCTTAATGGACTAATAAATTATATATATATATATATTCTTATCATAATACAACAATTTGTATTTTAAATAAAGAGTTTAAAAAATATGCAACATATCTGTATCAAAATTTGTTGTTTTTGGTATCCAATTCCATCATAATCCCATTTCAAAGTAAATAAATTAAAAAGATATACCAATTCAAAGATCCAAAAATTTGTTATCTACTTTCAAAAATTAAATTACGAATTCACAATCTTTACAATGTTTATGCAACTTCTTAGATTTTCTTAAAATCCAACAATGAAGTCAATAGGTAGGAAGAACATAAAAGTAGACTCTATTTAATGCAAAATTATTAGAATTCAAAGGAAGGTAAAAGCCCAGCACATTCCACACCCCCAACTGTCACGGCGTAACTACAATTCCCATTACCAGTCTCCTAGTCCGTGCCGTTTCGTCTTCTACACGTAGTCAAAACGACATCAATCGAAAATCTGAAAAAAAAAAAAAAAAAAAAAATTTTTTTTTTTTGAGACACTAAAAGCCCACCTATGTGTGTTGACAACTTCACACACAATCACCCAGTTTGCACTCAAAACCTCCTGGTACAGGATATGCAATAAATAACACAATCCAGCTCAAAGAAACTCACTCTTCAACTACTTACCAAAAATCACTTCTTTTGATTTTCCCTTCACTTTCCCTCCTGTGAGAAAAAAACCCATTTTGCAGAAGCTGTCTCTCTGGCTTCCTCCTTTGGATTGGATATATTTTGAGAGAGAGAGAGAGAGAGAGAGAGAGAGAAGGGGGGGAGAGAAAAAAGATCGATTTTTTGGAGATAAAAAAACACAGATGAAGAGGTTAAGGAGCTATTACATGCATATGAGGCACCACCAAAGCATGGAGCGCAAGTGGATCTTTCCCTTAGCTATAGGTTCTGTAGTCTCTCTCTTCCTTCTTTTCCTTACAACGCTAACCTCGCCTGATGGTACGCCTCTCCTTCCCTTTTACCGCTCCATTTCAGCCTCCAGCTCCGTCTTTGTTGAATCCAAGCTCCACCCACTTCCCGTTTCCTATCTACCTCCACCGCCTCGTTTCGCTTACCTCATTTCCGGCTCTAACGGCGATGGCAAAATGCTCAAGCGTACCCTTCAAGCTCTCTATCACCCTCGTAACCGCTACGTTGTGCACTTGGACCTCGAGTCACCACCCGAAGAGCGATTGGATCTGCAGAAATATGTTGAGAACGATCCGACTTTTGTGAAATTTGATAATGTGAAGATGATCACCAAGGCTAATCTTGTGACTTATCGGGGCCGACTATGGTGGCCAATACGCTTCATGCTGCGGCGATTTTGTTGAGGGAAGACGGCGATTGGGATTGGTTTATTAATCTCAGTGCCTCCGATTACCCTCTTGTTACTCAGGATGGTGGGTCTTAGTGGTTCTTGTTCTGTGGTTAATGATTTGGCATATGGGTTTGTTTTGGTCTATTGCTTTGTTATTTTGCGTAATTTGATTGATTGCCTACTGGGTTTTGCTTGATTAGATCTGCTGCACACGTTTTCGTACTTGCCGCGCGATCTTAATTTCATTGATCATACCAGTAATATTGGCTGGAAAGAGTATGTGATTATTAGTTCTTCTTGTTCCTTCTTGTGCACTTATATGTTTGCTTTTGTTGTTTCTTGTGCTTTGTTCTTTTCCTTTTATGTGCCTAAAGTTGTCTTATTGTTATGGTTATGTGTAGGTACCAACGGGCAAAACCAATTATTGTAGATCCGGGATTGTATATGACAAAGAAACAGGATGTTTTCTGGGTTACACAACGGAGAAGTGTGCCAACTGCCTTTAAACTTTTACAGGTAAAACAATGCAAATTATTTTGGTATGTTCTGTATTCTCAATTCAGATGCTATACTTTTATAAATGATATTTATATTGATCTCACTGGAAACTGTTTATCAAGAATAATTGATTTGACTGGACATCCAAGTTCAAATACATTATTTCCATTCAGCTTTCAACGACGACATTAAAAGTTTTAAATAAAATTGAGAAACATGTTGCTTAATCGTTTGGCTTCCAAGAACATATATAATGTTTAGGGAGACATGTTTCTTTCAAATATTTAATTGTTGGGAGGACAGAAACGTACTCTGATCTACTATGCAGATAATGAACAGGAGTAAATGATTTTTTGTCCCTGCTTGAGTTTCCTGGAATAGAGATTCAGAGTTGCTTTACAGGACAATAATAAATTTTGAAGGATTGTCTAGTTTGTTTTTCTTGGTTTATAAAGAGAAACAGCACTTTAGTAATCTCCATATCTGCTTAATAGAAGAATTAACTTTTTGAAATCCTCTCCTAATATGCATTACTGAATGTCGTGTCATTTGTGACTTTAGATATTGTAGTAAGATATTTAAATAGTCTAACTAATCTTATCTATAATATTAGAAGCCTATAACTAATTTTAGCGAATAGACCAAACTGTAATCTTTACTTTGTTCTCTTTTCTAAGACACCATTTAGAGGTATATCTTTTAACATCTTAATTGTCACTATAGTTGAAAACAGTATAGGATACGAGAGTGTTTAGAGAAGGTAGGCCTTACTCTATAATCTTTACTGCATAGGTACTAAAATTTAACTTGTTAAGTGAATCTAGTTTCATAATCTGGTTGAAATCTTCTTTTAGTTTACTGCATTTGCAATTGTACTATGTAGACCTGTGTGCCTTGGTTGTAGTTATCTTCTACACTTTTTGTGTATTTCATTTCCTGCTTATTTGATGAGCTTTATACAAAACATTGGCTATTATTGTTCCCTTTCTGAGAAGGATGGTTTTAATTTGTCTCTAGAAAGAATAGCTCAAGGGTGGAGTGTCCATCCTGATTAATTTCTTCTTACCCTTTCTAAGTTCTTTTATTTGCTTTGCTACCTTACTTTTCCTAGGTTTTCACTTATCAAGGCTTTTAGCTGTTCTACTGTAATTGCTTTTTCACTCCCTGCTTCAATAAGAATAATCAAATTGCTTTTGTCACCTTGGTGCTTGCTTAAAGGAATTTGAAAAAAAAGGAAAAAGAAAAGGGTTACAACTTTTATGTGTTGAAAATTGTAACTGCTAGTTTATCGAAGTGGCTTATTTATCTTTTGAAGTTAATGGAAAGGAAAGAACCAATCTTTGAAGGTTTTAGTTCAGAAATAACCAGACCAAGGGAAAACTGGCGTGATATTGGGAATGAAAATCAAGAAATAAGTACCCTAACACAGAGAAGGGGAGCTTGGAAATTTAGGAAAGGATCAGGGGTTGCAAAATATATTAGTTTCACTCTTTAAGTGTGTGTGTGTGTGTTTCTGTTTTGAGTGCATCCATGTGCAGGACTTGGTTGAAGGGCCTAAAATATATATGAAATCAATTTCTTTTTCCTTAAAATAGGAAGTAGATTTGATTGTTTTCTTGCAATAATAATGCGATGAGTGATCAATTAATTGGTGTCTTGCACTTAGAAGATACAGCTCGAGCAGTGCTTAACCTTGAGTTCTATACTGCAGTCATTGAATGAATGCTGAATGTTGTTAAAACTCATGTTGCTCTGTAACATGCAAATTGTTTTGTTGAGAATGAAGTGATTAGGAAATGTCACTTATATGAAATGATTAGGAAATATCAATTACAACTCTTGTCACGTATGCTCACTGAAATTCTATTGGTTATGAGAGGAACCAATTCATTAGGATAGTATAGTGGGTTTGTTACATTGGTCATGGTTGGGATACTTCTTTAACATATTAAGCTTTTAGGATTGATGATTACTTAACATGGTACTAGGACCATGATATACATGGTTGGAAACTTGGAATTGCTTCTTAATAGTTTACACTTTTTGGATTGATGTAACTAACATGCTAAGATATTGAATATGAGCCTCATTGCAACATCTTGTTCAATACGTTCTTGTGTTGCAATGAATGTAATGTAAAATGGGTAACAGTAACCAAAGTTTTGCCCTCTTCTATAGGTTCTGCTTGGATGGTACTTTCAAAGTCTTTCATTGATTACTGCATATGGGGATGGGACAACCTACCTCGAACTGTTCTCATGTACTATTCAAACTTTATATCGTCCCCAGAAGGATACTTCCACACGGTTGTTTGCAATGCTCAAGAGTTCCGCAACACAACTGTGAATAGTGATCTCCACTTCATATCATGGGATAACCCTCCAAAGCAGCATCCTCACCACCTCAACCTTGCCGACACGCAAAAAATGATTGACAGTAATGCTCCGTTTGCAAGAAAGTTCCAGCAAGACAATCCAGTACTTGACAAAATTGATTCTGAGCTATTGGAACGGGGTCAAGGCATGTTTGTTCCTGGTGGTTGGTGCATAGGAAGTAAGGAAAATGGCACTGATCCATGCTCTGTTATTGGTAATACCACAATTGTCAGGCCTGGACCCGGAGCAAAAAGGCTGGAAAGCTTAATCAGCTCTTTATTATCAACTGAGAATTTTCGACCAAGACAGTGCAAATAACAAGGTTCTAAAACTTTTACAGGAAGTGATTTATGTGCACATTGAGTTAGTTTTACTTAAAGATGGAAGAAAGCATTGATGTTATATGTTAGGAAAAGAAATTTGAGGAAAGCAATGCGCATCTCTGGTTCATAGAGTGGCAAGGATGAGGTGCAATTGGCAGATTTATGACATACAAGTTACATTGCGCTGCGAAATGTTCCTACTGTGATGGCATGGTATGCAGGACCAAACCAAACTGATCCATAGGTCAGAGCACACTTTTCTTCTTTTGTATTTTTGGGAAACCATTGAAACTGTAATTTCCATGGTCCAGCCGCATGTTATGCAGCACTGAGTTTTGTTGTTGTGGACCGGTGATGGGTTGTAAGAAGTAACTGGAAGATGAAAATTGAAGAAAAGACATTTTTAGCTTAGTTCTGTGCATTGTATATTCTCTTGGATTTAACACTATCCGTTTAGCTAGTGAATGGGTTTGGACTTTGAAGCGAATCTGTGGCTTTTGTGCTAGTGGCTTTTGCATGAAAACCTAATTTTCACAAGCCCATTTTCTCTTCAGCAAAAAAGAAATATATATATATATATATATATATAATGATAAATAATAAAAAGGGAGACCCCTTGACCAAAAAGGCAGACCAGGGGGAAAAGGGCAATAAATAACCAGAGAAGTCCAAGAGAGCATCATAATTGATTCATTGGAGATAAAAAAGCGGGATCTTCTAGCCTCAGACATAAAATAAATAGTGATTTCAATGAGCAGTGTTGGATGTAAGATAAGCCCTGCACAAATTTGTCAAGGCTCCTGATTAATTTGTGGCTGGCTAAAATTTAACGTTCTATAGACAAATGGAATTCATTCACGCCCAATAAAGTGAATCAGACGCATCATCATCGTCATGGAGTTTTGGAAGACAAACTCTGTGCCAAAATTGAATTTCATTTGTCCGATCTGCGTCCTTTAATCTGAGGTGAAATCCATCAAATGTTGTCTAACTTGTCCGACCCCATTTCCATGTGTTTTTTCTTTTGGTGGATTGTTCTGCTTTTCGGTGAAATCAGTTACACATCCCAATGACAGAAACCTCCAAGTGTACGTAGTTGATGATTCAGAAAGTTTAATTTAATTTACTACACATGACGTACAAGGCCGTACCCTTGTATGCTTTACCAAGCTCTTGGAAGAAAATGAAATTCATTAAATAAACTAACAAAGCAAACATTTGGATATTCAAACGTTTCAATATGCAAAGCATATCTTGCTAATGCATGAGCAACTCTATTACATTCTCTTGGAAAAACACACACACACACACACAAACGAACACAAGAAAATTGAGAAAAATTTTGCTAGCCTCAGCTGTATGAATGTCTTCCACCAAGAAACAGTCGGGTATTGCCGGTGATAAATGATCATTAATCAGCCGCTGCATAGTTACGATGATCAGTGCACGAAAATCAATGGCCTCTTTGATGGCTAACAATTCAGTTGGAGAGAAAAGTTGTGTTAAATGATTTGGCCCATAGCAGCAAGCACTCGACCTTTATAATCATCACCAACAATAAGACAAAATTAATACCAACAGTAAGATTTCTATATGGTATCAATGGCCCCATCTACATGCTTGCTTGGGGGCCTGATATCTTTTCTATTGTGCTAATTAAGCTCTTGCTTATGTATGGATGATATATATACATATATATATATATATACACACGCGCATATATATAATACATGCATCAATTTCACGAGGAGAAATTGAATAATCATCGTGATGGCAGCTAGCTCTCTATTATTTCTTCCATCAAGCTTTCTGCCTTACAGCTCATCAAAAGATTCTCTGTAGCAACGAAAACTTTTTTTTTTGGTAGAAAGTAGCAACAAGTACTTATTTAACACAATATATATATATATATATATTACTTGAAATAATTGTAACTTTACATCAGTAAGAGAAAATTTGGACACCCAACCTGCAGCTGTATTACAAATTCTAGGAATAAACTTTAATAATGCAATCATCAAACTCAGAAACAGCTCTGGTAATATCTTCCATGGTGGACGATATCACCCCAATGATAACTCAAGTTCCAGTGAAATAGGTCAGAGACCAAATACATGTTGCACAGGTTCTAATCTTTTCCCATTTTATGAATTATTGATTAATAAATAAAAATAACACTCGGGTTGTATATGTAATTAGAACACTGTGTTGTTTGATCCAATTATTGTTCTAACCACTAAACTGTATATAGTACTGAAGGTCAAATCATGATCATTTCGTTATCACAAGAAATTAATAAAGGGCAAAATAGTTAGGCGGGAAATAAATTAGACACTCTAATTAAAGCTCATCATTTTCTTCACAAGCTACCTGTTCATCATCATATACGGATTTCATGGCGGCCAAGAAATAAAAAGCAAAATCGAAGGTCGACCACCCAAAATCAACTTGGACAGATATTCGGATCGATGGCCATATATGTATACTGAGAGAGAGAGAGGTACGCACTCAATATTTTCAGCAAATTTTCTCTTTTAATTTCCTTTCTCTTTGTTGCAAAACCTAGATCAAGAAGGCAAGCAAAAAAAAAAAAAAAAATCCTATGTATTTGCTAAACAACATTAGCATTAAGTGGTTGAGAAAACATTAGAAAAGTAAGTTAGAGAGAGAGAGAGGCTGAGAGTGAGAGCATAATATATAGCATACCTTTGTGATGAAAATGTTGTTCGAAGAAATTGGAGGGGCTTCAGTCGAGGAGAGATGAAGCCGGTAGCCAATAATGGGTGGCTATTTGGCGTCATCTCTCCCGCGACTGTAGTCCCTCTCTCCTTCTCTTTTGGATCCTCCCTAGCTATTGCTGTTTCTCTTCCACCAGTCTCATATATATATATATATATATGTGTGTGTGTGTGTGTGTGTGATGAAATCATGGATCTATTTGTTTCTTCTAAATAAAGACAAGCATAAATTGATCTGTTTCTCTCCCTCAGAAAATGACACCACAAAGAAGGTAATACTAGGGGAAGGGAGATCATATTATATAAATTTAAATTATGGCATCTCATCAATTTTTTAGTTTACCAATATATATATATATATATATATACATATTCCTTATTACTTAGTTGCAGGCTGCCCAAAAAAACAATAATTATAGATAGCCTCGTACAATTAAATTCATGGATTGTTTAGGTATTTAAAGAAAGAGTCAGCGCCAGCTGTGGAGATGAGCTATGAAAGCTGATGACTTATATGATTGGTGTATAGAATTGATTAAATGAGAACGATATGTCATTTTTCCATCATCACAAAATATTTACACTGACGACATACGCATGACGAACTCAGGAGGACATTAATAAATACAAATAGTTGCATCTCTTGACTCTATATTAATATATATGACATATAATAATATTAGCTATCCATCCACACACACTCTCTCTCTCTTCCTCTCTGTAAATATATAAATATAGCACCAAGTTGAACTTTCTAAATCATCAATTAATTCAAGTATATATATATAGCTAGATTGATGCTGATCTGTTATATACATGGTCATCGTAATATATATATATTGCAATTTAATTAACAAGGCTTCATTTAAACAAAACATATATGCATGTTGTTAGAAAGTCAACAGATATGTGATTAATTAGCAAAAACTTTAGAAAATAGTTATTAAGGAAACGGATCATTCATGAAAGACATTTAAGGTGCAACAATGATCAAAGATTATTAAAAGGTAAAAAAAAAAAAAAAAAACAAAGAATTAATGCATAAATAAAAAGAAAATTATAAAGGGCATATGTATATATTTACCATTAATTCTAAATTAAGCCAAATTAAGAAAGAGAATATATAAAGAGAAACCCAAAGAAGTTAAGGGTATCTTGTCACAGGACGATGGCACTAGCTGGCGCAGTGTTGCAGACGTGTGTATATATATATATAGCCAGTGTCATCTTTCCTGCGATAAGAATCCTCAAATCCTATATTCATGAATATATGGCTTATTTACATGCAACATGCCTCGTATAATGCTCTAATTGCCTCTGGCCATATACCAATTAACTAAACCTGTATATATATGTGTGTGTGTGTGTGTATGTACATAATAAATCTGCTGCTAAACCAGAGGTCATGTATACTATATATATATAGGCTCTCTCTCTCAAGAATAAATATTACAGACTTGTGTACCGTACTGTAATTAGAAACAATTTGTGGCTAACTAATGAATAAAGAAGTTTTGTAAGGGCATCACGTCACAGGAGACATGGCTCGAGCTAGCTGTGCATGTGTATGCATTCATATATAAGAATACTTACGACATGCAAGCAGTTTCAAGCCATCTCTCCTGCGACATGATTCCCTCAACTTCTCTCAACAACATCGTTTCTTTGCTTTGATTGCTCCTCTCTCCCTCCTTCTTCATCATGACTTCCTTTAACTTAATTTGCATTAGCCTCTCACACATCGCCCTCGTTTTATAGCCCATCGACTCTGACCATTAAACTCTGATTGTCGCAGAAATTAATATTGTTGTTTAGTTTATTAACAGTAGTTAGGCCTCTCTTTTCTCAAGGAAATTACCCTCACATTCACAGGAAGCTACGTGTAATTTGCAACCAAGAAATTTTAAACATATTTGAAGCGACGGCTAATAGTTGAAATAATGACTCACTCGATACCATGAAGTTGCTCGTAATTTTCCAGGTATTTGGCTTTCAAACGATGAGAGAAGGAGCAGGTATTGATATATATATATATATATATATATATCAATACCATGAAATTGCTCGTAAGTTTCCTATTGGCTTTGAAAGGATGAGAAAGAAGAGAGTATTACATACATGTAATTTTTCTTTTCTTTTTTTTAATGAAATTATATATATACTATGTAGCTGCATAAGAAAAATTGATGCATTTTCAAATCAATTTAAATTTGATTTCAATGTGAAATTTAACTATTTTTGAAGTCGGGTTTTACAGTTGAAGATTCTTTTTGGTGAAAACGGTGTTTTTAGTCTCACATTCAGAGTCTTGCCGTTCAATTAAGTTTTAGAAGGAAAAATTATAATAACAACCCCTTTATTCTAACATTGTTTCAAACAAGCCTTTTTATTTTTAAAAATTAAATCAAGACCCTTTCTACTTTAGTTTTAGTGCACTAACAATTTTTCTGTTAGCTCATTTTATTTTTTGTTAATAACTATCCTACCTTATCTCATGTTCAACGAAATAATAAAAATTTACTTTAATTTTTAGGAAAAAATATGATATGCTTAACTATTTAACATCCAAATTTCACTTCTTCTTTTTTTATATATATAATGCAATTAATACTTGAATTATTTATTAATATAACTTTTTTAAATTATTCAATGCATAACCCACAAAAATTATTTTGATTCTGTTTTTTCAATATCATTTTTCACATTTAACACTTAAAACAGTTGACAATCTATTTACTTTTTTCTCACCATTTTTATTCAATATAATAATTATATACTTTGTTATATAATTTAATTCTTAATAGTATATTGGTCTTTAAACACATAATTTTTTTTTTTTTAACATCATTAGGCATTAGGGGTAGTTAGTGTGAAAAAAGTGAAAAGTGGAGGGAATGTTGGTGTAATTCCTCAAAATAAAGAGGCTTTCTGAGAAAGTGTTCAAATAGAGGCGTGTTAGTGTAATTTCATCAATTAAGAATAATCAAAATTAATGGGTCCTACCTAATTGATTAGGGAAACAAAATTAATTAAAAGATTATGAAAATTGCCACATGGAAAAATAAGAAAATTGCAAAGATTTTCCTATTTTTCATAATTTCCATTCATTTTCACCTTCAAGATTATAGATGCAAGATGTCCCCTAGAGGACATCCCAATGGTAATATCCACTCATCTCATCCATGAAATTTTGAGTTCGAATAGCCTATCAAATATTCAGTAACATTTGTCTATTTATTCCCATAAGGAAATTAAATTACCAAAAAGAAGATTATAGATGCAAGATGCTTGATTTAAAAGAATAATAATAAAAAAGACTATAGATGCTATAATTGAAAAGTTTCCTATGCTCCTTCTTCTTAATTTCCATGAATTTTGTTGATTAATCTTCAGTCAATCATTAGTCCCCCATAGGGCTTAATTGCCAATTTATTGACTCCCTTAATTTATTTTATTTTGAAAGTGAAAGCAAAAATAATTAAAGAAGGGTAAGTATGTGAACGCTTGTAAAACTTTCCTTCCACATGCATGGAAAGCTTCGAGTCCAAATTTTCTTTCTTAATTAATTAATTATGTATTAAGATCTAGTCAAAACAATTAAGGGAAAAAAGCCCAATTATTATCCATTTTTATGTATTTAATAACAGGTAATCATGGGCTAGGAGAACGCAAATAGTATGCACTAATCATAATCGATCATACCCCGAATGAAAATAAATAATTAAAAAGAAAAACCAGTAATTCCTCCTGATAATTATATCAGGTTGTTTCTCTCTCTCTCTCTCTCTCTCTCCTCCTATATATATATATATATATATATATATATATGTTAATATTGTCGTTTGACAGAGAAGAAGCTTCTAAAAAATATTACAACTTATATCATGAAGATCATTAAGAGGTTTCCACAGGAACTTCCATTAATTAATTATACATTGTGATCAATTTGGACGGCCTTCTTACTGCTAAAAGTTTGGGACTTTCAAAGATAATATTGGAATCTGATAACAAAAACTTGATATATCATTAAGATTGTCTCGGATAGAAGGACAGGCACCTGGGATTTGCAGAATAATTATTGAAGATATCATATGTGTAGCGGCAAGCTTTGAATATTGTCTTTGTTTATGTATGTAGGACTGTTAGTAAGGCTGCTGATTGGATAGCAAATCAAGCACTTAATTTGAGGCCTTCTTTTTGTTTATTGTCCAGAATGATGTAACTTTAACACATAATGAATAATATACAACTTGATGTTTTCAGGTAAAAAAAAAAACCTTGGACGTGTCCGAACTGAAATGCCATCGACCACATAAATGAGCAGCATTATGGTGTTAATAAGAGAAGGTTTTGTTGGGTTTTTTGTATTGCATGAAGAGGGCGAAAGTACAAGGATGTGTAATTACTTGTATAATTAATCAGGAAGTATCGGAGCATATTAATACATGTGAAATGAGTTTTTGAACTACATATTTTTTTCTTCCATCAGGATTATAATATTTTTAATTTAAAAGGGCATGAGCATGACTCAAATTTATGAGTTCAAATGTATGGATGTGAGAGGCATATTATTAGGCTAACCTTACTTAATAATTTGTAACACTTTGTCGTATGTAATAGAAAACGAAAATCTGACACATGCATGTCATGTAACTTTCATCCACCCTCTTCCTTCCTTCTCCTTCACTTGCTTTCCTTCTTCCTCCTTTTTCACCTCATCGGAGATTCACTAGATCTGGCAAGGAAAAAGAGTTAAAAGGAACATGTGGCAAAGCGCAAATATTATGACAGTTCAAGGGGCGTAGTAAAAATCATGACATTGTTTAGGGGCAAAGGGTAACAAAACGTGATAGTTCAGGGGTACTATGCAATTAATCTTTTTTTTATCCACTCCTTTCTTCTCCTTCCAGATCCATTGGTTTTGGCAAGATTTCAAACTCTCTCGCCTGAATCAAGGGATCTAGTGAGCCTCATACACCTTCTTCTTGCTGGATCCATAAATTCTAGTAAGAAAAGCTTGGAAACTAGCTGCTGGATCTATATATTCGATGAGATTCCAAGCTCTCTCATCGGAATTTGGATTAGAGGTGAAGAAGGAGGAGGAAGGAAGAGGAAAAGGAGGAGGAGAAAGGGCCGGTAAAATCCAAATATTTTCCAATACATATCTCTCTAATTGGGTCACGTAATACATTAAGCAAGTGTAATATTTTGACCACTAAATCAAATTAACTTCATCAATTAGGGCACGCGAATTGAATAATATAATGGACAATATCTTGAATTTTAAAGTGTGGAGGGTCAGATGTAATTTAGCCTATTTTATTCTTAGGAGGTCCACCGTCCTTTCTCATTATTGCAAGCTATGATGTTCGTTGTCCTTGTACAGAAAACTCCAGTCAGTCGCCAAAAGTTTTTCTTGAGTATCTTTTTGTGAAAGGAGCAAAGCTGATGGGATCAAATCTTAGGTGGTGAGACGCCTAGATTGCCTGCAAATACAGGGACGCATTAATTGCTGGACAGCCATATATCTTATATATAACTTAAGCTTTTGAATATTGGTAGATCTAACATTCCAAACATGAAACAGAAAATTCTGTAATAGAAAATATTAATTAATGAACAACACAGAGAAGAATATATCCATCAATATTATTCATATATTCACATATATCTTGCTAATTGTGTAGCAGCTATAAAGCTAGCATAATTCACCTTCAACAATATTGTGTGCCTGCAACTAGCATGAAAAACATGAAGCTTTATAATTACGAAATATTTAAAATACTACAAACAAAACCATTTGCCAGAGATACTTATATATATCAACACAGATTAAGCTGTATCACACACACATATAGTAAATATATATATATATATATATATATATATATTTCTGAAGCAAAGTATTGAGGTGGACCATGAACAGTAACTACAAATAAGGTAGAAATGGTAGATGATAAAGGGGAGTCCTGTGGCAGTGAGATGGGGCATGCATGCTTATGCATAGGGTATTGATTCAACCCAAATGCAGTTGTAGCAGGCGAAAGCAAGCACCATCTCTACTGCGACAGGAACCCCACTACATCATCTTTCAGAGACTCCCCAGGCCAAGCTACCTTCCTCCCTTGCATCTTCCTTCATCTCATTGACATCTTATTTATAGCAAAAAGCTTTGACGAGGACCGCTTTGTATTGCTCCTAAATTTTTTAACTAATTAATTCTACCTTTGTGTGTGTAGATATATATATATATATATATATATATATATATATATATATATATATATAATTCAATTAATACTTATATTTTCAAGTAGTGGGATCTACATTTTCTTAGTTTGCCGAAAGTTACCAACTGTTACCAATTTACTGTTCTTTCGTTCAAATTACAATTTAACAACTAATTAATCTACACTATAGTCTCAAAAACCTAATTAACTCGATCGCTTTTCAATATTAATTGGACGGCTGTAAAATTCCACTTTGGAAATTTAGTCAAAGGCAAACGCCAATGATAACATCCCCCAGATTACCCCCACGCCAATTATGTTTTATATGAAAACTTCTTAGCATGTTCGAAGCATTTGAGGTGCATGCGCCTTCAGCAGCTTAATTTTGAGATTAATTTTTATATGGTCAATAATAGAAACTACTCCTATATTTTCTATGTAATTTCTATATGACCAATATGGAAACAACTCCTTAATTTTGTATATATATATATATGTTGGGCAACATTTGATCGGTCGGTTGTCATATCCTGTGGTTTGTGCCCTATATGTAAAAAATGTTGTATTTTGTTTTACCAATTAAAAAGAATATATTTTTTTCCATATATACTAATGCTCATATAAATATCTCATCTTAGTTCGAATAATTTTCTCCCTTTTATGATCTCTTAAGCTTAGCAAATATTAGTTTTGATCATATTCTATCTGTGTCGACAAACATATTTTTAATTACTGAAATATAATTAATTGGAGGCCGTGACGACTTGTGAGCTTCTTCTTCTTCCTTTTTTTTTTTTTTTTGGGTGCTTGGAGGGTTAATGTGGGAGTCAATCATGGGTACTATGATCAGCTAATTTTGAAATTCATACCCATATAGCATGCAGTGTGCTAAATTCTATTTTATATACAGTCAATATGAGTTTGAATTATATGGTGATCATTTAATTTAATTATGAATCGATCCCCTTCATTAACCATGTAATATGTGTGAGTTAAACGATGCAACAATAATATTTTGGACATAAAAACTTTTTATGAAAAACTAAACTTAGAGGGGTGTATTCAATTTAAATTTTAAAATATTTTGACACTTTTATAGATTTTTAGAGTTTATAAAATATGAGTGACTTTTAAATGATTTTTATTTTTATTTTAAAAATTTTGAAAGACTTTTAAATTTTTTATTGCACAAATTGATATATATTTTTTCATTTTCCTTACTTTTTTTTCTTTTTCCACAGTAATGTCATTAAGTGGAGGTCAATAAATAGTGGATGATTTTTATTTTCCTTAAAACTCATTAGCTTTTTAAAATTTTTGTATTTTCCTCACAATAGATGAAGCCAATAAATAATGGTAGAGGATTGAGGATGATGATAGAATAATTTTGAGAAGAAAAAGTAGGAAGAGGAAGCAAAAGAGATAAAAAGAAGTAAATATTACTATCTGGCTGACGTGTCATTGAGATTAAAAAGCCTTAAAAAAATTTTAAAAAATGAGAAAGACAATTTATAAGATAACACATAAAATTCACCAAAAGTTAATAAAAATATACATAAATCCATTATTTATAAAAGTAAAATTTAAATTAAATATATGTAGATTTTGATTAACTTAAAAAAATTTATAATAAAATACTTCAAAATTTTTTTAAAAGTTAAGATTGAATACCTTATTAATTTTAAAAATCTTAATAAGTTTTAATTAAATAGTTTTAAACTTTTTAACTTTATAAAAATCATAATTAAATACAACTAAATATCAGAAACAATATTATACATATAATAATTAAATAAAGAAATTAATAATTAAGTTTGTGGTCAAGCATCCTGGATTTAGGAGAACTGCACCGAGAAGTTAGGTTGTAGAGCATCGTGTCTCAGGAAGACGTACATGGCTCTGGTAAAGCTCACTGCAATGCATGAGCATTCCCAAACAGCGCAGCCAGTAGTTTCAGTGCCATCTCTCCTGCGACTCCTATATTTTTCCTTCTTTTTTTATTATTTAATTTGTTGCCCTTCTTAATCATGCATGACCTAAGTCTTACATCGGTCTAACTCGTATATTTATACATGAGACTATTTAACATAAAAACCCTAGCTAGGGTTTCCATATATTAAAAGAAGGAAGATTCTTGTGCATATATAACTTATTATGTATGATATATATATATATATATATATATATATATATATTTACTGGTGAGAGCGCCGCTATTGCGACCAATAGAATTAATTTAAGTTGAGAATATAATTGGAAGTTTCATTACATTAATTTTCAAACTTTGAAAACCTCATTCTCTTCAAATATTATAGGATTAATCTTGCTACTACTTTTTCAATACATGACAGGTTGATGTGTGAAAGAGAGACAATTCCTCAAAGATGATTTTGTCCCCTTTTATTTTTATTTTTATGAGCAATCATTATTCGACATAAATGAATTATATCGCTGTTACTTTTATGGGTTATATATATATATAGGCAAAATATTCGCTTATTTATCAAATATATTATATTTAAGTTAATAATTAATTATACAAGAAAGCTTATGAAGGTTAGGGTTTTTCAAACTCTAATTTAGGGATATATAATCACTCCTTTTTAGGTTTTATAAATACAACATCATCCATAAACAAAGATACATAACATTATAATTTATATTTTTTAAAATATCACATTTTGAGACTGACTTGGCGGGTTTTTAGATTGGACACCACCGGCCTAAATGGCTGCTGATGGTTATTTTTTTTTTGCAAATTTAATAGCTGCTAATAGTTGTTCTTAGATCAGACACCACCAATCTAAAAGGCTGCTGCTGATGGTTGTTCTTTTTTTTTGCAGGCTTAATGGCTGCTAACGGTTGTTTTCTCTTTGCAGATTTATTAGTGTACTAATTTTAAAGACTGAGCAGATTTTTAGATAAATAATATATATATATATATATATGTATATATATAAGTTCAAAGGCATTTTCATGTTAATTTCGGTACAAATCCGTGGCGTCCAATTTCACTTTGGAAAAATAACTAGCGAGGAAGAGCTTCATTTGAGTTTATAACTTTTTCTTTTTTATTTAATTAATTATTTTTTTTTTGTAAAAAATAAAAATAGTGAAGTGCACCATCTTCTTTTCTCAATATCTCTTCATATTTCGATCCTTTTCACACCGATCGATCACATTTAAATAAATAAAAAATTCAACTAATTATATAATATTAATATATATAAGTGGTATGAATTAAAATATAATTAATTAAGAAGATTATTATTCATTGTGGAAAAGATGTGGAAATTACATTTGATGCTACTTTCCCTTACAAAGAAAAATAAAACAATTTAACTTGAAAAGCTACTCGGTCGATCCGATGTATAATTCACATTGATCAATCTGGGTCAAGTAGTTTTCCCTACATATACGTATGTGTAATATTGTTTTTTATTTTTTTATTTTATAATTAAACTCAATTGAAATTGCTAAGATATAGATGGGATATAGTGGTTATTGACCAAGATTACATTACAGCAATGTCGTCAATGTGTAAGTTTCATGTTTATATATATATACAGTTCCATATGGTCGTTATTTCAATCGACAATCCCAAACGTTGTGTGTTTCACTTTTTTTTGGTAGATGTTGTGTGTTTCACATTATTTACATGAAGACGCAATACCAAGAATTTCCTACCACCTACGTAGGTATACCTTGACTTCTTTGTTTCCTCGCCCACCAGCAGCCTTCTTAGAAGCATTCCTTGCTACAAACTTTGGCTTGCTGGACCAAGAATTTTTAGTCTAAAAAACCACCAACTTGTTGCACAGACCAGTTGACAGCAAAACTGCAGCGTTTTAGAAACAAGAATTTAGAGGAATGGATATTTGAAACTGGCCCATTTTGTGGTTATGGGCCATTTAGAGTGGAATGGAATATTTGTGCATTGAGATTCTCCATCCAGGCCGGCCCATTTAGATTTTAGAGGCTGGCTTGGGCTTTTTGTCTTGGAGGGTATTATTGTAACTGACAACCTAGATTCTCCTCCGATCAAAATTTCTGGAACCGATACTCGACCCCCAAAAAAAATCAAATTACTGGAACAGATAGTCACTTCTCCTCCATTTTCGAAATCTTCATAGTTTTTTTTGTTACAAGCTAAAATTGAATCCCGCTTGTTGTACATACATACAACTCAGCGCGTGGGTCATACTTGCCTGGGGCTGCGACTGTGGAAAATTCGAAGAGGAACTGCGGCAACAATGTCTCCGAGTATAACAAGGTTCTCTCACCTCCCAGAGAAGGTGGAGTTAGGTAAAGTGTCCCTTTGTTTTGGGTAATTTCCTTTTGGACAAATAGTAAAAGTTATGGGTGTTTTATTTTTAATTTTTTTTTCTTTTTTGTGGGTGTGGTGTGCAGTGGTGGTAGGCATTTCTTGTGCGAGAGGAGTACGTGTAGGATGATGGTGGATGGAATACAGCCAATCAGGGGCCACATTCCACTGTCATCGTTTTCGACGGTAAAAGGCGCGTTGCTTTTGGACGCTTTCTTCTTTTCCGATTAAATGAAATCCATTGGGTGTGCTCCCTAATATATGTTGGTACGCTTGATCTCATTTCAATTTTTTTTATTTTTGCTTTACTTTCTGTTTTTTTTTTTTTTTGTATATTTTTGGTTGTTTGTTGTTTGTTGCGTTAAGGAAATGTCTTTCCGTGGTGGTATTAGGCATTTGAATTGTCAGTAATGGAGAATAAGCTGGTCGAGTGTGTATCTTGGTTGTGAGACATGGATTTAGAAATGGGGTTGCCAAACTTAACAAAGTTGAGATTTTTATCACTTTGGGTTTGGGAATTCTAGCCTTGGTCGCCTCTGACAAATTGATTTTAGCCTTTCGTTTTCTACTTTGCATTATTAAGGAAGGACAGGGAGATATTCATCAAAAAAAAAAAAGGAAGGACAGGGAGAGAAAGAGAGTGAATTGTTTTAGTGTGAGATTAGATCCATCGTTAACAAACACCCCCAAATGCTCAAGTAATGATGTCGAATACCGTGGTTTGTTGTGATTTAGCTGCAAGAGATTTACTTTCATTTAACTTAATTATGTGTAGGGAATTTATAGATTTGGATCTTGACTCATGTCTGTTAATTTGGCATAAAATTATTAACCAAATAGTTTGAATAAGCATATGCTTAGTGCTTTTCATGGGAGGTCAACGTATCTTTAGATAAGAACCTTTTGATTAAATTGCTTATAGATGGGTTCAATGAGCTTTCATTATTGCTCTGTCTAAAGTAGCAGAAAATCAACTTATTCTTCAATCTAAAATCTAGTCCTTGATAACTTCTGATACAAGAAGTGCCACTCCATTCACATTCATTGTCTGGTTATCTCCACTCATTTTTTTCAATCTAAAAATTCAATTTTTACTCTTTTGCTTCTTTGTCTGATGATTTCTCCTCTTTGGAATCTTCCTCTGCTTTCAGCTTCTGTTCCTCCTTTGCCTGTTCAAGCGCTTGGATTAGAGTCTTCAGGGAGGTTTCAGCATCACCAGGAAGTGTCTTGGGCATGAGATGCTCTGCAACATCTGCAGGGGTGATGTTGGTTTCCTCCAACAACCTACTGATTGTGGAAAACGAATGGTGTGATTCAAGCTTAAGATAGTTCTTAGCCAGCACCTTGAAAGCTTCAAAGTTGCAGAATGATAACTCTATGTGCTTATCCATCCGCCCTTTACGAATGAGTGCGGGATCGAGTTTCTCCATATAATTAGTAGTGAAGACAATGATCCTTTCTCCACCACAAGCTGACCAAAGCCCGTCGATGAAATTCAGAAGCCCAGAGAGTGTAACCTGGCTGGCTTTGGAATCACTGTCTTCTTTTGGCCGTTTTTCATCTGGGTCTTTTTTTTCTTCCTCTTCCCTTTTTTCCTTCTTCTTTCTCTGTCCAGTTAGATCCAACGAGCAGTCAATGTCCTCGATCACAATGATGGATTTGCTTGATGTCTCAATCAACAGCCTCCTCAGCTCGGTGTTGCTCCTCACAGCCGTTAATTCAAGATCATATATATCGTAGCGTAATAGATTGGCCATGGCAGCAACCATGGTGGACTTGCCAGTTCCTGGAGGTCCATAGAGCAGATAACCTCGCTTCCAAGCCCTCCCGATACTTGCATAAAACTCTTCAGCTTGGCTGAATGTAGTCAAATCATCAATGATTTCTTTCTTCTTCTCTGGCTCCATTGCTAGTGTCTGAAAATTTGCTGGGTGCTCAAACACTACGTGGCTCCAATAAGACCCACTGTTGGTGTAGAGCTTCCGCTGCCTGTTCTTCACATTAATTGCCCTACCTTCTTTAAAGACATGATTCAGGTATGGCCCAATAATGAGTTCCCTGTGTCGTTTATGGAACATGAGCTTGTAGTGCCTTCTTTCCTGGGTAGCAGTAGTATTGTAGAAACCAGCCGTTTGGTTTTACAGTGACTGACCCGGAAGTCCACCATAGCTTGATTCCTTTAAAATCATCAGCAACCTCTTCATGATCATCCATACTAAGAACAATGGACTGGTTGTTCTTGACTACTTCAGCCTTGAGTCGCTTTGCTTGTGTAGAGGCACTTGAGCTCAGGTAGTTCTCGATCGCAGTGTAAGCTTCACTGCGCATAAGACGCTCTCCGGTGAACTCGTTGAATCTGATTTGGATGTAAGGGTACACATAAGTCAGTACTCTCTGGAAATATTTCTCCAAGTATTCTCGAAGCCGACTAGGAAAGAATTGTTGAAATATAGCCCAGACGAACATGAAACTGCCAACTATGGATCCCAGATGAGCAAATCTGTCTGTTGGCGTCATGGCTTGCCTTGTTTGCTTTCTCTTCTTTTCTTTTTCAAGTTTCAGAATTGTTGAGCTTCTTTTAAAACTTGAGTTTTATGCGTGTTGTTGGTGCGTTTTTATAGGCGAAGAATGGGTGGGTGACAAGGTACCTATTTGGACATACATTTGCTGGCCAATTACTGTAAGTTTTAGAATTGACATTGACTTGAAGCCTTGGCTCTGTGCCCGAAAGTGAGCAAAAGTTGCACGCCTCTTAATTGTATAGCGGGGTTAAGTTACCAAAACTAAAATTTGTCTTGTAAATTCAAAATACCTGATGTCATGGGCCAGCCCAACATCACAAAAATTGCCCAATTTAAAAGGAAATGACTTTGAAAGCATGAATCACCCAACTTACACGGTCTTCCTGGCGAATCTTTTTCATTTGTTTACGGCTGCTTCTCAGAAGGATCCAGAGTGGATTATTAAACTAACATAGAGTTGCCTACTTTGTTTCGTGAAAGTAGTGGAGCGGACCTCTTTCTTCACCTTTTCTAAACGATTGATTATTTTTTTCCAACAACAGACCTTGCAGATTCCTACTTGGTTCTGAACACCACTTTTTACAATAACCTATAAAACATTGATTCAATGAACAAGAATGGTAACGGGTACTTAAAACTGATTATTGCACTATTTTGAGCTCGAAAATCAATTTATTCTTTTTAAGGAATTTTAATTATATCTATTTCCATCGAGGATTAAGTCCGCTCCTTTCTATCTTTTCTTCTTGGATTTTACAATCAGACAAATCCTAACAATATATATTATCTAGAATGGCAATAGCAAGGTTTTAAATGTGCCGTAAAACAGAGGATTATAGTTGTAGTACTACTAACCTATAAAACTATCAGCTACTGAAATTACATGAAGCCAACCCTTAACTGAAAACCAAGTTATATAAATAAACCTAAGGAGACTAAAAGCCAAATTATATAATAAACGTAATGAAACTGAACCATGCTTCAGGCTCCGCCCACCTAGTCTTGAGCTTCCTTGAGCCCTTCATCGACTTTAGCTGATGATTTCTTCCCTTTTGGATCTTTCTCTGTTTGTGATCTTCCTTGTCCCATGCCCTTTGTTTTTACTTTTGCCTTCTTATTCCTGAGGTCTCCAATCAGACTCTCCAAGCGAATTCCAACATCTTCCCCCATAGTCTTGGGCATTAAATGTTCTGTGACATCGGCTGGAGTCATGTTGGTTTTACCCAACAAGGAGCCAACGGTTTCAAACAGAGGGTGTGAATCAATGTTCATGTAATTCTTAGCCAAAACTTTGAACCCTTCAAAATGACAGTAAGACAGCTCAATGTGCTTGTCCATTCGCCCTCTCCTAATGAGTGCTTGATCGAGTTTTTCCACATAATTAGTGGTAAATATGACTAGTCTCTCTCCCCCACTTGCAGACCAAATCCCATCAATGAAATTCAATAACCCAGAAAGGGTAACCTTGCTGTTTTTGTTAATTCCATCTTTCTGATCTCCTTTAACCTCTGCAATGTCCTTTTCTTTCCTTGTGTTTTGCCTCTGTCCTGTAAGATCAAGTGAGCAATCAATGTCTTCAATAGCAATGATGGACTGGCTTGATGTATGCATCAAAAGCTTCCTCAGATCCGTATTGCTATGGACAACTGTGAGCTCAAGATCATAGATATCATATTTCATATAATTAGCTATGGCAGCATTCAATGTAGATTTACCACTTCCAGGAGGACCATATAGAAGATAACCACGCTTCCAAGCCTTACCAATTCTTGTATAATAGTCCTTGGATTTTCTGAATGTATCAAGATCTTCCATGATTTCCTTCTTCTTGTTTGGATCCATAGCCAAGGTTTCAAAAGAGGCTGGATGCTCAAAAACAATATGACTCCACGAGGGACAGTGTTGAGCATTAGTGTAAAGCTTAACCTGCTTCTTCCCAACCTCAATTGCCTTGCCCTTGTCAAACACATATTTCAAGTAACACCCAGTAATCACTTCTCTGTATTTTTTACAAAATGTGAGCTTGTAAAACCTCCTCTCTTCATTTGCGTTATAGGATGATTCCTTTGAACCGATAATGAGTTTTCTAAAAGACCAGTAGAGCCTTACACCCTCAAACTCATCAAAAACCTCCTCTTGTTCATCCATGGTAAGCTCTATGGACTGACCGTTCTTGACAACATCGGCTCTGAGCCTCCTTGCTTGCTCTGTGGATTTGGAGCTGAGGTAGTGCTCGATGGCAGTGTAGGCCTGGTTTCGCTGTAGACGGTCGCTTGGAAACTCATGGAATGTGATCTGAACGTTGGGGTCAAAATACTTGGCCAACTTGTCAAAATGTCTGTCAATGAGTAATTGCAAATGGGGAGGGAAATACCTCTGCAACATTGTCCAAACAAAGAATAAGCTGGCAAGCGCCGAGCCAAGCTGAGTCCACATGTCTTTCATTTTGCTTTCTTCTTCTTTTGATTTCTATTGCAGATCTGTTCTTCTTGTTGTTTGGTTTAATGGGTTTTCTTAATTAGTTCCAGTGGTGCTTACGAGTTTTTGGTGCTCTCCACTGCACATAAGCTTTTCATGTCTGTCTCTGAACTACTGGTACGATATGCACTTCTTAGGAATAGTTTGACTCTGTGCCAGCTTGGCTTTTGTTGCTTTGCCCAATATATTGAGAAGTTCCAATGAAACCATGCCACATAATGTATCTTGGTCTTTTCAGGACTCGTATAGAAAAATAGTTATGTAATAATGTATGTGTGAGATTTCACCAAATAAGCATGTTTTCTACGTACCCAAATCATTGTAAGTGTAAATATTCCAGCTGATTTTGAGTGAATATCTCGATCATGAATCCTTGATATTGATACCTGCTTAGTTTCCATGCAATATAATGTAAAATATGATTTTATTATTGTCATTTTCGAGTGAAATAAGTGTACATTTCATTTTCATAAATTAATGCTACTACTTGTTTACTTTTAATTTTTTCTTTTTTTAAAAAGGGAATCTTTAGTATCTTTAATTATGGAATCAATAGTAGTTATTGAACATATATATATATATATATATAAAATAACAATAATTTTGTTCATAGTGTTAAAAAAAAAAAAAAAAAAAAAGAAAAGAAAAACACATTAGTTGGACTTCTTTTTAGAAATTAATTTAGGAAAATATATTTGATCTGAAAAATACATAATTATGATGTTACAGTTTATAATTAATTTATGCATGTACTTAAATATGTTTGATTTGAAAAATATAATTGGGTGTTTACTGCCCACCATTAGTTTTTCGTTTAGAATACATAAAAAAAAAAATTATATGCTGGTCATGGTTGATGATTGTGATGCAGTCTGTCTTCGTTGATAATTTTGATATTATGATTGGAAGCTAATTACTGGTAAATTAGATGTAATATTTTTGGTTTGGTGAACTCGAATTTTATTATAATATGTGCATAAAATAGTGAACATTAATTTGCATCATTGCAATAGGCATTACGAACATGAAAAGTTATATGAAATGGATTCTTTTGTTGAACTAGTATAAATACTATTGAAAAAAACTACAGAACATAAACTTATAATGGATCATGGTCGATGGCTAACCCCACCAATAAAATTAATAATTTTCAAGAACCAATACAAATTACTTAGTGAATTTACTAGTAGTTCTATTCATCAAAAAAGAAAAAAAAAAATTACAAGTAGTTCTTATTAGTTTTACAGAGCCAAGTGAAGCTACTTTCTGGCACTTTCCTGCACTTGCTCGCTCAAGCGGTGACAACATTTTCTTCTTTCACTTCATCACTAACATTCCCATTGCATTTCACATCTTGTTTCTCAGATTTTTCACTCTTTTTCTCTTCCTTTTCTTCTTTCTCAGCCTTCAATTTTGCTTCTTCTTCCTCAGCTTTCAATTTTGCTTCTTCTTCCTCAGCCTTCAATTTTGCTTCTTCTTCTTCCTCAGCCTTCTTTCTTGCCTCCTCCTTTGCAGTCTTAAGAGCTTCAATCAAACTCTCTAAACAAGTCTCAGCATCTTCAGTCACAGACTTTGGCATCAAATTCTCAGCGACATCGGCAGGAGTTATATCAGTTTCCTTCAACATGCACTCTATCTTTGGGAACAAAGGGTGGGAATCAATATCCAAGTAATTGTTGGCAAGCACTTTGAATGCTTCAAAGCTGCAATAGGACAGTTCAATGCGCTTGTCCATCCTTCCCTTCTAATCAGTGCAGGGTCGAGTTTGTCCACATAATTGGTCGTAAACACAATTAGCCTCTCAGCCCCACAAGAAGACCAAATACCATCTATACAGTTCAACAGCCCAGAAAGAGTAACGTTACTCTTTTTCCTTCTTCTCCCTCAGCCCTTTTACGAACCGGATCTTTCTTCTCCTCATCCTCATCCTCTTGCTTTTCTCTTTCTTCTTCTCTCTTTGACCCGTAAGATCCAGCGAGCAGTCAATGTCTTCAATCACAATGATGGACTTATTGGACGTATCGATCAACAGCTTCTTCAAATCGGTGTTGTCCTTAACCGCTGTGAGTTCTAAATCATAGATATCATATTCTAAATAGTTAGCCATAGCAGCAATCATGGTTGACTTACCGGTTCCCGGCGGCCCGTAAAGAAGGTAACCACGTTTCCAAGCCTTGCCAATTTTGGAGTAGTAGTCTTTTCCTTGTCTGAACTTATCAAGGTCATTGATAATCTCCTCCTTCTTTTTGGGTCCATTGCCAGAGTTCTAAACGTCGCTGGATGCTCGAAAACAACATGGTTCCACCGGACCGCTTGCCATACCAATTGTCACTGGAACCATTGGTATAAAGTCTCAGCTGTCTATTCCGTACAGCTAAGTTTTCCCTTGTTGTACAACGTGGTTGAGATAGGATCCGGCAATAAGGTCCTTGTAGCGCCTGTGGAAGGTGAGCCTGTAGTACCTCTTCTCATCGGAAGCGGGAAAGTAGGAGAATGACTGCGATTTACTGGCATCTTTACAGGAAGTCCACCAGAGCTTTGCGCCTTGGAATTCCTCTGTGATTTCCTCGTTGTAGTCCATGCTGAGGGTCAGGGACTTGTTGTGTTTGATGTCGTCGGCCTTGAGCTTCTTGGCTGCAGTTGATGCGGGGCAGGCACTGAGGTAAGTTGTTATAGCACCATAGACTTCACTGCGATTGAAGCGCTCACCGATGTACTCATGGAAGGTAATTTGGACATAAGGGTACACAAGATTCATCAATTTGCTGCCATACCTTGCTAGGTATGCACGAAGTTGGTAAGGAAAGTAGTCCTTAAATATAGAATAAACAACCATAAAGCTCGCTACGATTGTGCCCGATTGAGACCACAGCTTTCCCATTCCGGCTCCCATTCTTTCAAATTCACAACTTTGGAAGAGTGTTTCCTCTTTTCTTTGTGGAACACAGAAATGTTTAATATCCAAAACCGAAGAAGAAGAAGAAGAAGACGACTTTAATGTATATATATATATATATATAGACAGAAGAAGAAGAGGAAGAAGACGAAGACGACTTCAATGCCCACCCAATTTCCCTCCCAACTTGGATTGTCACTTAGGAAAAAGACCTTTCATGTTAAAAAAAGAAAAAGAAGAAGACGACGACGGCGACTTTCGTGCCCACCCAATTTCCTCCCACTTACATTGTTACTTGGGAAAAAGCCCTTTGAGTTTGAAACGCGTGATGATAGACTTTTACTTTTTATTAGGTATTTTTATTTAAATTGGAATCTATTCCTAGATTTTGGAAGTGATCAAATGGTCCCATTAAAGGAATAGCCGCAGAATGTTCGTTTGGCTGCATATTCTTATTTTTTCACCTAGTTTTTTTTTTCAGTTTGTGTTCAATGCAAGCTTTGTTTCCTGGGCAAGTTTTTTTAATAGAGCAATTTTTTTCTATTTTCTCTTTGTTAACAGTGTTTTTGAGCCACATTCAGAGTCCAAAGTTATAGACATCTAGGTCAATTACCACCCAATTCAAGAATACACTTGTAATGATATTAATTTTCCCAATTTCTTTGATGTCTAACGAGCTAGAAGCACCACCAACGTCGCTGATATTGCAAAACGATTTTATAAATTCAGATTAATTAACCGGAAACAGTCATATAACTAAACTAATTATGTAAGTTGATAACTTGTATTTTAACATTTAATTTTTTGTCCGCCTACCACAACACATAGAAATCCATATGCATATGGCTTTGGATATGTTTCCATTTTTTTTTTTTTTTGTTGAACTTGACATTTATTTATTTATTTTTGAACTTGGATGTGGGGATTCAAATTCAAAACTCAAAACTGCCTCTAAAACTCTTAAACTACTTTATAAACAATAAAATAATTACAAATAATCAATATTTTTTTTTATATCTCTAAAAGTTAACAGAGGCTATTGGTTACACAGTGATAATAAATAAGGATTTTTGTGCTTTCTAAAAACATGGGACTAACTAACTGTTTACCAAAAAAAGACATGGGACTAACTGCAACAAATTTATATTTTGAAACAAAACAATATAGTATTATAAAAATAATACGAAAACGACTTGTCGTGGCCACATAATTTCTGCTCAATTTACACAATTACTTGGGAAAGGACCTTCTGAGGCTGGATACAATGGAAAAAGACTCAAGAGGGACCCAGGCATATATACATATGGTGGGTAGCACCTTGCTCCGCAAGCCAAATGAAATTATATTTAAACCTTCGTGGACGGTGGGCTTGCAATGTGGCCTTGTGAGATGTTGTGGGATCAAGTAGCCCACCATCTTTGACACAGGTATGAATGAGGTGTGCTAAGGTCAGTGACAGTGACACCCCCTTTGGAAATGATGAAAATTCTTTGCACGGTGAAATCAGTTCCAATCTTATACATACATTTCTATGCGTGTTATATTAGACCAACTCACTCTGTAATGTAATATTCCTCTGCGTGTTAATGCATGTTTTATTTAACGACAAACACACCCTCTCAAATTTTATTTTCACTGTGGTCGTGGTCGTCCAACACGTCTACAATAATTTTTTTTTTTTCTCAATATGGCTTAGTACAGTATATTCTTAGCATTCAATTGTTCTTCTTAATTCCATTTAAATTTCTCCATCATCTTCATCTTTCTCATCATCTTTTTTCTTGTTTCTTTGATCCGTAAGATCAAGCGAGTAGTCAATGTCCTCAATCACAATGATGGACTTATTCGACGTGTCCATCAATAGCTTCTTCAAATCAGTGTTGTCCTTAACTGCTGTGAGTTCTAAATCATAGATATCATATTATAAATAGTTAGCCATAGCAGCAATCTTGGTTGACTTACCAGTTCTCGGTGGCCCCTAAAGAAGGTTACCTCGTTTCCATGCCTTGCCAATTTTGGAATAGTAGTCTATTCCTTAAAAATAGCATACACAAACGTAAAGCTCACAGTGATTGAACCCAAGTGCGAACACAGCTGACCCATTACGGCCGCCATTCTCTCAAATTCATAACCTTGGAAAGTGTTCGCAATTCTTGGTAACTATATGTAGAGAGAGGAGAAGAAAACTTTTGTGCATGCCCAATCTACACTGTTACTTAGAATTTGATAACCCTTTTAGGTTGGAAAAAATAGAAGAAGACTTGGAGGGACCAAGTATCGTGTTCCTTGCTCCCCAAGGCAGTCTTTGTTTAATGTTTTATACAAATTGACTGACCAGAGTAAATTATGTATTTCACCACTTACGACACAAATCTAAATTAGGTATTCAGGTATCATGAAGATCGTGTCACCTATTGGAATGCAAACCTTTGCATTGCCAGACAAGACATCAAATTAACAACTGAATAATACAATAACAATTTCGAGACAGTGATATGCAAACTTACTTAGTCGCCAAGAAATCAATCAGGTAAAATGAGGGCGAGTGCAAAAAACCCATTTCTTGCTTAAAAAATTATATAAAAAAAAAAATCGTACAGTTTTGACTAAGTCAATGTGGAATTATGCGGTGCAAGTCGATTAATTTTAAACTTTATTCATATATCAGAAATGCTCACGTATGCCATGTGGTTCATACACGTCATTAAGATTTATGTTAAAGGCTTATTTTTTATTAATTAATGCGAAAAGAAAAAAGAAAAAAAGGACAAGGTGATAAGTTTTACCATAAATCTAATTGCAAATGAGCATTTCCATTATAATTTTTATATATTTTTAAAGGTTTGAGGGGCCTTCGACAAAAGTGAAGCCTTAGATTGTGGCTTTTACATAACCAATCAACACAAACACCTTTCAGGCGGATATAAATTTTCTGTTCCATATCTCTCAATTTGTCTTCTGTGTCTCCTCAATTAAAAATTGACAGTTCATGTATTAAATTTAATAAATAATTTATTAAACAAATGAATTTGTCTTCTCTATTCACTCATTATTATTTTTTTTATTTTATGAATGTAGATTTTCTATTCAATTTTTTATCTTTTTTATTTTTCAAATAAAAAAAAATAGACAACTCATTTTATCAAATTTAATAGATAAAATTCTTTCATTTTCTATCCCCCTTTACTGCAGCTTTACGTATTTTTACTTTTATTTTTCTTTTAAGCTTCCTTTCCCTATTTATTTATTTTCCTTCTTTTTTTTTCGTCCTCGGCTTTAGCCCCTTTTTTTTTCTTTTTTCTTCTATTTTTTTATTTTATTTTTTAAACTTCCTTTCTCTATTCCCCCCTCCTCTTTTTTTCTTATCTTCTCTAATTCTTTTCTCCTTAGCATTTGTTATATTTATACATAACAAGTAGTAAAATTTATATTTTGGGCCTATTGGATATTTGACATGAGTGAGTGAATAATATAAAAATTAATCATTAAATGAAACTTTTCTTTTTGGATGTTATAATCAAATTAAATTAAATTTTGTAAATTAAAATTATAAACTTTTCCTATGAAAAAAAAGAAAAAAAAAAGTCAATATTAGGAAAAGGACGCTTAAAAATAAAAAGGTAAAGAAAAAAAGTCGGCTAAACCAATTCGCCGAGGGGGAAAAAATAATCAGGACAAAAAATAAATAAATAAACAAACAAACAAATAAATAGGGAAAGAAAGCCTAATGGACACAGATCCTCGGTGTAATTTCTCTGTCACCTATCCTTGACTCTTTTTTTTGGTAAAACACCTATCCTTGACTTGTAATGACTTCTTTCACTACATTACCGACTGTCCCATTGCATTTCACTTCTTCTTTATCAGATTTGTCACAGTGTTTCTCTCAGCCTTCTTTTGTGCCTCCTCCTTCGCCAACTCAAGAGCTTCAATCAATTTCTTCAAACAAGTCTCAGCATCTTCAGTCACAGACTTCGGCATCAAATTCTCAGCAACATCAGCAGGAGTCATATCTGTTTCCTCCAACAAGCATTTAATCTTTTCAAACAAATGGTGGGAGTCAATGTCCAAGTAGTTGTAAGCAAGCACTTTGAATGCTTCAAAGCAACAATAGGACAGCTCAATGTGCTTGTCCATCCTTCCCCTTCTAACGAGTGCAGGATCAAGTTTGTGGACGTAATTGGTCGTAAACACAATGAGCCTCTCACCCCCACAAGCAGACCAAATACCATCTATAAAGTTCAAGAGACCAGACAGAGTAACCTTGCTCTTTTTGTTTTCTTCCTCAAACCTTTTACGAATCGGGTCCTTTTTCTTTTCTTCATCATCTTCATCTTTCTCATCATCTTTTTTCTTGTTTCTTTGACCCGTAAGATCAAGGGAGCAGTCAATGTCCTCAATCACAATGATGGACTTATTCGACGTATCGATCAACAGCTTCTTCAAATCAGTGTTGTCCTTAACTGCTGTGAGTTCTAAATCATAGATATCATATTCTAAATAGTTAGCCATAGCAGCAATCATGGATGACTTACCCGTTCCCGGTGGCCCATAAAGAAGGTAACCTCGTTTCCATGCCTTGCCAATTTTGGAATAGTAGTCTTTTCCCAGTCTGAACTTGTCAAGGTCATTGATAATCTCCTCCTTCTTTTTCAGGTCCATTGCCAGCTTCTGAAACGTCGCCGGATGCTCAAAAGCAACATGACTCCACCTGGTCCCTTTGCCATACCAATCATCACTGGAATTATTGGTATAAAGCTTCAGCTGCCTGTTCCGTACAGCCATGTCTTTTCCTTGTTGTACAACATAGTTGATATAGGACCCAGTAATGAGGTCCTTGTAGCGCCTGTGGAAGGTGAGCCTGTAGTACCTCTTCTCATCCGAAGCTGGATAAAAAGAAAAAGATTGTGATTTAGTGACATGTTTACAAGAAGTCCACCAGAGCTTTGCGCCTTGGAATTCCTCTGTGATCTCCTCGTCGTCGTCCATGCTGAGGATTAGGGACTTGTTGTCTTTGATGTCGTGAGCCCTAAGCCGCTTAGCTAGAGTTGATGCGGGACAGGCACCGAGGTAAGTTCGTATAGCACCGTAGACTTCACTGCGATTGAAGCGCTCACCGGTGTACTCATGGAATGTAATTTGCACATAAGGGTACACAAGATTCACCATTTTGTGGCTGTATCGTCCTAGATAACCACGAAGTTGGTATGGAAAGCATTCCTTGAACATAGCATACACAAACATCAAGCTCGCTATGATTGAACCCACTTGTGACCACAGCTCTCCCTTTACGGCCACCATTCTCACAAATTCACAACCTTAGAAAACTGTTTCTTCTTCTCTTTGCAGGACCTATTGTTATTGAAAACAGAATTGCGGAAGAAAAAAAGGGTAAAACCGTGATGGGAAAAATATGAGAGAAAGGAAAAAGTTAAACAAATATTCAGCAGCTATTCCTTTCAATAGTACCGGCTGATTAGTTCCTAAATCTAATTGGAATTAGTCTTATTTAAATAAAACTATCTAATAAAAATAATAAATAGATAAATCCTAAAAATAAGGAACCAGAGAAAATAATATTTTTAACAACAGGAATATCATCACACACACATTCCTGGTGTTTTAGACAGAGAGAGAAGAAAAAGACTTTGCTTGAGGTTGGAGAGATTAGGAAAATATAAAAGAGAAAAAGACTCTGAAGGACCCAAGTAGTTGTTCCTTGCTCAGCAAGTAAGCACTTGAGCATGCATGTGCTTTGCGCGATGTCCTATTAAGTAGCCACCACGTTTGACACATGTCTGAATGGGGCACCAAGTTTCAATAGGGTCAGTGTCACCTTATTGAAAATTGAAGAAAACCTTTGTCCCTGACCAACTTTCTAGACGATAAACCCAATTAACCACGTTTTCTGAGAGTCGGTTAAGTAATATATTTGTTTTTTTTTTTTTAATTTGTTTAGTTAGAAACTAATTAAAGTTTTTTAATATTAATTAGACTATTCTATTAAATATAAATATGAAAGAAAAAATATGTATATAGAAAATAAAATATTATTTTTAATTTGACATTTATATTTTTTTCAAACTAATAAATTTTAATTAATTTTTAAATTGAAAAAATTACACAATTTAAAAAATAATAATAAAAAATAAACACGTTATCAGTCCTAGGAGACAAATTCACTCTGTAAATTTTATTTGTACCGTCGTGATCTCACATGACGTCTAACGAGACAAATGTTACAGTGGAAACCATGTTGTCATGTTGACGTAATATCGCTGACATCATCCCTGCAAATTGTTCTTAAATTTTTACTTCTCTTTTTGTCTTTTTTGAAATGCCACAATGTTGAGCGGGAGATTATCGAAAAATATATAAAAAGAAATATATATATATATATATATATATTTGTAATTTGGCTGTGGGGGATTCCAAATCGAAACTCTTTGTAATTTGGGCGTGGGGGATTCGAACTCAAAACTCGTGTCTGATGGTTAATGCAAAGCAATTCTTGCTGGCAGAGGGGTATGTGCCTATGTGCAATTCTTGGCGTTATATAGAAGTTAGTGAGAAGTGTGAACCTGTGCACACAAAACCGCTTGTAAAACCCGCAGATTTTATAAAATAAAATTACTCTTTAAATATAAAAATAATTAAAATATATATATTTTTATAGTTTTAAAATGAATTAGAGCTGCGCTTAGAGTGTGACATAGGGGTAAGTAAGTCAAATTTTTATATTTATGTGAGAGTTACAGTTCAAGTTTAAGTCGACCTTTTATATTCATTTGTGAGAATTACGGTTCGAGTTTTGTGAGTCTATAGCTTTTGATATCTTACCTTATTAAATATCAGATGGAAGGAAAATTATTAAGAAAGTGGGTTTATTGTTCTAAACTCTACAAAATTGCTTTGCAATAAAGTTTTTCCTAATAAAATAATACCTTATCTCTTAATAAAATAATAGTTTTATCTCCTAACAGAGCAAGACTCTATCTTCTAATAGAATCATGGTCGATGATTCTCATATTCAGTTTTTTTTAAAAAAAAAATTGAATTGGAGCTATACACTTATATAATGATAATAGCTCTCCACCCTAGTTACATAAATCATAAATTAATATGGAATTTTTACAACAATATATATAATATACAAAAATAAGGGATTTATACTTTCTAAATAATATGGACTAACTATAAAAAAAAATTTATATATTTTTTGAAATAAAATAAAATAATAATATAACAAGAAGAAGACTTTTGTGGTGCCCACCTAATTTCGGCCCAATTTACACCCTACTTGGAAAAAGACTTTCTTAGGTTGGAGACAATGGAAAAACAGAGGACCCAAGTCTTACATGGCAGTGCCTTTCTCCGAAGCCAGTCTTTGTATGATGTTTTTTTCTTAGAACCTCACGAAACGGAATTACAAAACAGTGCCACCAGGCAGTATATCAAGCTGGAGTTGGCGCTCAAAGACAAGGGGAATGATATCCCTATTAACATCAAAGTTTTCAAAAGCAAAGGAATGATTTAACGAAAATTTAGCTACCTTGTCAGCTAGGCTCCTACTAATCCATTTTAAGGACCAAAGCCTAACAGCAAATCTACTTCTAGCAGTTGAGACCTCATTGAAAGTTTCCCAAGAGCACCGCTCTGCTTTGTTGTTCACAGCGTTAACACAAACAAGAGAGTCACAAAATCTTTTCTTCCTTTTTGGGTCTTTCTCTGTTTGTGATGTTCCTTGTCCCATGCATGCCCTTTGTTTTTACTTTTGCCTTCTTATTCCTGAGGTCTCCAATCAGACCCAACGGAATTACAACATCTTCACCAATAGTCTTTGTTGATTAGATGATTGTTGATGAAAAGCAACAATCATCAACAATTACTGATTTTGATATTATGATTGGAAGCTAATTACTGGTTAATTAGATGTAATATTATGGCTTGGCGAACTCAAATTTCATTAATATATGCATAAAATAGTGAAAACATTAATTTGCTTCATTGTAATAGGCATTGCAAACATGAAAAGTTACATAAAATGGATTCTTCACTGAACGTCTTCAAGTACTGTAGGAAAAGAAGAAATAACACAAACTCAAAATGGATCATGATCGATGGCTAAACCCAGCAATAAAATAAATATTTTTACAGAACCATTCCAAATTACTTCTTCAATTTACAAGTACTGCATACTAGGTTTACAGAGACAAGTGAAACTACTTTCTGGCTCTTTCCTCCACTTCCTCAAGTGATGACTCCATTTTCCTTCACACCATTTTCTTCTTTCACTTCATCACTAACATTTCCATTGCATTTCACATCTTGTTTCTCAGATTTTTCACTCTTTTTCTCTTCCTTTTCTTCTTTCTCAGCCTTCAACTTTGCTTCTTCTTCCTCAGCCTTCTTTTTTGCCTCCTCCTTCGCCATCTCGAGAGCTTCAATCAATTTCTTCAAACAAGTCTCAACATCTTCAATCACAGACTTCGGCATCAAATTCTCAGCTACATCAGCAGGAGTCATATCTGTTTCCTCCAACAAGCACTTAATCTTTTCAAACAAATGGTGGGAGTCAATATCCAAGTAGTTGTTAGCAAGCACTTTGAATGCTTCAAAGCAACAATATGACAGTTCAATGTGCTTGTCCATCCTACCCCTTCTAATCAGTGCAGGATCAAGTTTGTCGACATAATTGGTCGTAAACACTATGAGCCTCTCACCCCCACATGCAGACCAAATACCATCTATAAAGTTCAACAGACCAGACAGAGTAACCTTGCTCTTTTTGTTGTCTTCCTCAAACCTTTTACGAACCGCGTCCTTTTTCTTTTCTTCATCATCTTCATCTTTCTCATCATCTTTTTTCTTGTTTCTTTGACCCGTTAGATCAAGCGAGCAGTCAATGTCCTCGATCACAATGATGGACTTATTCGACGTATCGATCAACAGCTTCTTCAAATCAGTGTTGTCCTTAACTGCTGTGAGTTCTAAATCATAGATATCATATTCTAAATAGTTAGCCATAGCAGCAATCATTGTTGACTTACCAGTCCCCGGTGGCCCGTAAAGAAGGTAACCTCGTTTCCATGCCTTGCCAATTTTGGAATAGTAGTCTTTTCCCAGTCTGAACTTATCAAGGTCATTGATAATCTCCTCCTTCTGTTTGGGGTCCATTGCCAGGGTCTGAAACGTCGCCGGATGCTCAAAAGCAACGTGGCTCCACTTTGTCCGCTTGTAACCATGCCAATCATCACTGGAATTATTGGTATAAAGCTTCAGCTGCCTGTTCCGTACAGCTATGGCTTTTCCTTCTTGTACAACGTGATTGATATAGGACCCAGTAATGAGGTCCTTGTAGCGCCTGTGGAATGTGAGCCTGTAGTACCTCTTCTCATCCGAAGCGGGATAAAAGGAAAAAGATTGTGATTTAGTGACATATTTACAAGAAGTCCACCAGAGCTTTGCGCCATGGAATTCCTCTGTGATTTCCTCGTTGTCGTCCATGCTGAGGATTAGGGACTTGTTGTCTTTGATGTCGTGAGCCTTAAGCCGCTTAGCTCGACTTGATGCGGGACAGGCACTGAGGTAAGTTCGTATAGCACCGTAGACTTCACTGCGTTTGAAGCGCTCGCCGGTGTACTCATGGAAGGTAATTTGTACGTAAGGGTACACAAGATTCACCACTTTGTGGCTATATCGTTCTAGATAACCACGAAGTTCGTAAGGAATGTAGTCCTTGAATATAGTATACACAAACATAAAGCTCGCTATGATTGAACCCACTTGTGACCACAGCTCTCCCATTACGGCCACCATTCTCACAAATTCACAACCTTGAAAAGTGTTTGTTCTTTTCTATTCCTTTGTGTAACATATAAATGCATACTGCCAAGCACTTCTTGGTGTTTTATATATATAGAGGGGAGAAGAAAACTTAAGTGCACACCCAATTTACACTGTTAATTAGAATATGGTATCCAAGGTTGGAGACAAACAGAAAAGGACTTGGGAGGGACCAAGTATCGTTGTACCTTGCTCCACAAGGCAGTCTTTGTCTAATGTTTTTATAGAAGTTGAGTTGCCAAAGGAAATTATATTTAACGCGTTGTGGACGGTGAGCATGCATGCTTTCCTGTGAGATATTGTCCTATTAAGTAGCCCACCATTTTTGACTAGTCTGGGTATTTAGGCACCATGAAGGTCTGTAAGTCATTGTCGAATGATGAAAACCTTTGCAAGTTGGAATTAGTCACTGACGAAGTTGCCAGTCAAGAAATAAAATCAACCACGTTTTTCTAAGAGTACAAATTTCCAAAATTAAGTACCATTTATTTCTGAAAAGAGAAATTTCCAATCACACATAATTTCTCTGCATGTTATATAGACTAACTCACTGTGTAAATTTTATTTCCATGGCGGTGTGGTTTCGGAGAGAGTGTCTCTTTTTCTGGACGTCGAATGAGCCAATCACATTAAGGTTCAGATTGCGAAACTACTACCCTCATTCCTAGCTACAGGGTGGAAACTCCTATGGTCCATGTTGAATTGCTGATGTAATATTGATGACATCATCACTTCCTATGGAATTTGTGATTGTCGAATATACAAGTCGAATACAAAATATATATATATACACATATTTATATAGTTTAAGATTTAAGATTTACTTGATCACCAAGTATCAATCCTAGTGGAAAAGACCAGTTTTTTCTCCGTTTGAAATAAAAAAACTCGAACGGTCCTGACTCAGTCACTGTACTTAAGCTTATTAATTAGATAATACAATAATAATTTTGGGTACAGTGATATAAGATTTACTTGATCACCAAGTATCAATCCTAGTGGAAAAGACCCACTTTTCCTCCGTTTGAAATAAAAAAACTCGAACGGTCCTGACTCAGTCAAAGTGGAAAAAAAAAATAATATATATATATATATATATATATATATACATATTCATTTCTCAAAAAAAAATTAATTAAAGAGGAATTAGAGAATTCCACATTTCTCAAAGTCGTAAGGACAGCGACGCCGCCGGTGCACAAGGATATGGAATATGAGACGCTACGAGCTACCAGAGGTCAATGATGAGCCTTAATCTGTGATGTTTAATTAGGGACTATACAAACATCAAAATTGCAATCAAACCAAGCAATTAGTAGTAGATAATTTTTACAATTATATACATTGATTTTCACGTTTGTAACAAAATATATTGACATTTAATTGATTTTGCTTAATATTTCTTGACTCTTGCGGATTTATACATAATTCATCACTAACACCATGAAATAGAAAAACCAAACCCCAAGTTAACACGTTGAGATTGCACAACCAAGGCCATCAAAAATCTGTTTAGAAAAACAATGTTTTAGATTTTCATTGATAATTAATCAGCCAGGAGCTCTAAAAATAAACATCTATTATAAATTTCTACACGATTAAAATCTAAAATAGATATTTTCCCGTTGAATCAGAAACATGGACCAAAAACTCATCTTCCAATACAAGCATCCTAAGCTAGTTTTAAAGACAATATCACAGTAAAAATATAAAAGATTTAAAGCCAAAAAACAACCCAAAACAAGATTATGATAATATTGATTTAAGCGTATCATCAAAAACTTAAACAAAGAATCATCAAAGACCTAAAGAGATCATTGAACCATCATATTGAACATGCAGAACAAGTTTGGTGAATGAGATACACGTTCAGGTCAGAGGACGCCAAGAACTAATAAGAAGATTAAAAAACCCTAGATTTCAAGAAATGGGAAGGATAGTTACCATGTCATTTACCCCAGAACCATTACTTGTCCCACATTTATAGCTCCCGTAAGGATAACCTATGACCTTATTCAAAACAGACTTCTTCCTTGTGCTACAAGAAAATAATTTAAACCACTGTCAGGGCACCCTTAAGAAAAAGAGTCCGATATAAGTATTTTGCGTTAAATAAACGAGCGTGCATTTATTTTCCTCCTTTTTAAGAAAGTCATTCATTACATAAAAACCAATAATCTCCATATATATATAGAATATGATAAATTCTCTAATAACAATAATACCGATTCCCCTAACCCCAATATTAAGACAAACAACAAATAATTAAGTATAACTAACATATATAAGTTCTACTTGTATTCATAAATTCAGTATATCAATCACAATCAAGTAATTATTAATTAAAGCTTTTATAAATTGAACTTAACCCAAAAATTCCTATTAGACGTTATAAAAGAAATAAGAAATATGATACTTCTAAAAAATAAAAATATAAACCATAGTAATAAGATATCAATTTATTTAACTCAAAATTTTATCTCACCAACCAAATATTAGACATCCAAAAGCAAATGCAAAAATAATAAAGACCGAAGTCAAAACTCCAAAATTCATTCAATAAAACTATCTTTATATGATACCATAACGATTTCATAAAACAATCCTCTGCCATTTAAACAATACTCGACCAGTCAGATAAAGGTAGTAAATTTAATGTTGATGGAGCATTGCAATATTCTCGAATAATATAAATTATAAGTAATGAATACAAAGTCAAAGACAAAGTCCGAAGACTATATACAAACATCATGTAATAAATTTACTTTAACAAGATTATGTAGTATCATTTCTTGGTGACCAATGTGGAAGGATAGGAAATCAACGCCAGAGCAGCAGAACTGCAAAAATGCCTAGCACCACCTACTATATCAAAACATCTGTAAAATAAAATTACGTTAACCAGACAACTTGACATTAGATCAACGTCCCACAGAAAACTATGCAAGTCAAGACGAAATAAATTGTACCTTACAACAAATAATATAGATTAAAACAATTAATAAGTAAACAAAGCACAAACGAATTCGAAATTGGATAACACAAACTAAATATATGAACAAGCCTCAGAGATCTTGGTGGATAGGAAATCATCAGATGAGATCTCAAAAATCCCATCAAGAGTAGCAAATATTTATTCTCACATCACCGGCCATTTTCAATAGAATCCACATTCAAAAAAAATATTCAAACTAGACAAAAGACAAATTTAACAATTTTAAAGATACACATCTTTAACAATCAAAAGTTGATGCATGCAAGTGAGTGATTTGATCAGAAGTAGCTGGTTTGATATCATATAAAATATCATTGGGAATCCGTCCGATTTTTTTCATCATCCAAAATCACAACACACCATATGAAAATGTGCCTAATAAAAATGTTAAAAAGGATAACTCACAAGCAGAAAAACATTGACATTGAAAGAACACTTTATCAACCTTGTCACCGAAAAATATCCTACAAATAAAAAGGATAATCGGAGCTAAAGGCAGAATTCACATATTGGATATATGTGAACTAGCGTTGCTTTTGCCCAAGGATAGATTCCTTGATCTATATTTATATAAGATCAAAGAATTGCAATGTTAGGCATTGCAAACATAACCCTCTTAAGATTCTGGAAAAAAAGGCTCTTTAATTAATACTTACTAAGTCAGCTACTAAGAATAAATGAATTAGCGAAATGTACGTTCTCATGGCCAGTCCAAAGAGGTAAAGGCAGCGACGCTGCTCCACAAGGCGATGGAATATGAGACGCAGAAACCCACCAGAGAACGTCTCACAAAGAAGACGTCCATCAATGGTGAACATCAATTTGTGACGCTTACTCGGGAATATACAAACATCAAACATATTTGCTCCCTTTACAAAAAGCAAAGCGTCAACTTTAACATAAAAATTACAATAAAAAAAAACAGTAGATCAACATGTTAAACTTCTGCTCAGAGAGTATGAATTTTTATCTCATTGATTTTGTTTAAAATCTCTGAAGTCTGACATGTGAATTATTCATAATTCATCACTGCAGCATGCCACAAAAACAAGGAACACATAAAACGCTCATATTGAATTTGCTAGGGTATCGAAAATCATTTTACTAAAGTGATAATAAACAATTTGGAACATTAAACTAAATAGGTTTGAATATTTAATGAAAGATGAAAAAATTATGGTATAGTAATCCAAGCAAAAAAACCAAAACCCAGTGACAAATATAGTGGAGCTCTCATACTACGATTTCAAAGCTCTGCTCATATACATTATCAGAATAGCGTATATTGCCCAATACAGGCACATAATCACAGAGCTACTACCAAGGCATAGAAGAAAAACAAATACACAATCACAAATATACACATGCTAAAAAGAGAATGCAGGATTCTGCAGGAATCAGAGTGAAAGATCAGAGTGTGCTTAATACAGTTATCGGTCACGGTTAAATCAGAAACACGGACCAAATAGGTTACTCATCATATCAAACACGTAAATGCCAAGCTAATTTATAAATTAAAAAATTGTAAAAAGTTGGAATTTTTAGCCCACGAAAACATAAACAAAACAAAATTCTTGGTAATAACGATATAAGAGAATCATCAGAGACTTAAATACAGTGAATCATGGAATATATCCATCATATTGTTGCAGTTATTTTCTCATCAGATGATTGCAGCGCGAATCAGAAATTAAAAAACAGAGCAACATAAGCGTAGTTAAAACAAACAGACAGAAAAGATAACATAGATACAGAAAGAGATCGGTGATAGAGAGGAATGCAGGGTAGACGATGCATTACACTCGCAGAAGATTTGAAAAACCCTAGATTTCAAGGAAGGAGGAAGGCACAGACCCATTAAATTACTGGAGACACATATTTATAGCTCACAAAAGAAAACCCTAGAATCACAGCACCGCCGTAAGAAAATGGGCCGATGGATACGGGTATATATGGGCCTGGCCTTGAACAAATCGATTTTGGGCTGCAATAATTCCCAAAACAACCTCTTTTGAGAGCCTCTATCTCGTGGCATAAAATTTGGTAGCTTTGAAATTAATTATAGAGTTGCACTAAGATTTAATGTGATTGTCACCAACCACCCATGGGTTGCGGTAGAGCTTCAAACCACACTACAATGAGCTCAATTGGCATGAAAGGAGTTAATAGATGATTGAATCTTTTTCTATCATTTGTAGGACTATTCTTGTAACTTTCTTTTTTTTTTTTTATATGTATGCGCCACCATCCATATATGAATTAGGTGCACTTAAAGTTCACTTGAGGGTCATCTCATTCAAGGTCTAAAAAAATAAAAAGAAGCAAATTCATTATAAATCAAGCACCGGTTTTAGATAAAATTTGGATACTACATTCATTATAATTATTATGATCACAACATTAAAATCTTCAATCGCATGACAAGTGAATCATATATATATATATATATATATATATATATATATATTACTCTACATGCATAGAAGTAGAACTATTTTCACCACCCCAAGTTGAAGGACAGAAGGTAATCACATATTCATTGCCGGGACAGCTAACCAAAGGAGGGGGTGAATCATAAGCATAGCTATAATAAGAAGGACAAGCATCCTTAAATAACTTGGAGTACACATTAGGCTTGCATCTCTGGGGCGTACCATACTCATTCCTACAACAAAACGAGTCCAAATCAAAAGCCAAGCAAGCGCTTTTGCAAGCCACAACTTCACCCCCGTCGTTGAACACCTTCAACTCGTTGGGACACAAACTTTTCAGGTTCTTGATGCACCCTCCGATCGAACACTTGGACGGCCCATGCCTCGCCGCGACTGAAACGGGAAGATTGTATCCGTCCACCAAGCTCACGTCGTAGAAGTTGGGCTTTCCTTGGTCTCCCTGAAGCGAAACTTGCACGAGTGTGGCTGGTGGCTTGCCTATTAGACCATTGCACTCTAATCGTCCATCGCAGTCCCCAGTTTCACAGGCAGACTTCCAATTGGAGCCAAATCTACAACCGGTTCTAGCCCAGATCCGACCATTCCAGGTCCATGGAGCAATGACCCGTTTTGTCTGGCCCGATGGGAGGTAGAAACCTCCATCGGCTATCACTGGCTGGCCATTGTTGGGAGCTGTTGCTGGCCATATAGAGAAGGGGCATGTGTTGTGGATGTAAAATGTGACCGTATGTGCTACTGCATTTCCTGCAATGAAGTTTATCGTACATGATAAAAATGCGATTCAACAAAATATTCAGCAAATAAAATTAACTTGATGTAAAGCAAAGTTCTTTGTTGCGGAATTACCATGTAACATGGAATGCAATGTCAGGAAGAGAAGTAGAGCAGGAATTGATTCGGATAACTTCATGATCATTTTCTGAAATGGGACATTGACATAGAAGATGGAACAGTGCGGATAAATATATTTATAGACTTAGAAGAGTGGTGCTACTGCTAGCTAGCTGCTTCTTGGAATGCACTTCAAGATTGAGTAATCTTTAGACACAAGAAAACCCATGGCTATCTACCAAAAAAAAGAAAACCCATGGCTAAGCTGGTCTCGGTAAGCATCAATTGCTACTATATCTTAAAAGATAACCAAAGAAAATTTATACATGTCGCTTAGAGCTTGAATCTGGCGCAAACAAACAAAAAAACAGTAAGTATATTCAACAATGTTAAATTGCTTTAGAAGAGGAAGATCATCAAATAGAAAGGCATTTGTAAAATGTTTAGATGGTGGGTCACTATAATGGGATTGGTTTATTGGTTGAAAATCAAGAAGCCAAGTAAAAAGTGTCACAATGATCTGTTCTGTTCAAGCTATAAAAAGTACCTTTTTTTCTAACAAGGTGGTCGAGCACTTGACAGTATAATCAACCCGCTCCAAAAAGTTGAAAATGAAAAAGGCAAAGAGGAGAGATGAAGACATTCCCACGCTTGCTTGCTGTGGGTGAACAACCTCATCAATGCTAATAAAAGTAGTAGGCGTTGTCAATTTTGACCGAGAATCGATTTCCCACGTCTTTAGTCAACAAAGCTAGATTAATTTAATTAAATAGCAAATTAACAGTTAAACAGGGTTTTATACATATATATATATATATATTATGATTAAGATATAATAATTGCCATTTAACAGAAATCAATATACATATATATATGATTAACTAAATTAAATGCTTATAGCGTTTATTATTTATTTCAAATTCATATTGTTTCTAATGATTTCTATTAGAATTGATCACCATATTTATTTTTAGTTGAATCGTAATATGGAGGGAATCTGTTAGGGGTTAATTTTTTAAACTCTTACATAGTTATAAAGTTGAAGTAGTAAATAAATTCTATCCATTAATAAAATTCTGAACCGATGAGTTCCACGTCGAAATTCTTTTTATTTATAAAAAAAAATACTTATTTTTAATTTTTTTTTTAAAATGGTATTGCAACAATTAAATAATAGATTGCAGAAAAAAACTATTATTGTTTATATTTGTGTCGGAAAATAAACGAGTTGCCTCATTGTTGTGCAGAAGGATCAAAGTGAGTGGGCCTGTTTTCCTCTCTTCTGCTGCTGAGAACTTACTTGTTGGGAATATCCAATGGAATCTACGAAACAATCGATGACAATACATCGAATAAATTATACTCTGCAACCCAAAAACACCGTCGCACCAAAATAAAATCCAACCAATTACCTCCACGTCTCCTCAAAACACTGATTGTTCCTTCAGGTCAAAGATGAACGGTCGTGATTTTTGAAGTTTGATTCGCACAGACCCAAAGTGGATGCACTGGATAACACCGTGAAGCTGAAACCAGAGTAACGGTATTGGCTGAGGACGTACCTTAAAAATTATAATTTGTATAGAAAATGTGGAAGGCTTTTGTCGTCCTCGTAAACGGGGATTCTCTCTCTCTCTCTCTCTGTGCTGTGCTATTGTTTTTGTCTGTAAGCTGTAACATATTCTGGGGCAGAGGGTAAGAGAGAAAATGGACTCAAACCCCAAACTGGGTCATTGGGTATCTCACCCACTCCTCGCACTCTCTTCAGGCTCTCATTTCAAATTTGAATACCCGTTTTCACCCTCCTTTTGGGTCCCTATGCTCGTCTCTCTTCTTCGCGCCCCCGTCTATCTCGCCTCTCTTTGACTGCCTCGGTCGTACCCCACCCCAAACCTTGACCAACAAGCGCTGCCCATTTTTTATCCAATACTTCCCTTCTTTCGGAACTTCCTTCAAACAGTTCCGCTGCAAGCTCCTCAACAATGGACAAACCGGCCAATAGCAGTGAACACAACGAGAGTGAGTCTGTCAATAACAGCTTTCGAGATCTCAGCGTCAGCATTAGTCTATGTAGCAGCACTACTGTTTCTGGGTCTGATAACAGTGTGAGTAGCAGCACTAGGAGCAATGGCTCTGTGGAAACTAACAAGAATGCTGCTGATTCTGTTGTTTCTTGTGAGGAAGAATGTGAGAAGAGTAATTTGAGTTGTGCTAGTAATCCTAATAGTTTTGATGCGAATGACGCCAGTTTTAGGAGCTATTGCCCATCCAAGCCCCACAAAGGCAACGATATTAGATGGGATGCGATACAGTGTGTGAAGGGGAAAGGTGGGAACTTGGGTTTGGGTCACTTCAGGCTTTTGAAGAAGCTCGGGTCTGGGGACATTGGGAGCGTGTATTTGGCGGAGTTAAGAGGGATGGGTTGCCTTTTTGCGATGAAGGTGATGGACAAGGGCATGCTGGCTGGGCGGAAGAAGTTGTTGAGAGCTCAGACTGAGAGAGATATATTGGGTCTGTTGGACCATCCATTTCTTCCTTCACTTTATTCACATTTCGAGACAGAGAAGTTCTCTTGCTTGTTAATGGAGTTTTGCAGTGGTGGGGATCTTCATACACTCAGACAACGCCAGCCGGGCAAGCATTTTACAGAGCAAGCGGCTAGGTTGGTACTTCCACTTTGTTTTTTCTTTGAAATAATCATTTTTTCCCTGTTAATATGGTCCTGTTGGAGTATCAGGGTGTCCTAGTGGTTGTTGCTCAATAGTGTAACTGAATACATTTCGGGTAACATTACATTTTACAAATGTGATTGTAAAGTGTGTGTCTTAGTAGCCTGTGCTTGCGAAATGGATCTTAAAGTTTACTAATTGCACCAAGTCTTGAACAGAAGAAAGAAGGGAAAGGGGTGGACTTGATGATAATTTTTTATGCTTTGTATTTTGCCTACGAGAAAAATATACTCTCTTTTAATCCACATTGTGATTACTGCATCCAATATTTGATAATTTGGTTTAATTATTCAAAAAGCTGTCTTTTTGCTTGAATCCTGCTTAGATATTTCTTAAAATTCAGCATTTCAATAGCCTCTCCAATGATGTTGGGATGTTATGGAGAAAGAAACTGTTTGATGAATCTATCCATCTTATTGTTTTTGAATCTGTCTTAGCATTTGTTTCTCAATTTGGCAAGTTACTTCTCTGTGATTGAGAGAGGAAACAAAACGGCAGAAGAATGAAGCTCACCTAGATTGGTGTCCCTGTATTATTATTAGCCCTTGTTATGAATACTGTGAGCTAAATATGCTCCAGAGCAAAACTTAGATCTTTAATATTTTCATTTGCTCTTACAGGTTTTATGCTTCAGAAGTGCTTCTGGCCCTGGAATATCTCCACATGATGGGAGTGGTATACAGGGACTTGAAACCTGAGAATGTACTGGTGAGGGAGGATGGCCATATCATGCTTTCAGATTTCGATTTATCATTAAGATGTTATGTGAGTCCAACTCTTCTTCAATCCACTACTGAGCCATCTTGTAGAATCTCTCAATACTGTATTCAACCTTCATGCATTGATCCAGCCTGCAAATTACCAGTTTGTGTTGAACCTTCTTGCTTGCAACCTTCTTGTTTCAAGCCTCGATTTTTAAATTCCAAAATGAGCAAGCCTAGAAGTGAGAAAACAACTTCCGGGAATTCAGATTCACTCCCTGTACTTGTTGCTGAGCCAACAAATGCACGCTCCATGTCATTTGTTGGAACTCATGAATATTTAGCTCCTGAGATAGTAAGAGGGGATGGTCATGGGAGTGCTGTAGACTGGTGGACGTTTGGTATCTTTCTGTATGAGTTGCTGCATGGAAGGACACCTTTCAAAGGCAATGGGAACCGAGAGACGCTATTCAACGTAGTTGGTCAGTCACTTAAATTTCCTGAAGGATCTAATATCAGTTTTGCCGCCAAGGATTTGGTAAGGGGTCTGCTTGTTAAGGATCCACAAAAGAGATTAGGATTTAAAAGAGGTGCTACAGAAATCAAACAGCATCCTTTCTTTGAAAGTGTTAATTGGGCTCTCATCCGCGGTACTCACCCTCCAGAGATTCCAAAACCAATTGATCTTGCATTCTTAAACCCAACATTGAAATCAGCAATGCCTCCAAGTGACAATGCAGCAGCTACAGACTCAGATAGGTCGTCAGGTCCATACTTGGATTTTGAATTCTTCTAATAATTGTGACCATCCTCATTCTTGAGGGTGTTGATTAACATTAATCTCTGTACTAATCATTTCTCAATGAATCTTGTTCCTTAAACGTAATTATTTCCTTATTCTCAATCAAATTTTGGCTTTTCTTACTCCTCATTGCTGAGCCATTTGCAATTTGTTTTGTTTAACTAAGGCGTCTCTTAGTGTGTGTGGGGCTCCATTGGTGGGTCTTACGCCTTTTTCAGATTCCTTCTTTTGCCTGATTTTTTTTGTCTGAAAACCTGGATTGACCCAGGTACGTCTTTGACACTTTATCCAGAAATGAGCTTTCAGAAAAGGGAAATTCGAACCAGACAACAGAGACAGAAAAAAAGTTTAACTTTGATGAGGACTATGGATTCCTCTGACGAAAAGGAAAAAAATGTGGTCGGTCTGTCTGTCAATGTTCGACCTTTTTGTGTTTCAAATTCCCTTTTTTAAAACTGTGATTGTTTCCTTGAATTGTTCCAAGTGGTTTTCGTTATATTCCTCTGCAGCTGCCACAGCCTTTTTTCTTTCATATGAAAACTTTAATCACTAACCTCATTTCCTGGTCACTGCTGATTCTCGAATTTAACATTACTAAATTTTCTACTAAAAAAAAAAATTGTAAAATTCAATTAAATTCACACTCATCCATATCTGCTAAATTCTCTTCACCACAATAATCCATGGTATAATCCAAGACAGCATGCAGACAAACACCACCCTCTGAAATGCGGATATTCACACACACATACTTTTGTCATTTATTAATTTTATTCTACGTTTGGAATTCATCGAAGATAAATTATAGCTTTTATCAATACACTATATGTCTTTGTATTATAACGTTGATATTCTTTATTACTTTTTAACGGAAAATATACCTTAATTTTGGGTTGTAGTGTGTTTTTTTTTGCCCTTTACTTGTAGATGCCGCCGAATGTAGATTCAGTAGTTAGAAAATTATAATAATTTATTGGAAAGTTATTAGCAAATTACTTGTTTACTAATTGAAATGAAATCTACAATAATTCGTTGTGAGATTATACCATTTGTTATTATTGAAACTGCCAAATTTGTATCTCGTGGCTACAATGTTAACTAGTATACTCCGTAGTTATCGAACCAAAAAACTATTATTATTATTATTATTATTATTATTTTGTTATGCCAAGGATGCTTCTACTCGGGAAACCTCGTCCAGGGCATGACCGGGTCCTCCCAGAGATAAGTTGGGCCGATTGGATCATCGTTCAGACAATTTAATTATTTTATATTTTGAAAACAACAATAATTAGTCCTGTAATTTTCAACTTGGCTCCTCCTTCATTAACGGGTTTGAAAAAGGGATTTGCGGCTCACTTGGACCTTTTAATTGGATCTCTTAGCCCATCCCGCCATGACATATTATCCATCTTCTTTTTCTTTTTAATTAAATAATGATTATTTATGGTCGTCAGTATCCTTATTGATTTGGTCTCTACTCTTGGCATGTTTGAAATGGTATTCTATAACACAATAATTTGATTTGATGGTAAAGTTATATGTGCATTCCATTATTATTTAAATTCGATCAAATGGTATCTTGAATAGATTAAATTCCCATAAAAAAAAAATAGTATTCTATATTTTACAAAATAAATAGGATCTATTATATAATATAGAGTTATATATTTATGTGAAAATTATTGATTAAATCATATTTTATTTTTTTTGGACTTCAATTATATAGTGTTGCTCAATATCATAATATAACAATCGAATTTTTTTGAAATTATTTTTATATATATATGTGGTAAATAATATAAGCTAATATAATTTAGTTAATACAATATAAACAATACAATACACTAATATAATACAGTGTACTAAATATGTTATATTGAAGTGAAAAAAATACAATCCCACGGCGGCAAAAAATGAAGAAATTCATGAAAAAATAATTGAAATTCATTGTAAATTAATAGCAGTATATATATACATATTTAGTTATCACAATTTAACAGTTTGAATTGTGCTGATTCATTTTAATATATAGCTAGCGATATATGTTTAATTATGCAAAATGCATGTTGGTTTATTATTGACTTGGACAATAATCATTGTTTGAAAGGGTGAACATAGAAAGTATCATTGGTACAGATGCCATAGACAAATTCGTCTTCTCCTCGTATATATATATATATATATGTATATACTAGTGCGTAAAACACATGCAGTATACCAACTTCCCATGTCCATGGCCAAAGCAAAGCAACAATACCCTGTTCCTTGCTTCCCACCAGTAGCTCAATGCATTTCCAAGGGACGCGAAAAGCACACCGTGGTCGCCGACATGGACGGCACTTTGCTCAGGGCACGTAGCTCCTTCCCCTACTATGCACTCACAGCCTTTGAAGCCGGAGGCATATGGAGGCTTCTCTTCGTGATCTTGGCCTCCCCAATCGCCGGACTTCTCTTTTACTTCATCTCCGAGTCAGCTGGAGTTCGTGTTCTCGTATTCGCCACTTTTGCTGGCATGAGAGTCTCGGACATAAAAGGAGTAGCTCGTGCGGTTTTGCCGAAATTTTATTCGACCGACATGCATCCGGACACGTGGAGAGTCTTCTCGTCGTGTGGGAAACGGTGCGTTTTGACCGGCAACCCAAGGATCATGGTCGAGACGTTCTTAAAGGAGTATTTAGGAGCTGACATGGTTATGGGAACAGAGCTAGCCACGTTCAAAGGTAGAGCCACAGGTTTCGTCTCCAGTCCCGGTGTTCTCGTTGGTGAAAACAAAGCCAACGCTCTTCGGAAGGCGTTCGGCGATAGGTGGGCTCCCCATATCGGACTCGGTGATTCAAAAAACGATTACCCATTCATGAACCTATGCAAGGAGAGCTACATAGTTAAGTCCAGCCCAAGGGTTGAACCACTAAACTATGACAAGTTACCAAAGCCGATAATCTTCCACGACGGTAGACTCGTAAAAAGGCCAACACCTTTAATGATTTTGCTTGTGGTTCTATGGATTCCGATTGGTTTACTACTCGCATGCATTCGAATCGCCGCAGGTATGTTCCTTCCAATGCCGTTGGTGTACTACGCCTTCTGGGCTTTAGGCGTCAGGGTTTACATCAAAGGCACTCCACCGCCACCGGTTAAGAAGTCCATTGGCCAAACTGGTGTTCTCTTCATTTGCTGCCACCGAACCCTCCTCGACCCAATCTTCATTTGCGCAGCTCTTGGCCGTAAGGTCCCCGCTGTCACGTACTCCGTCTCGCGTCTGACTGAGATCATGTCACCTATAAAGACCGTCCGGCTTAGCAGAAACAGAGCCACGGACACGCCGAGGATAGAGAAGCTTCTTGAAGAAGGTGACCTGGTTTTGTGCCCGGAAGGGACAACTTGTAGAGAGCCGTTTCTGTTGAGGTTCTCGCAGTTGTTTGCGGAGCTGACAGATGAGCTTGTTCCGGTGGCTATTTCTACGAAGATGAGCATGTTCCACGGTACGTCTGCGAGAGGTTGGAAAGGGTTGGACCCGTTCTTCTTCTTCATGAACCCGAGTCCTGCTTACGAACTGAACTTCTTGAAAAAGTTGCCGTACGAGTCGACGTGTGGCGGAGGCAAACCCAGCCATGACGTGGCCAATTACATACAGAAGACGATTGCTGGGAGTTTGTCATACGAGTGCACTACTTTGACCAGGAAGGACAAGTATCGGGTACTGGTCGGAACCCATGGCACCACGGCGGCTAAACCTAATAAATAAACGGCTGATACTTGCGTTTGTTTTATTTTATTTTTATAAAATTGATAATTGCATGCATTGTTTTTGTCCGTTATCAGATTCCCATGTAACTTCTGCATTATAAAGAAATTGTATTATTTCTGATGCATACACAAATTGAATATTGAACACTTGGGCACCTTAATTACATGAATTAATACAACTTGCGAAGAAATGTAATTTTTCTTCTTTTTATAAAACCAACTTGCAAATGTACGTAATTTTTCTCCTTTTTATAAAAAGAATTTCGTTGGAACAAAACACTGGGTGTCATGTGGATTTATAATATTGTGTTGGTTACTGGTGCTCACGAAGGTCTAGATTATCGGTTAAGTATGAACTGAAATCTTGTATCCTTTTATTCGTATTGGCATTCTATTGATTGGATTTGACATGTTAATCAATCTTTTTTATTTTCTTTTATTTTAGTTGATTTTTTCTCTATTGATTGGATATGACCGTTTACATGTTAATCAATCTTTTTGTTTTGTTTTGTTTTATTTTATTTTAGTTGATTTTTTACACGAGGTGTATACTACAACAGGCAAAAGGATAATAGAAGTATGAGTTATATATCTGTTTTCCATTAAATTGTGAAGTAATTTCTAAATATATTAATTTTGAACTAGAGTCTATTATCACTGCTAAGGCTTGCATTCACTTTCCTTGCCTTCCCATTTATAAAACACTTGTTTCTAGTCTTCTCTGGTTGACGCCCTAGTTGGGATTGGCATTGCCCTTGTAAGTTGTGAATCCGGATAATAAGAGGGAGAGAGAGAAAGAGAAAGACTTTCTTTGTTCTTTTAATCAATTTTTTTGTCCATTTTAACAAAAAAGACAGATGATTGTGATGGATGCAATGTTTATGATTGTGACTATCGTAAGACAAAGAAGGGGCTAAAAGATTTTGGTTAAACCCTAGTTAAATCCAAATTAAGAAATGAATAAAAATGAGTTTCAAAAAAAAATAAAAAATGGAATGAGTAACCTGATTAAGGTAAAAATCCAAAATCAATAAGTGATTGGATGCTGACTTGGCAACCTGATTTCATAAAAAAAGTAAAAAAAAAAAAAAAAAGGTTTTGTTATGGCTTTAAAGAACCTTCCAGAAACTGACATAGACCAACAGAACCATGGAAATCCAGTGGGCACCTTTGCCATCGGGTTTGTCTTAAACGGGAGGAGATAGAGTGGGGAGGAGAGACTCGTTCGTCAAAAGCCTTAATAAAGTCGTCTCCTCCGCCATTGGCGTTGAAAATTCAAGCTTGTGAATTTTATATAAAATACATATATATATATATATATATTTTTTTCATTTTCCAAGCTTCACAGATTCCCCTTTCTCTCTCTGTCTCTCGCATCTACGTCCACACAGACACAAATCTAAAACTCAGAAAGTTTCTATCTTTCTGTTTAGATTGCTGCCTAGTTTTAATCCCTTGATTTTCTCATGGATTCTCGATATTTTCTCGCAGTTTCTCTCTGTTTCCTCTTCTTTTTCCCCGATTTATCCCTTTCCTCTCTTCGAGTCCCGAAATGGCTGGGAGAAAAGGAAACGTATTTCCTCTTCCTCTCCTTCCCCTGATTTTGTTTGTATGTCATTGGGTAATTGTTTACATTTTGTAATTTTTTTTTCCTTTTTAGGGAGGGATCGCTGCTTAGATTAAATAAAGGTGCTTCGTCTGTTACCTTCGATCCAACTCGGGTCACTCAGCTCTCATGGAAACCCAGGTTTAATTTCTCACTCACACTTTTTTGTTGCTACTATCGAATAAATCTTATTCATATATCTGTCACTTGTCAGTTTAGCTCCTTCGGGTAATTTCATTTACGTTGGTAATTGAAACTCTGCAGGGCTTTTCTCTATAAAGGATTTCTATCTGGCGAGGAGTGTGACCACCTAATTATTCTGGTATATACATTTATTTCTTTGTAATAAATTTTTTAAGTTTATTCCAATAAATTGAATATTAGAGTTGCTGTTGGATGTTGTATATGATCTGGGGAAATTTTGTGATCCATAAGTCAAATTGTTTATGATTTTGATAATTAGGCAAAGGATAAACTAGAGATATCGATGGTGGCTGATAACGAATCGGGTAAGAGTATAATGAGCGAAGTTCGAACCAGTTCCGGAATGTTTCTTCAGAAGGCTCAGGTGTGCATAAAATAATTTTTCTTCGTTGAAATATTGATTTTTTTCAATGATTTTCTCCCTCGTTGTTGAAGATTTGTGTAAATTGGCAATATATACACTGCATTTTTTGCAGAATAAAAATCACAGCTGCTTGTGTCCTAGGAAAAAAGATTTGTATCTTCATTTTCAGGAGAATAATTGGCAGAAGTTGACACATAGTAATATCTGCAAATTGTAGCTGATGATGCTTTACGATAAATTATATGGGCGTGAACGAAATGCATTAGGACTACTTGTTAATCTCGCAAGTTTTATTTGTGGTAACTATGACTTGTTATTTAGGCTTATGATTTAGTACTTAAGCTTGTCTTCAGAAAGGGGATAACCATATTTAATATTAGAAGGTTATGTCTCCAAGATGGTGTGTTGCAGTAGTTCTAAAATACATGCTCTAAAGGTAGCATTTTAAAGTTAAGGATTTCTGTTTGCCACTCCAAGAACCAAATCGCGATGGCGATTAAGCCTCACAATTGAAATTCTAGCAAGACCCAAGTTGGGAAATTATGTCTAAAATGGGTTTACGTCTATGGGCGGTTAACAGGCTTGTGGAGTGGAACTGAATCCTTTGCATGATACAATGATGGATGGCAGTCATCGTGTTGCTTTCTATTAAGTTCTTAGTTTTGGAAGCCAAGAGCATTTGTTAAACATATTTTTTCATATTCATATTTGGAAGAATGACGGTTTTTCTATTGTTGTGGGGATTTCCACTGAACTAACTCGATTCATTGTGCTCTGACTTCATTCAATCTTGTATGGAGCCTATGTTAGAGCTGTATGTGTAGTAAATATAGCTTTGCATTTTTCAAATTGTGCAATTTAGTTATCAGAAACATCCTAGGATTTGTGCATTTTTGGATGTTTGTACTTGGAAGGGCTTACTTACTGTGTAATGTTTCTCCTTGAAAGGATGAAATTGTTGCTGGCATCGAGGCCAGAATTGCTGCTTGGACCTTTCTTCCAGTAGGTAAATTCATTTCATGCTAGTTATATCATGATCTCTTTAAGGTGTTGAGAAAATAATGGATTTACTTTTTGTACTTTTGGAATTTGCTTTTGCAATTAGAAAATGGGGAGTCCATGCAGATACTGCACTATGAGAATGGCCAGAAGTATGAACCCCATTTTGATTATTTTCATGACAAGGCTAATCAAGAATTGGGCGGCCATCGGGTTGCCACTGTATTGATGTATCTGTCTAATGTTGAGAAGGGTGGGGAAACAATCTTTCCCAATTCAGAGGTGATTAATTTCTTGCGACACCCCCTAATTTTGTGGCTTTTATGTCTTCAAGTTACCCGCTGTTCAAAATCAATGTTCTCTTTTTCTTCTAACAGTCGAAAATGTCTCAACCAAAGGGTGATGACATGTCTGATTGTGCTAAAAATGGCTATGCAGGTATTATTTTTTTGATTTAGTCAGATAAATTTCTGTATTTACTAATGTGCCTCTAATTTATGTTCTTGTATGTTAAATAATACAGTCACGCAGTATTCATTTTTACAGTGATTATGTAAGCTTTGTAGATTAGTTAGAAAGTATCAAATTACATGTGGGTATTCATGCAGTGAAACCAGAGAAAGGCGACGCCTTGCTGTTCTTCAGCCTTCATCCGGATGCTACCACCGATTCAAACAGTTTGCATGGGAGCTGCCCTGTCATTGAAGGAGAGAAGTGGTCAGCCACCAAGTGGATCCATGTGAGGTCCTTTGAGAGGTCAGCCACGCGATCAGAAAATGGAGATTGCACGGATGAGAATGCCAACTGCATAAAATGGGCTGCTGCTGGTGAGTGCAAAAAGAACCCTATTTACATGGTGGGTTCCGAGGGATTGCCTGGATTTTGTAGGAAGAGTTGCGGCGCGTGTTCTTCCTAGGAAAAAGGCAATTGTTCATTCTCGAGTGACTTTTTTGCTCAAGTTTAGTTATACACAGAGTGAGGTTAATCACCGAATTGTTGTACTTGTATATAAATGTTAGAGCTGCCTATATAAAAACTGTAATGGTGCATTTCAATTTTGTGCACTGTCACAGTATGAACCTATATTCCTATATTTTCATTTTATTTAAAGGAGGAAACCAAAGATCACTAAACTGGGATGCTTTCCTGGTTATGTTGATTATGTTTCTTTCTTTCTTTGTTTTTTTAATTGAAGCTTTATGCATGTTTCCTACAAGCAAGAGTCTCGATAGTTCTCTTGGAGTATGGATTTGGTTTTATTTATCAAATAAATTGTTAGGATTACATTAACTAGACAGTTGATGCAATAAAAGCAGCAAATCGGAATGGCTCCAGAATTGTTGATAGAAATTGCAGCTCCCTAATTTTCTAATGAAATTTATCCAACTACTTCATAATTCGAGGTGTTGCAACTCCAGAAAAAGGCTCCTGTACTTGGCAAAACAAATTTAGTTGAAAAGTTTGCTTTCTAAACATTGGCCAAGTAATCATGATGAGCCAAGTACAGACTACTTTTGATTAAAAATTTATGATATCAAATAATGCATGAAAGAAATGCAATATTATAACACATCTGACAATCAAATTCAGCAACTTGTACATGAAGGTAGATGATTATATAGCACTTTAATACAATCAGAGTTTATTTATACGAATTATATCATTGTACCTTTTGCAAAAAGAAAAGTGAGATTTTACTGATCTTCTTACGCTTGTTTAACATCCTGGAAATGTAAAATTAATGTTGATGACTTTCACCTGCCAACGTGTTAAAAAACATATTTCTTCAGATGTAATAATAAGCCAAAAAAAAAAAAAAAGGGGGAATGTGAAATCATCCAACATCATTGTTTAAGCATGGTGATCATGGAAGAAACAACATATTACCACGAAACTGTTAGGGCAGATGCAGCACAACCCAAAGTCAACAGGAGCAAATACCATTCTTCTTTAAGTGTAGCATTTGATACCGTAATGACATCCACCGACAATAATCTGTAATTCAGGTTACAGTTTTCCACCTCTCACTTGTAGACTCCAATTAAACTTCTACTGATACAGTCCAAAGGCGATTCATGATCTGAAAAGTTGAGTTGCTATAGTTGAATCTGTTTCAGAGTTTCTTGACTTTCTCTTCTTCTTCTGCGCCCACTTGGGTCCATAAATAGCCAAATGGGTCCGCCCAAACCTTCGATCAGTTACCTGTACATGATGAGCATGTAATTCTATTCCTTTAGGGAGGAAGAAGGGGAGAAGTTGGAACCAAAGAAATGTACAGTTGATATAAAGCCATTTTTATTTATTTTTCCTTTTTAGACTACAATAAGCAATGAAGAGGGAAATCAACGCTTATACGCTTATAAATAAATCCACTTTTGCAACGCAGATGCATAGCAACTGATGTTCTGTAACCTGGCTTGAACCTATAAATTTAATAGCTATCCCAAAAACTAGATAGAATATGGATGAATCACTGACTGTTTAAACTACCTTAACAAGGCATCCACATGAATCCATCATGTCTGTTCCCAGTGGGTATTCCACTACCTGCACAAAGAAGTCTCAAAGACTAAAAAAACAATGGTATAAACTTATTCAGTAACCAATAAAAATGAAAGAACGACTTACAATGAAGGTATCTTCTCCAACAAAGGCTGAGTTTGAAATTTGGTGCATCAGTACACTGTAGTCTACAGCAGTATATGGAGGTGTAACACTAATGTAATCAAATGGTCCACTTTTACCTACATACAGTATTAAATAAAATGGAAATCAAGTTAGTAATGGCATTAAATTAGTGCAAATTTACCAATCTGTAAATTAAGAAATGATTTCCTTTTCCTTATTCCTCAATTGTTAATAGTTACTACCAAAAACAGGATAGTTATCCATACTCATTCAAGACATATAATGTGCACTCATACCATTATTTGATCATGTGATGTAAAGAAGAGCATGCAATACTAGGAGATGACCCGCAATGAGCCTATGAACAACACTTTCTTAATCCTTTATAGCACAACAGTCTAATGATATTGCAAGAATACTAGTTTGGTTTTGATTATTGGGGTTATGCATTCAATATCTCAGGGTACATCATAGGTATCATGTTTTAACAAAGTTGGCCTAGAGTGCATTCTGCATCCATGTCAATAGTTATGCAGAAATCAAGAGAATAAATGCCTTCTTCAAAACAGACAAACGGCTCTGTATCAAAGTTACAAACTATAGAAAGAACTCTATACCTACAAATTGCTCTGCACGTTCTAAGAATTTTTCAACTCGAACAATGTGTATAACTGAAAGATCAAGAAATCCTGTCCATTCCAAGTTTGGTCGTAAAACATCTGATACAACCCATGGATCCATCTCAACAAAATGCACCTGGAAATTGCAATCCCATAAAGCAAAATTTCATGAAAACAAATTAAAAGTACAAAAACATGCAAAGATGAATTGTATAAAATAAAAAAGATGCAACATACAGAAATACTTTGTTGCAAAATTCTAGGCTCACATACAGAACTCTAGATTACATTAGGTCAGAAAGAAGGCTAATGTAGATGCAAAAAGTAGTGAAACTCCTAGTTTGTAGTATCAAGAATATGAAATAACTTATTAAGAGTACCTGAGAACATCCTCGACTAATAGCTTCAATACCAACAGATCCAGTACCACTGTACAAGTCTAACCAGCGCCCAGGCCTTAAAGATACAGGACAACCACCAGCTGCCTAAAATTGTAGCCCAAATTATACTCACCAGAAGTGTAGAGCATTAAGAAGTAAATTAGGAAGATATTATTGACATCTAGTGCAAAAATCAATAAACGATCAATAGTGCATGTTGATTTTAAATTGTTTGCATAAGGCTTTCAAGTTTCAACAGCATCTAGAGATTCAAACATAAATTTTTACCTGTAGTATATCAAAGGCTGCACCTTTCACAACTTCCATCATTGGGCGCACATCCATGCCCTTCGGTGAAAGCAATTTCATTCTACGAGCCTTTCCCCCGAGCACCTACACTATCCAACGTATTGGTTGATATGGGATCTTTTATGCAAATGAAAACCAAGGATTTCAAAGGTTATTGAAGAAGTAATCTAAGGGAACTGACTGCCCATTTTTTTTTTACTTTCTTTTTATGATAGTGGGGGCACAAAAAGTAATGCTTAGCGGTTTTAGCAGGAAACAACATCAACTTTTAAGAGCCATTTCATGAAATTCTAACAGGTTTCTCTCCGAAAAGTAATTTTAATCAGCATGAGACATAGTCAGATAAGTATTGTCCTCACATTTCATAAGGTGAGGCTGACACTCCAGTGCATCACAAAGGCCATTTTCTACAAACATAATATTTTTGTTCCCCATAAAGATATAGAAAACATCTTGAAAACCCTTTGCTTGTCCTCATTCTTACAAGTTACAACAAATAATCATTGGAACAGAAGTTGCAAAATATACAAACCTGAAGCAACTTATGAGTAGTTCGAGGAGGCTTTGGTTTCTCTGTTGGGACTTGCGCGCCTTTTCTTGTATTTCGCAGTTCCTTTCTCCTCCCAGTCTAGTATTCCCCATTCAAAAACCCAGACATAATCAATTAACTATCTAATTGAATGCACACCAAAGCATCAGAATGTCGGCTAGCAAAATGAGCCAAAGAGAAAGAGTCCGAACCTTAGGAGACGGTTCAGATAAGAATTCGTCGGGGTTGAGACCATACTGCTCCAGTAACTTTCTCTTGGACTCACTCACCGCTCTATTCCCAGATTCTCCTACAGATTAAATCGAAGGAGAATAACAAAATTTCAGCTTCTTTTATTTTTGCTTATAAGAGAACGCTGGGATTTGAATAGAGTAACTAGCTCACTGTATGAGAAGACGATTGTAGACGATGGCCGTCGACTTCTGCTTGGTGCGGAAGAGACATTGAAGAGAGGAAGATTGGGCGAGGACGAGCTGAGGTTTGTAGTGATGATGCTGACTCGGAACTGGTACGCAATTGAAGGCGATGGAATCGCCATTACCAGAGCTCGAAGCTTTATCAGAAATCACAAAGCCGAGCGAGCGAACATTATCCTCACCATTCTATTCTATTTCCACTCGGAAATTACTCCATACACACCCTTCTTTACAGATATTTCCACCCCAGTCCATTTCAGATAGTCCAATAAAAGCCCAATTACATTCAGCAGGCCCGCTCACAGGCTCAACTTCCGTAAAAAAAATAAAATAAAATAAAAAAAGTAAAAAAAAATAATTAGTTAAAATGTAAAAACTGGCTTCCTAGAAGTTTGTGCGGGGCGCCTAAACACGTGCTAAAAATCCGCCAAGGTGCAGGACACGTACTGACACAACTGACACTCAAATAATATGGAGCGAACAGCACCGTCGTGCACGCAACTCCACCCACCCAACCACACGGCTTTTACGATCCGCCCTATCACCAAACCCACGCGCCATCCAGTGTTTCGACCACGACGTGGCATCGTCCATCGCAACCACCGCCTAATCGTCCGGAGAATAGAGCGCGTGGGCCCCGCGTGGGGTACAGATTCCAGTATGGGTTACCAATTTATGGAAATCAGAATATTAAATGAACACTACTTGAAGCCATGTCGCGTAAAACTTGATTGACTGTTCAAAAACAAAACCGCAGACTTTGGCGAGTGAATAAATTCTCTGCTCAGTTTCTCACTGTAAAAAATGAGGTAAATAGTCAATTACGGATTTATGATATCATAATTTTTGCAGAGCTACTGTGAATTAGAATCAGCAGCCCCTTTGTGGTTTTGTACACTGAGCGCTTTGTCTTTCTTCTTAATTTGGTTGCAGATAATCTTTTTACAGAGAAATATAGATAGGGAGAGAGAGAGAGCGAGTATGGGAGTTTGTGGCTCGAAGCCAAAAGGGTGTGTGGGAGATCGAGTGGATTCGCCGAAGAAGAAAAATCGCCGGAGAAGAAGGAATATTCAGAGACGTGTTTCCTCGTCCGATCGATCTCACGCTATTCCTGCATTGCAAGGTTCTTCACTGATCCTTTTTTTTTTTTTTTAATTTGGTTTTGTTTTGGTCTGTGGGTTTTGTTGTATTAATTTGATCGCCTTCTTTGTGTTGATTTTATTTCCTTTAGCGAGAGCTAGTACGGATGCGCTGTGGTTTGATTGTATTTCAGTAGCTGAATCTGAACAGGACGATGATTTTTACAGTGTTCGGGATGGTATGTGAATTTTAAATATTAGAAACAGTTTGTTGCTAATCCGTTCGTATAATAATGGTTGATTTTTTTGGTGTAAATTTCATTACTTTGTAGATGTAGTGTCTGTAAGTGGCTCTGAAAACGCATCCGGATTGACCATTACGTCGCCGAGAGGTTTTTGCCGTAAGGATCTTTGCAAGAATGCTCCTCATGACCATTCCTCTGATCAGCAGCAGAAACCAAGAGAAACATCGCATCCAAAAAATGAGGGTACCTCTGTGAATGTGGATGAGGTTTCTACTGCTTGTGTTGGTGAAAGTCGTGGAGGAGACCAAACAGCACATGCGTTGGATCATTGTGGCCTTCTTCCAAATAATTGCTTGCCTTGCCTTGCTTCTACTGTCGACAAAAGAAGCCCGGGATGTCAAAGTTTAACTCCAAGTTCAAGAAGGAAACCGCTTTCAAGACTTTCCTTTAAATGGAGGGAAGGGCATGCTGACCCTAGTCCCACATTATGTGAGTGTTGCACCAAGTCTTCATCATTTGTAATTTGTTTCTTCTTCCTGCTTTTTACAAGTAGTTCTCGTGGTTATCATTGTTACTCCTACATAGTTTTCTTTTTTAGCGTTGCTTTAATTAATTCTGACATTGGTTTAAGGAGACGTGAAAAGGGGTATGCATGTGTTTAAACATCAGGTTCCAGAAAGAAAATATTACAAAGTACGATTTATTATAAATGGAAAGATAATTGAGGTCATGAATAAAATGTAAACGAGAAGATCTGTTAGCTTTTTGTTACATTACGCCTGCAATATTGACAATAAGGTTAACAACTTAAATTTAAAATGCTTGGAGGAGGATCAAATTTATCTACCAAAATAACGACCTGTGTTTTTTTGTCTTAGTTTCTCCCAAGGTACTACGGCAGAGACCAATTGCAGGTTGTACAGTTTCTTATTGCCCAATAGAGAAGACAATGCCAGATTCCTGGTCTCCTCTTGAGCCAAGCACATTTAAAGTCAGGGGAAAAACGTATTTTAGGTGAGAGCATTTATTGTTTCAGATATAGTTTGCCTTCCTGTTAAAGATTTAGCTTATCGGAAGCTTGCTGTCATGTGGAATTTCATTTTTGCAATATCTCTTGATTTGTTTGCAGAGACAAAAAGAAAGAATTAGCTTCAAATTGCGCTGCATTTTATCCTTTTGGTGTTGACATTTTCTTATCTCAGAGGAAAATTGATCATATTGCTCGTTTTGTGGAACTTCCCGCTGTGAACATAACTGGAGATGTGCCTTGTATTCTTATTGTAAACATACAGGTCTCTTTATGTTTCAATTCTTTTGCCTATTTATTTTTTAGCCTCTCATTTGTCTTGCTTTTCATATTGCTTCTTTTTTATGCAAGCAGTTTGCCAAGAAATTTTCTTATATTTTAATTGCATTTCCTAACTGCAGATGCCATTATATCCTGCTACATTATTTCAAGGTGAAAATGATGGAGAAGGAATGAACTTGGTTTTGTACTTTAAGCTTTCTGAGAGTTTTTCTAAAGACCTTCCACTTCACTTCCGAGAAAATATCAATGTAAGATGGATGAAATTGATATTTTCATAATTCTTAATTTTCCCTTGGTATTAGAGCATTTATTGTCTTTCCTTTTCTTGAAAGAAACTGATACCTTTAGTAGTCTTATGTTCTTGTCCGTGTTTGCATTTACTGTATGTCTGCATGTTAGTTCGCTGACTGGATTATCTACTTGTTTTTTTCCATGACAGAGATTGATCAATGACGAAGTGGAGAGAGTTAAAGGCTTTCCTGTTGATTCAATTGTACCCTTTAGAGAAAGATTGAAGATCCTGGGCGGAGTGGGAAATATGGAGGATCTTCCTCTGAGCGCTACCCAGAAGAAGCTAATGAATACATACAATGAAAAGCCTCTTCTTTCACGTCCTCAACATGAGTTTTACTTGGTAAATGTTTCTCTAGTTCTTCCTCGCAGCTTTAGTATGAGAAATATTTCATTTCTACAGTATTTTTACCATTAAGTTATGGTGCTCAGTGCATTTTCTGATTGATATTTAAGTTGTGTTTGAAGAATGTGGTTTTCTAATTAAGAAAATAATTTTTGCCGTCTATTAAAAAAGGGAGAGTTCCATACTTCGTCATGTACCTTTCCCCTCATTTTTTTCCTCCTCGTTTGTAGGTTTTTTCCTCAGAAAAATAACCTTTATTGTTCATATTAAGGAAACTAACTAATTTTCTAGCAAAATGGTTTTAGTAGGAAGTATTTTCTGTTAACTTCTTCACCTAACAATTGTAATGATACACAGGGAGAAAACTACTTTGAGATTGACTTAGATGTGCACAGATTTGCCTTCTTGTCCAGAAAAGGTATCGAAGCATTACACGATAAATTGAAGCTGTTTATCTTGAACTTTGGTCTGACAATTCAGGTATAGCTATAATTTGTATAATCCAGGTTTGAAATCATTCCACGACATCTATATATCTGGGCCTATTTTGACACTCAAATATTTTTATACAGGGAAGCAAGGCAGAAGAATTGCCAGAGAATATGTTATGTTGCTTACGGTTGAACGAAATTAACTATAATAATTATCACCAGCTGGGATTTTGATTGAATTATGAGCCTCTCTAATCCCCATTTTTCCCTTAATTTTGTCTGTGGTTGTTGTAGGTTGACAATCATCTTTTGTTGTCTCAAATTTTTGTTGCTTTTGTTACACATTCATTTAAGAAATATTTACGTGTACAGTTTTGTCAAATGAAGGGAAATAAGAGAATTCTCCTTTATCTTATTGCTGTCAAAAACGTATTTCTATTGTGTAGTCTACTTTCATGGTATGAAATATGTGCAATACTTGTAATGAATAGGTTCAACAAATGCCTAGGTAAAATTTTAAACAACTATGCTAGTTTGAGGGCTCTAGGGTTCTGATGCTGTATTCTGTATTTTTTGGTTGCTCATCTTTTAAAAACAATGAAATGGGTAATGAAATTTCAATAATAATAATAATAATTACAATAATAAATAAAGTACAGAATGTAATCTAGCTGATGCCATAATTTAATGTTTTGTTTTCTGCATAAAAGATACGTGAATGAAGTGTAAAATGGAGATTTCCAACTGAAAATTTCATAATCTTAGCAGTGGAATAACAGCGTACATATTGACAAAGCTGGTTAGTGCTAAAAGAAATGAAATGAAGCTAGCATATCTTTAATCGAAATAAGAGAAAGGAGAAAGAAGCAATGGTATATTACAAGTGTAGGATAGGATGGCCATCAAGAATACCAATAGAAGAACCTGAACCTAAGCTGTTGTAGACCCCAAACACCGCCCAAATAGGGAAGACAAAGAACATCTCTGAGCCTTGTGCTCAGCCTTGGAAGGTATTGATGAATCATGTGGCTGCGAATCCACAGCCATTGTAGCCTGGAATTTTCGATCTTCCACTTGGTTTCGGCCGGAGGGAGACACAGTATGAGCGGCCTTAGGATCACGTAGCTGAAAATGGTCGTCCCAAATGCGTCCTGATGATCCCTGCCTCCTGAATGAGACCGCTGATCTCTGCAATGAAGTCATTTTGATCAATAATACTTCTTCTTCGTCTCTGTGTCTTTTTGTTCAACTCTTTTTTAAACCAAACATAACGGTTTTTGGTTTAGGAGTTTTTATTTTCCTTTTTTAAGTTTGTGGTAGGTCCTTAATCGTACACCTTTTTCTTAATTTGTTAGGGAGAGTTTTTTTTAAAAAAAAAGTTTCATATTTGAGCATGGGAATGAACATCTATACAACTAGTTCTGTCCAATAATTGGATTTGGATTCCAATGTCTTAGATGGTTACCATGCAAATGGTATTGAAATTTTTGATGGTCCATTTCATCCCTTTAGGCTTAAGATCAACTGGTTGATTTCGGATGATGGCACTGCTATTATTAGGTGTCCGAAAATACCTTCTGTTTTGGATGTTGGTAGCGCTACATTTTAGGCCTGAAGCACCTGTCATCCATTCCTTTTAACATATTAAAAGCTGCTAATTTTACTCCTGAAAACCATTGATGTTGGTTACTTTATCAGTACGTAGAGATCTTTTATCAGCTTGACTTTGGGAAATTCTTGAGGGTTCACTTCTAATGCTCATGTTCGTAATCATTAATCCACTACATTGACTTATTATTATGGTCTTCATTGTTTGTCTCTGTAGCAAAGCAATGAAACAACCACTAGTTCTAATATAAAGCAAAGCTATTATTCTACTTTCTCCTAGCAAGTTTTTAAGTAAACTTAAGAAGTACTCAGTAATCAAAAGATCCACAAAAGATATCAGGGAATGCTTCTCTCATTTCACTGTCCTGATTCAAGATAGTATCCACAAATGAATTCACCGAAGACGAAGAAGGTTCAGTCCGGCTGTTACTTTGATCTCCAATGGTATATCCGAAACCACAAGCTTGGGAACCATGGTTGTCCTCAATTCCTTTTGAATTGTATTCAATTTTACTAGCTAACTTGCGCTCGAAAATGTCACTATGCAATAAAACAGTTGGGTTCTCTTGTTCTTCCTGCTGTAATTCTGTGTATTGGAAAGGCTCATGCATGAGAAACAGTTCGGTCCAGTTGTTAAGGGAAGAAGAAGGTGTGAAATTTTGAGCCTGAGAAGATGGTTGGCAGGAATAAGATTGTGGTGAAGTTAATTCAGTGACATGAGAAGAGGATGATGACGATGAGCAAGAGGAGGTTGCTTCACTGAAAAAGTGTGGCTGGACAGTGTCTTGATTGACTAATTGAAACTGACCCAAGAAATCCAATGAAGAATGATTAACAGAGGAGTTATCTTGGACTTGCTCTATTATAGGGCTTGAGACCATATTGGTATAAGGAAGTCCTGCGACTACGGAAGATGGATCTGAGTTGGGTGTAAGAGTGTAGTTCAAATTGTTATGGAAAGAGGCAAAGTCAGAACAAATCTGAGAAAAAGGCTTATGCGTTACAGGATCGATTCCCATATTATAAAGCTTCTTCCTCAACTTAGTGTTCCAGTAGTTCTTCACGTCATTGTCTGTTCTTCCCGGTAGTTGCTTGGCAATCAGAGACCACCTGCACCACCACATGACTGGTTGAGAAAGAGAGAGTAAACATATATGCATACATGCCTATGACTTAAATTTAACTCACACACAAGTTTATGCTTTCCTTTGACTGGTTACAGATTTTTAGTTTGCCTCAATTACAGATATTGAACACCTTGTAGATCCTGCTCTGCTTAGATAATAATCTTGTTGGAAAGAAGCTAAATAAGGAAACTTACCCTATAACCAGCATGCCTAAGCATTTATATATCATGGGAAAGAAAGTCCTCTACTATATATGCATGATAATATAAAGTGAAATGAAAGCTACCTGCTTCCTATAGCTTGATGAAGGTTGATAATCAGGTCTTCTTCTTGAGGAGTGAAGCTGTCATGCTTGAGGTCAGGCCTCAGGTAATTAGTCCACCTCAGCCTGCAGCTCTTCCCACATCTGTTGAGTCCTGTCAACAAGCACAAATTGCCAGCATACAATTCATGAATCCAGGAGGTAATACATTACATAGATATATGTTAGTTTGGACAGTTGTATACATAATTCTGTGAAGCTTGGTAAACTACATAAACATTAAGTCCATAGTGATGGCTTAAAAAGGAAGGGAAGGATAGGAAAATAAGCACCAAACTCAAACCTGCTTTCTTAGGAACCAAAGTCCAATTTCCAATCCCATACTTGGATACATATGCAAGTATTTTAGCATCCTCTTGAGGAGTCCAGAGGCCCTTCTTCACATTGGATTTATCGCAGCATGGTGGCCTTCCCATTGATGATTATTGATTAGTACTGAGAGAGACAGAGAGAGATGTGTAATTAAGCTGGTAGGGTAATAAAAGGGTGAATTTACATAAAACGCTACTAATTGTGATGATGCAAATTATTCCAAAGCTTTGCATTTATACGTATTAAAAAAAAATGGCTGGGGAGAAAGAGAAGTGTTTAGTAAGTGAGGAGGCAAGAAATGCATGCAATTTCCGCTCCTCATTAGCCACAATTGCATGATGATTTTCCATCTTCTTATTAAAACAGTTCAGCATGACATCACCATTATATGCACTGCATGCATTCCTCTCTCTCTCTCTCTCTCTCTCTCAACCCCACATAGAAGCTGGGCTCCAGTTTCAATTTGGGTGACTTGTCAATTGCGAAAGGTACTTCTAGTATGTACCGGAGCAGCCAATTTAGTATCTATTTCTACAATTACAAACAGTGTTCGTTGTTATATATATATATGTATGCTTTTCCATATATGTGCTGGGAAATTCTTATTCAGATTGCCTCACTCAACTCCAGATGCAACTTGGATAGCATGCTGTATGTGACAAAGTTAATACCTATATAAAATTCTTATAATTCTGCAATCATTAGTGTCAGATAGCTTTATCATTACAAGTTTGGTGGAAATTAGTTACAACTCCAAGACTGAAATGTGAATATTGAATGTTTTCTGATGGGAAACAGAACCATGCAAAGAGAATAAATTCAAAACTCAAATGGGCTTGTTGAGCCAGGCCAATTACTAACCAAACGGGCGTTTTAAATCACTGTGGACGCTTCTAAATATGGGCTGCTTGCCGTGCAAACCAGTCTCTACTAATCCAACCAAGGCTTTTAGTTGTCATATCAACCTTAGTAGTTTTTTGCATTTTTTTATTCAGAAATAAAATTTTAATGAAATTTTATAATAAAAAATTAAAAATAGTTTTAATATTTTTTATAAGTTTATTTTTTTTTCACTTCTTCATTTTATCTTTTTCTCTTCTCATATTTTTTTATTTTTTCTACAAAAAATAAAAGATAAGATATTAAATATTTATTTTCTTATATTACATAAACAAATTTTTATTTTAAAAGATAATTTTTTAAAAAATTAATTTGGCAGAATTTTTTTTTAAAAAAATATATATATATATATATAAATAATTTTTAATTCCGTCTAACGAATTAATTCAGCATGGCTGAATTTTTTTTTTATAACTTTTAAATAAAAATTTATTATGCGAGGAATTTTGTATAATTGAGGATAAAATATCTATTATTTATGAAATTAATTAAAAAAATCCAATACCCCGGACACGTGTCAACTAAAAACCCTTCAACTAGTTACACAAGAAGGTGATGCCAATTACAATTAATTTCCCAGAAAATGGGCACATAAAATAAACAGGAAGACGCGCGAATAAAATTAAAAACAGGTTGCTAGCAGCAAAAATTTAATGACCAACATGAGTCCTCTACTTCTCAGCCCGATGCTCATCGCCGCCATTACCATCTACTCTCTTCCTGCTCTTACTCGACCTCAAGCGATACCACCACCACAACCCCAAAGTCAACAACAACGACGCTGCGGCACCACATACCCAAGTAGCAATTATTATTGCCAGATCCTTTTTGCTCAACCCACCACACTTTCCAAGAGGCATTCCACAGAGGCCTTTATTTCCAGCAAAATCTGCATTCTCCATCTGAGCGGAGAGTGGAGGGATGGTACCGGTGAGTTGGTTATTAGCGACGGAGAACTTCTTGAGCCTATTCAGACTAGAAAACTGATGGGGTATATTACCAGAAAGACTATTATCCGACAGTTCCAGATTATTCAGATATGCACATTTAGCCAGATCAGTGGGGATAGAGCCCGAGATATCATTGTTGGACAAGTCCAATCCTACTAAAAATGGCAACCACGTACAGATCTGTGAAGGGATCGTCCCAGAGAACTCGTTACCTCCAAGATCCAAAATCTGCAGGCTGTAACAGTACTCCAGCGCCTGAGGAACAGTACCCGACAGCTTCATGTCTCGAAGTTCGAGGTTCAGAATACGATTTTCCCAATCGTTCCAGCAAGAAACACCCACGAACTTGCATATGTATCCCACCGTTGTGTTCCCGAAGTCCCATGAGTTGAGCTTCCGGAGAGGATCTTTCACCGCTTGCTTGATTCCCTGAAGACACTTCACATCATCCTCATGAGCAACCTCAGAGCAAGAACCGAAGCTCAACAACAATATCCCAACCCAGAGACAAAAACTCATACAAAAGGCCGAGCCTTTCATAGCGAAAGGAGAAGAAACAAAGAGCAAACAACTAATTCACAGCCAAAAGAACTTGATGACGGGTTTTGGGTGTAAACGCTTTAATGTATTGTCAAATTAGCGCCCTCAGGCCGAAGAACAAGAAGAAGAAGACCATTGACTTTTATGCGTACGTGGGAGAGAAATTGCCAGACAAATGCATGAAGCCATTCTCTTTTCAGTTTTCACTTATAAATTTAATTAATTAAACTGTTAATTTTAACTCTCCTTATTTTATCCGTTTGGCATTTACCTTTCGTAGATAGCCAATCAGGTTTTCGGGATTTGCATATGTCTAATTTACCAAATTGCCACTTTTCCTTTGCGTTGGGGTTGGGGTTGGGGTCGTCGTGTTGGTGCGTGGAAGGTCTTAGGTCCAATCAGCTTCAGCCATTATCACCCAGCTCCTCTGACTGTCAACAGTGTCCTGTCCTTTTTATTTTTGTGGAACAAATAGTTTAAGCAATTTTTATTAATGAAACTTTAGTTATTAGACAGAATATACCAATCGGCATTTTAAGATATGATAATTAATGTTTAATATTTAGGCTTTTCTCTACAAATAATTTAATTAATGTATTATTTTGACCCTCGTTTATTTTCTCTATCTTGTTTTGTTATATGTGATACGATCATGGGTTTTGCTATCTTTTCATATAGTTAGTGACCGCTTAACTTGCGAACTTATCAGTTATCACCCATAGATCATAGTCTTATTTCTCATCCGCTTAGTAACCACTCTGCCTTATGCTGTTCTATATATGTGTTGGGAGATTCTTATTCAGATTGCCTCTCTTAGCTCCAGATGCAACTTGGACAGCATGCTATATGTGACATAGTTAACACCTATAAAAACTTCTTATAATTCTGCAATCATTAGTGTCGGATAGCTTTATCATTACAAGTTTGGTGGAAATTTGTCGCAAAGGTTACATACACAACTCCAAGACTGAAATATGAACATTGAATACAAAATGCTTTGTTTTCTGATAGGAAACATAACCATGCAAAGAGAATAAATTCAAACTCAAAAGGGCTTGTTGAGCCAGGCCTATTACTAATCAAATGGGCGCTTTAAAATATGGGCTGCTTGCCGTCCATACCAGATGCCAATTACAATTAATTTCCCAGAAAATGGCCAAATAAAATAAACAGGAAGACGCATGAATAAAATTAAATACATGTAAGATTGTTGGCAGCAAAAATTTAATAACCAATGTGGAGCATATAGAAATGTCAACTTTAAATAAATAAATGTATGTAAGACTAAGGCTAATGAGCCAACATAGGGACTCAGTTATCCCTTTGTTATTTTCTTCCCTCTTGCCACCTTTAATCGCTCTTTTTTTTTTTCCTTTTCTTTTTTTTTTTTTTAACCTTTTGCCTTTCTATTAAACAACGTAGGCTTAAATGGAACTCTGTAAACTTGGAAATGTTGTGTTATTGATAAGTAATTAATTGGGTACCTCTTACCAGGTTGAACAATGAATAACAGCAATTTTTAACATCATTTTAATTTGTGCGAGTATAGAGGCTTAATGTGTCAGGAGAACCCAGAATTTTTATAGCATATTGCTCTGCCACTAGGTTCTATAATACAAACCCCTGGTTTTCACTAACTTCAAGTTATACTTGTGTAGTACTATGTTCCCTAACACAATGTATTTATAATTATTAGAGAATATTATTACATTCGTCTCCAGGGAGTTTTCTTGTATAAATGCTTGCAGACATTTAGTCATGTATGCGTATGAGTGAAAATATGTAAATATATATATATATTTTGCTAGAAACTGATATTCCTGCTTTCTGATTCTCTTTTCTATCTGTCATGATGTGATGATGATTGTGGGATATCTACTGAATATTTTTTTTAAAAAAAAGTTGTATTCAAATATTCCTCCACGAGCTTTCAAGTTTTCTCATATTCATTGCGTGTCACATGAAACTAGCTGTACATTACGCATATATATATATATATATATATATATATATATATATATATATATATATAATAAGGGGATCATTTAGTTTGTCGTGAAGAACATAGGGAATGTTCTTTTTGGTAGAAATGGTCCCTATTGTTATTATTTATATATTCCATGTGTTTGATCCTGTATATATATATATATATATATATATATATATATTCAATGGGTATATAGAGGACAAAGAAAAAAGCTATGGTCCCGGAAATGAAATGATCATGATTTCTATATGAAACTTATAAAATCATGTATTACTGTTGGTTATTAGTTGCTGGTTTATAATATGCATATGTTTAATCTGTCACTTTTAATAATTATAGCACCCCGCGTACTTTCTATTCTTTTTCTCCAACATCAAGAAAGCTTAATACATGCACCTTTTACAAATATTGAATGCAAAACAACCCTTAAATAAGATATGTTTCTCATAATTTGATGCTTTAATTTGTGTGAGTGGGAGTATGTTTACGTTTTTCCCAATGAAGATAGATTTTAAACATTTGGTTTGAGTGGTTAAGATCATCTAGTAATTTGAAACAAATATCCATATTTATTTAGCTTATAAGGAAAAAGGAGCATTCAATAATGCAGTGTGGGTTCCTCATTGTTATGTATAGGCAGCGGGCTCTATGCCTTTAACACAATTGGAATACGCAGATGGCCAGTTTAAGGGTGGTGTGTGTGATAGTGAGGTCCCCTATGGAAGCTGCATGAAAATTCACAAAAATTAAAAACCAAAAAGCAAACAAACATAGTACCCAGTAGTGGACCCCAAATAAGATCATAGCTAAAAACACTAACAATTTTTTGTTTGGTTTTATAAGCTATAGCTGCCTGCCTAGCTCTCTTTTTCTCTGTCCCGCAAGTACGCAAGAAGAAGAGGCTTTAAATAGAACCGCTCTCTCATTACCCGCCAAGTAACAATAGAAAAAGACCCACCTATTCACTGCTTCTCTTGGCTACTACCTCTCTCTCTCTCTCTCTCTTCCGCTTGCTTCTTGTTTGAAAGCTGTATATATATATATATATACACACACTACATTCACCTTCCTTTTGGAGCACATGGCTGGGTTCCATTATTTTTGGATGACAACTAGTGGATGAAGAATATTAAGGGAGTGAGATATAATATGGGGAGGAGTAGTAGAAGCAAGGCTTTGAGGGTTGTGTTTGTGGGTGCTTTCTTGTTTTTCTTCGTTGGAATTCTTACAAATGATGCAACCAAAACGATGACCACCTTCAAGCATTGGAAGTTGATTGGAAGAGGTCACACTCATGCTCTTCACTGGGGTCCTAAACTCATCTATGTTAGCAAGAGAAGAGTACCCAACGGCCCTGATCCCATTCATAACAGGTACCTACTTACTTCTTGCTCCTCTTAATCAATATTGAATTATATGCATTAATATTTTCTGAATCTGCTTAAAAAGGACAATGATGTATGTGGTGCTGAGAAAGTGATGAATTGAGTTAAAAAGTTTTTGCTTCATTTTTCTTCTTCTCAAATTGGTTTGCAGACGTCACAGTGAGAATTTTCTATAGGTTTGTAATTAATTAGTTTCTCTGCCGTGCATCTTTCTTGTAATTGAAGAAAGATACTCTTTCTCTTTCTCTGAGTCTTCAAAGAAACTAATCATTATTTTCTTATTCTAGTAGTTACTATACATGTAAGTAGGTTTAATATTGACTCATGTGGTTTTATCATAATTAGAAGAAGATGAAAAACAAAGAACAAATCCTAACCCAGTAATTACCATCCTAGTTCCCGGGTTTAATTAACCCACCTGCTGGTTGAACATCATGAACTCTGTACAAAAGCTTCTTTTACAAATCAAACTTTCTCTTATTTTGATACACTACATAAAGATCTTGGGGAAAGGAACTGAACAACTACTTTAGTTATATGGGAGGGAACATGTATCTGCACGCTAGATCCGCCTTTTTAATTTATTCAAAGTATTTAGTTCGTCAAAAAGACATTATATACTTTGAATTGAATGCCCGTGAAACTAGCTAGTCTCTGTATTTCTTACATATGAATGTCAAGGATTCATCCATATGATTATGATGGTGCATGCCCATATAATAAATCATACTAATTTTAGCAAAATTCTCTAATGATTGCCTTTTTTTTTAATTAAAATATTCCGATAATGATTATTCAGGAGAGCAGTGAAGACTAGACAACCTCCTGGTCGAGTCTAAGGGGTGAAGATGCTTTTGAAGCATTGAAACTTGTGTGGAAGACAATGCCGTACGTATATACAAGAAAGGAACTACCATAAGAGTTCTGATCCACCAGAGGAACCGCTCACACAAAGGGTTATTGGAAGAATGCAATTAAGCTAGTTTAGCTCTTCCAAACTCTCTATATATATATATTGCTAATACCAGAGGAGTTGTTATTTTGGGTCTCAATCGAGTGCATCAATCTGCTATTGTTTAGATTACCTCTGCTATTTATGCAGTTAGGAATATATTAAGATTTTGTGGAGTGATTTATATTTGTTGAAATTTTGGAGAGGGCAACTTTTATATATATATATATATATATATATATATATATAGAATTAAGCTGATCTCAATATATTGCCTTTTTAATGTCCAAGTATTGTTTGAGTTTATAATAAGCTCTTAATGTAAAGTTTAATTACATGGTTAAGGTAAAAAGACACAGCTAGCTTGTCTGTGATCAGAGAGAAAAACATTCATATATATATATATATATATATATATGTATGTGTGTGTGTATGGAAGCTTGAGAAAGGATCAAACTTTTTGGAGGTATCTGGTAGAATATGCTTGTCCTTTCTTCAAGGTTCTGGAGACAGATTCATGGATAAGGATTTCACTTTTGTATGGGAAAAACCAGACACAAGAAGATACTGATTTATTTTAAACAAAGGCTCTTCTTCACAGCATGTAATATGTATATATATATATATATATATACGTGTGTTACATTATATAATTAGCTTGTGACATATTTGTATCATCCATCTGTACCTCTTTGCTTTCTGATTGTTTGGCTTTTAATCAACATAAAAAAAAACAATAAAAATGGTTTTGGCTTTCTTTTCTTCTTTGCTTATTTGGTTGCTCGTTCCTTCCAATTTGGCATCAGTTAAAGATATGCTCCATCATTACTTAGCTCGTCTTTTTTGAGGTATTTTAACCGCAAAAGTTCGGCAATAATAGTTGCTTTATTAGTAAATATAAAAAGGACATAAGACCTCAAATTCTAAAACAGTGAATTCAAATTTTTGATTATTTACTTTATTGCTCACGCTAGCTCTTTTCTCTCTGTACCTGTGCACACCCCATCAACATATACAGACACTCTGGGTCTACATAGCTTCGAAAATCATGGATTCCCAAAGCAAATAAATAAATAAATAAATAAAAAATAACAAGACGTTTCTTTATCTTCTCACACGGATTGTGACTGTATGTGGCCAAAAGAAAGAATCAAACTTTAATGGAGAGAAATATGAAATAGTAATTGGATGGTTTTGATTTTTTTTTTTTTCAAAAGGGCGTAATAATATTAAACAAGTAAAACAATTTTCAAAGACAAGAGGAGGTGGATACTATTTAAAAGAAAATGAATGCAAAGTGAGAACAAAGTGAGGATGCCATTAGCTCTCCCTGCCCATTGCTTTAACTTTTCTTTTGCTTTTTTTTTTTTTTTTTGGCCCTTTTTTTCTTTTTGTTTTGGTTTTTCTGGATTGATTTTTGATTGGATCGAGAAGCAAAAGACTCGGTCCAAAGGCAATTGAGATTCAAAACTAGACTCCCTTTTCTTTTCTTTTCCATTCTTTTTTTTTTTTCTTTTTGGGTTGCATGGGAGACAGATTCCCAACCCGTGCAGTTTACGTGATTGAAAACAAGTAAAAAGTTTTTTTACCCAACCCATAATTGGCTCCGTAAGTGTCTTCATTATTATTTTTATCAACAAAAAAAAAAAAGAAAAAAGAAGAAGAAGAAAGTGACACTGATCTGGGGTCCACTGGCCCTGTTTTGGGGTCCCAACGTGTAGGTGTTGGCATCACTCAAATCAGAACTTGATGTGACCAGTGTTGGTCTCATCAGCTTCTATTAATAAAACGAATTTGTTCTGATTAGAAAATTCATTTATTTATTTCTATAGATACCATTATTGGTGGTGGGTACAGAGTACAACGTGGGAAAGGAATTAAGGGTAAGCTAGGTAAGAACAAATGGCGATGCCACGTCATTCACCCATATGTAAATGTAAAGCATTGTCTAAGAAAATGGGCGTGCATGAAGGAAAAGCCGACAAGTTAATTATTCCAAAGTAAATTATATTATTATTCTCTCAGGTGAGAAGAGTGGGCCACAGAATAGCACCGGATATTACGGAGCCAAGCCCTATAGTCTATAATTGGGCCACACCATATGACTTTGGGTTTCGGCCACAGCCCATCTCATCTCACCCCACGTAAGCTCTGATGGCCCTACACCAAATACCTACGCCATCCCATCCTATCCGATCCCATGTACTGTTCGTTTGTGATATTATGTAGAATACTAATTGCCATCACCATTGAAACAGAGCACTAATTATGACCAATTTGTTGATCATACCTAGAGCTACCTAAGCCAACAAATCCAAGCACCAATTATTCACCAGTTTAGTAGCCTTCTTTTAAAAAATGATTGACCACTAACATGTATAAATTCAAGTGCTTCTGAACAACAATGATATATATAAAAGACGCACCCATAGATGCTTCTGCCAGAATTTTTGTAGCTGAAAAGTGTTTACCAAACACCTCACACCTCGCTGCAAGAAGCGTTTGGTAGAGTACTGAAGAGTACCTCTGAGCTTCAGGTGCTCATTGTCCAAAAATAATTTACCAGCTTCAAAGTAAATGATGCTTTACACACCAATCTATCCAAATAGGTCCAGAAGACCTATTGAAATCAATAATACAAACCACTGACTAATTTTGCCCACAGACAGTAAATCTTGGCATACAATTGTCTCCTAGTCGAAAATACAAAATAGGGATCAATGCAAATTGGTGGAAAACTCTAGGCATTCTAGGTCCGGTTCAACTAAGTTCAGGCTTATACTTAACCCTAAAACTCTTTTCTTTTTTCTTTCTTTTTTTTCTATACGAAATGACAATAAAAATTGCAATTACTAGAAGAGTTATTTACATCTGATGCTTAATATAGACAACCAAGCAATACATAAAGATTTTCCCAATGTGTAAAGTAGGTAGTAAGAGAAACAATATGACTAACATCAGTGCAATGTATTAAACTAGCATAAAGATATTGCACAAGTATGTAAGGGAGAGAGCTTAAAACATTAGGTACTTCGCTATCTCTTGGCTTAAGTGGAAGTGCGGAAATTAAGGTATTGTTCTATTTAGTCCTTCCTATTGAAGGAAGGAAAAGATGGTTCATACTTATTTCTTATCATTAGGTGTTTTTCTTTTCCCATTGAAGAAAAACAAAACTTCAATTTCATTTTGTCAGTAACATCATGTTGAAAAATATTGTCTTGGTCTCATACCAGTAAAATATTGTATTGCAATACAATTCCCATACTCATATTCAGTGTTAAATTTCTAAAGCTAAGAATAGAGAAGCATATTTTAAACATCACTGAGCCTCATTAGAGGTTGTATTTCATACAATAAAGCGCAAACAATAACATCTTTAACTGTAAAACCATATTGTTCAGGTAGTTTATTGTATTATACAGCTAAGCTAACAAATGGGGAAAATCAGAATCGGGATCATACCATTTACATTAAGAAGAACTTGCCTCGAGATGAAATTCAGTAAAAATGTGCAAGCTTTTCCCTCTTTACTCCAAAGCTACATTGGATCATTATCTGGCCTGCCAAAAATAAGTGGAAATTCATCATCCTGATCAGAGAAACCATGGTGTTTGGCTATACCCTTCAATGATTGGTAAACCTGGTACATAGACGATCTGTCCCTGGGCCGAGAAACAACACAAGTGCAAGCAATTTTCAGGAACTGCAAAATTTCCTCATCGCATCCTTTTCTACAGATTTCCTTATCAATGACATCCTTGGTTCGACCAGAATTAGATAGATAATTCACCCAATCCACCAAGTTACCTTTAAATCCTTCATCAACAGTGCTGACTTCAAGAGGTTTTTGCCCTGTTACCAGCTCAAGAAGCACTACCCCAAAGCCATAAGCATCTCCTTTTAGTGAAGAAACCATTGTGCTGGGGTACTCTGGTGCTACATAACCTAGCTCTCCCAAGTCTCCATTGACAAAACTACTTTCATTAGAATCAGAAGTCATGAGCCTTGCCAATCCAAAATCTATTATCCTAGCATCAAAGTCCTCATCAATAAGGATCACATTCGAGCAAATGTTCTGGTGGATGATTGGGGGATGACACCCATGGTGAAGCCAAGCAAGACCCCTCGCTGCTCCGAAACCAATCCTGAATCTAGTAGGCCAATCCAATGGAGTACCACTTCCATGCAACAGAGAATGCAGAGTACCATACGACAAATGCTTATAAACCAGAAGCTTTTCGTCCTCCACTACACAAAAGCCCAAAAGGGGTGTCAAATTCGGATGCCTTAGCTGTCCTAATCGGTTCATTTCCATCCGAAACTGTTTTTCACCAAGTTTACAAGTATTAAGCCGCTTGATTGCCAGTGCCGACCCATCAGGAAGAACAGCTTTATAGGTAGTCCCGGTTCTAGTAGAAATAATCACATTCTCTGAACTGAAATTGTTTGTGGCGGCCATTAAATCAGCCAACTTAACCTTCACAAGCGGTTTTTGAAACAAGGAAACTTGTGCAAGCTTATGAGCCCTCAACTTCTCAGCCCAATGCTCATCGCCGCCAACACCATGTCCTCTCTTCCTGGTCTTACTCAACCTCAAGTGATACCACCACCACAACCCCAAAGCCAACAACAACGACGCTGCGGCACCAAATACCCCAGCAGCAATTATTATCGCCAGATTCTTTTTGCTCAACCCACCACACTTTCCAAGAGGCTTTCCACAAAGGCCTTTATTTCCAGCAAAATCCTCCTTCTCCACCTGAGCGGAGAGCGGAGGGATGGTACCGGTGAGTTGGTTATTGGCGACAGAGAACTTCTTGAGCCTATTCAGACTAGAAAACTGATAGGGTATATTACCAGAAAGACTATTATCCGAAAGGTCCAGATTATTCAGATATGCACATTTAACCAGATCAGTGGGGATAGGGCCCGAGAAATCATTGTTGGACAAGTCCAATCCTACTATAAATGGCAACCACGTACAGATCTGTGAAGGGATCGAACCAGAGAACTCGTTACCTCCAAGATCCAAAATTTGCAGGCTGTAACAGTACTCCAGCGCCTGAGGAACAGTACCCGACAGCTTCATGTCTCGAAGTTCGAGGTTCAGAATACGATTTTCCCGATCGTTCCAGCAAGAAACACCCACGAACTTGCATATGTATCCCACCGTTGTGTTCCCGAAGTCCCATGAGTTGAGCTTCCCGAGAGGATCTTTCACCGCTTGCTTGATTCCCTGAAGACACTTCACATCATCCTCAACAACCCCAGAACAAGAACCGAAGCTCAACATCAATATCCCAACCCAGAGACAAAAACACATACAGAAGGCTGAGCCTTTCATAGCGAAAGGAGAAGAACAGAGAGCAAACAATTAATTCACAGCCAATAGAACTTGAAGACGGGTTTTGGGTGTAAACGCTTAATGTATTGTCAAATTAGCGCGTATCATGATGGGAGCAAGACGATCTCAGGCAGAAGAACAAGAAGAAGATGACCATTGACTTTTATGGGGGAGAGACATTGCCAGACAAATGCATGGAAAATTTTGGGTTGATTTTTTTTTTTTCTTTTTTTTTTTTTTGAGTGCTCTGTGTCTTTTTAATTTATTCAAAGTTTTTTTTGGCTGTTGAATTCAAAGCCGAGTGTCATTGATGTTTACATTACAGCTTCTTTGACTACAAAATCAACTTTTATGGTTTGCTTAAGAGAGTTTAATTGAGTGATTTGTTTGACCAGAGTTTATGAATGGGGCGTGGTGGTGGTCCACAAACAATGGCTGTAGTTGGACGCTGCACTTCATAAAACGATTCTCCTCTCACTTATAAATTTAGTTAATTAAACTCTACATTTTTATTTTGTTTATTTTATCCATTTGGAATTTACCTTTCATACATAGCCAATCAGGTTTTCGGGATTTGAATCCGTCTAATTTACCAAATTGCCACTTTGCCTTTGCCTTGGGGTTGGGGTTGGGGTTGGGATCGTCGTGTTGGTATGTGGAAGGTCTTGGGTCCAATCAGCTTCAGCCATTATTATCACCACCCAGCTCCTCTGACTATCAATAGTGTCCTGTTCTTTTTATTTTTGTCGAACCGATAGTTTAATCAATTTTTATTAATGAAGCTTTAGTTATTAGACAGAATATATCAATCGGCATTTTAAGATATGATAATTAATGTTTAATATTTATTCTATTTAGGCTTTTCTCTACAAATATTTCAATTAATGTATTATTTTGACCCTCGTTTTATTTTCTCTATCTTGTTTTGTTACATGTGATATGATCATGGGTTTTGCTATCTTTTCATAGTTAGCGACCGCTTATCTTACAAACTTATAACCCATAGACCATGGTCTTATTTCTCATCCGCTTAATTACCAATTTATTAGCATATTTAATTACCATTCTGCCTTATAGTCATATTTTAACCCTACATTATTAACACCAAATTAATTGTCCCTAAGGAAGACACACGGTATCACATATTAGCTTATCACATATACTTTACTTCAATTATATGTATCATATCTTAACTTACAAGCCCGACCTTACTTTGACCTAACTCAATCGTATTATACTTTTGCATATTAATTGATATAAATACCTAATTTTCCTTTTTTGTTGTACTGCTAATAACGGATTTGCTACATAAATTATTGTGTTCATTAATGATGACTAACAAGTATATATTAATAATGGTATGGTTGGTACAACCAAGTATAATTATGATATAACTATTAATTATACAGCACTATAATAAAGTAAAATTCGAGGGTATAGCTCACCTGCCACTAGTATAGGTTTTCATTAAAAGTTAATTACAGAACTTTATTGATAATGGTTTGAAGTCGTGTAAAAGTAAAACTTGACAACCATGCTACGTACGGACGTGATCAATGTGGTCATCTGGTAGATCAAATTTGTTGAAGATAGATGTCAAAGCCAACCACCGTACTTGAGAGAGTCCTTGTATAATTATTCAAAATATGCTAACATGTTGTATTAAAAAGATAGTAGAAGAACCCAAGTACTATCGTTGATTATAAATGACGAAGTTAGTTACTTGTCAACTTATAAATTTACCGATCAACAATCTTATTAGTCATTTGTATATATATCCGTATTATTATTATTTTAATTAAATTCAAATTTCTCTGTTGAAACCCACTAACACAAAACAAATTAATTGCCATATGATAATCTGCCTTTTTAAGCACTTTGCCGGCCAATGTCAATTGCAACAGCAACTCTGAGTCATCTTGCACCATCGCGCTGGGGATGAACCAAAGCCTATCCGTACACACCGCCCTCCCTGAAAGTTCACAGACACTATTCGGGATTACAGCCCCAAATATATATTTTTATTTATATAATTCTATGAACTACGTAAGTACGTACTCTCTAATCTCTTCATGCATGCATGCGCTTTGAATTAACCGAGCCAAAATTTTGATTTCTCTCAAATGAATTAATAACATGTATATATATATATATATATATATATATATATATATATATATATATATGAATGTCGAAGAAAGCTGACCAAGACAAGGCCTCCCAAAATATAAGACTCAGGACGATATTTATATATATATATAAGTATATATTTATATCGTAATAGATTTATTTTTTAAAAAAATATTTATTTTCTAAGTTAAGAGGTATAAAAAATTAAAAATAATAAATATAAAAAAAAATTCAAAATAAAAGGGGCACTTTTTTAAATTTTGCACAGGGCACCTTAAATCTCAGGACCGGCCCTGACCGTGAATATTCAGTATTGGTTGAAATATATGTATATATATATATATATATATGATTGAGATGGGAATAATTTACCTTTGTAGGTTGAAATATACATGTTGGGCACGTAAATCTGGAGTGAAATTTCAAAAGTGTGTTTGAAAAGTCCTTTTTTTCAAATGCTATTATTTTATTTGTTAACGTTGGTGCAAAGCGTAAGACCAGCACAGAATTTTTAACGATTACATTAATGGAAGTTATGATAAGCTTTATATGCCTGTTTTAACTACCACATTTAAATTGGAGAGAAGTCTCTTTATTCGCCACCTTCCAATCATGCACTGGCCTTTTGCTTTAAAAAATAAAAAAATAAAAAAATATGTTTAGTGCCCCTCAGGTGAAGCGGTCCATAAATTGGTATTAATTTAAGCATTTTAATTTCATTTTTTAAAACTGCATTTTAATCGTTTTCCCATACCTGGCGATCAATTGGTAGATAAAATGAAAAAGAAAAATGGTGCTGGGCTTGTACTGGGTCAGGCACAGACCAACTCAGAGTCTTGGGCCAGTCCAATTCATGGGTCTGAAACGCTGTCGTTAATGGGCTGGGGAATCACAAAACGGAAACACGCACAGCTGTGACGGTTCAAATTTTGAAAATTGAAAAACGTTGCGTGAACGCGCGTTACGCAGCTGAATGTAGAGAGTAGAGACCGGTTGGGTCCACAAACCTACACTGCGCGCCTTTCGACGGTGGAAAGACCAAAAGAGCCCCCAATCCTCCACGTCAGCACTGTGAAAACGACATCGTTTAAAAGGGGTTTCAACTGCAAGCACGATTGTCGTTTTGGAAATCATCCATGTCTTGAAAAGAGAAATTTTGCGTTGCCAGAAAGGGCCACAACGGAATTCGCTAAACCACTTGACAACCTCGTCAGTAGTAGGCTTGGTTCCACAACACCACGCTCGTAATTCAAACTGAAAGTGGAGGGCAATTAGGTAAATACGGGGAAAAGGAACAAACTTTCAGGTTCATAACAGACAGAGCTAACAATAACCTCCTCTTCTCCGTGGACTTGCTGGTCGCCCCCAAAAAATTAACTCCCCAATTCAGTCATGGAGGACGAAGCCCAGGTGAATTTTCTAACCTACTTTCTCAACTGCCAAACACTCTTTCTCACTCACATCTCAACCGCCATCGCCATCGCCATCGCCGCCCCTTCCACCGCCTAATCGACGCCCCGTCCGCCGCTTATATATATTTCATTTTTTTCTTTCGTTTCTTGTTTGTTGGTTGTAATTTTTGTACATTTTAAATATTGATTAATGGTGTCCCGTGGTTGATGAAGCAGAAGATGGTGGCTTTGAAAAAGGCGTACGCGGACATAATACTGAACACGGCCAAAGAGGCAGCAGCTCGGATTATGGTGTCGGAGCGCAAAGCTCTTCGCTTTCAACAGGATCTGTGTGCTACCAAAGACGAGGCGCTTCGGATGCTCGTCCGCCTTAAGCAAATGATCGATTCCAAGGTTTCCTTTTCTAGATTTCACCTTTTTTTTGTTCTTTTTTTTTAAAAAAAAAATTTCTTTTTTTCATGGGTTTGTTGCTTATATTTATATAGTCTATACACTTGTGTACAAGTTGTGATGGAATGATTCTTGCATCGTTTTAGTTTGTTGGTTTTGTATCAACCAAAAGGCTGTGTTTAACTGATGTCGTTTTCCTTTCGTACTTTAAATCTGTTAAACCAGAGTGGGGAATTGAAATTTCGTAACTATTCAATGTGCATTGTATGCCATTGAAATTTTATTTAAGGTGGCAGTGATAGTCCCTTGTATCAATCATATCATTAGTGAAAATGTAGTTAATCTTTAGCCTTTAGAATTGGAGTTCCTTCCCTTATTGTTTGGTTAGTGTCTTGAATGCATGTTCCTTGCTTTTTTTAGCACTAGCCATCACAATTTTCTGTACCGAAAGAAAATTGTTGTTTCCTGAAGGCTTCCTTCCTTTTAGTGCAAAATTTATCTTTGCTTGTTGGGAATTCTAGTCTGAATGTTTCACTTGCTGTGCTTTACTCAATATATCCTTCATCTCTATTAGCATGTTGACACCAATTTCTTGCTCAAAAGAGCTTAAATAGATTATGTTTTCCTTTTGGTTTTGAGAAAGTGATACATAAGGATTGATTGAGAAGTTAAGTGAAATTTAGCCAAGATTGTATGGTATCATTTTAGGGTGTTTAATTACTTCACAGGGGGATTAGAAATTAGAAGTTAGAACTCCCAACTTTTGTGTGTTGATGGTTTCTTACTATGGTTTTGAATTCTTTCTTCTGAGATATTAAATTTGAGGCTTTTGTGGTCTAATATTAAGCAATTAATCTCTTGAATTCTGGTTAATAGAGGTCCTGTTTAATATATATATATATATATATATATATATATATGAGGAAGAAGGATTAAAACAATGATAGGCACACTCGTTTTATTTTAGTTTTCAGTAGAATGCGGTGTTTTTTTTTTTTTTTTTGAATCTTGTCTTGTAGTCTTGTAGTCTTGTAGAATCCTCTTCTCCCTAAGAAGCAATATATACTTGTAAATATTTATAGTGAAACTAGAAAGTTCTGGTTTATTTTGACTATGTTAATTGTACTATTTACATTTATGAATCCATCATTGTTCATGGTTTGGAGTTGTCAAGGTATGAATTCAATTGGGTGGTCCGTCCTTTTGGTCAGTCTAAATTTAGCCTTTGTATTATATGAAACTTCAAGTGAAAATCAATGCACACAAACAGTATTTGCAATGGGGTTGGCTATTTGCTCATTAGCAAATTGTAGTTTTTAGTGAAACTGTTATTCATTTGATAGGTTTATTTCTCATTTGAAAATTTCTGGTGACGGATTACGGTGCATGTTATATACCACAAGTTTGTTTTATCCAATATAGACACATGTATATTCTTTTGAGTTTGAGATTGTCTTTTATTTTTCTTGCAGATATTGAAAAGGGGGTTTGGTAAGAAAACCTTAGAGCATTTAGTTTGTTCGCTAGAAGTAGTACAATGGGGATGGAGTTTCATATTTTGAAAAGACGTTTAGTAGATCTTGTTACTAAGTAGGCCAACTTAAGCCAATACTAACTTTCCTGTTTTCATTTTTTGGCAAGTGTCATAGGCTTGAGTCCTTAACCCAATGACCTCTTAGACCTTCCAAGAGAACCAAAGAGTAGTATAACATGGAAAATATAACTGTATAATTGTAAAATCACTACTAATTCATTTTTTTTTCGTGTATACTTGTGCATATTTATGTTACATAAATTACTGCTTTGATCATTGTTTCATTATTGCATAATATGCTACTATTTGGACAATGTTTCTATTGTCACAGACTACAGAAGCAGAGGCAACATCCTTGAGCCAACAAAGAAGAATTGAAGAGCTTGAAGCACAACTCCAAGAGGCAGAGGATGTGATAACTGATCTTAGAGCAGAGTTGAAATGGACAGGAGATGAGTTAGAGAAGGCAAAGAAAAACCAAGTGCAGCTTTTGAACGGGAAAATTGCAAGGGAAGATTCATCTGTTTCCAAAAATTCAACATTTAATCCCATCATACCAACTCTTTCAGGACTCGAAACCGTGACAGCTTCTGACATGATTAACGTACCTATGAATCAGAAAGTTCTAGATGATGAGTGCTGTAAAGCAACAAAACAAAGTGAAAGGTTGGATAACTTTTATACCCAAAACTCTGACTTTGCCTCCATAATCATGAGGACCAAGGAACCTGAGCTATATAGAAATGGATGCACACAGAGAATCCGTGCATTTGAAAGAAATTTGCCAGATGGAAAATTGCCACCCTCAAGTGCCAATTCTCTCGTAAAGGATGAGTTTACAATCAAAGCAACGGACAGGGAGGAAGTAATACAAAATTTATTATCTCTTAGGAACAATAGAGTGGAAATGGTTAAGAATGTATTGGAAGGAGAAATGAAGAAGCCTGTCAAAGTCCGTACATCACGAAGAAGAAAGACTCGATTTGGGAAAGCAAAAACTGCCCGTGGGTGTAAACAAAGTCAGCTCATGAAATCTTGCCAACCGTATCCTTTTCTTTCTCATTGTAAAACGAAGTCAGTCAACGTAAATGATAGATCCAGTGAAGGTGTGTGTGCCCAATCTGCTGCCAGAGCTAACATTATAGAGATCGCAAAAACTTCTGATGAGTTGGAAGAGAAAATGCAACATAAAAGCAACTATCACAAAGATATAGTTAAGATAATCAACAAAGGAAAAAGGAAAAGGAAAATGAAAAGTGGAGATGACAATGATTCCTCATTCACATGTTCTCAGGGCCAGCTCAAAAGACCTTGTGAGCCGTCTTCTGTTCTTTCTCGCTGCAGGAGTTTTGCTTATTTAGTCAATGGTGGTGTTAAATCTGGTGAGGATCTGTCAAATGCAGTTGTAAATGAAGCCAAATTGAAACCATTGCCTCGTTTGGATCCTGGGGTGACATTAATCGAAAGTGATAGAGATCCCATATCAGGTTGTACTAGTGTTACTATGAATGTTGAGGCAATTAATAAATCTGGAGATGTCCGAAATGCTGCGGACAATGACATTGCATTGATAGATGAACCTGTGGTGGTAAAAGAGGAAAGTACTGCTGTGGAGAATTCAGGGTTTCCAAGTTCAGAATTGAACCTTGAGATTCTTAACGTATCATCTGTGAATTCTGACTTAAAGGATGTGATAGCATCTGAACAATCAAATGAATCTCCAAGTCATGTGGAAAACAGTAGGCTTCTCAAGTACACATTTCAGAGGAAGCGAAAGAAGGAAGCTGTGAGCAACCCTGATGAAATTGCTTCTCCTGAAAAGAGCTCTGTGGAAATGGTGACAGTGGATAAAGAAAATAATGGAACGGAGCCACAGAAATCTAGAAATGAATCGTCTAGGGACAGTCGGCGACTGGCTCAGGTTGCCCGCCAGGTTAGTTCTGCTACAACCCCTCTCCATTACTCCATAAAATGTGCCTGAAATATAGATTAATATCTCTGAGAATTTTACAGGCTTTCTTTATCAACTCTGACCATCACAAATAAACATGCACAATCACCTTATGTATCAGTCAGATTTATTAATGCTAGGATAGTAATTATCTTAGAAGGGCCGTCACGATTCTGTTCTACATATACATGTTTGGTGCTAAAGAGAGGAACACATTAACTTGGTTTGAATCTTTAGTTGAAATAACTTTAGCAGTTATTATATCGCGTTCCTCCAACAACTATAATTATTAAATAATTCCAAGATGTGATTTTACCATTGATATGATTCTAATTTTCATCCTAGGTTTGTGTTCTGATGTGTTCAACTTTTATATATTCCATATATACTGGTTACTGTTATATAAAGTGGTGTTCTTGATGAATATCTGTATCCTCGTTGAGTTTAGCACTATTATGATTAATCTGTCTCACGCTTTTTCTTTTTTTGTCTTTTTTTTTTTTTTGGTTATTTTGGCAGCTTATATCGTTATCTGGAAAACGTTGGTAGTAGTGAATGTGCTTTCTGAAATCCAAGCAACAATCACCATTTTGAGATGGTTCTTGAGAAAGTTTTTTTCCAAGAACGTTTGTTGCCGACTTCACAGTTACACCACCACAGAGAGTTTTTCCAGTTCAAATTTACTGTCATGTCCATTAATGTCTTATTATTGTTGGATTTTTTTTTTTCAATTTTGGTTTTACCATATATTTACAACTATTACCGAATATCAAACCGACAGCTCCTAATTTACTCTCAGGGCTTGTTTAGTATGCGGAGTGGGGGAAGGAATGGAATATCTAATTCATAGGATTAACTAAGATTGGTAGGAGGGAGGGGGAGGGGGAAGGATGTGGGGGGTTGGAGGAGGGTGAGGTGAAAGGATGTGGACGTGGTGGATTGTATCGATCTATCATATCGTTTTGGTATTTTAGAAATAAAAGATATGAAAGAAGGATTTAAATATAATTATAAATTTGTTAGTTGTTAGAACACTCTCTTCTATAATCCTTCAAATATTAGAGGGTTTTTTTTCTATAATCCTTCAAATATTAGAGAGTTTGATTTAGAAGAATTGAGATGGATTCCATCCATCCTTTCTCCCCATCCAACTATTCTGTCAAATAATCCTCATATCTCTTGTCTCAACTCCTTCATTGATTCCTCCTACTAAATCGGAGTTAAATCTATGTTTGGCTGTTGCCAAAAGGAATACCTATTTCATTGGAATAGCTATTCCTCCACTCGAAATAGTTATTCTTTTTCAAAACTTTAGTATTAGCTATTCCTTCGCCATATTAATGGTAAACTTTAAATATAAAATTGATAATCGTCATAGATTTAAATTTACGGAGGTATATTTAATTTAAATTTTTCACTTTTTTTTAATGATAGATTTTTATAGATTTTGAAAATTTTAAAAATTTTAAAAATCTATTAAAATTTTTAGATTTGATGAAGAAAGATTTGAAAGTGATTTTGTTAAGAAAAGTTTATAAAAGTCTATATAGTATTAAAAAGTCAATTTCATTTTAAATATCACTTAACTTTTATAGATTTTAAAAATTTGTAATTGAATACACTTAAATTTTCATATATTTTTAAAAGTTTTAATTGAATATCTGATTAATTTAAAAAATCTCTATTGAATATATTTAGATTTTTAAAAATTTAAAAAGTCTATAAAAATTTTAATTAAATATCCTTATTAAATGCATTATCCATATAATAAAAATAAAAAAATTCAAGATTAACATAAAATAAAAGAAAAATTAATGTAAATTGAATTTAATAAATTACATTTTAATTAATATAAATATTTTTTAAAAAATTTCAATAAAATTAATGATTGGTTTTCCTTATTTTTCATTTTCAGGATTGACTATTCAAATTTCATCAAGAACAGTCATTTGGTGAATAGAAGAAGTACAGCCTAATCATATTCTGTATATATTTAGGGTTTTTGGGGTTTAAAAGTGAGATTTAAAATTATTAAGCTCTGATATTGTGTGACGGGAGGCTTATGCCGTTTATTCCATCTAAATTAAGAATATCTCCAGCCCATTTTTCAAGGGTCTCGGTGCTTTGGGTTTACGTCTCAACGAAGGATACAACGATATTTTCACCCCATATATATATATATATATATATATATATATATATATATATATATACATGTACATGTAAACTTGCAGAACTCGACATAAACTTTGTTCTATTTTCTTTATAATTATATATATGAAAATATTTTTAAATTATAATAGTACCACATGTCATGTAAAAGCTTCTCAAATGAAAACTGTTATGTTCATCAATTTCTTTAGATTTGAATTTCTTGAACTGAAATGATATTTGATACAACCGAACGTTTTTTTTTGCCCTCAATTTTCAATTCTTGAATCAAGACGTTCAAGAGGAAAAACTAAATTACCAAGGAATGTTCGGATTAGATTGTCTCAAAAGCTCACCAATAATAGACTTGTAAAAAGAAAATAGCTAAACGTCAACTTATGAACACACCATGTGCGTCCAAAAGGAAAATCATGCTTAATTTGCACTACTTATTTAAACAAAACAAATGTGTGCTTTCAGTTGAATTAGTTACAGAATTGTAATGACTCGGAGCTGACCACCTCTAGACTGAAACCAGAAAAGCTAAAAGCCCCGTGAAGAAAAAGAAACACAGAGAATGATTCTGTGTTTGACTGACACGGCGGTGTAGTATTTACTGCGACATGTGGGGTCGTTTTCTGATGATGAAGTGGTAGCAAACAGGCGTGCTTTTGGCTTTGTCACGTCTCATTTCATAGCTCTCACACTCACCCCGGCAATTTACTGTTTATCTTCTTTCCTCTGCTTTAAAGGCATATACATGCATGCAATATATGCGGTTTTGAGTATGAAATTCCCACTTCCCCAAAATTCATCACGCATATGTAACCAATATCATTATTCATTTATCTCTGTGTTTAAGGTATGTATGTGTGTATATATATATATATATACATATGATGCGAGATTAAAGAGGGAATTTGTCACTCTTCTTTTTCTAATTAACATGCATGTTGAAACTTTTGATGGTTATATAATATATGAGTTAAGAGATTTAAATAGAAAAAATCATATATCAGTACCTTTTTTGCTGTAGTACATGACAGTACTTGATCTTATCACTCTTATACAATGTTTCATGTAACATGTGACATTTAGGCAGCTATAGTCCATTAATATATATACATTTACAATCCCAAGTACGTAGTATATATAGTAGTATTACCATGTACTTTTGTTTAGCCACATGGACGATCACGTACTCCAAAACCCAAACATATACCACAGCCAAAAATTGTTAGTTAGAGATATCATATGGTTTCGGTAGTGGTGCAGCCTTTAATATGTGTGTGTGTCTCCTTGTCTCCTCAAGCAGCTTCACTCCACCGCTCACGTTCCTCAGATCATCACAGCTGGCCCCCCTCAAAAGTGGAGCGCACTCAGATAAGCCCATCAGAGCCATGCCCTCTAAAAATTTCTCTCTCTCTCACACACACACACACATATATAAATATATTTGATGTTTCAGTCTTGATCACACCCCCTCAGGCACGTTACTTGAAGATCCCAAGATGGAGAAGAAGAGAAAAGAGACTAGTGCAGAGGGATCAGAGAAAAGGGAAAGAGAGCAGCTTGGAGACGTTTATATGCATACGGTTGTGTTGACAGCAGGAATACTAGCTGTGTTAATGGCCTGCTTGAAACGAGCCATAATGATGCTCCTATTAGAGCGGTGGCGAGCATGGGTGTTCCTCGTCCTCAACCTCCTTCTCTTAGCTATTCTCTTCACTTCCTCTTTTTCTTCCACCTCAAACGACCAGACTCAAGAATGCAGTAGTAGCAACCACAATGAAAGGGTGAAGAATGAAAGGAAAAAGAAAAAGAGACAATGGCAATGTAAGAAATTATCAGCAAGTGGCCATGAAGATGATCATGAGCGAGCTGCTTTCATTGATGAAGATATGGAGGCTCCTACAGGGTCATCCAGAGAGGAAGATCATATGGAGGATGTAAGGCCATGGAAAGAGGAGGATATGGAAGCTGAAGCTCCTAATAAGTTGTCTAAGGAGGAGTTGAATGAGAGAGCGGAGGCTTTCATTATCACGTTTAGGCAGCATTTGGTTTTGGATGCAATCAAAGGTAGTACTGGAAAGCACTTGTTTGATAGGCCCTGACGAGTTGAGCATTTCAAGTTTCAAAGCTTTCCAAATTATATTTTATTTTTGTTTCCACATCTTCTATCTCCTCTGTCCACAATTAGTTGAGTTTCAATGTGTAATTTTTTTTACTATTATTTTTGCATGGAATTTAGTTAAGTATTTTAGATTAAAAATTGTGCAATTTGTTGCACCATGATTCTATATTTTTTGTCATCACACCCATGATTCTATATAAATCAAAACGATAAACAAAACCTCGGTGTGGATAATATTTCTTTTTTTCTTTTGAAATATAGATCATATGTTTCTATTTATATCCTTTTATATGTCACTTCTCAATTAGAATTTGACAATTTAATTTTTTTTTAATTCTATTTAAATGATATATCATATTCTAATTGAAAAATACAAACGGACAATTAATTAAAGGTTATTTGACCCCTACCTTTACTCTGTCACTACCATAATTTCAATTTATTTTTAGATGACCAAAGGTGGACTTGCCAAATTGCCATTGGGTTCATATACTGAAGGAATTTTGAATAAATTTCCTAATAAAAAGGGAAACTAAACTAAATAGGAACAACAAGATAGACTTGGATGCCTAATTAAACAAAATGTGGGGGGGAAAAATCATGTTTAACGACAAAAAGTGGAATTATAAAAAGACATAGTTATACTAAATAGTACTGACTAGATTATGGAATTCAAAGGGCTTTGGGAAAGTACGAAGCCGGAGAGAATGGGATATTCCAAAGCATAGCCGGGCATTATAGGTGCTAGCCAACTGCTCACTTGAATTGTGCTATTGTTACACAAATCTTGTATAATGTTAGCTATGTTACATAAACTTTATACTTTACTTGTTATCCATTTTATTTTATTATTATATTATATTTTGCATTTTATTGCTCGTTTTGCGATTGTATTATCTTAAATTTATATCTTGTTACCTCATTTAATATTTATTTGTGTATTATTACTCATTTTATAATTAAATCACCTTCAATTTATAATACCTTTCTGCCCTGGTATGTTTATGTTTTCTAAATTTGTACATTGTCACTTATTTTGTTATTTGAAATTTGTAGTATTTTTCTCTTGTTTATGGTTATTTGATTGTTATGCTACTTGAAATTTATATATTGTTACTCATTTTATAGCTATGTTATTTGAAATTTATAATTTATTATCCTATTTTATAGTTATATCACATGAATTACAGTAGATCGTCGTTATATTAATACTCTATAAATTGATAATCTTAGTTAAATAGTACTTTTTACTAGTCCCGGCTTAAGAGCAACGTGCTAAATTATTAATTTGATAAATTTATAAAAATAATATATTATAAAAAAAAAGTCTATATAATTTCATACAGGACCCATTTACTATAACTAATTAACACTATGTGATTCATCAAAAAAAAAAAATTAACTCTATGTGATCTATTTAAGAGACTTGGTAAAATATGTATACAATGTTTAATGTTTCTTCTTGAAATTAATATCAATTTGGAGCTTATCTTTTAACTTTCCATATCGCGGAAATAAGCTCTAGCATGCCAAATGTGGTATTGCAAAAAGAAATTATTTCAGTTGTTCTTGACAAAATAATAATTATTAGTTAATCAATGAATTATAAAATTATTATTAGATTAATTGATATTCACTTAATTAATAGATTTTTTTTTATCACAAGACTATTAATTTATCGAGGTTTAATTGTATATGTATTGTTAGTTTATATTACTTAAAATTTATACTTTGGCTCTCTGCTAAAAGGCAGTCAAATTAAAAGATCGGAAATATAAAATCCCTTTTCTTTCTTTTTTTTTTTTTTTTGAAGACTTCGATAATACCAAAGTCTTGGAGAAGATTTGGAATTTTTGGATAATGCCAAATCTTGGCTGCTCCTCAAATATCAGACGGGCCAAAAAATAAAATAAAAGGTGGACAAATAGTCTCTAAATTATAATTTAAGGACCGAATTAGAAGCCAGAGTGTCGTAATAGGAGCTTGTGAGTGAGAAGAAGTAACAAAGTGACTAAATTTTGAGCCTGTATAAAGGGAATGCTTAGAGAGAGAGAAAAAATCTGCTAAAATGTTAAAATATTAAACCCAAAACAAGCTAAAAAATTTAGCCATTAAAAAAATATGTTTGCACTTATACTGTATTGGGCGACTTCGTCCATCATATCACTTCTATATATATATATATATATATATATATATATATATATATATATAAATAAGGCAGAAGAGAGTAGAGAGAGGAGGGTAATTAGTTTGGTTTTGCATTAATCTATCAACTGAAGCAATGGTCCAGAGAAACAAGGTGGGTTGTGTTGCATGACTAGGCTCGTAATGGCTGACAATGAAAGATATCTGTAAACGCCGCAATCACATCTACTTCTCGTTGGAATGTCGCAACCCATGAAAGCAAAGCAATGCAATACCTCCAAAATATATTGGTCCCAGTGACTGTGTCCTCCCTAATCTCTGTATGAAATAGGGTCTTCTTGGTCCATAAAGCTGATAATCCTATACAATATCTCATATTATTTTTTTTCTTAATTTATTATTTAAATTTCTAATGACATCTTAATTGTTCCTAGAAGTTACAAAAATGGACTGAAAGGCGTATAAGCTAGTACCATAGTGTAGCAAAAATAAAATCAAATTAAGGCTTATATTATATCATTTCAGAAGATTTAAAAAGACATTTGTGTAAATTTCCAACATATATATCTATATTTACACAACTTACAATCGCAGTACACATGATCTTTGAGAATTGTCCAAACAAATCTACCCCACGATGTACATGCGTAATTACTGCTATGGGACCTCTAGGATGCTGTGCTACCTGGACTGATAATGAGGTAATCTTATTAGGAGAGCACTTTCCATCGTATTCTTAAACCGGTAAAATTTGCACAAATAATTAAATTAAAGTGACAATTAGTCGCCGGGTTAATCATGGCAGTGTAGTAATTAATCAATCCGATTCAGATTATTATAATTGGTACACGCCAGAGTAATTTTTATTACGAACAACGATAAATCATTATCTCTTTTTTTTAGTGTGGCTTAAAAAAAAAGAAGAAGAAAAAAAGCAGAACCCTTAAAGACAATTAGATGACAATATACATCTGTTATGTTTAAATATCTCAAATTTTTCTAATTTAAAGTGTCCGAAAAAGATATAAATATACTACTATATATCTCACTCTATTCCTTGTCTAGACTTTGGGACAAAATCATAGAAATAATAATTACAAATAATAAATTAAGTACTGCTTATGATAGCTTCATGATCATTTTAATAATTGCAGTGCTACAGGGTTAAAATTTATGAGATCTACCTGTCGCAGCCAATGTGTACATGTGCTTGTAACTTTCGTTGGACCAGTCATAGGCTGGGGCACCCTAATTAGCAAAAACCTTAGAATTTTAGATGGTTTTGACGTGGATATATTAAAGATAGTCACCTAAAAAACCACAGGACATATGTGACTAACAACGACCTAACAACCATAATAATCCATCAAGTGGTAGAAGCTTGTGAAGCCAATAACTAATCATTTTGAATTACACATATGATATTAGCGAGAAGCTTCTTGATCACAGGTTATCACCGGCTTTGACTTGCAACACATACTCTTATCTCTCGGGCTTGTCGCTGGAACAATAATTTTATGAGCTTCTACTGTTTGTCTTTCTCACTCTCTCTCTAACTCTCAATTTTTTTGGTACAAGGCGATGGACACGATGACAGTTTACAGCTAAATCGACGTTCAGTGTTAGTGCAATGAAACCAAGAGCCATACTAGGAGATGATCACCAGCTTTCTTCTAAAGCAAGGTACGGGAAGTAGCACAAGGTATGTACCAATTGATATATTGCAATACACCTAACCCCCTCTTGTTGTGATTCTGATATGGATCTGCAGGCCCCTCTAGTTAGAAATGTACAGCGAGAATCATAAATCAAGAATTAGGAGGTTTCCAAATTGGTTCAAAAGTAGATACAAGAGAGCCAACCAATATCAACTGAACAATAAATTAGTTTCAGGTTATCTTCTTTCCTCCATGCGTTGTTTTCCGTTAATCTATCATCTTCTTCTCCTTTTCAATATATACACCTAGTGGCTTTAAATCATGTTTCACTTCATCTACTGCTGAATTTTTCCATCAGAAGGAAATGAAAATGATGACTACCCAGATGATGTTTTAATCCGATCTATTGATACAATCCCATGCATTGCGACCAATGAGTTAAGGTAAGCCTTTTTTGTGAACTTCTTGTCCGACCAATTGATCTTCCGATTGACCAATTTTCTTTTTTCTTTTTCTCTGAGTTATAATAGTGTCGGCATGCATGCTCTAGACTCTTTGTAGGCACTTGGAATGTGGCGGGAAAGTCTCCCATAGGGAGCTTGGCTGTAGATTTGGAAGAGTGGTTGAATCTCAAGGAAGCGGCTGACATATATGTTCTTGGGTATGTAACACCATAGTGTTTGTGATCTCTTCATTTTTGGGTATGTATGGGAATCATCATTGACAGCATTCCAAATTTTCAGACTTCAAGAGATTGTGCCTTTAAAGGCCCGAACTGTGATTGGATCAGAAGACCCAACTGAGGCAACAAATTGGAACCTGCTCATAGGAAAAGCTCTCAATGACAAATATGGATGTCCTTGGTTGACACCCATGTTAAATCCAATCTCAAGCGACAACTATCACTATGTGCGAGTTCCTGGCTCTGAAAGAAGGTGGAGTACTAGCAGCAACATTTCTGAGACCCCAATGAGAGAGCCATCAAAAACTCAGCATGAGGGACTAAAGGGAGGCAGTGTATACAAGCTAATGGCAAGCAAGAAGATGGTAGGAGTTTTCATAAGCGTATGGATGAGAAAGGAATTGCTCAGAAAGTACTGCGTTTCAAATGTTAAAGTTTCTTCAGTAGCATGTGGGATCATGGGTTACTTGGGAAACAAAGGATCGGTTTCGGTAAGCATGTCCATTGAAGGAACTAGTTTTTGCTTTGTTACTGCACATTTAGCTTCCGGTGAGAAGAAAGGAGATGAAGGGCGGAGAAATCACCAAGTGTCGGAGATTTTTAGGCGAACGTCTTTCCCTCAGTCCCCTGATGATGATGATAATCCTCATCCTCTCACCATCTTAGGACACGAGTAAGTGGCTTTTACAGTTAAGTACAACCAAGCAGCAAAAGTAGTTTCTAAAATCTAGCAGCGCAGATAATTTCTTAAATTCACCATGAAGAATCTAGCAAGATAATTCCATTATTTAATTACTAGGGAAGTACAAATTTAAGAGTTTTTGCCCACTAAAAGTACAGATTTTAAATTAGTCTAAACTCTTGATATTTTTCACGCCAACGGTAAGAATTTCTTAAATTCACGACTACGAAAGTGCAAATTGACAAAAGTCCGCTTGCATATAACTCACGCCACAAATTTTTAAATCAGAGACATTTTGGGTAATTTTATATTATGTGTCAAAGATTTAACGAAACTCTGATGCACCTGGCAGAATCATGTTACTGTAATGAGGGCGAAGAGAGAAGCAGCTTAATATAAATATGTTAGGAAGATGGAAGTGGGATAATTAGGTATAAGTTATCAAGGAATAACATATATTTAAGCGCAATAAACTTTTAACATGTTGTGAAACAGTCGGATATTTTGGTTCGGCGATCTCAACTATAGGCTATATTTGGAGGACAATTCAGCCAGGTTACTAATAAACAGAAAAGACTGGAAAGCATTGCATGAGTTCGATCAACTTCAAAAGGAGCAACAAAACGGTAGGGTGTTCCAGGGTTGGAAAGAGGGAAACATAGAATTTGCGCCTACCTACAAGTATTCTAAATCAAATTGCAATAAATACTCAGGTGGACTGTCCAGTGGATCGAGAGAGAAGCAAAGGACCCCAGCATGGTATGACTATCACCCATGTTTCTACAATAATATTACTTAGACATTTTTGCATAAGAATGGTTGGAGAAGGATGTTGTAATCTTATCCCAGCGACTCTCTCTCTCTCTCTCTCTCTCTCTTCCTCTCTCACGAACACACACATAGGGTTCTCGATCAACAAATGGTTTTTATAAGAATAATGCCTTAATGGAGATAATTGTGGCAGGTGTGACAGAATCCTATGGTACGGAAAAGGTGTGAAGCAACTTTCCTATTTTCGCAGTGAAAGTAAGTTCTCTGATCATCGGCCCGTCTCTGCCCTATTTTCAACACAGGTAGAAGTGATGAGACCTAATAGTAGAAGAGTTGTCGCACTGCATACTATTCTTCCTACCATACAGCCTACTGACCAAACTGTAAGTTCTGTAAGATAATCACAATATCAGTGTATTCCATGAGACAGTACTTATAGACATTTCGTTGGAATGAACAACTTAATCCTTAAAGTGAGATCAGAAGCTTCTGGTTCTGATAGTATATCTAATATAATAAATGCAGGGTCCAAGCAGAGGTGATGAAGAGGCTAAGCGTACATTGCTATCATTACTGGTGAAAGACATGAAAGAATCACCAACACATACACTGTAGAGAAAATAATTGAGAGGGAATGCAGCTGACCTTTAGAGGTTGAGTTTTTATACGCTGGCTTCATAGGAACATGTCAATTTTTAATTTCTTATTTTTCTTTCACTGTACCTTCTGGAAACACGTTACACTTAAATGGATGTAACTAAGATGTACATCTACCATATGAGAAATTGATACAAACAGTTTGAGCACTCGTATTTTTAATTGCAATTGGAAATTACCTGATACAATGAGTGTAACTTTTAATGCAATTCAGTACAGAACAAAAAGTAAAATATAATGTCTCACAGATTTGTGTTGCTCGAGTTCTCATTTGTCAAAGATCAACAACTAAAATGTAGAAAGGCCAAGTAGTTTACTTACAGACTATTAATTTGCCTAATTGGCCTGAAATACTTCACCCAAAGATTCCACATTGTCTAAGTGACAACTGGTGCACACGCACCTTTTCTGCAACTCCTCACCAAGGGATGCACACACAGGTTCCAGTTTAGAAATCTGCTTGTTTATAGTCAAAGACACAATTCCAATAGGTAAAACAGTCATGACCTGTGATACACCTAAAGTGAAACCTCCATAAAATATTTCATACTATAAAACTGTGAAAAGCCAACAGAGCTAGTCTATATTTTTTTCTTAATCAAAGATAACATTCATTTTAATGACAATGAGTAACAAATTTCTAGACGTCTGTTTTCTCTTCTTATCTTTTTCTATAACAATAAAAGCATGCACTTATATTCACCAAGAAAACAATAAAGCGTGCACGTATGAAGAAAGTTGTTACTATAATTAGCATCTACAAGCAGCCAAATTGTGAATTGTTTCTGGAAATCGGCAGTTTTCAAGAAAAGAATTATCCTAATAATGAAGTGCAAAGAATCTTTTGTAATGGAATGGCACATATGCATAGCTTTGATTTCAAGTCATTTAGCCAAGAATCGTTACATATGAAAAACGTTTGCCTTTGCATTAAACCAAAAGAACATAGTGAACCAAACGTTTGAGTTCCATTTTGATACATTTCTTTTTTATAAGGATATCTTGTCAAGTCCTGCAATGCTCCCGTCGCTTTTGATATCACCTCCATCAGAGAGACCTTCCTTTCACAACCAATCAACTCTTGCTGCATCTGCAGTATTGCTAGATAATTTAATCATTTTCAGATTGATATAAAGTTTGGCATTCAGGCTACGCCTTCAGAAAATTTTATAATTTTAGTATTCGTATTGTTCAAAGGATCAAAACCTCACCTGCTTCTGAGTATTCTGTTCTGATAGGTATTCTTCTTCTTCTTTAGTAATTTGAGATATTACCTTAGCTAGCATGTCCTGAAGAGTTGTTAAAGTGACTTCAGCAACTTCCTCTTTAACATTGTTGTAGTTTTGTTCTGAAGCAAAATAACAACATTCCTTTAGCTTCTAAAAAACACAAGAAGCAACTGCTCAATGACTAGAATATTGAAAAAGTGCAAACAGGCTATCACCTGCTTTAGTTCCAATGTAAGACTCTTTATGAATATCGCAAGCAATTGTATCTTGAAATTTCCTGCATACATCAAATTATTAACAAACATAATAATAATTTCAAATAGTAAAGACCTGAATGCACAATACATACTTATAGCAGAAAATTACCACCAACTATGTGAAAATTGCTACCGAAAAGTAGGGCAGAGGGACATTATACATGTTCCACAATGCTGTAGAGCTCATTTTATATCAGTGAATCATAGAAACTTATGTTTTAGCTTGGCAATCCCTTCTTTTTACTAATATTTAGCTTCTTTCTTTCTTTTTTTAGTTTAAATGCTGCATGATACTGTATTTAAACAGTACAACAAAACAAACCTTTAACAACCAGATACTTTGCTAAAGCAAAATCTAATCTTATTGAGCATTTTAAACTAAATGCCACAATCTTAAATAATAAAAGTGACCAACCTTATCTTAGCATTGAGGTCAAACATATGGCTTATAAACTCATCCCTGCACCAGGTAAGATTTTTCAATAAAAGTCAACAATTTCAAAGCAACCATACCAAACGATGAAAACGAAAATTCTGTACCGTGAAGCTCCTTCCTTGTTCTTTGCATGATCCAAGCAAAACTTCCATAAGGTCGTGCTCATTGGAAGAAATATAAACAGAATACGAGTCAAAGTCCTAAGCACTCTTAATTTTGACTAACTACATGCGAGGAAAAATGAAAAAAACAACAATAATAAACATGTTCAATACCTTAAGAGCTTCTAAATCAGAACCAACAGTGGAAATTTCGTCTTGAATATTAGAAACCCTCGACTGGAAGATCATTTTAAACATGTTAATTCCATAAAGACCTAGTCAAAATTGAAGATAAATTCATGTAAAGAAATAAAACTACAGAAAAACCTGTAGAGTTTGTATCAACGCTTCGTTTAATGCCGATTCCAGCTCATAGCCTTTCAGCTCTTGCTCGACGATTTCTTTGGTGCGCTTGGCGTCTTCGAGCTCAGCATTAGCGGTTTCTGCCTCCGATCGAAGCTCGTCAATTCGTTGCCTCATACCTACTAGTCTTCGCTCTGCATATCAAATCATGTACGGACGAACTTTCTCGGTCAATTTTGAGCCAACTAAAAAAACAATAAAGTATTCGTTTGGTTGCCGAGAAAAGTACATAAAAGAAAACGAAAGCAGAAATTAATTCGCAAATGATAAAAGCATTATGCTAACCTTCATGACCGTTTATACTACAATTTGAATGGGAAAATGATTTTCCATTTCAATTTTTTTCGCTCATTATCTACGTTTTCTTAGGAAACAAACAGATCAGACAAAGCGGATAATCTTAATCGGACTCTACCTCCAACTGACTTCTCAGAAGCATAGTCGCGAATTAGGGTAAAGAGATGCCTCTGTGCATCACTTCCCGCCATGACTCGCGCGCCTCTGTACCGCGCAAATTCTGCAACACAGTAAACTGGTACGTATCTTTATTAATATTTTTATATAAAAACGTGTCCAAGAGAACTGGTTCCTAACCATTGCAAATGATCCGAGCCCAAGACTACTAGACTAGCCCGTAATCTCGGGGAGAATTTTGGGCCTTTACTTTTCACATCTTGGGCTATTGCCTCGCATTAACGGATGGGCCGTTCTACTCGTGTATATTTCTATCATTGAACTATATATACCCTTTAATTATCAAGAAGACCCACTTGCAGCACGTGGTGTGACCCAGTAGAAAGAAAGCTGACCACTTTATCATATTTATTTATAAGAGTTATAGTTTAAATTTTGATAAATTTTATTATTATTTCGGATATCTTTCCTTTATTTAAAGTTTTGGAAGGGCATCTCATAGGGTTAGTAAATTTCCTCTAAACTCCTACAGGGATTAAAGTTTAAGTAGAAGTGATACTCACTAATAGAATCCTAAGTGGATAAAATCCACATCGATGCTTTTTTATTTAACAAAAAAAAAGACCCACTTGTACTCTTTTTTATAAAAAAAAAAAAATTGAATTTTAAAAAATCTTAATTATTCATTCACCATTTGTTGCAAGTTATGTAAAGATTGTATGTTTTTTTTTTTAAAGCTTAAGAGGATTTCTAAAGGGAAATAATGGGCCATATATATATATATATATATATACATAAACACACACACACCCCACACGATATATATTCAGCTTAAGTATGCAGTATATACGTTCTCTGTTCTACCCTTTTAGATATTTCACCATCCTTTTCCCCACCTTCCATGCACTTTAATATATATATTTTTCCTTTAAATATCAGAAATCTCTCTGTGTTCATAAAAGTATAATATGGTTTTGAAAAGTGAATAAGTATGAATAAATATTGTTTTGTTATAAATGCGATAACTAGTGAAGCAGCGGCCATCCGTCCTTAAACATCATGTATAATAATTATTAAAGTTCTATACAATGTCTTGTCAATTTTGTAGAAAGAATTTCGTATCACTTTCTTCTTTCTTTTATTTTTGTTTTTCCTATTTAATCATCATGTAAAAGATGTACAGGTCAGAATTAATTGGCAGCGCCTCAAAAAGCTGTGTTGGCCATATTATGCGAACTTTCAATGGTTTAATTTAGTGCACAGTTACTCTAATATTATTTGATTAAAATTAATGATGGAAAAATCAATCTCAATTTGCGCGCGTAAACTTTTGACTATCTAAAACGAAATAATAATTAGCCATCATCGTGCTTCTCATTGCCACTTTAGGCATGAATATGTCGCTTACTTGGTTTGACAGTGCATGCATACATATGTGTATGTATATATATAATATAACAAGAGAAATGAAAAAATATAATAAGATATGAACAATCAAAGCACCTTGCGTATATCCTGGTGCAGTTCAGCAGTGCAGTACTGCTATGTGCTAATAGCTCCTTGAGATGCTCAATCTTTTTGAATCAGATTCATTACCTTAATATGACTAGACAACCACACACAATATAACTGTGCCCTTGCATTAATTACAAGTATCTAAACAATTAATCCTAATAATTAACATTTCCGCACATAGATATTGAGAAACATTGATCTCCATGATCAATATGGAGTTGATATACATAATTTGATTTGCAACTTGAACCCAATAAAGTTCCAAAGGGGTTGGATTTCTTCAGCTTAATTAATTAACTAATTTGTGTACTTGATGGATTTGATTATGGATTAATTCTCACAACACACAGAGAGAGTGGGGATGGATACTAAAGGAATCCCTAACATGATAATCAAATCTTTGAAAATAAGGAGGGAGTTGCAAACTCCTGTGGTTCTCTCATCAACATGACGTCAACAAAATACTACAGAAAAAAAAAATCATTAGAGGATTGATTAGCTTTCTCTTTTCCTTTTTCTCTCTCTCATATTATTTGGGTGAGCCTATCTTGGAAGAGATTATGAGTGGTTTTCCTAGTTATGAAGAACTTTAATTAGTTGATTATAGCAGGAAGCCAATATGGAAATGAGCTTAAAAAAAATAAATAATAAAGAAATACAGTGAAACTCCACCCATCAAAGCTCGGATCCTCATATGCTTTTGAAGTGGCTGCAGGAACAGTCATTTGAGCCAAAAGAGGAAAATGGGTAAAAGCCAAAAAAATCCAGTTTGGTTAAAAACTCTTTATTTATTTATTTAATTCTTTTTAATGAATAAAATCCTTTATTCACTCTTAACTCTTTTGAACACTGATATTATACATAACATGACTGATCATGGTTTCGTGGGACTTCTACGGGACTTAGTTAGGCTGAAGCCACGTGCTCCTACTTAAATTCATGGGTATCCAATTGTAACTAAAATCTATTTTCTAAATTTGACCACAGAGTGAGTAGTTATAGTCTTGTAGGGATTGATTACTGTGATGAGTCATATGAAAGGATGGTCCATTTAATATCACTCCCATGCCTGAAAATGACCTTTGTGATAAGGGTCAAAATAAATGAGAGAGAAACACCAAATGGAAAAGTCTGTTTGCAACAGTGGATGGGGATGGCTTTAATTTGTTGGTGGTGTTGGTGTTGGTGTTGGTGGTGGTGGTGCCCTATGCTTGAAAGCATTCTTGAGAAATGGTTTGTTGTTTCCATATCTGGGATAAAGATTATGCTCAAAGATGAGGGAGCTGTTGTTCCAGATTTTATGTATATATGTGAGAACTGAAAAAGCTATATATGGTGGAGCATTACATATATATGATTCTCAATACCAAGTATAGTCTTGTCCCTTTCTAAGCGTAACATGAAAATGAAAGGAAACCCACCCCTTGTTCCTATTGATATGTATCAGCACTTTAACTGAATTATATTGAAGCACGTCGTCCTTAATAACCTGATAGTTTACTCTATTGGGGGTGTTCAACAGGCCCATACAAACTTATAGATGCCGAGCAAACTACCCTTTTTATGTGAGGGTCACCACTGATCACAGAGTAAATTGAAAGAAACGTGCTCTTTTTAGGGTTTACTTGCATGACAAGTTCTTTTCTGTAAAACGTCCACTATCTTCTCCGGCCCCATTGATTTCTGCTTGCCCATATATATAATGGCATTAATTTAAGCATATATTTAAACGCTTAATTGTTATGCAGTAAATGTCAATGTATATATGTTTAAATTATTAGTGTCCATGTACAAATTTTCTTATTCCACTTTTTTGGTGAAAAATTTTCTTATTCCACTATTACGTCAAAAAGGCTAACCTTTGTTTTAGGACATCTTTTTGCTTAGTAATAATTTCCTTTGGAATTTATAGGTGACTGTTTTGTTAGGTATTGACTGTAATTAACTTAACTATTATTCTTTACTTTTCTCATTCCAATGTACACGATCATTCAAACATCGTGCTTAGGACCTTTTACTACGTACTCGTTGATCATTGATTTCCTCACTAGCAAGCCTTAGGTAGGTGGTTGCAAAGTCAGGTGCTGATTAACTTTGTGAGAGAGCTCTAGTTACGAGAAATGAAATTGCATATTCAACATTGATCTCTTTTGTCCGAATTTAATTTGTTTTGGTTCGCTTTTATTATGTTCTATAATTACATTTCAAAAAGAATCCTAAAGTCCCCCAAATTTTTTTAAAAAGCAGCATAAAAACGAAGCCTAGAAAATTTAACTGGTCGAAATGCAGTATAATTTAGCCGCAATTTAACAGAGCATTCAGTTGAAGTTACAGTCAGCAAATCAACGTACGTTTCGTGATAGGGGCGAGAGACGAAGTGAAAGAAGTTAAAATAAAACAAAACCAAAAAAGACAAATAATGTATAGATAATATTAGTGATGGGGGACAAGTTAGGCTTTCAGTTCGCTAGAGACATCATGTAAAGAAGAAATTGATTATTAGAAGCAATGGTGTTTGTCTCCCTTTACCTAGCTTTACAATGCTGCAATTGGTTAATGTTATCAGTAAAAGGACCACAAGCATCTTTTAGGAACCAATTAATATAATAGCTTTTGCTAATTAACAAGCATAAATATGGATGCGCATAATTCATCAGCACATAATGTTTCCATTTAATTTGTTCCTCCTTGGTCTACTTCAGAGAATCTAAAACCTCAAACGTCCAAACAACTTCAGTAAAAAACAAAAAACTTTCATATTTATGGCACTAACTAATTATAAATATTCTTTCTCAACTATGGGTGTGTGGCATTCGTCTAGGAGTGTAGGACAACTTAAGGAAATTACATATATATTAAACATGACGCTTTAATTTTCATATATATATATATATATATATATATATATATATATATATATATATATATATATATATACCGCAAATTATGTTTTGACACACATGCAACATGCCCAATGAGAGGAAAAAAGTAGATTCAACACTTCCAGTAAATTAATTCGATTGAATTAATTAATATATTTATATTCCATTTCCTTTTCTTTCTTTTTTTTTATTATATTCCATTTCCTTAAATATACATGTGGTGGAAGATGAATGCGACTACATAAAGTCTATAATATCTATCTCAAAGTGGCACTGGATATGGTATATATTATATGTATGTTTCTTTAGAAGTCTAGCTAAGTGTGTGTGTGTATATATATATATATATATAGCTTTGAGCAGCTCACTTTAGCCTTTATTTTCTCAAATTTACGTACATATTTAATATATAATAAAATATCACGTAGAGAAAAAGTTGATTCAAGGGGGTGATTCCTGTTGTGCGCATGTACCGTATAGGTACTAATTAAACCATATTCTTGTGAAGAACCTCCATTAATGGATGATAATAAGTATGACATTTTGTTCATCAAGATTTGAGAATGAATTGAAGTAATAATTAATAAGGATTTTAGACAATGACGACCGGCCGACACATGCATGCAGCAGATATATACCACCTTGAGTCTTTTTGCTGAGATACTTGGAAACCACACATGGTCTATGAGGCATTGAGGTTCACCTCTGGCTAGCATGCGGAATGAACACCCTATACGATTCTAGTCATGAGTGTTCTTAATAAAGTATGTGACATATTAATTACTCCTCTATCTCTTCCTCTATCTATAACCTCATGCACTTAGTAATTACATGTACATGATATAGTGTGTATGTATGCAGTAAATATAGTAATCATGAATAAATGAAATGATATATACTACCACATGGATCGAACACATCGAACACAGCTAGCTAGGCCACTTACTCTTTAAGATGTGGCATAGGGGTGAGATTGAAAACCATAATTCCCAAAATATTCCTTTAAAAGCATCAAAGGAGTGACTAGGTCAAAATTCCCTAGGAAGAGTTAAAGAAGTTAGATAAAATTAGTGGACTGTGTTGGGTTTCCGGAGTAAACGGGTTGAGTAGTCAAGTCAGAAACCTAAATGCAAGGACGGACCGAACTAACCCACATGGAATAATTGGAAACCTCCCTTTGGATGTGACTAACATGTTCATCATGCATGCGCGCGCCAAGCTTCTTCTGATTTGCAACCAGCTGCTAGGTTATTTGTGATGGATCAGGAACATCCACGCATGTATGTGTGTTGCCACAGTAAAACTTGCTGAAGGAACTTTTTGTTTTGGGAATGTGATTAGGATGCTACTTTGTTTTGTTTTCAAGCGTGCGTTTAATGTTTATAGTATTGTTGAAAGCTAGCTTTATATCAAACCTTTGGAATCACAATCATCAGCTAGCCAGCTAGGGAACAACTAGCGCTTCTATCCTAGAATATAGAAACCTTGCACATCTCCAAATAACAACGTTACACATTGAGCGCACCAGACACTACTTAGCCATTTTGCCAATATATATGTTTGAATTTATATATATGTATAAAAATAATAATCTTCTGAGTTAAAACAACGTAGCAAACTATTAAATATAGACAAACAAATAAATGTGTGATATTTATAATTTATAATTTTTATTTTTTATTAAATTTCACGTAAATTAATTGATTCTTTAATTACCTCTATTATAATTTAGTATATTACGTAATTCATAAGAGCAGCAGCTCTAATATATGTAAACTTATTTATTGCACAGGAAAACGTGATTAATATTTTGAAAGCACGTGTGTACCTTGTAGCTAATAACTTGTTATAAGAATACCAGATATGTTAGAGAGGATTTTAGTGAGTGAGTGTTGTAAAGAGATCAGAAGCTCCATATAATATTAAAAAATAACCATGCAGGACAGCTAAAGAATATCAAGCTGTGAGGCACAAATTTTACCAAAAAAAGCTGTGAGGCACAAACAGAGTGATGTACACAGCTATCTCCTAGGAATTCAAAATGTGTAAGGCTCTCCTAATTACGCTTCCTTCAATCATAGATATGATATTTCTTGAGATCAGAAATCATATCCCATAAATAATTTTATAATTGTTGCACATGTAAACTCATATCCCATAAACAATTTTATAATTGTTGCACATGTATGTGTGTATATATCACTTTTAGCAATCTTTCTAAAATAAGCAATAATATAATTTCTCATTGTATTTTATTATTATAACATCAATATTTCATTTAAGTGTTAAAGTGATCATTAAATTTGACGATAGAATGTATAGAATGTCTCTGCACAATATGGCTGTGGAAAATAATTGCGATAGTGCTCTGAGTGAGCACGCGTCCGCAGGAAAAGGAAAAGTGAAGATTGCCATGATTAAGACTTGGAAAGATCAATGCAAACAGTAGGAGTACTAATTTGCCCTTTTTTTTATAATTAACCTAATATGGTTTAGTTCCTTGAAACAACATTTAATCCTGGCCATCAAGGTTTGCATATGATTGTTACCAACAAGGTAATTAAAGAGAGATCGTGGGTAGCTCTTGCATAAGACTACATAGAGATCTCTTTCACAAAATACAAGTCAATTTCCATTGGACTTGGTAGATATAGAATATTAATTAATTATTAGATCAATTAATTACTCAAACAATAATAATTTATGGAAAATCACTTATATATATATATATATATATATAAAATACATAGAAGGTCAATATGATCATCGAACTAGCTAGCTAGAACGTCATTCCTTGCGTAAATGAAACCTTGCCGGAAGATGAGTACACCAGAGTCTTTATAGATTCGAAGAAGTTAAACCTATATAAATATGTAACTATAAATTTCCATTTGTATATTATATATAAATAAATATTACATAAACTAGTTGGATTTATGCATAACTCTAAGAAGTCCACTGTAAATGGACAGACATGGCTAGTAAACATTTAAAAAAAAGAAAAAAAAAAGAAAAGGTGATCTCGATTAATGATCATGTATATATAATATGTATATGGTTCTTTGGCTTTAATTAATTTTGTCATCTTTAAAAAATTAAAAATAAAAAGTTGTGCTTAAACATACACCTGCACTGCACTGCATGCAATTAATTCCGTCCAAATTATTACATTGACATTGTAAACAAATCTTCTAGTCAACTATCTAGCTAGTTCATTTGCGGTTTAATTAAATTAAACAATACTGTGATCATCATGGTGAGCTTGATATATATATATATATATATATATATATATATATATATATATATATATACATATGAATATGTGGATTAATAAAAATTGAGGCTTTATATAGAAATGCATTTGGTTGGTGGACAGCTTACAAGTATAGCTTTTATATATAAATTTAAGAGAAAATTGTCCAAATCAAGGAAGGAAAGGAGAGCACTAACAACTAGCTAGCACTAGTTTGAGTTGGAATCATCATATCAAAGTCCAATCTTTGTTTATCCAACTTTAATTTATATGAAGTACTTCACATATATGACATGTACGCACACTTTCTTTCCATGAATTTCTCTCTACCTCTACCCCAGTCAATTCTAATTTCTAAACGCATACGCCACTTCATGAGACTCAAATTTCTCTCCGCCCCACCGCTATTGATATTCAGATTAAAAAAAGAAAATAGAAATTGTCTGCTTTCTGTCCTACGTGTCCCTATCTGGTTTACTTTTGTAACCGCCACGTATGACATTTTTTAATGACCTGGAATTATAATAATATTTTTCTTATTTTCTTATTCGATGCCGTAGCGAAAGCAAGTCTTCCCACCGAGCTAAAACAATTTGTCGATGGAATCAATTAAACAGTATTATATTCTCCTATTCGGTTTGGTGTTAATTAACTTCTAACCTGTACAATGGGATTTCAAAAGAGTTACTATCCGTCACAAATTGTGATGATACAAGAGTGATGTTTATATGGCAGCTAAAACAGTAATTTTTTTTCATAATTTTTAATATAATTATAAATTCCCATATAATTTATGAAAATTTATAATTTGCAATGAAAAGCATTATTAAGCTTTTTGGAGTACTGCAACTGTGTGTATATCGAATTTGCACAATTTAACGAGTCCAAATTATTTTGTTACAAAAATTATACTGATCTGGGACGTATACTTGACTAAGTTGGCTTTCTAGGTCGGTATTAAGCCACAGAAGCACGAATAATTTCCAAGGCATGCATTACTCTTTTCAAAGTTAAGCTCTTTCCACTACAAAGTTCTATAAATAAAAACTGGGATTCTGGGAAACATTTAAGAACATTAATGTAAGGGCAAGGTAGTAACATACATGTATATATCCAAGAATTTACGTATATACCGAAAGGAGGTCCTAATGGTTAAACTATGGGATTAGGCATATGGGGGTGTGGCCTAGCGGTAAGGAAGCCGACCAAATCCTCATACTCATTTATGAAAGTTACGGTTCGAGTCTGTTTAAGGTTAAGTGTTTCGTCATAAAATTGGATGGAGGAGAGAATCAGTAAGATAAGTCTAGCTACTCTAGACTTCTACAGATTACAGAGCTGAAGCAGCAATAAAGTTCTACCTCTTAAAAAAATTCTGAAATAATAATTTTCACATTAAAATTTTTTTTCATTAAAAAGAAAAATTATAGGTTTAGAAACAAACGAAACTTTATTAAATATATATTTACATTAAATATATGTGATTTGACGTGCTTGGTTGATTATGGGCCACTTATATATTAGACATGAGGTAAGAGAATACATCATCCATATGCAACGATGATCACCACCCTGTAATTTAATTACTAGCTTGTTGCATTTTAAATCCCATACGTTTCTATTATGTTTTGGGATTGATAAAGACAGAAACAGCATTTGTGTTATTTTTTATTTGTTTTTTGGGGACCTGCATAAACAGTGTCCGCACACCAATGAATGTGGTTGAAAATTTTCATCTGAAGGCAACAGATAGAACACAGGAAGAGATAGGAACCTGCCCATTAATTTAGAATTATATATTATTTTTCTGAACATCATAAGTAGGGTGTCTGAGTGTGTTACAGTTTACAAAATTTCATGTTGGATAGCTTGGCTTGTGTAGATGAACAGTGCAGGAGTTATGCTTGCCATGTGCGTCATCGTGTATGTAGGCACACTGTCGTAACGTTCCAACGCTTAATTTTTTGTTTATATATATATATATATATATATACAATTTTTTTGCTTTCGAACAGCCTATCAATAAGCAGTACACAATACATATATGTGTGTGTGTGTGTGCAGAAACATGTGGTGGTATATATATATATATTTATATGCATGGCGTATTGTGTTATTGCAAGGCTCTCTGCTTTCTGCTTGACGACGTAATTGCATGTTTCTTCTGACTTTTATGTTGTTTAAGTTAGCATGTATATATATATATATCCGATGGGGGTACAGATCATATATGATCGTATATATATTATCATAAATCTTTATAAATTTTGTCAAAAACCAGCAAGTGAAATCAAGATTCTGGGAACGTGGATAATTTCTCTTCCGAGATATAACTGATCCTAAATCTGATAGTAATTAATAAGAGGTGCATGCATGGACATTCAAAAAAAAAATTACCAAAAAAAAATTAATTCAGCTTCAACTCTCAAATTTTGTCGCAAAGAATGAAAACGATGTTATTTTAGTCAAAGACAAAATTAGGTACGTACACTATTTGTTTCGATTGCTTGCTACTCAATATTGTGCATGCTTTATATATATATATATATATATATATGTATATGTATGTATGTTTGTATGAATACCAATTATATATGTTGGATTTGAAGTTGTTGATTTTAGTTACGGCTGATTGCAGTGTTCCTTGACTCAAAATTATACTAGCTAGTAAAATAGAATATCTAAAATTAATATAACCATGACACATGTACAAAAGTCAAGAAAAATTTACAAACCCAACATAAATCTACTATTTACATTATAGACATTTTCGTCTTTTAGCCTAGTCATAGTAGCATTAGGCTCTGGTTCCAAAAAGTTAAAAAATGAAAAAACCACAGACCAACTCTGCTAATTAATGAGTTGTTGTTGCACCAAAAAACCTAGAGAGCAATCGATGCTCGTGCTCATAGATTGTCTCTGATGGGTTCAAATTAGGTTACCGTGACCCGTCCATCGTCATTAATGACGCTATCAGATGGATAGGGAGCTCTAAAAGTCAACTGTGATGGTCTCCCTCAGCACAAGTTTTCACCCAAACTGTATATCTATATAATAATAAGCCTGTCCACATGCTATCAATAAACCGATTACACCTGTTTCACCAATTCCAGATTTGGACCGAAGCAGACACGCCTATATATATAACTTCAAGGCATACATGTATTTGGTAGCTCCTGTTTTCCCGTAGTTAAGGCCAGGCGATTATTATTTGGAAAACCAAAATCTAAGGGCACCTACCACTCTTATATAAGGAGGAGGGTGTTGAGAGAATATTCTTATTATTGTTTGGTTTCTCAGAAAACGTTGGAAAATGGGACAGAATGATAATAGCAGAGAGAGGAAGAAGAAAAGTAGTACTACTGGGTCTATACGCTCCATATTCATGCATGCAGATTCAGTGGATATATGCCTGATGGTCCTCGGCTTCCTCGGAGCTCTTGGCGATGGTTTCAATACCCCTTTGGTTTTGTTGATCACTAGCCGCTTGATGAACAACATTGGCAGAGCATCAACTTCATTAGAAGAAAATTTATTGACTAATATCAATGAGGTATAGCTTTCTCTCCCTCTCTCTCGATCTCTCTGTAATATATAAACATATATGTATATATATCTTATATATAAACCCACGAACTAGATCGATCGAAATCACACGGACAGAAAAGGCTAATGACTTGTTTTTGGCTCGGTGACAGAATGCAGTGGCTCTCTTGTACTTGGCTTGTGGGACATGGATTGTTTGCTTCCTGGGTGGGTTCCAGTATCATAATTAATATATAATTTGTTGTTTCTTCTGCAGAATATGATAAGCTGAGATTTAACCTTGTTTTTTTCCTTTTGAATTTTCCAGAGGGATATTGTTGGACACGAACGGGTGAAAGACAAGCAGCGAGAATGAGAGCCAGATACTTGAAAGCCGTGTTACGGCAAGAAGTGGGTTACTTTGATTTGCACGTGACAAGCACGTCGGAGGTCATCACCAGCGTCTCCAACGATAGTCTCGTGATTCAAGATGTCATCAGTGAAAAGGTTTATTTTGTAACAAATCCTTAAACGTTTTCGTAGACAATTTGGACTTGTTATTGTGCAATAGATTCTGATATGTGTGATTGAAAAATTTTCAAACAGCTTCCAAACTTTTTGATGAATTCGTTTTTGTTCATTGGGAGCTATATGGCAGCGTTTATAATGTTGTGGAGACTAGCAATCGTTGGGTTTCCGTTCGTGGTGCTTCTGGTAATTCCAGGGTTGATTTATGGGAGGACCTTAATGGGATTAGCAAGAAAGATTAGAGAAGAATATAACACCCCTGGTACAATAGCAGAGCAGGCAATTTCTTCTGTGAGAACAGTGTATGCCTTTGTAGGAGAAAGCAAAACCATTGCAGAGTTCACTGCGGCTCTACATGGGTCGGTTAAGTTGGGTCTGAGACAGGGCTTGGCCAAAGGCTTTGCCATCGGAAGCAATGGCGTTGTGTTTGCTATTTGGTCTTTCTTGTGTTATTACGGTAGCAGAATGGTCATGTATCATGGGGCCCAGGGAGGCACAGTTTTCGCAGTTGGCGCATCCATAGCCGTGGGTGGCCTGTAAGAGTTTTTTATTTAATTTCTTCTTTCCTTTTTTTTTTATGAATTGATTCCTTTTTGTTTGTTTATGATCAAATAATTTATTCTCTGTTTTCTTAACGAAACAGAGGATTAGGAGCTGGTTTATCAAACTTGAAGTACTTCTCCGAAGCAGGCTCAGCTGGGGAACGAATAATGGAGGTGATAAAAAGAGTCCCAAAGATCGATTCGGACAACACGGAAGGTGAAATATTGGACGATGTTTTAGGCGAAGTGGAATTTAAACACGTCGAATTCGCATACCCATCAAGACCAGAAAGCATAATCTTCAAAGACTTTTGTGCTAGGATTCCAGCGGGAAGAACAGTGGCTTTAGTGGGAGGAAGTGGCTCAGGAAAATCTACAGTGATATCACTGTTGCAGAGATTTTATGACCCACTTGGGGGTGAGATACTTCTTGATGGGGTCGCCATAGATAAGCTACAGCTAAAATGGCTGAGGTCACAGATGGGTTTGGTGAGCCAAGAGCCTGCTCTATTTGCAACCAGCATTAAGGAAAACATACTATTTGGCAAAGAAGATGCTGATATTGAAGAGGTTATTGAGGCTGCCAAAGCTTCTAATGCTCATAATTTCATTTCTCAGTTGCCTCAGGAGTATGACACTCAGGTTAGTCTTCTCTTCTTGTCGCTTAATTTGCTTGTCCATCTAATCTTATTAAACAATTCCCCACATTGTTGTTTTGCACAAAAACATGGTTGTCAAATATTCTATGCCAATTTAATTTAGTGTGGACGTGTGTGTTTCATTTTTTTTATTAAATCTAAATAATGATTTGGTCCCCCACATTTACCAAAGTTGCAATTTCCTTTTTAGAACAAATTCTATGCACCGTCATGGGCACCATTATTTCCAGCCAAATACCACATTGAATTCTATTATTTATTCATTTATTTGGTTCTTTTTTAATCTATTCCTTTTCCCGAATTTTTCATCGTGATACTCTTTGTTTTTAAAAGTTGGAAAGGTAAATGAAAATGACTCGTCAGTTTATGACATCAGGAATCAGAAAAGCTGGCTTGATTTCAGTTTTATAAACATGTTATCGTTTCCCTAATTGTAGTTTGTAATTAAGCTTGGTTTGACCTCCTTAATTTAAGCTAACAACTCTCATTTTTATTCAAATGGAATGATATTAATTGCTGGATATTTCAAACACCTGCACCGGATAGACTCTCATATTTTTATATGCTTTAACTCATCAAATACAGAAAAGAAACCAGTTGACATGAGAAATTAACGTATGCATGCACTGCAGGTTGGCGAGAGGGGCGTTCAAATGTCGGGAGGACAAAAACAGAGAATTGCAATTGCAAGAGCAATAATTAAGAAACCCAGAATCCTCCTCTTAGACGAGGCCACAAGCGCATTGGATTCAGAATCAGAACGAGTAGTCCAAGAAGCACTTGACAAAGCTGCCGTGGGACGCACCACCATAATCATCGCCCACCGACTTTCCACCATCCGAAAAGCGGACGTGATCATCGTCGTTCAGAATGGACAAGTCATGGAGACAGGCTCGCACGACGACTTAATCCAACGCGAAGACGGCCTCTACACCTCGCTTGTCCGTCTACAGCAAACAGAGAAACAGAATTTCTCAGAAGAAGTACATTACACGTCTGCTTCGGCTTCAATATCAAACACTGACCTGAACAACACAAGCAGTCGAAGGCTCTCGTTGGTTAGCAGGTCGAGCTCCGCCAACTCCGCAGCGCCAAGTCGAGCTTCACTAGCTGGGGAAGACAACAACACAGAGGACCAAACGCGACTCCCCGTACCGTCGTTTAGAAGATTGCTGGCCTTGAACTTGCCGGAGTGGAAGCAAGCGATTCTGGGGTGTGTGAGTGCGGCTCTGTTTGGTGCCGTTCAACCTTTGTATGCGTTTGCAATGGGGTCGATGATCTCAGTGTATTTCTTGACTGACCACGATGAGATTAAAGACAAGACTAGGACTTACTCGCTATGTTTTCTTGGGTTGGCTATTTTCTCGTTGCTCGTTAATATTAGCCAGCATTACAGCTTTGCGTACATGGGAGAGTACTTGACCAAGAGGGTTAGAGAAAGGATGCTTTCAAAGATACTGACTTTTGAAGTTGGGTGGTTTGATCAGGATGAGAATTCTAGCGGTGCCATTTGCTCTAGACTCGCAAAAGATGCCAATGTGGTACGTAAAATCTAACCCCTAACTATTATACAAACATTAGCTAGCCCCTATATTATGTTCTCTCATCTCATCCACAAGTAAAGCCAATCATTAGGCACTAAAGCATGTAGAATATTGTCCCCTAGCTAATCATTGGAATAGGAATGTACATCTTCAAGTACGAAAGAAAATTTTTTGTGGTCAAGACGTAAGGTTGCTACATGCAAATTTTGTGAAACACTATAAACTATGTTGTCCATGTACGGTAACACTGCTCTTTGGGTATGTGCAGGTGAGATCATTAGTAGGTGATCGAATGGCTCTTATCATACAAACAATCTCAGCCGTAGCCTTAGCATGCACAATCGGCTTGATCATTGCATGGAGGCTTGCTCTGGTCATGATAGCAGTTCAACCTGTCATCATAGTGTGTTTCTACACAAGGCGGGTCCTACTCAGAAGCATGTCCAATGAGGCCATGAAAGCCCAGGAAGAAAGTAGTAAGCTTGCCGCTGAAGCCGTATCCAACCTTCGCACCATCACAGCTTTCTCTTCCCAAGACCGAATTCTTAAAATGCTTGAAAAGGCCCAAGAAGGCCCACGCCGTGAGAGCATCAGACAATCGTGGTTTGCAGGTATTGGGCTGGGCTGTTCACAAAGCCTCACGACATGTACTTGGGCTTTTGATTTCTGGTACGGTGGTAAGCTCATCTCTGAGGGCTACATCTCAGCAAAAGCACTGTTTGAGACTTTCATGGTGTTAGTAAGCACAGGCCGTGTCATAGCTGATGCTGGAAGCATGACAACGGACTTATCAAAGGGCTCAGCTGCAATTGGATCAGTCTTTACCATATTAGACCGGGTCGCAAGAATTGAACCCGAAGACCCAGAAGGTTACCAACCCGAGAAGATAGCAGGACACGTGGAGCTTCGCGATGTGCATTTCGCTTACCCGGCTAGGCCCGACGTCATGATTTTCCAAGGCTTCTCCATCAACATCCAAGCTGGGAAGTCAACGGCGTTGGTTGGACAAAGTGGGTCCGGGAAATCAACCATTATTGGTTTGATCGAGAGGTTCTACGACCCGCTTAAAGGTGTCGTAAAAATTGACGGTCGAGATTCAAGATCTTACCACCTTAGATCGTTAAGGAAACACATAGCGCTTGTAAGCCAAGAGCCAACATTATTCGCAGGCACTATCAGAGAAAATATAACATACGGGATTACATCCGACAAGATCGGTGAAACCGAGATCATAGAGGCAGCCAAAGCAGCCAACGCTCATGAATTTATAGCAGCGCTTAAAGATGGGTACGAAACATGGTGTGGGGACAAAGGAGTGCAGCTATCGGGTGGCCAAAAGCAACGTATAGCAATAGCAAGAGCCATATTGAAGAACCCAGCAGTGTTGTTACTGGACGAGGCTACGAGCGCGCTTGATAGTCAGTCGGAGAAGGTGGTACAAGATGCTCTAGAGCGTGTGATGGTGGGCAGGACTAGCGTGGTTGTGGCACACAGGCTGAGTACCATTCAGAATTGTGATCAGATTGCTGTGTTGGATAAAGGGAAGGCTGTGGAAAAAGGAACTCACTCGTCTTTGCTGGCTAAGGGACCTAATGGAGCTTATTACTCTTTGGTTAGCCTCCAAAGATCACCACCACCTTCCACAGCAACCCAACTAAGTTGAAGCTTGATCAGCTCTTCTTTTTTATTTTCTGTTCGACTTTGTTTCATAATTTCTCTCTTCCTCAAAACCGACGGGAGGTGTTGAAATGCCGAACTGTTTAATTATATAGAAATTGAAGTTGCTACGTACACAAGTTTCACTGTACATGGCCAATAATGGTCTTTGAGTGCAGATAGATATCAGTGCATTTGTATAGAGCAAAGATTGATATAGAAATCATGCTCTAAGTTTTCCTTTCCTAATTTCAATTCTGGTATTATTGTTTATGCACATATATCCTCGAATTTTAATTTGCAATATTATTTTTCTATTTTGAATCTGTGTTTTCGAATATATATATATATGGCGGACCAGTAAACATAAGGTATCCCTTTGTTTTTTCTTTTTTTCTTTTTTTTTTTGGTAGAATAAAGGATCCCCTTTGTTGCATGAGACGTTACGAACGTTTCACATAAGAGTGAGTAAATTAGCGGGCAGAAGCCTCTCGACGTGATCCATTGAGAAGATAATTTGGTTTATATTATGATTTTATCAATAAAAATACTAGGAAAAGAAAAAACGCACGAAGTTGGTTTTGTTGATGCCAAGTCTAATGCACATACAAAGTTTAATAATACGAGAAAACAAAAAAGGGTTAATATGAAAATGTGACCGAAATTTGTGATTGAACCGGGTAGGACAAGGACTGCATAACCTATTAATTAAAGGACCAATAACTAAAATGAATTTCTTCTGAATGAATAATGTATATATATATATATATATGTATGTTATAAAATATGAGAATTTATTATTTGAACATTACTGGAATATTCTGGAGGTATATTATTGAAAAATTTTATATTATTAAACTTGAAATCCATATATTCCTATTTCTATATTTACTAATAAACTCTTTGATCATGAAAGGGTATATTATGAGGGTGAAATAGTATTGTATAATACATAGATATATATTTATGTGAAAAATACAAGTTAAATTATATTTCAATTATCTTATATTTTAATTATATGATATTATTTAATATTATGATATTATTTAATATTATAATATTATAACATAACGAATTATTTTATATATATATAATAAATAATATAAAATAATACAATAAAATTAATATAATACAGATCATATATATAGTATATTCAATGTGATCTAAACTCTAAACTCTAACCTTTCATCTTTATCATATGATAAAAGTGAGAAAACGGACAATTGGGCTAAAGAAGAGAATGGAAACGGGCCCAAAACTTAAAAAGCCCAAAACAAAGCAGGGAAATAGGATGCTAAAAAATAGCAGCAAACCTGGTACGAAACCCCCAAACACAAGCTATTTCCTCACACCCTTTTTTCGAATTTCGATTTTGACTGGGATTACTTCCATACTTCCACGTACGCCAGAGTTCTGTTTTCCTTTCTACATAAACACAACCCAAGATTTCTCTCGCCTCCTCCTCTCTCTCTCTCTCTCTTTATATATATATATTTGTCTTTCAAAGTTCAATTTTTATTTTTTATTTTTGTTTATTTACGTACTAAGGCGAAGAGGTTGAAACTATTCCTTCTTCTTTTCTTCTTTTCTTTTTTTTTTTCTTCTTCTTGTTTCTGTGTGGGCGATCAAGCCCCTTTACTAGGTCCCTTTTTCTTCCTGGAGATTTTCCCACTATTTTCTTGCTTATTTTCCCGAGAAAATCCCCTAAAGTACAACAGTGAGTCAATTCTTTTCACATTTTTAAAACGGGCCTTTTTAAATATTTTATGCATTCGTTTGTTGATGATTTTCTGGTAAATTGCCTTCTTATTCCTGTTTGCAGGTATGAAGAGAATAAGGGACGATGTTTACGTTGGCGCTCAATTCAAACGGCCCTTTGGTTCTTCACGTGGTGACTCGTAAGTCTCTCTCTCTCTCTTCTCTCTCTGCGAGACAATTACATGCTTAGTTAAACTCTGTTTGGTCTGCTAGAAAATTTATTCATTTGACTGTATTATGCATTGTTATTCGTTTTGGTTGCCTTGCTGATGAATGTAAGCATACCTCATACCTGATCATGTAGGTTGTAGTCGTATTCTGTAATGCTGCCTTTAATACTTGTAAATGGTAATGTTTGTTTTGAAATTTTTCATTTAATGGGTTTGTTCTCTAATTTAGGCAGCTAACAAGTCATTTTGGTTTTGTGACGATCCATTGGGATCTTTGTAAAATTTGATCATTTATATTGATTCAAGCACCTTTTTGAATTTGTTTTCAGAATCTTGCTCTAATTTCAACTCACATTTCAAATGGGATCAAATTAATTTGATGAAAGTTTATTATTGAACTTGTTTGTCACCTCATTTTTTTTTTCCTTCTGATTCTTGAAGGCTAGAGGAAGAAACATAATAAAGTATCATATAATTTTGAATAAAAGTACTAAAAATTGACTTAAGTCTAGTAAAAAGTTCGTTGCAAACATATTGGTACTAGAGAGTTGTGTGTATAGAGTAATTTTGCTGTTATTATTCATCTTCTCTGTTATATTTTAGTATGTTCATTCTCAATTTTCTGTATAGAGTAATTGTGTTTTAGTAGTCATCTCCTTCTGATTTATGCAAAAACTTTATTTTATTTTTTAAATTTTAGTATTAATGTGTTCTTTCTCAATTGTTTTGCTATGAAGCTATGGGAATTCCTCAATCCCTGGAGGAGGAGCAGCAGCTGGAGGAGGTGGTGGTGGTGGTAATGGTGGTGGTGGTGGTGGTGGTGGTGGTGGTGGTGTTGGTGGTGGTGGTGGTGCAGGTGTAGGTGGAGCAGGTGCAGCTGTGGCAGGAGGAAGTGCTTCACAGAAACTGACAACTAATGATGCCTTGACCTATCTCAAAGAAGTGAAGGACATGTTTCAGGACCAAAAGGAAAAATATGACATGTTTCTTGAGGTCATGAAAGATTTTAAGGCTCAGAGGTATACACTCTCTGTACTGGTCAACTTCTTTTCCACTTATTAATGTTTGTTGCGTTTTAACTGCTATTATATTTATGCTGTTTGTTTTGTCTCTTACAGAACTGACACTTCTGGTGTCATTGCAAGAGTGAAGGAGTTGTTTAAAGGGCATAGCAACCTAATTTTAGGATTTAATACCTTCTTGCCCAAAGGCTATGAGATAACCATTGATGAGGATGAGACTCCACCTAAAAAGACAGTTGAATTTGAAGAAGCTATCAGTTTTGTTAACAAGATAAAGGTGAAATGTGTTGTTTTACTCTCAAATTTGAAAGTTAGGTGTTGTTTCCTGCTTTCTCAATAGATATAATATTATTGGTGCAGAAACGATTCCAAAATGATGAACGTGTGTATAAATCATTCCTAGACATATTGAATATGTATAGGAAGGAGCACAAGGACATAAATGAGGTCTACAGTGAGGTAAAAACATGATTTTTTTTTTCTTTCTTGGTTCTGTACTTCTAATAATGGTATGATTTGCCAACCTGCATTTTTTTTCCCTTCTCCATGCATCTGTTTATATTTTATCAATTTTCAGGTTGCAGCTCTATTTAATGATCACCCAGATTTGCTTGAGGAATTTACAAGATTTTTACCAGATACTTCTGCAACACCTTCAACGCATCATGCTGGATATGGCCGAAATTCCTTTCCACGTTTCAATGAACGGGCCTCTGGTACAACTGCACTGCGTCAAATACATGGGGACAAGGTAATTGTGTAATATATTAACTTTTGTTTTTCCTCCCCCCTCTCTTTTCCATTTCAATTTAGTGGATTCTTGATGGTTGGAAAATAATTATCAATCTTAACAGCCACGTAGAAGGGATAGGATTATTGTTTCCCATGCTGAACGTGATCTCAGTGTTGATCGTTCTGAGCTTGATGATGACAAAGTAATGAAAGTGCACAAGGAGCATAGGAAGCATGCTGAAAAGGATAGTAGGGATAGGAGGAATCGAGATCATGATGATAGAGAACCTGAAAATGATAACAACAGAGATTTCAACTTGCAGCGCTTTGACAAAAAGAAGTCTGCCAAAAAGGCTGAAGGATTTGGAGCGAATACTAATGTCACTTCTTATGATGACAAAGACTCCTTGAAGAGTGAGTTAGTCATTGACGTTACTACCATTGAAATAATATATTTGCTTTTGACGCACTTATAGTTAAGTTAATTCATATTTACAAGTGTATGGTTTCATTTTCTGGCATTTTTGCTGGAAAGAGTTGCATTTGTTTCATGTTGCAAAATATATGCTATACAATGTGTTGCAATATATATTCTTAGTGTTTAATGTATCCTTTGATGGCATTTTTTTCACCAGAACTTTTTTTGCAACTATGGTAGCAATTGGAGTTTTACTATATTATGTGTGTGTATATATATTTTTGTATATTCTTGAGTGGTCTTTAATTGTCCTGTAATTTTCATGTCAGGCATGTACAGCCAGGGATTCACTTTCTGTGAAAAAGTTAAGGAGAAGTTGTGCAGTCCAAATGACTACCAGACATTCTTGAAGTTGCTTCATATTTATAGCAATGGAATAATTAAAAGGAATGATTTACAAAATCTGGTATGTGTTACACCATCTCTGACTACTAATGTAGTCATGAGTCATCTTCTTTAACCTCATAACTTACTGTTGTCAATTAAAGGAAAATGAAGCCCAGTATCTCTTGATTAACCTAATAGATTTGATAAGTTGACTGTAGAATGTTGTTGCCAGTTGTCTCTAGTATAAATTAATTCTTTTCATGGCTTCGTCCTTCAGGTGACTGATATACTGGGAAAGTTTCCTGATCTTATGGAGGAGTTTAATGATTTCTTGGAGCGTTGTGAAAATATTGGTGAATTGGACATCTCTATTTGTTTAAGTTGTTATCTTTTTGTTGTACATTATATTTTTTGTTTATTGTTGGGTTTATTCTTTCAGATGGGTTCCTTGCTGGCGTTATGAGTAGAAGTATGTGTACATTTCTTTCTTTCCTTTTCTTACATTTCTTCCTTTCCTTTACATCATAGAGTTTTAAATCTTGAATGAGATATCTTTCAAATGCAAAATTTCAGCTTCCACATCGTTTTCAAGTCATTTTAAGGCTTATTTTGTAATATGTGAACTCTGATGGAAGTAACCTGTTGACTTCAGAATCTCTAGGTAGTGAAAGTCACTTAACCAGATCACTGAAAACAGAGGACAAGGATAAAGAGGCAAAGCGTGAAATGGAGGGAAGTAAAGAAAAGGAAAGATACAGGGAGAAGTATATGGCAAAATCCATTCAAGAGCTTGATCTCTCTAGCTGTCAACAATGTACCCCAAGCTATCGCCTTTTGCCAGAGGATGTAAGAAATTTTGTATTATATGCTGTATTCTGTGCAGAAATATGCAATTTATTCTGCAGTGAAGTGAAACTTTCTGGTGTTTGTCACTCTGCAGTACCCAATACCTTCAGTAAGTCAGAGATCAGAGCTTGGTGCACAAGTTTTGAATGACCACTGGGTATCTGTGACTTCAGGAAGTGAGGATTACTCATTTAAGCATATGCGCAGAAATCAGTATGAAGAAAGTTTGTTCAGATGTGAAGATGATAGGTAAAAAGTTTCTAATAGTCTTTCCCTTTCTTTTTTTCATTTTGGGGGTGAGATATTCTTGTCTGCATCTTTTGTTATCGTTTGTGTCAGCAACAATGATTGAACTGTTGTTGATGATTTTTAGGTTTGAACTGGATATGCTGTTAGAGTCTGTGAGCTCAACTGCTAAGCGAGCAGAGGAACTTTTAAACAGCATCAATGAAAATAAAATCAATCTAGAAACACCAAATCATATTGAAGACCATTTCACTGGTTTGTTTCTTTTAGCTGGTTATAAATCAATAATTTTTCAGATGTAGGTTTCTGGCATCTAGATATTATAGTTTTATTGAAACTGTATTGCCTTCTTTACTTTTTTTTCTGCAGCTCTAAATTTAAGGTGCATTGAACGTTTATATGGTGACCATGGCCTTGATGTGATGGATATCCTACGTAAGAATCCATCTTTGGCATTGCCTGTGATATTAACACGCCTGAAGCAAAAGCAAGAGGAGTGGACAAGGTGTCGTTCAGATTTCAACAAGGTTTGGGCTGAAATATATGCTAAAAACCACTACAAATCACTTGATCACCGCAGCTTCTATTTCAAGCAACAAGATTCGAAGAACTTAAGCAGCAAATGTAAGTTCAACATTGATTGAAGATACTGTCAGTTGCAAATTTGAAGTTCCTTTCTCTTTTGGTCCTTTCTTGTTTGAGTTCTTACTTTACAGTTGTTAACTCTGTTTTTTGCCATTAGTTTATGGCTTATGTTCTCAGTAGCATAAAGACCATTTATTATATCTGACTATTCCTATATACAGCAATGCCTAACTGGTGTGAGATTAGAAAGCGGTTCATATAAATTTCCCAAGGGTTATAAATTTGGTAGTTAATAAGATACGGCTTATATAGAAATTCCCATATTGGTTTGTTCTATTGTTCTACAATGGCATGAGCTGCTTCCTATTTTAATAGTCCTTTTAATTTTTTCAGCTTTGGTGACTGAGATTAAGGAACTGAAAGAGCAAAAACAGAAAGAGGATGGTTTTCTCCTGACTGTTGCTGCTGGAAACAAACAATCTATAGTTCCACATCTGGAGTATGAATACTTGGATATGAGCATTCATGAAGACTTGTATAAACTTGTTCAATATTCATGTGAAGAAGTATGTTCAACAAAAGAACAGTTAAATAAAGTTATGAAGCTTTATACTTCCTTCTTGGAGCCAATGTTGGGTGTTTCTTCCCAGCTTCACAGTTCAGAGGCTACTGAAGATGTTGATAAAGTTAGGAATCATGCTATAAATGGTAGTGCATCAAGCATAGGTGATAGTGATGAGAGTCCTGGTGGTGATGCTGCAGTAATTAATTTTAGGCAACCAAAATCTGTGCAATGTGAAGAGGAAAATACTTTACCAGAATTGGTGAGTTTCTGTCAGACTACTTTGGCAAATGGGGACACCGTAGTGAAAGAAAATAGTTCACTTGATCTGGATTGCGTCTCTAGAGATGATCCAGTTTGTAATACTCTTCAAGTAGATAAAGACCAGAAAAATAGAGATGTAAGTGATAAAATGTCTGGACTCATTAAACATGTTGCCTCCATTGGTCAAATTGGCAATTCAAATGCATCATTTGCAATTGGAGCTGAAAATGTTCCTGGAAGAACCAACATGGAAGTAACGTCAGGTCTGTATTTATGAATAGTTACATACTTGAGTTATATAGGCAGTTATTTTTAATATTTTTCTCTAATAATGCTGTCATACTAAAACTGTTGTGAGTTTTAAAGGTTGTGGTACAACTCAATTCATACCTGATGGGGGCACAAGTGAAGGCAACCATTTGCACAAACCTAATGTTGATGCTGGACCTTCATCAGAGGTATGATTTTAGGATGCTGGCAACATGAGTTTTTGTTGCATTAGCTATAGTAGATATCATTAATATTTAAAATATATTAAATACTAAATATTCTTTTTTTCGCTTCTGTTTCTTCAGGGTGGCAATGGCACAAAACCTGCTATATTGGCAAATGGAGATTTTGCAGAAGGTATTGGCATTAGCAGATCTCACGAAGAATGTGTTGAACCCTTCAAAATTGAAAAGAAGAGGGTGAGTTATCACCTAATGGTGATTTTGAGGAGGATAACTTTGTTGTCTCTGGAGATGCTGGAATGCAGGCTATGCCTAAGGCAAAGCATGGTGTTGAAAGTAGGCAATACCAATCTGGCAATTTGGAGGAGTTATGTTGTCAAGAGGCTGGAGTAGAAAATGAAGCTGATGCTGATGATGAGAACAGTGAAAATGTTTCTGAGGCAGCTGAAGATGTCTCAGGCAGTGAGTCAGCAGGTGATGAGTGCTCCAGAGGAGAACATGGAGAAGAGGAGGATGTTGAGCATGATGAAGTTGATGGTAAGGCTGAAAGTGAAGGTGAGGCTGAGGGTATGGCTGATGCACACTTCACTGGAGGAGATGGCACATCATTGCCATTATCAGAGCTTTTCTTTTGTCTGTGAAGCCTCTTGCAAAGCATGTGCCAGCTAATGAGCTTGAGGGAAGGAAAGAGGCACGGTGTTTTTATGGAAATGATGATTTCTATGTGCTTTTTAGGCTTCATCGAGTAAGCAAACACCTTTGTTGTTCTTTATTGTTGCAAAAACTTTTTCATTGTGCTGAAGGCAGTGGTTATTTGAATTCACCAGATTCTTTATGAAAGGATTCTATCAGCAAAAATGAATTCAACAGGTGCAGAAATGAAATGGAGAACCTCAAAGGATGATGTTTCTCCAGATCTTTATGGCAGGTATGCCAATAGAGCATTTTCTATTCTATTACAAATTCAAAGTGACTGATGCTTTTTACATCTGAAAGTCCTATATACACTTATTTGTGCAGATTTATGAGTGGGCTGTACAATTTGCTTGATGGATCTTCTGATAATGCAAGGTTTGAGGATGAATGTCGAGCTATTATTGGAAACCAGTCTTATGTGCTATTTACATTGGACAAATTGATATATAAATTGGTCAAACAGGTTTGCTTCCTTCAATTTCTGTCTCATTTAGTTGTTTCTTAGCTACGGTTGTAAATTATATTTCTTGCTACAGCTTCAAACTGTGGCGTCGGATGAGATGGACAATAAGCTTCTTCAGTTGTATGAATATGAAAAATCCCGGAAAGTTGGAAAGTTTATTGATGCAGTGTATTATGAAAATGCACGTATCATCCTTCATGAGGAAAATATTTATAGATTGGAATTTGTAAGTTCTTTGCACTTGTTTGTCTCTCTCTCTCTCTCTCTCTCTCTCTCTCTCTCTCTCAATTGCAAGCTGTTTTGATTTATCATTTGACTCTGCTTGGTTTTGTGATTTCATTTCCTCCTTGTAGTCCTCTGCCCCCTATCAGCTGTCTATTCAGTTGATGGACAATGTGAGTGAAAAGCCTGAGGTGTATGCAATTTCAATGGATCCTAATTTTGCAGCTTATCTGCACAATGATTTTTTATCAAGCTTTCCTGGAAAAAAGGAGCCACATGGCATTACTATGCAGAGGTATTAATTCTTTGGTTCAATAATGTGTTTGTTGAAATTACTTTTGTTCTCTAATCCACTGTCAGTCAGACTGTGAATCGTCTTGTGAAATTGGGAAAGTAGTGTCCAAGTTGACAGCTTCACCATTCACAAACTTCCATTATTCAGTTATCGTGAGTTTTTGAATTCATTGAGGTGAAAAATATGAGTGATGATGAGTTCAAAGAAAACAAATTCCAATAGTATGAGTACCTTCACTGCTTCACCCTTTACTAAAATTTACATTCAGTTTTGTTGTTTTTTGAAGTCTTCAAGGATTTAATGTAATTTAAAGCAAAACAGACTGAGGACTTATAAATAGGAGATGTTCTGCTTCCTGATGTGTAATGTACAGATATTAAGATGAAGGTTGTTTGATACTTGCAGAAACAAGCGCAGATATGCATCCTTAGACGAGCTTTCAGCCATCTCCATGGCCATGGAAGGTGTTGAAGTAGTCAATGGTTTAGAGTGTAAGATAGCTTGTAACTCATCCAAGGTATGTTGCATTTGCCGCTCTTGTACGTTGTTTTATTGAAGTTACCATTTATATATCATACACATATTGCTTGTGTTGTCATTATCATTCGCATATCTCATATCATTAAGTACTTTTACATATTATTTTCCATTCTTTTCTTACTAAAGCAGTAATGATAAAAGTAGTAATCTTAACATTACACGCTGCACTACCTCTACGTATTGCTGAGAATATGCATTTTTTTATTGGAAAAGTAAAAACAACTTGGAAAGTTTTGATGCATGAATGCTTTGTAGTGCAATCTCTACATTCATCAAAGTAATAGATTCATATACATGAATACTTTATACTCCAATCATCAAAACTATATATTATGTGTCAGATCTCTTATGTACTGGACACAGAAGATTTCTTCTTCCGACTGAGAAGGAATAGGAGCAAACGATTGGGAGGCAAGTCTTCATATGATAATCAGGAAAGAGCTCAAAGGTTCCGCAAATTCTTATCGGCCTCGTAGTAATTCAACCATTTCCAATTTCTGAAACTGTGATGCTCATCAAAGTTGTGTACATCAAAACCTTGGGAGTTAGTTCTACTATCACTCTGTCATTCTATAGAGAGAAGTTTTTAAACTCAGAAACACTAAGCAGTTGGACGTGAATAGAAACCTTAAACGGTTGGTACAGTCTTTGTATTTTGACAAAACTGGAAATAGGGAATACCCCAGGAAATGTATTTTGGTGTTGGTAGGTCCACTTATGAATGGCTTATATATGCCATTGATGTGTATATTAGAATGATGTATTATATTTTTGTAGAAAAATAAGTTTATATCTACTTGCTGATTATTCATATTGATAAGAAATCATCTTCCTTCTCCTACCTCAACAGTCATAGAAACATATTATTTTATACTGAGTTTTGTCCCTGCTCACACTATAAATTATTATTTTTTATACCCAAGTGCAATTTGTATATCTCTTATTTATTTTTTTGTTTCTCTCAAATGATTTTTAGTTGTTCAGATTGAACAAAAACCCGAAGAAGAAAAGAAATTAATCAAGAAAAAAAAAAAAGGAAGCTTTTTTGCACACGACTGGCTGTGGGAGTGTTTGGATAAATTGCGAGAGGGGAAACGTTTCGTTTTGTAAAGGGCAATGTGTCTTCATGTAATTAAATAAAGAAGTTATGATATATTACGATTTAAAAAAATCGAAAAAAAAAAATTTTGCGCAAAGAAATTGAAATCTTTTTGTTATCATATAAAATTTGAATATCTTCAATTTCCACAAGATAACAACAGTATTTTTCTGGTGGGTCAGGCCCACAACACATCTGGGCGACGACCCACTAACAGCTACCAAATGAAATGGGTCCGTCCACGTGTCTAGGTGAGAGGCAACGGACTCCTAAACGGAGATTTGGATAAGCATGTAAAAGAAGAAGAAAGATAAGGGCATAAAAGTAAAAGTAGAAGATTAGATTTGCAAACATCAATTTTAGGCCGTCGAAGAAATAGAAATAAAGAGAAAAGGGCGCAAGCGTAGGGGAATTCGTAATATCCACACCTTCATCTCCTCGCTATCTATTTGCACACCTCCGTTACCACCACCCACTCTCTCTCTCTCTCTCTCTCTCTCACTCAGTCTCTCTCATCTCGTTTTTCCAATTTAATCGAAATTAAAAAGGGAAAAAAGTTTCTCTCTAGGTTTTTCTATTTCTTTTTATTTTCAAATTTTAGGGTTTTTGGCCAATTTCCTTTAACCTTCTTCTTTCTCTAATTCCAATGGGTTCTGATTCCATCACTTGCGCTCCTGCCCCTGCTCTCCCAAAAGATTTGGTCAAGAAGAAGAGGGTAATTTTCTTTTTAATCTCTTTTTTTTTTTTTTTTCCATAAGTTTGGGGTTCTTCTTTCTTTGGTTGCTGCTGGGAAATTAACAGAATTTTTATCTGTTTGTTCTATTTGGCTTCGCTTTTCAAAGATTGTTTCTCACTTTCCTTCTCCTTTAATTATTTATTATTGGTAATTTTGTATGGAAACTGAATTTTTTGTATTGTTTCTTCAGACGAATAGGTTGGCCAAATTGAAGCAGAGCAAGCTCGACGTTCGGAGGGAACAATGGCTTTCTCAAGGTATTTCTGAGAATATATATATTTTTAATACCTTCATTAGTTTCTTCAATTCCCTAATGTTTAGAAAAAATTAATCCTTACTGGAAAGTCGATTCAGTTTTGATCCTTTGTGATAGTTGAGATGTCTTTAATTATGTTTAAGGCTCTTATCATATTGGTGTGCATTATCTATAGGTTTTTTTTTTTTTTTTTCCCTGTTTGGTTTATGAGAAAATGTAGGCGTGACAGTTAAATATTTTAACTTTATACTTATTCTGGCCTGGCTTAAACTTATGAGAACATTTAAGTTATTGGAAATTTACAACTTCCTAGAATAGTTTGTATTTGGATACAGCGATTGACTCTGGATTTTTCAAATTGTAGAATGGGGGTCTTGAGATACAATTTTGCTAATTGATTTTGATGCGTCTGTTCATTTTTTTTTTCTGATGAAAATTGGTGTGTCTGTTTATGTTCATATAAATCTTAGGATGGATGAGAAAAAATCTTGTAATAATTTTTTGTTTTTTTACTCTATTTTTCTTAGACTCTTTGCCACGTATTCATTTGGCATGTGACCCATCATCATTTCAACAAATAAGTTGGTGATACCCTAAATGAATATAGGAAGAAAGTACTGGTGTATAAGTCATTGATAATGCTTCAAGTTCTTATTTTCCACCTACCAGAAAAAAAAAAAATTTAAGGAGGAAACAGACTTGGAGCCCTTCTTCCAAATACTTAATTACAGCCATTGGTGAAAGAAGAGGTGCTTTATTTATTTATTTATGCATTTAATTTTTAGAATTTAGTAATTCTACACTTCTATTTTCTCATTTTGTCCTCACAGTTTGCACATTAATATAATGTAGTGTTTACATCACTAAATTCTCTCATCTCTCTCTCTCTCTATATATATATATGTATATGTATACCTGTTATATATATACGTTATGTACATATATATTACACATGTATGTATACCTGTGTGTAGACGATCAAAAAAGCTTTATGAGGACACTATAGATACTTTTATTGTGTTCGGCGTTTGCTTAATTATGTCTGTTCATAATGGATTTGTTCATTCTGCAGTCAAGGACAAGGGATGCAAAATGGACTCAAATGGGAGGGGTAAGTCCCCCTCATCACCAATGCAGATAACCAATGAACGGAATAGATCATTGGATAATATGGAAATGAGGTCCAGAGGAGGGGAGAACAAGGATTTGAGAATCCATGACAGTGACTTGGAGTCTTTGATGAATAGTCCAAGTGGAAGCATCTTGGATCTTAATGATTCAAAGAATAGTGGCAGTAGCAGTAGTAGTAGTTACTCTGGAAGCGTCAGTGAGGAAGAAATAGATGATGATTGCCTAGATGACTGGGAGGCTGTTGCAGATGCTTTGAATGCAAATGACAATCAGCCTAATTCACCCTCTGATTCTCCTGCTAAACCTGATGTTAGGGTTGAATCCCCTGGTCCAGATCTAGCTAACAAGAATCAGGGTGATGATTTATTGAAGACAGAGATCAGGATTCCCAGGTCCAATTCGAATTGTCGTGCCTGGAGACCTGATGATACTTTCCGTCCTCAGAGTCTGCCCAACCTCTCAAAGCAGCATAGTTTTCCTATGACGACTTCAGATTGGCATTGTGGACGTGGAGCCATCACATGGGCATGGCAAAGCATCATACCCCAGCCTTCTTCCTGTCCGATATGCTATGAGGATTTAGATGTCACGGACTCAAGTTTTCTCCCTTGTTCATGTGGATTTCGGCTCTGCCTTTTCTGTCACAAAAAAATTCTTGAAGCCGATGGGCGATGTCCTGGGTGCAGGAAGCAGTATGATAGTGAGAATGGAGATGTGAGCTTTACTGGAGGGGTTACAACTATAAGAGTAGCTCAATCTTGCTGTATGAATGGTAGGTCTTAGAGACTTCCAAATAATGTGGACTAATGTGTATACGACGTTTCTGTCTCTCACGTTTCAGTTGTGGTTGTCAGACTTTCATTTGAATTGAGGAAAATGAGGGCAAAGTATAGGGGAGTTTGAAACATTCTTGGGACTGAGCTGGAAATTCGTTCACTGTTTTTTATATGATGAAATTTTCCATATGTGGCCGTAGGAAAGTTATGTGGTAATGTGAATACAGGGTGTGGTGTAGACTTTGAAACTTTGAGAATCAAATAAATATAGATATGTTCTTTTGTTTGTGATAGTTAAATGATTTTTGGGTTATGTTTTTGTTTGTGATAATTAAATGACTATTGGGTTATGTTTTACCTTATATTATTTCCCCAACTAATTTTATTTTACGGATGACCAACGCATAACAAAATTGATTCATCTCTGTGATTCAATTTTTTTTTTTTTTTTCAAATTGATTTGGAATTAGACATATGTGAAAAGAAGCAATCGATCTTTCAGTTCGCTGAAAACCTAAGATGTAGCAATAAGCAACTCAGATACCTACATGTAAAAACAAAAGAGGAAAAAATAAAAACATATGTTAAAAGAAATCCTATAATATTTGTTTCTTTCTTGATTTCGAAACTTGTTTTTCACCAAGTAGTTTGGACACATCACAAGCACATTGTTTGTGTTTTAGTCCTGGTTCTTTAAGTAAGATTGATACTTGAGTGATAACGCATCATATCATGTGTGATGCCTGAATGATGACGCATCCACTTCAACGCATGAAAGGGTTGGTAATTTGTAGAGCGCAGAGGCAACATCAGCTTCAGAGCATCTCCAACAATACTCTTTATTTTAAAAAGTATCTTTTATATAATAAAGAGCATTTTCATCAATATTGATGTATAAAGAGTGAAAAATTTTATTTAAGTCCAATAGACTCTTTATATTTTTTTCTTTATTTTGGTTTTCAAGCATAATTATTAATGAGAAGAAAAATTATTTTTTCAAGAACCAATGAAATGTTAATAAAAATTATAATAATAATTTTTTTAAAAAAAATCAATTAGTATAGTGCATTGAAATTTGTAATGTATTAATTACAATATGAGTAGAGAGTGAGATTTGGCTCTTCAAATGTGGAGAGTCAAACTGACTCTTTATTTTATTTTTAAAGAATAAAGAGTCTATTGGACTTTTATTTTATTTTATATGATGACTCTTTAAAATAAAGAATTTAAAATATATAAAGAGCCTTTTGGAGATGCTCTCATAAACCAGTTATGCACGGAACTCGTCAGTAGTACTTGTAAGTACTTTCGTCACGGTGTCTTCAAGGGGATTCACATGAATCACTGCATGCATGCATTCATGCACATGCACTACTGATGGATCTTATTTCTGGCATTTACTCCATACACAGACCCATGAGTCCTCAAGCTAGCGCCGCTTGGTTCTTTTGAGTTTTTGACCCACCCAACATGATAAAAGATGAGTTGACACATGAATTTGTGGGTTATATACAGAACCTTGATTCCGAATAATGCTATATATTTCCTTAAAAAACTTTTTTGATTTATGCGTAACGTAATCTTCTTGTAATTCCCAATCACAGACACACTGTTGTGTTCATTGCACGTGGTCACATGTCATCAATTAAGAGGATCCAAAAATAAATAAAATTTATGTTCAAAGCATGTGGTCACATGCCTCGAAATGTCAGCAAATATATATGGAATTATATTTATGAACATAAAACGCCCATTCCTCGAAACCTATACGCAATGATAATGCTTATATATTGTATATTACAGACGAAGTCAAGAAGAAGATTCCGGGACACCGACAATTCAAAGCTGCCAAACGGCCATATATGTAATTACAAGCGCGTTTTTATAATTTCGTGTGTATATTTATATCAATCAAAAACGTGTTTGTTGTTCTCTTTAGCCTTTCCTCCTTTGAGTCTAATCTTTGACCATTTCAATTTCCGCGTCGTCTCTATATAAATACCAAAGCATTTACACTTGTTCATTTATTTCTTTGAAAGCTTATTCATTTTCTCTCTCATTCCATCTTCTTCAACATCTCACCGAAGAAAAGTTCCCAAGTGAAGAGGAATGTTCATTTTCAGACTGGTTTTTGTGACCATCATCAACATCATTTCTCTGCTTATCTTTCCTACAGATGCAATACGATCATTCCCTGCAGAGAACGGCTTGGACTTATCTTTGGAATTCTCTAAGGCGCCAGACTATAGAAACGGAGTCAAATGCCCAAGTTCGGCAAATAATCACGGTGTGGGATTGACATCGGGTTGTAATCCCTCGCTGGTTCACATCGCAATGACTATAGATTCAGAGTACTTGAGGGGCTCCATGGCTGCGGTACACTCTGTTCTCAAACACACCTCATGCCCAGATAACATTTTCTTCCACTTCATCGTCTCCGACTCCGGTTCTGTTAACCCAGATGACCTTACTCGGACTATCAGCTCCACGTTTCCTTTGCTGAGTTTCAGAGCTTATGTCTTCAGAGAAAACATTGTTAGGGATCTTATATCGTCTTCAATTCGTCAAGCTCTTGACAATCCATTAAACTATGCAAGAAGCTACTTGGCTGATTTACTTGATCCCTGCGTCAAGCGTGTGATCTATCTAGATTCCGATATCTTAGTGATCGACGATATACAGAAGCTGTGGGAAGTTTCATTAACAGGGTCCAGAGTAATTGGAGCCCCAGAGTATTGTCGCGCAAACTTCACTAAGTATTTCTCTGCTGAGTTTTGGTCAGATGCAGAGCTTGCAGAGGTTTTTGCAGGGAAAACACCATGTTATTTCAATACGGGTGTGATGGTGATGGACTTGGTGAGATGGAGAGAGGGTGATTACACGAGGAAGATCGAGAACTGGATGGAAATTCAGAAAGAAAGGAGGATTTACGAGCTGGGTTCTCTTCCACCATTTTTATTGGTTTTTGGTGGAGATGTTGAAGGAATTGACCACAGATGGAACCAGCATGGGCTTGGTGGAGACAATGTGGTGAATAGTTGCAGGACAGTGCATCCTGGTCCTGTAAGTCTGTTGCATTGGAGTGGTAAAGGGAAACCATGGGCGAGGCTCGATTCAGGAGCTCCATGCCAAGTTGATTTTCTGTGGGCGCCTTATGATCTCTACAAACCCCATAACCATCATCAACAGAAGAGACGACAAATCATTTAGAATGGGATTCTTTTTGCTTTATCCCAATTATCTTCTTTCCTTCGATTCATTGTATTCAACAATATTCTTTGATACGTGTATATAGAGAATTCAGACGGGAATGTATCATATTGAGACTTTTTATGTCTTTGATTTTTGTCTAATTCACAGTTCTAGAAAAACAAAACTTGCATTATATAGCAAAAATGAAGAGACATCATATGACTAAACAGGGAAATATCAAATTGTTTGACTTGATTTATAAATAATAGTAATATGGATAAACAGGGGAGGGGAACCAACAAATGAAAAAGGAGAAAGAGCGAAAGAATATACATGCTTCCCATTATTCTCAGCTTTACAACAATCCTACAACACAACTCAAATGCAATCTGTTTTCCAAGCCTCTCAAATGATGACCCAGTAGCATACACCTGCCAACACAGAGAGAGACAGAGAGAAGATTGAGTTCCTAATTCCAAATGGAAAGAGATCGGACAATATGATGTAAATAGGACCAGAGTCTCCACTGATCACAGGAATCAGAGATGTGCCTAAGGTGTGAACGTGAAGAATGTGCCTTAACCCAAGGGCGTATAAACATTTCCAGAGGTAACTCAATGAGAAGCAAAAGGTAGAAATGCAAAAAGAAAAAGCCATTTAAGAATGGGGAGGGCAAAATTCTAACCAGAAAAGCAGCTTTGCCAGGTAATCCCGCGAGGTACCTATGGTATCACAAAATTCATTGTCGCCTTCTGGTCTATCATCTCTATTCCCTGTGACCGATTTTTCCGCAGAAGAAGTATCATCTTTGAAAAATATTTGCAATATGTTTTGAACAAGCTGGTGTATGATATCCTCCACCTCTAACGACGATGGCCGAGATAGCTCTGTTACCTATTGAAACAAATTGATTGTCATTGAATTAAGATATTTCATGTATAGCATATACAGAAACAACCAGACAGCTAGAGAAAGAAAGACTGAAACATTAAATAAGCAGGTTTAGTTCATTACCATATGAGAATCCAAAGATCGAAGATACTCCAATAAATCATTCCTAAGATCTCTGCCATATTCTATTTGCATATTTCCCTGCTTCTGAACATTCAGTTCCTGAAACAACATGCACCAATCAGCTTGAGAAAGGTATACCAAGCACTAGGCAATCTAAATATGATGCTAGGAAGAACACAACAGAGCATTAAAATCTTTAAAATATAAATATCCTTGGTTCCATGATTAAAAAAATAACAGTTGTCAAATTAAACTGAGACCTTTTGGGTCGGCAAGCACTCACTAACACCAAATCTCAAGTAGCTTCCCTTAATAGCTCAGTAACAATCATCCAACATTCTATGTATGTAGAACCCTAATAACAGCAAGTAAAATGGGCAATTACTAGCACCTCCTCTAATCTATAGAACTTACAAAAGTAAAAGGTCAAAACAACGATACATGACTGCATTAAGATAAAGAAGCCAAACCGCAAATTTTCCTTCTAAATTTGGCTGACCAAGTTTATATTTGTTATATGCATGAAGTTGTTCTGGGGGTCATAAAAGCAGTACGCCTACATCTTCAAGCAAAATATAAGAACTCATACTTCAGAACAAGCATCAAACCTTATATTTTGCATTTGACACTTCTCTTAACTGAATTCAAGTATTCAGTCTCATCAACACGTGACCAAAAGCGCAGCGGTCCCAACGACAGAAATGAACAAAGGACCAAATTTCAGAACAATATGCTCACCTGCTTTGCATTAGTTATCTCCGATTGTAACCGCTGAATATAGTTCAAAGCCTCAGGAGATAGGTCCCCAAAAACCTGAGGCTTTGATATCTCCAACTCTTCAAAACTCGTCCCAACACCAATTTCATTCCTCTCCTCACTTTCCTGCACCTCAGAAACCCCGAGCTGCTTGGACCCATTCAACTGCTTCGAATTCTCCAAAGAGATATCGAAATTCCTCATCAAAGAAATCCGATACTCCGCGTTCCAAAGTGTGTACCTTAATTTTAAAACAATTTAATCCATTCAGACCAATACTATTCTAGGAGGAATTCGAATTGGAGCTCAAAATTCATTTTTTGGCGACTAATTGTTACTAACGAAAATTCAAAGGTAAGAACTTGGTACCCGGTGATGATGGAAGACACGAGTAGGCGATCAAGAGGGGCTTTAGAAAACCTAACTGTTACGGAAAACTGATCGGATGGGAGCAAGCCAAGCATGGATGAGATGGTCTGCTTCATAGAGTCCTTGGCGCAATCAGAAACGCCCTTGGAGATAACGGACGTGTCGAGAGGTTCAATTCGCTTGAGCATATTGGCGATTACAGAGAAGCCGCGGTCAAAGTCAGACCTCCTAGTTGAAACAAACTCATCGGAGACACCTCCGCCATCGACACCGGAGATGAGGCAGCTAACAATTGCGGCTGACCTGGAAGAACGACGGCGTTGCAGGGAGGGGAGAAGAGGGCGGGCGAGGAGGTGGTGGGAGAGTGGTGGAGGTGGCGGTTGGGGAGGATGACGTGGCCCCAGTGAACGGTCTGTGAAGCGAGAGAGAATGAAAGCTCGAGCTGTGGACGCCATGAAAGAATGGGCTTTGGACTGCTCTCAGCTCTGTCTCTCTCCTCTCCGCCTCAGATTAGACCTCCTTTGGGGGCCCTCGCACTGCTTCTTCGAATCTTTCCCTTACCCTCCCATCTCGGAGCCCACCAACACCTGTATGATTGCACTCTGCTTTATGGAAATGCCCGTTGCTTTTACACCATATTACGGATTCGCCATTGGGATTTTGTGGTACGAATATGAGAGGTCGAGATTCTCGGCGAGTAAATCTAGGATGAGAACACAAACAGTCAGCCAAGCTTCCCTAGAACCATCACTTTGAGTCTTTGACCTTTTGTAATTCATAAATCCTCAATTTTTATTTTTTTTTAAAAAGAGAAAATTTTATTTACCAATATAAAATAAAATATTCAGCCAGTTTGGCACTAGTGAACGTGTTTCACCGAGCTCTCTCGACGACGGAAAAAACTCTGGTACTTGGCATCATCACAGAGAGGCAGAGTTGGTACTCCCGGAGTACCAGAGTTTTTTTCTTCGATGACTTCCAATAGGCTTAAAAGCAGCCTTGCTTATTACATATCAACTTTTATTATATATTTTATACTAAATGTAATGCCCTTGAGTTGCGAATATTACAAGGAAAATGGACTGAGAAAAAATGAAAATGCTTTATTTAAGAATTGATATTTCTTACAACCGAAAAAAAAGTTAAAAAAGAAACCAGTTAAAACACAAATGTATGTTGTGTCATGAGTCATGACAAGGGAATTGAGAAGGAAAAAAAACAAGAGTAATTTAACAATTTTTGTACAATCAGCATATTCGTTGTTGCACCTGTTGCTGCTTCCCTATAGCTTCGACCAACCATGACTTCCAAGCCTCCGTGTAATGAGCAAAGAGGTCATATAGAGCTGCCACACCATTAACAAAACACCGCCTTCTATAATTTAGTTGCTGCAAAAATGTTAATACATAAAATTTGATAATATTTTCAGAAACATGCAAAACAAAGTGGTCCACTATTTTAGCATACCACTTCTCATCAAGAACTAAGCATCTCCCGATCTTGAGATCCTAGACAATGCAATTAATATGAACAATGTTCTGGTGAGATATAAAATCGGATGGAAATTCGAAATGGAAACCCAAGTGAGAACTCAAGATTCAAGTTGGTTTGTTATTCCAGTTCTCACTTTGAACCACTAACAAAGAACATCAATTGTTTTCACATTCATAGAGAATGTTGCTGCTAAACTAACCAACCATGCAAATCGTGTTCAGAGAATTTCCAATTTCTCATGCACGACACAAAGGCGGACAATCTAGATTCATAAATTATAATTTTCATACCTTGGTTGTGATACTGAGGACGATATGTAGAAGCCAAGTTCTCCCACTTATGGATCTGGTTTACAATTTTATTTTTTGCATCTCCTGCTTTGAGCATACTGACAGGAGCGAAAGGGCCAAAATCAATACCCTTTGAGTTATGTTTAGCATGCTGCTTCACTTCCATCTCATCACTGTTTGACTTCCAACCTACTTCAGAATCTGCCTTACTTCTCTTTGAATTGTCATTTGTAATATCAGACCCAAACACTCTTTTCTTAGGCTCATTAAGGTCTGAAGCAGTATCAAATCCCTTCTTAAGCTTTTCTCTCCATCCCAACCACCTATATGCTGGTTTCCCACTCTGCACGTGACGACTCTGCAGCTCATTCAGAAAAGCCAGAGAAGCGATGAGGAAAAATAAAAGCATAATTTAAGATCACTTCCATATGTTCAATGGCTGTTTGTGGGAATATACTTTTACCTTTTCAATCAGATCCATGGAAGAAAAAACATTTGCAATATCATATAGTCGTCTAACCTTTGCTGGGAAATTATACAAAAAAGGAAAGCATTAGTTTTGAGTTCGATTCTTATTTGTTATAATCAATTCCCATCTAAAAAATAATGATGATGTTAGAAGGTCAATTACTTCTAAAAGTTGTCTGGTCTTCTGCATCACCTGGTAATTCTTTTGCAGCATTGTCAAGCAAGATCAAATCGACCTGAACAAGGAAATAAATATTAATCAAATACAAGAAAAATGACATAATATTAACACAAGAATCATAAAAGTAAATCCCCTCACATCTGAACAAAGAAATAGCTTGATGAAGTTCTGGCTGAGGAGCGCTAGAGATTTGTCACTTCTGTTGTCTGTGGAAACAAACATTAAAGCCAAATATATTTATGAAGAAGATTTCTATAATATTAAGTACAAACATTCCCCATGCAACAATGAGTTGAACTGGACATAGAACTGTCATCCCTTTTGGGTTCAAACGAAAGATTTTCAAGTGCATAAATTTTTCATGTCATGACTCCCATGAATGTTGACGATGATCTAGTTAAAAAAAGAAAAAGAAACATCTTATAGGAGAGCAGGAAGTAGAGATTACTCTTTCTTGATGACGCCAAAGAAGTGTTGTCCCCGTTAGCATTCATTCTCAGAAGCCCTTTACATTCATTGTCATTTGAAACCTAGTTAAAATAAGACAAACAAATGAAAAAGATTCAAATTTCAACTTAAGAACTTAGTTGCTGGTAAATGGAGAGAAGTCCTATTGTATTTGTGAAAGAAGGGGGAAAAAATAAAACGAGACTAGTAAGTTCTGTGCAAGTGATGATTACTAATATTATTTCAATATTAGTAAAATCACCAATATTTCACTATGCAGTCCCCATTTATTATATCAATTCTGTGTCTTGAAGCTTCATAACACAAAATTTAGAAGAAAACGATGATAGACCTAGTGTTACATACTCTAGCAGAACTGTAGGAACCGGGGCTATTGAATTTTTCTCTCACACCCTCTTCCTGAAAAGGAACGAGAAAGGATTAATGACATGATCTTCAACCCGAATTATTTTAAGTGTAAAAAAAAATTAACTTCTGCCTTTACCTTCAGCTGCTGTAAAGCCTGAGGAATTTCTCCTAAACCCTTCCATGTGTACTGGTTCTTCGCTTTTCTAACCACAACCTACCCAAAGGCCAAGCTAACTCAGGGGAAGTTTAAATTTACAATAAGGAAAACAGCGTAAAAACTAAACTTGAAAAATAAAAGAATTATAAAAGTAGAACTTTACCCCAATGCTCTCCAGTATATTGACTACGTCGTACATGCGGCGGCGCTCAACTCCTGCAAAGTCAAAAGGGTTTTAACTAAATGCAGTCAACAACTCTAAGGATCTGTCTGGCTGCTGAGAAAATGTTGGAAAATAACAGACATCAAAATCTAGGCGACGGGCAGCTCTAGTCCAAGTAACCTTGTCTGCTCTTTTATTTATGTATGAAAAAAAATACAAAAATTTTCTCAGCAACCAAACAGAGGACTAAAACATTTTCTTCCCTAATCGTTTGAAGAGAGGTCAGATCAATACCTAATCGGCTAGCGGCATCATCAAGCCCAATCGTTCCGGCGCCATCTCCATTATATAACGTCAAGAAACTGATAAAATTTCCAAATTGAGATTAACAAAAACTGATTAATCTTGAACAATATCAAACTCACAAATGAGAGAGAGAGAGATTACTTGGAGCACAACACTCCCAGAGATTTTTCTTTACGGCAATAAACCTGAGGTTTAGTCTCGGATTCAGCAGAGACCAACGAAGCCATTCTTCCAAACAGCTCTACGGAAAATTCGAACCCGCAAAGAGAGACCGTTGAAAGAGGAGGGAGCAATTGGGTGTTTGGCTGGCTTTGAAATTCGAAAATACGGCGTGTGGATCTGATTACCAATCGCCTTTCTTTTTTATATATTTGTCGGAGTCTGATCCGACCCGGTCGGACCTTGGTCGCGCCGAATTTCGTAGGTCGTCCGGACTAAAATAGCGGGAATTCAAATTGAGATCTGGAAGCGCGGTAATATATTAAATTACTCATATACCCTTGTTGATGTTCCATCTTTCCGCCGATGTGAGGTTGGCGGAGGGGCTTTTTCGGTAATCTAAATCCCAGGATTATTCGTTTGCGGAAATATCAATTATTTCCGCTAAGACAGTACCACACCAGTGTCCAGTATGAGCACGGATTTACGATGTGATTTTTATTTCGATTATGTATTAAAAAAGTAAACTACTTTAATTTTAATATTTTGAGCAAAAAATATTTTTTGGAGAGTACGTGTGTGTCTTATTTAATATTCGTTCCAATTGCTATTTTAATTTTAATATTACGAAAAAGGAATAAAAAAATGTGAACGGTGCATGTCGGTTATCCTGTTTTGGGTATATTTACCACGTTGTCTAATGCCAACACGTTTTCCCAGTCAAATCATAGACACAACAATAACAATTGCATTCGTTACCATGTTTCCAAATGCAATTTTTTACCGAGTTTTAAACCTGCTGTTTCAATTACACCAATATCATCTTTCCTCAACTAAAGGTTCAAAGCATAAAAAAATAAATAAATAAATAAACGAAAAAGAAAGCTTGTTTAATCGAAGAAAAGCTCTGATACCTTATAGAAGATAAGGAGAGGCAAATGTATTTGTTGTCATAATTATTTCTTTGATTAGACAAGCTCTCTGTGATTGGTATGAAGAAATAATTATGAGAATTATTATGATTTTTGACTCTTTCAGCCTTATCCTCGTAACCAAATAGAAAAACATGAACTCCACATTATGTAGCATTGTCTTATCTAAACTAATATTAAACAGAAGGAAATTAGCAGCTTTAAGTATGCAAATAGCTTCCTCAAATTCTCCTCTATGATAAAAATTTGATCATCGTAATCGTCTCCAGCAGTGGCCCTTATCTTACAACAAGACCAGAATAAATATGACTAGAAGAGGGTTGGCGTAGAGTACGTAGGACTAAAAATGAAGAGGCACTTTGAAAGTAGAAAAAACAAGAACAAAAAGAAATGAATGATAAAACAGAAACAAGAATTAAAGATGGGAAAACACATAGGATCAATTAACTCCTAGCCAACTGTTTGACCCATACATCAGGTATAAACTATTCAATACAAAGTATTCAAAACAAAACCAATATAAAAATGGTTACTAAGAAACTGACAAGAAGTTCTGGACATCAATTGGTAGTAGAGACAAAAATAAAATAAAATAAAATTCTGAAATCTATGGCTCAACTGTGGTCACTTGCTGCCACTCACCATCAACAGCTTCTTTCCACAATGTCACATTGTTATTTCCATCAGCCACAGCCAACAAGTTACCAGTGAGTGACCACGATACCCTCCAAACTGGGGTCTGAAAATCCTTCAAAACCTTGCCCTCCCACTGCTCTCCTTCCTTGGCTACAGTCCATATGACCACTGTACCATCCTGTGAAGCACTTGCAATTGTAGATTTTGGAAGCCCCAAGTTGGGTGCCCAGGCGACATCTCTCACCCAATCTGTGTGCATCTGGAGGGCAGGGAAGCAATCCATCTTCCAAGTACCATTATACAGCTTCCACACCTTCACAGTATTATCACAGCCACCAGAAGCCAGCTTCTGCACAGGATCCAACAAACCAGAACCAACTAGAGCACCGGGAGCCATTGATGGAGCCCATGAAACTGAGGTTACTCCAACAGGATGGGCTTGGTCTATCCTAGTAGTATCCCACCCACCATCAGCCCTGGCAGTAAAGACAGAGATATTCCCATCAGATGATCCACAAGCCAAGCATAGGCCAAGTTCATGAGGCGCCCATGCAATGGAGTTCACAGATGACTTGTGGTCGTTAAAAACATGAGCTTGTTGCCATTCATTTTGATTACCCTCCTTCCAGATTATCACCTGACCATCATAAGAACAAGAAGCAAGGATTGACCCAAACTTGGGGTGCGCCCAAACTACCTCCCAAACAGCTCCTTTATGACCAGTCAATGTGGCAAGGTGCTGAGAACCAGCATTGTTGCTAACACCAATTATCTTAATGGTGGCATCAGATGAAGCTGTTGCAAGACGCTTTCCGTAGTAATCCATGGCTACATCATGGACCGTATCCTGGTGGCCTGTTTCAATCTTCTGTGCAGGCATTGTTCCTGATATCTTCTCCCGCTATCAGATATCCAATACACTTTCTCTTAATCCTTGATGGTGGGTCTATATCTTTCCTCTGCAATCCAACATTTTTTGTGTCAAAACTCCTAAAATTCTTTGTATTCAATTAACACATTACTAAATTCAGCAATACCCATTAGTAAAATTATTACAGTTTCACAAAAATCCTATATGATTCTGCGCATAATTTGGCAAAATAATAAGAAACAGCCAACTACGAACATTTGATACCCTTTTTAATCGAATTATAGAAAATTTAATACCTAATTAATCCCATCAAATAATTATGAGAAAAAAGCACAATTCATCTGACAACAAATCTTATAATACAAAATCAAACAATCAACCATAACAATGCATAATGCAAGCAAAATAACCAACAATACGATAAATCAACCATACGAACTGAAAATTGTTTCAATTTCATATCAGAAATAATCATATTAAAAAGAAAGAGAGAAAAGCCGAATCGAGCCCCAACACAGTGAATAATTGCTTTCAGAACCGAATGATTTACTACTAACACGAATTCCAGCGCGTGTATAAGAAAGGCTGTATTTCAGATAAGATCTACAAACAAAATGTAACAGATCTGGAAAATTTACCTCCAGGAGCTGAAACTAATTTCATGCATTTATAATCGTAAAGCTGAAATTTTAAACATGAAGGAGCAGATAAAGCAGATAAGGACCGGAGAAATGACTTACCTCGGAGGAATAGGGACGGCGAATTTATCTGATCGGAAATTTCAGAGATTTATAGAAACCAAAAGGGACTCTATACGCTCGATTTGCAATGGCCGAAGCCTAGCCTCGACGCTGCCATTATCATATCAAGCGAGGGCAAAATAAGAATTGCGCCATGCAGCTTGGTATCACAAAATTTATTTAATTTAAAATTTTTAAAAAATTACAGTATTTTTTACAGTGTCCTGCGATAAATTTATAAGTATTGTATTTTTAGAGTTTTAATAAAAAATTAAAATATTTTTAATATTATTTTAAAAAATATTTTTAGTAGTTTTAAGGTGATATGTGATATTTTATTTATTTATTTATTTTTTTATAGTTTCCAAGCAACATCTATTTTATACGGAGGGAATACATGTCACGCCAAGGGGTGTGAGTACACGAAGTAAAAGATCATAATTTTAAATATATAATATAAAATTCAATGAAAATTACAAATTTCTTAACCATCAAATTTTAATTCTATTCGTATAATTCAGACGATGGATATATTTTTCATTTTAAAATTTAAATAATCTTCGTATATAAATTAAAACAAAATATACAATTTTTTTTTTTCAAAGAGGAAATTTCTTTCAAATCCGATGAAATAAATTTGCATATCTATCCCCTAATTTTAAAACACGTCGATTTTTTAACGTAAAAATATTGATGCGGTTCATTTTTTTTTTGGTTGGATTAAAAATTAAATTCAGAATGGTTAAACTGCTTGATCTCTATTTTATTTGGTGATTAAATAAATATTTATCACCAGAAAAACAAAAAAAGAAAGAAAAAAAAAAAAACATTATGAACTCACACTGATAATATATATTTCTAAATAGATAAAAAAATAAAAATAAAAATGAATAGGCCCCACTGTCTGGAAAAGTCTGATGATCAGGTGGACCAGTGTGCACACTTAGCTACGAAGACTCAGGACTTAGTAGGTCTCCTCCTCCTTCAATTGGCTTTGTAGCAGACCGGAGAGATAGATCTCAGTTACCATTTCTTTATCTAACAAATACCTTAGATTTGAGAGAGCCATAGATGAAGTCTCACATGGTTTAAGCCAATTAAGCCCACAACTGGCCACTGGTTCAGATTTCATTGTTTACAACAATGGCCTTCTCCTCCTACATTGGCAGCACGCGCCGAGGAGGTTGGGCCAGCTCTCTCTTGCCTTCTTCCTCATCTTCCCCTTCATCAACTTCCAAATCCAAGCTCACCAGAAGGTCACGCAGACGATTTGCCCTACGAGACTTCATCTTCGCCAACTTCTTTACTATTGGCCTCTCGATCTCCCTCGTCTTCTTCTTTATTCTGGTCCTCCGTTATGGTGTCCCTAATCCCATTACCTCTCGTTTCAAATCCCGGCCTCCATACCGCTCTTATAGGCCCCGAAAGTCCGTTTACAGAAAACCCGTTTTAGCTGATAATCGAAACGGTTCCGTCGCCGGAGCTACCGTGGATATTACGACCAAGGAGTTGTACGATAGGATTCAGTTTTTGGATGAGGATGGTGGGCCGTGGAAGCAAGGTTGGAGAGTGACGTATAAAGGGAACGAGTGGGATTCAGAGAAATTGAAGATTTTTGTGGTGCCCCATTCGCATAACGATCCGGGTTGGAAGCTTACAGTGGAGGAGTACTATGATAGGCAGTCCAGGCATATACTCGATACCATTGTTGAAACACTTTCCAAGGTGAAGCGGGTTGTTGATTTTGGCTCTGTTGGATGTTGTTCTTGATACTGATTTTACCTGTGTCTCTATGACAGTCTCTGAGTATTTATTTATTGATTGATATATAGCTGATACTTGATTATGTTAAATATTTTGTATTGGTTAAGTTTGCTTTTCAATATACAACTAGTTGCATTTGTTTTTTGATTGATGGGTTGATTGTCTTTGACATAACTTTTTTGTGAGCAAGCTATTTGTTTCTTACTGATAATATGACTGAAAAACAAGATAGAAGTTTGGTTTTTTATTGTTATTGGGTTTATATAATTGAATTTTCTGCACTTGGATATGTAGGATGCTAGACGCAAGTTTATATGGGAAGAGATGTCTTATTTGGAGAGATGGTGGAGGGACACCACAGATGAGAAACGGGAATCGTTCGTTAACATAGTGAAAAATGGCCAGTTAGAAATCGTTGGTGGTGGCTGGGTAATGAATGACGAGGTAAGATTCATGGACTTCCTGACCTTATTTATAGTCGTTTTATCCTAAATGACCAGGTTTATGACTTAATAAACTAGCTTGTTGATTTAATCTATCTGGAATCTGGTATCTCAGACTCTTAATATCTACCAAGGTACTTCTTTTCTCCTAATGGATTATAACATTCACTTACAATAACTAAAGTGGTAATCATGACAGAAAAACCTATGTTTGTCTGAGGTTTCACCTCTAGGTTAGTGTTGGTTTACAATTTGGTAATGGCTAATTGGATTTAATGTCCTAGTGGATAAGTTATTCTGCAGTATTATTTGATTCCATCATTCTTTGGAGGTCACTCCAGTTCTAGCAATACTTTACTTTGAAAAGGCTCTCTGTGCTGGTCCTATCGAGTTGTCCTTGAGCAGTTTTGTCTGGTGACTCTGTTCTCATAGTCTTCTGATTACTTTCTGAATCTTTAAGTTTGGTTATCTTCTTTTAGTTTTCTTGTAATATTATAAATGCTTTTGCATTGTGGAATCTCCACTTATCATTTCAATCCCACCTCTTTATGCAGGCCAATTCACACTATTTTGCCATTATTGAGCAGGTAAACTTGAAGCTTTCTTTGTTCTATTGGTTACAATTGCATGTGTCTAAATATAGTATTTTATAATCTGCATTCGTTTCAGGATGTTTTCATGCTGACATATTAAAATTTTTATAACTGGCATAATATATTCCCAAAACTAACTATTGAGAGAGACATCTTTCAGCCTTTGTTCTTGGTAACAAGATATAAAATTGATGGATTTATGGACAGGAAAGTGGGGGATACATTGTATGATGGTGTCTACATTAATTTTTATAAATCGGGGTAGCAGAATTTGCTAAAGCTATGTTTTCAATATGCATGTGGCATTGTTTTTGGTTATCAGTTTGTGTCTATCTCAAGTAAATTTTAAATTCACCCAAATGCCTGTATTCTTCAGATTTTCATGCAGTCTTTAGTATTTGTTCTTAACATTTAATCCAATTTGACATGTGCAATTGTTTATAATCCAAAAGGATATTTTAATAGGCATAGGCAACTTACATTTTCAACAAACTCGTTTTTTTGGTACTCAACTCATTGGTCATGGAAATTCTTGTGTACACTCTATGTGTTCATGCAGGTGCATGTACAACTAGTAATCTGCTATTTTTTGCATCCCTGTGTTTGTTAACATGCTATTGCATTAAGGTTCCTAGCTATAGTGTTTTACTGTGATTGGCTTTGGTGGTTCTTACATCATTCTCATTGTTGCTCAATTTTTTTGCATTTGATGTATCAGATGACAGAAGGGAATACTTGGTTGAATGATACCATTGGGATTGTTCCTAAAAATTCGTGGGCAATAGACCCATTTGGTTACTCACCTACCATGGCATATCTTCTACGTCGAATGGGTTTTGAGAATATGCTTATCCAGAGGACCCACTATGAGCTGAAGAAGGAACTTGCACTGCATAAGAATTTGGAATATGTATGGCGTCAGAGTTGGGATGTGGAGGAAACAACAGATATTTTTGTTCACATGATGCCGTTCTACTCCTATGATATTCCCCACACCTGTGGGCCAGAGCCCGCTATTTGTTGTCAGTTTGACTTTGCTCGAATGCCTGGTTTTTCTTATGAACTCTGCCCATGGGGAAAGCATCCAGTAGAGACCACACAGGAGAATGTGAAGGAGAGGGCACTACTACTACTAGACCAATATAGAAAGAAGTCAACTCTATACAGGACAAATACACTTATCATTCCTCTTGGAGATGATTTCCGCTACATCAGCACTGATGAAGCTGAAGCTCAGTTTAGGAATTACCAATTGTTATTTGATTATATCAATTCTAATCCCTCTTTAAATGCAGAGGCAAAATTTGGGACTTTGGAAGACTATTTTCGAACTATTCGTGAGGAGGCTGATAGAAGAAATTATTCACAACTTGGTGAGGTTGGCTCTGCTCAGATTGGAGGTTTTCCTTCTCTAGCTGGTGATTTCTTCACTTATGCTGATAGGCAACAGGACTACTGGAGTGGTTATTATGTCTCAAGACCGTTCTTTAAAGCTGTTGATCGGGTACTAGAGCAAACACTTCGTGCCACAGACATGATGATAGCTTTGTTGCTTGGGTACTGTCAAAAATCACAATGTGAAAAGTTGCCGGTGGGGTTTTCCTACAAGTTGACAGCTGCAAGAAGGAATTTGGCTCTCTTTCAGCATCATGATGGTGTAACTGGTACTGCAAAAGATCATGTGGTCCTGGATTATGGGACTCGGATGCATACTTCATTGCAGGACTTGCAGATTTTCATGGCCAAAGCTATTGAAGTACTGCTTGGGATACGCCATGAGAAATCTGATCAAATTTCTCAGTTTGAAGCAGAACAAGTTAGATCGAAGTATGATGCACAGCCTGTTCATAAGGCAATCAGTGCTCATGAAGGAACTCAACAATCAGTGGTCTTTTTTAATCCTTTGGAACAGACAAGAGAAGAGGTTGTGATGGTTGTTGTTAATAGACCGGATGTTACTGTTTTGGACTCAAATTGGACATGTGTTCAAAGTCAAGTTTCTCCTGAGTTTCAGCATGATAAAGGTAGGATTTTTACCGGGAGACACCGTGTCTACTGGAGGGCTTCTGTTCCTGCAATGGGACTGCAAACATATTACATTGCCAATGGTTTTGTTGGATGTGAAAAAGCCAAACCAGTAGGTCTAAAATTCTTCTTAGGGTCCAGCTCAATACCTTGTCCTGCTCCTTATACTTGCTCGAAGGCTGAAAATAACGTGGTTGAAATCCAGAACCAGCATCAAACACTCACCTTTGATGTAAGGAATGGGTTGTTGCAGAAAGTAACCTCCAAAAGTGGTTCTTCAAATATTGTGGGTGAAGAAATAGCTATGTACTCTAGTTCGGGAAGTGGTGCTTACTTATTCAAGCCAACTGGTGATGCCCAACCTATCATCGAAACAGGTGGGAAGATAGTGATTTCCAAGGGCCCTCTGGTGCAGGAGGTGTTCTCTTATCCAAGTACAACATGGGAAAAGAGCCCCATTTCCCACAGCACCCGCATTTATAATGGAGAAAATACTATACAGGAATATCTCATAGAGAAGGAATATCATGTTGAGCTTCTTGGTCACGTGTTTAATGACAAGGAGTTGATAGTTAGATACAAGACTGATATTGATAACAAAAGAATGTTTTATTCTGATTTAAATGGCTTTCAGATGAGCCGGAGAGAAACCTATGACAAAATTCCAGTGCAGGGGAATTACTACCCCATGCCTGCTCTTGCATTCATTCAAGGATCCACTGGTCAGCGGTTTTCTGTCCATTCCCGGCAGTCATTGGGCGCGGCAAGCCTTAAAGATGGATGGTTAGAGATAATGCTTGACCGCCGTTTGTTAAGAGATGATGGACGAGGTCTTGGGCAAGGAGTGATGGATAATCGTGCAATGAATGTGATCTTCCACATCATTGTGGAGTTGAACATTTCCTCCACTTCAAACCCAGTTTCTAACCCTTATCCCTTATACCCCTCTCTTCTTTCTCATCGTATTGGTGCTCACTTGAACTATCCCTTACATGCATTTATCGCCAAGAAGCCACAGGATATATCTGTGCAGCCAGCATCAAGAACTTTCTCCCCTTTAGCTGCTCCCTTACCATGCGACTTGCATATTGTGAGTTTTAAGGTTCCTTATCCTTCAAAATATTCACAGCAATCACATGAGAATGGTAGGTTTGTTCTAATTTTACAGAGGCGAAAATGGGATACTTCATACTGTCGGAAGGGCAGATCACAGTGCACTAGAGTTGCTGATGAGTCTGTAAATATATTCAACTTGTTCAAGGGACTAGCTGTGTTGAGTGCCAGACCCACGTCTTTGAATCTTTTGCATGAAGACATAGAGATGCTTGGATATAATGAGCAGTTTGGGGATGTTGCGCAAGAGGGACAAGTCGTTATCTCTCCCATGGAAATACAGGCATACAAGTTAGATCTTCGGCCACACTAATGAATTTCATTTTTGTATTTTTAGTCTCACGGATGATTAATTTACCTGGGGTAGTAGCAAAGGTGCCATTTCTCATAATCCCCCTTCAAACTGGAATTACTCAATGCATCTGATCAAGTCAAAGCAATGCAGGACTTGGAGAATTTACTGTCGAGGTTTTGTCAGTGGAAACATCCAAGGGTTCCTCTTTGGTATAGACACCCTGGGATGATGAAGAATCCGAGTTTCAACTCTCAAATTCTATTAATATTGTAAAGAGAAATTACAAGGAAGACTGAGAAACTCACCAAGATATACCCAAAAAGAATACATGTTTTGAGTTGTGTAAACTATTAATGTTTTAGGTCATGATGTTTCGCTTGCATAAATAGAGATTAAAGATTAAGTTTTTGTAGTGATATATCTTGTATTTCGGTGCTATTCTTGAGGTTTTCTTTGAGTGTCGACGTCTTTCATTCACATCGGTTCAGTGTATTAACTGCTGAAGCGTTTCATTTATTCAACACTAAGCGGTCCAATCTTCGTTTGGAGAATAAGAATATGATTGGATGGATGATAAGATAGAAATGATATCAAACGTCATCAAGCGAAATGCTATTTTGGTTTAAAAAGTGGAATATCAAATGGGAAGTAGTAGCACAGCTGATTATTCTTTAATCTCTGTGCTGCTTCTTCTTCTATCTCTCTTTCATTAAGGATTTCACATATTCATTATGAAAAACTATTCAAAATGGTAAGCAATAAACATCAGAAACCTTTCCTCTATTTATTTTTCTGAAGCATTTTGCTTACAAATGTGTCATCAACTAATGAGTTCTACCACTTTCTGTTGCGGAATTGAAAATCTTGCTTATATTTTCTGGTACCTCAATCGTAAAGAGCCGCTGCTAATCTGAGAAAAAGGGCATATAACAAAAGCAGGAGGCCGGAAGAAACTCTCTGTTCAGTCTTACAAAATGATCTCCTCTTGTACACTGACATTAAGAGTCTTGTTTGGGAGAACAATGCTATTAATCACCACAACTTCGTCTTCGACAGTCACTGCTTCTCCTGCATAAAAATAAGACATTCAAAATTGGTCGAAGTGAATTGCAAATTCTAGCATCAAAGTATGTAAAAAGAATAGAGAAGGAAAGAACAAAGACCAAGGATGGTAGTTCCAAGCTTTGCGTCGTAGTCTCCATCAGCCTGAAAGATAATCAAGTTTCATAAGCAGTAACTAGGAGTCCACATAAGTATCATCAAAGCAAGGTTTCATCCGAAGAGAAATCTAGATAAGTTCAAAAGTTTGTAGCCACTAAAATATGCTCCAATGTGCAAAATTGAAAATAGAGATAGCATATCTAACAGTTTTTTAAAATAAGTTTTTATTTTTACTTTTAGGCCCTCTATGAAAATAAGCCTTGCAAGTTATTTTTGGGCATTAATTTTTTATCTTCTGTCATCCATCACTATCTATCAATTTTTCCATTTTTATCCTACTCAATTCTCATCAAGACACAAACTTAAATGGTGAATCAAAAATGGAGAATCTTTATTTATCATTTTCCAACATACTTTAGAATTCCTCAACAGTTATATCTCTGTAGAATCAAAATCTTTAACAGCCTACAAGAAACTATAATTTGAAGATGCAGCTGCATTATAGACTTGCCTGGACACGGGACCATTTCCCAATCGATGACTTCCATCCAACAATAGAATGCATAACAACAGCATTTTCCTGTCACGAGGAAATAAAAAGATTTAGTTTTGTACAAAAAGAAAAAAATATATCTGGTTGTAATTATAGCTATGTCTTATGTATAGACTTCCATACCTTAATTTCAACATCATCCAAGATGACGCAATTTATAAGCCTAACCCCTGCACCTACCCGGACATTCGCTGAAATAGAGACATTGGGACCAATCTGTGTAAAAGTAACCATACTTTAGAAGAAAAATGTAGCAGAGGGTTCAGTAACTCAAATATTTGTAACCCACCATGTACACTTTTCTCTTTCATTTATTACTCATGTGCCACACATCACAATAATGGACCATACATATATGGTTGCACATGTCATGATAGATTATACATGCTATTTATGAACACAGTAACATATTCCCCCAAACAGTAAAAGAAGCCAAATTAAAATGCAACAAGAAAGAGAGGGGGGAATGATTGTTCATAAAACTGATAATTACATGATATGGAACTACCTTTGCAGTTGGATGTACTTTTGCTGAAGGGTGAACAAAAACATCTCCAACAATGGTAGCACTTTTGTTTCCATTTCCACCAGCCAAAAGATGGGGGGAGGTAAATCGAAATTGGGCAAGATACAAAGCCGAACATCGCAAGGACATCCTAAATGTCAAATACAGACTTATATTGGACAAATGATTGGAAAAAGGCTAAAGAACAAGGAAAAATATACTAGGCATACCCTGGAGTCTTAATTTGTTCCCAGAAATCCATGGTCTCATATGTATATAATTGCTTCTTTCCCGCAAGAGGTGACAAAATATCTTGATCCAGTCTTACAAAATCTGTAGGAAGTGTCCTGCTGAAAGAAATGTATATCAGCATGAAAATTGACAGAAATCTTGCTTTCAAAAATCTATTTATATAAGAAGTAACAAATCAACAAATAAAATATATCGTTCAGTGTATTTTTCATCAGAAAGGAGAACATGAACCATACAAGAAAAGATTGTAAGTCAAGGAACCTAAAAATCAATAACACTGTATTATAAAGAAATGCTATTTTGCTTTCACACCCCCAGAGAGGAAATTTCAAGTTTTCAAGCACAACAGTTCAGTTAAACAAATCTTCTTCACAATGGTTATGATCTGTAGCATGTTTGCAAAACCTATGCCTAGTATTACATGTCCTGATAAAATTTCACTAATGCCTGATTCAAAAATTAGAAAAGGAAAACAGCTGTAGATTCTTGATTCAGATTAGTGGAACTTGGAGAAAGAGATCAACCTTGCTGCAGATTGGAGGGCTTCAAAGCTGGAAACACGACGTAAATTGGCTGCACTCAGCAAAATATGACAAGTTTTAACAATTTGCATCTGACAAAATTAACAAATGCATTTTGGTGATAAGTTATACATAAATAAAACATGTACAGGAAACTTGCTAAGTGCCAGTATCTAATATATGTATCCTATAATAGCAAGAAAGGAGGAAAATGAAACAAACAAAGAAATTTGATTGACAATCAGTAATATCTCTCTCAAGATGGAACTATATTTGATATTAGAAGTAGAAGATAACATGAAAAGCACCAATTTGAGGCCACATTTGTAAAGACCAACCTCTGTCTTCCCTATGAGTGGAAACATCTTGGATGGCAGTAAAGATATCTGGAGTAAAGACATATACACCACAGTTTATCAAATCACTCACCTGCATTTTTCAAACAATAGTAAATCCCCATAACATGTGGCCAGGAACAAGAAAATATAGATAAACCATCAAGTTCATTGGCGATTAAATTCAGTATCTGAAGAAACTGCATTCTATACATACAAAAGTCTCAGGTTTCTCAGTGTAATGCAACAGTTCTTTGGAGATTGGATCAGCAACTAGCTCACCAAACTGGTGAGCAGATTCAGCAGAAACCTACATATTAAGCCCAAGAAGGAGAACAGTTAAAACAAAAAATGTCTGCAGCAGAGGGAAATGGCTCAACATGATTTAGCTCGCTAATTTTACCCCCTACTGTTCACGAGAGCAGTTAAGATGCAAGTACCAACCTTGATAACTAACATAGTTCCCATTCCACCGTATCCTTTATGAGCCTCTGAAAATCAAATGAAAACAAATACAATCAGTTATGATCCTTAGATATTATCAATTAATAATTTCCAACACCATAAAGCACCATCCACTTGTCGTACTGAAAATAACGAATACAAAACTTACCAAGCATGTCAGGCAATGGAAAATTGCAGCAAACATCACAATTCAGTAGAAAGATATGTGACTGCCCAACAAACAAAGACGTTATATAAGAATCTCTCTAATCTCACTATGTCCATATATACATACATGATACAGACACATATATTTAAGAAACAAACAAAAAGAACAAACTAAGATAGAGGAGGAGCAAATTGCAAACCGGGTTATCCTCCATTATCATATCTCTGAAGTAGTAAAGGCCACCAGCAGAACCGTGTGGTTTGTCCTCTTTCAAGTATCTAGATTCGACACAATCAACAATAAACAGCAATAAGGTCCCGGCCATCACTGTTATTGATTTTAAAATATTATTAAAAAGAATAAAATTCCACACAATCTATGTGATATACTAATGCCATACTAATTTACCACCTCACTGGCACTTTCAGCTCATTTGAGATCGAAGAGACATATAGTGCGAATTCGCGTTCCTCGTAAAATCCAATGAGAAAAATTTGAGCTAGATTGGGTATCTATAAAAAGCCAAAGAAAAAAGAAAATAACAAAAACAAAAATCTAAGGTCAGTGATTCCGCGGACTGATTTCGAAAATCACATAACTTTATGTACATTGTTGAAGATCGAAATTCAATATTCGGTTAAGCAAGCAGACCCTTTTACAAGCTGAAATGGGGTGGTGAACCATAGGCTGCCCAGCCAAAGGGAAGAGGGGTTTCGGCGTGTTGAACGAAAGAGGACGGAATCTAGTCCCTATATATATATATATATATATATAACATAAATTAGACGAGAATTCCACAAAATGGTAATGAATTATTCTATTACATAGGAAACAGAAGCAAAAACAAAAGCCTCAGAATTTACCTTTGGTGGGTCCTCCCACCATGATCACCGCGACGACCTTCTCCTCCGAGCTCTCCATGACGAAAAATCTGAGATCTTGAGCTCGAAAATAGTTACTCGAGAGCTTGAACTTGCTATAAAAGGAAAGTGAAAGTGAAATTTTGGTAGCTTAGACGTACAGGAAAACAGCTACCGAATCTGAAAAAGCTGCTTGAGTTTGAAAGCAGAGAAGAGAAGCGTAGAATACAAGTTGTTGCTCAGCAACAGACGTTGCTTGCTCGGACACTCACTGTTCAATTTCTATGCAGCTACGTCGCTTTGGTCGTCGTTGGATCGCGTGGGAACTACATCGGATTAGAATGAATATTCTGAAACCAAGTACGACGTCGTAGTTTGCACCTCTCTCTCTCTCTCTCTCTCTCTCTCTATATATATATATATATATATATTTGAAATAACAAATAGTATAAGATACAGAGACAATGGATCAGTAAGGAAGACTTTACATAGTTTATGCAATTTAATAAAATAATACAAGTTTTTCAGAAACTATGTTTCAAATTCGGAACCATTAAAATAAAATAAAAAAATAAAAATTTCTCATAAAAATAGGTTTTATTGTTTGGTTGGAGATAAATTGTGAAGCAAAAAAAACAAAAAATATTGCAGTTCTTAAATATCAAATACAAGGTTCAATATTTTGACCCCAAAAAAAAAATATAAGGTTAAATAGCATTAATATATATATATATATATATATATAAGTTAAACAGCATTAGTCAGTGTTTTTCTTTTGTATCTAAATTAATATGCAAAGGAACTTTAACATGCCTTATTTTGTCTTAAAAGAACCCATCACCTTCCCAAAATTTTTAAAATAGAAATTTCAAATATGTTAAATAAATTCAATTAAAACTCTTTACTTTTTCATTTTCTATAAACTATTATAAGTTCATCCAATTTCTTTTATTTTTTTAGGGTTTGGGTCTCACACACTTTATTTTGACTGAAGACTTTGAAAGAATATAAATTAAAAACACACATTTTCATAATAATAAATATACAAAAATATATAATTTCTTTTGTGGGGACCCTAGACAAAGGTCCTAGTAACCTTAGCCATTCAGATGGACCAGCTTTCTGTATCAGAGAAGCCCATGCTGTTGTGTAATCGGCTACAGCATTCATCGTCTGGGAGTTTCATTTCCAGTCCTCAATTAATGGGAAGGTGACGAAGAGGGAGTCAAAATTCACGTAGCTGATTGCCTAATACATTCAACCTGCAACGTCAAATCTTTGATTCCAGCATCATGTAGTATGTGAGACACCTTCTTCTTCGTAGAATCCTTGTCAGCATCCGCAGAGACATGAAGATGAAGTGTCCCCACTACGTCTGTGTTTGTGAAACTCCATACATGCAAGTTCCGAATTCCACGTACACCCTTTATCTTCCTAGCTTCACTTAGAGCTTTTCTCAAATCATGCTCATGTGCTCTAGGAACCCTTTGGAGCAAGATTTCTGCGGAGTTTCGGAGCAATGGGATAACTGAAGCTACAATTAAGACAGAAATAAATATTGAGCAGGCCGGATCAGCAACGAGCCACCCCTTATACTTGATTAAGAGGGTTGATATAACTACTCCTACACTTCCCATAGTGTCAGCCAGAACATGCAAGAATATACCTTGCATGTTGTGGTCGATGTGGTGATGATGATGGTGTTGCTTATGTGATTCTTCTCCATCCAATGGCAGATTTATTATCTGGGATCCACTCTTTTTAGAATGCAAACTTGCTCCTTGAACATGAGATTCCACCGCATTAAAATCTCCCGAAGAAAGAGTATGTCGTTGATCATGATCGTGTTTGCATGCATGGTCATGGTGGCTGTGTTGGTGAGCTTGGTCATGATGAACATGAGATTCCACCCCATTAAAATTTTCCAAAGAATGAGTATGTTGTTGGGCATGGTCATGTTTGCATGCAACGCCATGGTGATTCTGTTGGTGAGCTTGATGATGGTGGTTATGTTGGTGAGCTTGGTGATGGTGATTGTGTTGGTGAGCTTGGTCATGGTGGCCGTGTTGGTGAGCTTGGTCATGCTGGTCATGCTGGTGGTGATCATGGCACTTCTTACTCCCAAAATGGTGATCATCTTTACAATCAGATGTGCCACAGCTACTAGAGTGACTCTGTTCATGATGATGATCACGGCCAAAACATGTTTTTCCATAGGTTCCCTGCGAAACAAAGACATGCTCCTCATGCACTTTCCCATCTTCATGGTCATGGTCAGCATGGTGGGAATGAGAATGCGAATGGGAATGGGGGTGAGAATGAGAATGAGAATGCGAATGTGAGCAGGTTCCAGATCCACCATGGGCATGGTGATGTTCCTCATGAAAGAAGATCAAACCGACCACGTTAACAACAAGCCCTCCAATTGAAACACTTAACAGGCTGCTAGTTGATATATCCTGAGGATCCAAAATCCTTTCTAAGGACTCCAACACTATTAAAGACCCAACCAGAACCAATAAAACTGCATTGACATATCCTGAGAGAACCTCAAACCTCCCACGGCCATAATTAAACTGATTATTTGCAGGCAATCTTGATATATAAGAAGCATATAGCCCAATTGCTAGAGCAGCACAATCAAACAACATGTGACAAGCATCAGATATCAACCCCAGACTATTACTCATGAACCCAGCAACAAATTCCACAACCATATACCCGGTGTTGATCATAAGAAAAAGTGCAATCTTTCGGGATTTCTTCTCACTCAAGATGTGCCTAATAGGCTTCATAATGAAGGTAGTCAACAACTCCGGAGACTCCATGCCCAATTCAATATAAGTTGAATAGAAAGGATCTAATTCCCGAACAGCAACATATAGTAATAAACCACAGAGCAACAGCCCCCAAAGTGATAGCTCAGGGAAATAGAATAACTCCAACATAAGAGTGCAAACAAAGGTGACCAAAAACTCCCTCCTGAAATCTTTAGAATTTGCTAACTTCTCATCACTGAAGTTTTCACTCAGTAGGACCCCAAAAACAACAGTGTTAGCGAGAGGCCAAACCAAATTTCCCGCAGAAAAGCTGTCTCCTTCAGCTTCAAACATTAACATACTAATAACGGCAGGAAAGAAAAGCAGAACCGTTGTGAAAAACAACGAAATTAATCGAACCCGTTTCCTGCCCAGCTCCCTAATGGTGCCCCAGTTCATTGAAACACGCTCGTAGCATCCCAAAAACCCAGATAGAAAGGGAAGCAACATTGGCCAAATTCTAACACAATTCTCTCCAGGAAGCAAAGACAATCCCAATTTATCAACGAACTTGGCTGAAAACGGAAAGCATTCTACGCGATCCCAACTCAGAGACAAGAAAAACAAACCAAAAAACAGAGCGAGAAACCCACGAACCTTAGAGGATCCAAATCCATACCGATCACCAAAATTTCGAATCCGCCCCTCAGCCACGAAACGTGCCGCGACGTTTCCACACAATTCAGCGAGAATCATTGCTGCTGTGCCGCAGTACCGTAGAGCTTGGAAGCGAAGGAGAAAGACCACGGCGAGTAGAGTCGATCTAGCCACTAACGTTCTATGCTGGGACTGTGTGATCAATGAAAGAGAGAAAATGGGCTGGTGCTGCTTATGCTGAAAATGGTCTTTGGAAGATGAAGACAACGACAAGGAGGTAAATAGAGAGAAAATCAAAGTGAGGAGGAAGGAGAGGAATGAGACGAGAAATGAGAAAGGGAAGAGAGAAAAGGAAGGAGACGAGCGGAGGAAAGGTAGGAGAGAGTAAAGAGAACGGAGAGAGAAAAGGAACAGTACGAGGAAGGAAATAGAGGATTTTCTGTTGCCGTTGTAGCTTAAAGGTTTGGAATTGAAGGAGGATAGACGATGTTTCGATGGGGTCGCGGAGGCAGTTGGGGTAGTAGATGGGTAGGGAAAAACTGGGTAAGCTCTGGATGTGGTGGGCGTGGCGGGGAAGGTGGTGGGTGTAGTAGGGCGCTGAGGAACAGAGAGGCGGAGAGGTCGGTGCTGATGGTGGCGGTGGTGCCGGTGATCGGCCATGGTGGGCGAGGTCTGGTGGGTCTGTGAGTGTGTGGGAGTCAAATCGGACTGCTATGAAATGTAAGCGATCGGAGAGGAGAAGACGATTATTGTCTTCTCTAAGGTCCACGGCGTAATGAGGCCGTTGAAGCCCAGTTCACGTTGCGGGACGGACCATAAATATCAATTATTATTATGACCCAGTCAACCTTACAGTGGTGGGTCACCTTTTCTTCTGTGAATTGTAAAATGGGCCTTCTTTGACCATGGGCCTACTATTAATGACCAGTTGAAAACATAATATTTGTTCAGTATTAATTTCGAATTTTGTCAATTGCCTGTGCGTCAAATTAATTCGTCAAATATTTGATAGAGACCAATTGATTTGGCATGGATGAATTTTTAAAAAAAGATTAAAAAATAAATAAATAAATAATATAATTTTTTATGAATTAATTCGATATTGATAAATTGACAACGAATTAATTTAACATATGATGAATTATTTATGAACATTTTCAATAGTTTGATATAAAATATTTATTATTTATGAAATGAGTTAAAAAAAAATTCAAAAGGTATTGGACTTGGATATGACATCTTAAAATCCCTTTTTCTTTTTTGGTTTTTGGATATCTAAATTATTTTATAAATATTATTTTTTTGACAAACCAAAAGGCTAATTTCCTTATTATTTAATATAATTTGCAAAAAAATAAAAAATATTTTCTAAGGGTTCTTTTTTATAATATGGTTGTTTTTATTTTTTTTTCCCTCTTGATTTATATATAATTTAATTAGTGTAGAGGTTAGTTGTAGTTTATTAATATTAGTTAGACTACTAAATTAAATAAAAATATGAAGAAAAATAAAAAATATAAATAGAAAATGAAAACTCTTTAAATGAAAATACATTTTTCTTAATTAATTAGTCTAAATAATATTTAACAAACTCCAATTAATTTCTAAACTAACAAATTACATATAATTTAAGAGAAAAAAATATCTAAACTAACCAAATTATATATAATTCGAGAGGAAAAAAATTAAAAATAATTATATTATCAAACATATTTTAAAAAAACCATTTCACTATAATAGAGAGACAGCCAAATTATGGATTCAAACTCCCATATCAACCCTTGGATCTAATTTAATCTACCGAATTTTAGAAAAAATAAAAAATAAATAAAATATCCTTGTGAATTTTTTTTTTTTTTAAAATGAAAAATGTTGGAAGTTGATTGAATCAAGGAAGGGGATTGGATGTTCCCGGGAAAATAGGAGAGTCATTTTGGTCATCAAGATCATCACGTTGGCATTCAACACTCTAATGCGATGCCAAAGGCGTTTTCTTAGTTTTGAAAACTACTCTTTCTAAAGCATCACCATCCCCATCCCACACCGCAACCCTTCCTCCTTTCTCCCCCATATTCTTTGTGTGCTTCCTGCAATCCGAGCATTCTTCTTCTTCCCAGGTACGTACTTGATATAAGCCCTTAATATGTGTACACACATTGCTTACAGGCCCCAATTCTAAACTACATAATAAGTTTTTTGTCTCTTTGCTTCAGCGTAGTAGGACCCGTGGACTACAAGTTAAGATTTTGATATATCAAGTAAAGGTCAAAACTCGTACTCTTAATTAGGCTCTTAAATTAGAGGGCTTCATTTTTCAGCTGTGGTACTTCGAATCCTCTCCTTTAAGCTTTTTCTTCTTCTTCTTCATTTTTTTTCCCCCCCTTAAGTAATATCTCTTAATTTCATACATAATCAAATAACTAAATAGATAAGCTAACCTTTCGTATCTAATCTGTCAGTGACAAGTTATATCTGCTTTTGAGACTGCTGAGAAGACTGAAAAACTTAGATTCAGAAGGGGGTTTAGCTTGGATTCACTGAATAATTTGATTAGTAGGATTTGAAAAAATATGGGCTTTTAAAACGGGCTCAAAGAGAGTTTGGGTTTTGAAATTAAGCCCAAGTGAGAAAGCCCAATATAGCTTTGGGACAAGGCTTTTACAATGCCTTGAATCTAATGGGCCTTTGGCCCATCCAAGAGGCGAAGACGTATATAAAAAATGCAATAATGACGTGGCAGAGTCGGAATTCAGTAGAAGTCGCGTTATGATCATGCTCTTGAATGCGATTTACGAGGGTGTGACAGTATCCCAATGAATTATGAAACGCCCTTTTAAGTATTTCCATTTTTTTTTTCTACGTATTTCCGTTTGGTCGATGGACGGTCCCACCATTTGTGATGGGCTGAATCCGTGTCACGGATAAACTGGAAAGCCATAATTTACGAAGATCACGAATCACATCGTCTATGATGGACGGGTGAGATCAGTGCTTGAATTTAATTAGACAAGGAATCGACTTGTACATACTCGCTTCTGTCCTGTGTTTCTTTTTGCTGTTCGCCTTCGTGTCAACTTAGCAATAAACTATTTGGGGATCCACTTAAGCGTATATAGAATACCTGTTGAAGAAATTCGACTGGTTGTTAGCAACAATTCTACAAGAACCAACATTAAGAATTCACGTGGCAGATATTTTGCTCCCCGAGGGATAGCAATACATATTCCCAGTTGGAGTAGAACAATCAGACATTTGATATTGTGGAGATAATATAGATTGGGTATTTTGGGCAATGTAGTCTGCTGACTGTATGTTTAACTACTAGCAACAACAACATCCATTTAGAGGCAAAGTGACATCCATGTCACCAAGCCACCAAGTGTTGGGGTGGGGTGCTTTAGAAAGTTTACAACTTTTCTGGAGCACCCAAGAAGCTTTGAGTCTTTGACCATGGCTGCCTGGCTCTGTCTGTCCCTTTGGGGAATAGTCTAGTAATTTTTTTGGAGATCTCATTTTGATTTTTGAAAAAAGAAAGCTATTATAGACTCGTCAGCCAGCACTGCGAGACTCAAACTGTGTCCCTGTGTTGGCTGTGTGGTTAGCCTGTGCACGTTGTGTGTGCGTGCGTGACTTGCATGCTTATGGCCCTTCAAAGCTACGCACTCTCTTAGATTTGTCCCTTTGTGCATCAATAGTAGTAGCACTAGTCCCGAGTCCGCCAACGTAACGCATCCAAACTCATACGCATATAATTTCGGTTTTATTTTGTCTTCAGCTTTCTCGATTTTCACTTCTTTTTATGGTTTTGGATTTAGACACAGATAACGCACACCTAAAAGGCCTGAAAGTTTTCTTCTTTCTTTCTTTCTTGCTTTACACTTAATGTTGACAGAGCAACATGAACTACATTATCCAAAGGTAATGGTGAAAGTTCCGTGTTCCAATAAGGGTTGAGTTCAATGCAGCTTGGACATTGGCACAACCAAAATTAAAGTTGTTTTGGTGCGTTAAGATTGAAAATGCTATCCTATATATATATATATATATATATATATATATATATGATGGAGGCCATTACACATATCTCTTTGTAGAGATGAAATGACTCAAACAATGTTAATTTGCATATACTTCTTTGTTAGGGAACCAGAAAAAACTCTAAAAGATACTTTGAAGATGCATGGGCCGGTGTAAAATCTTCTTAGAATATTTGTCTCCACTTTTCCCCGTTAACTGATATCTAATAATTGAAGACCGAGGTAGCCAAGTGAATATTCTACAGGAAATTATTCCTAGTATATATCTATATACATGTTTCTGATAGTTTTTGATGTTTCTCTTATTCTATTTATTATTATTATTATTGTTATTTTCTATATCTTAAACTCTACATATTTTTCAAACATGGTTTTCAAGTTTTGCACAGGAAAGTCCATATTTATTCACGCACCTTGTTCAGTCATCAGTGTTTATGGTTCTAACTTTGAGAACAAGAAAGTCCATATTTTCAACAGCTCGCAAGTCACATGCATATGAATTATTATTATTACCCATATATCTCTTTGAGATAGAATATTCATACGTTGGCTTACATGGAACAGGAACAATTCTCCTTACGTGTCAAAGAAACCACGTGGCAATGAAGTGGCACATCAAGAGCTGCCATCCGTCGTCTCAGAAATAATCAATTACTCACTCATGGCTAAATTTGGTCATGCTGCATGTCGACACAATTACCCTCTCCCTTATCGGTTACGTCGCCATGACACCAAGTTTGGCCGTACTTAAAGTGGGGAGTGTCTAGCTTTTTCATTCTTAAATAATGCAAAGCATTAATAATGTAGGAGGGAGCTTAGTGATTTGTCTAGTGTCCCATTAAGACCATGGAAACTAAAGCTTTTCTTCGTATTTGTAAAAGGCGGGGATTTAAATAGAGAGCCAATTATGAACGTTGGTATGCAAATTGGTAATATTGAGTTTATTGGTGGGAAAATGGGAATGAAAGCAACAGCTTGTGATTTTTTTATTTTTTATTTTGGATAAATAGCAACAGCTTGTGATTAGACAATAGAGCAGTAGGATATCTTGATTTTTGTTGAATTGCCATCTTCTATTTAATCAGATTATACATATTGCCTTCTTGGCTCTCAGCATTGCTTCTATAGTTTGCTGTCATGGCTGGAGGGCAGAGAGGGAAGAGACTCAGCTACTCATGTATTCTCCTCATAGGTAAACTACACATCCTTTCATTTTTCACTGTCCTTGATTTTCAAATACACACATCACACACACAGATATATATATATATATATATATATATATATATATATATATATATATATATATAAAATAATGGGTTTGGCATATAAACCATTTTTTAATCCCATAATAATTACCTCATCATTTGGGTTTTCCAAATTCTGTTCTCCATAGACCATGGAAATTAACCTTGTTTAATATTTTTTTTTGGCTTTAATTCTTTGTCTCTAAAAATTGATTGTTTAATGGTAATGAATAAAAACAGTGGTAGCTGGGATGGAGAGGTTCGCATTCAAAGGAGTGGCTTCGAACCTGGTGACATATCTAACAGATGTGGTAAACATGAGCAACTCTTCAGCGGCCAAGACGGTGAACAATTGGTGTGGGTTCACTTCCATGCTCCCACTTTTAATTGCACCGCTAGCTGACTCCTACTGGCATAGGTTTACCACTATTTTGGCCTCTTCTTTCCTCTACGTTTTGGTATGATCTCTCTCTCTCTCTCTTCCTCTTCCTGTTTATTCCATTATTCATAAATTCCATCTTTCATGGGTTAGAGTTTCTGTAAACCACATTTACAACACTTGGTCTTTTTCTTTTTGCTTTTAACTTTAGGAAGGGTTGGTCGATCATCCATGGAATTTGGCTGTGTTTTGTGTCGTTAATGTTAAGCACTATATATATATATATATATATATATATATATATTTATATATATATATATCTATATATGCTGATGAACAACTTCGATTAGTTAATTTTACCCCAGCCACAACACTAGAAAATCTTCCCATTAAAATGTGATGAATTAAGATTATTAAAATTCCCTTAGCCAAGCTAGCTAGATAGTGGTTGTTCTGTAGGCGTGGAGAATTATAAGACTTCACGGTACACGCCAGATCAGTTTCCACAATCCCAATATGATTTCCATGAGTGAATGGAAGTGGAATTACACTCACTATTCAATAAGTATTAAATACATGATATATAGATTTTCATTGTAATTATTCCTTGAGGAACAGTATTCAGAGCTTTTTTTTTTCCTTGTAGTGCCCTTTTTTTTTGGTGCGGACAGTAAATTTATTAGTGGTAGTATAACCAGAAGTTGCATCATGGATATTCGACGCTATAATTTAAAAAGTATAAAGCTTTTCATCAGAAATTAATTATAATGTGGAAGCTGTCTCAATTGTAGCAATTGTGATGACAATACTCGATAAAAGAATCACATGACATGCACAGGCACTCCACTCAAACTTAGCGGATCTGCCAAATAACGCTTGTCGTTTTGGACAAATCTCCAAAAACCCACATCACTAGTTTGAATAGTCTCCGTGTCTGTCCAAAGAGCCATGCAAATACTCTTACCAAAGCGGCAGCGTTAACTCTGTTTCTGCAAACAATAACAAAATGAACAACACACACAGCCTTATTGTTTCTCAAAATTAATTAATAACAAAATTAACTTGAAAACCCGACTTGAAAAAGTAATTAACTTGTGGTTTCGTAATGCTTTTTTCTTATATGTATATTAGTTTGATTATGTAATGTTGTCAAGGTAATATATATGGTTATAACTTTGGCTATACTTACAGGGGCTAATGGCATTGACATCAGCAGCAATGACAAAAGCATGGTCTCCATCAAACAGAGCAAGGTCTCCATTATTTGTGTTTTGGCCACTATATATAATATCTTTAGGCCAAGGTGGATACAACTCATCTTTACAAGCCTTTGGAACAGATCAACTGGACAGTATCGAAGACGAATTGCCCTGTAGCAAAGATGAGCAGAAATCCAACATAAAGAGTATATTCTTTACGTGGTGGTACTTTGGCGTCTGTAGTGGCAGTCTCTTGGGTGTGACAGTAATGTCCTATATCCAAGACACTTTTGGTTGGGTTTTGGGCTTTGCCATCCCTACCATAGCAATGGTTGTATCCATTGTATTTTTCTCATGTGGAAGCCGAATTTACACGTATAGACAAAATGAGAAAATGGGTGGTGGTTATAAGCCTATTCTTAACGCAATTCAAAGCATCAAAGAAACAGCATCCAAGTTACTGTGTAGCCGAATTGGCTTACCAGATGACAAGGATGTAGTCGAGCTAGAGTAAGTTCATTTTTTGGTTCAGTTTTATTAGGTTTAAGCTTTGCGTTTTAAGTTATAATTAATGATGGTTTTTTTTTTTGGGTGTTTCTTATAGGCTTCAAGAGAAACCACTTTTTAATCAAAACTTGGAAAGCACAGAAGTCTTGGACGAGAACCACATAACAAGGATTTTAATGCTTGAAAATGCAAAAGTAGTACTTCGTCTTTTACCAATTTGGACAATGCTTCTAATGTTCGCTGTGATCTTCCAACTCCCGGCTACATTCTTTACCAAGCAAGGTATGACAATGAAGAGGAACATAGGAAGCAACTTTCAAATCCCACCAGCAACGCTTCAGAGCACCATCACACTGTCTATAATGCTCTTGATGCCTCTATACGACAGAGTTTTAATCCCAATTACTCGGCTAATCACCCGCCAAGAAAAGGGTATCAGCGTAATGCAGAGGATGGGGATTGGAATGTTCCTCTCAATCATAGCAATGGTCATAGCAGCAGGGGTTGAAACAGAGAGGCTAAGACTAAGCAGAAAGATGGGAATTCTTGGATCAACTAGTTCAGGGACAGTGCCGCTGAGCATATTTTGGTTGCTACCACAGTACATTCTATTGGGTATCTCTGACATTTTTACAGTTGTTGGAATGCAAGAATTCTTCTACTCTGAAGTCCCTGTCAGAATGAGGACGATGGGTTTTGCTCTATACAATAGTGTGTTTGGAGTTGGGAGCTTCCTCAGTGCCATTCTAATTACAATCATCGAGGATTTGACAAATTTGAAAGGAAGCCATAGCTGGTTCTCTGATGACATGAGCCAAGCTCGGCTGGACATGTACTACTGGTTTTTGGCCTTGCTTAGTGGACTCAGCTTGCTGTTATATGTTGTATTGTGTAAATGTTACACGAGCAGTAGAGATTTTGGTACTGAACAGAAAATGTAAATAATTATTTTCTTCTTGTTATTTCTTTTATCCTAAAATTGTTTTAATATGAGTCTTGGAGACAATCTAATCGAATACCTCATTTTATCAAATAAAAAGAATTAACTGAAATCAAAATGTGATCAAGATTTAATAATATGATCTAAGTTTATACTTTGCTTTTTTCTAAAATAACAACGAGAAATTTAAAATAATGTAAAAAAAAAAGAAAAAGAAAAAGAAAGAAAGGGGAAAACTGGGTGCTCTAATTTTATTCGTGGCCCATGATTATAAGTCCATTGCGCCAATTTTTTTTTTTCGCTACGAATATTGTTGGGCTTATTTATTTATTTTTGTGTTGACGTGACCAAACAGAGAATCCAAATACACATTCTAAGACTTAATTATTTTATATTTGAGCACAGCTACTTAAAAATGTTTGTGTTGCAGTAGAAGTGATGAAATATATATATATATATATATATATATTTTTTTTAATTATACGTAATTTTTCAATTAATAAAGACGCGCTGTTCCAACTTAAATTATGATAAAAAGTTATATTTTTTTTTTATTTTTTAGGCTGTGAAATCAGATTAAAATTATGTATAGATACAAATAGTTTATTTCCATTTCCAATTTTCCCATGCAGCCCATGCAGATGTAGGTACGTATGTACTGCGTGTAGTCCTCAAAAGCTGTATAGAAACCTAATTCCATCGATATCGTCCTTATGCAAATCCTTTGTCTCACCAGCTTCAATAAATGGAAACATGATAGCGTCTCGCACTGAGCTATGTTGGAGCCCAAGAAGATGTCCAATCTCATGCAACGCAACGGTCTCCAAATCATAAGAACCCTCCGAACCACCCACAGTCCAAGACTCGTCTCCATCATAATGAAACCTGCCGTTTGTTGGCGCAAAAGCATGAGCTAGTGTTCCTCCTGGTCCATCAAAAGGGAATCCATCTCCATGAAACCCTTTCTCAAAGCTAATCGTGATGTCTGGCTTTCTACGACCTCCTTCGAACAGTGAGAAAGTGAACTGCGTGTTAGACGCCCATTTTTGAAATGCTCGATGAACTGGAAGCTTTGCCACTTCTGGGGTGCTAACAAGAAATGCGTATGTCAAATGGTACTTTGTACGAGGCCACCTTGGCATTCTATAAAAGAATGCATAGTGAGAAACTTCGTCCGCGGAGCTTCCGTGGCCCGAAAGCATCCGAGTGGTGCCATTGATGATGTCGGCGACTCCGCAGCGAGACAACATCATCTCTGATATGGTCTCGGCGTCTAACTCTCCAGTGACGTTGAGATGGTAATTGAGCTGGTATGTTTGGATGGCAAACTCTAAGAGATCGTCAAAAGTATCATCAAGGGCATGTGATTGATTGGTGTTTTCATAGTCCAAGTAACCAAATCTCTCGAGGTATTCTTTAAGCTCATGAATGCCTTCAACTTGTTCACCCTTGTGACTTCCCTGAAGATTCTTCAGAAACTCAAATGACGATGACTTTGATGAAACCGCCTGAGATTGGAGAGGAAGGAGAATGAGCAAGAGAGAAAATATTGTGAGAATATAGGAAAAGGCCTTCGATGCCATTGAGGTATATTTGGATATATATGTCTGCAGAAGCTAACGTTTCAGAGGCCTATTTATAGAGTACTTTTAATTAGAAAAGTGCACCGAAACAACCTAACAATATAGTTCCGTTTGATACATGTATAGTTATACATATGAATGACATGATCGATCAATGGTTTTCAATATAGTAACGTCATTATGTGTGTAGATGTACTTGAAGCTCGAGCAATTAATTCACTCATAGTAGATTTGACAATATATTAGATGAGCACATCCTTCAGGCTCTTAAATGCTTGTTGGCATTGAGTGGACCAATCCCACGTCTTATGTATGTTACATCTAATATTTGATATATATAATTGCATAGTTCAAGTAATTCATACAAATAATGATCATTTTCTAATTTGTGATTCATCATATAAGCCTTGTTTAGCACCTACGGGTGTGATCTAACAGTAAGGTAGCTGACCAAGCCCTCACACTTATTTGTAAAAATTAAGGTTCGAGTCTTGATAAACCTTCACCAAGACTACATGTGTACTCAACCTTATTAAATATCATATGGAAGAGGAACTATTAAGGAGTGATTTTACTAATTTAAATTTTTATAGGGTTGCAAAGTTGAAACAATATAATACCCTATCTCCTAAGAGAATCTTAGGCTGATGATTATTCACCAAAAAAAAAAAATATAAGCCTTGTTTAGTTGAAATGGAATTAATGATTATTCACCAAAAAAAAAAATATAAGCCTTGTTTAGTTGAAATGGAATTACAATTAATGTCTTGGCATACGTTAATTAATTAATGTTTGAAGTGATTGGGGTTCATTGTGGTCTACCACGCAAAAATGTTTATGGAGAAGAAAGCTGCACGCAACAAAAGACTCAAGGAAAAGGCTGTACGTGTTGAAACTTCGAGCACGGGTTTTATGTGCTTTGCTTATGTGTGGTCATTTGCCTTATTTTGATATGAACTATAGTACTACACGCTTCTAAACATCTTTTGTTTATTTTAATATTTGTGCACATGTTTACACCTTGGAGCCGTCCGATAATACTAGTTTGTTCAAATTTGATGCCAAATATCACATTGCATGTTAGGCAGTGCAATATATCTTAATATTGAATAAATCAATGCAATTTATAAGGAGGACTCAATCACTTTAATTACTAATATTTTGACATGTATTTGGTATCCCTATAGATTTCAGTGTGCGTAATTTGCTTAAAACCTACCATTCCAATATAATTACTGGCATAGGTTTACCACCATTTGGCCTCTTCTTTCCTCTACGTTTTGGTATGTACATATTGCCTCTCGCTCTTCCTGTCTCTCTCCATTATTCCAATATTCCATCATTGATGGGCTAGAGAGTCTCTATGAACCACATTTAATTACAAGATGGTCTCTTTTTGTCTTTCACTTTTGGTAAGGTTGGGGTCGACCATCAATGGAAATTTGGCTATGTATTGTGTTGTTATTAATAAGGGTTATTCATGCTGATGACTAAACAACTTCAGTTGGATAATTTTACCTAAGCCACAACACTACCAGATCTTCCCTGGAAAACACATGGAAAGTTAATTATTTATAGAATAATAGCTTAGGGTTTTAAGATGTGCCCAATTCTCTATTTGAATTTTGTTAGTCCATTCGTTCTAACATTTGTATCATGTTTCCAAACATTATTTTCCATGAATATGTTTTACACCATGCAATTATTAATGTTCGGATGTAATATTTTATATAGCCCCGCCCGCCAATGTATATGTTCAGATCAGCATCCCATGTTACTATTTCTCGGTGAATGTACATATCTAAAGACCCTAATAGATTTTCTTGGGAAAATCCACTTTTAGATGAAAAAATCTGTCTTTGATTTGAAAAAACCGATTTAAGGTGGAAAATAAAAATTGATGGACTTTAATGTTGAAAAATTAACTTTGAGAAAAAATGGACTTTAGATGTGAAAGAATTCATCGGTTTTTTTTTACGTTAAAAAATCGATGAATAAATCAACTTTGGTATTAAAAAAAAAAATTGCGCGTATATAGTTCTATATATATGTATCTTATCACTCAATCTATATATTTATCTACAACTTGTGAATACAAGTACACAAACTTCAATTATTCCAACATAATCAATTCCACAATATATTTAAATATAAACATTTATATTCCATTTGGACTAAATTGACCAATGTGTTCAGCAAAAAATTTCCAGTTGCTCGATCCCTTATTTAATTACAAGTTGTTCAGATCCATTAGTACCCATTTTCCGTCGATTTCTATGTCTCTGGCTCATTCACTTATTCTCTTTCAAATCACTCATCCATGAGTTTATCAAAAAGATCACTCATCCATGGATCTGATCCAAAAGGAATTTTCTACTATAAGTTTTGTTTAATTATTTGGGTTTATAATTATATATATGTTCCATTTTTTTTCCACCTCCCTTTTCTATTTTTTTTTTTTTTTTAAGAATCTAAGTGATAGTGAAATTTCCTATTAGACGCATAGCAGGGAGGTCTTCCTCGGTTTATACATAGCTTTAATTATAATTTGCGCGAAACTACAAATTGATAATTTTTCTTAGCTACTTCATGATTACATTTTTTTAGGCTCATCTAAGTCTAACAAACAAAAGTCATACCTTGTACTGCCTATATATAATATCAATTGACATTAACTGCTAGAGGGTTACATTTTCATTTTCGACATTCGATTTGGGGGGTTCAAGATCGGGTCTTTGCCAGGAAAACAACTTTTTACCATTAGACTATCTCTCATGAGACTAGAGGGTTACATTTTCTTATGTTAATTAATTAATCAGTCTAATCTAATTGGAAATTTTATCTGCTATATATATATATATATATATATATATATATTTGTTTATTGTTTTATTTTAGGTTTATATTTTTTTTTTTTTTTTTTTTCTTATTAAAAATAAGGATCTAAATGCCAAAGAAAATTTTCTATAAATGAAGTACAAGAATGAGTATAACTTATGACGTAGGAGGGTGTTCCTGATTAATTAGTTTTGTTCAAACACTAGTCCAAGTTCCGAGTATTTTCTACGCTCAAAGGCTAGCAAAGAAAAGTCTTTTTCTTTTGAAAAATACTAGCAAAGAAAAGTCATAACGTTATAACTGCCGCACTATTTTGGGAACCTTGAAATTGGAGTCTTTATATAAACTTGCGAACGAGGGCATACAATCCAACACTCACGTTGTTGAACGACAAAGTCCTAGAATTATATTACACGTCCTTGTTAAAAATTTGACTTACAACATCGATCATTTCATATATGGATAAATCGAGCTATAGGAATATATATATATATATATATATATATATATATATATATATACACACACACACACACATACTAGATAAATTAATTACTAAATTAACTTGCTCGGTTTTTGCATTATTAATAAAATTAATGATAATTAGCTAATAAATAGGCACTGTTTATATATGTTTCTATGAAATATAATTGAAGTATGTTATATTACCGGTGATGATTCGATATGTCTGTACCATAATGACTTCCAATTGTAACGGGTCTATAACGTTTTAAAAAGCCATATAGACTACTTAATATGCATACATGCATATTCGTATTATAGAAGACCAAAGAAAAGTTGCATAGTTTTAAGTCAATGGTTATTGAATTAGCACTTATCGATTAGCTAGTAGGGGATGGATACAATTGATTTATATTTTTATTTTAATACTCTTCCTCACCCTCACGTAGGCTGCCCTATTTTTTGGAATTAATTCATTCTTTTTAATTGGGTGATACAGTAACAATGTGATTTGAATGTAAATATTTAATATTTTGAGCTCTGATATCATATTGAATTAATATTGATTCAAAATGTTTAAACTATTAAAAAGTATATTCAATTGATTTATATTTTTATGTTAACAATGGCTGACCGACTTTTCAAAGAACACCCGTCTGGATTTTGTACTCTTGACTGTATGGTTTGGCATTTGAATTTCCATATATATATATATATATATACGTTTCCATATGTCTCAACGTCTCAGTCTTTATTTCTTCCAAATCAATCCAGGAAAAGTACTCGTTTGAATCCTAGAATTACAATTGCATGCTTAGGCCATGATTGAAATCGAATTTTAAACCTTTAATAAATCAAATGAATAATTAAAAATTATTTTAATTGATTATTTTGCAGAACATGCACATAATTAATCATATATCATATCCCTCACCCATATATCATATGTTTAATTTACACACCTTAGGCTCATACGAAGAATTGACAATATTCTCCTTTTTGTTATGGAATCGTATAGTGCGAGCAAGAATTATGTGCTATCGTCAACTGGGTCTTCCACGTTAACTTTATCTCTGAAATATATCATACCCTAAAGAAACCGTAAACTCCATGCATGCGTTGACAACTGAATCCACATACCTACAAAAAATGAAAATGGAATTTCATTGCGTTTGTAGAATAGCGCAACCTTATTAGGAGTAAGTAGTCTATAAATAGAGCTTGTAATTAATATGAACTACGCACTCCATACCGCATAAATCCAATTACAATTTACGTAGTTGCTCATTTTCGATCCCTAGCTAGTCATGGCATTGCCTTCTAAATCAGCTCTTTCCCTCTTCACATCTACACTATTCCTCATCATTTTCATTCTAACTTTCATGCCCTATGCAACTTCTGCAAGGAGCCTAACTTCATCATCACCCTTCGACTTTCTCAAACATCTCCAGGGATGTCACAAGGGAGACAAGGCCAAAGGCATCCATGACCTCAAAAAGTACCTTGAAACCTTTGGCTACTTAAGCTATAACCATGTCAAAAACCACTCTCACGCCAACGACGATGACTTCGATGATATTTTGGAGGCGGCAATCAAAACCTACCAAGTAAACTACAATTTGAAGGTCACTGGAACCCTGGATGCCAATACGGTGTCGAAGATGACAATGCCCCGATGTGGTGTGGCCGATATTGTTAATGGAACTACTAGAATGAGAGCAGGCAAGAAACATCACCCGCACAGCCACCATGGCTCACTTCACGCAGTCGGTCACTATGCTTTCTTGCCTGGAAACCCTAGGTGGCCTTCCAACAGGTACCATCTCACCTATGCTTTCCTACCTGGTACAAACTCCCAAGCAATAAACCCAGTTGAGAAAGCATTCCAAACATGGGCTGGAAACACTCACTTCACCTTCACGAAAGTTCAAGACTTCGGAAATGCTAATATAAGAATTGGCTTCCACAGAGGAGATCACGGAGATGGATCTCCTTTTGATGGCAGTGGTGGCGTCTTGGCTCACGCATTTCCTCCAACTGATGGCAGATTGCACTACGATGCGGATGAGAGGTGGGCAGTGGGAGCGATGCCCGGTGCGTTTGACCTTGAGACTGTGGCCTTGCATGAGATTGGGCATATTCTTGGATTGGGACATAGCTCGGTTGAGGGAGCCATCATGTTTTCATCAATTTCATCCGGAGTTGCAAAAGGTTTGCATGCTGATGATGTTCAAGGGATCAAGGCTCTATACAATGTTTGAAATCCGATAACTAGTTGGTAAAGAAGATGATCAAAGTTTCCATAATTCGTATCAGTTTTTAGAGTAGGTTTGCATACCATAGGTTGACTAAATAAATTGAAGTACCAAATTGTTGTGGTACCTTTTGGGAGCATATTGCTAGCTATATAGCTTCATATGTGTTGAGTTTGAAAACAGAGGCGTTGACTCATTGTGACCTGTTAATTCTAGGCGTTTGATTTACCAACTAGTATAAATCCTACTAAGTTTTCACGTACGTCTTAAAGCATGTGGCAGCCAATACTTATAACATTACAATTATTTAATATTTTAATATTTTTATGCTGATCACGTCAACTTATTAACTGTTAGAACATCCAAAAAAGAAAACTTTTGTTAATGTTTGTTCATATTGTATTGCAATTGCAATTGATAAGGACGATGACCTGGAAAAAATAACAAAAACCAGAGGTTGGTAGAAAGAAAAGTCATGGAAGGAAATAGTCAGCATTTTATAGTAACTTGGCGGCAAAAGCTGTCGGGCTCAATAACCTTTACCTTACCTAAGTGTACGACCAATAACACAGAATGCAGAATCAGAAAATCTTGGCAACATTTGGCTTTCTAATGGAAAACACTAGTCCAAATATATATGTGTGTGTATTATATATATATATATATATATATATATAAAAGCATATACACATCTAAGCATATCAACTTCCTCTCTGCAACTCCAACCAAAACGAACTGCTAAACTTCATTCATAGGATCCAAGTGGTCGAAAATCAGAACCTTAGTTTACCAATATAACTGCATTTCTAAGGTATGAAAATAATTAATTCCTTAATCAGTCTTTGCTTCTCCTTTCTATTCTTTTGCAATGTGCCAGAATTAAACATGATCCCCATAAACTGTTGCTAAAGAATTCCTCTGTTTTGTTTCTGTTTTCAATTTTTAGACCAACGAAATTACACACACATTCTTATTTATAATATTTTTATACCGTACAAAAATTTTGTTAGAAGTGGAACTGTTTACAAGTTTAATAATAAAAAAAACCATTAATTTACAGATTCTAATAATCATAAATGAAGAAAATCTTGTTTTCATAAAATCTATGGAAATTTCCTTTTTGTATTATATGCTAACCAAATGCAATATTTGAAACCGTACTTAGAAACTCACTCACTCCCTACTCTTTCAAAAACCTTATTCAAGAACTTAAGAAAGACAAGAACTTGTGGACGTGCTAACTTCATTCTTCAGAAGTTTCTCAAACTTAAACTTCCAGAATGTAATTAGAATTCAAACAGAAAAAAAAAAACATATAAAGAAATCACAGACAAGAAAGTGCATCACTTTACTCGATCAGGTTTCCGTATCAATATGACCACTTTCCTAATAGAAACTCCTTAGACAGATATTCCACATTAGTTTTACCTACAGAGAACTTCAAATAAAACTGAACCTAATAAATCATAATGGGTAGGTAACATTATTCAATACAATGTATCTCATAGAACTATATCAAATCTGTAAACAACCACACCTATTTGGTTTCATTCCTACGAAGAAACCGGAAAAAAAAAATGATACTATCTATAATATATTGAAATGTTACATTCAACATACCAAAAAATTTGAGTAAGATGCAACCCGTCACTAATGAGATCCATGGCCATTCACAGTCAGTTCGACTACACCTGCCTTCTGCACACTGTCTTCTTCTTTTACACCTTCACTTAATTCATCATCAGAGTCCAGAGTGAACTGGTTCTGATTGTCAATGTGCTGCATCTCAGCGAGCGGCTTGTACCGCATTAATTCACTATCAATTCCTTTCGCCCGAGCAATGATCGAGTATATCCCCGTAACTAAAACCACTAGAAGAGCAAGATGACAATTAAACTGAAGCGTAGCAATCGCTTTAGCCCTATGATACTCAGGGTGTCCCTTACACTTCACCGTGTAATTCCCCTTATTCTTTTCGTGCAAAGAGCACCCGTGAGCCAACAAATTGGTGTAAAATGAGAAACCCATTTGCAGAAACCACATTCCCTGTAGAATTAAGCCGACCCCACGGGCAAGTTTCGGATAATTCGATTTTGGTGATTTCAATTCAAGGACTGTAGAGAATACACAGATAGCAACTGGCACAAGCATAAGATCAAAGTAGCGATTCTCGAGTCCCTCTGGGTCTTTTTTTTGAAGGTAAAACAACAAAAACTCTTCAACAAAAGCGAAAAGACCGATTAAAGTGATGATTGAAGAAGGCAGAGGGAACCTGTTGGTGAAATTTACGAGGAATCCCAAAATGGCGTATAGCAAGAAAAGCGAGGAAATTGCAACAACTTGCAATTGCAGAGCCGAACCGACCGAGTCGCTTGCGTTGACCGCGTCAAGTAAAGAAATTAGAGAATTGAGAACAAACAAGGAGGACAGAAGAGAGATGAAAATGAAAGACAGACCGAAAGCATAAGATGGTTTTGCCTTGAAACTGGAGGTGGAAGACGGCAACGAGGTCTGAATCGAAGTGAGAGGTGAAGATGGATCAGAAACTTGGTTTGGATAAGAGTTTCGGGTAGAGAAGGTGAGAGCTTCACAGGCACCGATGAGAATGAAACCACCGCCTCCGACGGCAAGAGAGAATAAACCCATCACCGAAAATACCCGAAAGCGACGGAGATCTTGATCTAGAGGTTAACGGAACAACCTTGAAGAAGGGGGTTCGGATGGATTTGGTCGAAGGAGAAGACGATGCGGGCGGTCAACTTCTCATTGTTGTCATCAGTCATCGTTTTGCAATTTTACAACGTCACCAACTCTCTTATTTCCGCTGTTTCCAATTTCTAGAACTATTTCTATCTGCTGGTTCCGCGAAATACACGATTATTATTTATTAGTGAATGGACTACAACTTTTGGACCCAAGCCTAAAATCCAAGGGCCCAATATCGACACGTGCACCACCCTCTCTTAAATTGGAAAAGGCATGGGCCATACGGATAAAATTTGAATCCGATTGGTATTACAAAAACCCATTCTGTGGGACCTGCTAATTTATGGCCCACGCAACTTCAAAATCCTCACAGGCTGCATTTCCCTGCAACCGATCTCTGAGCTCTAACTTTGCAACCTATTTTGCACGCTTTCGAAGGCACGCATTATTATATCAGCCCATAATTATTAGTAAATTATACTGAACACCTTGAGATTTGCATCAAAGTCAGATGGGCTTTTTTTAAAAATAAAAGTCAGTTGATCTTTATTTTTGAAAGAAGAGTCTGATTACATCATTTTCCTTTCTTTTCTTTTTTTGCTAAACCATTACTTGCTTGCCTGTTGGTTCTAAGTCCCAACAAAAGACAGAGCTTTATTTATTATTCATGTAATTTTTATTTTTTTTAACTTAATTTTTTACCATGCATGTTATCTGCAAGATATATATATATATATATTTTAGAAAAAGATATATATCTCAGTTTTGTTTTGTCTGTTTTCTTTCCCTTTTGGTTTTGGATGTTTATTAGTAACGTGAAGCGCATGCAAGCACACGACCAAGTTCTACTGCGAAACTTTCCAATTGAAGGTTAGTGTATATAAAAATATAGATTGATATGCAGAGAAATAAAGAAAAATATACATATAACAATTAATAATTTGACAGTCCTCATCAATTCATCGGTTGCAGAGACCAGAGAGACAACCTTTCCTTGCTCTTATCAACTCAATTAACTTGAAGTTAGTAGCACAGAACAGAGCACTACCATTAGTCCCTTCCCTGTTTATGTAAACTGCGATCTTGATCTTGATCTTCTTCTTCTTCTTCTTGTTGACCTTTTCACTCTGACCTAGACAAGAACACCCCAGAAAAATGAAAGTCCAAGGCATTGTTCTATATTTGTTCTATATTTTCTGCTTCACTAATGTTTTTCTGGGCATCCCAGATTCCGTGCAGGGACGGTTACTCTCACTCAATAAACCCAACCCAAAAAATGCTGCTGCTTCTGCTCGTTGGTTGGTCTCTCAGAGTTCATGGGCTGTCTTAAGGTTAATTATATATATAATCTCTTTTAACTCTCATAATGTTTCTGTCTTTTAGTTTCTATTATCAGTTCATTAAGATCAGAAGCTAGCTCTATTTGTCTATTATATGTTTGCTTTCTAGCTGATCAATGAATCCGTAAAGGATTTGGCTTTTTGGTTTATCTATGAGAATGTTCCTGACTTCTTGCTATGCTTTGGTAATTAAATGTATAATCTCTTGGCTACTCTTTATTATTTGTGCAATATTTTGGGTCTTATTGCTTCATATTTTGTGATTGGTATCTCATTTCTCTTGTTGAATATTGGAATTCCTTGTTGGGATGTTGTGTTGGTATTCCGATCTACTCTTATTGGGCTCTATATATAGATTCTCTTTTTGACAGCATTCTTTCCTTATTCTGTTCTGTGAGTAATTGAGGGTTGACTTGAATGGATGGGAAATTTCAGTTGTTTATTGGTTTACTAGTTAGACAATAAGATTAATGTAGTGCCTCTTGTTAATTATAATAAGGAATTGAAAAATAATAGACTTCTTTTTCTAATTTTTTGAAATGCAAAACATTTGAATGAAAACGACTCTGCTTGAATGTGACATTCATGCATAACCTTTTTCATGCTGAAACTAAATTGTTTTCCTTCATCTTTTTAACTGCAATTTATGATACTTTTACAGGAAAGCTTTGACATTTACTGCTTATATTTATTTTGCAGTACCATCTCCATTGATTTGGGAGGAGCGCCCTTTGGGTAAGGTTTCCTATTACTATTACTTTGTGCATATATTATGTTATTACTTCTTAGATTCAAGCTTACATATACCATATATATATATATATGTGTGTGTGTGTGTGTGTGTGTGTTTGTGTGTGTATGTCAGCTACAAATTTTTTCTTTTTTCTTAATTTTGGTTTTCTTCAATAGAGAAGAGATACAGGACAGTACTTCTTGTTGTTGATGATGCATATTTACATCTCCTCTACTCTATGCTTTTGACTTATAAAAAAGACACTTTGCCATACCATGAAATGAGTTGTACAAGTTTCATTCCACCTTCTGGCTATCAAAACTGCTTAAACAATAATACTAAATCCAAAATACAATGCAGGAATGTGGTTTCATTCAGTGATGGGCTGCCTAACAATGGTAGTGGTATCCCATACTTCTACTTGACAACTCTTGATCCATCAGCTAGAGATGCAAAGGAAGACCCGAGGGCTTCACTCGCAATCAGTGAGTATGCTGTTGGAACCTGTGGCAAAAATGACCCTGAGAACCCCATTTGTGCAAAGATTACCCTTACAGGCAAGGTATATGTGCATGCATATGATGCTGCCAGAATTAATTAAGCTTATGATCAAACCATATTAACTTTCTCTTATGAGACAATCACCCTCGAGCTTTCAATTGGCTTTAGTATATTTGAATAAGCTGAATCAGATTTTTTGCTACTGTAATGGTGATTTTCAGCTGAAGTTAGTTGACAGAAATTCTAAGGAAGAAGAATTTGCTAGAAATGCATTATTCTCAAAGCATTCTCAGATGAAGGGTAAGCATTTCCTACACAAAATTTGCACACTCACGCACACAAACATACATATAGTAACAAATTATTCACCAAAAAAAAGAACAAGTAACAAATTAAATTTGCGGTACTTGTTCCATCAGTCACTGATATATTATGTATTGGTTGTGGTTGGCATGCAGACTGGCCAGAGGGTCACCATTTCCAGTTCTACAAATTAGAGATTGAGGATATCTTTTTGATTAATTGGATTGGTGGTGCTAGGTCTCTTGCACCTGATGAATACCTGCACTACAAAATGTGAGTTTATATACTTATATATATATACATATACATACATATGTATATATTATACCATGTTAATTTGCAATTAGCAGAAATTTATACTGGCGGGATTAACGTACTCATTCATGAATCTCTGCCTTACTACAGGAATGCACCTGGCATGGTTATGTGAACACTCTCCTCTTTATTTGACACTCCAGTGAGATGTGTGCATAGATTTATGGTTAATTTGGATGATCTACTTACTGTGTCCTATAGAAATGTGTCTCCCATCCCATAATTCCCATTAGTCGACAATAAATAAGGTCCTTGTTGTTGTTTGTTCAATAATGCTCCAGAAATTGTCACTGTATGTTGCTCATGCTAGCTCCCTTAATCAAAATAAGACATTCAATTGTTGTTTCATGCAATTTTACGTACTTTGCTCAATCTTACAAGCTCAATTTCTTATTAAAATTTCGTCCATAAAAAATTAAATACACGTATAGTGGATGGATCACGAGCCCAATGACAACGTTTGTTTTGGATAGGTTTATTTATAAATAAAGGCTGTCTTTACACGTGTGCTCCCCATCCGCTTTAAATGGAAAAAACGTGGCCCGGATAAGATAGGGCCGTCGATCTGGATAATACTTGAAACGGATTGGTTGGGTGGGAGTGGGAATTCAGGCCCATGTGCCTTTTTATCCCCAGCGGCTGCAATTCCATGCAACCGATCTCTTATGTAAACTTTGCAACCTGTTTCCAATCTCAATCCAAAAGTATATAATTGATACAGTGAGCAACTGTCACTTGCTATATCATGCGCAACAAAACAGAAAAAATAATATATATTATTTTATTAAATATAAGGGTTTACAATCACCTTTCGGTTAAATTGTTAAGGCCCTAAGCAATTTGGGTGAAAAATACATTAACAATGCACCCATCGACCTTGATCATTTGGTCAAGGGGTGGATCAGCAAGACACCCTTCGTCAAAATTGCCAAGGGCCTTTGTTATTTAGTTGAGGGGTGGTTATAAACCCCGATATTTAATAAAATAACATGTGTTATTTTTTCTATTTTTTCGCGCATAATATATGATATCAGTTCTGTTCAAAAGTATCTATGCATTTCATATTTCTACTGTATGAATTTAGATCATTTTATGCTTACATATTTATTATTTGGTATATAAAAGAAAATTAAATTAAATATTAAATATATTTTAAATTGGAACAAATAAGAAGATATGTAATTTGAGATCTTTCCATATACTTATATTTGATTTTCTGATCCTCTATATCATCCAAATTGCAAGTCACTTGGATATAATTATTAAATTGGGCTATAGAATGTTGTGTTAGCATGGCACATTAGGCCACAAATTATGAACCTTCAAGTTCATTTTTTGAACAAGAGTATGATTACATTGTTTTTTATTTATTTATTGCCTTTACGTACCTCTTGATTTTCACTAATACTTGTTTATTAATTTTACCCCAACTATTTTCCAATAATTAACAGTTTCTATCTTATTATGTTTTCGGTTTATCTAATTTAAGAAAACTTAAAACAGGTTGATTAACATTTTTCTCAAATTCCAAAAAAACCAATTATATTACCAAATTTTAAGTATTTTTTTTTTCTTTTTACAATATTAAAAATAAATAAATTTAAAAGGACTTTATAGATTGATCAGTGCATCAAACAAAGATGCTAATTTGATTTCCTCCACGACGGATAGGATCAGTTTCCATCATAGATTCGGTTGCAGAGGATATAACCTCCACAATGAACTGACTTTTTTTTTTTTTCTTTGGTGATACCACCGTGAACTAACTTTTAAAGGAGGAGTTTTCAATATAAAAGGCTCCGGGCTTCATCTCCTTCTCTACTGTTTTACGCGAACACAGAAAGTAACACCAGAAAGATGAAAATTCAAGTGGTTGTTCGAATTTTCTGCTCGATTTCTGTTTTTCTGTGTGTCCAATATTCAGTGGACGGACGTTTGATCTCAGAGAAGAAACCCGACCCCAAAAATGCTGCTGCTATTGCTCGTTGGTTGGTCTCTCAGAATTCCTGGGGTGTCTTAAAGTATTTACTCTCTCTTATCACTTCTTTAATTATGATCAGGGGCTCTATATTTCTTGATTCTGTTTCGTAGTTCTGGTTGTCGATTATGTGTTTGCTTTCTAGCTTATCAAAGAATGTGTAAAGGTTTCAGCTTTTAGTGTATTTTTTTAATCTTGCTGCTAATCTCTGGTAGCTATAATATGGACTGTCTTTGTTCATTTGTGCAATATTTCATTTTTATTGCTTCATGCTGTAATTGTTGTCTCATTCTGTGGTTTGATATTGGAGTTACTTGTTCATATATTATTTGGTGTTGGTATTTCATTTTATCAACACGTATTCTATTCCAATTGGGATGTAGGTTTTCTTCTTGGCAGCACCCTTTAAAGATAAAACGTTCATTATCAGACTTATGATGTATCGATTATGTAATTGGGTGACTTGAATTGATGGGAAATTTTACTTGGCTTATTGGTTTACTAGTTGGTTGCAGATTCAACTTCAACCTATACAATACTAATAGAGTGTCTCTTGTTAATTAAAATAGCAAATGAGGACAGACTGATTTTCCTATTTTTGTAATACGAAACTTTTGAATAACAACTCTACTTGTATGTGGTATTCATGCGATCTCTGTGTCATGCTGAAACTAGGTTGTTCTCCTTTTGTCCTTTAACTGTAATCTATGATACTTTTATTGGAAAGCTTTGACATTCAAGCTTATATTTGATTTTGCAGTACCATCTCCAGTGATTTGGGAGGAGCGCCCTTTGGGTAAGGTTTCCTAGTACTTTCTTTATATTATGGTGTATATTCTTAGGTTCAAGCTGCAATCTCTAGATCACAGTAGTGATTTTCTGTGTCTATGTGAGTATGTTTTGTGTGTTCTACCACATGTATTACATATTCATTGGTCTATTGTGAATTCATAGTTACCATACCTGTTGAGAAGAGACCGTCAGGCATATTTGCTTTCTACATACCTTTTTGTGAACAGAACTTCTATGGGTGGCAAATTGGGGTGAGGGTAGTATTATACTGTTTTCTTTTCTTCTCTTTTCTTGTGGCTATTTTTCTTTAAGTAAAGATAAAGAGTATGCTCCATTTAGACACACAATCATTGACTCAGAGTGCTTTTAAGTTTTAATTCAAAAAATTTAATTCGTCATTCTTTGCCTTACGATGGAGTTCTAGATTTCATTCCACCTTTTAGCTCCTGATTCAAAACTACTTTAATATTATTTTCTAAATACCTTGCAGGAATGTGGTTTCATTTAGTGATGGGCTGCCTAACAAAGGTCGTGGTATCCCATACTTCTACTTGACAACTCTTGATCCAACAGCAAGAAATGCAATGAAAGACCAGAGGGCTTCACTCACAATCAGTGAGTATCCTATTGGAACCTGTGGCAAAATTGACCCCGAGAACCCCACTTGTGCAAAGATTACCCTCACAGGAAAGGTATATTATATGTTGCCAAAACTAAGTTTATTGCCTGTCTCTTTAATTTCTGCTTTATAGTGATCTTTCCCTTATGACACGAGTCAATCAATTAGCATTAGTATTTGAATACTTTGAGCATTTGAGTAAGCTGAATCAGATTTTCACTCCTCCAATGGTATTTCAGTTGAAGTTAGTTGTTGGAAATTCTAAAGAAGAAGAATTTGCTAGAAATGCATTGTTCTCAAAGCATTCAGAGATGAAAGGTAAATAAGCCAGAATTTGATATACTAGCAGCAGTTGTTGTTTCATCAATCACTAATATTGAGCTTATATTATCATTGGGTGTGGTTGGCAGACTGGCCTGAGGGACACAAATTCCAGTTCTTCAAATTAGAGATTGAGGATTTCTTTTTGATTGATTGGTTTGGTGGTCCTAAACCTCTCACATTGGATGAATACCTGCATTTCAAAGTGTGAGTGATGAGTATAAATATTTACACCATGTTTCCTATTACCATAAATACTGCAAATGTAGTCATACTATCATTCACATTTGAACAAATAAAAGTGCTTTTATTATCTTTTTGAGTTTGCTGATGCTTTACTTTGTCCCAAAACATGGGTCTCTGCCTTCTACAGGGAAGAATTGGCCATCCTTCTGTGAATACACACGTCTTCTTGCCATTTGAATCCCACATCGTTTGTGTAATGTGCATTTGATCGAATGTGTACACAAATTTGTAATGTGAATAATGCAATCCTAAAGACTGTATCATTGTTTACACATTGTACAGTAATGTGCCATCCATGAATATCCTCAGCAATTTGTGCAATATTACTTCACTTTTTTTTGGTGTCTGTTCCTGTTCCTTATCAATAAACATTCATGCAATTACAAATGCACTAAGACTATCTAGTATTTATTCAAATGCTTACATTGTTTATTCCTTAATTAGGTGGTTTTTGTTTTGGATTAAATGCCTAAAATAAAATTAATATCAAGTCTCATTGAATAAAGCTTTTTTCATTGTATTGAAACACAAATAATATAATAATATTTTATTAGTTAAAATTTAAATCAGTTATATTATATAATTTGTTTTCTATTATAAATTGTGATGGATAACAGTATTTGTTGTCTCCATTGGGAAAAAAAAAATCAGTCTCATGGAATTATTAATCATCTCATTCAGTTCCATAAATATGCATATAATTAAAGCTTTTGAATTAATTTATAAATAAAATATTATTATTACCATGATAATAATAATAATAATAATAATAATAATAATAATGGGAATACTATGATTTAGAAAGCACGCGCGAACCACGTGATATAAGATACCGAGAAATGCACTTCAACTGCCTTATCTCTGAGAATGTTGGTGTTGGTTTCTCTGACAGGTGAAGAAGTATTGAGATGCTGCTTCCTATTACTCACCTCCCAGTTTTCACCTCACTACTTCCGCCAAAAACCCTAACGGACCAATCCCTTCGCAGAACCCGAATTCCCCCAAATCATAAACCCTTCAACTTCATTGTCCGGAGCTCGGCCACAGAAGCTCAGACCCAAAAGCTGCTGCCCGAGTCCTCCATTCAACGCATCGCGGAAAAGCTTCGGAACCTCGGTTTCACTGACGAAGATACTAACCCAAAACCCGAATGCGAACCCGCCCGGAGCTCCTCCGCTGGGGAAATATTCGTTCCCTTGCCGAAGCAATTGGCCAATTACCGGGTCGGGCACACCATTGACTCCAGCTGGAGTACGCCGGCGAATCCGGTCCCGGAACCCGGCACGGGGGCTGCAATTACCAAGTTTCATCAGCTGAGGAGCGAGGCGAAGAAGCTGAAGAAGGAATCTGCGGACGACAAGGGTAAGGAGAGCGTGCCGACGCTGGCTGAGCTAAGCTTGTCGAAGCAGGAGCTGAGGAGGCTAACTACATTAGGGATTCAGTTGAAGAAGAAGTTGAAGGTCGGTAAAGCCGGCATTACGGAAGGGATTGTGAATGGGATTCACGAGCGGTGGAGGCGGGCCGAGGTAGTCAGAATTGTGTGCGAAGATTTGTGTAGGATGAACATGAAGAGGACGCATGATTTGTTGGAGGTCAGGACCATTTGATTCATTTGATATAGTATTTGTGACAGTTCAAAGTTCAGTCTTTTAGTGAATTTCAAAGTTCAGCACTTTGAGTGAAGCAGTTCTGTTTTTTAATGGAGCCTAGTGTTCCTGCTTAATTTAAGTGTATTTATTTATTTTTTAAAACGTTATCAGAAAAGTTCATTCTTTTAGTAGATTTTAAAAGTTCAGTACTTTGAGAGGAGCAATTCTGTTTTTTCATAGTTCATATTGTCCCAGCCTAGTTTAAGTGTTACTTCTGAAACATTGTCAGAAAAGTTCAATCTTTTTTAGTGTATTTCAAAGCTCAGTACTTTGACTGAAGCAATTCTGTTTTTTCATGGTTCAAAGTGTCCTGGCCTAATTTAAATGTTTCTTGTTAAAAATTATCAGAGAAAAACTGGAGGTCTGGTTGTTTGGAGGTCAGGAAGTAAGATAGTTTTGTATAGAGGGATCAACTATAAGTATCCTTACTTTTTAAGCGACACAATTTCAACAAATGACACCTCCGACGATGCATTATTGGATACACACGGCGAAGATGGAGGAGAACAAAATAATGCAAAGACCTTCTCATCTAGCATAAATGGAGTAAAGTCTGCTGCCCCTACTCCAACCAATAAAACATCTCCACCAACCTTAATTCAGGGGGTTGGTTTGCCAAATAGAGTTCGATTTCAACTGCCAGGAGAGGAACAACTTGCAGAAGAAGCTGACCGCTTGTTAGATGGTCTTGGCCCACGTTTTACTGATTGGTGGGGATATGACCCTCTGCCTGTTGATGCTGACCTTCTGCCTGCAGTTGTTCCTGGGTACAGGAGACCTTTCCGCCTTCTACCGTATGGTGTGAAGTCTAAACTAACAAATGATGAAATGACTGTATTAAGAAGACTTGGCCGACCCTTACCATGCCATTTCGCATTGGGTTAGTTTGCCTTCTAATACCTTTTAATTTTTGCAATATGTTTCATTATTTACTAGCTTTCCTATTTCTAACAGGCAGGAATAGAAATCTTCAAGGTTTGGCTTCTTCTATTGTCAAGCTTTGGGAAAAATGCGAGATCGCCAAGATTGCTGTTAAAAGAGGGGTGCAGAACACTAATAGTGAGATGATGGCTGAAGAGTTGAAGGTTAGTGATATCAATTTAATGGCTACGATCCATGGTTTTTTGACTTGGTCACTTTGGTTTAGTGGATCGAGCAAACAAATTATTATGCCCTTGATGTAAACTATTTTTTATTTGTATTAAAGGAAATATTTTATCAAGATAAAGATACTTAAAAAACATCTTTCTGCTACAAATTTTGTTGCAGCGTCTGACTGGAGGAACTCTGCTTGCTCGGGATAGGGAATTTATCATCTTCTACAGAGGAAAGGATTTCCTGCCGCCTGCAGTTTCTTCTGCAATAGAAGAGCGGAGGAAGTATGGAATACATGTGGAGAAACGGAGGACAGAAACTGGTGCATTGTCTACATCTTCACAAGATATTAAACTTGAGATGGTTGCACATGTTCCAGAAAATGAGTATAAAGGGACTAATGAATACAAAACATGCATTCTCACTGAGCAAGAAAAGCAAAGGAAAGAAGCATTCATCAAAAGGACTAGCATCAAACTGTCTATGGTGTTGTTTCTCTGTTTCTTTGGCTGACTCTGTTTTACTTTCGTCTGTGTGTGTGTGCTCACATCACATGTCATACTTCTCTTGCACAGGCCATAGAAAAGAGAGCAAAGGCAGAGAAACTTCTAGAAGAGCTGGAGAAGGCAGAGATCCACCAACAACCTGAAATAGATAAAGAGGGTATAACTAAAGAAGAAAGATATATGCTGAGGAAGATTGGCTTGAGAATGAAGCCTTTCCTACTAATGGGTGAGCTATATGATATGGTGTAGGTTTTCAGTACTGAGAACATTTTGTTCAAATTTTGAGGAGTTAAATTAGCATATGTAATGAGTAATGCATACTACTTGGTCTATGGAAATGAATTTGATAAACCATTATTTATTATTATTATTATTTTTAAATGCTCAGGTAGACGTGGGGTTTTTGATGGAACGGTTGAAAACATGCATCTTCACTGGAAATATAGGGAACTTGTAAAGATTATTTGTAATGAGAAAAGCATTGAAGCTGTCCACCAAGTAGCACAGACCCTGGAGGCTGAAAGTGGTGGAATACTAGTGGCAGTGGAGAGGGTGAGTAAAGGTTATGCAATCATCGTGTATCGTGGAAAGAATTATAAACGACCTGCTTCTTTAAGGCCTCAGACTCTCTTGAATAAAAGACAAGCTATGAAGCGCTCTATTGAGGCACAGCGTCGTGAGGTAAAATCCGTTGGACATATATATAGCTAGTTGTAGTGAAGGTCAAAGTATGACAGTTTAAAACTGTCACATGAAATGATTTTATTCACTGGATTGTAAATTCTGTTGTTACATGAATCTGTGCTCAGTTTAGAATATCTGTCATTGGATCAGTTACAAAATTTGTTTATTTCAACCTGACATGTGCTCAACATCTTAATACCTTTTCATTGGTTGATTGTGCAGTCCCTGAAACTCCATGTTTTGAGGCTTAATAAAAATATAGATGACTTAAAGTTTCAGCTGGTGAGTTGTCTCTTACTTTCTCTTTTCTCCTATTTGTTTTCCTTTCAATAATTCTTTTATCAATTATACCCAATCAAAGTTGGACATCCTGAGAACAATCATCTAAAGCCAGGTTAAAGACAAGGATGTAAACAAAACGCATTCAAGTGATGAATCAAGTAAATTGGTGAGCAAGCTTATCTTTATTAATTCTATCGCCATATGACCCTATTAAAGTTATAAGTTGAGGTAAATTTCACAATCATGGCATAATTTAGGTCATGGAGGAGATTGACAGTGTATCATCATCTGAAAATTTGAAGCCAGAATCTGAGAGAAGATCAGGATCTCTCTCTCACCTGGTGAAAGATGATTGCCATGAAGATATTTTTGAGGTGAGGGATACACAAAAAATTAGTTTCACTATTCAAAATGTTCAAATGCACTGAACATAAGAGGCTAGTTGGACTGATTTATATATTCTCTTCCAAGGTTAGTGAGATTTTGGTGTTTCTCATGTGTTGGTATGGTTACTTAAGGCTAGGGATGGAAACAAAGACCAATCAACTCCCACAAACTTGAATGATGACATGAATACTTCTATTAACACTCAGCTAGAGACTCAGCACGATAAAGTAACTGGTATCTCTTCACCGTGTGATGGGAATGAGACTGGTAAAGATGAACCAGGTCCATCATATGAATCAAATGGCAGCCATACCCACTTCAAGGTTGTAAATTGTGAAGTTACAGCTGATGATTCTGCATATTGCCTCGAGGAATTTAAGGTAGTAACAGAAAGTCCTATGCTTATTTAGGTTCTTGTTTTTATTTTTCAATCTTTAATTGCTTTTTATGTACATTGCAGTCAAGGGGCAACTTTTCGGGTACTGTCGGTTCAAAGCACTGTGTTTCTAAGAACGAGACAACACAGTCATCCAGTAAATCAAGCAAAACTGACTATGAACTGTTAGTTCCATTAATGGTAGAGAATAGATTGAGCAAGCCCTCAAGAGCTATACAACTTTCCAATAGGGAAAGGCTGCTCCTTCGAAAGCAAGCCCTCAAGATGAAAAAACGTCCTGTTCTTGCAGTAGGTAATTGTACTTGCTTATTTATGGTTTTTCAGTATTCCACTTTGTTGATAATTGTTATAAAGTGTTCTCTTAACATCTCTAAGATTGTTCTTAAATTAAGCAGGAATATTTATATGCATATATATATATATATATATATTGTTAGAGTGAGGCACTGCAACATTAGGGTGAAAAAATAATGAAATTTCCTCCCAAGAGGATATGTTTACATTTTTGCATAAGATTGTTCCGCCTTGACACGATTAATGATTTCTGACATCAAAGTACTAGGATCCTAAATCTTTGCCTTCTTTTTTTTTTTTCCCTAAAGCATTTTCAGAAAATGATATTGTCATGGGAGCACATCACATCTCACTAATTTTACTGCTGTTGTAACTTATTAGGGAGGAGCAACATTATAACTGGTGTTGCAATGACAATCAAGGAACACTTTAAAAAGCATCCTCTAGCCATAGTGAGTGTGAAAGGCAGAGCCAAAGGAACCTCAGTCCAAGAGGTGGTTTTCAAGCTGGAGGTGTGTACGCAAGTTCTGCTCTTTAATTTGTATTTACATTTAGTGAAATCAAATAAGCTTATATTCTCACTTTATCCATATCTCCCAGCAAGCAACTGGCGCAGTTCTAGTCTCTCAGGAGCCTAGCAAAGTTATACTATACAGAGGTTGGGGTGCATGGGAAACTTCTGGACACGCTCAGAAGAATAATGCTGCTGAGGCTGGGAAAAAGGTTCAAAATCACCCCATTGTGTCTCCAGAACTATTGGCAGCAATCAAGCTTGAATGTGGATTGCAGTCTCAAGAAAAAGAAGATGCATCCAGTAGCACATCGGTTGGAGAGATATGAGCTTGGTGGCTGAATAATTTGCTTAGATGCTCAAACCATACATGCAGCACAGTCATTGTACTGCAGAGGCCGTGCACCTGCGCAGTTAGCAATCAAAAAAACAATGGTATTCATGGTCTGTGTCTGTTTTAATACTCTTGGTGGCAACAAAACGGTCAAGTGAATATTTCAAATACCGGGAGCCATATTTGCAAGGCGATTGTTGGTGCAAGAAGAGTAAAAAGTCCGCCGAAGAGAGAGAGCTGGCTTTGCGTTTAAAAGGTTTGAAGTTGTATTCAGAATCCACCCAGTTTGTATTGGTAAGTAAATACTTGTCTATACATGTACATTAGATTGTTATAAACGTGAAAACAAAACAAATTTGAATGCTCAAATAAGAAATTTTTAGAGCTGGACTTTTGTTCATGTCCATTTTAGCTGTAGCATGGAATTCTATGGGGGAGTTGAGCTTTGCCTTGTAATAGAATGGTTTACACAATTAATTAATCATATTGTATTTTTGACTTTTGAGGGACACCGCAAAGTCAAAAAATAATAATAATAATGATAAAAAAAATGAAAAGAAAAGAAATTGGAAATCGATGGTCGCAAGTTTCTTCTAAGTAGATTCTAACCTGACGGAGGGTGTGAGCTACAAGTCTCGCTTTTCCTAAATTCTGAGGTAAATTTCTCAAGAGGTCAAGAAAAAGTCACTCTGCTTTTTGTTTTCTTTTTTGAGTTTACATACACATGTAGTCCTTACTTTTTCAGTATAACTGTTCTTGGCTGCCTGTGTTTTTAGCTGCTTAAATTTGCCAAATTAAATTAAACTTGACAACAAATGATAGCTTCTAATTATTTTTAGGGTAACATCATACACACATAATTTATAAATATTATTATTAAAAAGAAGAAGAAGAAGAAGAATGAGGGGGTCAATTATACAGGAAAAGAGAAGTTTGACTATTAGAATGGGAATAGAGTGGCAGGTGATATAATATATATATATATATATATTTCATTTACAAATTGAATATTGATTAATAAGCACTGCTAGTGGTGGTGGGTACTGATCCATCTTCTATCTTCCTTTTTCTTTCCTCTTTTCTGCAAGGAATTGAAAGTGCGAGAAGGCACTGCCACACGCATAGTTTTAGAATGGAGAGGCAACTGGGGACCCCCTTCATCACTCTCATTTATTTTGTTTTGATGGTTTTCTTTTTTTTGGTGAAAATGTTTTGATGGTTTTCTTCTTTCTATTTATTTATTTTCTTTTAAAATTTCTTTTTTGGGCGCATACAAAGTAGATAATGATGATGTAGCTAGCTTCCTGTTATTGTTCATCATCATTAACCGGTATGTTGCTTTGTTCATCAAGGTTATAAATAAAAATATTTACCAAAAAAAAAAAGTTGTAAATAAAAATGGCTTTATATATGGTTGAAAGTGGGCAAGGGTAATTTAGAAAGGGAATTCGAAAAATAATAATAACAATAAAAAAAAAAACCAATAAAATAAAATGAAAAAGTTTCTCCCCATCATCAATAGCGTAACATTACCTAGCTTTATTGTGGCCACCAAATAATTTTTTTTTTCTTTTGCAAAAAGATGAAAGAAAATTAAAATGAAGATAAATTTGGGAAATTATATATGGTCTATTTATTGAGTTTCAAATTAAACGATTTTAAATACTGTGGATCTATCCACTAGTATATAATGTTATCTTTAACTCGAACAATAATAAAGGTTTACAGTTGAATTCGACAATAATATTAAAATTTCAAAACTCAGAAGTATAAAAGTCTTGCCACTTAAAAGTCATGCAACTTCCAACAACCTGATGCTTACTTATATTGTCCTAACTTTCGTACGTATATTAATCTTTTTTTTGTACAAAACCACAGCGTGTGTATACGTATACTTAGTCGACCGTGGTAAAATCCATTCTCTCATATATATATATAGGAGTTGATAAATAACCTCATGAGAGTCTGTAACTTGTATGCATATATGAGCTACGCATGCCATTATAATTAACCTCATATAGTAGTTTCATTTCATAGCGGGACATCTCAACCTAATATACTGAAGTGGGAACACCACAATCAAAATCCCATTATTATCCACATGAACGCTGAGTGAGTGCCGATAAAGAGACTAGTAAAAACTGAAAGAGTACAAAAATAAATAATTGAATTTTTGGACAAGCTGAGTGTTAATCATATAGGTTTAGTAAATCACACGCGCGCTCAGATGAAGGGGTGATGAGCTACTCAAATGTTGCACGCATATATATTATTGTAGACTAGCTATGGGTTTTCATGAATCATCATCATTTCATTCCTTTTCTTTCTCTCTCTTTTTCTCACCTCTGACATGGTAGAGAGAGAGAGAGAGAGGGGCAAATATAACCTAGAATTTTTTGCAGGGGCCTTTGTTTCAACGCCAGAAACCAAAAGCAATCATCATGTCCTCGTTCTACCTTCTCCATCACCATCATTGTTCCCACACCTCTCTCTCTTTCCATCTCAACCACCCCACGAAGCCCAAAGCATCATCATTACCACCAAAGAAAAGGAAAACCAACAAAAAGAAACAACTTCATCATCAGCATCATCAACCGCACCAACTCACAGAACATGGCGGACATGAGTTCTTGTTTGCTCTGGAGGTCGCTGATACATCCCTAACCTGCAGCTGCTCTCTCCTACGTTTCATGTGAAAAAGGCTCTTCTCTCTTCCATCAATTTCCAACTATCTTTCTCTTTTCTGGGGAATCAAGCATCTTTGGTCCGATTGATTTGCTACATCAAAGCAAATCAAACTCTTCCTCAACTTGCTAGTACTATGTTACATAATACTTGATCTTATTATTTGAGTTTCTTTTGTTGTTGCTTGGTAGATTTTAGATCTTGTTTGGACGAGTCTTTTATGGGATTCTTGTTTTTCTTAATTATTACTACTTTGTTTGAAGCGCTAGCTAGCTACTTTAAGTTGATATCTAGCTAGCTAGCTATTTGCTATAAGGTCCTTTTGTATTAATTTTTCTATGGTGTTTTAACCTACTACTGTGCATGTTTGGTTTTAGTTCCTTCTTATATATTGGAGAAGCTGTTTATGCAAGTCCATGTTTTGTGATATGTTTTTCTTAATCTATATAAACCTACAATTATTTTTTTTGAAATATTGAAAAGATTTTTGCTATCTGAAAGCGTTTCTACTTTATCTAATTAACTTGGATCTACAAGTTTCGATCATATTAGGGTTTTCAAACCTTTTTTTTTTTTTGGCAACTAAGAATATTGGAGCCATTTTCCTGCAATTATTCCCGCCGGGGGAAAACTCATCTACTACCTAACTAGAATTCATATATAAAGTCTGAATTGATCTCGTAAAACTAATCTGAACATCCATGCAAACCTACATGTGTTTTTGACATTTTGGCCTTATTAATATTTGAAAGAACACATATATTGGATTATCCTCTGTCGATGATCTCACCAAGTTTTTGTTTCTGTATTAATTTGAGTGTTCAATTCGTATAGAAACATCTTAAAATATACATCCATGGAAACGCCTTGCATACACTGTATATTTACATATATATATATATGTGTGTGTGTGTGTGTGTGTTTGTGTGTACGCGCGTATATATGTTAGTGTGTTATTTCTATTTATAGATTTTGGCCTCTCCTTCACTCTCTTTATATCATGTACATGCATGATCGTTAATAAGCAATATTAGCGTCCCCTACTTCTGGAGATCGATCTTTTCTGATCTTATGTGTCAGGAACCGATAATAAATAGGTTGTCCGACCGGACTGCTTGAATATGTTGCGTATTAATTTTGATGCATGCCAAGTTAGGATGCAAATTAATAATACTCTTTGAGTTAATCATATGTCAGTTTTTGATTAATTAAGGCGCTTGAAGATGATATTAGACGCATTATTTCATATATATGTGTGTGTTTGTGTATATATATATATATATATATATATATAATCCTCAAATTTTCAAATATATAGCAATATTCTTTGATCGTTAATTTTAAGCTGAAATTTTATGCTCAGAAGCAACAGTATTGAGTAATTTGGCCGCTGTATAGTTTCTGTAAAATAATTCTGCCAACTAATTATACAACTCTAGCACAAGTTGAGTACAATTAATTAAAACATCTTTTACTAATTAAGTATTTAAAATCTCTCAAGTTTTAATTTCAGATAATGAATCAACATGAATCTTCATTAGGAATTGGGTTGGGATAATTAAACATCTCCTAATTTCCTCTGCAACTAAAACTTCAAAACTTTAATTTATTTAACTTCCTATTAGATTGCTAGACACAAGGAATTAAACCCATGTCATTTTCAACTTGGAAGTAAATATTAATGGTAGCAGTACCCAAATTAATTGGTATACATATGGTTGCACAGTACACTTCCAAATTATATATAAACACCAGCCTGACAAATATATAAATAATTCCAATTTGATGTTCATTCTTGTCTTTCCATATGCGAAAACATCAATTAATTGATTCAGTACTATTTAGTATATACACTCTTTTTTTGGGTACGCTAGCTTGTTTAAATGGGGACTGGGTCCGGGGCTTTGTGCATATGCGTGGAATACTAGTGCAGTGCAGAGAGTGTTAGATTGGTGAGCTGTAGTGGGGCTCTCTGTGCCTTCGAAATATATATATACAATTTGATCACTACAGGGAACAGAAAAGAAGTCACCCATAGCCTTTTTTGTTCAACTTTTTCAGCGAAAATGAAGTCTTTGATGAATCATATACACGAGGCTTAATTATAGCTCCATGCAGCTTTTTGGGTTTGGTCTCTCTTATTGCATGTGTATATTCCCAGAGATCGTTTAAAGTTAATATATATTATTCTGCAGAAACAAAAAGTAATTAATTGAAAGTTTTTAACATCCTGGTTGAGCTGAATTCAATGTCCAAATTTGTTCAACATGTCCTTTCCTTTTCGCCCAGTTCCCACTAAAGTATATATTATATATACTTCATCCACTGTGGAAATAACATATATATACATATAATATATCAAAAAACGCTTACTCCCAGGAAAAAGCTAGCTATTTATTCTAAATACAGATACTGAGATGCGTACCTATTGTCTTGCTTTTGATTTATTTATTTTATTATATAAATTTTGCTGCAGCCCTGCAGGTGTCTTGCAAATTTTTCAGTAGGTCATTTTAATATAAATTATATATATATTGAAGGTGCTAATGATGACGATATTCCTGTGTATATATAAATGTAACCTAGTAAGAGGAAGTGAAAGATTCTATACATAATAATATATATATATATATATATATATATAGATAGATAGATAGATAGATAGATAGATAGATAGATAGGTTTTGGTGTGTTTGTATGAAAATAAGAAAGATGTTTTAGTACAAGATTTGGGCATGCACCTTCCACGATGGTAGCCTTTGATTGTCTGTTTTATGAAAATGATCAGAAACATGAAACATACACACACACACACACACACACACACACACACACATATATATATATATATATATATATGATTTACTGCAGTTGGGTCGTAGTTATCGATCTGATAGGAAAAGGTCAAAAATGAAAAACTATGAGACTTATCCCCTGAGAGACGTCGCGCATGCCCGACAATGTGCAGTAGATATCACCCCTGACACCTAATTTCTTTTTTATAATTTATAAAGTTCGAGAATCAAACTACAACAACATGGTTTTAGCAGACTTTAAACACCTTATTGTGTATGTGAAATCTAAGAATAAATAATTAAACAAACTTATTTACCAAATTCTGCTTGTTAAGTAATGTAATAACACTTTAGTTTCATGCATATTTTTTTATTTAATTAAAAAATATTTTTAATGGGTTGGGCTTCTTGAGCTCGTTCAACCGTAAATTGGATCTGCATAGGCAGCCCATTTTACCGTCAGACCTTCAAAGCGGATTTAAAGTGTGGGCCACATTAATTTGTAATGGATTAATGAGATGGGCCTCAACAGGCCCATAGGCCCATACAAAAGTAATTGTCGATTGTGGCTGGTAGTGGGCCGTGTGGTTGGTGTAGATTTTCTAGGAGTCCATCGTCTGACACGTGTCCTCGATCGATATTTCATAAACCTAGAACGGGTGGCGGGCACGCCTTTAAAAATAATCCATTGCCTAAATTACGTGCTGCACTAAAACAAATAAATTAAAAATAAATATAAAAATGGAAAATTGAAACAGATTTTTATTTTTCTGTTTGGGAAGACTGAGAGTGAATTGGTAGCCATGAGTATCCAAGCTTCTTCCTTCTTCGGCGTTGGCATTTCCACCTTCGCATCCCCTCTCACTCGCTCTCGTCACACAACTCTAATCCGAGCTCAAGGTTTTCCAATTTCCTCACCTCCTCTTTTTCTTTTTTAATCTCTTGGATTTCGAATTATTATAATTTCGCTTCCGGCTTGTTTTATTTTGTGTTTGATTCGGTTTTTCATGTTCGTTTGCCCTAATTTTTCCAGAAACTATGCGTGTGCTAACATTGTGATGTTTTAAGTAGTAATCTTTTACTAGTTCTGTTTCAAGTTTGATTTTATAGATGAAGAATTCTGTAACAAAAGTTTGATTTACGAACACTGATTTCTAACGCCGTAGACAAGATGCAGTAGCTGGATATATGTGTATAAATTTTTTGTTGTAATTTTGTGTTTACGTACTTGTATTTGTTTGCTAAGTAGGTGAAGATAGGTTTCTTGTGGCTGTGACTAGTGGTGACTAAGTTGGAAGAGGAAGAGAAGCATTTTGAATGTTAAAATTGTAAATGAAAGAATGTGAGAGCTTGGAATCCACTAGGGAACAAAGAAAAATCTTCACATGTTGTCATGAAATTCAAGTTTCTAGGATTGGTATGAATTTTCTTCTTACTGGATTCGGGCTCCAAATAAAGCGGCAGATTTAAGTTACCCTTTGTAGCTTTGGGACGCATTCTACTATACATATTTAGTGCTATTTCTGGATCTGTCTGTCATTTCTGGATCATATTTAGTGCTATTTCTGGATCCTACGTCACTTGTTAGCCTCATGCTAATCTTTCATGAATATAACCTTAGGGTGTGAACATTACACTTATATATTAGGAATATTTGATCTTGCAGTGGATCCATCAGAGAAGTCCATTGAGATAATGAGGAAATTTTCAGAACAGTATGCTCGTAAGTCTGAAACATATTTCTGCGTTGATAAGGGAGTCACATCTGTTGTTATCAAGGTATGGTCGGCCTATTGTGGTATTGTATGTTAGCCTATCAAGGGGTTTTATGCTTTCTTAATATAAATTCTCTAAATGCTCTATCTCTTGTTTGCATACTGGAATTCTTTAAAGAAATATCATGAACAGTCTCCTTTTAGTTTGTTCCATATTTCTTCTTGGGTTGGTGCTCCATATTTGAATGTAAAAGCTGATTGGATTTAATCTTTGATTGTGTAAGACTGCAGGAGCACTGTAGAAGGACTGTTCTTTTTTCACTATTTAACATGGTAGCATTTCTTGGATACCACACATCATATTAGTCAAGGATTTAAGATAAGAAAACCCTCAAACACAAGCTAATCTTAGTAATTTAAGGGATAAAGAGAGATAGAGAAAGGCCGAAGGTGAGGGAAAGGGGAGACTCAGAAAGAAAAGAAGTAATGAAACTTAAGAGACAAATTAGAATGAACTTTTCTATTAGCATGGTTTAATCATTTGTAAGTAGGAAGAGACTGAGACTACCAATATCGAAGTGGGAGACAAAAATGGTGCATCACTGGGGAAGCCTGTTATCTTTAGTTGCTTCAGTACTTGGAATACAAAATCGATTTGAGACAATTATAAGATAAATTTATGTCTAGTTGCATGCATCATGGCTGAGTAAACAAGGGCAACAACTTTGAGAAGGATAATTAGTATATAGAGGGTAAGAGCATTAGTTCTAAATGATTGTTTATACTATATACTTACTGACGTTGCAACTTGTCGCATGTGTGCACAAATATATATTCATATTTACATTTTGTGCATGTGATTTAATGGTTGGAATGAGAACTTGATTTTCCATTCAAGTCAACCTGCTTCACTTTCACCATTAGTGTGACTTCTCCATAATTTTCAAGTTTGTTTTACCTTAGATGTATAGGTTGGCCTTGGTCAAATACATGGTAAAACCAGGTCTCCTTTTCAATTACTTCACTAGAGCAATCAAGATTGTTTTACCTTAGATATATAGGTTGGTCTTGGTCAAATACATGGTAAAACCAGGTCTCCTTTTCAATTACTTCACTAGAGCAATTTGATTGTTTTACATATTGATTTATATCTCTCACATGACTGTTAGCTTGTCGTTTGGACCTACCATGTGAAATTTTTAACATAATTTCAATGTTATGTATATGGAGAACTAATCTTGGAATTTCAACAGGGACTAGCAGAACATAAAGATACATTGGGTGCACCACTTTGCCCTTGTCGGTGAGTATCTGTTTTGATTTGTCATTGATCAGATTTTGTTTCTTTGCTTTCTACAATTCTCCACTAGCACTTTGTGTAGCTCTTCAAATCAAAATCAGTTTACCCTCATGTCATCCTATAACTATTGAAGTCTGAAAACATTGTGTTTCAGGCATTATGATGACAAACCCGCTGAGGCTGGGCAAGGTTTTTGGAACTGTCCATGCGTTCCTATGAGAGAGAGGTATTCATATCTCTATTACTATCAAATGCATTCAGTTCATATGTAGATTTCTCAGCCGCAGATATCACCAAGTTGGAAACCTATTTTATATAAGCATGTTATTTTTGTCGGGACTGTTTTTGCGCTCATCAACATTCTAACTTGAGAACTATTTCAAATTTTCCATCTTCAAATCAGTTAATGTGTTTAAATTTGGACATTCATATCAACTTGTAAAATTGGTTGGCAGGAAGGAGTGCCACTGCATGCTCTTTCTCACTCCTGAAAATGATTTTGCTGGGAAGGAACAGGTACTTTCGTTTAATTGTACATATTACATAATAATATCTCTTTTCTTTTTTATTGGTGAATAATAGTATCAAGCATCTTAAACCGAAACCGGTTTGATAGTCTATTGTCAAACAACTCATTGTTATAATTCGCTAGCTACTGCTGTGGGATAATTGTCTGTTTTTGCTTACCATGCAGATCATCTCCTTGAATGAGATCAGAGAAGCAACCGCAAATATGTAATATTGGTGTTTTTCCGTCGTTGCTCGTTTCTACACTTTGACATCTGTATTAGGCTAAAAGAGGGATGACAAAAAAGAAAAAAGTAGAGGAAAAAAAAGCTTACTGATTTGTATGTATGTATGTATTGTATATCTCATATACTAAGATAAAACCTTATCTGGAATCTGAATTTCCTTTTCAACTTAAATATTAAAAAAAAAAATGCAGAAGGTGTCACTTTCGTGGCTCTCAATGATTATCAAGGAATTTGCATCACAATTACAAATTATACAAGAAGAAGAAAAAAAGGGAAAATAAAGGAAGGCTAATTTTATCAATTATAAGCGGCATTGAGTTTGAGTACCGCACAGGGCTGACAGCTCAATATTCAAAAAAAAAAAAGAATTTATTTGTAAAGCTAATTGTAATCCGCCTTAGTAATACGCCCAACCCATCCTCCAACCCTGACAATCGGATCAGGGCCAAATGTTTAATGGATCGACCCGCTCTAAAATGGGCCCATGTACATGGACATGACCCGTGAAACCGGAGTTGACGTCCATTCTCTTCTCCACGACACCACCACCCTAACGTTTTACTTTCCCCTCTGGCAGTTATCGATTCTTCGATCATGGCGATTGTCGTCCAGCGACTCGTATTGCATTCTGTAACACAGAATTAGTTTCGTCCAGAGATTAATTTTATTCTCATATTTATTCAGATTTTCACAACCTTTTTTCGCTCCCAGCAATGTCGAATCCTAGGGTCACCATCACCCTCGGCCGCACTGGTCAGGTACTTTAAACTTCTTACCTTGATACTTTTTGGTTGTTGTTGTAATTGTTTAAAGTCCTTTTTTTTGGCTAAATTATTGGTTGTTTAATTGCTCGAAATTCATGTAAGAAAGGAATTAAAAAAATGGAAATTGGCACAAAATATTGAAAAACAGTCAGTGAGGAACTCAAAGTATGAATTATACTTTATTTCAAGGTCTTTTTACTTTGTCCTGTAATATTCAGCTCCCAATTTGAGCAGTACAGTTTAATCATCTGGAACCTGGTTTCTTTTGGAGATTTATTCATTCCTAATATAATTAAGCTCCAGGTGTTTGTTCACTGTTGAGTTGGTTTTTGAATTTCATTGATTGATTTGTTGAAATTTTATTGCTGGGTTTTGGATGAACAGCTCATATATTGGGCCGGATCCAGTTAATTTACTGAATGTGGATTTATCGCTATCTCCTTGTGCTTGAACGTCTCTATTGTTTCTTTTTTTGTTGAAACTTATAGGTTGTGGAGAGGGGAGGAACGGCACATGGTTATCATGGGCTGGTCTCTGGAACTAAACGATCGATGGGAGAGGGTTTTGGGAGTAATGCTAATGGTTTTGTATCGCCTACCAACAAACGGTGTGTTGTTCTGTTTCTTGATGATGTGTACTGCGCCTTTGGACTTAGTATTCTTTGGAGTTTTAAAATGTGTGCCATTCTTATTCGCTGGATTTCCTATTGTTTAAGAAACTTATGCACATAGTTTGGTTGTAACTCAGATGATTAGCTGTTAATCACTGTTCAATTCATATGACAGAAGATTTGTCTTTCCTAATGAGGATGTGTTTGAATATCATTTTACAGGCGACGAGATGATGGTTTTAAATCAAGTATGGGTGGCAATACATGGCATGGTAATTAAGCTATAAGTGTACTTATCAGATTTTCTTAAATAGTTCATTGTGTTCTTTGTATGCTGTCTTTGTACTGACTGGAATTCCTTGTGATGAGTGAAGATTCTCGTATTAGTCAATATGATCTCAGATTAAAACTGATGCGCAAAAGCCTACCTAAGCAAATCCAGGGTGTTCATGAAGAGAACAGGAGGATGGACCATCGTGTCAAGCTGTCAGAAACTGTTCAACCTCCACTGAGTCATCCAATGCTTCAATACAAGTCTGAAACAGGGGAAAGTACTCTTTTTAGGAAAATTCCCCCTAGAGAAAGTGCAGATGACTTATTCTTGGTGAATTCATTGAGGAATTCCTATTCTTCACGGACCCCAAATGGCTTGAGAGCTAGATCCACAGAGAGAAATTTGAAAACTTCCTCTGAGATCTCAACTCCAAGAAGTTCCAATGAGCTGTGGAAAGTACCACCATTAAGGGAATCTGATGCTTCAAGAGCTGGACGTTTTCCAAGTATTGGCGTTGTTAATCTTTCTCGGTCAACGGGCCCAATTCCTTTCACAGTAAAACCCATACTGGAAACTGTCAAACGAGTTGCACCAGCAAGTTGCAGTCCGCAGCAAAATTCACACATGGTACTATTTTCTGGATTTTGCACTTCCTCTTAATGCCCTTACGTTTAAAGGATCTTGTTAAGCTTTAAAGCTTCATCAACTTTCAAAACTTTATGTTATTGCTATTAGATAGTTTTGTTATATACTGATCGCTCTCTCTCTCTCTGCATCTCTTCAGGTAGAGGGACCTCTCACTGTTGCTGGTTTGTTGCATATACTTGGTTTGGGGAAATACACTGTTCTTTTCCAGGCTGAAGAAGTAAGTAACCTTCTCTAGTAGAATATTTTAAAATAGGATATGAATATCTTCATTCTTTTGGTCACAATTTCAAATTTTGGATCCACATTATAGGCTTCGTGAGTAGAGCACGTAATGTGCATTTTCATGTATACTACTTGTATTTCAGGAAACAATATGATTATTGTCAAACAAGCCCATAGAAGTTGTGGATTTAGTTTTTTGCTGTTTGTTTGTGTCGTGGGCATGGTAATGGATTTGCAAATGCTTTACCATACACTTTTTTATACCTTTTACTGATTTACAGGTGGACATGGCTGCATTGAGGCAGATGGGAGATAAAGACCTTAAAGAGTTGGGTATACCAATGGTATAGCCATATCGCTCTTTACAGTTTCAACGCCAACTACTTTGAATGGGTTTTTGCATTGTGTATACTTAGTATTGAATTTAAATGACTGATCTTTCCTCTTCCACTACCATAAGTTTACCACATTAGCAATGTCATTTTTCATGAAGATGTTTGTCGGGAAATATTATCTTATAACAATTTGCTTGATCTGCAGGGACCCAGAAAAAAGATTCTTCTTGCTCTCTTGCCCCGTCGTAAACCACCACCACCATAGCTGGGATTTCGAATGGCTACATCATAAAGAGTGTGGCTTCTTCTGGTAGTTTTGATAAGAGGTGTAAAGTTATAGCATAGCCAACCAAGTGATTACGTTTGAAATCGAGGTTTGAGAGGGTTGAAAATTCCTTCTTTATGTTCTTGATTTGGTGAATAGATAGTGAACTGGTGCCAGACACAAACAGATTTGTACAAATAAATGTGTGAATTTGTACAATAAATGTGTGATTTCCTGTTGTATTAAGCTACCAACACTTCATCATTATTTTGTAATTGGCATACAAGTTTCTTGGTTTGTGCATCTTGAAATCGTTCTTTTCCTCCTCGAAAGTTTTAATCAGGGTAGCGCAAACAGATTAAACAATTCCCAAGAAAAAACTTGGGAATGCTAGTGTCAGAATCTGTGTTTCAAGTGCAAAATGGTGCCGGTTTCTGGGATGTTGTGGTTATTAACGGTCCAGAACGGCAGGTTTAAAATTTTATTGGTCGTCAGTGATTTAGAATCTTTGTCGCAAAGATTTTATGCGTATTTCCATATGTATATAATAATGTCATTAATTACAAGATTTTGGACTCAGAAAAACTCGGCTAAAAACAAGAAGGAAAGCTACGATGAAAACTAAATCAGCAAGCTTTGACAGATGGAGTTGACGGTGGAGATACGGAACCACGCCCACTTTTGGCACAATCCTTGTCCTTCCTTGAAGCCAAAGCTACCAAGAACTTGTCGTTCCACCGTCCACCAACAACCGACGAGGACGTCGCCAACGAAGAGCCCTGGCTGCATGCATGATCAACCGGAAAACGGTGCTTGAGGCAAACCTTAAGCTGGCAGGTTTTGCATGTGCTGGTGTTGGAAAAGGTCAAGACTTGCTTGCAGCGCCTGACAGGGCAGGTGGGTTTCTTCTTGTTCGCAGGGTCGCAGACACCGGAGTTCCGGTGCTTCTCCAGCAAGACCTTCTCGTCGCCGTGGCCTGTGGTTTCTATGGAGGTTGAGCAAACTTCACAAACCAGGACCTTCCTGCTGTTGTGGTCTGATTTGGGGCACTCGTGGGACTTGTAAGACCGATGCTCCAAGCAAAAAACCTGCATAATTAAAACGAAATTACGCGGTTTGTAATTGTATATTATATGGAACAGAGAAACTGACATTAAAACCGGCGGCGGAGGAAAAAAGAAGAAGAGAGAAAGCAAGCCAAAGGGTATACCTTGCGACAAGCGTCGCAATGAAAGGGCAGGAAATCAAGTTGGTGGCAATCGGAATGCTGGCAGTGCGCTCCCAAGTCATGAAAAGCTTCGGTTCCTCCTCCCATGGTGATTGGTAATGGTAATGGTGGAATTTGCCAAAAAGATTGAACCTTTTACGGAGTCGCAGAAGAAAAAGCTCAAAGGGTGATTAATATGAAACTAATTGTGGGAGCGAAGTTGTGTCATACTTCATATATATATTTTTATAAATTGACTTGGAGCGCAAGCCAAAGCCGTAGACAGAGCCGAAGCAACATGGGAATGGGATATGCGTGTTGTAGAGGATGTTTCTAGACTAGTGCCCCTCCCACGAGCTAATTTACCGCGTGGTCCTTTGACACGGTGCTTTTACTTATATATATACATATATATATATATATATATATAAAATATAAATATACAAAAAAATATAAAAAAATAAAAAATTATATAAAAATAAAAAACAGTATAAAAATATATAAAAAATGAAAAACAAAAAATACAAAAAAAAAGAGTAAAAAAGGAGGAATTGGGTTGTTGTGCCCGCCGTAATGTGGATAACGTCGTCCATAATAACACCCGTAATATATCCTGTGAAATTTTTTAACTTAATTTTTTATATATATATATATATATTTTATTTTTCATTGACATTTAATATATTTTATATGTATAAAAATTATTTTAATATTAAAATTTTATTTATTTAAAATTTTAATATATTAAAATAATTTTTTACACTTTAATTTAATTTTTAATTTAAAATTGATTAAAAATTATATGAATTTTTATATTACTATTATTATTTTTATTTTTATAATAAATTTAAAATTATATTAAATGTCAAATGAAAATAAATAAATTAAACTAAAAAAATCTCACACGTTCCCATCTACTGGGTTTATGGCGTTTCTCTTTATTTACATATTTAAAAATCTTTTAATTGCAACCGTACACGTCATTGTTGAAAAGGAGAACGGGACTGTGGGTTGTCATCGCTACAACTCAACCAATTTATGGATCTTTTATGTCCTGTGGAAACAAGCTGAATGCAGCAGCAAAAATAGTATCTTTCTCATTTCACAGCTATATATTTTTGCTTTATTTATGTATTCAGGTAAACAGATTCGAACAGAGTGATTTCTATATATAAAGTATAAACATCTCTCATGGGGTTTAAGTTATTTATTTCCATGGTTGCTGTGGAGAATCCAATTCCTTGTCCACAAAACTTGCAGAGACACCATGGCTTTTGAAACCCCTTTAATAGCCTAATCAACCCACACAAGCATTTCATAAAGAACAGGGCAAGAGTATCTAGATTGTGCTAATCAGAGACATTCAATTATGCATATTTTGGTTTTATTTTCAAGTTGGTGTTGCCTAGTCAATAAAAAAAATGCTCTAAAAGCTCCTTCCAGGAACATGCAACTTCACAGTACTACAAACATTGTTAACCTTTATCAACTTAACCTTTAGCGGTGGCAGAATCAGTGCCCAAAAGTAACAAAGAAACTACCTGATGTGTGTGTTTGTGTGTCACAGGCATTGAATTTGAAGCTAAAGGTTACGCCAATATATAAGTCATTTCTATTTTTATTATACGCTAACTTACCTTCTATTTTTCATGTTTATTTTGTCAACTATGGACATCAGTAAAGAATATGAGCAACAGCAAAAAGGTTAATGTTCTTCTGCCACACTTCTAATGGCATTTATAAAATGGGGCTATGCTGAATTTTTGGTTCCATTCACATAGTAAACACTTCATAAAGAAAAACAAATTACAAACACGTAGAATTTGAAGAGGTAAAAATGATGAATAATATAATTTTACAATCATGCTGGTTACAAATAATACAATCTCTAAGACAACAATTTCAAGTGGATTTGTAATATTTTATTAATTACCATTAATATTTCTAGCTACCTGATGGATCATAAGGGCCAAATCGTTGGTTCTAGGAGTCACCAACATTGACAATTAGCAAACAAAAAGGTTCATGCCAAATTGTAAAGCTACAACGCTCTTTCTATAAAGTCATAAGCATGATTGCATGCATGACACCAGAAGAAGACAACGCATCCAAAATTCTCAATGTCTACCATTATACACATAATTAGAGTAATACCCATTACCTTTTTAGATGTTATATTTGGATTCTAATAGAAGTTTAGAGCATAAACTTCTATTATACATAATTAACTTTTTTAATTAATTGGGGTCCTACTTAAAAGACATGCTTAATAGGTACCACTGACAGTCTACAACCACAAATCAATTGGTCATATTATTCAGCCTTTGAATTTCTGTTGCCTATAAAGTTTCTTGGCCAAAAGCCCCTCGTGTAGTTATGGTTTAAAAAGATCACTTACCCTCCTCACGTGAAAAGATCAGTGACAAAAGATATAAGAAAAGTTGTCATAATTTTCATCATTTCTTTCTAAGCTATAAGAAATGGAGAAAATCATTTTGGATGTGTAAAAATATGCATACTATGAGAGAAATTATGTAAAAATTGATCATTTATCTTTGAAATTGATTATCATCTACCTCAATAATTAAATGAACAAGGATAAAGTTAGGTTTAATCTATAATACCCCACCACGTACAGAAAAGATTACCGGATTTTAGATTTGATTATAAATACTATTTAAACGTCGTTTGTGGTGGATATATGAGAGACTTTCTCATTATCTTGTCGCATTCTTAATTTCCTCTAATGTGATGTTTTGCATAAACTTTGTAAAAATGATGGTTAGGAGATGAATAAGACTACTCCTTACTCATTGTGATCACTATGAATGAAAATGAAAGGCAAAATATAAGATAAACTGGTTCAAAATTTAACCAAGTGAAAAACACAAATAAAGCAAAAAAATGGACTTTCATATTGTAGAACTTTATATCTGGCCAAATATAAAGGAAACCCAAAAGAAAGAACCTACATTTAGAGTGGAGATGTGGGCCATATACTAAGATGCAAAAAATAAAAAAAATAAAATCAGACACTCTGGTTAAGAAAGGAAGATTTACACAGCCTAGAAATACTCATAAAGTCAATAACAGTATCTACAGAAACTTAGCAATTAAGTATGAAAATTTTGATGAATTTAGTGTGGTTGTTGGTGACTTAATTGAAACCTTGAAGCTCTCTGCATGCAGAAGTAGTCACACCCATTTGGCTACCAAAAAGAAACAAAAAAAAAAAAAAGGGGAGTGAGGGACCCCTTTTTTCCTTTGGGGAATATATGAACAAGTATGGTGCATAAAAGCAATCCTAAATCACCAGCATGTATTGTGCGTAAAGTGACCAATCAAAAGGCTTTATCATTCAAAAATATTTGGTTGCCATTTTGATCACTCTCGAAAGCTAATTCTATTGAGTCACGGATTCAAATATGTTAAAGAACGTCACCAATAATTTCATGCTCTATAAACAGCACTAATAATTTCATATAATGCTTTCCTTATGGGTCATAACTATGTGTAGGTTGTAATTTTGTACCACCAAAGCAAAGGTATATAATATCCAAAGGTTTCAAGTTTAATTACCACACCATTGTTGCTAGAGAAAGCCTATAGTCGTTAGCCCATATACAAGTGTAGGCATTTGTATGAAAAAGCTAATATTATTTTTTAATGATTTCCCATTACTCATTGTTTTTATTTTCTTTTTTTTTTAATAGAACCGAAGATGACTTATTATTATTACTATTATTTTCTCTAAGCATTTATATTTAACTTATGAATTAGGCAATTCGTACAAATTATTCATCAAAACAGAGGAAAGAATACTTATTAAGCAAGTATAATATTCTTTTAAATGAATTGAAAACGATGTGTATGCATGATTACTTTAAGTTTTATGTTATGGAAATTATGCTATTTTGTTAGAAAACCACAAGAAAAGGACAAAACAAACACTAAAATTCACCAAATGGGTAGTCCAAACTATTGTACTTCATAAGCATTATGCTAATGCCGTGTTGGGTATATAGTCCCATGCTTCATTCACCAGATCACAAAGCCTCACAGCCCCTATAAAAAAAAAAATTAATTAATTAAAACAAAAAATGTTGATGGAACATTTTTATGAAAATTCCCGAAGCAAATAATGATAATTATCAATGTCCGACCAAAACAAAAACGATAATTATCAATGAATTAGAGTAACTATAACATATAATATTGTATAGACCCATAAGAATTATATTTAAATGCATAAAAAAAATTGTAATTGAAAAATATTATTTACCTTAAAAAAAAGATTTTTAAAATGATAATTTTAATTTTTTTTAATGAATCTGTAGCGTGCATAATATTTTAGAATTACAAAACTTGATGCAAAACATACACTAGATTAAGTAGGTATTTTTGAATTTTCCACGAGTATTTCCATACTTTTTGGGCGTGAGATTAATTTATTTTCATATTTTTTAGGTGTGAAATTAGTATTTTTCGGAGTCTCATCCTTCTCAAAAAATACTTTTTTTACAGACCCAAACATTTGGCATTGGAATTCAAATAGGTTTTACTGCGTGAGCCACACTTTGTTGGTAGATTAAGTAGATATTAGTTACAAATTATTAGATAAAAGAAAATGAAGAGTTTATCTTTAAAGTAAGTAAATAAAATAAGCTCTGAAGAAAATTACAAAAGTAGAAGCTGAAGAAATTTAAAAAAAAAATGTATAAAAATAATAAAATAGGATAATATAGTGATAAGGCTAATATATATATATATATATAATTTTTTTGGTAATTATATATATATATATATATATATATATATATATATATATAATTGAGCGAAAAGGGAAGTGTAAATTTATTTATTTTGGTGAGATTGGGTTAATTCTCCGAAAGCAAAGGAATCCAATCCAATAGGGCGGGCAATTGCAATCTCCAGCCAGTATACACACGAAACATATTCTTTTCTCAGTCGCACAAACAACAACATTTCGTCACTGAATCCAACAAACTCTATCCCTCTCTGTCTCTCTCTCACTCTCACTCTCTATCTCTTTGCCGCTTCTTTGCTCGCCGTAGTTAGACGTAGACCTGGTCTTCATCAGCCACGACCTCCTAATACCTCCCGCCTTAACCTCTGCAACTTCCTCCGTCGATTTTCACGGAGTCGAATCTTGTTTTTGCTGCCCGTTTGGCGTGTTCACAATACCCAAATCTGATTCTCTTTTATGAACCAAAGTCATGGACTTTCTGCGAACATTTCTCCGGGTTCTTTTTTATTGACGTTTCGGTAAAAAGTTGAAGGCTTTTTGTGTGTTTCAGAGACTGAGATTAGGCTATGGAGTTTCAAGAGGGTTTGATGAAGTTGATGGTCCATAAACCCATGGAAAACCAATGGGTATTTCTGAGAGACAAAGAATCGGACAAAGCTACTGACATAGATTCTCCTCCTACTCCCAGACGTAGATGGAAGTTCTTCCACAGGTCTTCATCATCCACCATTTCATCGAAATCCTCACAGCCCCAAACAAAAAGACCTCCGAGAGAGTTTCTGTGTCCAATTGCTGGGTCTTTAATGGGGGAGCCGGTTATCGTCTCCTCAGGGCATTCATTTGAACGTTCCTGCGTTCAAGTTTGCAAAGCTTTGAACTTTATACCCACTCTTACCGACGCCTCTAAACCCGATTTCTCCTCTGTAATCCCAAATCTCGCCCTCAAAACCACCATTCTGAGCTGGTGCAAAAATTCTTCCATAGACCCTCCCGAACCTCTCGATTTCAAATCCGCCGAGAAGCTCGTCCGTACGTTCATGGCGTCGAAGGACCAAGAATCAAAAACCCAGCACAAAAACGACTCCCAGAATGTCGTCGTTATCTCAGAGAAAGAGCTACTACGCAGGGTAAAAGAAAATCCTTGCGTCAATTTCAATCACGCGGCCACCGAGATTCCACTTCGTCCGACTCACTTCTACACGAGCTCGGAAGAATCGGTTGGAAGGACCCGTTCCAAACCGCCATTGCCACTGACGACCCGACCCAGTTGCTGTTCTTCATCTTCTTCGTCCACCGAAATCGGAATCCAAAATCCCAATTCCTTCGATGAAGAAGACGAAATGGTGGCCAAGCTCAGAAGCCCACAAGTGTTCGACGTTGAGGAAGCTCTCATGTCGCTGAGAAAGATTACGAGGACCAACGAGAACGCAAGGACCCACTTCTGTACCCAACGATTGCTCTCGACCCTCAAAGCTTTGATCGTCTCGAGGTACACTGGTATTCAGGTGAACTCGCTCGCAGCTTTAGTCAATCTCTCTCTGGTAAAATCAAACAAGGTTAAAATCGTACGGTCAGGAATTCTTCCTCATCTTGTTGATGCACTGAAGGGAGGATCCCCTGAGGCGCAGGAACACGCATCCGGTGCACTATTCAGCTTAGCCCTCGATGACGACAACAAGACCGCCATCGGAGTGTTGGGTGCTCTGCCACCTCTGCTTCACTTACTCCGATCTGAGAGTGAGCGGACTCGGCACGACTCAGCACTCGCCTTGTACCACCTCACGCTGGTCCACAGCAACCGGTCCAAGTTGGTTAAAGACGGTTCGGTTCCTGTTCTATTGGGCATGGTGAAGTCGGGACATATGACCAATCGGATACTATTAATAATATGCAACTTGGGCTGCAGTTTGGGGGGTCGGGTGGCGTTGTTGGATGCGGGTGCAGTGGAGTGTATGGTGGACATGCTGAGGAGGAGCGAGTCATACAGCGAGTCAACTCGGGAGAGTTGTGTCGCTGCTTTGTATACACTGAGCATGGGTGGTCTGAGGTTTAAGGTGTTGGCAAAGGAGGCAGGTGCAACGGAGGCGTTAAGGAAAGTGGAGAAAGGAGGGAATGAGAGGTCTAGAGAGAAGGCTAAGAAGATATTGGAGGTCATGAAAGGGAGAGACAGAGAAGAGAAAGAGGAACCGGATTGGGAGAAATTGATTGACTCGGGGTTGGGTTTGGGAAGTCAGACTCGGTGTCGACTCAGTGACGGATTGGGCGGGTCTTTAGCTAACTCGTCCGAGTTTTGAGCACAGTGATATGAAGAATTTTTTTGGTTCATTTTTGTTGGTTGTCTTTATTTCTTTGGGTTCTGGTTGTGTTTAATTGGATTATGTTTTATTAGTTAGCAAAGTTGGGTTTTGTTATTTGCTCTCTGGAAGTTTTCGTCTACCATTTGCATAGATTGATTCATAGAAGACGCGGAAGTGAAGTGTAAATAAAAGGGATGTTTCCAGAGACGTACATGGTTCTGAAAAAACATTGCTTTATTCTTCTTCTTTCTTTACACTTGTGTAATTTGGCAAGAATCAGAGAAGTTTAGGCATATATTTATCTCTACCTAGAACCTACCCTGAGGAACAAAGTGTTTGAAGTTTTTGTTGTAAAGAGCTAGAGTCCAATTCCAACCCACTTAGTATTTAGGCATGATTCCTAAGAGTTTCAAGTCGTGGAAGATTGTATTTCATGTGACAAACTATTCAAAACAAAGCTGGTACATGAGAATTTACCAAAAAAGAACCTGGCACATTAGTCCTACAATAACAACTCAGCTTTTTTGGAGTCATAGAGCTCCTTTCTTCTATATACTAAATAGCTCTGGAATTATATTCATCTACAGTACAGTAGAGAACCAGCATTTCTCAGTTTCAGTTCTCTCAAAAGTAATGCAACCTAGTCAGCAAGCAGAGCTACATTTGACAACTTTGAATCAGTATACGATAGACGTCAAACTCATATGAATATGAATGACATGAACTGTGAACAAAAGTAATGAATAACATTGTACCATGGTTTTTTTATTTGCTTGTCCAACGAGAGAGCTTTTCCTTTTCAGGTCACTTCTTGACCACACAAGGCTACAAGATTATAGGCCCTGTACTGCTTATACATAATCTTTGAAACTTAATAAAAGTAATACATTACTATTGGTGATGTAAGTTTAAATTATCAAGATAACCTTCCATTTGTAAGTGGACCACTAACGTTCCCAGTCAGTCATGATAGTTTTGAACAAGAAAACAATGTAAAACAAAACAAGTAGTGCAGCTGAGCCACGAACTGAATGAACTACTATTGCTTGGGCATTGAATTATTATGAAGACTTAGAAGCACGAAACTATCCAAAGCCATTTGACATGTGGAACAATTTCTGACCGATGATATACCGTATTGAATAAATGGCAGTAGTCCATCATATCAAGTAAAAACTGACAGAATTTTACCCCTCAAGTAGTCAAAGTGCTCATTTTCTGACCTTCCACTGACGTCTAGTACTTTAATATTTTTTTTATGGTGAATAACTAGGACTTTAATATTTAATACTATGAATTGGCTCAAACAGATTATAAAAAAGAAGACAAACAAGAGACAAAGTTAAACTTGATTCAAATAATAACAAAAAAAAGGGTGGGAGCTTTCCTATAATTTATTCATCGTAGACTCCAAATTTTATTTAATGAAGCGCAGTTTCATGCCTCGGGTTTCCGTAAACACGTTACCCTAAACCAAATCTGTATTAAATTACAACAAACAAGCGACAAATTTCATGAAATTTTTAATCTTGATACAAACGCCAAAGATAACTAAAACAAGACCTCTGTTTGTTATTTACCAAAAAAAAAAAGACCTCTGGTTGTTTTTCTTCACTTGGAGGTGGGAGAGCAGTTTTTCAAATTTCAACCAGCTGAGTTGGGATCAAAATAAAAATTGATTGGTGCCCAGAACACAAAAACAGATTGAAACCCAGAAAACATAACAAATAAATATGTATATATTGAAGAACATGTGTACATTTAAGCAAAATCCTCACAAACCAAAACCAAGGGAGATTGCCCTTCATCCTCATTCTACCATAACCAATCACCACCAGCAACAAAAGTGAAAACAATACCTTAACTGTTTTTTGATTAATTCAGTTTATTGAATTTTTTTATATATTTTTTAATTAATAGCATCACACCTGCGCCTAATCTCTCCTGCCTTCCCGGATTTGACTCCGTAGTTGCTGAGCTTCTCCATCGCTTGAGCAAATGCCTGAAAGAACATTTTTTGATCCGCCGCGTACATTTGCACGAAAGGCTTTGTCCTCGGGTCACTGTTCAGGGCGTGATCTGACTTCAGGAGCGCCAACCCTTTTGGCAGATTCTGAAAGTACAAATTGTCGAACTTGTTTGGAGTCATGATGTCGTTGAAAACAGACAACGTTGGGTTATTCTTGTAATCAGCACAAGCACTTTGCAAAGCACTCGCGAATCTTTGGTTGTATTGTGGATCGCTCTTCGCAACTTTGCTGTAGTTGTAGATCCCCGAGATAAATTCCTTGCAATGTGAGAACCCAATGGTGTGAGCACCGCTCAAAGCCACCATTTGTTGGACGGAGAACCCTCTAGAGGCAAAGATTTGAATGATTTGAGACATGTTCATGGTGGGTTTTGGGAGATTGCCTTCGACAGTAGAAGATTTGGAGACAAAGCCGTCTTTCCTACCCAAATAAACGTTGTAGTAAGGACCACCGACCATGGTGACGAGGTTGCGAGTGGCAACAGCAAGAATGTCAGCACAGGAGACGACATTGGGGCAGGCGAGCTCGAGAGCAGTCTTGGCACGAACGATGACGTCGAAGGCGTCGCCAGGGAGGGAGAGGTTGATGTCGGCGTCTCGCTCGGCGGTGTTGAAAGCGGTGGAGGAGATGAGGATAGAGCCATCGCAGCCGTTGAGGAGACAGTCATGGAAGAAGAGGCGGAGTGTGGCGGCGGCGGTGGAGGGGCTGTTGATCTGCTTGTTTGTGGTGGTGTCCTGCATGATTTGGTCGAATCTCGGGCATGTCTTTTGGTAGAAGTTTCTGTAGAGCTTGGCTTCCGATGGAGGGCTTAGAATCGCTAGCGCCGAGAGCAACACAAGGACGAGCACTGCCATGGTCTTCTTCGTCTCCTCTCCAAAATATCAGACCAGGAGAGATTAAAGTGAAGGCCTTTTTTTGAAGCTCAAAGAAATGAGCTTTTCTTTCAGTGAGAGCGAAAGAGTGTCTGGTAGATTTCAACTTACAAGGGGTTTTCACTGGAAATCTACTACGCACACGCGCCTCTCTCCGCATTTCTGCAGCACCAATCACGGGATTCGTGCTGGCGGTGAGGGCCCACTTGAAGTTTAGCGAACTTTGAATGGAGCTTCTGCGCGTGGGCTTTGTCTGAGCCAGGATAACTGCCACGCGACACGTACTCAATGAACTGTTCATGCAACATACGACATGTCTAGATGCTCTGCTTAACGTGTATTGCGCGGAGAGCGCGTGTAGTGTGGCCAGCTGTGTTCTACTACGGTTTAGCTGGAGTCAGTTCCAATTAGATCCGGTGCATACAACAATCCACATACGCCACGTGGCATGGAGATTTTAGAGGTTGCCCACTACAGGACGTAAATGCCCTTCGCCATGATCTGGACCGACACGTCACGTACAGCGCCGGCCCTGCGGTTGGATTAACTGTTTGGATTGGCGAGTTTTGATTCGCACATTGCGACACTGGGGGTATTGGGATGTGGGCCTATCTCCCATCTTGCTCAAACGGTTGCAAAGGAAAATGAGAAGAAAGAATTAAATATAATAATATTTTAATTTGGAAAAATAATATAAATTATAATTTTGTGTTTTTAGTGGTAACATGGTGGATCATGCAGATATGCTATATAGACTACCCATTTCCAAACACCTCCATCACAATCATCATACAGAAACGCGGCAGCTGGATGGGTGGTCCCATTTTTCTCATAAATGAGCGGTGATCCAGCTTACAGATGAGTGTAGAGGCCGAGTTTATGGTTGGCCATCATTAACATACTTTTTGGAGGAGGCACATAATTCACATTTCATTCCTCAGGTTGAAGACGTGCATGCATGTTATTTAAATGGGTGTGAGTTTTGATTTCTATATGAATTGGTGGTTTCGTTGCTTAAAATAAACCATTTTTGAGTCCAATCCCACGCATTCATTACTAATCATACCAATTTATATATATTCGTCTTAGCAACGTAATAACTTATTAATTTTGACTGCATTCTTATGCCCTTTGATAGTTTTCTTTTCGCATTCTCTGCTGACATATGAATGCGATCAAACTCGTTTACTAAATGTCGGTGAAAGCGCAAAGGTTTTGAGTGCAACGTTATCAGCATGTTCGAAAAATTAAAAAAAGAAAATGTTAGCTTTGAGATGCGCTTTTGGCCATGGCCTATGATGAGTGTCAATGCCATTGCCCTGTGAAACAGAAGAACCCGAATTTCCAATAATGGTAAAGCTAGAAAGCCACATAAAGAAAACAGTGAAAAAATGACAGAGAAGACATGACAGAGCTTTAGGCAGAGAGTACAAGTTCATGTTAGAGGGGTATGGTTTGCATCTACTTAATTTGGCTCTTCAAGTCAAAAGCTTGACCTGCATACAGCTAGATCTTTACTTAATGGGCCCCAAGCACTACCTAAGGTTGGTGAATTCAGACAACTTTTTATTGTATCAAAAGTTACAACACCTTCCATTTTTTTTTATTTTTTTTTAATTTCATATATTGTAATTTATATATACTGTAGATCCTTGTTTTATTCAGTGATTAACTTAATTTACAAGCCCACACAGTCCAACTGGCTTAAGTTTTTACTCAGCACATAGTGGAGACCAGCTACCAGTCTCATACTGTGTATATTCACCATTCTTCATGAAGTTGTAGAGCGATGAGGTACAAGAGCTTCCCAACTTCTCCTTATAAACGTTCCACCATTTCATAAAGCTGCTTTCCCTTAAGAATATCTCAGGGGATACTTGATAGTTGTTGAGCAAACCCCATGCATGTTTTTCAAAGTCCAACTTTTCTTCAACCTGAGAATCTTGTTTCGTCTTCAAATTGGATAAAATGATAGATTCCTCAACCTTTGCCCAGAATTGTGAATCTTCTGTCAAAATAGAAGCTACATTTGCTCTTTTCGAACTAATTGAATCGGTTTTTTAGTTCCTTCCCTTCATTGAGCCTATGCCATTTCTCCAACTTGATGTAATGCTCAGATCGTGCTTGACTTTCGTAGTTGATGTTCTTTTGCTTGTAATAGTCAGCAATGTCAAGGGGTTCAACCATCCATCTGTAGTTGTGACCTGACTCCAACCATCCACTTTGAAAGACGGCTCCATCCTTCTGGGGATTATTTTCTGCTTCTTTGATTATGTCTATCAGTTATTTCTTGTACATTTCAACCTCAATATCACATTACCACATATTGTTTTTGCACATGTTATAGTATCCAATTTCCTCATTTTTACACCACTTGCTGCAAAATTCCAGGTGCGCCTTATTCATGTCACTCAACTTCTTGGTGGCAGCCGAGGATGATTTCTTCCCATGATAAATGAATTTCCTTTCCTGCTCTTCCAGATAGTTTATATGTCGCTGTCATTTCCGTGACTTTCATAAATAACCAATCACAATGAACAAAAGAGGTTAATGGGAATTAAATATCTCACATTTTCTTTCTTCACTAACAATTTGTTCCATTCCGAACAAAACAACAAATAAAGTAAGTTTAGTTACCTCTGGTTGATCAACTCCTATTGCTTGGAGTTGTCTTTTAATACCTGACTTAAATGGTTCCGTAATCCATTTAACCAACACAGTGACATCCCTGTATAAGGTCCTATGGTAGAGATCATCCAACACTTGATTGTAATGATCAGGATATTGAATTTGAGCATCATGTGAGACAGTTACATCCAACAATTGGAGAATGGATTCAGGTTCCTCAAAACAAGCACACCCTGATTTACAGCAAATAAGGAATGTCCCGAACGGTTTGTAATTGTGATGTATGAAGATTGTAGGTGTTGGATCTTGGTTAGAGACTACATGTAGGAAGCAAGAGATCCATGTTGTGTATTGATTTATGGCTTTATGATGCCTCATGTCACCAATAAGAGGTGAACCAAAAGTGATGCAAAGTGGGCGTTGTTTGGTTTTTGATAAGTCAATGCTCTACAACATCCACAGAGTGAAGAGTGAAGCAATTGAAGCTCCCAAAGAGTGTCCAGTGATAATTAATAACCAACCCTCCTTTTTATCTATCTGTTCTTCGAAGTCTTTAGAAAGCTAGTGTAAATGATACAAAAGGTCAAATACAAGTTAGTGAACATTCACGGACTTTTAAAAGGGTATAGTCTTCCTATGCATGTAGAAATTTATGCAAAATGAGATGGGATGTTCTTCATGCAGTTTGACCTTTTAAGACTCCACCAATAACATTTGTATTTCAAGATTTTTCAAGGGAAAGCAGAGAGAGAGAGGCACATGAGTTTCGAGTTTTGAAAGCTTCTGATGACAGGACTCAAAGAGGGAAACTGTAGCTTTGTTAATGGAGAAACTTGGGTTGCTTTTGCTGCACAGAAATTCAAAATCAAAAAGAGGAAAAGTGTTATTGAGAGTGGATGTGGAAACCAAATCTGGTGCCAGCTGATCACCTTCAAGAATGCTAGGAGAAGCAACAAAAGCCAAGACGGAATACTTTCCATGCTGGGAAATTCGGTATTCAAGAAGCCCATTTGGATCAATGGCTTTATAAAGCTTCGAATTTTCAGTCCATGGTTGTTGGAGGCGGTCAGAGGCAACCAGCAAATTAGCCACTTCTGATCCACTGCTAAATCTGACATAAAGAACAAAAATCGAAGGAAGAGTGGATTTTAATGGTAAAACGGAAAAGCAAACAAGAAAAGTAAGCACTCAGAAACATTAACTTACTCGAACATCCTGGAGGCTCACTACTGCACCAGTATTCTTTTAAAAATTCAGAAGAAAGATCAGATTGAATAGCCACCAATAAGCGAGTCTTTAAATAGTGATAACAGAAAGCCAATCCAAGTCAACTTTACTAAACAATGAGCCATTGGTACAACTTTCCAAGCTAGCAAAAAGAGCCACTGTTCATCGTCCTAAAATAAAATAAGAAGACCAAGACCCAGTGCACTGCAAGCTTTCAGACCTCTAAGTCAACAAGAAATTTGTTGGATGATTCCATTGAAGTTTTAGTTTGGATTTCCCCATCCGCATGACATATCTTCATGAATTAATAAAGCTGAAAAACTAATTATATAATATAGGAATACATATTTATGTGGAAAACATAGGTTAAATTATACCACATCCTCTCTTGGATTTTAATTATAAAGTGTTATTCAATGTTATGATATTATAACATAACAATCGAATTATTTTGCAATTGTTTTTATATATGTATAATAAATAATACATGCTAATACAATACAGAATATCAAAGGTGACCTTTATTGCCTAAAGAATAGCACAAAGTATACTGATTTTTGGCAGTCTATTAGAACCTTAGGGCTTGTTTGAAAACATAATTATTTTTTGTTTATGTCTTTAGTTTTTTCCTCTTGAATTATGTGCAATTTGATTAGTTTAGAGTTAAGACTAAAAATATGAAGGAAAATGAAAAATACAAAACTGAAAATGAAAACACTTTTGAAGTGTTTTTATTTTATGTTTTTGTTTTTATATTTTTACTTAATTAAGTAGTCTAACTAACATTTAACAAACTCCAACCAATCTCTAAACTAACCAAATTACATATAATTCAAGAGGAAAAAACTAAAGACAGAAACAAAAGACGGTTGTGTTATCTAACACAACCCTAATGAGTCATGCCAGCCAACAAATATATACACGACCACATAATCACTTTGGCTTAAGATTTTACTCTGATATGAACTTAATTATACAGTGGAGATAGGTGGAGACCAGGTACCTCTAGCATATTGTATATGTTCTCCATTCTTCATGAAGTTCCAGAGTGGTGAAATATTAGAGCTTCCCTTAGTTTTCTTATAATCTCCCCACCACTTCATGAAACTGCTTTCCCTTAAGAAAATTTCAGGGGATACTGCATAGTCTTTTAGCAAACCCCACACATGGTTCTCGAAATCCTTCAATTTCTCTTCAACCTGAGGTTCATCTAACTTCAGCAACTTGACTTCCTCAAGTTTTGCCCAGAATTGTGAATCATGTGTCAGAATAGAAGCTGCATTTTCTCTTCTCGAGTCAATTGAATTGGTTTTTGGTTCCTCCCCTTTTTTCACCCGTTCCTCTTCTTTCAGCTGTTGATCTTGTTTCAGCCAATCCTCCAACCTTTTGTAATGCCAAGATCGTCCTTGACTTTCGTAGTTGGTCTTCTTATCCCTGTAATAATCAGCGATGTCAAGGGGTTCAACCATCCATCTATAGTATGTACCTCCATACAACCATCGAGTTCGTAAGACAGCTCCTTCCCTTTGGGGCTTCTTCTCTACTTTTCTAACCAAGTCTATCCAGTAATTTGTCAGTTTTTTCCTGTACACTTCAACCTCAATATCACATTCCAACTGATTGTTTTTGTACATGTCATAGTATCCAACTTCCTCATCTTTACACCACTTCTTGTAAAATTCCAGGTACGTCATATATATTTTCATTGCAATCAACTTCTTAGTGGGTTCGAAGGATGATTTCTTCCCATATATGAATTTCCTTTCCTGCTCTTTCAGATAGTTTATATGCTTCTGCCAATGCCATGACTTCATGAAATTAGCAATCTAGGTATAGCAAAATTATAGTTTTAGGAGATCTCAGTGAACAAAAGAGGTTATAAATTAATGGGAATTGAATATCTCACATTTTCTTTATTCAATAACAATTTGTTTCATTCCAAATAATCAAGTAAGTTTGGTTACCTCTGGTTGATCAACTCCTAACGCTTGGAGCTGTCTTTTGATACCCGACTCAAATGGTTCCGTAATCCACTTAACCAAAACAGTGACATCCCTGCAAACGGTCCTATTGTAGAGATCATCCACCACCCGTTTGTAATGATCAGGATCTCGAATTTGAGCATCATGTGAGGCAGTTACATTTAACAATTGGAGAATGGATTCAGGGTCCTCAAAACAAGCACATCCTGATTCAGAGCAAATAAGGAATGTCCCGAACGGTTTGTAATCGTGAGGTATGAAGATTCTAGGTGTTGTATCTTGGTTAGAGACTACATGTAGGAAGCAAGAGTTCCATGTTGGGTATTGATTTATGGCATTATGAAGGCTGATGTCGCCAATAAGAGGTGAACCAAAAGTGATGCAAAGGGGGGGTTTGGTTTTTGACAAGTCGATGCCATCCAACATCCACAGAGTGAAGAGTGAAGCAATTGAGCCTCCCAGAGAGTGTCCAGTGATAATTAATAACCAATCCTTCTCTTCTTCTTTTTCTTTTTCTTCTTCTTTCTTTCCTGCTTTCTTTTTTCTTTCCTTTTCTTCTATCCTTTTTATTATGTCTTCAGAAAGCTAGTGTAAATGAAACAAAAATTCAAATACAAGTTCGTTAAAAGTGTATAGTCTTCCTCTATACATATAGATATTTATGAAAAACAAAATAGGATGTTTCTTCCTGCACACTCCCTCTCACTTATAAGACACCGTAGGTACTCAAATTAAGTCGTTTGCGAATTACTCCATTTGTAGGACCCAAGTTGGAGCTCTCTACCTAACTCAACCTCAAAACCAACTTGTAAGGTGAGAATTGTTCAAGGCTTATACACCCCACCAAAAACATTTGTATTTCAAGATTTTTCAGAGTGAAAGCAGAGAGAGGTACCTGAGTTTTGAGTTCAAAAAGTTGCTGATGGTAGGACTCAAAGAGGGAAGCTGTAGCTTTGTTAATGGAGAAACTTGGGTTTCTTATGCTACAAAGAAATTGAAAATCAAATAGAGGAAAAGTATCCTTGAGAGTGGATGAGGAAACCAAATCCGCTGCCAGCTGACCACCTTCAAGTGTACTAGAGGAAGCAACAAAAGCCAAGATGGAGTAGTTTCCATGCTGGGAAATTTGGTATTTAAGAAGCTTATTTGGATCAGTGCCTTGATAAAGCTTGGAATTTGCAGTGCATGATTGTTGGAGTATGTTGGAGGCAACCAGCAAATTTGCCACTTCTGATCCACTGCTAAATCTGAAATAAAGAAGAAAAATCAAAGGAAGAGTTGTGGATTTTAATGGTAAAAAAGAAAAGCAAACAAGAACAGCTAGTAAGCATTGAGAAACATTGACTTACTTGAACATCCCGGTGGCTATGCGTAATAGTATTCTTTTAGAAACTCAGAAGAAGGATAAGTTGGATAGCCGCCAATAAGCGATTCTTTCCTAGCCAATAAACAAGAAGACCCACTATTCAATGTAAATAAGAAGACGCACTATTCAGCGTCCCTAAATAAAATAAGAAGACCTACTATTCGGTGTGCTTCAAAGGCCCACCACCATTCAGTGCCCTTCAATAAGAGGACCAAGACCCGTCGAATGCAAGCTTTCAGACGACCATGTCAAGGAGAAATTTTCCTCGACGATTCCACTGAAGTTGTCTAAGTTGCTCTGGGGACGTTGTTTTTTTCACACTGACATGGCTTAAATTGTCATGAACAGCTTCATAAGTTTTTCTTGCGCTGGTTGTTATTGATTTTTGAATGGTTAACGAGGAATTTACTTTTTCTCAAACTTAAAGAGCAGTGGAAATGAACATTATTTTCTAAAACAATACGCCACTGTGGTGCTTTGCTGCGTTAGATTTCACCAAGAAAAGTATAACTTTCTTTTTGGGGGTACAAACTAAGAGAAGTGTAACTGACGCTGACGGACGTTTATCTGTGAGAATTGTAAATTTTAATAAATTTTTATTAAAATTTTAAATGTATTTAATTTTATTAAATATCGGATAAAATAAAATTATTAAGAAAATAAATTTATTATTTAAGACTTTTATAAATTATAAAGTTATAAAATTAAAATATGAATAAAATTTTAACATTTAATAAAATTCTAATGATTTTCATTAAAACCTTTTTTTTTATTGCTAAAAATAAAAATGAAAAGTACAACTGACGAAGCAAAAGCAAGAATATTAAAAAGAGTGCTGTGTCCACAAGGAAACAGGGTTGGAAACTAAGCAGCTGGGGTGGGTCCCATTTTATTCTCCATAAATCAGCGTTTACTTTTTTTTTTTAATTAATCAGCGTTTGATCTAAGTTTACAGATGCGGCATTAATTGAGTAGAGATATTTCACCGTATTTTACATTTTAAAACTCTTCATTTGAAAGCATTATGTATAAACAAATGTCCATATTTTATCTTTTAAAAATAAAATAAAAAATTAAATTTTATTTTCTATTTATAATTTAATTAGGATTTTGATTATTTTTTATTTTAAATTTTAAATTTTTTCCACTTGCATTGTATATTATATATTAATTTAAAAATTAATTAAAATTTATTAAATATTAATTAAACAGTAAAAATATAAAAACACACCCAGAAAATAAAAACATTTTAAAAGTATATTTATTTTATGTTTATATTTTTATTTTTCTTCATATTTTAACTCAATTAAGTAGTTTAATTAATATTTAATAAACTTCAATTAACCTCTAAACTAATAAAATTGCATGTAACTCAAAAAAAAAAACAATCATATTATTAAACAAGTTCTCAATATATTATAAGTTTTAATGTATTATATTAATTGATTTTTCAAAAATTTTTAAATTCTTATAATTTTTATTGACATTTTATTGATTTTTAAGAAAATATTTTTCTTTCTTATTACTGATTATGTTTGAAAATATATATATATATATATATATATATATACTTCATTAGATTTAAATAAAAAATTTTACTCTTCGTATATAAATATTGATGAAGATTTTTTTATTATATAAAAGATACTTTCTAAATTAAAAAACGAAGATGCTCTTAGATGCTTAATGATTGGTTATTAATTTTTTTTTATTATTTAAGGCGGGTGAAATTCAGACAAACTTCCGCTATGTCAACTTGGAGTTATAACGCCTTCATCTTCTTGTAATTTGCATATAGATTTCTTTCTAATTACAAGAACAAATTAAACATTGAAAAAAAAAAAAAAACTAATTAATCTTCTAGCTGGGTTCACTGCTTCATATAATTGTGTTGATGAGAAGTAAATAATAAACTTAACTGCCCCGGTATGGTCAAAGGATATATCAAAATTATTAACAAAGAAACAGTGATCACAAGAGAAAAAGTTGGCGAATACAACAAAAAGCATTACTTCCATGTCTGCAAGCTTGAAAGTGAAACATACAGCACCACACAGTCACAATGGCTTCATTTTTAAGTCTGACATGAACTTAATTATGTAATGGAGATAGGTGGAGACCATTTACCAATTTCATATAGTTTATGCTGTCCATTCGTAATGAACTTCCAGAGTGGTGAGCTACAAGATCTTCCCTTGGTTTTCTTATAATCGTCCCACCACTTCATGAAACTGCTATCCCTTAAGAAAATCTCAGGGGATACTGCATAGTTCTTGAGCAAACCCCACACATGGTTCTCAAACTCCTTCAGTTTCTCTTCCACCCCAGGTTCTTCCATCTTCAGCAACCTGACTTCCTCAAGTTTTGCCCAGAATTGTGAGTCATCTGTCAGAATGGAAGCTGCATTTTCTTTTTTCGAGTCGATAGAATTGGTTTTTGGCTCCTTCCCTTCTTTAAGCCGTTTCTCTTCTTTCAGCTGTTGGTCTTCTTTCAGCCACTCCTCCAATTTGATGTAATGCTCAGATCGTCCTTCACTTTCGTAGTTGGTCTTCTTTCCATAGTAATAATCAGCGATGTCAAGGGGTTCAACCATCCTTCTATAGTTTGTACCTCCATACAACCATCTAGTTCGGAAGGCAGTTCCTGCCCTCTGGGGCTTCTTCTCTACTTCTTTAACCAAGTCTGTCCAGTAATTTGTCAGTATTTTCTTGAACACTTCAACCTGAATATCACATTCCAACTGGCTGTTTTTGTACGTGTCATAGTATCCAGTTTCGTTATCTTTACACCACTTCTTGTAAAATTCCAGGTACGCCATATATATTTTCATCCCATTCAACTTCTTGGAGGGATCGAATGATGATTTCCTCCCATATATGAATTTCCATTCTTGCTGTTTCAGAGAGTTTATATATTGCTGCCAATGCCATTGACTTTAAGAAATTAGCAATCTAGGTGAAGCAAAATTGTAGTTTTAGGAGATGTCAATGAACAAAAGAGGTTATAAATTTAATGGGAATTAAATATATCATATTTCCTTTCTCTAATAACAATTTGTTTCATTCCACACGAAACAAGAAATAATCAAGTAAGTTTGGTTACCTCTGGTTGATCAACTCCTAATGCTTGGAGCTGTCTTTTAATACCCGACTCAAATGGTTCCGTAATCCACTGAACCAAAACAGTGACATCCCTGCAAATCGTCCTATGGCAGAGATCATCCACCACCTGTTTGTAATGATCAGGATCTTGAATTTGAGCCCCACGTGAGACAGTTAGACTCAACAATTGGAGAATGGATTCAGGTTCCTCAAAACAAGCACACCCTGATTTACAGCAAATAAGGAATGTCCCGAACGGTTTGTAATCGTGAGGTATGAAGATTCTAGGTGTTGGATCTTGGTTAGAGACTACATGTAGGAAGCAGGAGTTCCATGTTGGGTATTGATTTATGGCTTCACGAAGGCTGATGTCGCCAATAAGAGGTGAACCAAAAGTGATGCAAAGTGGGCGTTTGGTTTTTATCAAGTCAATGCTATCCAACATCCACAGAGTGAAGAGTGAAGCAATTGAGCCTCCCAGAGAATGTCCAGTGATAATTAGTAACCAATCCTTCTCTTTTTCTTTGATTTCTTTGGAAAGCTAGTGTAAATGATACAAAATACCATATACAAGTTAGTCAACATTCACAGACTCGTAAAAGGGTGTAGTCCTTTTGTACATCTAGATATTAATACAAAATAAAATAGGAGGTTTCTTCATTCAGTTTGACCTTTTTAAGACTCCACCAATAACATTTGTATTTCATTTACCAACCAACATACATTCGTATTTCAAGATTTTTCGAGGGAAAGCAGATAGAGGTACCTGAGTCTTGAGTTTAGAAAGTTTCTGATGATAGGTTTCGAAGAGGGAAACTACAGCTTTGTTAATGGAGAATTTCGGGTTGCTTTTGCTGCAAAGAAATCCAAAATCAAAAAGAGGAAAAGTCTCCTTGAGATTGGATGAGGAAACCAAATCTGCTGCCAGCTGATCACCTTCAAGTGCTCTAGGGGAAGCAACAAAAGCCAAGATGGAGTAGTTTCCATGCTGGGAAATCTTGTATTCAAGAAGCTCATTTGAATCAGTGGATTTATAAAGCTCCGAATTTGCATTACATGATTGTTTGAGGAGGTCAGAGGCAACCAGCAAATTGGCCACTTCTGATCCACTGCTAAATCTGACATAAAGAACAAAAACCAAAGGAAGATTTGTAAAAGGGAAAAGCGAACAAGAAAAGCAAGCACCGAGAAGCATTAACTTACTTGAACATCCTGGAGGCTCACTGCTGCACCAGTATCCTTTTAGAAACTCAGGTGGAGGATATATTGGATACCCACCAATGAGCAAGTCTGTAAAGAGCAACCAGAATGCCAACCCAAGTCAATTTCATTAAACAACGACCCATTGGTACACGCTTGCAAGCTAGCAATAAATTAAAAAAGGCCCACCGTTCATTGTCATTTAATTAAATAAGAAGACCAAGAGCCGGTGGACTGCAAGCTTTCACACGAGCAACTCAAAAAGAAATTTATTTGTTGATTACATTAAAGTTTCATCCTTATCCAGTAAAGTAGCTTTGGAAAACTTAACCCCGGAGAAAGTAGAATATTTGATGTGGCCCCGTTTCTGGAAGCTGTGAGAGCAAACCAAATACTATTACCATTTTAACTGTTTGTCTGCTGGCGGAATAAGTTATATCTTTAAATTGAAAAAGAGCGTCTAATAAATCACTCATGTTTTCCTTCATTTCTTGTTCAATTTTTTGTACTACTAATAGTTAAAAAGGGTGCTATTATCAGCCGGACACAGAGATTTCATGGCTGAAAAATGGAATTGATCCATTAAAGTGTTCGATATTTTGCAGATGGGTCATGCAAAATGAATTTGTATGTGGATTTAGAAACTGTAAAACTGCAGATCTTAAATCCACATAGTTAATATGCCATATTTTAAAAAAACAATAATAAATTTGCATGTGAATTTACAAATTGAATTTACCGTTTTACAGATTTTAGATAATACTATCCATTTTAAATAAGGGGCATTTTCGATACTTTAGTTAATTTTTATAAGAATTTAAGATATATAAATATTTTTTTAATTTTAATTATTAAAATGGACATTTTTATTAATTTCTTTAACTTTTTTTTTGGTAAAACAATTTCTTTAACTAAATTGCAGTCACCAAGTAGTTTTTCAGAGTGTCATGTCTTAATATCTTCATAATTGTTCCCGCAGTGGCTGTTCTTGACTTCTCAATTATTAACGAGGAAATTACTTTTTCTCACACGTAATGAAAAAGATTTACGATCACATGCAAAGCATTGGCGACTGGCAAGCTACTATATTTCTGGATTTTATGACTGCTGTTAACACGCACAAGTTCTATCAAACATACTCTTGGATTGCTTCAAAACTTATATGAACAATAAAAGGTGTTATTCGCTCGTTGATTATATGTGTGGCATATTTAACACCACCCAAATCAAACCAGAATGCCAGGACTGATCGCTATTGAAAATTGAGGTCCTACTAAAGACATAGCCAAACCAGATGGTTCTGAAAGTTGAAACAATAATCTTCATCCTCAAATCAGTAAAACAGTTGCAGTCTATAAGATACTGAAAGGAATATACTCTATAGCGTCTGATCAAAGTTACGTTAGATAAAGTGACTAGCAAAATCAAATTAAGAAATCTAAATCATATTGCATGCCAAAATTTTCATTTATAGTTTGTATAATTAATGGGAAAATCTCGAAAAAAATTAAATAAAAAAATCCCATTGGTCCTCTGAAGCTCTCTTCGACAAATACTCAACACTGTCGAAGCTTGAGTACGTATGAGTATTTTGATGCCGAGGATATCTCATTTTGACAGTGCAACTTACATCGCTTTCCGAGAGGATGGGCAGCTTGAATTGATATGAATATCTCCAGTGTAAATATCGGTAAGTGTCAAAAGCAGCAGCACAAACACCACTTGAGCACTCATGATTCCAAAATGACTGATGCTGTTGCCAATTTCCATCCAACTTCCTTTATTTCGAACCTGGTTAGCATTTAGAATAATCGTGGATAGTCAAAACAAAAATTTAGAATCAAGATTCATCATAGGAGGTATAGTAATCATACCAGGAAGAAGAAGTGAATAGTCATCACATCTGAAAATGCTATATCCAGAAAATAACATCCCAACCATGGAAGACGGTTTAACTTTGTTACTGCGCTGAATGCGCATCTGCATTTCAGTTCAGAGAAAATATATGAGAAACCAACTGTTTCGTGTATATGAAAGAGTGGCCTAATTTTCTCAGGTTACACAAAGAAATCATATGTGGCATGGCATAAGAATTAAGGTGGAATGCCATATTGTTGCACATAACAGAAAGGATAGAAGATATAGGATCCCACAAGTTTATACCAGTGAAACAGCAGATTTTCTCTCAACACCATTATAAATCAAAGATTCTTCTTAAAATGTAAGAAAAATGTACGTGTTGATTTCCATGTTGCCAGATATCAAATACAAAACTGCAACCTTTACTTACATGACAAGCATGGATGGAATGAACAGCTCCATTCTTCTGGGGATTATTTTCTGCTTCTTTGACCATGTCTGTCCAGTAATTTGTCAGTTTTTTCTTGTACACTTCAACCAAAATATTATTAGATATGCTCTTGGGCTCCACTTGAATAAAATACGTTTAAGTTAAATTAAAATTAAATTTATTTTAATTTTAATTTTTTGGATAATATGTTATCTGATCAGTTAAGATTTACTTTAAATTAAATTTATTTTTAAATCTTTATCTTAACTGAAAATATCAGATAAGATGTATTTTCTAATTTAAACTTTGTGTTTTTATTATTAAATACATCGTTGTTTTCTTTTCACAAGGGGCTAAGGGTTTTTTCAGTCTTCTGTGATAGAGAGAAAAAACTATTCCTCCAGAAAATTTTAACGTATTTTTCAAAAGTACGTAGGAAAAGAAAGAACATTTCTTCTTTATTTTTTCCTTTGTGTTCTAATATTTTTCATAGATCGTTGTGCACTTTGCTTCCATCACATCCGAGGATAGCTTGGAAGATCGGACGATTGATAGATGCGATCGCGGTTCGTGTAGATCATGGTAGCATGATTTATGATGGTGATTACCGAACTAGAGGATCAACTGGTAGATCTTCACATCAAGGAAGAGGTAATCCAGAATTCTTATCTTTCAGTTTTATGATTTACATAACATGTTTTATATTGTTTCCGCTGTCTCTGTGTATGTGAATCCTTCATGTGGTATCAGAGCAGTGTTATGTAAATCATATGAATTTTTTTTTAGAATTCAAATGCATGTGATTTATGATGTTTTAATAGAAATATGGCACCTAGGATTCTATTATGATGTAATTGCATGATAATGTATGTTTTATATATTTACTTGTTCATAATGGATGTTGTAGTAACCCGATCCATAGTAGTTTTTCCCTGTATTTTATTTTTGGATGTAACAGGGAGGCTGGTCATAAGATCAAGTTTCCTCCTTGATTTTTTTTTTTATATTTTCGGATTTTATTGTATTTTATTTTATTTTAAATTTATTTATGTAAAAGTCAAAAAAACACAAGTGTAAAATCGCATCGTTCTTGTTTGGAAAGCTACAGTGTCCGATTGATGAACGTCAAAGTGTTGGAACCAAGCGGCGAGAGGATACCGTGGTCATAATTTTAGCCCTATAAACCGCACGCGTGCCGGGCGTGCCTCAAGGTGGATACGCGTGGGCCTCACTCTCTGGCACTTAGCTGACGCGTGGGAGAGCGTGCACTGTGTTCTGGGTGGCTACTTATGGCTATTGGCTCCTCTGGATGTTGGGCTTCTACCTGTGGCAGGGATTTGGGAACGACACATGAACCGAGACTGTAGAGGCTAGGGTTTCTTGATGGGTTAGGGATTTGGTTTTTATTTGGGTTTTTATAATTTTTGGGCCTTAAATCTTAATTAAAAATTGGATCCAATAAAGACTCAATACCTTGGAGCCCATTAGAAGATGAAGAAGAAGATTGGGCCAGCTATTTAATTTGGGCCATTAGAGCCTTGTAATTTTATTTGGGTTTGTAATTTTCTTTTCTAGGAAACCATGGATTTGGGTTAGTTATTTTATTTACAGCTTTTATGAATATTTTTAATATTAGTTCTTAACAATATTATGTGATAGCATGACATATAGAATAGGTGGTGCCATAAAAGCTTACATCATTGAAAAATTACATGTGCATAATAATTATTATGATTTAATCTAGTTTAATAATTATTATGGGAAATTATTTTTTTTAAAAAAATAATTTAGCAAATCCCAAATTAATTTTAAAATATTGAATGGTGAAGGTTTTAATTATTTATTTATTTTTTTTAAAACCTAAGGGCTCCATTGTGGGTTCAAAATAAAATAATCATGTGAAGCCCCAACGGATAAGCATGGTTGGATTTTATTGGGATGAACCTTAATTAATTTTGAAATTTTAATTAGGTTGATCATTCGTCGACAATCTTAGATATTAAAGAAAATTTTAAAATTAAAACAATGGTTAATAACATTCAAACTTAATTTATTTATTACCCCTTGCAACGAGGCTATGATTTTTAAATTAAGTGCCCAAAAATTTATAAAAACAATTAGATTAAAATAAATTTGTGTTATCTAGGAAGGTTCTGTCTAGGAGGATGGAATTTAAGTGGTTTTCCATTCGTTAAGTAGGACACTGTTTTATTTCAGGATCAAATTTAGTTTATTATAAATATCTTGCGTGAGTATTTATAAAGAAAACTAAATAATTGTTTACAATAAGCAGAAAAATAGTTTATAGGATTTACTATGTTTTTTAAGTTTATTGTGGAAATACGTATTATCTTAGTGCAAATTTATTTGAGAAAATGTCAAGTTTTAGTCTCCGCACAAATTTTAAGTAAAACCCATGGATGGTAGCTATAGCGAATGGAAAACCAACCTATTTATCGTTTGGAATATGAAAATCTCAAATTTGTCGACATCATCAAAGCCGATGTTCACCGCCTCGAACAAGCCAAAAGAATTATAATGGCGACAGGCAAATCTGGCAGTTACTATATTCTTCGGTGTTGCTAGTCATTTGAAGGAGAAATATCTCGGATCACGGTTGAGCGAAATGCTTGAAACTAGATGGGATATTTGCTCAAATACTAGTTCTTTAAGGCAATTTGCAATGAATGGTTTAATGAATGCCCGCATTGGGAAATGTGAGGATCATTATTTAAAAATGATGTCATATTTCACACCAATTGAAGTGATGGGAACTAATTTGGGCCGACGAGCCCGAATAGACATGATTTTGGAATCACTTACGAGAGTTATGCTCGGTTTAAGGTCAACTATAATATGAAGCAGATGGATCTTACTCCTACGGAGTTAATGCATGAGCTTGAGAGTGTTGAAAGGGCTCAAGTGAAGCGTGCATAATGTTGAAGGTTCTTGAAACCCAAAGGAAAACCTAAGGGTGGTCAAAAGAATAAGAAAACAAAGCAAAAATACGGTCACCAAAACTACATGATGAAGCCGAAAGGCAAGTGCTTAGTCTGAGAAAGAAATTTGGGCGAATTTCCTGAACAACAAACAAGGTATGTGTGAAATAAATGTACTTGAAACTTGTTTAGTGGAGAATTATAATGATAAATGGATCATTGATTAGAGCCACTAATCATGTTTGTTACTCTTTCTGATGGTTCAAATATAGCTTGTTGGGAGAAGGACAAAGAAGTTTGAGACTTGGGAATGAGGAGCATGTCTCGTGAAACGTAGGATTAGTTATTTTAAATTTCAATAAAAGTAGGACTTTGTATTTACAAGACTGTTTATTTGTTCGATTTTAGTAGGAATTTAATTTCTTAGTTGTTTATTTGAACAAGGATTAACGATGTAATTTAATTCCTCTATTTTAATAAGAAGTTATTCTTGGTTATTTGTTAGGAGATTTATTGAATGATCTTTATTATTTGAGTCATATGTCCTATAGCATTCATAATATTGAAATTAATGATGATGAACATAACCATATAGCCAAGAGAAAGGTTTCAAATGAAACTTATCTTTGGCATTTCGCGATTAGGTCATATTAATCGGCGGGATTAATGGTTTGGTCAAAAGTGGAATTTTAAGTTCCCTAGTTTTGAACCAATATCGATTATGTGAATCTTGTTTGGAGGTAAAATGACCAAGAGGCCCTTAAAGGATATCATGTAAAAACCATTTGGAATTAGTGCATCTTGATGTGTGGACCAATAAATGTTCGTAGAGGAGGTATGAGTATTTTGTCACCTTCATCGATGACTACTCAAGATATGGATACATTTACCTCGCCATAAGTCAGAAACTTTCACAAAATTTCGAGTATATGGAGAAAAACAATTAGGACTCCATATCAAGATGAAGAATACCATGGAGAATTTAAGTCTTATCTAGCTCGAAGGGATAGTTTCACAATGCGACCTAGAACACCCAAAAAATGGGTGGCGAGAGGAGAAATCGAACTCTTCAAGATATGGTGAGGTCGATGCTCGCTTATTCATCATTACCTATATCGTTTGGGATATGCCTTAGAAACTACCATGTATCTTGAACTTGGTTCCTAAATCGGTTCATAAGACACCCTGTGGAAAGGGAAAGCTAGTTTAAGCCATATTGAATATGGGGGACGTATCTTCTGAAAGGAACGATAAGTTAGAATCTCGGACGGTATGTATGTTTGTAGGATAGCGAGGTGGTCTCTTTTATAGTTCCTCGGATAAGAAAGTTTTTGTGAGTACTCACTCTATTTTCTTAGGAAGACTATATTAGAAATTTGAACCAGTCAAGTAATTCGAGGAATTACAATCATCGAAACGAACTAAACCACTGGTGTTTTAGCACTGCTTCTGTTTTATGCATGTTCAAGAGGGAAAATATACAAGGTGAGCAGGATAATGAACAACAAGAACCATTACGTGGAACCGATGCAGGTGGAACTTGCACTGTCTGAGAAATCTGGGGAAGAATGCGAGCACATGCAAATACAAAATGATGAATATAATTTTTCACGAGGTAAGAACGTGCGTAGTGGGAGAATAAGGCGTAAGCCAACAAGATATGTCTTATTGGGTGAATCTTACAGTCACCGATAGCGAAGAGGATCCCATTAGTTACAATGAAACCTTTGGAAGATGTTGATCTCAAGAATGGCATAAAGCCATGAGCAGAAATGGAATCTATGTATTCGATTGAACAGTCTGTAAAGGCACGAAGGGTAAAACCTATAGGGTGTAAATGGATTTGAAGAAAGAGGATCGATGGGAAGGTAGAAACCTTGGCTAGATTGGTGGAAAGGTTATACAAAAGAGGATATAGGTATAAAGAAACATTTTAGCGTAGCCATGCTAAAGTCCATCCGGATTCTTTTTATTGTAATGCAAGTCTTGATTATGAGATTTGGCGGATGGATGTCAAAGACCTTTTTAAATGGCAGAAGACATCTACATGCATCAACCGAAGGGTTTATAGCTAAAGGCCAAGAACACGTGGTATGCAAGTTCGAGGTCAATTTATGGACTTAAGCGAGCATCCGGATCATGGAACATCGATTTGATCGGTAGATTTTTAATGGTTTTGAGAAAAGTCGATGAACCTGTGTTTACAAAGGATCGAGGAAGAAGGGTGGTTTTACGGTCCTACGTAGATGACATTTTGTTAATTGGAAGCGATAAATAAGTGTTGTCGGATGTAAAAATTGGTTGCATAAGATTTGATATGAAGGATTTGGGAGAAGCCAATTACATTTTGGAATCAAAGTTTCTGAGGCCAGGAAGAATAAATTTATTGGCATTGTCTCTCTTATATTGATAAAATTCTTGCAAGTTCAACATGGAAAATTCCAGAGGGATCCTACCCTTCATACATGGAATTCATCTTTCTAAGGAACAATCATCAAAACTCACGAAGACAAAGCGCGTGGTAAGGTACCTTATCTTGTGATGGGTAGTCTCATGTATGCCATGTTATGTACTAGGCGGATATACGCTATGCGATTGGAATTAAATGGCCGGTATCAATCGATCCGTGAAGAACACGGACTACGGTCAAGCATATACTTAAGTATCTAAGGAAAGAGATTATATGTATTCTAATGGGAGTTTGCGTTGGTTTTACAAACTACTTCGAGGATATTGACTCTAGAAAATCAACCTGGATATGTGTTCACCATAATGGTGGAGCCATTTGTTGGAGAAGTATCAAATGGCCACTTTGAAGTTGAATATGTGGTACGCTTACAAAGCGTGAAAATGGTGAAGAAATTCCTTTTGGATTTTGAGGTGATACAATGCGGGGACGGTAGATTACCTATGACAGCGATTGGGCCGTTACCGAAAGAACAAGGTATCCACAAAACAAAAACGTAGAGGAAGTAGGAAGACATCATCGAGAGGGAACCACGGTTACCAAAATATCATCAAAGGAGAATTTAGCGGACCATTTACAAAGGCTTTACATTCAGTGTTTGAGACATGTAAATTGTATGGGTGTTAGAAAGTTACGGACTTGCTTTAGAAGAGTGGGAGTATTTGTTTGAGTTTATGTAACAAAACAAATAAATTATTTTTGAAATTAATAAAATTTTAAAAGTATTTTTCATACTTTTGTACACTAGTATTTTAGTATAAAGGTCAGATTAATTATGGGTATATGGTCATATAGTTACGACCATAGAAGATATGATCATAGGTTCTCATAATTAATGAATAAGATCAAGATTATTAAATAAAGTTGGGCACTTTATTTTACCGTAATATTTTATGAAATAACTTGTCTTGGTTATTATAAAATATTGGTGCAAATTATGTTTGCATTGGTAGGATCAAAGTGAGATTTAATTAAAGTTAAATTTACGTAAAGGAATTAAATCTCAAATAATATTTTATTATTATTTTCTCTTAATCCCGAGTTTATTGTAGATAGGTGTTTAAATAATTGTTGTTCCTTGAATTATCAATAAGTGAGGTCTATTTTACGACCAATACCTGATGATTGGGAAGATTGTTTAATTATCGATATCTATAAAATAAACAAAATGGAATTTGTATGAAATATCCTCTTGATATGTTTTTGGATGCAATAAAGTCATTGGGCTGCATTTGATCCATTAGAAACTATTAAATCAAGAGAATAAATAATTAATTGATAGACGAACAAATAATCAATTAATTATTGATATTTTACAAAGGAGAAATTAATATTAATATTGATATTATTAATTTTGGAGTTCACTCACGGGCTTTGGAGTAGAGGATTAGATAATTCTATGCAATTATAAAGAGCTTAATTAATAATATCGTTGGATCCCCTTGCTTGGGTTATGTGGTGGAGCAGACACTTGGATATGAATTTATAGAATACAAGTCTTGAGTTACATGATATTGGGTTAAGACTGAGTTTGTACCTGAAGCAGTGGGAGATTGTTAGATATATGCCCCACTTGAATAAAATACGTTTAAGTTAAATTAAAATTAAATTTATTTTAATTTTAATTTTGTAGATAATATGTTATCGATCGGTTAAGATTTACTTTAAATTAAATTTATTTTTAAATCTTTATCTTAACGAAAATATCGGATAAGATGTATTTTCTAATTTAAATTTTGTGTTTTATTATTAAATACATCGTTGTTTTCTTTTCCTGAGGGGCTAAGGGTTTTTCAGGTCTTACGTGATAGAGAAAAACTATTCCTCCGAAAATTTTAGCGTATTTTCAAAGAGCGTAGGAAAGAAAGAACATTTATGTTCTTTGTTTTCCTTTTGTGTTCTAATATTTTTCATAGATCGTTGTGCCCACACATCACATCGAGGATAGCAGCGGAAGATCGGACGATTGATAGATGCGATCGTGCATCATGGCTGATTTATGATGGTAATTACAGAGGATCAGGTAGATCTTCACATCGGGGAAGAGGTAATCCGATTCTTATCTTTTTTTATGATTTACATAACATGTTTTATATTGCTTCCGCTGTCTCTGTGTATGTGAATCCTTCAAATATCACATTACCACATATTGTTTTTGTACATGTAATAGTATCCAATTTCCTCACCTTTACACCACTTGTAAAATTCCAGGTGCGCCATGTTTACTTTCATGTCACTCAATTTCTTGGTGGCACCGGAGGATGATTTCTTCCCATGATAGATGAATTTCCTTTCCTGCTCTTCCAGATAGTTTATATGTCGCTGTCATTTCCATGACTTTCATAAATTAGAAATCACAATAAACAAAAGACGTTATAAATTAATGGGAATTAAATATCTCACATTTTCTTTCTTCACTAACAATTTGTTCCATTCCAAACAAAACAACAAATAATCAAGTAAGTTTAGTTACCTCTTGTTAAATTTAGTTACCTCTTGTTGATCAACTCCTAATGCTTGGAGTTGCCTTTTGAAAACTGACTCAAACGGTTCTGTAATCCATTTAACCAACACAGTGACATCCCTGTATAAGGTCCTATGGTAGAGATCATCCAGCACTTGCTTATAATGATCAGGATCTTGAATTTGAGCATCATGTGAGGCAGCTACATCCAACAATTGGAGAATGGATTCAGGTTCCTAAAAACAAGCACTCCCTGATTTACAGCAAATAAGGAATGTCCCGAACGGTTTGTAATTGTGATGTATGAAGATTATAGGTGTTGGACCCTGGTTAGAGAAGCAAGAGTTCCATGTTGGGTATTGATTTATGGCTTTATGAAGCCTCATGTCACCAATAAGAGGTGAACCAAAAGTGATGCAAAGTGGGCGTTGTTTGGTTTTCGATAAGTCAATGCTGTACAACATCCACAGAGTGAAGAGTGAAGCAATAAGGCTCCCAAAGAGTGTCCAGTGATAACTAATAACCAATCCTCCTTTTTTTTTCTATCCTTTCCTTCTAAGTCTTTAGAAAGCTAGTGTAAATGACACAAAAGATCAAATACAAGTTGGTGAACATTCACGGACTCTTAAAGGGGTATAGTCTTCCTATGCATGTAGAAATTTATGCAAAATAAGATAGGATGTTTCTTCATGCAGTTAGACCTTTTAAGACTCTACCAACAACATTTGTATTTCAAGATTTTTCAAGGGAAAGCAGAGAGAGAGAGAGAGAGAGGTACATGAGTTTTGAGTATAGAAAGTTTCTGATGACAGGACTCGGAGGAAACTGTAGCTTTGTTGATGGAGAAACTTGGGTTGCTTTTGCTGCACAGAAATCCAAAATCAAAGAGAGGGAAAGTGTCCTTGAGAGTGGATGTGGAACCCAAATCTGGTGCCAGTTGATCACCTTCAAGTATGCTAGGAGAAGCAACAAAAGCCAAGACAGAGTAGTTTCTGTTAAATTACCACTGATTTCAAAAGCTTAAACTGTTAGGAAGTAGGTTTAATATGTATATCATGCTTTGGGAGAGATAGAATATTGTCAACAGTTTCCATGCTGGGAAATTTGTATTCAAGAAGCCCATTTGGATCAGTGGCTTTATAAAGCTTCGAATTTTCAGTCCATGATTGTTGGAGGAGGTCAGAGGCAACCTGCAAATTGGCCACCTCTGATCCACTGCTAAAGCTGACATAAAGAACAAAAATCGAAGGAAGAGTGTGAATTTTAATGGTAAAAAGGAAAAGAAAACAAGAAAAGTAAGCACTGAGAAACATTAACTTACTCGAACATCCTGGAGGCGCACTACTGCACCAGTATTCTTTTAGAAATTCAGAAGAAAGATTAGATTGGATAGCCACCAATAAGCGAGTCTTTAAATAGCAATAACAGAGCCAATCCAAGTCAACTTCATTAAACAATGAGCCATTGGTACAACCTTCCAAGCTAGCAAAATGATCCACTGTTCATTGTCCTAAAATAAATAAGAAGACCAAGACCCAGTGCACCGCAAGCTTTCAGCCGAGCAAGCCAACAAGAAATTTGCTCGATGATTCCATTGTCCTAAAATAAAATAAGAAGACCAAGACCCAGTGAACTGCAAGCTTTCAGACAACCCAGTCAACAAGAAATTTGTTCGATGATTCCATTGAAGTTTTAGTTTGGATTTCCCCTTCCGACATATCTTCATTAATTGGGGATTACATGATTTAATAAAGCTGAGAAACAGATTACATATAACTAATAAAACCTGCCAAGTATAAACCATGAAACAGATTTCATGGCTAAAAAAAGGAGTTGATCTTCATAAAACTCTTAAATATTTTAACTAAATTTGCTCTGGCCAATTAGCTTTTCACACTGACATGGCTTAAATTGTCATCAATATCTTTATAATTATCGTTGTCGAGGCTGCTATTGAGTTTTCAATTATTAGTGAGGAAATTACGCTTTCTCACACGTAATGAAAATGAATATTATTTTCTTAAACAAGGCAGGGTTGTCAAGTTATGAAATGAGCTAGATTTACGTAACGAAAATCATCTTTTGAAATGAATATTATTTTCTCTGTTTATTGCCCAAAGAATAGCACAACGTATACTGATTTTCGGCAGTCTGTCAGCGGCTTAACGAGTCATGCCAGCCAACAAATACACAACCACATAATCACATTGGCATAAGATTTTACTCTGATATGAACTTAATTATACAGTGGAGATATGTGGAGACCAGGTACCTCTAGCATATTGTATATGTTCTCCATTCTTCATGAAGTTCCAGAGTGGTGAAATATTAGAGCTTCCCTTAGTTTTCTTATAATCTCCCCACCACTTCATGAAACTGCTTTCCCTTAAGAAAATCTCAGGGGATACTGCATAGTTTTTTAGCAAACCCCACACATGGTTCTCGAAATCCTTCAATTTCTCTTCAACCTGAGCTTCTTCTAACTTCAGCAGCTTGACTTCCTCAAGTTTTGCCCAGAATTGTGAATCTTCTGTCATAAAAGCTGCATTTTCTCTTCTCGAGTCAATTGAATTGGTCTTTGGTTCCTCCCCTTTTTTCACCCGTTCCTCTTCTTTCAGCTGTTGATCTTGTTTCAGCCAATCCTCCAATCTTTTGTAATGCCAAGATCGTCCTTGACTTTCGTAGTTGGTCTTCTTATCCCTGTAATAATCAGCGATGTCAAGGGGTTCAACCATCCTTCTATAGTATGTACCTCCATACAACCATCGAGTTCGCAAGGCAGCTCCTTCCCTTTGGGGCTTCTTCTCTACTTTTCTAACCAAGTCTATCCAGTAATTTGTCAGTTTTTTCCTGTACACTTCAACCTCAATATCACATTCCAACTGATTGTTTTTGTACATGTCATAGTATCCAATTTCCTCATCTTCACACCACTTCATGTAAAATTCCAGGTACGCCATATATATTTTCATCCGATTCAACTTCTTGGAGGGATCGAATGATGATTTCCTCCCATATATGAATTTCCATTCTTGCTGTTTCAGAGAGTTTATATATTGCTGCCAATGCCGTTGACTTTAAGAAATTAGCAATCTAGGTGAAGCAAAATTATAGTTTTAGGAGATGTCAATGAACAAAAGAGGTTATAAATTTAATGGGAATTAAATATATCACATTTCCTTTCTCTAATAACAACTCGTTTCATTCCACACAAAACAAGAACTAATCAAGTAAGTTTGGTTACCTTTGGTTGATCAACTCCTAATGCTCGGAGCTGTCTTTTAATACCCGACTCAAATGGTTCTGTAATCCACTTAACCAAAACAGGAACATCCCTGCAAACGGTCCTATTGTAGAGATCATCCACCACCTGTTTGTAATGATCAGGATCTCGAATTTGAGCATCATGTGAGGCGGTTACATTCAACAATTGGAGAATGGATTCAGGTTCCTCAAAACAAGCGCATCCTGATTCAGAGCAAATAAGGAATGTCCCAAATGGTTTGTAATTGTGACGTATGAAGATTCTAGGTGTTGTATCTCGGTTAGAGACTACATGTAGGAAGCAAGAGTTCCATGTTGGGTATTGATTTATGGTTTTGTGAAGGCTGATATCACCAATAAGAGGTGAACCAAAAGTGATGCAAAGTGGGGGTTTGGTTTTTGACAAGTCAATGCTATCCAACATCCACAGAGTGAAGAGTGAAGCAATTGAGCCTCCAAGAGAGTGTCCAGTGATAATTAATAACCAATCCTTCTCTTCTTCTTTTTCTTCTTCTTTCTTTCCTGCTTTCCTTTTTCTTTCCTTTTCTTCTATCATTTTTATTATGTCCTCAGAAAGCTAGTGTAAATGAAACCAAAAGTCAAATACAAGTTCGTTAAAAGGGTATAGTTCGTTAACATTCACAGATTCGTAAAAGTGTATAGTCTTCTTATATTCATGAAAAATAAAATAGGATGTTTCTTCCTCCACACTCCCTCTCACTTATAAGACACCGTAGGGACCCAAATTAAGTCATTTGCGAATTGCCCCAAATTGGAGCTCTCTACCAAACTCAACCTCAAAACCAACTTGTAAGGTGAGAATTGTTCAAGGCTTATACAACCCAAATTCTTATTGTGCCCAGATCACGTGGTACTTTTAAATCCATATTTCAACGCCCCACCAAAAACATTTTTATTTCAAGATTTTTCAGAGGGAAAGCAGAGAGAGGTACCTGAGTTTTGAGTTCAAAAAGTTGCTGATGATAGGAGTCAAAGAGGGAAGCTGTAGCTTTGTTAATGGAGAAACTTGGGTTTCTTTTGCTACAAAGAAATTCAAAATCGAATAGAGGAAAAGTGTCCTTGAGAGTGGATGAGGAAGCCAAATCCGCTGCCAGCTGACCACCTTCAAGTGTACTAGAGGAAACAACAAAAGCCAAGATGGAGTAGTTTCCATGGTGGGAAATTTGGTATTTAAGAAGCTTATTTGGATCAGTGCCTTGATAAAGCTTGGAATTTGCAGTGCATGATTGTTGGAGAAAGTTGGAGGCAACCAGCAAATTCGCCACTTCTGATCCACTGCTAAATCTGAAATAAAGAAGAAAAATCAAAGGAAGAGTTGTGGATTTAAATGGTAAAAAGGAAAAGCAAACAAGAATAGCTAGTAAGCATTGAGAAACATTGACTTACTTGAACATCCCGGTGGCTCTCAATAACAGTACTCTTTAAGAAACTCAGAAGAAGGATAGATTGGATAGCCACCAATAAGCGATTCTTTAAATAGTAATAACGAGAATGCGAGTCCTAGCCAATAAACAAGAAGACCCAGTATTCAGCGTCCTTAAAGTAAATAAGAAGATCTACTATTCAGGGTCCTTCAAAGGCCCACTGTTCAGTGTCCCTCAATGAGAAGACCAAGACCCAGCGAATGCATGTCAAGGAGAAATTTTCCTCGACGATTCCATTGAAGTTGCTCTGGGGAAGTTGTTTTTTTCACATTGACATGGCTTAAATTGTCATGAACAGCTTCATAAGTTTTTCTTGCGCTGGTTGTTATTGATTTTTGAATTGTGAATGAGGAAATTACTTTTTCTCAAACTTAAAAGAGGAATGGAAATGAACATTATTTTCTTAAACAAGGCACGGTTGTCAGCTTTTGAAATGATTCGAGCTTTATTTTGCTGCATTATTTTATAATACACAGTTATTTTTATTTTTATTTTTAATTTTTTTTATTAAATTATACATAATTTAATTAATTTAAAAATTAATTAAAATTTATTAAATTATTTAATTAAATAAATATATTAAAGTGTTTTTATTTTATATTTATTTTTTTATATATTTTAAATCTAATAAATTTTAATTAATTTATAAACTAATTAAATTATACATGATAACAAATAGATACGGAGAAAAAGAGTGTGCTCGTAGAAGGGTTGGAAATTATGCAGCTGGGGTGGGTCCCATTTTTTTTCTTCATATTATTAATTTAATTTCTTTATTAAATAAGGCGGGTGAAATTCAGACAAACTTTCTCTACGTCAACTTGAAGTTATAACACCTCCATTTTATTGTAATTTGCATACAGATCCTAGTTTTATTCAGCGATTAACCAAATTACAAGAACAACAACAAAAAAAACTAATTAATCTTCCAGCCGGATTCACTGCTTCATATAATTGTGTTGATGAGAAGTTAAAAATAAACTTAATTGCCCGGTTATGGTCAAAGGATATATCAAAATTATTAACAAAGAAACAGTGATCACCCTTTTAATATAAAATTAAAAAGTTGGTGAATACTACAACAAGCATTGCTTCTATGTCTGCAAGCTTGAAAGTGAAACATACAGCACCACACAGTCACACTGGCTTCATTTTTTAGTCTGACATGAACTTAATTATGTAATGGAGATAGGTGGAGACCATTTACCAATTTCATATAGTTTATGCTGTCCATTCGCCATGAACTTCCAAAGCGGTGAGCTACAAGATCCTCCCGTAGTTTTCTTATAATCCTCCCACCACTTCATGAAACTGCTATCCCTTAAGAAAATCTCAGGGGATACTGCATAGTTCTTGAGCAAACCCCACACATGGTTCTCAAACTCCTTCAGTTTCTCTTCCACCCCAGGTTCTTCCATCTTCAGCAACCTGACTTCCTCAAATTTTGCCCAGAATTGTGAATCTTCTGTCAGAATGGAAGCTGCATTTTCTTTCTTCGAGTCGATAGAATTGGTTTTTGGCTCCTTGCCTTCTTTCAGCCGTTTCTCTTCTTTCAGCCGTTGGTCTTCTTCCAGCCATTCCTCCAACTTGATGTAATGCTCAGATCGTCCTTGACTTTCGTAGTTGATCTTATTTCCATTGTAAAAATCAGCGATGTCAAGGGGTTCAACCATCCTTCTATAGTTTGTACCTCCATACAACCATCTAGTTCGGAAGGCGGCTCCTGCCCTCTGGGGCTTCTTCTCTACTTCTTTAACCAAGTCTATCCAGTAATTTGTCAGTTTTTTCCTGTACACTTCAACCTGAATATCACATTCCAACTGGCTGTTTTTGTACATGTCATAATATCCAGTTTCCTTATCCTTACACCACTTCTTGTAAAATTCCAGGTACGCCATATATATTTTCATCTCATTCAACTTCTTGGAGGGATCGAATGATGAGTTCTTCCCATATATGAATTCCGATTCTTGCAGTTTCAGAGAGTTTATATATTGCTGCCAATGAACAAAAGAGGTTATAAATTTAATGGGAATTAAATATCTCACATTTTCTTTCTCTAATAACAATTTGTTTCATTCCACACGAAACAAGAAATAATCAAGTAAGTTTGGTTACCTCTGGTTGATCAACTCCTAATGCTTGGAGCTGTCTTTTAATACCCGACTCAAATGGTTCCGTAATCCACTTAACCAAAACAGTGACATCCCTGCAAATGGTCCTATGGTAGAGATCACCCACCACCTGTTTGTAATGATCAGGATCTTGAATTTGAGCACCCCGTGAGAGAGTTAGATTCAACAATTGGAGAATGGATTCAGGTTCCTCAAAACAAGCACACCCTGATTTACAGCAAATAAGGAATGTCCCGAACGGTTTGTAATCGTGAGGTATGAAGATTCTAGGTGTTGTATCTTGGTTAGAGACTACATGTAGGAAGCAGGAGTTCCATGTTGGGTATTGATTTATGGCTTCACGAAGGCTGATGTCGCCAATAAGAGGTGAACCAAAAGTGATGCAAAGTGGGCGTTTGGTTTTTATCAAGTCAATGCTATCCAACATCCACAGAGTGAAGAGTGAAGCAATTGAGCCTCCCAGAGAATGTCCAGTGATAATTAGTAACCAATCCTTCTTTTTTTCTTTGATTTCTTTGGAAAGCTAGTGTAAATGATACAAAATACCATATACAAGTTAGTCAACATTCACAGACTCGTAAAAGGGTGTAGTCCTTTTGTACATCTAGATATTAATACAAAATAAAATAGGAGGTTTCTTCATTCAGTTTGACCTTTTTAAGACTCCACCAATAACATTTGTATTTCATTTACCAACCAACATACATTCGTATTTCAAGATTTTTCGAGGGAAAGCAGATAGAGGTACCTGAGTCTTGAGTTTAGAAAGTTTCTGATGACAGGTTTCGAAGAGGGAAACTACAGCTTTGTTAATGGAGAATTTCGGGTTGCTTTTGCTGCAAAGAAATCCAAAATCAAAAAGAGGAAAAGTGTCCTTGAGATTGGATGAGGAAACCAAATCTGCTGCCAGCTGATCACCTTCAAGTGCTCTAGGGGAAGCAACAAAAGCCAAGATGGAGTAGTTTCCATGCTGGGAAATCTTGTATTCAAGAAGCTCATTTGAATCAGTAGATTTATAAAGCTCCGAATTTGCATTACATGATTGTTTGAGGAGGTCAGAGGCAACCAGCAAATTGGCCACTTCTGATCCACTGCTAAATCTGACATAAAGAACAAAAACCAAAGGAAGAGTTGTGGATTTTTAATGGCAAAAAGGAAAAGCGAACAAGAAAAGTAAGCACTGAGAAGCATTAACTTACTTGAACATCCTGGAGGCTCACTGCTGCACCAGTATCTTTTAGAAATTCAGGAGGAGGATGGATTGGATACCCACCCATAAGCAAGTCCTTAAAAAGCAGCAACCAGAAATCCAATCCAAGTCAACTTCATTAAACAATGACCCATTGGTACAAGCGTCCAAACTAGCAATAAATTAAAAAAGACCCAACATCCATTGTCATGAAATTAAATAAGAAGACCAAGAGCCGGTGGACTGCAAGCTTTCTGACGAGCGAGTCAAAAAGAAATTTGTTCGTTGATTCCATTAAAGTTTCATCCTTATCGAGTAAAGTAGCTTTGGAAAACTTAACCCAGGAGAAAGCAGAATATTTAACTCATTACATAAGAGACTTGTGGCCCCTTTCCTGGAAGTTGTGAGAGCAAACCAAATACCATTACCATTTCAACTGTTTGTACTACTAATAGTTAAAAAGGGTGCTATTATCAGCCGGACACACAGATTTCATGGCTAAAAATTGGAATTGATCCATTAAATATGTCGTTTTATAGATTTGAGGTTACAGTATCCATTTGAATAAAGGTACTTTCGATATTCAGCTAGTTTTTATAAAGATTCAGGACATATAAATATTTTGTTAATTTTATTATTAATAAGAATATTTTTGTCAATTTTTCTGAACTAAATTGCAGTCGCCAAGTAGCTTTTCACAGTGTCATGTCTTAATATGTTCATAATTGTTCCCGAGTGGCCGTCCTTGACTTTTCAAGTATTAACGAGGAAATTACTTTTTCTCACACGTAATGAAAAAGAATATTATTTTCTTAAACAAGGCAGGATTGTCCAACCTTTGAAATGAACTACATTTAAGTCACGCGCGCAGATTATAATGAGCTTCTTTCTTTCATTTTCTTTTTTCTTTTTTTTTTTTATGAATTATAATGAGCTAGATTATAATGAGCTTCTTTCTTTCTTTCTTTCTTTTATGAATTATAATGAGCTAGATTTACGTCAAATGCAAATTATTGTTATCCGAAAATGTAAAAGCATTGGCGACCGGCGAGCTACTATATTTCTGGATTCTATGATTGCTGTTAACACGTACAAGTTCTATCAAACATACTCTTGGATTGCTTCAAAACTTATATGAACAATAAAAGGTGTTATTCGCTCATTGATTATATGTGTGGCATATTTAACACCACCCAAATCAAACCAGAATGCCAGGACTGATCGCTATTGAAAATTGAGGTCCTACTAAAGACATAGCCAAACTAGATGGTTCTGAAAATTGAAACAATAATCTTCATCCTCAAATCAGTAAAACAGTTCCAGTCTATAAGAGACTGAAAGAAATATGCTCTATAGCGTCAGATCAATGTTACGTTAGATAAAGTGACTAGTAAAATCAAATTAAGAAATCTAAATCACATTACATGCCAAAATTTTCATTTATAGTTTGTATAATTAATGGGGAAATCTGGAAAAAAAAAAATCCCATTGGTCCACTGAAGCTCTCTTAGACAAATACTCACACTGTCAAAGCTTGAGTACGTATGAGTATTTTGATGCCGAGGATATCTCATTTTGACAGTGCAACTTACATTGCTTTCCGAGAGGATGGGTAGCTTGAATTGATACGAATATCTTTAGTGTAAATATTGGTAAGTGCAAAAAGCAGCAGCACAAACACCACTTGAGCACTCATGATTCCAAAATGACTGATGCTGTTGCCAATTTCCATCCAACTTCCTTTATTTCGAACCTGGTTAGCATTTAGAACAATCGTCGATTGTCAAAACAAAAATTAAGAATCAAGATTCATCATAGGAGGTATAGTAATCATACCAGGAAGAAGAAGTGAATAGTCATCACATCTGAAAATGCTATAACCAGAAAATAGCATCCCAACCGTGGAAGATGGTTTAACTTCGTTATTGCGCTGAATGCACATCTGCATTTCAGTTCAGAGAAAATATATAAGAAACCAACTGTTTCGTGTACATGGAAGAGTGACCTAATTTTCTCAGGTTACACAAAGAAATCATATGTGGCATGGCATAAGAATTAAGGTGGAATGCCATATTGTTGCACAAAACACAAAGGATAGAAGATATAGGATCCCACAAGCTCATGCCAGTGAAACAAGAGATTTTCTCTCAACACCATTATAAATCAAAGATTTTTCTTCAAATGTAAGAAAAATGTACGTGTTGATTTGCATGTTGCAAGATATCAAATAAAAAGCTGCAACCTTTACTTACATGACAAGCATGAATGGAATGAACAGTTTGAAGATGAGCAAGGCAGCCATCAGAAATGGCTGCAATTAAAAGTAGACAATTGCAGATCAGTACAAGTTTAGGAATGAACATGGTAAAAATCTTAGGAAGATCAACCTTTACATACACTGAAGACGGTAATGAACCGATAGACGGATGATATCTCAAAACTTGCAATACTTGCAAAATTCCCCGTTCCAAAGAAGGCGACATTGAACAATACCATCTAAAATGACAAAATGCAATTTCGGATAAACATCACAAACTGATAACGCAGGCAAGAGCCTCTAGAATAATGCTAAGGAAAAGATCCCATAATGATGGAGATATAGAAAGGCACAAAGAATAAGGAAAAGGTATTACTTACAAAGGTTAATGGAATCCTCACATCAGACAGCTGTAGGTATCTAGAACGAAGTTCGACATTATCCTCGATATTTTGTAAGGAAGCTGATGACCTTTTCACCTTACTTGTATAAAGGAGTGTGTTCTCAAATAGTATCCATGCCATCAGTACAAGAGCAAGAGCACCATAAAAGACAGCTTCATATCTGCAAAGATTTTGACAAAAAAGGAAAATTAAAAACACTTTTCCCTACCATTTTGCACATCCAGAAATCTAGCTAAACAAAGACTACCAAGACAGTAGCATATGGAAGACATATACCCAATAGATAATAGAAGGAATGTAGGTGCAAAACCAAGAAATATGGATGTAAGCCGGGACAAGAGACCGTCAGCTGAAAACAGTGGGAGAACCATCGAAAAGCCTATGAAAAGATAAAAGAACAGGTAAATATAAAAAGACAAGCTTCAGTTCTAAACGCTTTAGACAAACAAAACCCTTTAGAGAAAATCAGCTCCGCGAAATAGCTTGACACACATCAAATTTACAAGAAAGGAGAGAGCCAAAAAGTATACCAGCAATGGACCAATTAATGAATTGGTGTAATGCAAGCAGTTCTTGTTTCTGTATTCGGTGAGATGTTGATAAAAACACCATCACAGAAGATAAACCAACCAAAACAGCCTAAATAGTGAAAGAATTACCTTCAGATATTTTTGGTAACTTAAATGATTAAACTTTCAATGTAAATAAAGGGAAAGACAATGTTTTGCACCTGTAATAGGAAGAGCAAGGGAAACCTTGGTGTCTTCATTTGATGATTACAGATACTTAGCCAATACTTGTTCCCTTCAGCATGCAGATCAAGCCACCTTGCAGCCATTCCTATCATGATAATCACAACCCCACTCCCAATTCTGACAACGAAATTCTTAAGAAACGCAAATCAGTCTGGTGGTCAACAACATGATAAACAAATGCTGAGCTCTAGAGTTTAATTACATTAACGAATTGCATAATCTACCCTGATTCAAGATTTCATTAACTAAATAAAATGTGACTTACACTAGATGATTGTTCTCAGGAATTTCTGCTGGCATCAAAGTGAAAATAGATAAGAACCAACATGCTAAACAAACAAAGATTGGTATCCCGGATCTCCATGGAATTGATTTAAATAGAAAAGGAGAAGCTATGACTCCCACAACAAGAAAGCACCAAGTGTAGAGCTTCCTCTCAGTAAAGCTATTAACCTGCATCAGTTATAAGGTAACTTAGTTCATAATTCAAGACTAACACTTTCATATTCAAATAAAGCAGAATGATCCATGGTATATTAGATTTCAATACCAGCAATTCAAGAATGAATACTGATATAGCAGAGGTGCCAAGAATCTTAATGATATAATAGAATCTTCTACCACGTAACCGGCTCCATAATGCTTCTATAAACTGATATTCACTAAATATTTGTGTCCACAGAAATACTGTCATTGTTGTGTAAGCATGGAAGAGAGGAGGAGAATGCTCGATAAACTGTAGAATACTAATTACTCCTATTAACAGCCATCCACACAGTTGAACCTGCCATAAAGAATGAGTTTTCCTAAGACATAATGCACAAAGGAAGAAGAAGAACCCCCTCAATATTGGGGGCCGCAAATTATGGAGTCGACTAATCATGAATACAGTTTACAAGAGGTCAAGCTTACACAGAAATTACTTTTGTGGTATTATTTGTCTGGCGAACTTTTTGCTCCTTCTTAAATAGATCTGAGAACGAAGTATAAGATTGTAGCACATGGAGAACAAGATAGATCATCCAACCAATATATCCAAGACTAATTATAGTCATGAGCATAAGCCAATCATAAGTTTGAAAATAGTGAAGTCCTTGTAGTGCCAAGCCTCGGAGTTCTTCAGATAGCTTCATTGCGGCTTCATAGTTTCTAGCAGAAATTTGGTACTCAATTTGGTCCAACATAGAGGAATAATGAGCCAGTGGTTTGAAAGGCTTGAAATTTAATGAGGTTGACTGTTTTATTTCTAAGTTTGTCAAGAAACCAAAAACAGAGTAGAAACCTGCTAGCTAAGAAACTTTATTTCTTTAGATAAATCAAATACATAAAGTTGAAGGCATCAAGATTACTAAGAAAAGTAAAACTGATAAAACAAAAGGATACGCGATTTGCGAAGAAACTGATATAATACTTGCTTCGAATTGGCCAGCACAGCTTCAACTTCTGCGTCCTAGTCAACAAGTGAAATAAAAATCTGTCAGTTTTCTGCCTTATATTTAGAAGGGACCAATTAGAATTATCAAATTTAAATTTCTACAAAAGAAATCAATATTACTCCTAGAAATTATAATGAATTATAATATTTATCTGTTTACAGGACCACTTGAATTCATATATACAAATTCTTCAATGGAAAACATTTGTTCTTAATGCCATAGTTTCTATAAATTAGAATCCCTGACCATACCTCAGTCATATTGATATAATTGAGAGGTAAACTTCCTACTGAGTTTACAGGGCATGGCAAACCAAGAAGCGTTGACTGTCAGAAAAGTCAATAAGCTTATGAGAGTTAAAACCACAAGGAAGCTTCAAATGAAATAAATAATTTCATGAAAACAAAATGCACAACCATGAGTGGAGCAATATCAGCTTGATTGACATCAACACGTTCTATACCATGAAGGCCCCAATCTGTAGGTGTTGGTGTGTCATGCATATGCTCATCAATAAACCGAAAACCACAATCAGAATGGTTATTGCTGGAGATTGGCATGGGATGTTTAACACCTGCTCCCCAAGCAACAAGGGGAGTATCAGTGTTTGATGGATGCCCATCACCATGGCTTCCTACCATTGAAAACCAGAGAATTATGTCAGAATCCATTGTGCAAATGCCAGATGATTGAAATTGTTTGAGAGACAAGAGGAACTGAAGACTATTTAATAAGCAAGTCTTAATTGAGGAAAGTTGGAAAAGACAACTCCTTAACTTCACACAAAAATATAACCAAATTTCCTCCAGGTCCTGAGTTCAATCAGGCCTGGCCCCCTCTCCTGCTTTATTTAATGACCAATATATATATATATAAAATCCAAATTCAAGGCCACCAATGGGAAGTGATTGGATTCAGAAAACATAAAAAAGCTCCTAACCAGCTGTTTAAAGCTCCAACCAGACGTTAAGCCACAAAGTTGTAATCTTAGATGCACGTAGAATACACAAGACACATAAGATACATATAAAAACTACACATCCCTACATAAAAGAAATGCAGTATACAGCACACCTCACCTTTGTCACTCATTCCATGGTCAGCAGTAAATATATAAGCTGTACGGTTGTCCTTGTAGTAATCTTCAACAAGATTATAAACCCTTGCTGCTATATTGTCTACAACCTTAACATTATTAAGATAAATGGATGAATAAGGCTTATGTGCATGACCATTTGAGTCGCATCCGAGAAGGTGCAAAAATATAACAAGATTATCCTGTAGAAGTAACTCCTTCAACTTTGGATCTTCTTTTGACCTATTAAGAAGGCTCTGAAATTGATCAAAAGACCACTCATCCAGAAACGAAGCATCTGCATGAACACTAGAAGATTGAGAAAACATTGAATGAAGTGAGAGCTATATTAGAGGAAGTATGGCAATATAAATTTTCGTGCCAAAATAATTCCTAATCAGAACACTTATTTTCAAGGAAGAAATCTTTATACTTAATAAGAAACTCAGTTTACAATCCAACTTTAAGATGCCATTATGTATCTTTATCAGCAGGATGTAGTGGCAGCAATATGTTAACTTGCACACGTGTTATACCAAACCTATGAAATAATGAGATGGAATTGAACAGTTCTGTATAGAGCAAATGTTAAGTAGACTGGAAGCTACATCTTGAGTCGATAGCATGCATTTTTGTTGAAAAGTCATATCATGCAGAAGATGCATGAAGGAGAGAGCAGTCGGAAGAAGTTCACAACAAAAGGAGTCATGGGCCATTGCACTCCAAAAAGAAAGAGGTAGGTGAAACAAATTTTCATAATGAAAATAACATGTTTAAAGATTGTAACCAAACCAGTAGCAAAGTCTTCAAACTCATGAGGGTAGCTATTCCACGTGCTGTGTGGCAAAGCACTACAGAATATTGGAACAATATCCGGGCTGCCATAAGAAATTGTATGCCGGCTTTGGTTAAATACTGAATCAAATTCAACTGGATTAGCCTTCCATCCTGAAGCAGGGTATGGAGAATTTTAGTGCACAGAATGGTATGCCACGATTGCCGACTACAAGAATTAACTCCTCAAGGAAAGCACAAAAATAAAGGAAGCCCCACCTTTTGTAACTGCACTAGGATCCTCATAAAAGCCTGCAATTATAGCAACATGCCCAGGCCTTGACTCTGTTGGAGGACGAGCATGAGATACTCCCCACCGACCCTGCGATTTAATTACACTTCTTAAAAATGGTGCTCTGTAGTTTCCTTCAGAATCGGGCTCATAGAACTTGTCAGCACGCAACCCATCAGCTGCATTTTAATTTTAACATAGTAAAAATAAATAACTCAATATTAAATAAACAGACTCGTATTACTACTATCACTCGGAAGAAATTTGTTAATTTCTAACTAAACCATCCTTAGAAAGGGACACATAAGAAAAGTTTTTTTACAGTTCTACGAAGGTAGATTCCAAGGTTTGAATTTTTCAGTAGGCCCAAAAATGCTTATGAAAGTAAGAAAGAATAGGCAGACCCACTTCGTTTCCGATAACAAAGCAAAACATTTCAGTGAGACAATTGCACAAGTAGAGTTGCGATCATCGTACCAACGAAGAGGACGAGTCGCTTGGCGGGAGCTTTAAAACGAGGGGCGACGGGATCCATGCCGTGGACAATGGGGGTCTTGAAGTAGATATCGAATATGCTGAGCATATAAACGGCGTGAAGAACGACACCCAACACCACCAGCCATGTCTCCCGCCTCTTAAGCCATTTTCTTCTTCTCGTTACTGTTACTGTTGCTTTGCTTCCTTCTATGTCTCTGCTGCCCAAGATCCCATCGCCACGACCCATGCCGTGCCTTCTGTTCCTTGTCAGTTCGCGCGTTGTAGTACTGCTTTGGCTTTAGCTACCAAAGCACGGGTTAAACTGAATCACTGTGGGTTTTTGGTTCCCAATCTGTTGGAAAAGTATTTAGCTTCAAATCAAAATTAATGAAAAAATTCTCTGTATTAACTGGAAGACTTAATCCTATTTATTTATTTTTTTCTTTTTAATAAATAAAAACCTTCTGGGCTGGTTCTTTTGGTGGCCCGTTTTCTATGGACTATAAGCCCAAATCATGGTGGGCCAAATCCACATCAATCCCTTTTGCCTTTTTAGATAAAAATAGAAAAATAATTAAAAACAACCTTCTGGGCTGGTTCTTTTGGGGGCCCTTTTTTATGGACTATAAGCACAAATCATGGTGGGTCGAATATCAGTTCTGGGCTTCTTTCCGGTGGACCGTTTTATATGATCCAATCACTGTGCGATGGATCGAACAAATTTTGTGTCACGTGGATGCGGGATAGTTTTTGGAAAAATTAGGCACGTCCGGTGACGTTTCATGAATTTTTCATATTACAATTTGAATATTTATATAAAACATGTCTACTTTTTAAGAAATGTTTTGGAAAACTGCTGCATCAATTTCATTTTACAGATTGCATTTTTATTTGATCAATTTCTCTGTTTGGTAAACCACTTGATAATAGTTTAGTACGTGTCTCATAGTATACCTCAATCGCACACATATGTATATATAGCACAACCCAGAGATCAATTTTATTATCATATATAATATGTTACAGTATGGGACAAAATACATATGAATTCAATGTGTTCACAAATTACATTGAGTACATATATATATATATATATATAGAGAGAGAGAGAGAGGACATTAATTATAACATATATACTGATATTGCGACTGCTACCCATCAACATCATCCAGAAACAAAAACTCAAAACAGAGATGGCTGTACTGCAGGTAAATGCATGGGAAGCTTACTGAGCCTAAGCCACCTCTTTAAGCATAAATATTGATATGGCAACCATGATATATCCCGTGACCTTAATTGGTCGAAAACGATGTCAGAATAGAGGCTGCACCAGATGGGGGAGAGGCAGGAGCGCTGGCTTGTGCATCAACAGCCAGCGAGTAGAAGCTACCCAACAAAATCACCAGCATAGCAGCTGCACATGCTGTCTGGAAACCCATGTTTATGATGTTATATTTTCTCAAACTAGTCTGATGTACAGGAAGTTGTTGGCAGTTGCAACTTGCATGGTAAGTGTTATTACGTTGTAATTGACTAATTGATAAATGTTTTTCACTCAGCTTTTGTAGAAGCCATCAGACGGGTTTCACCCTATGAAGCATTAACGTGTTTTGTACTTTTAACATCATAACATGCATTTTGTTTCAGATTATTAACCAAAGTGAGCCAACTTGGCGAGTGCTAATGAACTCTAACAATGAGCTTTGCGGGCCCAGGTGGCAGTTGCTTTGTGGGTAGATTGGAAGTGCAAAGGCTAAACCAGACTGGTTTGGTCGACTAGACAGATAAGCTTTTTTACTTTATCATGTTTCCTTCATTGTTTTTTAACTCGTTAATCATGCCCTTCTGGTTTTTTCTTTAGTTATATTCCCGCTGGCTACTTTCTCTCTTGTACTTTTCCTCCATTCTTTAAAAAAAATAGTACTGATACATGCGAAGCTCCATGTTTTGTGGAATATGAATTTTGCACGCAGAACATATAGACTAGTAAATTAATGACTCATGGGGTGGCCACTCTAGACCCTTGTTTATTGTAAATATATTTCTGTGAAGAATGTTGAATAATGGAGTTCTATGTCCTGCTTTGGTGACGATTAAGAAACTCTATCCCCTCCTAGCCCTTCTGAGATATTGTGGCTTTTCTTAAACGTGTTGTTAAAAGGAATAGATTAAAGGGTCACAAGACTAGTTTAACTGCTATATCGTAAATTGCTTGAGATTCATATACTTAATGGTAACAGCACAAGGGAAACTAAAAATATATTATGTGATAGAACATGTTTAAAATTAAATAGAAACTAAAGCCTTGCGACTATTTGCAAATGCAAGACTTGCGTGTAGTAGCAGCTAGAACTAGAACTCTCTGGAAAACCATTTATTTTCCTCCCTCTCTCACAATGCTTATCCAACATAGTTTGCTTAGAAACCCAACCAGCCTATGATGATCTCAAGGGCACTTGGGTTTGTTGCCGCGGGTAGTCATACCCGTATAGCACTTGCCACATTTTTCCCTGTTTCCGAATGTGCCCGGTGGAACACACTTGCATCGATCACAGCATGTGATACATGCTCTGGTGCAGACGTTCTTCCTTGAGTGTTGTTGGCACCTGTTGTCACACAAAGGGATGCAATCTGCCCACACCACACAATCAATTACCCAAATACTAACATTTATCAGAAAACAGACCCCAACTTAGTTCTTCAAAAAGTCATTCACTTTTATATATATAGTAGCTGAAAAATTATAATACATTACCCGCTTTAGACCTGACTGGGGGGGTTGGTGGATTCACTGTCAACTGGTGGTTGGCGGCACAGCAACTTGGATGGCGGTCAAATTGGCACAGCAAACAGCAACAGGTCCCTTCACTGGAGGCACATAAACTGGTGGTGCTTTAACTGGAGGCACAGGAGTGTTTGGTGCTTCTACTGGAGGCACAGGTGTGATGGGGGGCTTGACTACTGGGATCTTTGGAGGAGATGGTGCAGGAGTTGGAACTTTGGCATAAGCAACCTAAAATACCAAAATCACATACTTCAAGCTAAATGCCACATCAAACTATAAGAGAAAGAAACTGAAACATTTTGATGTTCTTTTTCTAACTACAAGAACAGAAATAAAAACTGTCTTGAAAACTTGTACCTTTATCTTGAGTTCTTCATCATTAGATAAAACCTACAAGTGAAAAAATATGTTTAAAAATTAGACTCTCAGCCATTGGCTACCAAAGAGAGATTCATACCCTTGTAGCTCCCAAGAGAAAAGAGAAAAAGCCATGTGGACTGAACCAAAAGAGAGGTGTCAAGTTGTATGGTTCTCTTGATGGAGCAGAGTGTGGTATAAATTTTTATCCAATAAATAATAATTTTCAATGAGTTTGTTCCTCTGGAGGACCAAACAGGTAATATATATGACAGAGCAAATCTAGGAGGCCACAATACGACTACCAGGTTGGATTGCTCCCACTTGCAATATAAAATCCACAAAGAATGCCGGTGTGAGTCTCTTTCATGTTCTTATACATGTGATATCACGTTCCCTGCCGCGAAGATTTGTTCAATTGGAAATTTTGCAGTTAGATTTCTCCATGACATTCAAATTCTGGAGGGCTCTGTGCAAAGTGCTGTGGATTCTTCCAGATTCAACATTTTGAACTAGCTTTAAAAACAAATTTCTAGTGGAGGTATCCAATGTCTTAACGCAGGACCATGCAGAGGAACATTTTATTTTTCAGAAATGTGTTAGGTTTAGGTGAGTTGTCCGACAGAAAATCTATCAAATCTCAGATTCTTACTTGGGATCTTATCTGGTACATGTCCCATTGAAATAGTAGTTTCAATTTATGTATGAAAAATGAATAAAGTTTTTAATCACGACAGAACACGAGTACTCATGAAAAATGAAAAAATGTTACCTAATCCGCAATTATTGAGATTAAAAAAAATTTAGACGTAAAATCAGCCAGTTCTTTACTTTTGTACTGTTCCATGAAAGGAATTCCAAAAGGTTAGCTGCCTATTGGCCAGGAAATAATATCTCTGCATAGACAGTAGTACGTACATGCCCATTCATGACTCCAGCTCTAGCCCCACTTATTTACATGCAAACTTACAAACAAGTACTGGATAAAGCATTGTTATATTATTATGTCCATGGCCCTAGATCACAGAAGTACAGTACACTTGAACCGCGTGGCTGTGCTCTGACCTTAGCTGTATAGCCTGACCGTGCCAGCCCCCAAGCTAACTAAATTGGAGAAGGGTTTCCACCCTCCCAACCAAAGATGGATAGTTAGACGCATTAAAGATTAAAGCAGTGAGGAAAAATGAATAAATGGGTCATCTTTCTTTGGACTTTGACTCAGTTTGGTCCTTGCTATGGTCACAGTTGTTAGTAAAACTCTGGAATACTGGAATATGATATTCACTGCAGATTTTTTTTGTTTATAATTGCTTCACCGACAGCTCCTTGAAACTAGAAACGTGAGCAGTTTAATATAATTTATTATCAACCGCCCTGCAGCGTTTCCCTGAGCAAGGAACTGCCAGCTTGGAGTCAGAAGTTTGATATAATATGCAATTTGGTTATCGTAAAAGATTATGTCACAAACTATCCTGGTTAGAACCTGGAGCAGGATCCAAGGACCAGATGGTTTAATTCCAAGTTTGACAAGCTGGTGTACTGGTGGCAAAGAAGTACTGAATCAACACCAGAAGCAAATGTGTCAGGTTTTAAAAGCTTCAACCTATGCTTAACACACCCATTCTAACATTTCAGAATTTGGAGGTTGGCCGTATCTCCTCACTCTCAAGTTACTCAAAACATGAGCTTCGTTGAGCGTGTACAAATTTCATCGAACCATAGCTTTTCTGCCATCTTCTTCGAAACAATTTTCCACTGTCATTATGTTGGTATTCCAAAATCTCACCCTCATTCAGCTTTGCTTCTTAATTTATGCACTACTGCAGTGAAAAATGCCTTGAATGGGCTATCGCCAGTAGCCATTATGGAAGCATAAGAAACGTTATGTTGAGCTACTAAGCTGGAACAGAGCACAAAACTAGCATCATGCAACTTTAACTAATAGACCACACAATAATAAGATACCAGCACTTTGAAAACAATTTCAAAAGAACGATATCATTTATCAACTACTGAACAAAATAAATTCATCAACACCGGGTACTGGGTAGAAGTCAGCCTATAAACAATCATTGAGTACATTAAACCTCCCAACATTTGAGCTTTAACAATATTGTGTTACCTTGAAGAACAGCAGCACATGATCTAGACAGCAACAACCTCTTCATCCTCAAAACTCAAATTCAATGTCTGTAGCTTGAAGCCTGAACCTTGTATGGTCTCAACCAATGTGGAAGCTACCCCTGTTGCTTGTACCGTTGTTAGCTTTGCCAACTGGAAAGGAGAGCAGAAGATCATCATTCACATTAAAATCTGAATAAAACTCATGATAAAGTGCACAACAACAGTTTCAATATTAAGTAAGAAATAGAGTAATAAATGAACTCTACATTCTTCTGTCACTAAAGAAACAAAAACTTCCTAGTATCTCACTCGCTTCAACCAATGTTAGCCCAACCGAAGACAGATATGAGAGAGAACTTTTGATACTTGATGGATAAGATACACGGCTAGTGATCTATTATGGATATCATATATTATCCAATATGACACTTCTGCATTTTAAGAATTAGGCATGCTCCTTGGTTTTTGTTATCCAAATTTACAACCCCACCAGAAAGGTACTAAGTGGAACTTCACTGTTTTATTAATGATAAGGTGGACAATAATTGGTCTATACAAACCTCAATACTTGCAACACCCTCAACAACTTGAACCTTCAAATTAGTGACACCCTCCGTTTCCTATAAGAAGATACAAGGATTAGCAACTGTAAGGGTGAACATGGAAAAGATAACCAGTCATAGATATGAGGACCAATAAAGATAGAAGATTTAGTTCCAGATTAACAGTCCTTTCCTCCTCAAAATGATACTCCTTAATTCATCATTTTGCATTATTGCTACTGAAAGAGAACCATGCATGCATTGGAATGAGAAAGGGAGGAAATTTCCTTTTCCATTATCAAAATAAAGTGTACCATCTTCATCATGGAATTGAAATTAACCTTTGAAAACAAGAGGTGAGATTTGAGACATGCACTTTTGAACCCACATTTTTACATGTAGAAAGTACAAGAGTTCGGGACTAAATTAAAATACCTCTAAGGCTTTGGTCACTGCAGGAATAGCCGCTTCACTCATTGATCCATCTGCCTGCAAAAGTAGGCAGTTAGTCATAATTGCAGATTCATCGCAATAATATGCACAACATTGTTAAAATACACAAACTAAAGACAAAACAAAAGACCTGCGCTTGGAACACTATGAGATTTTACTGCTGGATAAAATAGTGCTCGAGAACGTAAGGAATTGCTTTGTTAAAATGTAGAGTATACCATATTCTCCAAAACTTTCATTGAAGCAATCGCAAGGAGCATTTTCAATAGAGAATGGTATATAAATCAACATGAATGGAACTCGTTGAAGTCTAAAGCTACAACAGGACTATCAGCAAAAGTGCTGAAATTCTTCTTCCCATTTCTTGTTTATATTTATAAAAAGAAAGAAACAAATTGAATGAAGCTCAACAAGTATTTTGACAATCACAAAGATTGAAACTTGAAACTTTCCGCACGGAAATTTCAAAACTTTACATTAGGATTACGAATTTTGTTCCTCGAATCCTCATGAATAGATATCCTTTACAAAAACCATAAATTGCCACACCATCAGCAATACCTTTTACTTGTTTTTCCTCCTCCAAAAACTAAACTTAGGACGAACTGCTAAAGCCCAAAAAAAAAAATCTAAAACTGCAGAAGTACCTGGAAAAACATAGTGAGGGTGTCGGCCGGAGAAACGGGGACCACAACGGGCTGCTGGTCATTTTCCGAGGAGGATGGTTCTCCATCAACTTCTGGTTGGGAGCTGGTCTCTTCATCTTCTTGCTCTGGAACAAGGGTCTCCTCGTCTGCCGACCTCAGCCTTGTCACTCTTGGGGTATTGCAATGGTTGGCTGTGGAAATCCAACGAGTTGAAGAAGAAGAGCAGGCAACGCCGTGGCTTCTGAGGCGAATGTTTGGAAATGGAAGAGTGGAAGGACTAAGAATGGGAAGAGAATTTCTGGGTATGGGAGTATATACAGTTGAGAATGCAGTGAGTGAGAGCGTGTGCGTGTGCGAGGCCATTTCACCAACCAGAGTCCCTGAGGAGAACAGCGCTTGTATATCTTTCTGTAACTTCCTCCCTATCCCCAAGCAAAAGAGATTGTCTGGACTCTCGTCTCCTATTACTCTGACCGTATTAAAAGCTATAATCACAGCCGTCCATTTTGATTATGTGGCGTGGAATTCATCATTGATTAAGCTGGCTTGGCACGTGGCAGCAGAGAGACATTCTTTCTTTCAATTATCTCTCCCGCTGCTACGTTTGCATATTTAGCAAACCAACCTCATTATTTAATTAGACGAAGTTCGATATTTAGCAAATAATAATAATAATCTAAGTTTGATCTATAAACGGATTCCTAACGTTATCATCCAGACCTTTTCTATCATTGAGAAGTAATTTGCAACACACAATTCAATGAAATCAGAAGCTTGGGGTGCATAAATGTTAATTTCCTTTCGACTTGAACCCATCAGGTCTTAGTTACAAGGGCCTCCTTACATAATTTAAATGTTGAAACTCCCCAAAAGGGCTTCGCATTGGTAATATTACATATTCATTTAGTGCTTGCCATTAACGCCAAGCAAGTCTGATTCAAAATATCACCTAAAACCGAAACATTAGATTTACTTCTTGCGATCCATTTCCACTTGTCCATCTGTCAATGTATAATCTCTAATCAGTTCTTACTGAAAACAAAACATGAACAACCACATACCATGAGAACCATAAAGACTAATAGGAGCCAAAAAGTCCTCACCCCTGAGATTTACTGCTCGGTTTGCTTGAGCATCAGCCTCAGAATTGAACTCCTGAGAAATCAGAGTTATGGTCAGTGACAAAACAGAGAACCCATGAAGGAGAAAGCAAGAAAGCTGTAATTTTTACAACCAGTAGTATACATTATATACCCGTAAATCTTTCTTTCAAAGTTGTCTCACAGACTCGTGCAATCTTTCTGAGAGTTTTAATATCATGCTTTTATCTAACAGTACCAAGTTCTTCAAGTTTTATTCATAAATTGCACACTAAAATTTGCTCATACACTTAAACAAGCCCTATGTAACAGCTTTATATTAGAAATGGTCCAACTAATCATTGAAAAATACCGAAATACAAGATGCAACTTTACGTTCACATCCTCTATGATCTTTCATTCAACATTTCATTTCTTGCATACCAGAAAAGGTTTTGGAAAAAGAAGAACAAAACGAGGGCAATAGATCAACGCATTAACATACTACGAATTTTGAACACAGTTTACAATCATTATGGCTGGTCATATTTCAGAAAAACAATAATAAAAGAATCTAAAATTGAAATTTGAACAAAATACTGCCCATAGCATTGTATAAATAGCTTTTCAAAAAAAAAAAGATTCTTTATGGTGCATAAGTTTAAAGGAAATAAGTAATTATCTATACACACCCTGGCAACATGATTGATCTGAAACGAAATAAACTTTTCCTTGAGCTCTTTTGCCTGTTTACACAAGTCAGCCATATTCTGGTTTTTGGTTTTCCACAGACCCTGAATCTGTTATACGAAAATTCCTCATAAGAATAACAAAAAATTACATATTGAAATCAAGAGATTATTTCAATGAAAAAAATGCTAGTGAGTGAAAGCCAAAGCTAAGCAATTACATATCTAATATTTCCTGCACAGATTTCATCCATTTCGTCATACTTTTCTTGATATGTAATGCATATATTGTCACATACCCACATCCATTGTATTATTAATTAATGAATATCATAAACATGACTTGGTGTTCTTTTTTGTTAATTTTAAGACAACTAGAAGCAGTGATCTCTCACAAGGATTTCAGCAATAGAGGTTATTGCCATGGTAGTGAAGCCAGATTCTCTTTTTGTTCTCGTGTTCAAATCCTGGTTATTTTCAGTTGTGATAGTTTCTTGTTTTAAATTTTAAGGCCTGATATTTTGTTTCTAATTACAACGCAAGCCTGCTCATTTCCTAACAGCTAAAGTTTTTGAAACTGATGGTGACTTAACAAGTATAGTGATGTAATTATTCCATATCAATAATAAACTGGTAGTATTTTTCACTTACGAATCTGAATGGTCCACATCTCAATTTATAACTTCTATTTGCTAGTACTACCTCATTTTCTTTTTTACATTAAGTTAATTTTGTTATCCATAATCTTGCACTGATCAAGGTGCTTTCATCAACCTTTTTTATCTCCTCTTTTTAAATTTCTGTTAGCCAAATTTAACATGCTCAGATGAGTACAGTTAAAAACATAAATAGAGAAAAAGAAAAGACCAAATACTGAGTCTAGTAGGATAAATCCTTTTTAACCTGCATGCATACGAGGTTAGAATCGCCTCGGACTCGAATGTGCTTAAATCCTTCCTTTAGGGCATATTTCAGTCCTAATATTACTGCTCGATATTCAGCAACATTATTTGTTGCAATGCCCACCCCTTCTCGCAACCAACAGACCTATCAAGATTTTGGGACATAAAGAGATAGATATTATGAAGGCCACAATAATCAGTATCAGATATAATTCAACTGCATACAATACTTCCATCCTCAGCACGCAGCACAGCTCCTGCACCAGATAGTCCAGGATTTCCTTTTGAAGCACCATCAAACTCAAGAATACAGGAACGCTGTGATAAGACATAAATCAGGCTAAGAGTTCATGGAAGTAGTTCACAACTAAATCAATGTTTCTCCTCACATATCAATAACTATCAACATTCACAAATAGATTTCAATACAATTCATACTGTATAGTGGATGATTTATATTAACAGTTGCCACCCAGAAACTATTACATACAGTTTCACCAAATCAGTTCGTATCTAAACACCACTCCGGACACATGGATTAACATAATTATAAGCTTGATCATGTATAAATAAGATTAATATGACTGTATAAAGGAAAATACCTAAGGATAGAAACTTACAGAGCTAGAAGAAATTGCTTCACTTTCAATAGAACTATCTGACTTGAAATGCTTATTTTGAGAGACTGTCGAATACAAACTAGAGCCAACTGTCTGCTGGAGTACAAAAACAACCAAAAGTAAGTTCTTAGACCACAATAAAAACCAAACCACATTAACAAATAGATCATATTAAAATGTTCTGTGAAGGATGAGTAACGAGATTAAACTTACAGAAGTTCGAGAGTCAAGCGCTTCAAGCAATCTTTTAGGTGGAGAGACCTTGTCAGCTGCCTTTAGTATAGAAGAAGCCGGTTCCTAAATAATAATAATAAAAAAAACAATATTTTTCACTTGTACAATGAGTGATTAAATATATCCAAGTTTAAGAACTTGCACACACTATGCCATACAAGAAAGAATCTAAACAAGTTTTCCGAAACGGACAATATTTACACAAAGACCTGAAAAGGACAGGCAACAAGTTTTCCGAAAAGATCATGTTTCACATCATTTGAACTGATAGTGTAAGAAGCGTTCTTCAGCCCATGTGAAACAAGGTGGTCCTCAGCCTCCTTAGACAAACAATAGCCTTTATACACACTTACAGAAGGATTGCCCACCTATAACAAAAACAAAAAGAAAACACCATACATGTTACCAACGTCGCACTTCCCACACCAAAGAGAAACTCTGCCATTAACACTAAACAGATCAAAACAAAGTAATGTAGAAGATAACATCATTTTGTTAAATCTCAGACAAATATTTTACATTAATAAATTCCCCAATTCTCCAAATCACAATGCAACATATAGTCAATTTTTTTCATCAAAAACATCTTTCTACATATCTTGCATTTTGTTATCAAAGAATTACACACACACACACAAAAAAAAAAGAAGGATCGAAACCAGATAGGAATTAAATGCGGTTGCTACACAAAATGGTCAACTTCTAAAACAAAAGTAAAAGACAAGGTAATAAGTTGTGAAAGGTTACCGAAGGCCCAGCTTGCGCTTGGCAATCATTTAGACTCTTATAAATACCAATCATATCTCCCTTCCGAACGACATAAAACGCGTCCCTTTCTTCTCCCATTTGAAGGTCCAAAAATCTAGTACCCAGCACTGCAAATAGCAACAGAAAACCTTGAAACTATTATAATAAAAATAAATAAATAAATAAAAACAAAATTGAAGGACGGTAGTTTTTAGAACCAGCATCGCTATATGACTCGGCCATGTCGTAGCCAAAAACCCTGAACTTTAAAAACCAGGAATCGTAAAATGGAAGCAAGAAAGAATACAAAGGCCGTGCCTTTAACGAAAATAAATAGTTGCAGAGTACAGTCGAGTCGACTCGGGCGATGAAGAGCGAGCCCAGGAAGAGACGTCAACTCAGCAGTCACTGGCTCTGCAGAGTGACAAACTGACAGCGATGGATACTCGGCTTTGGTGGGAAAGTGACGAAGACAATGTCATTGGATAGTGGGCGCCCGGTCAACGAGCCCATGAAACCTTTTCAATAATGGGCTGGGCTTCTAGTCAACAAGCCCATGAATCCTTTAAATAATGGGCTGGAATCCATGTGGCCCAAAACTCCAACTAATATATATTCTTCTATTTCAGCGTAAAAATATTTACATAAATTTAAATAGACATAGTTAGTTTTCTCAATACTCCAAACACTTACTTCGTCTTGGTTTTTTATTTTCTTTATCATGAAAATTTCATATGTCTCCGTTGGTGATAAAAATTAATGCTTTTCCTCAATAACTTTATAATAAAAATTATGGAATGGAAATATTTGTTCTATCTATCTATGTTTTGTAAACTCCTTGGGAATTCTAGGACATTGCAATTCAGAGACTAAAATATTCCATAGAAAACAAAAAAAGAGAAGAAAATAGGTAACAATGAAAGAATAGCTGCTTTGTTTTATACTTGGGGTACTTATTTATACAATGATAAGATATAAAGTTGTACAAAATCAACCTAGTTTACATCCACTATCAATTCCTTATAAATTTTCAGGTAGTAAAATGCTTCAACCTATGATGATGCAAAATCCAGTTTCTAAAGCACCAAAAGAACTGGATTACCTCTCCATAAGTTACATTAAATAGCTGTCAAAAGCAAAAAAAACCAAATCACCCCCCAACCCCATTTGGTATTTAGCTCACCTGTTCACCTATCAAGTCCAAGCCTACAACAAGAAATGACAAACCCTGGAAGAGCAAGAAATAGAAATGAACTCCATGTGCTGATAGCAGGCTTCTTGCAGCAGCTGTGAGCAAAAGGAAAGCCAGTGCTAGTTCCTGCTTGAACAGCTTGTTTCTCTTCTTTCGTGGAACTTCTTGTTCCTTGAGTTTGCCTAGTAGTTCTAAACCAGATTCTGAATGCCTCCTCAAGATTTTCTCTTCGTTTATCGACTTTGATTCCCTCTCAGCAAGTGCTAACAAATCTGATTCAGATGATCTTCCTGTCTTCTTTGTCACCACCCACTCATAAGCACTACCAAGCTGAAATAGCCCCGAGACCATGGCATTGAATTTTGTGACTGACATTGTGTTTTCAAACAGTAGGTATGGAACCAAGAAAGGAAAAGATTTAGGTGCTGGGAGGATATTGAGAAAGGACATGAAAATTGGTACATAGCAAATTACCCAAAGAGGCAGTTCTGCCTCTGGTATGAACATGGTCAATGGGAGTATAATACAAAACAGTGTGAATGAGTAAAAGGGAAGGATCAGCTTCCTCAGAAGAAAGAATAGAAATATCAAGTTGGCCTTCTTCCATATCGATATCTGCACAGACAATATTCAATCTTTTAAAAAGAGAATACGCTTTTAAACTTGCAAAATCAAGAAGATTGGAATGCAATGAGCAGAGAAACTTTGAAACGAAAGAATGGAGAAAAAACCTTTGCAGTTATGATAGAAGGAAGACATAATCTGAAGAGCTGCATTGGACCCGAGTGCCATCGATGCTGCTGTTTCTTATAAGCTTCATAAGACTCTGGTAATTCACAAAGCACCTTGACATCATTAACGAAGATGAATTTCCAGCCATTCAAATGGGCTCGAACGGCAATGTCCATATCCTCAACTGTTGTTCTTTCCAACCAGCCTCCTGAATCTTCTAAAGCTTTAATTCTCCAAACTCCTGCTGTTCCATTGAACCCAAAGAAGTTGAGAAAGACACCATTAACTTGCTGTTCCACTTCAAAATGGAAGCATAGATTGATGTTCTGGAGCCTTGTCAGCAGGTTTTCATCCTTGTTCACAAAAGACCAGCGAGCCTGGACAAGTCCCAAGTCAGGTTTACCCTGTGACAAGTTTTAAGGAGTGTAAGAGCAGCTAAAAGTAAACAGCAAGAAAATCAGTATATCTGTCATTTGGTGTGTTAGATATATTACCTTGAAGTGAGGAATGGTAAGTTTAAGGAAATCAGGATTTGGCTGGAAGTCTGCATCAAATATTGCTACAAACTCATAGTCTTTGACAAAATCACAGGACATAGCTGATTTCAGATTACCAGCTTTGTACCCAGTTCTGATCAATCTATGTCTGTAGATTATGTTGACCCCTTTCTGACTCCAAGAAGAGACTTCATCTTTGATCAGAAGCTGTACGTGTCCATCACTTGAATCATCCAAGACTTGAATTAGAATCCTATCTTTTGGCCAATCCAGCTGACACGCTGCTGCAATTGATTGCTCATACACCTATATATTCAGCCAAAAAGTGAAAGCACTATAAGAAACCAATTATTTAAAAAGCCTTTAAAACCAAAAAAGAAAAACAGTTCTACAATTGGTCAATCATGCGCCAATTGTCATGACCCAGTAGAGTAATAGCAGCAAAGTTGAAAGAAAATCCAGTGAATTAGTTGGCTGTGTTACCTCTCTTTCATTACACATGGGAATCTGAACCAGGACCATAGGAAAACTGGAAGAATCCTCAATGTCAATGGAATCTGGTTCTGTTGTGGGCTTCAACTTCTTGTACTTGATCCAGAAACATCCTAGACATAGAACTAGACGATCTAGAGATTGAATCAAGAATAGTATAGTGCAGAATCTAGAGAGCATAATCACCAAGGGAGCAATATAATCCATCCTGAATGACAGCCACGCCATATAGGACCATTGCACAAGACCCTGAACCTCCCATGGCTGAATCAGATTCAAATTCCATTTCTTGAAATGGGCAATGATTTCTATCACCAAAGCTACAATCGATATAGCAAGAAAAATTTTGATGAATCTATATAGCCTCACTCTGCTTTTGGGTTCTTCATCCCTTAAGTCGGATAACGCAATGCGTTTCTTAAGTGAAACAAACGTGTTCCCGAAAGCCGTGGCCATCCATGAAAGAAAAGCAAAAGCTTTGTGAACTTTGAGAAGAAGAACCCACGTGAATTGCTTGGTGCTCACAGCTTTTTGTTTATCCAGAAACATGGATGAATCCATACCATTGACATCTATTACAGAGTTTTCGGGCTTCTCAATTGTGATCGGAACTGAATTTGGAGCCATCTCTATACTGAGAATCCAACTCCACCGACAAAAACAAAACAAAATATACAAAACCCAAGATCAAAACCGAAGCAGCGCGATGAACTGGATACTCACTACTCAGCAACAAGATTTGTACATCACATAAATGAGAAAGTGAGAGAAAAAACCCATGAAAAAATAGTCAAGTTCTAAACAGTTCCTTATGAAAGCTGGAACCTTTGAAATCAGAAACGCGAAATGAACCCAAAAACTCAGCTGGAATATTGACAAATGGATTTGAAGTCAAAGTTGGCCTCTTTTTTTCTCTCCAGGAAGGGAGGGAGAGAGGAGGGAAAGTGTAGAGAAAGACAGAGCTTGAACTCGCCCACTTATTCTCCTCTCAAAGTCTCATAATACACATTAAAGGAGAAGAGCCTTGCGGCTTTTTGAGTCCCTCTGCTTCCAAATATATATTTTCTTAATTAATCAATGATCATGTGCAATAGGGACTAATTCAACATGAATAACGCTGCCCGACTTTTGATTGGTGTGAAATGAACAACTATGATTTCAAAGACAAACGAGGCCTTAACTGGCGTCAAGAAATATTACCAAAATAGTGTCAAAGAAATTTACAGAAACAACTAGGACATACCCCAACTTGTAGATAACCCCACAAAATGTTCCTCTTGTCTGCTACTTTGTCACCATTTATTACTGTAAAGCATTTCTTCTTGCACAATCTCTTTTCACCACCAACGAAGAAGCTTCGGGTCCTCTTTGGGGTTAAACTAGAGACTATTTCCCACGAAGAACCTTCCTTTCTGACATTAACTGCAAAGGTGTCATTGAGATCTGCTTTATAAAATTACACACTACAAAGGGGAAAACCTGAAGGGTGTGTATGATATTTTCCCTATTATAAAATAAGTGTATGTACTTCACCTTGATCAGCTTTGCAAGATTTATAATCCAATAATACGTGAGTTTTTTTTTATTTTTTTATTTTTGGTGAATATCCAATAATAAGTGAATAGCATAGAAACAAACACAACATCCAGCTGGTTGCATTTTGTTTATCACGTGTAGTCGTCAAGATTGTCTTGTTTCTTACTAATCCCTATCGTTTGGATTTTATGGATCCAAAGACTTCCAAGAATGTTAGATAAAGTATGAAAAAAATTGTATTGAGAAGCTTAAACAACTCATTAATCAAATTATGAACTGTTTAATTTGGTAGACACAGCATGTTATAATATTCTGATCGTCATTAAATTCTTTTTCCTGTATTGGGAGCATCACTTTTTACCACAACATACGTAGAAATAGATAAATATAGGAGAAGCACTGCAAGTGGCATTGGAAAACTTGTTATTTAAGTAATTAAACTAACAATTAAGAATTTTTGATAAAATTAAGAATTGAATATGAAAAGGTCAAACTAATGGCACATTAGTAAGAGTGATGTCACCTACCATGCCAAACCCTTTCTTTTCTTTTATATCTACTGCTTCATGGTATATTCCAAATGCGAAACTCTCCAAGCCTACTCGTAATGCTCCATTTATTTGGGTCTCTAACCATGAAACTATGGCAGATGCATACACTGCTGCGCAAGGACCAAACCCACGTAGTGCTTTGTTTTGTCTTTGGTGGGTTTTGGATAAACAGGTTAAACAAAAGCAGGAATACAAGTACAATTTTGCACTTGAAATGAGAAAACCAAAGTTAGAATGTGTCGTTGATTTGCCTTTTCGACTTTTTTCTCACGAAAACGAACTGTGGCTTTTGATGGATCTGATTCAATGTCCCGTGGAAAACCATGTCTTGGCAGCTTTTTACACATAGGTAGACACACCATGGTTGCTTTCCGCGAGCATATGCATGAACTTATCATGCTTTTGCAGCACAAGATCTAGGGGTGGCTATCTTCTAGATGTAGAAGATAGATTTTGTGACTTTAATTAATATATTTAATTATGATTGAAACACGTTATTATAATGACATATACACCTCCCAAAAAGTCACAAACTTCTAAATATTTTGTTGTGCTTTACTGTCACAGAGTAGGGTCCTGATTATAAGATTACTAATTTTCTCATATTCCGCCGACAAATTAAATCAATATAATAAATAAGAGCAGCCAGGTTAGTAAACATGACGATAACAAAGGCACTTAGTATTGCAGAGACCGTAATGTTCAATCATAATACTGAAGCAACATTTCTCGTGATTTATTTGTGAAATTAAATTAATTATGAATTACGTGGGGCAGAAGAAATTCAACCATGCATGTGTCCAGGCCAAAACTCAGCTGTTTTACTTTTTTCCTTAAAAGAACCAGAGCAAAAACCCCATGTTGAAGACTTTGTATCAATAAGTGTAGTGGGGTCTCTCTCATTTATGAAATTTTGAGCACCCATGTGAATCGAACATCTATAAAACCAACCTTTTTTCTGGTTGAAGTTCAATAAATATAAGACCCCTGGAGAATGTGTCAGTATAGTTAATCCAAATAATATTGTAAGAGTACCTCTAGGGTTGATACAGGTTTACAAATCTATTTGAGCCTTTTTGACTGAATATTTACTTTGTCTATAGCTTGTTCATTGATTATTTTTTAACTGAATTACATTGTACTTTGTGCGTAAATTCAATATACTGCTTGTTTAAACGGATGGGTTCTACAAGAAGGGTCTGTATATCAATTTACTGCAGTGTGTATGACTTTCATGTTTCACTTGCCCAAAAAATTTAATTAACTGATGTGACTTTGGTATACCAGAACCACACTACATATAGTTTGTTACTCTGAATTATATTATTGGGAGGCTGCTGTCAGCATCAGCCAGTTTTATCCAGTTCCAGTCCTTAAAACCTGTCAATCATGAAAATGCAGATTTCAATGAATGAAATTTATGTTTTACATGCATTAGTACTTGAAATAGTAATATATTTTAATTTCCTTTCAATTTCCCACAAAAATTTATCAAGGGACAAATGGGGTTTGCAGGTTTATGTGGTTGGGTGGGAGTGTATCCTAGCAACCAAGCATTGCAACCCCAAAGCTTGATCCAGGCAAGCCAGCTAGTAGCTGAGTATAAGGCAGATTATATGCATCTCAAAGTGATTTTGTATTGGCGGTTGGGCAAAGTCACATGTGAGAATGCCACCCTACTACAAGTCCCATGTGATCAGCTACGCTGGCTGTGCACATCAATTTTATATAATATCAAGTAGTTACACTTGACGTAGCGGACTGTGATTGATCAGACACTAATATTATATTCTAACCATGTGTATTGTATTCAAGAAGATACGGTACTTTTCATGTTTTTTTCCCCCTTCAGTTTTTTCTCTTCAAAGGTTGGTTTTTACACATAAATCATTGACCATATGAAAACAAGTGCCAGCAAATCCTGCCTCATTGTTATAAGCTCCTCTTGCCCGTAGTTTTGTTTTGTTTTAACATAGAATTTGATCTTAGAGTGACCATTCTATTTTGAACAAACAGATTTTTTTACCACTAGAATGTCCACAGGAGACTAGTCTAATTCATGTATTAGTCAAATATTGTTGAAGATACATAATGATTTCTATATATATTGACCGTCAATTAATGCGCAAAATCTTAGTTAACAGGGCCCTACTGAATGTGCTTGACTATTCATATGGAACCATGTCTACCCAACAAATTCTTCGCCCAAGATCAATAAGCAAAATTATGGACAAGCAGTATCCAAATCATAGACGCCTTCACATCAATTTGAAAGCTACAGAGAGATAATTTAGTGATCAATCAGATTCCTTGTCCTGCTTCGGACACGAACTGGCCAGTACCCACAAATGGTTTAGATGTATTATCTACGTGTGTCATAGCCCTGCCGACACCGAGTAAATTTGCTGCATGTATGTTGCAATTTACCAAATAACAGGATTAATACGAGTGTGCCCTCAACAAAAGACAAGCCCTCTATACAGGCTTAAAAAAGAGCTCTCACAGCTAGATTATTACAAGACAAACACTCAAAAGGGTCACTGAAAAGGTTGCATTTTGTTGTTATGGAATTGAAATGGAAACTATGAGCCAAGGTACCTGATATGTTGATTAGGATTCTAGTGCTGCCTCTTTGGTGAAATGCCCATTTCTCACAGAGGAGGTTTATGACATGGATTTTTCCACAGGGATGGACCATGATATAACCTTGGCTGCACCCACTAGCCTGTATATTTAAAAACAGTGAAAATTATTATGATCAGCTGGTTGAGTCTTGCAATATATAGCATTGTCAATGTTTCTGGTTAGATTTCAATACTGGTTCCATTATAAAGCTTCCTCCAATTCCTTGAGTTATTGGAGTCAGGTTATGGTATTGAATTAGGTCTGCTTAAAGAAAGAAAAACCATATGTTCTTTTTCTCTTTTTCTTAGCTTCTGGTATACTATAGAATCGCTTAAAGATGAACACTCATCGGATCTTATTCTTTAGCTGATTCACGTCCAGAAGTGAACAAAGTGTAAGGTATTTCTTGGAAATTGAGCTAGCTGGATTTCAATAAGTTTAAACTTTAGAACTTCTGTGCACCATGTTTTTTAACAACAAAGCTCAACAGGTTGCTTGGGCAGTAGTCAACCACAGTAGACAGATTATAAAGTTGTCATCTCAGACTTGATAGCACCTAGTTCAGATTCCAGTTAAAATTTATGTTTTGGCAAACTTGTGGCCATCAATCTACATTACTAATATAACCCTTTCCTGTACTATCCGCCACCATCCATTTAAACTGCCTCAAAACTTATTTTGGAGAATTAATAATCAAATTAATTATATTCAATCTTCTAACAGTGGTTGGCTTTCATACTTAATTTCTAGGATTCAACTTGTCAAGTTAACATTAACCTCAAAATCTTAAGTTGTTAAGAAGTGGGCATAAACTTGATGATCCTAATCCTCACACCGTAATTACTGACACAGACTTCACTCCAACAAAAGTAATATGAAACTGAGAATCAATAAACTAGTAAAATTTGTGGTGCCAAGTGCATTAGCAAAAACCAGTTGACTATAGATAGAAGCTCATATCCATTAGAGTTTCTGTCAGCAAGAACCCCATTAAAGAGGGTTCTTGAAAATTTTCTGCATCTTTGGAAGTCCAAAGGTTTGTCTACTAATACTGGAGCCACTAATAGGCTACAAATTCTACATATCCCACCAAATATCCGCAAAAGAACATCACCCACATCATCTCAAAAGTACTACAAGTACTTTTTGCTAGGCCAATATAACAAAGCAATCATGAAATGCCATTTCATTACCCTCCTAACAGACGATGATATCAAAGAGGGGCCTAAAGTTGTAGCTTTTGCAGACAGTGCGAAAGTTTTACATCATCCTTAGGAAACTAATCCAGTTGTTCCTGGTTTATGCTCCATGATTTCTCTTGGTTGTTCTTTTGATTTCCTTTCTTGCTTTGCTTAATTTCTTGAGACATGGATACAGGTGCTAAACCGGATTCACAATACAGACTTTGGTCCTTGACATCACTTAGTTAGGTCTTAAAAAGTTTTAATTTCCTATATGAGGTTTTTCAAGTCTTGCGCTATAACATAACTCTGCATTATTTGTTCATCCCATCTACACGTTTACCCTAATCATAGTAGTAATATGAATTTTCAGATGCATCCAAGTGAAAATGTCCCATATATATACACACACTACTAAAGACGGCATTAACCCTTGTCCTGTTTCAGTACAAACTTGTCCTGGTTTTGACTTAACCGAACCAAAACCTGGCCCTAGCGTTTACGATTCAAACACTAGTATTAATTGCTGCTTTCCTGGAATCTATCAGAACCAGACAGTCCTCAACCCGAATGAGACTGAAGACAAAACCAACTAGGTTACTTTAAAAAAGTATACCAAAATTCAAATTCTCTCATCCCTCAAATCATTCAGTCACCATATGTAGTAAAGCTACGCATCCTGAAAAGACATGCCTCTATGAGACAAGAAAAGAGAACACTTGCTCCTCTAAAACTTGTAGGTTCAGATTCTGCCTTGCAGATTGTTGTCTTGCATACACATATATTATATAGTAACCTTCGTCAAATTGCTACAAAAAGTATTATTAAAGTAAACAACTCTTCATGCTTCAAGTAAAATCTGACCTGACAATGCATCTCAAAGTATATTCAGTGAGTTCTTTATTCTCCGCCCACACTCTATTCATTTGTTGTTAGTTGGATCACAATCAAATCCTCTTGGGCTCAAGAACAAAAGTGAACAACTTCTTGTAAGTCCTTCCTTAATACTAATGAAAATACAACACCAACTAAGTTCTTCTAATGGGCCTTTTACCAACCCATGCTCAAATTTTTCCCAAAAAAATATTAAATATATATATATATATATATATAGAAATATATATATATATATATATGAAATTTAAAATTTAGGAAGGAGTGTCTCATTGACAAAAATGGCAAAGACATGGAGTTGGTGATTGTGAAAGGTATGTTTTTTTTTTTTTTTGCATCATATCAAGAATCAAACATAAAGAAGAAGTGCCGTGTCTAGCACCATTCCTTTACTATTTACACGTCCAAATCTCTCGTTTTCAAACCTCTCACACCCCCCACCACCTCTCGCCCTCTATACCTTATAATTTCAAACACGCACCCTCCATTCAATATATACACAGGAGACAACTGCTCTCGTACATGAAACGTGTCGTGAACTTTGTTAAGTTGATCCATGAACTCGGACCACTTTTAGTAATATTTTACTATTTTATCGAATTTTTCCGATACATAATAATAATAATATATATTTGTAACCCATTTACATGTTCTTTTTTGTTGATCTATTACATCATGATTATGTAATAGTTTGTTTTGGGTTTTGCACATTATATGGGACTTTTTCCCCTTTGTATTGGTTTGACTCTCATATATATATATATATATATATATATTAAAGTAAAGTAAATTTAATTGAAACAGCAAGATTTGCCATGTTGCTTCTTGACCCGTTGTTGGGTCAACCTCAGATCTTCCAATCCCATCATCCCCTTTTATTTTAGCCATTGGGATTGATACAGAAACGGCAACTTTTGGACTACATATTAGACAGATAAAAATAATAATTAAGAGTTTGATTATATGAATGATTTTGATTTATTAGTTTTTAATTCAGACCCTGACTGGACCTAAAACCGTGTTCCCTATGAATTGTATATTTCTTGAAGCATCGAGAATGGTTCCATGACTAACCGGTGTGAAGCCAAATTTGAACTAACAAAAATCTCATTGGAAAACCATTTTCTGAGAAAATATAAAATTAAAAAAAAAAAGAAGTTAGATCAAGCCGGCCTCCATAGTCTAAACCATGCTGACCTTAATATGTTAGTTGGGTATGGAATAAGATTCAGAGAAAGCATATATCAAACTGCCAGCCTTAATTTAAATATATTATATATAAATATAAAAAATCCATATACATATATATATATATATATATATATATATAGATTATATATACAGGGGCCTGGTTTATAAAGAAAGAGTGTCAGGTGAAACAGGTTCCGACAATTATGTTCATTTGCAGCATGATCTTATTATTATATTAAGGTTTTTCTTCTTCTTTTTTTTTTTGATGAAATGTTATATTAAAAGGGTTGGTTCGTGATTTATATGTGAATATAATTAGGCAGATTTAAAAAGAAACTGGTAAATGAAATCCAGGCTGTGTGTGTCAATTTCGTCATTATATTAACAAGAGTTAAAATTCTTAATTTGCACCCACTTCTTATAATTAACTGGAAAAAAACAAGTAATGACTAATAAAATAAATGGGCTATGATCCTCTCCTATGTATAACTTGTGTACGTGTTCATGGTTCTGTTTTACAGGCAAATATGGTAAAAATCATGTTAAACAAAATACACAGGAACTGGAAACAGAGAAGAAGACCAGTACTGAGTTCAGAGAAATAGTATAAATTGCAAAAAATATGAGGCAGAGGCAGAGGCCGAGTAAACAATAATGTCACAGCTCGACAGCGGTATCAGATCCAAAAGTACACACAGCTAGTTTATAACTCGTACGAAGAATCACCAAATATATATTCTGTCACAAATATTAAAGAATAAAACTTATCCACACAGTTTATATTTACTGGTTGAAAATTGAAAAATAATACTCTTTAACTATTAAAATCGCATGTACTGTATATAAATTTTGAACAAATTTCACCATGGATTTTTTAAAGTTTAATCAAGCTTATGGATTTAATATAGCACCGGGTGTGGTTTAGCGGAAAGGAAGCAGACTATTTCATCACATTCGTTTACGAGAGTTGTGGTTCAAGTCTTGGCAAACTCCGTTATTATTTTAAAGTATCTTCCTTATTTTGCGGATAATGATCTATTAAGATAAGGTGATCTATTAAAATTTGAATCTTTACACTTACAGTTCAGAAAGTTGAAGTGGTAAAAAGTTTACACACTAATAAAATTCTTAAATAATGAAATCATATCAAGACCTTTTTTATTATAAAAAACCTTATGGATTTAATATAGCTTTAGAGCGGATGTGTGCTTGAGATTAGTTGGCTTTGGATCTCTAGCTCTTATGGTTAGTAAATAGTTATACATTAGCAAAATATAAAAAGAATGTGTTCTATGTGAAAGGTATCATATATGAGTCATTCTACGTTTTTTTTTTATGAATATATGAGTCATTCTATGTGGAAGTATGTGTTTGTTGTTGATTTATTTCATGATCTGCAAATTGATTTAGGGGATAATAGATTTACCCATTCAATTTTCAGATGGGTCGCATTCAACACAGACGGGCTTTCATGAGGTCACCTGTCCACAGCTATACGTACGCATGATATATATATATATATATATATATATATATAAGTGAATGGTAATATTTTTTTCCAACTCTCTTTTTAACTACCCCTTCTTCCCCTATAATTTTCCCATGTTGGTTTGTTGCGCTTTCACAAAAACAATTACATCCTAGTCAAGAAAACATACAAATAGGTAAAAGGAAAAATGAATAAGAAGTGCAGTATATAGGTCTTAATATATGTTTTTGTTTTTTATGCTCACTGCAAAGTTGCTTTCAAACCTAGCTTTGTGAAACCCTTTTTAAAACCCAAGGAAAACAACAACAAATCAGTCGTTTTCTAGCCATCGCCATCAAAAGACTCATGGGATTTAGATGGTTTTTGTTATTAAAAATAAAAGAAAAAGAAAGCTTAATTACAAACTATAATCTAAACAAAATCACTGTAGAAAAAAGGTGAAAAAGACAAAGCTATTGGCCATGTGAGAGAAGGTGACTAAGGTGTGTGTGTGTGATAAATTCATAAAATTGAAACCATTATTCTTTTCCTAAAGTTTGTTGAGGCCGACCAATCAATACAAAGAATCCCCAAAGTTTGATTTTGATAAAAATCAACGGCCACAGATGCACATGATGATGGTTTTCTGATACGTGTCTGTCACAATCTGCTGGGCTGTGCTAGACGTCTTACATGTTATGGGCATTGACTCACTGTGTGGGATATGCCTATCCAATGGCTGTGATTACTGAATGACTAGAAGACTGCTTATTGGCATGAAATTCTACAGCCATATTTATAACTTTCCTATTTATATATATATCTATATATATATATATATATATATAAATTCCTTTTGGGCGTCGTACATGGTTCATTGATGTGAAGGGGCTTACAGGTTCATAAATTCGAATAGACAATTTTAGTAGAAAATGTCCAACTTTATAATCACTTTAATGAAGTTTAATTTGAGTTCTTTGTCACTTGAGAAGGAATAAAGGTGGGCCAAAAATAAAACCAATAAACTTTTTTTATGATTGTACCAATAAATTTGTTTGGTATGAATCTTTTATCCTTGTGTGATTTTTTTTTTATTGGGTTTTGTCTCCATTTTTAGATTTAATAGGAGGATATAATGTTCAAATATGACAAAATTACAGTTCAAATGCTAGCATATGTCCTCACCCTTCATCTACATAATATACATTTATATTAATAATAATATTTTTTGTTTTTTCCAATCTCATACGACACCGTAATATTTTATATATGATGAAAACACTTTACTAAATGAAGATTGTAAAAAATATATTATGATTTATAAGGTAACACCTTTTTTTTTCCTGCCAAAATTGTACTTGTTTTGAAAAAAATTGTAAAAGATGTATAGGTTGAAACAATAAGTAACATTTATTTATTTTTTATGTTATTATTATTTGGTGAGTTGTTTCTTAATTAAAGTCACGTGGCATGGCCGCATGAATAATGACATTTAAAAAAAATATTAAAAAAAAAATCGACTTGACTATTCCTTGAGTTCTAAATATTTGATGAATGAGCAACATGGTATTGGTATTTATATATGTAAACAATAATATATAATAGTTTAATTAGCGGAGGGAAATGACAAAGGTATGAATTTTAAATTAAATATGTTATAAGTATAAATTTTTAATAAGTAATTTAGTCAAGTAAATAAGTAAATGTAAGTAATAAATATATATATATATATATATATATATATATATATATATATAGTATAGATTAACTACCAAAATTGACCCCTCATGGTCACTGGTTAAACATGTTTTATTTACTATAAAAAAGAAGAAGAAGTGGGTTTGTATACAAACTTTAGAAAATATATGTGAAGTTTATAAACTATTAGAGAACAAAGCATTTTCATTAATTAGAGAAAAATATGACAATAAATATAAAATATTTAAATTTTATCAGTGTACATGGATAAAGGATTTTTTAATATATTTTATTTATAAAATTCAAACAAAACAAAATAATTAGCTGTAGGGAATTTGTTATTTAACTTTGTTTTTTTGTTTTTTTTGTTTTTAATTTGAGTGGTTGAAAATTCATCATTTGAGTGGAAAATGTAAAAGTAAATTGTGGGATGAATAAAAAGAAAAATACAAATAAACTTGTTTATAAATAGAGGATTGCTGATAGGGTAAACAAGGTAAGAAATCACAACTTGGATTTAGGAAAAGTAATAATCATTATATTTATTTTAATTAGGAAATCTGAAGGTTTAATGGAATTGGGGAAAAAAATTAATTATAGATAGTTTGGAGGGTTATATAACAGCAAATTATGGGGGTGATTCGTAGATAACCAAGAGTGCAATGGCTTTATAACAAAAAAGAAGAAAAATTCTACAAAAACGCTGTTTTCTCCAAGTATCAAATTCAAAACGGTGTCGTGTCTCTTGTCTCCATCAACCATTACCTTGACAAAACTGGCAATTTCTTGGCCCCAAACCATCTCTCTCTCTCCCTTTCTCTTTCTCTCACCTGCTCGTCCATTCGCGTTTCGCATAGCACATCCCTCTCCTTTTTTCTCTCTCTCTCTCTCTAATCGCGAGCTCTTAGCACAAAATCTCTGGATTTCGCCAATTTCAATCGCTCTTCCTTTCGATTCCAATCGCTCAAATCTCTCTCTCACAGCTCGACGATAAATCCGTACTCAAGTCTATGCCACCTAAGCCCTAGACCCGCGGCCCCCAACATTTCCAATCGTGGGTTTGCGTTTTCTCTTATTCAATCGAAGATCTGGGGCCTGATCTAGGGTTTTACTCGGCTCGAATTTCGCGAATCTAGGGTTTTTTCTGTGGAATTCGACTCCGGATTGATGTTTCTTTTCAAGGAAGAAGTTGGGATCGATTTAGAAATCAAGGAAGATGGAGGGCTATGCATGGGTTGGGAGGTGAGAAGTGGAAACGGAGTCGGCACATGTGGCCGGTCCCTGATTCGACCGCGACGACTGTAGCTACCAACAATTCCAACACTCTCGATTGTTTCTGCAAAGTATATAAATTGACCTATATTCTTATCCGGTGTTCAGTTTTCTGATGTTTTGGTTTTGTTTGTGGCGTTTCTCCGGTCAATTTCTTAAGCGCTTTGGATTTTGGGACTTTCAGTGTTTCTGGGGTTTTCCCCTTTTGTTTTGATTATGTTGTAATCCTTCTGTGGTGAATTAAGTCTTTATTGGGTATTTCGCTGTTTGGCTATTAGATTTAATGGGAATCAGATTTCCCTTTTTGTGTCTCTCGATTAGTTAATCGTAATTCATTGATCTTAGCCCAGATAGTTATAACGGTATCGTTCCTGATATAGGTTTCTCATTAATTTTGTTGTTTTATTTGCATTTCTAACATTTGGTGGTGCAAAATTGCAGCTTTTGTTTTGTATGATTTTCTCTTGGATGTCTTGTGCTTATTTATGACTACATCTCTGTTGTGTTTCTTTGGCTTTGGCTGGTTAAATTAGTTACATGGTTGTGGATGCTCCAAGGCCTTCACAAATTTTGGTTTTAGTAATAATGTCGTATGACAATTTGCAGTACTAAGTTCCTACCTGGCCTTGCAGATTTATTGTATTTTGATGGTTGGTTTTAGGTGAAAGTTTTTAGTTGAGATCTTAATGACAAAAAATGTTTTCTTGCAATGATTCTTTCTTTGCTGGAGCCTTGTCATGCTTATTATTGTTCTGCTGTGTTCATGTTGTAGTTCATCATAATGAAGTTATCGCTGAAATTAAAATTGCGTACTAAATTATATCTTGTTTACAGAGTTCATGTACTGTAATGTTGTTTATGTGTTTTATTCAGTTTATTTTAATTTAGTGATATAATTCCCTTGTTGTAGGATGGACGCAAGATTCGAGTTGGTGACTGTGCACTTTTCAAGCCACCTCAGGATTCCCCACCCTTCATTGGAATAATTCGTAGGCTAACGTTAGACACAGAGGGCAGGCTAACATTAGGTGTGAATTGGCTTTATCGATCTGCTGACATAAGGCTTGCAAAAGGGATCTTGCTAGAAGCTGCCCTTAACGAGGTCTTTTATTCCTTTCACAAGGATGAGATACCTGCTGCATCGTTACTCCATCCGTGTAAAGTCGCATTCCTTCGTAAAGGTGTTGAACTTCCTCCAGGGATATCCTCATTTGTGTGCAGACGAGTGTATGATATTGAGAACAAGTGTTTATGGTGGTTAACTGACAAAGACTACATTAATGTTAGTTTCGTTATCTTCTTATTCTTTTTATTGCTGGTGTACTATGATTCATTTGATTGGATTTGTAGTCATTAACTTTTTTAATTGCAGGAACGACAGGAAGAAGTAGATCAGCTTTTAGACAAGACAAGACTAGAAATGCATGGGGCTGTGCAGTCAGGAGGCCGTTCTCCAAAACCCTTGAATGGTCCATCATCAACAGCACAGTTGAAATCGGGTTCAGATTGTGTACAAAGTAGTACATCCTCTTTTTCTTCACAGGCTAAGGGAAAAAAGAGGGAACGGGGTGATCAGGGCCCTGATTCTGTTAAACGAGAGCGTTTATCTAAGACAGAGGATGGAGATACTGGTCAATTCAGACCTGAAAGTATGTTAAAGTCTGAGATTGCCAAAATTGCTGACAAAGGTGGGCTTATAGACTTTGAAGGGGTTGAGAAATTAGTCCAGCTCATGCAGCCTGACAGTGCTGATAAGAAAATAGATTTGGCTGGAAGAATAATGCTTGTTGACGTGATAGCAGTCACAGATAGGTTAGATTGTCTTGGACGGTTTGTTCAGCTCAAGGGCTTGCCTGTATTGGATGAATGGCTCCAAGAGGTCCATAAGGGGAAAATTGGTGATGGTAGTAGTGGTAAAGAAAATGATAAAACTACTGAGGATTTTCTCTTGGCTTTACTTCGTGCTCTGGATAAGTTGCCTGTAAATCTTCATGCCTTACAGAGTTGTAACGTTGGCAAGTCTGTGAACCATTTGCGTAGCCATAAGAATTCTGAGATTCAGAAGAAAGCTAGGAGTTTAGTTGACACATGGAAGAAACGTGTTGAGGCTGAGATGAACATGACTGATGCTAAGTCTGGCTCTAGTCGAGGTGTTTCGTGGCCCAACAAGCCTGCATCTTCTGAAGTTTCTCATGTTGGGAGCAGGAAAACTGGAAGTTCTGCTGAGGTTGGGTCAAAGAATTCCATCATACAACCTTCTGTATTTAAAAGTCAAGTTAAGCCTGGTGAAACCGCTTCCAAGCCAGCTGCATCTCCTGGATCAACGAAATCATTGATTGCATCGGCTGCTACTATTCAAAAGGATCAGAGTCTCAGAATGTTAGTTGGTGGTGGGACCTCGGATCTTCCTTTAACACCAATTAAAGAGGAACGAAGCAGCAGTTCCAGTCAGTCTCAGAACAACAGTCAATCAAGTGATCATGCAAAAACTGTGGGTTCTTCATATAGGGAGGATGCGAGGAGCTCAACTGCAGGCTCAGTGAGTATCAATAAAATCTCTGGCAGCGCTTCTCGCCATCGGAAATCGAGCAATGGTCTTCATGGGTCTGCCATTTCAGGAGTTCAGAAGGAATCTGGGTCAGGAAAAGTTAGTACCCCAAATAGAAGTTCAACATCTGAAAAGGCATCAGTTGCTGGATTATCCAGTGAAAAACATTCTGACATGTCCCTTGTTGATCCAGGAAATAACCGAATCATTGTTAGGTTGCCAAACACTGGTCGTAGCCCTGCACGAGGTGCTTCGGGATCTTCTTTTGAAGATCCTGTTAATGCGTGTGGGAGAGTTTCTCCTCCTGCGGAAAAGATTGATAACAATGATAAAAAACCCAAGGGCACAAGTGATTCCTTTCTAGCTAACATGTCATCAGACATGAACTCAGATATATGTCAGAACAAAGATGGACTGGTTGGATCTGAAGAAGGTAATGTGCCACCTGCTTCAGGAGAACAGCATAGAGCTACTGAAGACGGTGAAAAACCGATAGAAGCACCAAAAGCTGCTGGTTCATTGTTGAAAGTAACATCAAGATCAGGGAAATCATACGAGGCATCTTTAAGCTCAATGAATGCTTTAATTGAAAGCTGTGTAAAGATTTCTGAAGCTAATGCTTCTGCATCACCTGGGGATGATGTTGGGATGAATCTACTTGCTAGTGTCGCTGCTGGAGAAATATCTAAATCTGATAATATTTCGCCATCAGTTTCTCCAGCGAGAAACTCAGTTATGGCAGAGGGATCATGCTCAGGCAATGATGGCAAAATGAAACAGCCAGGTGAAGAGGTTCCTCAAGCTCAATGTCAACCTATTGGGAATGCAAGTAGTGGTGCTACTTCAGATCAGGGTAATACTGGTGATGTTTTGCTGACAAAGAATGAGTCAAGACATTCTCTGAGTCACACTTTAACTGACGATGGTGGAGATGGTAGGGGCACTTCAACTTCTTCTGGGGAAAGAGCAGGGGAGTGCAGAGTTTCATGGAATTGTTCATCAAATTCACAACAGAATGTAGACATTCCTTCCTTGAAGTCTGATGTGAAACCTGGGGAGCCTTGTGATGCTTCTGTTGCTGTGCCTTGTGCTAGAAAAGAGGGTTATATGGAGGCTGAGGGAGCTAACCAGTTTCATGAGCAAAGAAAATTGGGTGCTTACAAGACAAAAGGTAGCAGCATTAATGATTCCAAATTGAGGTCACAAACCCATTGTCTGATGAAGATAAGAAGGAAGATTGTGCAGACGAAAGAACTCTGGAGAACAGTTCAACAGTGGTATTAGAAGCGGCCCCTGGGAGTGCAAAAGTTGAAAAGGACACTGAAGCAACCTGCTCATCTTCAGGGATGGGTGTTGACAATCGGAATGCTGACAAGGAGTATAGTAATGACATGTTGACAGAGCAGAAGCCATCTATTAAAACTGAAAGTCATGTAGAGACCATGGAGGGGGGGAATGAGGCTGCTGTACGTTGTTCTGAATCTGGAAATACTCTGGATTTGGAGGCTAAGGAGGAAAAGGCTGATGATGTCAAGGCTGCCATTCAAATTGAAAGGTCAGATAGACAAACAAGGGATGTACATTCTGCTTCAGATCATGACAGTGAGTGTACTGAGGAAAAGTTAGAAGTAAAAGATCCTCCTGATCACTCCTCGGGAGCAGTGGTTCCCGAGGTTGAGCCATCTGCAGCTCCTGTGCAAGAAAATGAACTATACGAGAAGTCTAGTAGGTGTAAGTTAGATGGTAATGAATCAGGAGAGAAAGAGGAGCAACAAGTTTCAAGTGTGAATGCTTCAGGGCCAGATGTGGCTGTAAAGCTCGATTTTGATTTAAATGAGGGTTTTCCTGTTGATGATGGTCACAGTGAGATTGTTAAAGTGGGAGATACTGAAACTCCATCTGCTATTCATTTGCCTTGCCCATTACCATTTCAAATGTCTTCCGTGCCTGGGAGCTTCCCTGCTTCTATCACTGTGGCTGCTCCTGCTAAAGGGCCATTTGTTCCTCCTGAAAACCCATTGCGGAGTAAGAGTGAACTTGGATGGAAAGGTTCAGCAGCTACAAGTGCATTCCGTCCTGCTGAACCCAGAAAGAATCTGGAAACACCAATTGGTACTAGTGATATGCCAATTGTTGATGCAGCTGGTAGTAACAAACAAAGTCGAGCTCCATTGGACTTTGATCTGAATGTGCCGGACCAGAGAGCTTATGAAGATGTTGCTTCCCAAAGTTCTGCTAGGGTAACATGGTCTGAGTCTGGGCCTCGTGATCTTGGTACTGGAGGACTTGATCTGGATTTGAATAGAGTCGATGAGACTCCTGATGCTGGGCCGTTCTCTACGAGCAACAGTTCTAGGTTGGAAATCCCTCCCTTGCCTAGTAGATCATCATTATCTAGTGGATTGTCCAATGGTGGGGTTAATATCTCCAGAGACTTTGATTTGAACAATGGGCCAGGCCTTGAAGAAGTTGGCACTGATACAGCACCTCGCACACAGCCTGTCAAAACCACTGTGTCGTTACCGGGACCAGTTTCTGGCATAAGAGTGAACAGTCAAGAATTTGGGAACTTCTCATCGTGGTTCCCTCCAGGGAACTCATATCCAGCAATTACTGTTCCATCAATGTTTCCAGGTAGAGTGGAGCAGAGTTATGTGCCTCCTGCTGCACAGAGGGTCATGTGCCCTCCTGGTAGCACCTCATTTGGTGCTGAAATTTACCGGGGGCCAGTGCTTTCATCCTCACCTGCAGTGGCGTTTCCACCTGCTGCCCCATTTCAATACCAAGGCTTCCCCTTTGAAACCAATTTTTCTCTCTCGTCAAACTCTTTTTCAGGTTGTTCAACAGCATATATGGATTCTTCCTCTGGTGGGGCACTTTGCTTTCCTACTATTCCCTCTCAGCTAGTAGGGCCTGCTGGTGTTGTCTCATCACCTTTCCCTCGTCCCATAGTGATGGGCCTTCCGGGTGGTACTAGTAACATTGGTCCTGATGGTAGGAAATGGGGAAGTCAGGGTTTGGACCTTAATGCAGGTCCTGGTGGGGTCACAGATACAGATCGGAGGGATGAGAGACTACCTTCAGGATTGAGGCAGCTTTCTATTCCCAGTTCACAAGCCGTTGTGGAGGAGCATTTGAAGATATTTCAGGTCGGTGGTGGGTTGAAGAGGAAGGAACCCGATGGTGGGTTGGATGCAGTGGATAGAATTAGCTACAAGCAACAACACTCGTGGCAGTAAAATTGTGGTGCAATGTTGTTAGCAAAAACCATCCTCTAAAGGCCTGGTGAGCCTTTCTTGCCTTTGTTCATTTGGAAGTTTTCATATTGTTGGAGTTTGTGATTTATATATTTCATTTAGGAAGCATTTTGTCATTTAGTGGTGGGTCTGTTGTTAAAGTTCAAATCATTAAATTGAATTCACTTCTATTCAATATGTATTAGGCTGTAATAGCATCTCATGGTTGTTCCTACTGCAATGTCTGATATGTAATTTCTTTGAGAATGGAGGTTTTCACTTGTTATATAAAGTTTTAATCCTCTCATTGTTGAATCTTTTTGCAGCTTCTTCCAATCAAGATTACTGCTGGTAGCAGTCGGAGATATTTCTATATGGGAATGAACGGTCAGATATTTATGGCCAGGCCTGAGAGAGTCCATTGACCCGTACTTAATGTATAATGCCAATACCCACCACCACCTTCTAACTTTGGAAAAACCATTAGGGCCCCTGAAGGCAGTTGTATTAATCTGGCTTTGTATCTTCTGTCATAATTTTTTTTTTTTGGGTTCTTCCGTTGTTACATAATATAGTTATATTACTTATTAGTCAAAGACTGAATTTTTGTTACTTGGTCGTTCTGGTTATTGATATTTGCACAGTCTGTCGTATTGATTTTTTTTTTTTTTTTTTTTTAAACTCTGTATTATAAGTTAAAAACTACATGGGTGTAAAATAAATCCCCCAGCCTTTTAAGTTAGTTACATGTCCCTGACAATATAAGAAAAATAAAAAAGATGTGGTAATTTATCGCCTCGGACTCCCACTCCGATTTTCTGTTGTTGAAACAGTACGAGTGTATTCTACTAGATACTAGTTGACGGTATGATAAATCCTACTACAACCAGCAACCACGTTCTTTAATACATTCGGTGTGAATCAAGCACTAATGAACTCTTCCGCTTTTTATGCTTTAGTCTTAAAGAAATCCCCACATATAATTATTAAATAATAAAATTGTTATTATATTAGCATGATTGAGATTATGAAGATCATGGGTCGGAATTGGATGATCTGATCGTAGGGACCCAGTAAGACAGTAAAAAGGGACAAGTGCAGTCCAGTACTTTTTTGATGTCTGTTTTATTCATACATTGTGTTAAAACTACTTATTGTCGTGTTGCATGGACATGGCCCCAACTGTCTTTCATGGACGGTCTGGATATTCAAACCCAAAATCTAATTGGTAGAGATTCTACGACGTTTATATATACTTTGCTTGGATGCCCTGGTGTCGGTAATGACATCACTGTAGTCTGACTCTTTGCACGTCTTCCACTAGTACTTGCTTCAATGGCTCTCTCTCTCTCTTTTTCAATATGTGTGTGATACTTTTGAAAGGTCCTCTCACTCACTAGTCTTCGGCTTCTCAGGCTGTGATTTCTTACATTGGAAGATTGATCTACCATACCAAAAGAAAGAGATGGGTCACATTGGAATTGGAATTGGAATTGTGGTGGTGGGTTCAGTGGGAAAGTGAAAATTGTGAGGATGCTAATTAAAGTAGAAAGACCAAAGGTCCAAATACCATAAAAGTGCTGAGTATTTTTCCCAATATCCGAATTGATTGTGCCGGGAAATATGGGTAATCAGTGATCATCGACCCACGAATTCACATTAACATTGACTTACTATCATGGACTACCATCTGTCTCAATCCTACGGCTGACGTTAATTTCCACGAACTCACTTCCCTATCTCTCATTTCCTTTACCCCTCATATCTCTCTCTTTCAAACAAGAATAAATAAATAAATAAATAAACAAATGGAGGAAATAAAAATAAAAAAAGGGCAAAAAGAAGGAAGACCCTCTCCCAAGATACAACCATTTGCTTAATGATGGTGGAGGTTACAGAATCTCCAGAACTCAACCTTGATTGTAATTTTTATTTTCTTGGGAAAAACCTCTCTCACTTGTATCTTCTCTTTCTATGACTCTGTGACTCTCTGAGTCGGACTGTAGTAGATAGTCATGAAGTATTCTAGTATCCCTTTCTCGGAAAAGCTCCATAACAATGGCAGCAACAGCAGGGACAGACACATCAACATGGGAAAGCTTGTCCCTTTCTTGTTCACTTCTCTAGGCGTAGCCACCGTTTTCAGTTTTTTCCTTCTATATTCTCCATTCCCTTCTCAATTTACACCAAAACAAGGCTTTGATTCTGTACAAAACCAGCAACACCTTGATCAGGATAATGATCACAACAATGTCCTTCCCAAACCCCAACACCACCAAGACCATGATCAGAATATTATCCACCCCAAACATCAAATGAGTAAATTTCCAAAACAACCCAGTTTCTTATTTTCTATAATTCTGCATTTTTCTTTTCATTTTCATTTGCTGAAGATTAAGTATTTTATGTTTTGTTCTGTAGAGGAGAGCTGTGACTTGTTTACAGGCCACTGGGTTCAACAATTGAGAAGGTCTATGTATACAAATTCGAGCTGTGCTACGATTCCCGACTCAAAGAATTGCTTCAAAAATGGTAGGAAGGATAATGAGTTTCTGAATTGGAGATGGAAACCCAATGAATGTGAGCTCCCAAGGTTTGATCCCAAGGCCTTTTTGGAGATGGTTCGTGGGAAGAAGATGGCATTTATTGGAGACTCTGTTTCCAGAAACCACATGGAGTCCCTTCTATGCCTTTTGTCACCGGTCAGTTTTACACAACTTTTCTTTTTTGCTTTGCATGCACAATTTTGATTGATTGCCATGTCCATATGCTGTACAATTCCACATAATACCATGAATTGGAATGCTAATGTGGGAATTGAAATTTACCCTTTTGCTTTCCTTTCAATTTTCTCATACACCATTTTGTGAAAAGATTTCTGGGATGATACAACTATCTATATTTGGCCATTTTCAACACCAATTTGTGTTTCTTGAGGAGTGCCTCAAAAAGCTCAGTTTTTTATTTTATTTTTTTTAATGCTTAATTGTTAATCACCGTTTATGTTTAGGCAATGTGGCTGCATTTGGATGTGGGTGATTTTGAATGAGTTTTAGTTTGAATCAGTAAATGAGAGATGAGGCTAAATCCGGAAAAGTACAGATTAAGGACATAAAACGAAATTACTGCACTTACATTTCGTTTTCAATAATTTCAAATTTTTTAAAGAATTTTTCTGATTTTTATCTAAGAAACAAGTAAACAAAGGGGTATTTCTTATTTTATTTTATTTGAAACTTAAACGAAGGGTTTTGAGCCTTCAAAATTAATTTCCTGTTATCTTAATCCTTATCTTTATCTAATTTTATTTATTTATTTTTTTTGCACAAGTCCTCTTGTATTAATGTAATACCATCCATTCCTCAAATTTTTAAAAAAATAATAGAAAAAGAAATAACATCTCCACCATAAATCCATCAATTCCTCAAAATTTTAAAATAATAATAATAATAATAATAATAATAATAGAAATAACATCTCCATATGGACCATATTATAGTGTGGAAAATTGTAGTTCTTGTGTGCTAGAAAGCTTACGTTAGGGGTATGACAATCAACACACCAATCTACAAAAAAACAGTTATCAAAGACAAGTTAGGCACACACAGTCCGTCCACATCCATCACATAGAGTTGCGTGATTGATTGACAAAATTGGTTGACTTATAATTTATAATTATTAGGATTTGAGGTGGGTTTTTGACAAAGTTTAGATTTTGAGTCCAAGTTTATGCAACAGTGACAATCATACTACCAATCATTATAATGTCCCTCCATGAAGTAATATTTGGAAGCATCATGGATTGGCTTTGATTATGTGAATGACAAATAAAAATTGCTGAATTTAATTTTTGGAGCTTTTATTTCTTGTCCTTAATTTCAACTTCTTGTGTTTGAAGCTGAGGGAGTAACTGATATTTTGCAGGAGGAAACACCTAAAGACATTTACAAAGATTCTGAAGATCGGTTCAGAACATGGTACTTTCCTCTCCATGACTTCACCCTCATGACCTTATGGTCCAAATATCTTATAGTTGGAGAGGAGAGAATGGTGAATGGCACAGGCTCAAGCATTTTTGATCTTCAGCTTGACAAGGTGGACAATGGATGGGCTAAACACCTGCCAGAAATAGACTACGCCATTATCTCCGACGGCCACTGGTTCTTCCGGGTAATGTACTTGCACCAAGGCAACAATTTGACAGGATGTGTATACTGCGGCAAACCAAACGTGACTGATTACAACGTTAGCTTTGCCATTCGAATGGCATTTCGAACTGCACTGAGTCACATTAACAGTTGCAAGAATTGCAAAGGACTGGTGACTTTGTTAAGGACATTTGCACCAGCTCACTTCGAGAATGGGGCATGGAACACGGGAGGTTACTGCAATAGGACGAGCCCTAAGAGTGAGGCAGAGATTGATTTGGGGAGTTCCGATTTGGAAATGAGGAGCATTCAGGTGGAAGAGATAGAAAGAGCTAGAAAAGGAGGTGAAAAGCAAGGGAAAAGGTTTGGGGTTGTGGATATAACAAGGGCAATGCTGATGAGACCAGATGGGCACCCAGGTGCTCACTGGGGCAACCAGTGGATGAAGGGTTATAATGATTGTGTTCATTGGTGTATGCCTGGCCCTGTTGATTATTGGAATGATTTATTGATGGCGGTAATCAGAAAGGAGTCAGGTTTAGATTCTTGATTACAAGGTTTAGGACTAAGTAATTATTAGTTAGAAAGTCATTTATAGATTACCACATATACAAATTGTAATAATGCCCTCAATCTTTCTTTTTCCAATTTTTTTTTTTTTTAATTACATGGGCATATAATTATTTTAATACAAGGGTTATAATCATTTGTCATATATGTCCAGAAGTATTTGCATTCGCCTGCAGTGTCTGCTTAAGACCATTCAATTTGTAAGCCATGTTCGAGGTTTGCTTTGACCACCATTGAAGCTAACAAAAATGGATTTTTCACCCTTAATAAAAACCATTTTGAATCTCAACTATCAAGTCATGACATATTTGACTAAGAATGTTTTCTAATGCAAGAACAGGATTCAACAATTTTGTCCGAGAGACAAAAATATAAAACCGAATGTACTGAACTCTGAATAACCATGACTTCCAGCAAATGGACAAGAATGTTTGTCTGGAACCACATATGAGTCCAGGTGCTTTCTCCAAACAAGATTGTACCATTTGCAAGAAAAAAGAAAGAGAACAGGGAAGAAAATGCACGGCTGCACAAGAAGCAGAAACTTTCAGCAACTCACCATGAAACACTTGTTCAGTGACCCCCAAAACCCTTATTTTAAAAACATATTTGAGGCTCTTCCCAAGCTTTAATCTACCAGGAAACTATGATTTTATACATATGAATAACGTAAAAGATGTTGGTCCTTCTTCAGAAGTTTCACACAGTTGTTTAACAAAACCAACGGTGATCAAGATGAAGAATCTAAAAAATATAAAGACACATACATAGAGCAAAATAGTGCTTGAAATAGGGTGGACATACAAACACCAACATTGATCAAAATTTGGCATCTGTACATTTGGTATGAGCATAAATGTAAACAGGGGAAATCACAAGTAAAACTGAAGACCCGGAGGAGCTTCACAGAAACACAAGGAAAAATAAGGAACGGGTTGACATAAATTTTTAGCTCGATCGGGTAAAGTAAAATATAAGGAGATTAACAAAAGCTAGAACCAGGTTGAAATAAACACAACAAAAGTTTTTGAGACAGGGACTCGAAGATCAAAACTAATGAATTGCAGTTAAACACACGCTTTACTCCGATTCGTGAAGTGTAAGTTGCAGTCATCCAAAAAACTTTGTAAAACCATGCATCCCATGTACAGATAGGATTTGTCAAAACAAAATGAGCAACAGGATAATGAAAGTTGGTAGCAGCTAAAAGTGATGAGCCTGTAAACCAAGTAAAGCACGAGAACGAGTTAACTGTGATTTAAAATCTGATTGATATGGTCGAGCATTTAATAAGCAACTCAGCAGTAGAATTTACCAGTTAGACTAAAAAGTCTAAAATTTGGTTTCAGAAAAGATTCAATAACTGTAGATCCACAAACAACAGGGCAAGTTGCAAAAGAAAAATAATCACAAAATGAATGAAGAGCACAGTGCTCTATTAGGCAACATCATTATAAATGTAGAAGAGCCAACAACATATAGAAAAGTTAATTATTTGAAACCTTTGACATTGTCTGAATTCGGGAACATCCAAACCAACACAAATGCTTATTAGTTTCACCCAACCAATATTCAACAACCAAGAATAAATGAGTACGGAAATGTAAGATTACTAAAAAATATTCAACACGAAGAATGTATGTTATCGTCGGCAATATAAACCATGAATCTAAAGAAATATAAGACGAGAAGTGCATTTTCAAGAACATTAATTGCAAATTTTGTAACTACGCTATAGAAGCACCATCGACAGTAATTACATTAAGACCAAGGGCGTAACATATTCATCAAGTAAAAATCTAAATTCAAGATCAGCACATAGCAATTGCTCAAGCTTCTATGGTGTTACCCAGCGCAAACGAGAATAATTCGCGAACAGGCGAGAACTCAATCAACCCAATATCCATGCCATATCCAGCAACCGGCAACTTCAAGTCACGCAATACGCAAAAAGCCTCGGCCATTCGAGCCCTGGGAACTTCTTGAGCGACTGCACAATAGGGAATCCACGAGTCTGGGCGATACTCTTCTCCTATTTCAATTCCTTCTTTCTTCATTGCCTCGCACAGTTGAGAGTGGAACTGAAGCAGCGACATTGAAGGTGTTGGAGCTAGAAAAAGGACATTGTTGTCAGTGGAAAGGCTCCCAATCGAAGAGAAAGATAAAGACAAAGGTTCTTGCTTGGAAGCAAAATTTCTGATAACGGTTTCCAGCTTTGCGGGTTCAATGAAGGGGCTGGAAAAGAGGGTGATGTGAGGGCGCGATTCGATTTCAATGAGTTGGGTACTAATTTGACGTCGAGCGAGTACGTTCCATGCCTTTAAGACTTGGTTTTCAAGGGCAGGATCGAAGTAAAGCTCAATGGCATAGCCTTGTGACATTGCCTCGGAAGCAAAATTCAGAGCGGAAAAATTATCGAATTTGATCAAAACCAGCACAACCCAATAACCAAAAGCAAGATCTAAGAATACCCAGAAAGGAAAAGCTTAAGATACGCGAAAAATCAAAGTGACCCAGAATTGAAAAGAACAAGAAAACCCTAAAGATACAATGAACAAAGAGATACAGAGAAGAACAAACAGAAATAATCAAAACCAAAGTGGGATTTAAGGAAAATTAAAGTGAGCAACTAAATAAAGGAAGAAAGAGAGAGAGCTTAAAAGGAAAAAGGAACAGAAAATGGGCGAGGCAAGCGCATGTGGAAACGGTGGATTTAAGTTTCAATCAGAAAGAGATGGGAATAAAGGGAAACAAAATCAAGATCAACCGAGAAAAAAAATAAAGGGAGGGGGGTTTTTGCAAGAGACCGTAGCTTTAAGGATGCCAGGCAAGCCTCAGATTTCCTTTTCTTCGCATTCACAGTGAATGAGTCTGAGTCTGTAGGTGCAAGGTCATGTCTCGACGGCCAACAAATCGTGCTAAGACTTTTTTGGACGTTGTGTACCAAATTATTGACAAACCTTGCCATTAGTTTTACGTTTAATTTCAAGACTTTGCTTGCGCAGTTTGTTTTATTTCAATCACAGTTGTATCATCAGTCTTTAATTAATTTTCTATTGATTTTTTTATTTATTTAATTATTATAAAATAAATCTTTAAAAAATAATAATAATAATATAAAGTCATTTCTCTATTTGTTTCACATTATACTAATAAAGCTAAACACGAAAAAAGTTAATAAAAGTTAAATGACTTTAAATATTCCTTAAAATTGTATAATGCCCATTGCACACGTCAAAATTGTTTAAAATTTGACAAAAAAATAAATTAAAAACTCTTAATTCAACTATAAAAGTCTCAAAAGAGCTTTTTAAATCATTCATATTTTTTATTTTAAAGAGTAAATAATTAAAAAAAAACTTCAATAGATTATTTATATTATATATTTAAAATAAATAGTAAAAAAGCCAAATAATTATCTTCTTCCTAATAAATATACTTTTCAATTAATATTGCACAACCTCCAACTACTATTTGCATTTAATTTTGCACATTTCATATAATATTTGTATTTTGCTTAATTATAAACTAAAAAATAAAATAAATATATTATAATTATACATTGAAAATAACAAAATAAAGATTATGATAGAGAGTCTATTGGATTTGTCTAATAAATTTACCTCTTTACTTCTAAAAATGCTCTTTATTTTTAAAAAAATATTCTTTAATATAAAAAATAGTATTGGAGATGCTCTAATTGAAGTTCATGACCAAGGCTTCAAAAAAATAAAAAAAAAATAGAGTTTTTGAACTAAAGTGCTAATGCAGATAAAATTAAGAGATGAATGACGCAAATAAACCTTAAATTTAATAAGCAAAAATGTTATTGTTTCAAATTTAGATTCATAATTTTAAATGTGATTGTAACATTTTTTTTCTGTAAATTCAATTTAGGAAACAAATGCATTTTTTTTTTGGGTAGAATTGAAAACAAATGCATTGAACCTGCAAACTGAGAGAAATATTTGAAAATAATTAACGTAAAGATGGGCATTTGTTTCTAAACGTCTTGGTCCCAGAATTACACATTTTGGGCCTACAGTTAGACCCAATGTGAAAGGCCCAAGGTATGAGGCCCGTTTAAGGTCCAGCATGGTCATCTTCTTCGCTGTTACCGCCTCACCGGCACTTTTCGCAATCAGAGCAGACGGTGGATTCTTGAATCTTCACTCACAAACGTAAACCCTAATTATGCCTGGGGATCTTAAACTCGCAACCACGAAAAGAATACATTTTTTGAATTGTTCCGAGGGAAATGGGTGAAAATAAGAGAAAACGAGGTCGAAAACCCAAAACCCCTGTTTCTGATACCAACACCATGGATTTTCAGTACACCAGTACCAGTACAATCGCTAACCCCACTGTCACCACAACCACCACCACCGCCACCACCATCGCAAACGACGTTGTCTCGGTCCCTACCACTGGTACCTCCGACCTCAACAATACCACACCTTCTCGCCGCGGTCGAGGCCGACCCAGAAAGACAGAAAACCCAATGGAAATTGAGGCACAGAGGCCCGGTGGAGCGGCTTCACCGAAGCGCAGAAGCACGAGAAACATTGACCAAAATGGCGACGCCGTGGGTTTAATTGCGGTCCATTCCGAGCCGCCACTTATGCCTCCGAAGTGGGAGAGCGTTGTGAGGGTGGTTCCGTCAATGGACGCGGTGGTGAAGGTGTTCTGCGTGCATACAGAGCCAAATTTCTCTTTGCCATGGCAGAGGAAAAGGCAATACAGCTCGAGTAGTAGTGGGTTTATCATTGGGGGCAGAAGGGTGTTGACCAATGCGCATTCCGTGGAGCATCATACCCAGGTTAAGCTCAAGAAACGTGGGTCTGATACCAAGTATTTGGCCACAGTGCTAGCCATCGGGACCGAGTGCGATATTGGTTTGGAAATTTTATACCTTTTTTCTTTCTCTGGTCCACTCTTCATTACTTTTAATGTATTGGTTGCTTAGTAGAATGCAGTTTACTTGAATTATCATATCATTATATGCGAGTTTCTTGCAGTTATGTTGTCGCTTTTTCAAATTTTTCCAAGTTAGGTTGCTACTTGTTATTTTGTGGAAGGTTTTGCAGTTTTTTGCTTGTTTGCTGTCTCTTCCTTTCTTCAACTAGTTTAAACAAGAATCATCCAGTTTATACCCAGATGTTTTTATAGAAAATTAATGATCTTTTGAATTTTTTTTTTGGGGTGAAAGTCGCGTCTTTTGAATTGAAACGGAAAGAAAAATCCTGTATTTCATTTGAAAGTATGTAACTCATGATTTGCTTCCTAACTGCGACATTTCTAATACTTTAAGATGGTAGGGTTGGACTCATTTCAATTAGTTCTTCTGTTGATCATCATGCATTAATGATTGCGTAACTGGTACATATATATACATCACATACATAGTATTTCGATAATAATAAGCATCACAGACATAGTATTTCTATAATAATCGGAAAAATCTTAATCTATATTAGTTTACTGGATCAATTATGATAAAATGTAATCCATTTACCCAATTATATGTTTTTGAGTACTTTTAATTATCAGTTGTAGGTCATTTAATTGTATTTACTTCTCAAAGTTTGCCTTTCTTTTAATGCGACTAGAAGGCCGAGTAAATTAGTTGTTTCTTTGGTGTGGTAGAGTAAATTTGTAAAAGCAGTAATTCTTCCAGATAGTTGTTTGAGTTCATTGGTAATGTAACTCAAGGTTCTTTTTCCATTTTCCATGATGCTTCAGCAATGTTAACAGTGAGTGATGATGAGTTCTGGGAAGGAGTGTCGCCTGTGGAGTTTGGAAATTTGCCTGCACTTCAAGATGCTGTGACTGTTGTGGGCTACCCAATTGGGGGTGACACAATATCTGTGACAAGTGGTGTTGTGTCTCGCATGGAGATTCTATCATACGTGCATGGCTCAACTGAGCTTCTAGGACTGCAGGTGATGTTCTCTGGATTGTTCCATTTGGTCATACCTTGTGGCAGATTATTGACATGTTTTCATATCCTTTATCTTTTGAGATGCTCTAACAGATAGATGCAGCAATAAACTCTGGAAACTCTGGTGGTCCTGCATTCAGCGATAAGGGAAAATGTGTTGGTATTGCATTTCAATCTCTTAAACATGAAGATGTGGAAAACATAGGTTATGTCATACCAACACCAGTCATTATGCACTTCATTCAAGATTATGAGAAGAATGGGGCATATACAGGTGCGTTAGGGTGTACACTTAAATATTCCCCCAGTTTGCCCCCAAAAAAAAACAACTTGTAGTTGTAATTGTTGGTTTTTGGATGGTCCTCGTCTTACTTAAGTTTCACTATCCTTTGCAATGTTGTAGGGTTCCCAGTTCTTGGGGTTGAGTGGCAGAAGATGGAAAATCCTGACTTGCGCTTGTTAATGGGGATGGGACCTGATAAGAAGGGTGTTCGCATCAGAAGAATTGAACCTACAGCTCCAGAGTCTAATGTCCTGAGGCCATCTGATGTTATCCTTAGCTTTGATGGGGTTAAAATTGCTAATGATGGAACAGGTTATTTTCCTTTTCGAATGTTCTAATAATGCTGTACAACTGGTAATTGTGAAAATGTTCTTGTTTGTTGCTAGTACTTACTAAACCTTGTATTTATCCTAACATATTGGCCAATTCATGGGTACTTTAGTGTGTCACTGATTTTGAGGAACATTTCATTTGATAATGATAAACTTGGCTTACAAATTATATTCAATATAAATTTCTAGAATCAAATGCTTGGCGATGTTCATAGAAGTAGCTAGGGCATCTAATGTTGTAAATCTGGTCGTATAGAGACAATTTGCCAAGACTGTAATATTTAAAGTTGATTTCAATTCCTTTTATGTGTGTGGAGGAGGGTTGCTGTCATTAAATAACTGGTATAACTAAAAACGAGTTTATTGAGTACTAACTCTTTCTTGGGATCAATTAGCAGTTCCATTCAGGCATGGAGAGCGTATAGGTTTCAGTTACTTGGTCTCTCAAAAATACACTGGAGATACTGCTCTGGTAGAAGTTCTTCGTAAGTCTGAGATACTTGAATACAATATAAAGCTTGCAACTCACAAGCGACTCATCCCGGCACACATCAAGGGAAAACCTCCTTCTTATTACATTATTGCTGGATTTCTTTTCACTACTGTATCTGTTCCATATCTGCGTTCTGAGGTGCGTCATTTACCTTGATACTTCCCATGTTCTATGTGTGTGTAATTGCTTGAGTGAGTGCAGGAGTTGGTATGATCTCCTTTTCTTTTTTTGTTCCACCTATGGGCCATCTCTTTTCTCCTCTGTTTCTTTTAAGGGCAGATTCGTTGAGTAAATTCATCTGGTTCTTTATGCATGTCCATGCATGTATCTCTAAATAATTTATGTATTTTACTATTTCCTGACCTTTGGGTTTTCACATCTTCAGTATGGGAAGGAATATGAATTTGATGCTCCAGTCAAACTGTTGGACAAGCATCTACATGCAATGGCACAGTCTATTGATGAGCAGCTTGTTGTAGTTTCTCAGGTTGGGTTTATCTCTCATGAATTCATATGAATCTCAACATCAGTGTGACTATTGCTCGTCCTGCTTTTAAGTCTTATATGTGTTCAAAATTGTCCAGGTTCTTGTAGCTGACATTAATATTGGATACGAGGACATTGTTAATACCCAGGTCTGGAAATTTCTAGCTCACCTCTTGGGTTTCCATTCTAAAAAAATAATTTATTGTAGCCACTTATTTAAAACATTCTTCTGAGTGCACTTGTTAAAATCATTCTCCTGTCTGTTTAGGTTCTTGCTTTCAATGGCAAACCCGTGAAGAATCTGAAGAGCTTGGCCACCATGGTGGAGAGCTGTGATGAAGAATATCTAAAGTTTGATCTGGAATATGAACAGGTTCTCTCTCTCTCTCTCTCTCTCTCTCTCTCTCTCTCTCTCTCTCTCTCTCCTCAGACACATGTTCAATCTGACATGCATGTTGACCCATTGTTTCTAACTTTCTTTGGTTAAAACTTCACGCAGATAGTTGTGCTGAAGACGGAGACTGCGAGGGCAGCAACACTAGACATTCTTGCAACACATTGCATACCTTCGGCTATGTCAGATGATCTTAAGACGTGATTATTGTAGTGAAGCTATAGAACATTCCTCCTCCGATAGGCATCCCCGGAAATGTATCTTTTGCGTGCTACCCTGCTACCTGAGTGTAATACATCCCAGGTTTTATTTGCCTATTGTAACCAGCACTTAGTCATGAGGCAAATTAAGCCGAGGGTGATGGGGTTTGCATTGCTTTTTGTAACAACTATATGCGGGCGTGTAAGAGGGATTTAGATATTTTTGTCAAGTTTATTTTCACAGCATTGATATTCACCGAGTGGAACCATAAAAGGGTTGATATGAAGGTTGGTCCTATTTAGGATTAAGGCTTGTGGTATTTTACCTGTCCATATCCTTTCCAAGTAGAAACATGTTGGCATCGTATGTAATATAGCTGGTGGGGAACAAAGTTATAGAATTTTAATTTTTTTTTTCTCTTTACATGGCAATACGTCTATGTCAGGTCATAAAAGAAATCTAATAAAAAATCAATACGTCTTTGAATTTTTATTTGAGCTCTGTTTTATTGTTTAGGATGAGGGTTTTTTTTATGGGGTGGTTTATTTATATATTTATTTTGTAGGGTTTGTTTATGTAGGTTGAAGGGTTTTTGTAGGTTGATACTTTGTTTTGTTTTGTTTTGTTTTTTTTTATTTGTAGGGTGAGGCTATTTTTTTGGTAGTGTGAGGTTTTTTTTTCTATTAGGTGAGGATTTTTTTTTAGGTTGAGAGCTTATTTTTGTAGGATGAGGGTTTTTTTATTTTATATCTTTCATAGGCTGTTTTTTTTTTTCTTCTGGTAGTTTGTTTTTTTTTTTTTGTAGGAAGAGATTTTTTTCTTTTTATAGCGTAAGGGTTTTTATTTTTATTTCTTTAATAGGGTGAGGTTTTTTCTTGTAGGGAAGGTTTTTAATTTTTAAATTAGGGTGAATGTTTTTATTTTTTATAGGGTGATGGTTTTTTTCATAAGGTGACTAATAAAACCACTTTACAAGAAAAAAAACCTCATCCTACAAAAAAAAAAAAATAATTTCGTGCGTAACAAATCCGTAATAAAAATCGGTTTTAAGGGGTCCAGCTTACGGGCCAGGCGTCTGTCTGACCTGATGACAAGTATCGCATGGCAGGTCTCAAAAGAAAATTATTAGCAGAAGATGAAGCAGCTACCTTTGCCTGAAATCCAAAAGGGATGAGCAAGAGCGCCTCTGAACATGCATTGCTTTGTCGTTTCCTGCTTGGAATCAGATTTCAGATGAAAGTTATGCTTGTTATTCATCCTTTTTCTCTTTCTTATTCTCTATGTAAGTTGGGTACCAAGACCAAGTGGGGCAGTGGGCTTTACTGCATGGGGACACTTGGAAACTACAATCTTATACATATACATATATATATATATATATACTATAATACAAACAGGTGTTAAATATCTTGTAATTTAAATTTCATACATTCTCTACCATTTACTCTACACTTGGTCATTTTTGTGGCTTTGCAATAATGGAACCTTGTCGGTAGGTGCTGATTCCAGGCCATGAACTTCACAGTTTTCACCCATCTCTTCTTTCGCTTTACCCCACATCACAGTATAGAACCCCACAGATATTATAGTTGCTCCAACTAGACTGCAAAGCGCACAAAACAAAACTGGTGTCTGAAACTTTGACAGAGAATTAAGTGATGGACAAGGTGAATCATAAATTTATTCTACCTTTCTTATACGCAAAAAATTGAGAGGAGAAAACTCAGACAATAAGGTCTACTTTTTGATGCGGAGCAGTTTTTTAGTGGACTTAATAATGGTCGGTATGCAAGTGCAAGACTTACTTACCCCAGAAGGTACTAGTTGTTATGCTTACTTACCTTCCAAGATAAAGAGTATCTCCAAGGAACATGACCCCCATGGCAACAGCAATGGCAATGGATAGAGGCTTGAACATTGCTACAAACACAGGACCCTTCAAGTGCAAGGCCCATGCGTGAACAGTATTGTTCAAGAATGATCCAAAGAGTCCCTAGACACGGAGAGGCATGCACATTAGACATTACTGATTCATGGATACAAAGGCTGCATGAAAATCACATGGTTCTGTGGTAGCCAGGTAGTTTTCTTACCGAGCACAGAACCGAGGCTAATGCTATATCCACCCTCAACTTCCAAGCACTTGAATTTCTCTCTGTGATCAAAGCTACACCACCAGCAATGATGCTCACGAACAGATTGTAGAAGAAGATCACGGTTAATTCATTCGGGTACTCTTTCATAATCTGTGTCTGTAAAACATTTCAACTTTGAAAATCAAACTTTAAGAGCGTTAGACGATTGAAAGAAATTTGAGTATGGTTTTTGAGTGGGAATTTACCTGAACAATGTACCAAAGTGGAACCAAGATATATTCAGCTGTAAGTAAAAGACCACCGATGACCCAATTTGATTGAATGGTAGTTGATAGAGGTTGATGCAGTTTAAGGGATGGTGTTGGCAGTCTGAAAATTGGCGGGCCCTTATAGAGTGTCACCAGAAATGCACCGGATATTGAAACCACAGTGCCCCATATTTTAGCTTGACTGCTTTTGCTTCTCAAAACTACTTTTTCCATCCTTTGGAATGGGGAGAGAGAGAGAGAGAGAGAGAGAAGTAAGAGTGATTAATGGTTAATCATAAAATCAATGATCATTAGACATACAATTATCTTAAAAATACCAACAAACTTGTAAGTGGGTCCAACAACAATTTGTAATCGGATTACATTTTTGTTCTACCCAACTTCTTAAATTTTTTTTTATCACAGTTGTACTTGCCAAAGACTAAGAATCATTCAAGAGGACCATTCATTGATAAGATAGCATAATCATCATCCATTGATGCTAGTGGCAAACTAATAGGACCATTCTCTTCCAATGAAAGAATAATAGGCCAACTTTTCATGAACTTTGTGGATCAGTAATTATGGTGTGCATCAAATATTTGTTTTTGGAAAATCAAAATTGACCTTTACTGGTTTGTGTTTTGGTTGCTGGCTGCATGCGACCAACAGTCGACAACTCACCCAGAAAACAACAAAGTAAGGACCCAGTTAGGAAACTGAGGCAATGACACCTGCTTGCTCTCTTATGCACCTTCCTTTACTTTCTAAGGAAATAAAAGTTAATATTATATTTTACTTTAGGTGGAGGCCATTAGATGTTCCATTTATTTGAGGGTATTAAGGTAATTGTGGTGGAGTGAGAGAGGGAAAGAACCTGAAAATGATGGCAAGAATGAAAGTGAAAGCTGGGACGAGATTGCTGATGGCTGATGCAAGAGTTGGAGAGCTGTAATTGATGCCTGTGTAGCCCATGATCTGAGATGAGCTCCTGCTCCACCACAACCCCAATTACTTAATTTCATGGAAATCATTGATAAAGACGAAATTTAGAGATAATAAGTAAGAAAAATTAATGGGTTTCATTTTTTACAGTACCCAATTAGTCCAAGAAGACCAATTTTGCTCATTATGGCAAAGCTGAGAGGAGGAAGCACTCTTGATCTGCAGAAGAAAGAAGATTTGTCAGGAAAGTTTTGGTTTTTTCATAACATTTTTGAATGAACAAGAACTTCAAATCCAAACCAAAAAGGAAAAATCATTTACAGACTAACATCCAAAAACAAAGTGTACACAACAAGAAAAATTGGTCACATACAAGATGAGAAAGAAAGAGATCAGAGAGACCTGCGGGAGATGAAGGGTGCAGGAAGCAGGACAATAGCAGCAACAGCATAAGCGTAAACAACGAAGACATGGTAGCTCATCCCTCTCAAAGTGGCTGCTTTGAAGAGTGTGTTTAAGCCAACGTTAATGCACTCCATGGTCACCATGGTCGTAAAAGGAAGAACATCCCGGTAACAGTAATACCGCCCTGCCATCTTCCTCACTCTCTCTGTTTCAGTCTCTTCCACCAAGAGAACAAAGAAGATAAAGTTAAAAGGCGTTCTTCTGTCTGAGATGCCAATTATATACGTAATGTCATATACATATTCATGGGGTTGTGCAAATTGACGAGATAAAAAGTCATGGGCGGTTCTGTGCAATGAGAGATAGCTTGACGAGCGACAACGATGGGAAATGTGGCATGATAATTGGCCCTATGTGTGTCTTTTTCAATCTTTTTTTCTTTCTTTTTTCTTCTTCTTTTAAAGGAAAATGAAAATGAAAATGAAAATAATTGATGTGGCTCCTTGGATTACATTAAGTCAATGTATGAGATAGTGTATGGTTTAAGTTTCTGCTTGGTGATTTACCAAAAAATAAATAAAAAAGTTTCTGCTTGGTGACTATGAAGATAATTAATGATGGTTTAAGTATCTGCTAGATGATTATTTTAAAGTAGCTAGCGGGCAAAGAGTCTATTCCTCAATAATCTATTCAGTTATTTTAAAGAAGCAAGTGTGAAAAGAATCTGCATGATCAAATTATTATAATGCATTAATGTTTATAATTTGTTAGTATTATAAGAAGATTACCAGGCCAACATGGTCAAACCCATCATTGTTATTTTATTTTGTTTATTTGATCTTATGAGAACCAACCCTCTTATATGCTGAGAAGCAAATTGTTAATGCATCAAAAGAGAAGCAAATTGTTAGAAAAAATTAGCTTTTTATGTGTCCATGTCCAAACTTAATATTTTTAAAAATTTTAACCTATAAATAATAAATATTTTATCATAAATTATTAAAAATGCATAATAAATTTTTTGTTTAAAAATTATGGATAAATTTCAGCATATAATATGATGAAATAATTCGTCACCAATTCGTGAATAAAAAATTATGTATTTATTTTGAATAACAAATAAAAATTTATTTTAAAATAAAAATTTATCTATATAATATAAAAATATAAATATTAATGCAAGATAATACTTATATTTTATCTTGAATTAATTTGTGAGATACCTAACTAAATTTTTTTTATTTTTTAAAAAAAATTATAACTTTTTTAAAAATTTATTGAATCAATTTGTTAAATATTTACGAAGCATACGAATCGATTCGTCGAATGGCAAACTAATTCGGTAAATTTTTAAAAATTAAATAAAAATTATTTTTTTAAAATAAAATTTTATTCATAAAAATAAATAAAATAAAGATGATAAGCTGATATATTATCATAAGTATATTTTAAGTTTAAAAAAAAGCAAAAAAATAAAATAAGAAAAAAAGGATATATATGTGCATTTGAATTTTTTAATATTTTAATGAATTTTTAATTTAATAAATATTATATTAATAATCAAATAAAAAAGAGGTGCATAGGATGACCAAGGAGCATAAAATAACAAACAAAAGGTTGAAAAATCAAAGGGTGACCAAGGAGCAGAAAATAACGAAGAAAAAAAAATTGTAAAATCAATAATTTTGTGAACTGGACTAAAATTTTAAGTAATTCAAATGAATATTAAAACTGGATGTGACATCTAAAAACTATGACGGCCGCTTAAGAGTTAGACGCGATGTTTTTTGGTTTTTAATTGATGAGACACCACCGCTGTCTGTTTTGGACATTTACGTTTCGACAGTTGCTGAAGATAAACTCAATTTTTTTTTAAATAAAAATAATTTCAATATAGATTTTATTAATTTAAAATTTTATTAATAAATAAAATTTTTTTAGTGTTTAAATTTTATAATTTTATGAGAATTTAAAATAGGTAATTTAATTTTTTAATAAGTTTTTATTTAATATTTTAAATAAAATTAAATACATATGAGATAATAATAAAATTTATTAAATTTAAATTATAATTTTAATAAATAAATTTGATAAAATGATTGAATTTTTATCCGTTAAACTGCATCTCCAAATGCGAAGATAAGCTCAACTTGACTATGGGCATGTAGAGCTAAAAAATCCGTTTAAGCTTTTGTAATGTTATGTTTAGTTTCATTTGGGACTGATAATGACAGAGATTTAAACATTCCTCAGCAACACTTAGCTTGATCCAAAATTAGGAGGCCGGATGTTTTTGAATCTCATTACATCGAAGCTCATTGTGTGTCTGAGAGACAACAAGGAAATTGGAGAGACCACCCACAGTCCAATCTCAAACCTTGTTGTTCATCACATTATATGTGGATTGGGTCCCACTTTGTTAACCTAAATTTGTAGATAATTAATTAGTCTGTGTGAGCCTGCCCAACACAGTCCTCTGGTCCTCCTTACAATAATCAATTGAATATCTTTTGTGAGTGCTGTGGGGCAAGGTGGGCCCCAAACCTTAGAAGAAGAAGACCCTTTATTTAGACATTTGGCTTTAACTCTATGTAGCCGCAGACTCGACGACATCAGAACCACATGTGGTTTTATAGAAGGGGAGCAAAAGTAAATGGGGCCGATATCATCTCCAACTGATGCGCGTATAATAACTAGTATTTTTATTTATAGAGAAAAAATATTATTTAATTTTAATAGATTTTTATATATATATTTTTATTTTTCTTTTCAAATATAATTATTAATAGGGAGGAAAAATATTTTTTAAAAAAATTAATAAGATGTCAATTAAAATTATAAGAATAAAAAATTTAAAAATTAATTAATATAATATATTAAAATTTATAATTTATTAATTAAAATTTAAATATAAAGTGAATTTTAATTTTTTAAATATAAAAAATTAAACTGATTATTTATTTTATTTTTAAAAAATAAAAAAAATCTGTTGAATTTTTATTTTATGTGATAGCTTTTTTAAAATAAATAAGTTAAAATGTATGAAAAACCTCTTAGATGTGCTCAAATGCAAGTAATTTACACATGTTTAAATCTTTTCAAGCGTGTACTGTTTGCTCTAATTCTCAGATTATGTTCATGAACCTCATTTTACATATGAAAATTAATTCCAATGAATATAGACTAACTATATATATAGGTGCTGAAGCAGTTTGGTTTCTAGATGCTGCCTAGTACTTTGGTATGGAATCTGGATGCCTTATCTAACTAGTAAATCTCAAACTATGTGACTTTGCACAGTCCTCACTCATCATCTCTTCTTTTGCCTTTCCCCTTGTTTGACCATTGTTATAGAACAGGTATATTTATAATATAATTTGCTCAGGTTAATATAACATACGAATAAAAAGGAATTATATTTTTTAAAATAATAAATAGAGGATAAAATAAAAAATTATTATAAAAAATCTGTTGAACACGAATTGGTTCTACACTGAATTAATTTTGTTCGAGGCCCGTGTGCATCACGGTATCCTTAAGATATAAAACCCAAATGACAGTATTATTGCTCCAAGGACACTAAAAAAACAGAGCGCCAAATGAAATCGTAAAGCATCATAACCAAAACAGAAGCAATAGGAAAACAAGAGTGCAAAGGGCAGAAGAGTAGACGTTGAAAACAGAGTAGCTCAAGCCTTTCATGGAAGCTGCTTTAAATAAGGTCTTTAAGCCAACGGTTGTGCGCTCCACCGCAACCATGGCTGTGAATGGCACTGCCTCCCTGTAGCAATACCTCAATGCCATCTCTCTCCCTCCCTCCCTCAGTAGATGATATAACTTATTTTTGAATGATTTATTGATGTGTTATGCTTCGTTCGTTTAGTTTATCTAATGTTACTTTATTTTTTAAAAAAAAGTCCTAGGAGGTGACATACTTGGTGTATATATAAGTGGCGGTTGCATCATGATATTTTATTTATTTATTTGATATCTGGCTATTAGTGAATCTGTTTTTCATTTGGCAATTAATGTGGCATTTCTCTGCTTTTAAGATTCTGCAGCTTTTTCTAAGTTCTTGAATTCCTAACTTGAATGGGTAGGAGCTTTGATTGACATTCTATATAATATCCATGAGACTGGGGTCCTTAGAGACTTTATTAACTGAAACTGCATTTGACCGCACAAATGGTCATATGGTTTGTAGCTGATGAGGGAAAAGAAGAATCCATATCTATGGATGAAGTACATACTTGAATTATTTGACATTTTTCAAATAGCAGACTTTAGGTGGGTCATTAAGTTGCCAACCTCATATTTCATTTTTTTTTATATATATTTTTTATGATAATAACTTTTGGCATAACTTTAACCTGACCCATTTGATTATTTAAAGTGGGCTTTTTGCCCTGTGTCATTTCCTTTTTCGTTTTCTTCTGTGGTTTGTATATTTATTTTACAGATAAATTTTTGTTTAGTGTTCACTTTTCTTAGCGCACTTGAGAGGGTTTCTTTTTAGGATTGATTCTCAACAAAGTTTTTAGTCCACACAACCGTGTCATTCTAATTGCTTTCACAAAAGACCCTCCATCTACAATATGGAACAACTCCATGATAAGTACATGTAATTTCACAAATTAATTGGCTTTTAAGTTCTTGTAAATATCAGTCCTTAAATATATTATTTCACAAGTACTCATTCATATATATATATATATATATATATGATTCTTGTGCTGTTTCAATAATGGATAAAATAAATACAGACAGAAATGTTTTAGAACTAAAACCAGCGACGCGTAGTTCATTAACAGGTGCAATTGTGCAAATAAATATAATTTTTAAACATTAATTCTTTGCTTGATGCATGGTGTGTTATTATTCAATATTTTTAACTTAGCAACAAAGGCCTGGTATTCCCAATAGGTGAGGCACTTCCTAAGCAATCATCAGAGCCAAAATCTGCACTCATTTCTTCTTCTTCTTCTGCCTCCTTTGCTTTTCCCCATATTATACCATAAAATCCAATTGAGAGTATTGTTGCTCCAATGACACTAAAAAATATAAACCAGGATAATGCATGCAGGAAATGCAAATCAAGCATTTTTAGTGTGAAAAAAATGTACAAGCGAAAGAGTGAGAGATAATACTTGTCACGTAAATATGTACCTCCCGAGATGGAGAGCATCACCAAGGAATATGGCACCCATAGCAGCTGCAATTACTACAGAAAATGGCTTAAAGATTGACACATATAGTGGCCCTTTCAGGTGCAACCCCCATGTGTGAACCGCAGTGCTTAAGGTTGGACCAAAGAATCCCTTAAAAATACATACATATATATAATTTCATTCTCAGTCTCTCACATTCAAGCAGGCTATGTATATTATATTTGCACGTAAGTACGTAGTTCATTCATTAATTAATAACAACGTTCTTACTGCGTAAATTATTGTGACTAGTGAAATATCAAGCCTCAGTCTCCAAGCACTGGAGTTCTTTTCTGTGAGTAAACATACAGGTGCTGCAATCATTACTGTGCACAGGAAGTAGAGGAATATGGCAATTAGCTCACTTGGGTATATTTTCATGATCTGCGTCTGTAAAAGTCATACCATGGAAATTGGAATTAGTTTTTACTCAAAGGGCTTTCAGTAATTTTTACATCTGAAAAATTCTCTTTGCAGCATGGTAATTAATGATAAAATTACTACCTGAACTATATACCAAATTGAGAGCATAAGGTACCCAGCAGCAAGCAAGAGGCCTCCTATCAACCAATTTGTCTGAGATGATTCCAAAGGGTGATCAAGTTTTTTAATTGATGGTGTTGAAGATGAAGAAGAAAGCAATGTTGGTCCCTTGTAGAGGATTGCCACTAATGCACCTGATATTGATAATACAGTGCCTATTATTTTGGCTTGAGTGCTTGAGCTTCTCAAAGCCAGATTTTCCATCCTTTTTTCAGTCATGCATAAAAAATAATAAAAAAAAAGGTTAATAAAATAGGGGAATAGGTAGTATATAGTAATCAAAATTATATTCAATAGCTATGTATATATGTAGATGATCATGATGCGTGACTGGATATTAAATTAAGTGGATCACAATTTTTATGTACAAACATATATCTCATTATTCATCAAAAAACAAAAACATATATCTCATTATTTAAGAAATGTCACTTCATTAAACAATAAACAAATGCCTCTTCTTTATTTTTATTTTTTGGTGAATAAGAATAAACAAATGCGTGGATGACAATGATACCTGAAAATGACTGCCAGTATGAAAGTAAACGCAGGGGTAAGGTTGCTCAGAGCTGAAGCCAGAGTGGGTGAGCTATATTCTATACCTTTATATCCAAACATATTGTATAAAAACCTGCCGTCCCAATTGAAACTAACATTAATAAACAATTGATAATAATATATATAAACACAAACAAATTCTCTACAAATTTTTTTTTTTTTTTGAAATCCTTTTCAGATTTTCATACCCAATCAGTCCAAGGAGCATAAATCTGTAGAGGAGAGAGAATTTGAAGGAAGGAAGTCCTGCTCTGCATTAATCAAACAAGCATATATAAATTTGAAACATTAAATCTTTAAGAGTGCATATATATATATATATATATATATATTGGATTAATATGAAATGTGTGTGAGAGAGAATAAAAAAAAAAGTATGCATCACCTGCGAAAGATGAAGGTAAGAGGGAAGGAAACAAGAGTGCAAAGAGCAAAAGAGTAGACGATGAAAACAGAGTAGCTCATGCCATTCATGGAAGCGGCTTTAAATAAGGTGTTTAAGCCAACGTTGGTGCACTCTACTGCAACCATGGCTGTGAACGGCACGACCTCCTTGCAGCAATACCTCAACACCATCTCTCTCTCGCTTTGACATCTGCCACATAACTTAGTTTTGGATGATTTGTCGATGTATTAAGTTCTGTTCATTTATTTTATTATATATATATATATATATATATTTATTTAAAATAAAAGAAGTCCTAGAAGGTGACATACTTGGTGTATAAGCGGTGGTTGGGTCATGATCTTTTATTTGTACTCGGTGTGTAATTGGCGGTTGGATCATGATATCAGAACCTCTCATCATGATCACCACAGCTTTGAACCCAAATCAGAGAGTCAGAGACCACCCAGGGCGTTGGTGTAGACAACAAAGACGAAGTTGCTGGTTCCTCTGGTCATGGCTGCCTTAATCAATGTGGCTATGCCAACATTCATGCAATCCGCCGTTAACATTCCAGCAAAGGGTAACACATCCCACATACAACAGCTCTCCTCCATGCTCTGCTCTCCCTCATCTGCTTCAACTTTCAAGCACTAGAAATTGAATTTAAAGAAATAAAGAGTTTAGGTAGCTCATTGGTAAATATTTAGTACCCTAATACGAATCTGAATATCATTCATGCTTTAATAATGGATGCTTGACAATATTCTACTATCCAATAACTTTGGCAATTACCATCAACAAATGAAAATTCACCAACAAACACCAAGTGGGTCCCATCAACTGGCCAAAATCTTTTCTTTAATTATGATTTTACTTTAATCATTTTCTTTTTGCGCGTTCTCTCTCAGTCATATAACTTAAACATCACAGCCACTCAAATGAATTATGTTTCTCTATTGGCAATCATGGATTGAATTGCCATAAACATGCTTGTGCAGGGAGGTAGCTCAGTCCAACAAATATAAACAAAAGTCATATTGAATCACATCATCAGGCCCCACGAATTTTCAGTGATAAGAACTGGACGACTAATAAAGTAAAAAGCATTTCTTCTATTATGTTATGATAAATATTAGGATTCCATATACAACTTAAGTAAGCCATTGATAACAGAGACCCTCTTAAATTCTAATCAGACCCCTGACATCATACCGATTATAAATTTCCCCTCTTTTTACATATTGTTCTTTGTGACAATCTGTTCTCATGTTTCATCACTGGAATGGCTTTTCAAAAGAGGAGCTTTATCATGTGAAGCTGATTCTAAGCTAGCAATACCATCGTCCATGACCATCTCTTTCTCTTTTATTTGTCCCCACATCACAGTGTAAAATCCAATTGCAATGGTAAGTGATCCAATCATACTGCATTTGCACAACATCAACAATTCATTAACCATCCTTTTCAGTTTTCTAGTAGCTATTAAGTGTGAGCATCTGCATTGAATACTCCATGTATATGTATCCTAACTTCTATGGTTATTAATTTTTACTCTTCCCTGCAACTCTGCAACAATTTTCCAAACTAGATAAAAACAGAAGGGTTTGAGTGTATATAGCATACCTTCCAAGATGAAGCGTCTCACCCAGAAAGATGACCGTCATGAACACAGCAAATACAATCTCCAAGGGTCTGAACATGACTACATACACTGGCCCTTTCTTGTGCAAGCACCATGTATGAATGCCAAGACGTATCACGCTTCCAAATATTGCCTAAAAGAGGCCCAATAATAAATCACTACTCTACAATAATTCACAACTACCGAGTAATGAATGGTGACCTACTACGCTATACTATCTATAAAGGTCCTAATTCATCAAAAAAAAAATTCTATAAAGGTCCTGCATTGCATAAAAAATATATTGACAGTGCCATATATTGCAGAATGACATGGTCATCAACTCTCCCAGAAAATGACAGATGCTTTCTGAGGCATGAATAATATAACATATTCGCACAGAGACTGAACAACAAACAAAGTAGAAAACGTTTGAGAGTTTCTTTCTTACCGAGCAAACAACAGCAGTTATCTGAATGCCAGACTTCAATTTCCACGCAGCTGGATTTTTTTCCACCACAAGAGTGGCAATCATGGATTGAATTGCCACAAACAAGTTGTAGAAGAAGATTACGGTCAACTCATCTGGGTACGACTTAACGATGGCTGTCTGGAAACATAAAAATTAAAAACAAAACCAGTTTTGGTAATTAGATGAATTTGGATAAAAAGGTGATCTTGTTTTCCAAGTTAATAAATCTGGATTAGGCCAAATCTCTTTCGACCGAGGCAATCTGCTAGAAACTCAACATTTTTTTTCCAAATTATAAGCTTACCTGGGCAATGTTCCATATTGCAGAAACAAGGAAGGTGATGGCAAGGAGAACACCTCCAATGATCCAGTCTAATTGCCGTGAGAAAAGAAGCTGATGATGATCACGAGTATGTGGGGAGTTAGAAGGTGATAAAGCCAATAGACTAGGACCCTTGTAGAGGGTTGCTATAAAAGCCCCCGACACCAAGACAATGGTGCCCAAAGATTTGGCTTGGAAGGTTGAACTTCTCAAATCTAGTTTTTCCATCCTGTTAATCCATCATACATCATCACATTATGATGATTGAACTACTTGAGTTTTAACATAGCTAGTACTGCATCGAAAATGTATATCACCTGAAAATGATGGCAAGTAAGAAAGTGAAAATCTGTGAAAGGTTAACCATCGCAGATGCAAGAGTGGGAGAACTGTACTTGACGCCAATAGGATACAAAATCTCTCCCCAAACCCTGCAACAGCCAATTTCCTTTATCAGTTACTAAGATTAGTGTCATATCTTAAGCATTATAAAACTCCTCCAAAAAGTATGTATGTGAGATCAGAAAACTAGGCTTGTGAGAGTGAAACACTATTGTGAGTGTGGAAATTACCCTATGAATCCAAGAAGGAAGAATCTACAAAGGACTGGGAAGGTCAGATGAAGTTCCTTGTTCCTGCAAACGAGAAGACCATCATATAAAATTAACACCATGTGTTGCATATGCATGAATTTATAGAGAAGAAGAGAAAGAGATACACATGGGACCTTTTAAAGTAGCAAAATGGGAAGAGTATAAGAGTTGCAAGGGCGTCGGAGTAGACAACCAAAACGAAGGTGCTGAGTCCTTGAGTCATGGCTGCTTTGCTTATTGTTGAGATACCCATAGTCACGCCCTCCGAGAATACCATAGCAACAAATGGCACCACTTCGGACATGGACACCCCCATCTCCAACGCTTAATTCCTATATTAGCAACTACAACAAATTAAGGTCTGTGTAACTCTCTTCTCCTTCCAAATATCATTCACAGGATTCAGTTCAACCTCCTGCTATTCTTATGGCAAACACGCAAAGTGAAGCTCTTTTCATTGACTTTGATATGTTTCAGACAATAATAATATCAATGGACAATGAAATATTCGCATGTCTTCATTTGAAAGAGACTAATTAAAAAACAATAAATGAATAATCAAAGTCAATAAATTAACTCGCTAACTGGTGCAGGTGCAATTGTTTAGCAAACAAATAGCCTGTCACCTCACTTCCCACCAAAAGTCACATCAAATCTAACCACTATGAAAAAGAAAATTAATTGCCAGAATAATTGTGCCGTCCTGTTTCTTCAATGAAATATTATTCAAAGGAATGGCTTAAAATTAAAACCCAGAAGCAGGTCCGAATCTGTTCAAATTGTAATCCTAAATTAGTCTCTAATTTACACAATTGCTGTGCATCATTTTTATTATTCTAAAACTATACACCAAAAACCATTGCTATGTTAAAAGTTAGCAGTCACAATGAGTATGTACTGCTGACATACAGTATTAACGATGCGGTCTGTCGTAGTGATTGTGCGTTTGCTAGCAATGGCGTCACAATAATTCCTTTTTTTTTTCCTTTTAATCTTTTTTCATATGTAAAAAAAGCCAAATACTAATTATAACTAGTTTTAACTACCTAAAAATGGAAATTTTATTCTCAACTCGAGCCTAAACGACTAGCTACTCTATTTATATACTGGGTTCGTCAAATTGTTTCAAATCGACGTCATTAATATACTTGCATGCTTAATTACATATATACACATTCAATATATGATTGGAGGGCGACGAGTATAGAGATGCCGCGACATTCAGACGCAAAAAGATTTCAGCTCTTCCTTCGTTTTCTTTTCAAGCGAGGCATGGCACTCAGAGCAACATCAACAGGGATCGTCCTAGCATCATCATGTGTAGTAGCATTGTCCTGCCTCCTTACCACACCCGACTTGGCCTTGGCCTGTTCATCATTGATTGTATTTGTGGCGTTTAAATGATCCTCATTGGTACTCGGCTCACAAACATCATGTGCATCCGTAATCCCTACTAAATCGTCAGCCATCTCTACCTCACGAGCTTCATCATGGTAAACAGCACCTCCACCTTCATCCATGCAAAAGCCACCTCCCATCTTAAGGTAGTCATCTTTAGAAAACTCAGCCGCCTCATATGAAGGATCACCACCATGTTGGCTCACACCTGGTTCTGGTTGGCCCTCTTCACCTTCCTGTGCACAGAACCCACCTCCAGTTTCAAGGTAGTTTTTACACCATTCCTCTTCAAGAGTTACGTTACTGGGCTCATTCTCACTGACACCGGAAGCAGCACCGCAGTATGCTTTTTGTTCCCCTTCTACCTCCTCATCCAAGCATTTTTTATAACTCTGATTTACTGATTCATCCAGATCATCGATTTCTGCATATTCTACAGGCTTCCGCGATCGCATCGACTGCAATACATGGAAAGTAAATGCCAAGCAACAAGGAAAGGGACTTGTTAAAAACTTGGCCAAAAGGAGTGATGAACCATACTAGAGCAATGTTTTTCAGTATGAATACTTATGTGCAGAATTCTACAAAAAGGTTGCTACGACTTGGGGAATAAGTAAGTCCAGAAAGGTGCATACCTTTCGCAATACATGTGGCCCAACCGATGTCTCCATATGAACTTCTTTGGCATCATGATTGTCATTGTGACTATCACTGGAGTAGGTTTCAGCTACTTCAAAACTGAGACTTCTTTTTCCCTTTCCTCTTCCCACTACCCTGCCTCTCCCTCTCCCTCTTTCTCTACCTTTCACATGTGATTGTTTCTCGGTACTTTGTCTGCCTTTCGAGAGGACTGCTGGCTCAGACGAAACACCCTCCCCAGATTTCTTCCTTTTCCTTGACTGCTTGGGAGTGGCTTTATTCCCATTGTTACTCTGACAAGTGAAAACAATTTCCTCTGTTCCCTCCAACTGCTTCTCCTTTTCTTCATCCCCAGGTTCACCAGACCTTGATCTTCTTTTCTTTCTCCCTTTAGAAACTCCCTGCACAGCCTCATCTGTCAACTCTGAGGATCGCTTTCCAGTGATTCCTTTGACAGCTTTATTAATTCTCTTGCTACGAATTTTTGCAAATCTTTCATTAAATGTGTAAAATGCCTCCAACCGCAGTTGAGTCTTCATCAGACAAGTAACAACATGCTGTCAGCATCTTATTTCATGATAACAATTAAGAAATGGAATCTCACAAAGGCATTATATCCCATTGAATAGAACTTGTCAATAACATTTGCACCAACCGTGCCTAATTCTCCAATAGGTAATCCTCAAAATGCAATCATGTCTATTTCTGCGCGTGTGTGCATGGGGTTGTGCGTGTGTGTCAGAGAGAGAGATTTGCATTAAGTCCCTAACCTCATTTTTGTTGTACTCCTTCAAAACAGGCAGCAACAATTCATCTGCTTTCTGGCTGCCCCAACCAAACTTTTCCCAGCACAATCTGTTCGCAAACAGAAGCTAAGAACATAATCTCTAGATTTAATAAATCTAAAACTAAGAATAATCTTTTATCACAATTAAAACAAAATTCATGACAGTTAATAGCTAAGACTTGTGAGATAACTCACTTGCGAAGAACAAAATGATCTGGTTTTCCCCATACAAAAGGTTCAGTTGATTTGTCCACTTGTGGGCAAGTATAAGCATTAACAACTGCTTCACTAGGAAAAGAAGGAGGAATATGCCAGTTCTTGCTCACCTTTCTCTGCACAAAACACATTTGCATCCAAAAATGACAACTAGTGACTTCCATTACCTAATAAAAAACAGAAAGTAAATAGCTTAAACCAAAAAATCTCTGATTACATGCTTATCCATAAAAATTTGCTTTATCTCTTGAATATGATCAGCAGCCTGCTTCTGTTCTTGAGCTTGAGATTTGTTTCCATGAGATGCAGACTCTTCTAAATTGCTTTTGAGAAATTTTCATTATCACCAACTTTCAATCCTTTGGTTTTGGCACCTGAACCCATTTGTACTTCAAACTTCCCAAGTATGGTGGGATCCGGCGATTCAATCCAGTCCCGGAATTGTTGAAGGCCATCTTCCTCAGGAAATGCATTTACTACCTCAATAGCATTAACAATGCCGATCCCACTACATCAGAAGGCAGCCAGTAAAGTCTAAATTAATTAATTCAGTATCCTTATACATTCAGATAACAGATTTTTGAAATAAAAATAGGTTAACTACTCCCAATTAAGTAGGTTTACAATACAGATTATTTGGACAACCACACATGGAAAATTCGTAAGAATGTGGCACCACCATAAAGAGTTCCAAACAAATAAAATGCAGCTGTAATTACCTAACCCCTTCAGTATAATCACTTCCAAGAAGTAGCGCCATGCGAACTAATTGGTCTCTGGTTAGGCCAAGCTCTTTTCAATATCCTGACAAGCATACAAAATTAAGCAACAAGCATTGCTCAAAATAAAAAATAAAAATAATGGAAGTGCATCAATAGAAGAAGAAAATTTTATGTGTGGATGTGCCGGATTTAAACCTTCATGAAGTATGTCTCTACATATTTGCGATCATCAAATATGTTCTTGTAAACACTTTGTGCTCCAAACAAGAACACATCAGAGTCATCTGTCACAACACCATCAACAAGGTTTGCAAGTTCCATATAAGCACACTGAGCTTCAGCTTCCATTGGTGCAATTATATATGGTAAGCCAAACATTTGCAGAAGCTCCTACAAAAACTCAGATACATAAAATTTTAAGACCATCGTTCCAAAAAGAATGTAAGTACCGGAAAAGCCATATAGAGATAGGAAAAAAATCTCTCCAAAAGCAAGGAGAGAGAAGATAAGATCATCTATCCACTGTCATAGAGTATCTATAAGTTGGCCAATAGAGAAAACAGATGCTGAAACCATAGCAAACTAATCTCCCACTCCATTAGTGGGGTAATTTCTTTAATTCAATTATAGAGAAAATATAAGCATGAAGGATGATACAGCTCCTCATCTATAAATGTTGAAAATGCATTTCATGAGTTTGACACACCTGACATTCTATGAACATCTCACTACTAACACATTCTGCATTACGTTCAAGTCTTCTCTGCTCATCTCCCAGGTTCATACGCTCTTGACTCAAATTACGCATTTCCTCCTCCAAATTAGCCTCCATGTCATCAAACTGCACATTTTCATTGCCGTTACTTGCAGAGTTCTCCAAGTTGTGCTCACTCACTTGGAAAAGATTTTCATGACCTATTTTTGCAGCCAATTTTTGTTCCTGGTGAATATCTGGTACTAATTCATCTGTCACTGACCCCACCAAAGGAACAGCTGGATTAGACATTTCAACTAAATGACTTGGTTTTTCAGTTTCTGAGCCGTTTTTCTGATCAACAACCTGAGCGACATCAGTTATGTCACTAATTAATATATCAGATAAATTAGTTAAGGTAGGTAACCCATGACCCTCATTTGAACTACTAAGATGTTGTTTTGCAGCCACTTTGAACTCCTTCATTATTGAAGATGCAACAGCTTCTGAATTGGCTGTTTCTTCATATAAACTAGTCCTTTCATTTGCATATTGAACTGGTGGTTGTTCGGAAGAATCCAAGTTTCCTTCACATGGTGAGCTAATTAGTATCCTGAAGTCATCGGGAGTATATGGCACGGATGACTTCAACATCCTCTCAGGAGAATCAATGGTTTGCGAGATACTCATTTCACCCACAGCATCTAGCTTTTCAACTCCTCCAACAATTTTACAAGTTGATTTATTTTGTTGAGTACCAATCTTGCCTGGCAAAGTTGGCCCATTTATCTTATTTTCTTGATCAAGAAGACCATTATCTTCACAATCCTTCCCTCCAGAAGATTCTAATTTCTCATCTTCAGGCATATAATTAGACTTCTTATCCCCTATATCCTCGAGGCTTCTCTTTATTGCCTCCTGCAAATTAGCCTCTTCTTCCAAATGACCTTTGAAATATACTTTTCCTGATTCATCTTGGCAATGTGAGGTACTTTTACTAACTCCACAAACTCCTTCCTCCCATTCCACTTCACCATCATCACTAATGTTACCTTCAGCAAAAAGGGGCTCACTATTGAATCTAAAATCAACAGAAAAACCATTACCTTTTCCTTCAATGGTACCTTCCTCCCATTCACAATCTGAATCAGAAGCAACATGCAATAATCTTGAAAATGCATTATCATCAGAACAGGTTTTTTCAGGATTTCCTGCTACTAAACTAGCAAATACATCCTCATCAGCATCCAAATGCCTGCCTTCACCATCATCATCAAAAGAAATCTCTATAGAAGTTACATTTTTCAACATGGCCTCCCCATTTGTCTCAGTCACTTTAACAGATTCAACCTTGAGTTTATCAGATAAAGTTCTTTGGATAGCAGTGTTACTTTCATTTATCACCGACTCAGCATTTACCATCTCATTTGCACTAGTTTTCTCCTTATCAATCTCTTTCATCAAATCCAAGTTCCTTTGTAAATCACGAGTCATCCGCAAACCCATAGCTCTCAGTCTACTGACACGTACTCGCCCCCTCTCATCGAGATATGTTTCAATATTGTCATCAAAAACCCTACTTGATTCATCAGAGGTCGATCCAGTCGCAATGTTCGAATTACTGGTAGCTGCAACAGTATTCAAGAAACTTGAAGGATGTTCTTCTGATGTTTGTTGCTCTCCAGATTTCTCAGCTCTTCCAGCTGTCAGTGCTCTGAAATGTAGAGGGTGACATATCACGAAGGAAGAAGTACTCATATAGGCAAATAACCAATGCATCAGATGCATCAACTGGGTCAGTCTACTTGTCATAAGAAATAGAATGTGATTACTCACTCTTTGTCACCACTAAATGATGACGAGAAGATAAATTCTCTGTTGGCTTCAGATGCAATCCGTGAAGTCTGTACACCACCTACTCCTCTTCCATTAGCAGCCTTCTGCACTTGATCTATCTCCCGACGGAATGCAACAAGTTTGAGATATGCCTGTATTTGTAGCTCAGAAAACTTTCCAGGGTTCTAAAGTATACAAAAAGAAACAGTTAGACCATGAGCCAAAGTTCCAAGGAAAGTACCAATTAAAACAGAGAAGATTATCATTTATATGATATTCACCAAACAACTAATACTCCACAATACTCCTAAACTTTACATCCTAAATCTAAAGCATTTCTACTCGGCATTGAATACAGATGGATACAGCATTCAGAATACATTGGAGGTAGATCAAGGAGTAGTCCCATTGCAGCATCTAAATACTTTAGTTTAAGACTCCTGGGAATTTTGGGCCACAAATTCCAACAACAATTAGGAGAAAATCAACTCCTATCTGAATACCACTGTACATTGCTAACAAAAGTCCATACACACATTATGCCACGCCATTTTACATTCACATACTTAAAAGTAACAAATGGATATCAAGACATTCAAAAACTTAACCTTCTTGACTTTTTGATACTTCTGTCTGTTTTCTGCCATCAGTCTCTCTCGAATCTGCAAAGAACATTCATAAACACTTTCAGTGTGAAAAGAATGTCAAAAAGGGAAAAGCTAATACACCTACTAGGCATAATGAGGAACTTGTAGACACTCACTTGAACAAGAAGATCAAGTTGCACTGATGGAGGCAAAGCAGCTAATACAGCAGAATCAATCTCACCATGCATTGTTGGCTGCAAAAGAAGAGTAAATACCACCATGCTGAGATCTGAATTAAATAATGCTGAGGTATATGAACTTAAAAACCTAAAAGTAAAAAGACTGTTTTCCAGTTATAGGTATTAAGGTAAGCCTTCATATAGCATTTATTTTCAGCAATATTTACATACAATGAATCTCAATTAATGGGCAGATATCTTAGTAAACGACTATCACAATACGACGGGCAATCAATTTGAACAACAATGGATAAGACTGTAACAGATTAACCAGTATCATCTCTTCATCTTCATCTTCATCATCTTCTATGACATCATCCTTCTCAACAAGTTCAGCAGCAGATGTTGACGGACTGCTTAGTTTCCTATCTTCTTCTGCCATAATAGATGCTGCTAACCTAAATTATTCCCAAAAAAAAAAAAAAAATCAACAGAGTTCATAAACCTGCACAATGAAGAACTCCATTACTAATACATAGCATGCTTACATTTCATCTAGTTTTTCCTGATTGATTCTCCATGAGACTGCATCATCTCTTTCTGAAGTACTCCCCACTATATTAGCTTGATCAAGCACGACCTTCTTACCCTTAACATCATTATCCAGCTTCTGTTTCTGGTTTCCAATATCCTTCCTCAATTCTCTAAGCTTCTTTCCTTAACTTACTAAACAAAGAATTACTGTCACATACCTGAATAAGAACTTGCATTGATGGATTTAAGGCAGCTAATACAACAGGATCAACTTCACTATTTATATCTGGCTGCAAATGAAAATTATATAATTACTATTTTAATCATAAAGGCTGAAGCAGGAAAAGAAACAAAAGTGCATGCAGCTTGATTGTTGATTTCTCTTAAAAGATCTGAACTTTAAGCACGTTCTTCCAATGAATGTTTTCTTCTTCTTCTTACTTTTTTCCCCTCCCTAATCAGGTATATCTTTAGGATCAACTAGCTGAATTTAACTGTAATAACTCTGTTAAAATATCCCAATTTTGATTAGGCTTCATGAAGAAATCTACTTATTGAACCATTTTGTATAAACCAAGATAGCCAATGTCTAAATAGATGCTAATGATCTATGTGATCCATGTACAAACTTACCAGTACCATTTCCTCATCTTCATCATCATGATCCTCGTGAAGACTGGCAGTAGCAGACATTATTGAATTATTATCTAAATTCCCATTTTCCTCTGCCGCAATAGATGCTGCTAACCTAAATTAATCATCAACACAATCAATAAAATTCATTGTACTATGTACTTCTAAACCCCCTAACAAATTCTAATTCTATTATGTAAGCTCACATTTCATCTAGCTTTTCCTGATTGCAATTCCTAGATGTCAAATCATTTTTTCCGGAATCATTCTCCATCATGTTGGCCTGATCTGCTACTATCTTCTTGCCCTTAGCATCATCCTTTTGTCTCAGCCTCTGGTTCTTGATATCCTCAGCTAATTCTTTCAGCTTCATTGCCTTAAGCTATTAACATAAAACAATTATGAAATAATATGCATTGTGTTAGAGGGACCAGAGAAATATAACTGATATTGTTTCCACTACAAAGAATATAGACAATAAGAGTCAGTCTCATTGTGAAGACTGAAGAGAAGAAGACCGGAAAATAAAAGTAGAAGAGAAAATATAATCTTAAATTTGCATCCCACGTTATTTAGCCAACAAAGCAAGTAAACCTGCTAAGGCCATCACAATGCATGAATTACTTGGGAAATATGATTATTTTTTCAATTTCCCCACCAAAAAATAAAAATAAATTAAATTAAGAAATCATTTTTAACTACACTGGCGTAACTTTCATCTCATGTTTAGACAAAGGTGAAGACTTGTCTCACGTTTCCAAGTCCCTGACACACCAATTTAACAGCATGCCAAAGATAGCATCATCCCATGCCAACCGTAATTAGCACAAGCCATGTTTCAAATACACAATTCAAATCGCACCTCACATTCTAATAAGCAATGAACGTCTTCAAACAGCGACGAATCTCGGAGAAACTCACATGATTGAGTAGCAGTTTCTCAGCAGTCTTGCGGACCTTGCCCTGGGCATTCTCACGCTGTCTTCTGCGGGCAATCACTGTCCGGCGCTTGAGGGCGGGTGTCCCGCCATCGAAAACGAAGACGGGCTTGGTACGTAGGAACAATAGCTTGCAAATTCGGCGAAAGAAGCCGATTAAATGCGCATTATGAACCATCTCCCCCTTCTCGTCCCTCATCGCCTTCATGAACTGCACCATCCATATGCTTGCATCTGCACAATAAATTTATTAATCAAATTTGTAGTGGAACCATGAAGGAACTAGGGTTAGGAATAGCAACCGGAAAGAGTAGACGTTACCGATGGCCAGCTTCTTTCCGGCTAGGGTTTCGACTGAAACGCGACGACCGACGGGGGCCAGTAGTTCCCATAAACCGTGCACTCCCATTTTCGCTTCGGCTTCTGGTCACGTTTGACATTGCCGCCAATGTGTATTTATACTGGGACAATGAAATAGCATACGTTAGTTATACCAAAAAAAAAAGAAAAAAGAAATAGCATGCGTTAGCGTTGGTGGAGCAAAATCTTGAGAAACGGCGTCGTCTCTTAATTTTTTTTCCATCATTCCGCACCACAAAAATAATATTTATATAGAGATGTTCAATAACGCAGTTAATTTTTTTAAAATTATATATAATTTGATTAGTTTAAAAGTTAGTTAAATTGAAAATATAAAAAAAAATAAAAAATACAAAGTATTTTTATATTTTATTTTTATTTAATTAAATAATCTAATTAATATTTAATAAATTTCATTCAATCTCTAACTAACCAAATTATATATAATTTAAAAAATAAAAAAATTATATTATCAGACAGGCCCTAGAAATCTTTAAACGGCATTATCCTCTTTTATTTTCTCCATTTTTATCTCTTGAATTATTCACCGTCATAACACTCAGAAGTTTTGTAAATAATAAAAGGTAACTTGTATCCCATTACCTAATGCTGACAACATATGATGTCTATTGTTATCCAAATCAAAAGCTTGAGAAATGTGGTGAACTTTTGACACTGTAATTTTGCATGGAACTCAACCTGGAGTTCTTGAGACTAGCTTTTATTACATTTTTTCTCCCTTTGAATTACCGTTTTCACAATGTTTGATATAACAAATTGGCCCATCAGTCATGCATAATTGCCTGCAGATTTAGGTGCATATTTGATGTGATTTAGGTGCATTATATAGAGATAGTACTTATGGTATGTATATATATATATATATATATATATATATATATATATGATCTACTTGTAGCCACCATTGCCTAATTCAACTGTCCTCTTTATATTTCTCTCATTCCTCAGTTAAACAATGTAGTTCTCTACTGACTGGACTGCTCAAGGCCTTATTGGCTGCAACACCATCAGTCTCTGATACAATACTACTCAGCTCTCCATATTTGGGATGATTAGATTGATGAATTGATAATCATCATCAACAACTCGTCACTACTAGTATCAACCAACCGATTAAAAATAAATAAACACAGACAAATAACTCAACCTTCAATTATGCAGCCGAATCAGATTATGTAATAGTAGTAATTGAATATTCAGAATTTTAGTAAATTATTTCTCCATGTGGAAGTTTCTTTTTCTAAAATATTTTACTTATTAACGCTAATCGACCAATGATGTACGAAATATAAAGCTCTAATTGAGGTTAATAGATATAACCAAAAATTTCATTTTTCAATAATTTATATTTTCTATATGACAAGTTAATTTGTGCAAAACAATTATTTATTTCTGCAAGAACAATATATAGTATGAAATATAGGCTTTCATTCTAAAATATTATGCAGGTTAATTTGTAGCATTTGATTCGACATATGTATTAATGAAATTCCAATTGATTAAGCTTCTAATATATTGAGTCTATCCATATGTAGCAATGTTTGATCTTGTAACCAGTATTACACTTACACGTATCAACAGCAGCAAGAAGGGCACAGGGATAAATAATAATTGAGGGTACTCAATATTCAATTTTAGAAAACAATTTATTGATATACATCGAATTCATAGATATACAATTTACAAAACCAACTATTTGTTCATCTACAATCCCCACAAGTAATGTCATAAGATGATCTATAAAAAATTAAAAGAGGTGCAGCATGTTCCCCAAAAATAGCCTCTCAAAGTTAGCACAACACCACCACATACTTGCCACTTTGTCCTCATTGCGAGTTTAGACAATATCACAGGCCAGTATATCATTAAAGGTTAGAAGTTGGCTGAACTCTACCCAATCAATCCCCATATGTAATAATGTCATAATTAGTACAAAGAAAAAGCCACAGTTCACTCTCCATGTTGGTCTAAACTTTTCATTATCACTACCATTACTCATATAAGAAACCTCTTATTGGTTTATCTCTTTCGGAGTATTATGTCACTGTAAGCTTTGTTTTTCAAGCTTTCCATTTGGTACCATCCACGATCTCAAACTTGGTGCAAACCATTATCTTTGCAAAGAGATTTGCTTAAATATTTTATTCTCCATGAGTCTGTAGCGTATCAAGAATGATTCTCACACCTTACCATCTCAACGCTCCCAAAAACCAAGTCCCCTGCCTTGGCATTATTTACAATTATTTCCAAACCCATTTCAATCAATTTTTTGTACACACTCCAATATAATCGTGAATTGAATTTGACATTCCGATCATTACTACTTTAAGTAAAGTTAATTTATAGCATTTTAATCACTCTTTCAAAATCCATATCATTGTTATGCATGGGAAACCAGTTGAGGCTTCAATTTTATTTATTTATTTTTATTTTCTATCTTGTTGCATCCATATTAAAAAAGTTGCCAATTCTCATTTATATTTTTCCACTAGAAAAAAAGAGAATCATATTTTCAAGATGATATAATGCTATTTTAATTTTTTTAAAAAAATCAAAGTTTTCATTTTGCTTTAAAATATATATAAAAAAATTCAATACCATCGGGAACTTAATATTATTTTTCAAAAAATAAGAGCAACAATATTATATATTTAATACAAAACCTTACATAAAAATTAATATAAATATATAGTTAAAGTATATGTTTAAATAAATATATAGTCCATAAAAAAATTATTTACATATTATTTATTTTCAAAAAATAATATTTATACAATTAAAGTATATGTTTAGAAAAATAATAAAATGTGTTTCAATAATAGGAAACTCATATCTATATAGTCTGTAAAAAAATATTTATTTTCAAAAATTATATCTTAAATCTTAATTAAATGCAGCCAGCAATAAAGAATAATTGCTTTGAATTTTATACATTATTTTTTAAAAATAATAACTTAAATCTTAATTAAATGCAGCTAGCAAAAAAGAAAAATTGCTTTGAATTTTATCTAGTTTTATACATTATTGTTCAGTTAAGGACCTATATTTTCAAGTAAACGCATTTAAAAATAAAAACATCCTTTCAATTTCATTCCCTTAAAACAAAGAAGAAGATTTAAAAAGACCCCAAAAATGAAAAAGAAAAAGTTCAATCTTTTTGAATATTTGATCAAGCTTGTAAAACTAGCAATCACAGAAATTTGTTTTTATCTATTATAAGTTTAAATTCGGAAAGGAAACTATACTAAAAACAAAATCAAACTGTTATATGTGTGTGTGTGTATATATATATAACTCTTTCCAAACAAATTTGATGATCCAAACCAATTTAGCAATTAGTAAAACTATTACAATAGCTTTTCAAGCCAAAGAACTACATACATACTTTAAAAGAATTAATGATAAAAAATTGTTATAAATATGATAAAAATAATATATATATATATATATAAACAAATACTATAAAAAATTGTTATAATATGATAAAAATAAATAAAAAATAAATACTTTAAAGATTTGTGCTACATCAGAGAAAACCAAACAGAAAGTCCTTATAAATTCATTTATACTTTAAAACCTTTTATTTATAGGAAAACACAAAAGTATATTCAAATAATATTCTAGTTTAGTTTAGATTCTTCTTTTTCTTTATTCTTTTCAAAAGAGGGAATGAAATTAATTAAAGATTGTTTTCTTTTTAAATGCATTAACGATCGGAATGCCAAATTCAAAAGAGAATACGAGGAAAAGCACTAAAAATTAACTGAAAAAAGTAAGGAAACAAAGTAAACATACCTCAGCAGGACAATAGTGTTTGAAGAGGCAGAAACTGGTAAAGGTGAGTGGACCTGTCCTTGAACCGATGTCAGCCAGCAAGGAAAATATCAAGCAAATCCTTCACGTAGCCATGGCAGCAACAAGTTCGGAGCAATGGTATGCGGTACGCAACAAAAAGCCAAAGAAGCTAAGCTACAGCAACACACTCAACGATAGAAGATGCTAGACCAATAAAAGGTTTCTAATAGCGAGTGGTGTGGTGCGTGACACTGAAGAGATATAGACATTGAGGCGGTGGGTGTGTGAAGTGAAGCCATTTTCTCTGACCAAGACATTAATGGGTGGAGTAAATAGAACAGTGACTTCTAATACCTCTAATTACTACTGCCGGTGACTGTCAAAAACCTCAGAATCAACGAATGGACACAAAGTGACTGGCATTAGTTTTGGTGGTGTGGCACTCATCAAGATTATTGGTCGAATTTATAGTATTACCTCTTTAATCAATTATACTGGTTTAGATCCTCTTATGCATCAATTTTATGGTGGGGGTGGGTGATTGTGCTAGATTCTAACTTGGTTTAGTTTCTCGTTGCTCAACAACCAAAACAGCGACAGAGAAACAAAAACATAACTGGGATCACAGCCCAAAAAACAAAAACAAAAAAAATTGAAAAAAAAAAAGTGAAGTGGGGTAGCTTGGCACCGGTGATGGCTCGAAGATAATATATATCTGCAAATATTGAAATAGAAAATTAAAAGCATATAGAAAAGTTAGTGACTTTCTTGGGTTTCAAGAAAAAAGAGATGCACAGAAAAATGTTAGTAGGCAAACAATGAGAAATATGGTACTATTGGTACCATGAGAAATAAACTCACCCTCTCTATCAAAGAATCCCCATTCTTCTCACAGATACATGTGAAAGATGATGGCATTATTCTCCCAATGAAGCTCGACAAACCCTTCATTGATTTCTCCCACATTTCTCTGCTTCCAAGAGATCAAGTTTGACATCAAGAGAGTTGTAAGGAAATATGTAATTTAAAACATTCCAAAAAGCTATAAAAACACAAACAAAAACTAAAGAAAAGGTTGGGCATAAACAAATTACAGGTTCGAATATAGGATGTTTATGGATTATTCTCAATTCTAAACAAATGTAAAAGATTTTCTAATTCCAAGGTCTAGAACCATGACAGATTTGGTTTTCCGAACTGAAATTTCTTAACTTATATCCAATAATGATTTAAGAAAACATTCAGATGAAGCAAGGCAATAATAGTCACATAAAAAGCCAAGGCTTCTAACCTATAATGCTTCATAGCAAATGTTCTATTACACTGTATCCAAACTTTGAGCAAGTACTCATAAAAACTGCAATCAATAATTTGAGTCAATCAGACTGAAGTACCACAATAAATTATCAAGGAACATTGTAACTATCAAGTTAAATATCAATAAACATAATGAAATGCAGAACTCAAGTGAATTTCTTTGATTCATTATACCTGTCCCCCATAGCAGCGAAGGCTATGGTGGAGTATGATTGAGTTCCTCTACTAGGATTAGTAGAAACGGGAAGCACGCTATCATCAGGGAATTTTTATTAAAGCTTTGTTATAGTATTCTCAACCTGGAAACAAATGCCTAAAAAATTCAATTCATGCTTTATGTATTGAAATGCAATTCATATACAAGTGAGATTATTTATATATACACAGTTGCAAGGAAATGTGATTAACAAATATGGAATGTATAGATAATGAGAAAGTAATGGTTTAATAAAGCACCAGACATCCTAAGTTGCTATATTCCATAACAAATGTGCATGTACTTTTTCTTCTTTTTATTTTGGACAAATGATAAATTGGGGGAGGGTGATTTAAATTGTATAATACATATATAAATTGAAATGCAACCAAATTTTTACACACCCAACGAAAGATAACAAAGAAATGAAATACACCAAAAACACATGGCTTTTCAAACCAATTACTGAAACTCCTATTACAAGTTAAAACAAGATCAAACATATCTACATCCAGATAAAACAACCAATAGTAAATAAAAACGATAAATTCTAAATAAATGGAACAGTCTCTACCTCGTGTTCTCTGACCAGCGTCTGAAGGTCCCAAACAGCCAGGGAGACAGAAACAAGAAGAGCCAAGGAGACAGAAACAAAGGCAGTGTAGAGCAAAGCAAAGCGTTTGGGTCTCTTGGGGTATTACGCTGGTTTACAATATTCTAAATCTGCTAGAAGATGATCTGGCTCCATAGCCATCAGATCTCAATACAACAATGCGATTCAGACCCATAACATGGAAAGTGAAAAATGCTATGATTTTCAGAACGAATCAAATCCAGAAAGAAACGGAAGAGGGAGATGGGAGGTTGGTGGTAAAGACTTAGAAAGAGAGAGTTTACAGCGTGCCAGAGACTCATCGCAGCGTAAATATCAAAGGAGAAGCTTTGTGTATGGGATTTTCTGGTTTTAGGGATTTGAATCTGCGAGAAGAGGCAAGAGGGAGCCGAGCGCGTGGAATGGAACGGAAACGGCTAGTTTTTGACTTATTTGGTTTCCGTCAACAAATTTTTGAAGCTGGGCTTGCCATCTGTTTGGGCTGTGGTAGTTGGGCCAGTGTTGGGACTCTTCAGACAAAGGGATATGGCCCATGATAATGGGCCACCAGTTCATTCAAAAACGGGCCCATTTGTTTTGTTATACGGATCGTATAAGTAATATTTCGCATATTTATTTTTTAAAAATATATATATATATATATATATATATGAGTTCTTGATTATGTTTTTATTTAGTGCTAACAAAATTGAAAATATTAAAAGTCTGAATCGTTATCCTCACGAAAACATCCACTTTTTTTTATAAAAAAAAAATTCATTTTCCTTAATTTCCCTTTTGCGATTCTGATAAAAAATTTATGATATTTAATTGAAATTGTATTCAAAATCAAGCTTAAATGGCTTAAATGGTTAGTCATTCTTTTGAATGCTCTAGTTGTAAAATTATTGCTTTAATATTAATCTTTATTTCTTTTTTTTTTCCAATTGAGGTCAATTAGTCCAAACGTGGTTTAATTGTACTTGAGAAGAAAAAATGTCAGGGGTCTTCAAATTACACAGGTATCCACCTCCCCAAAGTGTTATCATGAAAAATAAAACAAGAACAAATGGGGAATTTGAGAGGGAAAAAAATATGAAAGTTTGGTTCCTAAATTCATATATTTTATTGATAAATTTATGAGGGAATTGCAATGTGGAGCTGACTCTGAAAAATGCAAGCCTAACTGAAATGTGATTAGAAGATGTCCAAAAATAGATGATATACTATATATATAGCCTATAAAAAAATATTTATTTCCAAAAAAATATCTTAAATCTTAATTAATTGCAGCCAGCAATAAAGAAAAATTGTCACAATATGAACTCAAGTTTGTCCATATGTAGCAATGTTTGATCTTGTAACCAGTATTATATTTACACGTGTATCAACTGTAGCAAGAAGTGCACAGGGATAAATAATAACTGAGGGTAGCCAATATTCCATTTTACAAAATATTGATATACATTGAATTCATAGATATTCAATTTACAAAACCAACCAGTAATGTCATAAGATAGATCTATAAAAAATTGAAAGAGGTGCAGCATATCCCCTAAAAATAACCTCTCAAAGTTAGTACAACACCACCGCATACTTGCCACTTTGTCTTCATTGTGAGTTTAGACAATATCACTGGCCAGTACATCATTAAAGGTTAGAAGTTGCTGATCTCTACTCAATCAATCCCCACACGTAACAATGTCATAATTAGTACAAAGAAAAAGCCACAGTTCACCCTCCATGTTGCTCTAAACTTTTCATTATCACTACCATTACTCATATAAGAAACCTCCTATTGGTTTATCTCTTTCGGAGTATTATGTCACTGTAAGCTTTGTTTTTCAAGCTTTCCATTTGGTACCATCCTTGATCTCAAACTTGATGCAAACCATTATCTTTGCAAAGAGATTTGCTTAAATATTTTATTCTCCATGAGTCTGTTGCGAGTCAAGAAAGGTTCTCACACCTTACCATCTCAACACTCCCAAAAACCAATTCCCCTGTGTTGGCATTATTTACTATTGTCTCCAAACCCATTTCAATCAATTTTTGTGTGCATTCCAACATATTCATGAGTTAAATTTGACATTCCGATCAATACTACTTAGTTTATATAAAGTTAATTTATAGTATTTTAATAACTCTTTCAAAATACATATCATTGCTTAAATGCATAGGAAACCAGTTGAGGCTTCAATTTTTTCTTTCAATCTAACTTTTTGCATCCATATTAAGTTGCCAATTCTGATTTATATTTTTCACTAGAAAAAAAAAAAGAAACATATTTTCAAGACGATAAAATGCTACTTTCATTTTGTTTTAAAATAATTGAAAAAATTCAATACGATTGAGAACTTAATATTATTTTTAAAAAATAAGAGCTACAATATTTATATATTTAACACAAAAACTTATATGAAAATTAATATAAATATATAGTTAAAGCATATATTTTGAAAAAATTTCCTCTAAAAAATATAAAACTCAAATCTTCATATATTTATATATAGTCCATAAAAAAATTATTTATATATTATTGATTTTTTAAAAAATAATATTTATACAATTAAAGTATATGTTTAGAAAAATAATAAAACTTGTTTAGATAATAGGTATCTTATATATATATATATATATATATATATAGTCTATACAAAAATATTTATTTTCAAAAACTATATCTTAAATCTTAGTTAAATGCAGCCAGCAATAAAGAAAAATTGCTTTGAATTTTATACATTATTTTTTAAAAAATAACAACTTAAATCCTAATTAAATGGAGCTAGCAATAAAGAAAAACTGCTTTGAATATTATCTAGTTTATACATTATTGTTCAGTTAAGGTCCTATATTTTCAAGTAAATGCATTTAAAAATAAAAACATCCTTTCAATTTCATTCCCTTAAAACAAAGAAGAAAATTTAAAAAGACCCCAAAAATGAAAAAGAAAAAGTTCAATCTTTTTGAATATTTAATCAAACTTGTAAAACTAGCAATCACAGAAATTTGTTTTATCTATTATAAGTTTAAATTCGAAAAGGAAAATATACTAAAAACAATATCAAACTGTTATATATATATAACTCTTTCCAAACAAATTTGTTGACCCAAACCAATTTCGAAATTAGTAAAACTATTGCAATATCTTTTTGTGCCAAAGAAATACATACATACTTTAAAAATTAATGATAAAAAATTGTTTTAAATATGATAAAAATATACATAAACAGATAGTATAAAAATTGTTATAATATGATAAACAGATACTTCAAAGATTTGTGCTATATCAGAAAAAACCAAAAGAATTAAATAACCAAACAGAAAGTCCTTATAAATTCATTTATACTTTTAAAACTTTTTATTTATAGGAAAACAAAAAGTATATCCATATAATAATTTAGTTTAGCTTCTTTTCTTTATACTTTTCAAAATAGGGAATGAAATTAATCAAAGATTGTTTTTCTTTTTAAATGCATTATCGATCGGAACGCCAAATTAACAGAATACGAGGAAAAGCACTAAAAATTAACTGAAATAAGTAACGAAACAAAGTAAACATACCTCAGCAGGGCAACAGTGTTTGAAGAGGCAGAAACTGGTAAAGGTGAGTGGACCTGTCCTTGAACCGATGTCAGCCAGCAAGGAAAAAATCAAAACCATTAAGCAAATTCTTCACGTAGCCATGGCAGCAACAAATTCAGAGCAATGGTATGTGGTACGCAACAAAAAGCCAAAGAAGCTAAGCTACAGCAACACACTCAACGATAGAAGATGCAAGACCAATAAAAGGTTTCTAATAATGAGTGGTGTGCTGCGTGACAGTGAAGAGATATAGACATTGAGGCGGTGGGTGTGGGAAGTGAAGCCATTTTCTCTGACCAAGACATTAATGGGTGGAGTAAATAGAACAGTGACTTCTAATACCTTTAATTAGTACTGCTGGTGACTCTGTCAAAAACCTCAGAATCAATGAGTGGACACAAAGTGACTGGCATTAATTTTGGTGGTGTGGCACTCATCAAGATTATTGGTGGGTTTTATAGTATTACCTCTTTAATCAATTATGCTGGTTTAGATCATCTTATCCATCAATTTTATGGTGGAGGTGGGTGATTATGCTAGATTCTAACTTGGTTTAGTTTCTCTTTACACAATAACCAAAACAGCGACGGAGAAACAAAAACATAACTGGGATCACAGCCCAAAACACAAAAATAAAAAAATTGAAAAAAAAGCACTGGTGATGGCTCGAAGATAATATATATCTGCAAATATTGAAATAGAAAATTAAAAGCATAAAAAAAAGTTAGTGACTTTCTTGGGTTTCATGAAAAAAAAGAGATGCAATGAAAAATGTTAGAAGCCAAACCATGAGAAATATGGTACTATTGGTACCATGAGAAATAAACTCACCCTGTCTATCAAAGAATCCCCATTCTTCTCACAGATATATGTGAAAGATGATGGCATTGTTCTCCAAATTAAGCTCTACAAACCCTTCATTAATTTTTCCCACATTTCCCTGCTTCCAAGAGATCAAGTTTGACATTAAGATAGTTGTAAGGAAATATGTAATTTAAAACATTTTAAATAACTATAAAAACACAAACAAAAACTAAAGAAAGGGTCGGGCATAAACAAGTTACAGGTTCAGATATAGGATGTTTATGGATTTTTCTCAATTCTAAACAAAAGTAGCAAGATTTTCTAATTCCAAGTCTAGAACCGTGACAGATTTGGTTTTCCTAACTGAAATTTCTTAGCTTATATCCAATAATGATTTAAGAAAATATTTAGATGAAGCAAAGTAATAATAGTCACATAAAAAGCCAAGGCTTCTTACCCATAATGTTTCGTAGCAAATGTTCTATTACACTGTATCCAAACTTTTAGTAAGTACTCAAAAAAACTGCGCAATCAATAATTTGAGTCAATCAGACCGAAGTAGCACAATAAAGTATCAAGGAACTTTGTAACTATCAAGTTAAATATCAATAAACATAATAAAATGCAAAACTCAAGTGAATTTCTTTGATTCATAATACCTGTCCCCCATGGCAGCGAAGGCAATGGTGGAGTATGATTGAGTTCCTCTACTAGGATTAATACAAACGGGAAGCACGCTATCATCAGAGAAAGTTCATTTAAGCTTTGTTATAGTATTCTCAACCTGAAAACAAATGCCTAAAAAATTCAATTCATGCTTTATGTATTGAAATGCAATTCATATGCAAGTAAGATTATTTACAGATACACAGTTGCAAGGAAAGGTGATAAACAAATATGGAATGTATAGATAATGAAAAAGTAATGGTTTAATAAAGCACCAGGCTCCCTAAGTTGCTATATTCCACCAAATGTGCTTGTACTTATTTTTTTGGACAAATTAGAAATTGGGGGAGGGGGATTTAAATTGTATAATACCTATATAAGTTGAAATGCAATCAAATTTTAACACACCCAACGAAAGATTAACAAAGAAATGAACGTTCAAATACACCAAAAACACATGCTTTTCAAACTAATTACTGAGACTTGTATTATAAGTTAAGACAAGATCAAACATATCTACATCCAGATAAAACAACCAATAGTAAGTAAAAATGATAAATTCTAAAAAATGGAACAGTCCTAACCTCGTGTCCTCTGACCAGCGTCTGAAGGGCCCAAACAGCCAGGGAGACAGAGAGAAAAACAGCCAAGGAGACAGACACAAAGGCAATGAAGAGCAAAGCAAAGCGTTTGGGTCTCTTTGGGTGTTACGCTGGGTTACAATTTCTAAATCTGCAAGAAGATGATCTGGCGCCATAGCCATTAGATCTCAATATGACAAGGCGATTCAGACACATAAAATGGAAAACGAAAAAAGCTATGATTTTCTGGACGAATAAAAAATCGCGGAATCCATGATCTGATGGGTTATGCTTCTTCTTGTATGATAGCAGAAAGGAGGTGGTGATCTCCCGTCTCGAGAATTGTGAGCTTCAAATCCAGAAAGAAACGGAAGAGGGAGATGGGAGGTTGGTGGTAAAGACTTAGAAAGAGAGAATTTACAGCGTGCCAGAGACTCATCGCAGCGTAAATATCAAAGGAGAAGCTTTGTGTATGGGATTTTCTGGTTTCAGGGCTTTGGATCTGAGAGAAGAAGCAAGAGGGAGCCGAGCGTGGGGAATGAAACGGAAACGGCTAGTTTTTATTTATTGGTTTCCGTTAACAAACCAATTCTTGAAGCTGGGCTTGCCATCTGTTTGGGCTGAGTGGTAGTTGGGCTACATGATAATGGGCCACCAGTTCATTAAAAAACTTGCCCATTTGTTTTCGTATAAGTAATATTTCGCATATATATATTTTTTAATATATATATGAGTTCATGATTATTTCTTTATTTTAGTGCTAACAAAATTGAAAACATAAAAATTGTCGGTGTTATTTCTCAAAATATAATAACATTTCGGAAAAAAGGCATTAAAATTGAAGGGGTGTTTGTGTAATTTTACATAAACAAGGACCCAAAAGTAAAATCCGAATATGCAAAATTAAGTAGAGGAGAGCTATATTAAGCACTGAACTTTGTTGTTTTGTTGCTCTCTCAGTTTCCCCGACTGTTTGGTTGCTTAGAAATATGTAAGTTTCGAAATGATATTTGCACGTCGTCCTTTTTCTAAAAAATAATAAAAGTAAAAAAGAACTAAATGTAGAATTGGATTACTTGCATGTCAAGTATGGTGGTCTGAAAGGCTCATGGACTAGTTAAATCTTAAATTTCGCTTTGGCATAATTGTCGTAATGATAAGGATGACTTACCAAGTAATTTAAGTCCGCATATATGCACAGGATGAGATTTGTCCTGAAAGATGAGAATCTGCTTCAGAAAAATGTGACAAAGATGAGGAAGATGTCAATTTCAGCAGCTCATTATTTTTTTGTCTTATGCACTTGTTAGTTTCATGAAACCAATTTTTGCCTCACAACAACAACAAAAGTCACTTTTGATTGGCTTATTTCTCTGTATATAGTATTAGATAACAAGGTATGTACTTGTTTGTATGCATTGTTCCATGCAAACTCACAAGACCTAGCCTTACTCTGCATTCTTGACCATGTTAGCATTGGTCCTGGAGTCTGCTGTTGTATTTGTATATTATGTCCCGGCCATTAGATCATGAATGGCCTCAATCTTATGGCTGATGGCTGGTGATGTGGGACCCTTTGAGATGACAAACTTCATGATCATGACCGTGTCAACTAATCAGGTGTGGTTAAAGAATTTAAGGGGTCAAAATCATTGTTATCCTGTTATTGCCAGAATGATTAGCCTCTTTGAAAAGAACTTGACCATTACAGCCCAACCGTTTGAATCTGCCGGCTCCAGATATTCAAATATTGGTTGAGGTAATACAGTTTATTCCTTTTTAACTTATATAGAAGCAGAAGCATAGTTAGCAATAAGGATCCAAATTCTCTCATTGAAGATTCAGCTCCAGCTATCACTTTGTTGCATTGAGATTTTCTCCTTCATCCACAATCTCAACCATTCAAAACACCAACCCAGTTCCCATGTCTACTTCTTCAATCTTTCCTAAGAAAACCCATACACTAGACCTGTTCCTATCTAAGCTCAGATCATCCAGAATGAATAAAACCACCATCTGGGTGGTCTTCCTCATTTCAGTCTTTCTTATCCTCCAAAAGACAAGTTCTGTGGAGGATGAGGTTAAAAGCTCACTTATCAACTTCATTGCAAAGCTCACCAACAACAATATCCAAGATGGTCTCTTTTTGGCTTGGAAATCTTCCTCTGATCCTTGTCAGGCTCGTTGGCAGGGTGTTGTCTGTGATACTCAGAATAAGTCTGTTCGAAAATTATTCCTTAACAGCTCGAATCTCACTGGAGAGCTCGACATTGGTCTTCTTTGCAATTCAAAGCCTCTTGCTGACTCTCTTAGTATTCTTCACTTGGAGAATAACAAAATTAGTGGAGCAATTTCAATTGAGATTGCAAATTGCAGACAACTCACTCACTTACATTTAAGAGGGAACCAACTTTCTGGAAGCCTTCCAAGTTCACTTGCCATGTTGATCAATCTGAAACAACTGGACATTTCCAACAACAAGTTCACTGGTACTTTGCCTGCAGAGTTGTCTCGGATTTCAGGTCTCACTGTGCTCCTGGCACAAAACAACCAGATTACTGGGGAGATACCTAAATTCGACTTCTTCAATTTTGAGCTCTTTGACGTCTCCAATAATAACTTCAGAGGTCCTATTCCAGATGTGGGAGGTCATTTCCTTGCAAGAAGCTTTCTGGGTAATCCTGAACTGTGTGGAGATCCATTGCCAAACAAATGTCCATCTTCCTTAGAGGACAATAAGCAGGAGAAGTCAAAGGGTACTTCAACAAGTCAGATTCTTATGTTTACAGGTTACTTGGTGTTGGGCTTGGCTTGCCTTTTCCTGATCATTTTCTGGATATATAAAAGAAAGAAGAGAAACGAGATAGTTGATGGAGCAAACAAAGTAGCTGCAGTTGATAATGATTATAGCATAAAAAGGACTACAGCTGCGTCAATGGAGTACAACTCAGGTTTCAGCAGGTCAGAAATTTCAGCTGCTTCAGTTGATGACCATAGTACTTTGGTTTCATCCTCACTAATATTGCTCACAAACCCAATGGTAAACGAATTGAAATTTGAGGACTTGCTAAGAGCCCCTGCAGAGTTGCTTGGAAGAGGAAAGTATGGTAGCCTCTACAAGGTCGCTTACGAGAATGGTATGAACCTGGTTGTCAAAAGGATTAAGGATTGGACGATTTCGAGCGACGATTTTAAGAGGAGGATGGAGAGATTAGATGGATTGAAGCATCCTAATGTGCTAAAGGCTCTTGCTTTCTATTGTTCCCAACAAGAGAAGCTCTTGGTCTATGAATATCAGTACAATGGAAGTCTCCTCAAGCTTCTCCATGGTAAATACATACATGCCACCAACTTTATACATATTATATTTGGTCACAACTTGTTACTAAATATATGGTTGTCAAAAGTATTTTGTAATTAATAATTTTAATCATGACATTTAACTTAACATTATGTTTTCAGGAACCAGCCAAATGGCCAAGGTATTTGACTGGACCAGCAGAATTGAGGTTGCAGTTCGCATGTCAGAAGCATTAGCCTACATGCATCAAGAACTTGGTGGTGATGGGATTGCTCATGGTAACTTAAAGTCCTCTAACATCTTGCTGAACCTGAACATGGAGCCCTGTATCAGTGAATACGGTCTAATGGTGGTAGACCATCATGAAGAAAGCTCATCATCGCTTGACAATCTTACTGGGTCCAGTGCCTTCAAAAAAGATGTTTATGGGTTTGGTGTCATCCTTCTTGAACTACTCACAGGGAAGCTGGTTCATCAGAATGGTATCGATCTGACGGAGTGGGTTAACTCGGTCGTTCGAGAAGAATGGACTGTGGAAGTTTTTGACAGGTCTCTGATATCAGAGTGTGCAAGTGAAGAGAGGATGGTGAACTTGCTGCAAGTTGCCCTAAAATGTGTGAACCAGTCTCCAGAGGCTAGGCCTAGCATGAACCAAGTTGCTGCCATGCTCAACACCATCAAAGAGGAAGAAGAAAGATCCACTATTAGTGTTTACGAACCATGACGTGCAAAACCACTTTTGTGCTTATCAAAGTTAGATCAGTCAAAAATATATGTAAAGCATGCAAAGTAACTTGCGAAAGAAGAAAGAAAAAGCCTTTCCTTTTACATCTCATCTAGTACTATCTGTTTAATGTAACTTTATTATCTTATCGAACTCATTATTTGTATTCTTCAACCAATAATCGACCAACAAATTGCTTCAAGACTTTAATTTTTTGAGCCAAGTGTTTTTCATTTTACCTTTTATTTTTTCTTTTGGGTATGATATGTATGCTTTCGCTTTAACTATTTAAAACATATCTTCATAGTCAGTTCATTTCTTCAAAACAACAAAACACAATATAATTGTTCAAACACCAAACATAAATATTGATTTTTGGTAAAGCATAGTTAATAAATTTTTTTCACAACTTGAAAACAGAGCAATTTTATGGAGGGATCAGAAGCCCATGACACTAGAGTTGAAGCAGTCCCTGAAGATAACTTAGCAGCACCATTTAGCAGCATTTTCAACTGCTAAGCTGCTATAAACTTTTTGTCCACTAGTTTAATGTTTCACAGTCACTATTGCCAATGGACAGGTCCACGTATACATGAAACCAAAGATTCGTGTGGGCACCAATTGCCAATTGAAAAATGGCATTGGTAAACGGCTATAAATTGGACAAAATCATGAACCTCAACACCAATTTGGTGGAGCAGCAACCAATAAAATACCTTTTCCACAAGAAGACCTATTGCAAGTCAAGCAAAAATGATGAAAACAAAACAAACCAACACTACCCTATTGCCCATTCTTTCTCTACTCGGAGAATTCAGTACTGGTGTTTTCTAGATATGGGTATTTCTCCTCACCCACAAAAGTCAACCTTTAATCCACATCTTTCTTTATACCACCCAATCAAGCTTATCAGCACCTTATCACTATAATACTACAAAAGGGTATTAATCCAAAATGGAAAAACTCAAAGCTGTTGTCATCTTGAAGTCATCAAACACTCCTATTGATCAAGTTATAAAATTGAAAATATTTCCTGGATATTTTTTTCCCCACTATTCCCTGTAATCAATGAAAGCTAGAAATCAAACTCCAAATTAATTAAGTTTGTTTCCCAACCTACCTTGGTAATGATCCTACAGTAGGCAGATATTAGGCATGGTAAACAGCGCATCACCAAGAGGTGTGCGCCTGGCGTAATCATCATCAAGTGGCTGTTATTTTGACACACTGACATGATTAGGAATAGAGATGCATCTGCGTGCTTTTGTGGATGATGGATTATGGGAAGTTAATGCTTTCTCACTTACCAAACAGAAGCCAGCCGCTCCTTTATTATTGGTTTTTTTTTCTTTTCTTCTTAATTTTCCAACTAATATGAGATTGTCAACCAAAAAACTTCACCTAATTGACTTTACACACAAGACAAAGTAGTGTGTTCACATGTTTCATCCTTTTAAGGCACAACACAAATACAAATAATATCTTTAATCAATTTCCTGAGGAAATGCCACCAAAACCTTGAGGGGCTCAGTCTCCAATGCCAAAAGGAAACTTGAACAAGTACACCACCAATAAAATAACATAAACAACCCTCTGGACTTGTAGTTAAAATTCTTATAAAATAACTGGATTCTTTATTTTTTTTATTTTTTTTATTCATATTGCGTGAATAGATGGTAAATTGTGACTAGTTTATTTGCTTACTTAAGAAATTGATTAAATAACAATGCAAGCTTTGAGATTAATTACATCATGAAAATGAAATGATGAATTATACCACCTCATGCTTACACTTTGATGGATGCAATTTTAGCTAAATGCATCATCTTCCTCTTTCACTACACTTACAAGTAAAGTAGTTTGCAAGTAGTACTACCTCTAAACTTGGATTTAATTTGAAAATAGTCTCCATTTGTGTACCATACCTCAAATTTTTATTTTTTAATTTTGGCATTGTTGCCATGCCTCTAATTACAATAATAATAATAATTGTAATTTTTAATGGTTTTATTTTGTCAAAACATATAGTGTGTGTGTATCTTATAATAAAACTTTAAAATTATTGCTTTTAATTGCTAACTAGAAAAAGTTATTATAATATTGTCTTTCATCAATTAACTTAGCCATTAAGATCTATTATCTTACTAAGAAAAAGGATCCATCGTCTTCCAGCTGCACCCTTATCCAGTGAATCACTGCTTTTTCTTTTCTTTTTTTTTTTGGGAGGCCACACATAGTGCGGACACGACTTTTGAAATCAGCCCAGGCCCACATTAAAGCCCATGTTTGAGAGAGTGTCACTCTGTCGCTTGTGGTTGACTATCCTATATCCACGCGCTCTCTCAGAGCGTGGAGAAAAATTGAGAGCCTATTTTTGGCTTTCATGACCTCGCACTTTGGAAACTACTGCCACTGCCACCCTTCAGGCTTCTCTGGTTCCATCAAGAACCGGGAAGAGAGAGAGAGAGACACACACACTTTTTGTAGAGAGGGAGCACCCAGTTCACTTTCCTCTTCTTTGTGCTATGTACGTGACTCAAAAAGCCTGAGTCTTTAGGGTTTATGATGCAAGTGCATCATAGATTTTCCAAAGCTTTTTAGAACACATCAATGGTGGACTTCCCGGAATCAAGGTAGGTGGATTACAAATTATTATATGCATATTCTATATCAGCGGCTACCTTATTATTGCTCAATCAATGACTTAACTTGCATGCCAATAGTATTGAGTGGTACTTGTAGCACCAGAAAGCAAATTGCTACAACCCTCTTGTTCAACTATTTGTTTCTAATCGGAATGCAAAAGCTGGTTGCTTTTTAGGATTTTGAGATTAAACGAAGGAAACTAGATGTGCTTGATTTCAGCCTTGCTAACCTCCAAACCAGTTTGTTTTGTATTTAGTATTGGGAGTATACAACAGCATGGTCTGTGGTAGCCTCTATATTTGATCTGTGGAATGTCAGAGAACAAAGAGCATAGGTGGTTTTTGGGACACAGCCATTTAAAAATGTCGTGGATTCAGCATCAGCATCAAGTCCAGCTAAAAGATGGTTACTTGAGTTACTCGCCTCCTCTATCTCCGTCCTCTTTAACCCCTTATACTGGTAGTTTTCATAAAGAATCTACCCCATCGTCATCAGCACCATCATCATCTGGTACGAGAATAAGTCCTGCAGTTCTTTTTATTATTGTGATTCTGGCTGTGCTGTTCTTCATCTCCGGTCTGCTTCACCTGCTTGTTAGATTTCTTATAAAGCATCCATCTTCTTCAGCTTCCTCTCAGTCTAATAGATACCCAGAAATTTCTACTTCTGATGCTCTTCAGAGACAGCTCCAGCAGCTCTTCCATCTCCATGATTCTGGTCTGGATCAAGCTTTTATAGATGCACTTCCTGTTTTCCAGTATGAAGAGATAGTGGGTCTGAAAGAACCGTTTGATTGTGCTGTTTGTTTGTGTGAATTCTCCCAGAAGGACAAGCTGAGATTGCTTCCTATGTGTAGCCATGCTTTTCATATCAGCTGTATAGACACTTGGCTTCTATCGAACTCAACTTGTCCTCTTTGTAGAGGTACCCTCTTCACTCCTGGGTATTCCATTGAAAACCCAATGTTTGATTTCGATGATTTAAGAGAAGAAGATGGGCGTCCTGGTTATGGAGAAAATGGTTTCCGTCCTAGTCAAAAAACTATGGAACTTGAAGAAATTGTTGTTGATAAGGGGGTTTTGCCTGTGAGACTTGGTAAATTCAGAAAGGTGAATGCTGAGGCAGGGGAATCTGGAGGAGGAGAGACTAGTAGCAGTAAGCTGGATGCAAGAAGATGTTATTCAATGGGCTCGTATCAGTACGTGTTAGGCGAATCAGATCTCAGGGTTCCCTTATGTAATGATGGAAAAGGCAGTGATATAAAGCTCACCAAAGGGTTGGAACACAATGGTAATTCTTCAACTGATGGTGATATGGAGGGAAAGAAGATTGGTAGTGTGAGTAAAGGGGAGAGTTATTCTGTTTCTAAGATCTGGCTCTGGTCTAAGAAGGGCAAGTTTTCAAGTTCTACAGACACACAGATGGATATGCCTAATCTTAATATGGACTTGCCATGGATGGAAAGAAAAACACAAGGGGCATGAAGAGGTATTCTTTATTGTTTTCATGGTTGAACATTGCGATCCATTGATTAGAGCGGGCACGGTACATCTTGATTTAGTTTTTTCTCTTTTTAAAATTTTTGTGATGCTAATTCAGTAATTCGTGATGATTGATTGTGGCATTATTGTTCATGTACAATATCATGTTCATTCACACTAGAATGATACGTCTTGTTTTGAAGGCAAACTACTTTTAGGGAATGACATATACAGGATCTGTTTGCATAAACCCTTTGGGATATTATATTCTATATATATTTAATGTTATTGTATTCTTGATCGTGCATGAAACTTAAATGATACATTCTGAGCTTGTAAAACCTTGTAAGCTAATAGGTCTCTGTTTCACTAGACTTCATGTTGTGTGAAGTGAAAACTATGGTAGATGATAGCCGAAACGGCCCCACCGTGAGTTGGTGGAATTGACCTTGAGTCCCAATCAATGGCAGGTGGGGACGGCACATGGGACGTTCTGTAACAGTAGAGGGCCTTATATAACACAGATAGATTATATATATAATAGTAGGCAGAATTGAGGGACCTACAAAGGTTCTCCATCATCTCCATGTTCCTTTCTGAAGTATTACGAAATTGAAATTTACCTGCTTAACTGAACCTTGGTTGTCCATTTTATCTCAACCTTCACATATCTTAGTGAAGACAAACAAGTCAGTAATAATTTCAAAGTGAAGATCTCATCTTGGCCAGGTCTTGGAATCCTATCCCTCGAATGCAGACAAGGATCTGTGTCTAAAGGTCTCAAATGATGCTTTTTGGTTGTCCATTCCCATTTAAATGTAATCAAGTCTTTCTCTTTCTCTCTCAGAGTTGTACTGTAATTTAATATACCTCCATGATCTATGGCAAGCAGGCAAGTGGTTTTGCTTTTGTTGCCTTTAGAGGTATTGAGCCTTTTTTATCCCTCTTTTCTCTTTTCTTTTTTTTTTGCACAAGCACTTTTGGGATAAAGTGAATGCACCCTTTTATGCAAGACTAGTCTGTTGGGTTGGACAGTGGGGCCGACCTTGTGGGATCCATGAAAGCTATGTTACAGAATAGTATTTCATTCTTGTAGCTGTTTTAGATATCAAACTCTTTTTGATTCAAAATTTTTTTGGGGGGTTAACTTATATGTCATTCCCATGTGGTCATGTTGAAGTTACCCATATAAACTATTCCTTCCTCTGTTTTCAAAATGGTCTTCTACACTGAAGCTGGTTTAAGTTTACTGTATAACATGAAAAAGCTTGGTTTAGTTTTGGACTGAATTGGCTCAACCCATCAATCACCAACTTTTGTCTGGATATTTTAAAGAGGATAAAAGGAGAAACAGACATTAAGATAAATACACAAGTAAAAATAATAAGACACTAGTGTGGCATTTTCTTCCACAATGATTAGTAAATAGTGGAAATAATTGAGCGGCAAAAAGAGTTGTAAGAAGAAATAAAGATTGTGACAAGAAATGTTTATATATATATATATATGTATATATTTTAATTCCTTTAAACATTGTTTATTTCTGCTTAGGTTTTGTTTATTATTTCTTTTAAAATGATTAACATTTAAAAATGGGTGGTCGGTTGTATAGTACAGATAGATACCCTGTTACCAAACCCACCAAGGGAGTGCCAAAACAAAACTGCTTGGGTAATGAAGTGTCTTCTGCCATATTAAGTCAAAAAATTTAATATATAGTTATTGATGGTCTTTTATTTTAAATTTAATTAATCCGTAAACTGGGCTTTGGAGGCACGTGGGCCTATTGAAAAGGAAGGCCCAATCCACTATAAGATATCCAAACCCAGTTACGTTTTGGGCCAAATGTGTTTGTTCATGGAACATTTTAGCGGGTGGAGGAATTAAATTAAATTAGGTGGGTTTGTCTCATAATTATGTTTGTAATGAATACAAGTGTCAACCTCACAAAAAGTTCACTCTCTTAAAGTACCCCACTCGCTATTTCTACAAACTTACAAGTTGAACGTACACGATAAAATCATCATATGGTGTACCCTCTTTTAAGATCAAAATCCATCTTTGGGATAATAAATCAACATTTTAGATATCATAATTTGGCTATTAAGATGAGAATCTATCTTCGGTGAATTTAAATTAGAGAAAATTGACTCTATCATTGTCAAAATTGAAATTTTTAAAAATTTAAATTACTCTATTGAAGAAGAGAATTAATATTTTAGAAATTAAAATATGATATTTCATAAATAGAAATTAACTATTAAGAGATAAAAATTGATTTTTTTGACGAGTTAAAGTTTAATATTTCAGAAATTATAACAAATAAATATATTTTTTTCAATGAAAAATCAATCTTTTTCGAGGATCAAAATTCCTATTTCAATTATGAAAATATCAATCCTACCGAAGGGTTAGAAAATTATACTTAAATGTAACTTCGTTTTGTTTTTCAATATATATATATATATATATATATATATTCAATGTGCTTTTAACCGTTGTTCAAGCATAAATTAGAAAATTATTCTTTCAAGTTTTAAGAACAGTGTATCTCATTTTTTTTTTTTTTGAATGAATTAGACTTGGAGGTTGCGTTAGAAAAAGGGAAGTAATGTGATAATAATAACATAAATTTAATGAATGAAAGAATGAATTGGACTTGGGGGTTGCGTTAGAAAAAGGGAAGTAATATAATAATAAGAATAAGAAGAAGATAAATTTAATTGAAAACTGTAGATTGGAAAATCCAATCCGACGAGGGATCCACACCACAACAGTCGCGGCACTGGCAAGCGTTTGACCGCAGGTCAAAGCGTTTGAAAAATCCCACAATGAATAGATCATAATACTCCAATCTAAAAGTCTATATATATATATATATATATATATTTTTTTTATGAAAAAGAAAAAAAATCTCTTTATCCTTTTAAAAATTTATTTTAAAATCTAAAACTTAGATTCTATTATTGTATATGATCTTTGTAATTTTTAAAAAAATATAAATAGATAATTTATAATTTTTTTTTAATAAGGAAGTGCACCTAATATACAAACGAATTTAGTAATATTAGCAGATTAATAAATAGAGTCCACAAATGAATTTATCAACGCTCGCACACATAACTTCAACCCGTAAAAGATAAAAACAGTGGCCCATTTTTTTGCTTTTTGTTGGTGTTGCACTGAACCGTGTTAATCCAATATAAGTATACGCTAATGCTATTGCTACCCAACTGTGTGTGTGAAAGAGATGAATTTGTATGTATGTCCCAGAAGTCATAATCCACGTACTAAAATATTCTTCAGTCAGCACTCAAAGTCTGCAGCATGCAACGCAGGCAGAGGGAAAAAATATATATATTTAGTCAGAAGTAAACCAAATAATTATTGGTCAAATGGAAAAATATAGACTTGGAATTAATCTCTATTTCAAATTACACCACCCCCAAGTCTTTAATTTCTTTTTATTTTCTTCCTCCTCAAAATTTCTTCACTCCAAAAATTTCCATGAAATGCATTCGTAGTCAATTTCAACTCTCTCCCATTGGCTTTTTCTTACTGGCTTCCTGCTAAATTTCAGTCACAATTCCAATGCGTGTTTGAATGGTGCACTTTCCCTTCCATTTCTACTACCATTGAGCTTACCATCCTCTTTATAAATAATCCCAACTTACACTTTTTTTTTTGCATACAACATCTTCTCTGCTTGCTGCTCAGAAACCAACTCATTTTCTACAGCCTTGCCTTCTTACACTTTCCAATAACTTCCATGGCCAGAGGACTCAAACCCCACTGTTTCCCTGTCTTTGCTCTTTTCTTGAGCTTCCTTCTGCTATGGATATCTGCTTCACAAGCTCGCACTTTATGTGATCCTATTGATCACCACCATGTCACCGCGCCGCCGGCTGGTCTAAGCCAAGAAGGGTCTGCTCATTACTATGTCGACATTCTTGGCCTTTGGGGAATCAAAACCACTGGTCCAAGTGCTCCTGGGGAAGGCCACTAACCCTGTAGGGTCTTAGTCCCTTCTCACCTACACATACTATAATAGACTATTAATTGGAACATTTTCTAGCAGAAAATTGTTAGGATTAATTCCAATCCTTGTATGGTTCTATAGAATATAGATACGGATGAAAATAACTTTGTTCTTTTGTAGATGGATCATAGTATATTACATGTACTATTTCAATCTCAAAAGTTGATTATTCGATTATTATTATTTTTTTTAATGAAATTGCTTATACTAATATTCTATTCTTAGTTTTCCAAAGGAGCATTTCTTTCTACTTTCTCAAGCTCAATCTTTCCCAGAATTACAAATGAAATAATAATAAATCGGACAAAGTTCTGCATGCCATCCTTGTTATCAACTGAGTCATTTCTTGAACAAGCAGGGAACCTATTCGATCGATTACTAGGCCTATATATGGTTCTTTATATGACACAACCTACATGAATAATTTCCTGTTAAATTAAAGTGACAGTTCACAGAATTTGTAAAAGTCATCATCTGGGTTTGGAAGGAGATTAGAGTCTTATAACTTTTGCAATACCAAATAAAGCCTTCAAGCTTGAGTGTAAACTTGTTAATCTATATACATACACAACTGTCTTTGTTTAACCTCCGGCTTCGGTTTACAAATGGCAGTCAAGAGGAATAATTGATGCCAAAGGTTTTAAGCAGGTGCAAAATCAGAGTACTGATTCATTTTTCTTGATTCCCACTCAAAAAGAAAATACAGATCCAGTTTAGTATGTTACTTTTGTTACACATCCTTTTGCAGAGGACAAACTATGAAGAGCTAACATTACCCTAAGAAAGGGGGAAAAAAGAGGAAATATAAGAAACTGAAAACGCCTCCCTCCCACATTTACTTCCAGAGTCATCTTCGCTTTTCTGATAGGTGTCTTTTTAGTACTTCATGGAGTAACAGAAGATCAATAACCCTGCGAGTAACCAATATAATTATCCATATAATTATATCGGGGCCGAATATTGTGGCGATTATATAAAGGATCTCCATAATCTACAGCCTTTATAACCACTGCTTCACGCCTTCCATCCTGTTCCTGAACTGCACCAAAGACAATCTCATTTGTCTCACAATTCTGCTCATAGTAAGTTTTTGGGCTCGACGAGTAATGCCTGTGATGATGCTGCTGTTGTTGCTGGTGCTGCGTCTGCTGCTGTTGCTGTTTAGGATATTCACCATCCCATCCATTATAGTAAGCCCGATTTTGCTTAAAATGGTGGTCCTTCTCTAGGTCCTTGGTCATGAAAGGGTACGTTCTCTTTGGTGTTGGAGTTCTGGTTTCTATTGTTGGAGGCTCATCTTCATCTGGAATTACAAAACTTTCTTGCATGGGCCAAACATTTGTTTGTTTGTTCCTTTGATAATATTGCTGCTGAATCTGATAATGGATGGGTTTTCTTCTGAAGCCCGAAAACATTCCCCCAAATATTTCAGCCACAGATGAGCCGGTGTTGAGGAAAAGCCTCCCAATGGAACCAAAGAAGCCCTCTTCTGATCTGTCAACTTCATCCTCTGTAGGAATTAGGGGGGGTCTGACAGATTTAGGAGGCCTCTTATATGGTGGCACTGGCGTAACCCTCTTTATGGGAGCTCTTATATCCTGAAGAATGAAATTAACCTTTTTTTTGGTGAATTGAATAATGACATTAAGTGGTCAGAGTGGTGAATGGGTCCAAATTTAGTACTAATTTGCAGACAACATATCTTGGTTCTGGGATTTAGAGAGCTTAGGAATTATATTTTTATCTTTTAACCATGCGAGGAGTTGGAAGACTTCCATAAATTGGTGCACATGCCTTCATTTGGAAAATAGTTTTAACAAATCAGATTATGAGAGAAACTATAAATGTTTAACATCCAAAATGTATGAATAAATTACTTTTTCTTTTTTTGGTAATAGTATGACTAAATTACTTGCATAGGTTATTTGTGATGAATACAGGCAAGTAATGCGTGCTCTATTTGAGGGTTAAAGGAGAAAAAAAAAAAAAAAGGTGAAACCCTGCAGCAACCATCTAAAACATCTAACACCTCCCCCTCTTTTTTGTAATAAATCATTTCTATCCAGAATAGTGTATATAGCAAAGTAGAATTTGAATATTCTTCAGAGTCCATAGACCTATGTAAGGATGATATGACACATATATCCAACTGCTGACACTTTGGATGTATAAAACAGATAAGAGTAAAATAAAAAGAACTAACATAGAAAAATGTTGGGGCAACTCACATCTTTAGAAGAAAACATAGCCCGCACCCTACGCTGAAGCAATGCCAACATGTAACCAAAGAATCCAGCTGCAACCAAGACTGCTATTCCTGCATTGATAGAAATATAATATAAGCCTCCATGATCATGAAAGCAAGTATGGGATTGAGTATTCTGACAGTTTAGTTATTACCTAAATGGAAGCTGCCATCATAGTGGTAAGTGCAGTCATCATGATTGAGTTGAATTTCTCGAATTGCCTGGTTTCCTCTGTCAATAACCAAAAGAGAGCAGCTACTTCCAATATAAATGACATCAAAATCATTTGAAAATTTTGCATCTTCACTTGGACCATCAATGTGCCCACCTCCTCGACCCCATGTTCCACCAGCAATAGTTGTTACACCTGCAAAAGGAAAAAACATGTTTAAATTGGCTTTAATTCTTTAACGCAAATAGTCAGTACTAAAGATTTTATTTTGAAGGCTGACTAATGATGTTACCAAGCAAAAGCATGTGGATTAGACAACATATATCAATCTAAAAGGATCATTGGTGGAATTTATACTTTGCCATTATATTAACAAAATGATTGTAAAAGACAAAGTCGACTATTAACCAAGGGAATGTACAAAAGATTCACAGATCTTACCAGTATCACCTATCTTCCTGATAGCCATGTTCATTGTGTCTGCAATATAAATATTTCCTCTGTCATCCACTGTCAGGCCTTTTGGATGATTCAGTCTTGCTTCTCTTGGCTTCCCATCAACATGTCCAGTGTACCCTTCAGGTGATCCAGCAACTAGCTTAGGCCGGCTATCTGGAAGTCATAGATTCACTTCAGCAAGTAAAAGAACGATTGGTTCTACCAAAATAATAATGATGAGCGCCAAGAATCAAATTAGAAAAACAAACTACTGTGATCAGTAATCCATCAAGAATTCGATCACCTTTGACTGGTTGAAAACATATTTCATTATGCATGCCTAATTGTTCTTAAAAAAAAAAAAAAAAAGACAACTAAAAGTCCTATTGGACCTTCGGATGATTAATTGTTCATAACAAATATAAATGAGTTTACAAGTTTGAAAAGTAAAAGTAGCATTAGGCTAAACAATGAACGCTGTTAAGCTTTAAGGTGTTACATTCAGTATAATGATTAAAGTTTCCAATTTTAAAGTACACAAAAGCCTTAAATCTGGGTTAAGAAAAGAACCAACTATAAGATTAGTAAGCAAGAAGTCCAACTGTACACTAGAGAATCTTGCTTTCATTGTTTTGATGATTATTATTTATTGCAAATCTCCAAAAGGTTAGAGTTAGACAGGCAGAGATTAACTAAAAGGCCTATTGCACTTTAAAAAGTGCAGTCTTCAACTGAACAAAAGTATATCAAGAAAACATAATATTTAAAATGTATGGATTTGTAATCCGGCAAGAGCTTCATAGGAAAAGAAAAGAATAAAACGAAGCTTCAAATGCAAAGCTGATGCCTTGCACAATGTCTATCCCAAAATAAATTTTTTTCCTCGAAGAACTCCAATTGAGCCATTGCACATAGATATACAGCAACAAGACCACTGTCGTAATGGTAATGAAAATCCTAAGAATTTATAATTTAATTACTATAATAATGCAATTAGGCATCTTCTCAGAACGAACTTGCAAAGAGAGCTCACATCGAGACAATGGGGTTGAGATCTTGTAAATGTTACTGTTCTCAGAGTCCAAAACCAAAAGTTCCCCACTTGGAGATAGTTCAACTGAGTATGGCTCTATTCCCAGCTTACTTCCATCAAACACTGTCTCCACAGTATATCCACCCTCAAATTTCATCATAGAACGGCCAGATGGAACTGCTGAAAATTGAACCCATTTCAGAAAGCAGCCCAATTTCCAGATAAACAACTCCAAAAATGGGGGAAGAATAGGAAATGTGAGTGAAAGATCTATACCGGTTTTGGTAGTGGATTTCAGAGACCAAAGCCATTTAACTAGAGCAGATACGACATTGGAGACAACCCCACTTATAATTTCTGCAGACACGTGAAGAAGAATAAGCAGAAATGAAGCAAATGACAGATTTGAAGCAGGGAATTTCAAGAACAAGAAAAAAAAATTGTAAAAAATGAACAAGCTTGTCATACTCACTTGCAGGAGGTGTGGCCGAAGCTGAGGAAAACCCACCAGACAAAACAACAAAAATGAGAACCAAAGCAATCCAATTCCTCCTCATTGTGGTTCTTCCCAGTAGAACATCAAGGAGCAAAATGCTCAAACGTGAAGTTTTAAAAGCTCTGAATTTGTTCTTCCCAGTAGAACATCAAGGAGCAAAATGCTCAAACGTGGAGTTTTAAAAGCTCAGAATTTGTAGGAAACCCACTTAAGTAGAAGACCCCACAGACAATGTTATGCCACTTTTTCTACATAGTAATCAGTATAAGCCGTTTTCACAAAGAGAAGAAAGTGAAAGAGACAAAGGGTAGAGTGAATATGAAAGGTTGAGTAGTAAATCCAATGGAGCTTCCAGGGAAGAAAGTAAAGGCAAAAGAGAGAGAGAGAAGGTCTAGAATGGCAATGAGAGGAATCACATACTCTGTCCTAAATTTTGTATTAATCAAATTGGGTTTGTTTATGTGGAATCATTTTTGGCAGAGGTTACTTTCTTGATAATTGAAGCACCCCTAATCAATCAAATCACGGTTTTTGCCACTTCATTTCAAGGAGCTGAAATTGAGAAATCCCTCCCAAACAGTGTCAATATTGTCATTTTATCAATAGAAAACCCCATATTAAATTTTTTTAAAAAATTGCATATATTCTCAGATTCTATACAGTATCAGATTCCTTACCAAAATTTTTCAAAGTTGTGGCCCTAAGAGATGTGACTTTTTTTAATAGAACCTGTGAGATGTGACTTGTAAAGAAAGGAGAAAATTTGCCAATGTGTTTCTCTTCACAAGCATATACAAAGGTGCACATATATATATATATATACGTGTATATATATATATATATATATATCTTCTTTAATCACTTTTATTATACTCCCAGGACTTTGATTGTGGAAAACTCATTTTCGTTTTGTTTAATGTTTCTCTTTTTGTATGTTTCCTCTCATATATGATCATGCATGTGGCACATGCACGGTGAGATCTCATTTCCCATTTGGTATGAGAGTTGGTACACTTGTAATTCTCCCCAGTGGGAATGTTTTCCATGTACCTTGTGGAATCATTTTGTTTTCTTTTATGGTCCAAATAATCATATATCCAAATACCCTTTTGGGTCAGCTTAGAAATAGTCAAGAACGTCTAGTTTACGCTTGCCTAGCTCTAACATTATTTAGTAATGCCTTAAATCTAATTTTTCTCAAAACAGATCTCCTGGGTCATATCTTAACTTTCATTCATTCTATATGACCATTGCTTTTTTGTCTTTAATTGCTTTAACATCGTTGTCCTGGATACCAGCTTGAATTGATCCCCATCTCCTGCTTCAAACAAGAGGGTTTTAAGGTTTTTTCTTTTTTTTTTAACTTGAATTAACTCTGAAAGTGGTTAATCATGATTAAATAGTCATATAATATATAATTTTTTACATAATTGGTATTCACATGCAAGATGTACTGGAAAATATGAAAAAAATTATATATTATATGACTATTTAATCATGATAAACCACTTACAGACAAAAAAACTGATTGTTTTACTCTAATACAATAATAAAGCCTAGTAATTAGGATCAATGTGATTACCAGATCCCAATCTTTTCTATATGTTTCATGCGTGGATGTGTGTATATTTCTTTTAATCAACTATCTTATCAGAATCAGTAAGAAAGATAAAAGAAACATACTTTAGTTTCACCAACTCTGAAAGCTAGTACTTGAGAGCGACCAAGAGCTTCTATTCTATACCACATGACCAAAGCTGTGACATTGGTGACCGTGCCAACCTCATCATCTTCCTCCCACTTTCAATTTGCAGGCATTACTTTGCCTGCGTCTATGACTTGCTGATCACTACTCTATTTGTTTTTGGTCCAAACCAAATCCTTTTGTTTTTATTTGTAGGAATATTGCTTTACTAGTGTAGGTCCAGGAGTGATATGAATTATGAACAATGCCAATTCAATTCAATTTGGGTTTCTATAAAAACAAACAAAAGCAATGTTGCTGTAGCCTGCAACGTTATATCTTTTGAAGAAGACGAACGAAAGTAGTGGGAGCAACAACTTCTTCTATGAAATTCTTGCTGTCGATGTTGAAATGGACTAAACTCTCATTATAGGCCTACAAAACTTATGGCCCAAGACAAAGCAGAGACGTCAAAACGTTGTCGTTTAAGGGAAAACGACAGCTTCACCGACTTATCCCCTTTTCTAGACGCGCACAAGGTTTGAATAAATACTTGTCCTTTTTTTAGCAAACAATATACATCTTTTTTCGATCTCATAAATATGGAAAAAAAAAAAATTGTTTTCAAGTGGGTTTGCATGAATGCCAAGAGAATCAGTGGGTATCACCAACCCCAGTGGGTCAGAATTTTCAGGACTTGCAGTACAAGAAAGCTCTATGAATTTACTATGGATGGGCAGCACAAAGTTGCTTTGATCTATCATATACAAAATCACTGAAACACCAAAAAGGAAAAAAAAAAAAAAAAAAAGAGAAAAAAAACATTGATAACAAAGCTATAGTGGGAGGGGAACTAAACATGGTAGATCATTCCCACCTCAAGAGTAGAGGCATGAGGAATGTTCAAAGCATAAGTAGGTCCTCTGAAATTTCTCCTTAAGAAATCATACCCAAAATTTATCACAACTTTCTTTATCAAACTTGATCCTCTCTTGGCCCTCACATACGAGTGTCCTAATATAAATGCCATGCCTGCCTCTCTTGCTTCCATCAGTTCCAGCAACTCCGCTTGCGCATCTCTTTCAATTTGTGGACTCTCTGGCAGTACAAACCTCACTCTCTTCTTCAACCTTCCTGGGGACTTTATCTCCCTCAACTCTGAAGTGCCTATCACTTCAGAAATATCTGAATCTTCTGAAAGTCTAATGCCTCTTAAGTTTGATGATGATGTCCCAACAACTGTCATTTTCTCATCGTCTTCGGATTCTTCTAGCTTGAGACTGCATTCTGGGCTCTCTGACCTGATAAACTCTGCAATACTACGAACAAGATCTTTTTCAAACTCCAAGTCATCCTTGTGAATGTCACGGTAACCATAACGTGCTATGCATCTGTACAGCCGATATTCCTTGGGACCAACTCGTCCGACTAAGAACCTTTCATCAGGTCTGACATGAGGGACTGGGACAGATTTAATGCAGAGGAAAACAACAACCTGGTGGAAAGCTGGGAGGTTGGTCACAAAGTGAGAAAATATAGCTGGGATACCAGAAACAAGCTCAGTATGTATAAGGCCAATCCCCCTGACCCGAACAATCCCTAGAGTGGGGCCTAGACTGAGAAGCCAATTGATGGAAACCTTATTTTGAACATCTGACTCATACTTTTTGAGTGTGCCATAGTGCCAAACAAACATAACTACTAGGAAGATGAATGAGAGAGCAATAGGGACCCATGCCCCTTCAAGAAACTTGATGAGTGATGCTGAGAAGTAGAGTGCTTCGATGGAGCCAAAGAAGAATATGAAGCAAAGAGCCAGGAAGACACTTTTGTGCCAGCACAAGACTATAACTAGAGACATTAGGCAAGTGGTAACCAGCATGACAGTAATAACTGCCAGACCTGCATAACAAAAGTAAAGATACTTGGTAAGGTCAAAAAGGAAAATAATGATATTAATATAAATGAAAATAGAATGGAGAACTTGAAAATCACATGCCCACCTGTTCGGATAATATCAGGGCAGTTTTATGGTTGCTTGGTATGGTGACAAAGGATGTGTACAATTGTAAGGATAACACATAATATAACACAAACATGCATACTATGTATGATTATAAAAAAAGCACAAACTAACTCAAATTTTAGCTAGAAAGAGTCTTGACTATGTGTTGGAATTTGTCCACATGCAAACAAACTTTGATCCGATACTTTACCTGATGCATTTCCCATGCGTTTTGTGTCTCTAAAACCAATGGTAACAGCCAAGCATAACAACATCAAAGTCCAGTTTATCTCTGGAATGTAAATCTGGCCGTGTATTTTAGAGGAGGTATGAACAATTTTTACCCTCGGAAAGCAACCCAATGCAGAACACTGTTTTATTATTGAGAAAGTCCCAGTAATGATGGCTTGGCTTCCCACCACTGCTGCAAGTATGGCAATTGCCAGCACAGGCCATCTTATTTTCTCTGAAGTAAGAAGAAAACTAGCTCCGATTTAACTAAATCCCAAATTAAAAAAAGTAAAATTTGATTAATTATCATCCATATTGATAAAAGTAGAGACCTACCAGGTACAGATACGTAGAATCCAATTCGATAGTTACTTTCTATAGCATGATGCTTAGAAAGATAAGCAGCTTGTCCCATGTATGCTAAGATTAAGGATGGGTAAACCACAAAGGTGAAAGCAATCTGCAGAAAATGGCTTTTGTTAGAGGAAATGTTTTTGTTGCTGCATCATATACTAAGGGAAAGCATGCATCAGTCAATGTGAATCATCAATTAATCACTTACAAAGCATGCATTGCTATTATACCAAAATCCTGTGTTAGAAAAGGCCGGATTTATTCCAGTTGAGGATCTTCGTGAAGTGATCCTTCTTGTTTCATTAATTATGCTTGTGTCAATTTCAGTAGTTTGTGTCACATATACAGTGTATATCTTGGATAATATTCCAAGATGGAATCAATGACTAGAGTCAATTTTAGAGATGACAAGAAGGAACCGTCTAAATGGATATTTAAACCTTCTTCCAGGAGAAGAGGATGTCCTTTGAGAGAAAAGTGACTCTTTAGGAAGTTAAAACATTCTCTTAATCTCTAACTTGAGCAGCAACTAATGTCCTTGTATTATCTCAAAGAAAATAAACCCAGAGAGCTTGATTGTGATTCCTGATGGCAGCTATTCATATAAATTTATTAAGAAAATGTAGGGAGTATTTTTGGAATGTATAAATTCTTCACATAATGGTAAGAAAGTAATCAAAATTTCTGATATTTCAGTTATGTACCTTGATTGACAGCTGTGAGAAGTGTCCAAGATCAGCAAACATAGCTTCTGAGCCTGAAAGTTAAAGAAAATGATATTAGATGAAAAATATATTAAAATGCCTATTATGTAAAAATGATAGAGGAATATTGCTCATAATGCAAATTCTTCTACCTGTAATACACAACAATATTCCACCCAACGACATCCAACCTCCTCTTTGGGTCTTCTTCAGAAATTTGTACATGTAGTATGGAGAGAGTGCTTGGTAAACATGGGGATTCCAGTGGAAGATATTATACAAACCAATAGCACTGATACATAAAAGCCATGTAATTACAACAGGTGCAAACAGGAATCCAACTCGGTGGGTCCCATAATGTTGGAGGGCAAACAAGAATATGAGGATGATACAGGCAACTGGGACTTCAACATCTGCAGAATCAAAATACCATCAGAAATATAATATTAAGCCCATAATTAATATAAGTTTAAGAGAATAAAGATTCTGTATCCTGCAGCATCACCAGATTCACCATTGACTTCCATAATTTCTCACATTCAAACCAGAGAAGTGTTAAATCTGCTGTGGAAACTTATACATATCCCACTAAGGGCAAAGGGGAATCATAGAATTAAGTAATAGGAAAAACTGATTAATAGTACTCACAGGTTTACTTGTGATGTGCTGTATTAGCATATTTATATCATAGAATTACGATTTATTCAAATGTAGCTACACGTTCATTTCAAGTTTCTAGTTTCTCCACCCTCATTTGTTGAACTTAAGCTTGAAAATTGGAATCAAATTTTTTGGACTAAAAACAAAGCATCTTGCGGAATCCTTTAAACTCCAGGCGCCTATCTGTCAAGTAAGAATCCAGATCACTAGATATGTTTGAAAGAATGTGAATATATGTTTGTTGATATTCGACGTCTGTAAATCTGATATTGGCTGCACATTCAGTTGATAAGACTCATAAGACAACTTTTGTCACCACACCATGATGGGTCAGTGGAGTACACATTGCCACAATAGCAAAAGCCAGAAATTATAGTTGGCAGGACAATCAAAGAGGTAATAGACAATAGCCCGCTAGTAAAAGAAAATAACTGCGACAAACAAGTTGACTATGCAAACACATATAATATATCTATGGACATGGTAGGCCTCAGAGGGTAGTGGAAGAACTAGTAGAATTTTGAAAAAAAAAAAAAAAGGTTAAATATATATTCAGAAAACTTGTGAACAGCGACTGGGAAGCTCATTATTCGACCAGAACAATTCCAATAGTTGATAATGGAATTATAACGATAATTATGACTTCATTATAAGTTCTCATCTAGTACAGTGCTTTTGCCAGAAACTAGGTCAAGGCTCAGTTGACACCAAAAACATGTTTCTTTGGGACTCCAGTCATATCTCTAACTCAATTAGACAAATCTAATAATGTTTTTCTTTGCCACTGGGGCATATAACCAAATAAATAAGATGTCTGCACTAGACCATTCTATTGATTATATTTTATTTATTGTCTTATCCATACTAAATTACCTTTCTTCTTACCTTACATCTTAACTTTAACAAAAGGCAAAACTTTAAACAATTAATTGCTTAACTCATGAATTTTAACTTTATCTCCTCAGCCACAAGTTGTACCTTTACTTTATTATAAACAGAAAACTTTACACGCTATCAGACTAAATATATTTTATTAGTTTGAAGAGACTGGAATTTGATAAAAGCAGGGAGATTTTTATATATGAAGGGACCCACCATAATGCATGCATATGTTAAAAATTCGGTATTCCCTGCTTGTCCATTAACTTCACGTCTGTGCTTTACAAAGGGCAAGAAGAAAAGCCATTTAAGCTCTGCATTTGTAATGCAGAAGTCTATTTACTGAACATACAGGACATATATGCCAAAGGAATTCGAAGAAGTAGTGCAGCCATAAAATTTTGGTATCACACAACAGTCACCTCTTAGTCAAATGTCATCTACAGTATCAGAGGTCTATAATCTTGACTACCTAATAATTCTAATTCCTCAGTATTTCATCTGAGCAACTAAAAGTCCGAATTTTGGAAAATTAGTTCAAACCCAAATTGGAGAAGGCAATGGAACTCATAAGAATGACTAGCGAGTGAAATTTTCCATCAAATAGTACAATTGAGTGAAAGTGCAAATGAAAAGTTTGAAACAACGAATTGGCCACTGGATAGAAACTTACACCGATGCTGCTCTTTGGACATTGAAAGCTCCAATCCGGACACAGCCGAAAATACTGCAAAAAATGACATTGCAAAAAACAAAAAATTTCAGTTATTTACCTCTCAATTTACAACTTGAAACTCTACCTTCAACATCAGAGGCTCGAATAATACCAGAAATTGCGGGTGTGAGAACCCCATCCCCAATAACCATGCAAGTCCCAATCAAAGCCAGAACAAGCAACAGCGTCTGTAGCACTCTGTACTTCTCCAGTGTCGATTTCAAAGACGACCCAGCAACGGTCTTACTGGTAGAGACAATCCCATCTTTGGTATACTCCGATAGCTCCTCATCCGCAAGCTGGCAATTGGGTAAGGAGCTCACTCGGGCATGCCGGCATAACAGAGAATACAAAGCAAAAGTCCCACCTTCACCGTTGTCGTCAGCTCTGAGAACAATAAACACATATTTGACTAATGGTACCAGTGTCAGCGTCCAAAATACAAAAGATAGAACCCCGTAAATCTCCTCATTGGTCTCTGAATGTTGAATGTCCTCTGCGAAAGTGCTCTTGTAAACATATAAAGGAGAAGTGCTTAAATCCCCGTAGACAACCCCCAAGCTCTGGTATGCCAAAGTCAAAACTGTCTTCCATGAATCTTTCTGCAACAACATAAACGAAGCAAAAGAAGAAGAAGAAGATAATCAGAAAGCTGAGAACTTGAGGACCGAGTAGTACAGTACTCGCACTGCCAAACACTGCCACATCATGTATTACCTTAGCAGGACGGTTACGGATCACACCCTCCAGATCCATAACAGACTGAGTTGTAATCACAGAAAAACCATTCCTTTACAAAGTTAGAGGAAAATAAAGACCACCCAGCTGAATTAACACCCTCCCTAGTTCAAACAAGTCGAAGGAAAAACAAGAAGTTATGACAAAAAGAACTCAAATAGAAAAGAAAAGGAATTTTAAATATATATTTCTAAGAATGCAAGAAAGTAGTTCAAGACCCACTAATGCGGACAAATTTGAGAACAAACACGAAACACCACGAATACAGAATAGTGTATAGGAACAGGAGGGGGTGGTTGGAATTGGAGCTAAAGAATAGATTATTCTATGGGGGTTGAGATTGAGTGAGAGAAAGGGATTGTTCTTCTTGTGCAAATTAATCGCGGGGCTTATTGCTTTTGTTTTCCTTTTCCTGCTATTGATTCCTAGTTGTTTTGTTCAGACTCTATGAGATAGAACCTATTGAAGAGCGTTATCTCCACAACTTTGGCTTCTCTTTGAGATTGAAAGAAAAACAAAAAGAAAATGGAGCGAGGGAAGTGCTCTGTAAACGAAGCATGCACTAACTGAAATTCCTTTTAAACACCCAACTAGAACACTGACCTCTGAAAAGCATTATTTATTTATTTATTTATTTTTTAATTTTCTTTGGACCGGGTTTCTTTAATATTTCTGACACCAGCTATTCAACAGCAACTGCAAACTCCTTGCTTGGAAATTGAATAATGGATCAAATGAAACAGTAGCCTCAATAAATCTCACAGCTCATAAAAATTTCAACTTTTTTATTTTTATTTTTTTTTATCTGGGAGGGATGTACATGTATGACCATATTTCTAAAAGGTGTTTGAAGGTAAGAGGCGTTTAAAAGGAATTTTATATTGGGATAAGACTTAATAAGAGAAAATTAATACTGTGCTGATCATTTATTGGATGTAAGTGCTAAAAAAGCGAATTTTTTTTTTGTTAAAACTTTTTTTTTAAAATTAATTTTGTTTTAAAATTTAAAAGTAATTCATAACAAATTAAAATTTTTTTAAAAAAATTAAAAAATTAGTATTGAAAAACAATTTTTTAAGATTAATTTTAAAATATATATAATATAATATTTAATAAAGAATTAGATAAAAATTAATTAAAATATAATAATATTTAAATTATATATTAATCTATAAATTATTAAATAATTATAGACTTAATATATATAATTTAAAACTAATTTTTTATTGAAAATTGATAAAATATAAAGTTTCCAAATATATATAATTATATAGTTGCTAATTTATATTAATTGTATATAATATATATATATATATATATAAGTTTATTTACATTCAAAATATATGATATTTTATTTATTTAATAATTTTATAATAATTAAAATAATAATAAAATAATTTTTAACATCTAAATTTTACCACGTTTAAACTTATAAAATTTAACATTAAATCTCACTGCTTTACAACACCTTGAGTGTTTTAAAATATTGATATATATATTACATAATTACATGATTTCGAAATTTAACTTCTCCACGTGTATGCATTTCTAAGTTTCGATACAGTGACAACTCCTCCTTTATTATGACAAAAACAAGAATTTCCGTAGCTAAATTCACCAAAATTGAGGCAGATATTTGTTTCATATTATATATGTGGTTCACTGGCATCCACATATTTTAGAAAGCCAAATCATTAATATCTAAAAATTGTATTCATTTTTGCAGAATATATATATATATATATATATATCTCTCTAAAAAAACGATGACCATATATTTTAAAAAGCGACTTTCCAACCCAAAATGGATTAATGTATGGTTCTTGATTAGGCCAAGTTGGCGATGAGTCATTAAATTATATTGAAGGCTGTTAGCCTACCATCACCTACTTAGCTCCTAATTAAACGTGGTGATTCTAATAACCTCCCTGCAATCAAAATTCCTTGTATTTTATCCCAAGGAATGAATCCAAATACACGTGCTGTCACTGAAAACGAAAGCTCACTCACCTTCCACGTGGTTTATATTCTAAGAAAATATTCCACGCTCGTATTTTCTGTGTCTCTGACTAATCAAAGTATTTGGCCACAGAAGTAAAAGCATTCAAGCTGCGCAGCGTGTAGATTAGGTCAGATGCAACTGTTAAGGGAAAGAATCTGAGAGACAAGATTATGATTTCGCTTTTGGTTTTTGTAAAGCGAAATTCACTTTCTGGGTGTAATACAAGTTGTCCCAAAGAATCAGATACTTCGTCTACAGAGATTTAGCATTCTACAACCTTGTCTTAATTGTATAAAGTTGAATAGTTTATCTGAGACTCAGAGAAGCAAAGCGTTCAATTTCTGTGTCATTTTGTTTTTGATCAAAACCTGGTTACTTGATTTCCAAGGTATTGATTGTTGAAATTCTTATTTAGTCAAAAGCAGCAACATGAACACGTCTACAAAACATGTAAATGTTTCATCTGAACCACATATATATTTATATATATATATATATATATATATATGTATGTATGTATACGCTAGTCCTCTCCTGAATAAACTAGTCAAATAAGGGAAAGTTTTCCAAAACTCTTACAGCATTGTCGCAGAGGAAACCAAACTTTTGGTGAAAAACGTGACGTGCTGATGAACCCCAGATGATCATCAACCCCATTGTCCTAAGTGCTTGTTCTTCTTCTTGCTTTAAAAAAAAAAAAAAAAAAAACCAAAAATACCAAAAAATAAAAAAGTGAGAAAAGAAAAGATTGGGACCCAAGGAATACTCCAATTTCCTTTTATATATATATTGCAATGACCAACCTATTTGAAATACACATGATTGATTTAACATACTGGATGACTAATGACAAGTTAACCCCCATAGCCTAAACAACTTATTATAATAACATTAGGTGTGCATTTGAATACTGGGTTAAGACCAACAATTTATTATGATAATATTAGGTATGCACTTGAATACTGAGTTAAGACCAACCGAGTCCACTTGCCTTTAATTAAATGATATTGTTGACCCCGACCTCTCATAATTACACCAGGACATTATAATAAGAAAAAACCAGAGATTAGATAAGATGATCTGCTTACGACATTTTAAATCGCATTTAAAACAAAAAAGAAAAAAAAACAAAGAAATAAAGATAAAGATGAATTGAAAATGAGAGAAGGCACTCACATCATTTGGATTGTGGAGAGGTGTAAGACGTACAGGTGTCTGCATGATACAATAAGAGGCCAAAAGGAGCTTCTTCAATCCCAATTTTGTCATTTTAATACTTTCCTTCTTCTTTTGCTTTGCTTTATAAAGTGGGTGACCACTTCCCACTAGTGGCAAGTGTCCATCTACCACTTCCATTGCCTTCTCTCTTGCTCTTTCACTTTGAGTTTTCTTGGAATCTTATATGGAATATCTGAATTCTAGTTGGATCCCATAAACTCTGAGCTACCTACGTACTCATCAATTTATCATCACCAACACCTATTTTTTCTCACAATAAATATAATTATGGGCATTCAAGATAGTGAGAGGCATTAGCAGTATAAATCATTTGAAAAGAAATGCAAGATATATATGAAACTCCTCCACAAACAAACAGACTAAAACTACTTTTTATATGCTTGAAAATAGTTGATAATTAATTACAAGGGTTAGAGGGAAATATATATATATATATATATATAAATGGCAGCTGAATATGATATTTGATGGACTAATGGGGTCCCATTGAATTCGTCTAGAAAGGATTCTGTCTCAGTAAAAGTGTAGGTTACACTATTAATTACTCGATTAAGCATCAATGTCAACAAAATGGTCAAAAAAATAAAAATAAAAAAAGGAAAAAGAAACTGACAGGCAAAGAATCTTCAAAAAAATATGATGTTGAACTGGTGCAAAAAAGAGAGGTCATGGAGCTCAAATAATGCATCATAAGTTGAATGATGTATAAATATATAATTATATATAGAGGGAAAGAGAGAGTAGAGAGTAATATATAGTTTGGGTTGTTTATATTTTTCAACGCCGTGAAACTAGTTAAGATCATGCATGCGAATCCATAGAATCCGGGTTTTATTCAGTTCCTACATCAAGGCCAGCTGAATTATTTACAATAAACAAATAATTACACGCATTGCCTACTACCGCACATCGTACCTAGTTTGTATGCACAATCTACGAGACGATTTACTACGTACTATTTCATCCTTGGAATCTTAATGCTTTTCTTGATTTGGTATTACAATTGAAGGATTTGTTACTTGTTTCCTTTTATTTTTATCTTTTTGGGTTTTGTTTAATAGCATACAGGTTGTTGGGATTATTCATGTAAATCTGCAGCAGAATATCATAAAATACTATATATATATATAAGTGTGTGTGCGTACAAAACCATTCTCATAATTATATGCATGAAAGTCTTCGGACAAAATACATGTGCCCAGATGTTGAATAAAAATGATTGTTTCCTCATTTCTTAGATTCAATTGCAATTTGGCAAAAGCTTCTTTAATTCTTAATATTGTAGTAATATATCATATTTAATTATAATATATATATATATATACATATCCAGCCGGCAGATGACAAAAATACTATTATATGGTTAAAACAGAAATTAATTAATTAACTGCTAAAAGCTCTGCCTTTTCTTTGAGAGTTTCACAATTAGTTTAACCATTTTTCTTGTATTTCTTTTGGTTTATGCTTTTGGTTTCAAAATAAGACAAAATGGTCGGTCCAACTCCTTGTAATTGTGGAGTGCAGAGCCCCATAAGAAGTCGGAGAGCATGAAACATATACTACAGAATGTGCAAAACAAATAATTTCCGTACTTTTGTTGAGAATCCTCCTGATATCACTTGGATTAAGCCATGGAATTAATTGGGCTTGCCACTTGCAATTGTCGTCGTCTGTTGTGTGTGTGTGTGTGTGTGTGCGCGCGTCTGAGGTATTCCCTCATTGTTATTGCTTCTCATGGGACCATATTCCACCACAAAATAAGTGCCTACTCGTCAATTCATCAGCAAATGTTACACTTCAAATACTCATCATCAAATAATGTTGAATGCCAAGTTCAAATACAAAGTTTGAACTGTATTAATATGATTCAAGTCGAGGGTAGTTTGGTCCTTTTATTTTTTAAATAATATAATGAAATACTATAGTATGCTATAATTTTTGGCTAGAATTTTCTGTTGGGCCTTTATTAATTGGGTTTTTAAGGCCCAGTAAAATATATTATGGGCTTAGTCCAACTCCCATGAGTTTGGGCTTCGTATTACTTAGATGCAATGCATAATTAGACGTTAATTTAAAAAAATGAAAAAAAAAAGAAAAAGAAAAAAGGGGGCCAAAGTCTAATACAAAATGAAACCTGAAAGAGTTGACTTTTTATAAATTTTTGTCTGAAAAAGCCCTTGAAATATTTGACTTGCCACTGCTCCGAAGTCCACGCGCTTTCTTCAGTTTGCCGCGAAAATCTCAACGGTCGAATAACTAACTCTCGACCACCAACCACAGGCTTTCTCTGACCCCCATTGAGTACGTACGTCTCTCTCATTCTGCAAATCATCATCACCGTCCCTAAACTAAACACCTTCTTCCTCTTCATCTTGATCATCATCGTCGTCGTCGTCGTCCTCTTTCTTTTTTTCTTTTTCTTCTATCCGGGTTCCTCACAATCCCATGCATTAAGCATATCCCCATACTACATTCTCTCTTCTTGCCTCGCGGAATCCGAGAGTTAATAACCCCGGAATCCGCCATGGAAGATGAATAGAATAATCTCCAAGCGGGCCTCTGAATTCCGCCATTTCCGGCGACGTTTCTACAAATCCAAGACAGCTGCTCCGGCCGCCACCGCCGACGACGAACACCTCCACCACATTCTATGGCGATACCAAATACTTGCACCCGACAGCGACATTGTAGCCCATTGGAACCACATATTCCTGGTCACCTGTATCATCGCTCTCTTCATAGACCCTCTCTATTTCTTCCTCCCCGCTGTCGGTGGTCCCGCTTGTTTGTCCACCTTCACCAGTTTGGGAATCACCATCACCTTCATTCGCACCATCAGCGATTCCTTCTTCCTTCTTCACATGCTCATGAAGTTTCGCACCGCCTTTGTTGCTCCAAGTTCTAGGGTTTTTGGCCGTGGAGAGTTGGTTATGGACGCCAGAGAGATTGCTATGCGCTACCTGAAGAAGGACTTCGTCATCGACCTCGCCGCTTCGCTTCCTATCCCTCAGGTATATATATTTGTAGAATAATCAACTTGACCTGAGACGGGCTACATATATATATGTGTGTGTGTGACGTTATTTTTTGGTTTGGTACGTAGTTTGTGTAATTGTGTGTGTATGTGTATATATATATGTGTGTGTGTGTGTGTGTGTCTACACATATATGTTTAACTGTATTTTTTGGTTTGGTGCGTAGTTTGTAATATGGGTATTAATCCCACTAACGAGAAACTCCAGAGCTGATCATGCAAACAACACTCTAGCACTATTTCTACTAATTCAATATGTTCCAAGACTGTTTCTCATCTTCCCTCTGAATCAACGAATCATTAAAACTACTGGAGTCATTGCTAAGACTGCATGGGCAGGCGCTGCGTACAATCTTGTCCTTTACATGCTAGCAAGTCACGTAAGAATTTATAAATGTAATTACTTGTATTATAAGTAACACTAATATTAAAATGTTTATGTTATAATATTGTTTGGTCCCAGATATTAGGAGCTACATGGTACCTAATGTCCCTAGGACGGCAATTCTCATGTTGGGAAACAGAATGCAGGAAAGAGAATTCATTAGGTTTTGTAACTTGCCTCGCTGATTATCTGGATTGTAATAGTTTGGATCATCCAGATCGACAATATTGGCTAAACGTCACTAAAGTTGTTGGTAAATGCGATCCAAAAAACAACAATATTCATTTCAAGTTTGGAATGTTCCAAGATGCTTTTACCAATGAAGTTGTCTCTACCCCAAGGTTTATTGAAAAGTACCTATATTGTCTTTGGTGGGGTTTGAGAAACCTAAGGTATGTGTACGATAATAGATATGCATGCATGATCTATATATGAAATGTTTCTTCAATATTACTAATGCTAACATGTCAATATTTCTCCTTATAGTTCATATGGACAGACTTTGGATACATCCAAGTATATGGGCGAGACAACATTTTGTATTCTTCTATGCATTGTCGGTTTAATTCTCTTTTCCCATTTGATTGGAAACATGCAGGTATCGTATAACTTCCTTACTTCTACTTGTCATGACTCTTTTGTAGTTGCAGCAATTTGAGGCCTTTACTAGTTAATCAAACAGTTGACATATATATATATATATATATATATATGCCATATCTACAAGAAATAAAAATGTAGACTTGACACCTAATATAAAAATGTTAATTAAAGTTAAAATAGAAATAAATAAAAATATATTGCTAGCCATCCGATACTAGCTAGCAGGTTCCAATGGAACTTTTGTATTTATAAACGTTCAAGTACGGCCAGTGGATGACCATATAGCTAATGCTAATTAAGCACATTTCTTGGTCATTATGGGATAAGGTTTCAGAACTGAAAATCGCTTATATTTTGTTGTGAGGAATTAGAACTTAAAATATTGACGAATTCATGTTTTTTTTTCTTGGTTCCAGACTTACTTGCAATCAATGTCTGTAAGACTTGAAGAATGGAGGATTAAGCGAAGAGATACAGAGGAATGGATGAGGCATCGCCAGTTACCCGAAGATTTGCAGGAACGTGTTCGTCGGTTTGTGCAATACAAATGGCTAACCACCCGAGGAGTTGATGAAGAATCCATATTGCGTTCGTTTCCTTTGGATCTTCGCCGTGAAATTCAAAGGCATTTATGTCTCGCTCTTGTCCGCCGAGTAAGTCTTGTCTTGATTCTTTATTTCTTGGTTTATCATTGCGTCATGAATGCTTGAGCTCTAAGTTAAAGATGAATAAATCACCTTTTCTATATATCTTGTGGAACAAAATGTGCTCAACCCCTTCTAGGTGCAAACCACAGTAACTCTGTGGCTCTTGGTTACCGTACTCACAGCATTTGGATATCTATTTTCTCATGAAATTGATGTTATATGGTTAGAAAACAATCAAACTTTTTACATATAAGAGGAGGGTCTTCCCAAATACTAAAAAATCTTGTTGTTTCATATAATGTAGGTTCCATTCTTTTCACAAATGGATGACCAGCTTCTTGATGCCATATGTGAACGCCTTGTCTCATCTTTGAGCATCCAAGGCACCTATATCTTTCAGGAGGGTGATCCAGTAGATGAGATGCTGTTTATTATTAGAGGGCAACTTGACAGCTCCACAACTAATGGAGGGAGGTCTGGCTTCTTTAACTCCATCACTCTGAGATCCGGTGACTTCTGTGGTGAGGAACTACTGACTTGGGCCTTGATGCCAAGCTCTAGCGCTAGTCTTCCTTCTTCCACTAGAACTGTTAGAGCACTTACTGAAGTTGAAGCTTTTGCGCTTCGAGCTGAGGACCTTAAGTTCGTGGCGAGTCAGTTTAAGCGTCTCCACAGCAAGAAACTTCAGCATGCCTTTAGGTACTATTCTCACCAATGGAGAACATGGGGTGCTTGCTACATTCAAGCTGCTTGGAGAAGGTACAAGAAGAGAAAGATGGTGAGGGATCTGGCTTATCAGGAGAGCTTGTACTACACATATATTCCAGGCCAAGGGAGCAACTATATTGATGATCAGCTAGAAGATGGAAATTATGACAATGATAGTGGTCTCAGTTCAGCAGAGGACAGTGCAAGCAATACACAACATCTTGGGGCCACAATTCTGGCCTCGAAATTTGCGGCCAATACAAGAAGAGGAGCTCACCACAAAGTTCAGGCTGTACTTCATGATCCTGCTTCTACTAGCTTAAAAATGCCCAAGTTATTCAAGCCAGACGAACCCAATTTCTCTGTAGATGAAGAAGATGTTTAGTTAGTATGAGGAACCAATCCAACAATGAACTAACCGAGTACTAGCTAGTTAGGAAGTTCTTTTACAACATTTGATGTAAATTATACTGGTAGAGTAGTATTGATACTATTTTGTTTAATCTTCACAACATGCAAATTTTCACTTGAGAGTATAGCATTAGTATTTTCTGTGACATCGTCTTTAGTTGATGGTATGTAGGAGCATCAACCTTCTATTGGCAAGACTTTGAAAACTTAAACGCTACCTTAGTTTGACATCAGTAATTTTAAATGTTTACTTGTTTTACGTTATCTAGGTTCTTGATGGGATATGAACTAAATACACTAAGTTTATATAATTAGGCTTTAACTGGTAAAGAGATTCCACAAGAGGGAGTTGGGGATGGTGAGACACAGAGACAGAGACAGAGACAGAGCCCTGGCAGTTGGAGAGGAACTATTTTTCAATGTCTTAACATTCTTTGTGTCTTCATGCATGTAATTTACAGTTTCATCAAACTCAGATATTTTGTTGTTTGATTTATCTAGTATAAATGAAAATGAAAATGAGATGGTAATCGTTACAATAGAAATCCCATTTGGTCTCTATGAAAAAACACAACTATGTATGATCATAAAATAATTCAAAATTTCCAAGTTTAGTAAAGTTGAAGGCTACTCTGAGGTAGTTTCAGGAGCATAGGATGTTCTCCTTGTTGATATGTTAAGGGCCTCTTTTAATTTTTCAACAATTTGTTCCATAGATGGTCGTCGTTGATTCAGTGCTGTGCATGATAAAGCGAGCCGAAGGGTGAGAGTGAAAGCTTCTGCTGGATACTTCCCTTCTAGTTTAGGATCAGCAAATTCAGTAATATTACCACCTCTGGTGAGGACTTTTGCCTAGCAATCATAAACATGAATGAATTAAAGTGGCAACTACAGGAACGAAAATCAATCCACAAAAACGAAAGAGTTCTTTATGCTTTCTTACCATTTTATTTAATGGCATTGGTTCTGTCAGACTCAGATTGATGACCTTCTTCCCTGAGATGATTTGTAGAAGTACTATACCGAAGCTGTAGACATCTCCTGATGATTTTACACGGTGGTTGTCTTGGTAGTCAGGATCAACATAACCAAAAGTTCCTCTCACTTCAGAACTGACATAGGTTTCACCCTGATCAATAACCTTGGACAAACCAAAGTCTGATAGCTTCGCTTCGAAATTTACACCTAGGAGAATATTTGTTGGCTGCAAGAGGGACAATGAATCTCAGAAGCTTGAAAGCTCAACCATTAATAATTACAGACAAAGTTATACAGATATACTCTAAAATAGGTAGGAACTGGTGTATTCTAATGTTTGGACAGACCTTGATATCGCGGTGAACTATGCATCCTTCAGGATACGTGTGGAGAAAGCATAGACCCCGAGCACTATCAATTGCAATTTCAAGCCTTTGAGTCCAGGATAGGACCTTATCTTTCCCTGTCATGCACGGCCATATTCATCAAATCCGAATCTGAAGGTATAGTTCAGAAAGGAAAAAACTTAAAAGACAAAACAATACCAAAAAGCCATTCGGAGAGGCTTCCGTTTGTGCAAAGCTCATAGACAAGGAAACACTCATCTTCCTCTACACAACAACCCAACAGGCCAACAAGATTCGGGTGTCTGATGTGTGATAAGCTTGTAATTTCTCTAATAAATGTCTCCACATTTCCGTCATTGATGATGTGCTTAATTGCTACAGGCTGATTGTTTGACAATATACCTTTGTACACCTTTCCTGAGGTTACACACGGAGGATATATCAGATTGCAATATCTACAGTTTGACAGTGTTTTGTATGTTTAAGGAAAAGAAATAATAACAAATCAAAAGAAAAAGGACTTGGCTCATATATTGTGCTGCTGATGATATACATGATAATCATCTCCAACACACTCATATATCTATACAAGTTCGACTAGAATTGTCCTATGTGGTGTGTGTTTGTTCTTAGAGCAACAAGTTTAATACCCTATTATAATTGACACAGCCAATTGGAAACTTCATTATCAAACTAGAAATTGAAACTAAAGCAGATAGACACAATAAATTGAATGTTTAAACAGTTTCCCATAAAACAGATTGAGCCATTTGTTTTGCATAAGTTCTCACCTGCAGTTCCTTCACCAATGAAATTTGATTCACATAGATTGTTTGTTGCATGATACACTTCCTTGACAGGAACCACAGGGAAAGCAGGGTCCTTTATAAGCACGTCTTTAAACGCTGTCACGTACGGGAATATACAAATTAAGTATATGTGCATCATTTTTTATATGCCTGACAAATTTTCGTATCTGATGATTTACCTTCAATTTTTGGTGGAGTTGATTTATTATACTTTTTAGAAAACATACATGCAGCAATCAATACCATCGCTAGAACCCCTAACAGGCCTCCAATTAGAATCCATTGACCTAATTCCATAGAAAATATTTGATGGTTAGAGAACTAAAAAAAAAAGAATAAAAAGGAAGAAGAGTATTCCATGCAATATCTGCAAAATCAGATGTATATGGTTCACCATTGATGGGTGAAGAATCATTTTTTTGGCCAATACTTTCAACCTTCCTATTTGGTGATTGAATCTCTGCCAGGGACAAAGAAGATGATCAGCTAAGAACAAGATTAAATACTAGGACATGGATTGGTTGCTGAAAATCTAGGACTAAACGTCTCACATACCAGAGTCAATATTTCTCTCACCGAGGCACTTATAGAGGGATCGGATATATGTTTTATGCTCAATCTTGCTATGAGTCAATGCCACCAACACTGCAAACCTACAGGTGTCATTCTCATGTAACTCCTTGTTGGCAGACGTGGAATTTATTGCTCTTGTGTCTTCCCAACTCTCCAAACAGGAACCACACATTATCTCCTGCTTTCCCTCAACGCTTTGAAGTTCACAGCTCTTATTCAAACTCTCCAATTTATCTCCCAAGATGTGTGTTACATTGGCAACAGAGAAGTCAGAACAGCCACCAGCACCACTTGTTGGCTTCTCAATCCCACAAGCAGAAGTGTTTTCAGATGGGCTCAGTGAGTCTAAACAATTTTTCTGCTCGGTGTAATTCAAGAATATTAGTCCTGTTTTACTTGCCCGCCGTCCCAATGCATAGAGGTACTCTCCAAATGCTGCTCCACAGCAGTTTCCATGTAAAAAACCGCCCCAAACTCCACCTTCACAATGTGAACTGAATAAGGATGATGAGCAGTTCAGACAAAGACTGCAGCCATCCAAAGAAGACTGGGAAACTGCAAAGTCCTTGAAGTTGATGACGAGGAAGAAGAGAAGGGTGAGTTTCCGTACAGCTTGCATCATATATATATATATTTATATTTGTATATGTATATATACACCAATTTTGACAAACCAATACAGGGCATATAAATAGTATAGTTGCCTATTGAAGAACAATAATCTAAATGATGGGTTTTGGAAAATAATTTGTAAGCTTGTGTTGGGTAGATTTCGACCTTAACCTCAGCTAGCAGCTCGTGGAGTCAAGCCACACCCAACACGGTACATACAAATGCTTGAAGATCATGAAGCAGAGAGAAACTTGGAAAACAACTTTGAAGGCCATATTAGAGCCTTCAATGTACAAAGAAAGAGAGAGGCGTTTCGTGTGTGTCCAAAAACTTTGGGTCCAAAAGGTCGATGAAAAGCGAATGAAGAAAGGAATATCTTTTGGTGATTTGGAGGATTGGATTATTCAAGGAGAGCTGAAAATCTGGAAATTTGTTTGGGCTTAATAATAAAAAATGGAGAGGTTTGGAAGTATCGTCCTAATACCCATATGAATAATATTCAATAAGAAAGAAGCAAAAGTTATTGGCTTTTTAATTGTCTAAGAAAGACAATGCTGTTGCCTGTTACTGGCCCTTGCCGACAAAGAAATGCCATGGACATGGAAGTTTACAGATGGGTTGCCACTCTTTGCTTCATTCTATGTTTTTGGCTCTTTCACTTGCTCTTCCACAAAATGTGGTCAAGTACCCAACAAACGCATTTTTGTTTTCAAGTAAACAAACCAAATAAGACATGTCTAAATTATGTCATCGATCACTGGTGGGTCGGTTGGTGAATCCAAAAAAAAGAAAAGAAAAGCATCGAGACCTCATATTAAAAAATTAAACTTTTAAAGAAAATGTTTTAATAAAAATAATAATAATAATAACTTACACATTATAATATTATAGTTCTCTCGGACATATATAAAGTTTTTAAACGGTGAGACAAATAAAATAAAGGAATAAAAAAGAGGACAAGGATGGACGGTGCGGATGGTGCGATGTCCTCCGGAGCTCATGTTGCTGCTCGTACCAGATCTAATTTCTTAAAGGTTCTTCGTGGAGTGAATGAGATTTTGGGTTTAGGATTTGGTTCCATTTCAGTGGTATGGGCTTCAGCTTTTGCTTTATCTTCTAAGGCTCCAGTTGTATCAAGGTTTTGATCTTGAAGGGTCTTCTTGGTGTTTTAGGGTTTGTCAAAATACGGAGACGGATCAAAAAGGTAGCATCATCCGAAGACCCAAAGTTCAAGTGATCAAGGTATACTTTTGGACCTACCTCTGATATGTTTCGTGAATTCCATAGATTCATTGCTATAAAAAATAGTATGTTATGTTTTTAGTCCATTATATGAGGCTTGTCCTATAATTTGTTCCCCCATTGAAATTCATATATCCATGTCAATCACACAATCATCTATAAGTCTATGACCTCCATCATGTACGATTTATATCACCCCCAAAAAAAATGAGAGTCTTAGTGAAACAGAAGAGACGATGTCGAGTCAAGAGCACTTTCATTCCTATATAATTCCTGTATAATTATAATATAAAATGGTGGATGTAAGAATCCACAATGGATCGTGTCCTTCAAGTCGCATGCTGCTTTCTACCACATCGTTTTAAATGAAATTTTACCATAACATTCCTTTAGATTGGAACCAGTATGTAATTGAATCGATAGGGCCTTATTGGTAAGTGCTACAAGATCTCGTACATTGGAACCCATGGTTATGGACCCGAATCCATTGGTATGGAACATTTTCTTTTCCAAGTGAAATTCCTTAGTATATGAAAGAGTGAAAAAAATTTACCTTTTAGTTCTTTTTAGTTATGTTATAAGAGGTTTGCCCTAAGAAAAGGATAAGAATAAAATGAGAAAGAAAGGTTAAATCCCTATAAATGCAATTCAGATCATACTGAAACATTCCTGTGTTTTCATTTGGAAAGGCGAAAGCTAAGACAAAAAAAAGAATCGACCGTTCAAGTATTCAAAATTACCTGCTAAAAATGACCGAAATCGGGGCATGTTTGCCTGTATCATATACATAATAATAGATTTATGTATAAAAATATGTATATTATTACACTATATAATATAGTTAGATATCCATCTATAAGTCTATGACCATAAGCATGTCCCATGAAAGTGTGTACTTTTCTGTGCAGCTATACTGTACCTACCATCACTTAGAATTGTTGGATACTGCAGCCAATTATTGTCCTATGAATCAATGTTTAACCGATAATTGTTACATGTGCTTGACACATTATAGGTCTGTCCAAACATTATAGACCAGAGAAACAAAAACTAGGAATGTGTTGGATGATTATCATGGGGGACAATATAGCCTATATATGGAGGTTAATTAAAGTCTACTTTTTTTTGGTAAGATTAAACTCTACAGTTTGCTTGTACTATACGTTACCTCTGGCGTGGATGGGTTTGGAAATCAGAGTTACATATTTTGAAATTGATCTTGAGGGTGTAAATATCATCCTCTGCTTTCCGGTATGTACGTGAAGTAGTTATAAATGAAGCTTGGTGGAAGTACCTGTGCTCTCATATGAGCGTTGTTCACTGTATACTTGTGTGTAATTGGTGATCATAGAGTATTAAGACTCTAATTTCCTTTTCATTGCAGTAGTTATGATGAGAATATGTATAACTTGCAGTCTTAAGATTGTATAATTAAATGTGCTAAAACCCTTTTCAATATTTTTTTTTTATTGTGACTTGGTTGTTGTCCTTGAGCTGACATTGTGGGCTGATGAGAAGGTATAGAAGGGAAATAATCAACAAAATATTGGAGCAATGGGAAGGTGATTGGGATGATGATGACGTTGACGATGATCTCCACGATGACTTATCTCTACAGTTGAGAAGAGAATTGAAGAACAACACTGAGGTGAAGTAATAACCAGTAGATCATGTTCCATATGCAATTCACGAAAGAGACGACAATCAGCTTCTTTAATTTTTTTTTATTGTTTACCCTTGCAGTGTCTTCGCTGAGATATGAACAATAGTCATGTGTCATGCATTTGAAAGTTTTGTTTGGATCAAAACACGTGAGCCACCCAATCTTCTCCAATATCTGAGCCATCTTTCCCACCAATGCCCTTTTCATGAGTAATGAATGAGAAAGTTAAAAGCCAACTAAAGTTGAGTGCCTTTTTCTTTGCCCAGGTTTGATTGTGGGTGTGGGTGACGTACACCAAATCGTGAGTGAGTGGCCATAAACCGTGCCGTGTGAGACCAAAATCCTACCCGCTGATCCATAAATAGAAAGCTGCAGCACTCCCCAAGTCGTCAGTGTCATTGAAAAACATTGGACGACGCCTTTTTCGTTTGAACTCTAGAAGCTGCTCATACTGACCCATCTATGTGTACAAAGAAAAGAATCAGGGTTTGAGTCGATATGATACGACACAGTATTGATGTTGATGGCCTGTATTTACATATAATCTTATTGTTTAACTTTCAACTAAATAGGATAAAATAGTTGATTTCAAGTCTAAAATTCTATGGCTTTGGCTTTTCTATTGTGGTTATATTTCATATTTAACCATCCTTCCTCCCCTTAGCTTTTTTACTTGACCAATTAATCAACCATTCATCCATATCACAGCAAAACCAACGTTGAATGCCTTAAATGAAAAGACAGATAATAATAATTAACAAAATATTTGTCCTTTTTTGTCCTTAGCAAGATACAAGAAAATGAGACGAAATGAATTCGTTCTGTGTGCGCTTCAAGGTGTCCCAATAAACACACAACAGGTTTTCAAGTCTAGTAACGGGAGCGTTTCTATTATAACATAATAGTATTGTTATTTTTTAATTTTAATATTAATATATTACTTTTAATATTAAATTAAAATATTAATATCAAATTATAATATTGCTAAAAATATGTCAATATCAAATTTAATATTTTTTAAAAACTCTTTCAATATTATTTTATTATTTATCTTAATTTATTAATTTATTATATTTTAAAATTAATTTATATGTATTTATTAATTTTTATATATATATAGATTTTTTCTATGATATAATTGTGGTAGAATATTTTTTAAAAGCAAAAATTTAATTTTTAGAATGTGAATTGTAAATATTTTTAGAAATAAAAGTATATTATTAAGATATCTATATTTTATTTACAAGATAATACTGTTTAGTAAAAGAAAAAAACCTACATATAAGAGTCTGTTTGGAAGTGCTTATGTAAATAGTATTTTTTTTAAAAGTACTTTTTATTTAAGTATTTTATTTAAAAAATACTTGAATGATAAAGCAGTTTATATTTGGTGAAAAGCTATAAAAAATACTTTAAAAATATTTAACAGTGTATGAAAAAATACTTTTTTGAAAAAGCACTTATCAGGTGCTTTTTAAAAAAAGTTTTTAAAAGTGTTTTTTTTTATAAAAAAAATATTTTATAATTTTTTAACCAAATATATTTTAAACTGTTTTTTTAAAAAAATATATATTTTTTTATTAAAAAAATAATTTTAAACGGACTCTAAATCTTTTGAACAAGTACATAAACGGAGATAATGAAAAAGGGTCAAGGGTGTGGTTTTTCATGGAAAGAAAGCGACCACCACTGCGCCACTTTGTTGGACCGCAGGCGCAAAAACAGAGGTCTGTGACCAACACCAGGAACCAGTTGGAATTTGATATGTCGGTGGTTTTCAACCGTAGGCACCTTGCGAGGAAGTTGGTGGGCTCACCATCAATTAGGTCGGGGGTGGATGGTGCAGTTACTGTTTGATTTGCTGTTGAAGTACAAGAAATGACAAAGTTATACATTAATGTGGGGTTTAAATTAAATAGGTTGCTTTTTCCACAGCTATTCAGGAATAATACTGCTATAATTTGGCATAATTTTGATATTTTTATTGGAGTATAAAAAGTGGGTGTCTTCCTCAACATGTGAAAAGTATAAGGCATGTGGTTTTAGCACTTCAATAGCAATCCTTAATGTTAAAAATAACTGCATCATTCTTAAAAATCAGTATAAAGTGGGGGGTGGATACACTTTTTTAAGATAAAAATATATAATCATTTTTGGATTATTATATCCTTTAGTATTATCTATTGGAGCAGTATCGTAAATTTTTGTATTTGTATTTTAACATGATGGTGGAGAAACAAATATTAATGCATTATGCTAAAATTTGAAAAGTGCTCCAACTTATTGTATATATAGTATTTATAAGAGTCGATGAAGTCGTACTATACTGCGTTGTGGATGTATTAATGGCAGTTTGTAATAATGGCGCTGTAGTCTAGAAGGGAAAATGGTCCATGGCTCAAAATTTATGACCATGAATATCTGAATGCTGCATTTATTTTCATATGTCAAAGAAAACTACACATTAACCGCATCGTGTCGTCTAGTTCTCCGGACCTCTGTAATAGTAAACCAGAGAAAAAGAAAGAAGAATACCACACATTCCGATATTTATCTTGTGAGAATTATTTGGCAGTGGATGATACCAATAAACCATTAAACACATGACTGTCTAATTAGTTATACGCTTCCTTGTTTGTATATTTTATCAATGAGAGCGTCCAAGTTGTGCCACGATGACCCACCTTCCTCCATAAAACACCCAAGATTGGTTAAAAAAGGTAAATTAAGTTTATTGTGGTCTGTTTAATTCTGCCGATAATTAATATATCCAGCTGAAAATGGTTATGCTGTGAACTTGGGCTATCAGCCTGTCACAATAATTAAGTTAATTATAGTGTATTGGTGCATGCTCTATAACTACATTGCTGATGGTTAGGGCGGGTTCTGAAATTTAAAATGCCCTGTGTAAAATTAAAAAAAAATGACCTTTTTATTTTTAAAAAAAAATTATTTCAAAAATATCACAAAATCTAATAAATATTTTTATCTAATTCTATTAGACAAAAAATACAAATAATATTACCCAGTGTTAAAATATTGAATTTATAGTAACTTTGCTTGGGGAAGTGCAAGCAACTATTTTTAAATTTACTTTTCTTTTAAACGTTTGTTTTCTTTTTTAGTGAAATTTTTTATACGTTAGTTTCTTTTTTTAGATAATAAATGTTTTGAAAACATATAAAAGTTGTATTTTAAGTAATAAATTTTTTACCGTAGTAAATTAAAAAAAATTATTTTTGATTAATTATTTCTGTTTATTACATGACATGGGTGAAAGAGGATAAGCGTTTTTTTTTCTTTTTAATGATGGGCCTCTTAAGTTTATACAATATTTAATTACATTCTAAATTGTAAATTATATATATATATATATTAAATAATCAATTTTAATGTATTAAAATAATATAATTATTTAATATTTATAATTTTTTATATTTATTATCTCCAATTTTTTTAATACCTTTTAATTTAGAAAAGAAATATTTTTTTTAAAAAAGTAATAAAGCTCTTCCGATATAAATATATAGTTATATATGTAACCAATATATCTCTAAATGCCTTTATATTTGAGGAGGTACTGTGCAGTTGCACTACTAGCACATGCTCAGGACCGGCCCGCTGATGGAGATACAGTAATTATTTTGTTTTTGTTTCCTATTAACCATTAAGGGGATGGAAGACGGTTAAGAATATTTCACATCAAATTCATTAAAAGTTATTAGGCTTTTAAGGTAAATAAATTGGAGGAATAAGTAAACGTCTTTTTTGAGCAGTGAGATTTATCACTTCATCGCACATAATAACTTGTATATGCATGTATCGTCTAGAAATTCATATGTTATTGTCTGAAGAAAAGTCCGAAGTAAGAAAAAAAAGAATAGCGTCGTCTTAAAAGTCATGTTGGATTTTGACAGTGTCTAAATTAAATTAGACAAAAACAAACTAGGTACAGTAGAACGCCTAGTGTGTCACTGACAGCATTTTAATCAGGAGGGAGAAGTATCTTTGATAATTAAAATGATAGGGAAATATTCTAATAAAACTGCATTTATTTTCATTTATTTAGAAAAGAAAAGAAAAGAAAAGAAGAAGCAGCATACAACCAAAAGATTACAATGAAGACGTATTTGACACTAACAAATTACATGCAAAACTTTAACGATTAGACACGTTTCCATTGCATGCCTCATCAATGAGAGTGTTCAACGTGCACCAAGATGACCCACCTTCCTCCATAGCCTTCTTTGCCATTTCTGCAACCTCCTTTACCTTCTTCCTCACCTCCTTTCCCTTATCACCTTCCATTAACTCCTTCACCACCTTCTTCAACCCTTCCCACTTCACGAACCCTCTCACAGATCCATCACATGTCTCTACTCTCAACCCCACCTTGATCTCCTCCACCACCATTCTCGTATTCAAATGTTGGTCAGCCATCATTGGCCATCCAAGAATAGGCACCTCCGCACATATGCTCTCCAACACTGAGTTCCATCCACAGTGGCTCAGAAACCCATTCACACTCTCGTGCATCAATATCTCCCTCTGGTCAACCCAGTCTCTGACCACCATTCCCCTATCTTTAACTCTCTCTTCGAACCCATCTGAGAGCTCCGACTCTTTTTTCCTTATCACCCACAAGAAATTTACATTGGATTCTTCCAACCCAGTTGCTATTTCTTTGAGTTGTTCAGGCGAAATATCAGCTTGAGAACCAAAAGCAACGTACAAAACTGAGCTCCCCTGTTGAAGCTTTTGGTCCAGCCACCGGACCAACGCTGGCATATTATCTGGTCGGGACGAATTTTCAACCTTGGATTTTGGCTCCGCTAAGCAAAGGGGACCCACGGGATAGGCCTTGGGCTGACTCTCACGGTTGCAATAGTCAACAAAAACAGGCTCAAGTTCATAAAAGCTGTTGACGACCAGACCAAAGCTACGAGCCATTGTTATCACACAATTCATGAGGAACTCAAAATCCTTACTCTTTGGGTCAGGTTCTTTGGACATAATTGGATCAAAGTCATTTTTGGTGATTTTGATCCACGGAAATTTAGGCACCGTAATTAACTCGTTCTCCGATTCCGGACCATGGAGGAGTCGATTCTCACCCACAACTTTGCCCAAAGAACTGGCATAACTGCACATACCGAAGAATACTAACCTTGGAATACCGAACTTGGACGCTGAGTCAAGTGTCCACCAAAGAAAGCCATCGGAGACCATGAAGCTGACCTTTGGAAGAGACTGTAGCTCTCTCTCGAAGTCGGCTTGCATGTGTTTGGTGGCGGTGCCAAAGGAATTGAAGAGAGACATGGAAGGGAGTTTTTCGGTGCTCTCGATGCCGGTGGGGATGTCCGGGACATTTTCGGGGAAGGGGAGGTCGATGATGGAGGCTTTGGTGTCGGCGAGAGAGTGAGCGATGAAGGGTCGGTTGGCTGGAGTGGTGAAGACGGTGACAGAGAGATTGCGGTTTAGAAGGAGACGGGCTAGGTGGAGGAGTGGGATGGTATGGCCTTTGGACATGAAAGGGAACAAAACCACGTGTTGTTGAAGAGGTGGTGGTGGTGGTGATGATTCTGAATAAATTGAGCCCATATTTGTTCTCTGCTAATATTGATTCCTCTCTCTCTACCACTGATATTGCTCACTTAATACACTACTGCCTGGTGATGGTGAACCTATTTATAGTAAACCTATAAAAAAAAACTGTAATTAATGCAAATATCAATTTCTGTGGTTGGCAATGGCAAGCCAGACGAATGTTGGGGAGATATGGAATTAAAGCCAACGTTAGGTTATGTTTGGATTCAACCACAAAAAGAAAAAAGGAAAATGATAAGAAACAGAAAAGGAGAATGATAGTATTTATATTAATTATAACTTGGATAATTATTAATGAAAAGAAAATAAAATAAAAGTGAAAAATAAATTAATACAATTTATTTTTCTATAAAAATACCCTATAAAATTAAATAAATTAAAGTTACATTAAACATTTTCCTTTCTCTTATCTTCCTCTCAATTTTAAGTGGAAATAAAATGAACTAAGTTAGAGAAAAAGACTCACCCCTAACTTCTTTTTTTTCTTTTATTTCTACTCATTTTTAATAATTTAAATAAGAGAATCACTATCATTTCGACACAAGAAAGCGGCTGCCAAAATTCCTTTTATTGTATCAAAGGCTAGGAAGATGAATAATCCCTCCAAGAATCTTATGTTCCTCTCATTTCATTTCTTTTATATTTTGGTATATATTACATTCTATTAGAATATAAAACTCTCCATTCTATTAGACTATAAAACTTTTAATTCATTCTATGACATTTAAATATGACAATGGTGGTATAATTATGCTTCTTCAATTTGAATTAAAAAAGAAAAAGAAAGATTCTATTTCATCAACTGAAATATAATGTACCTGGTCAGTGAACTAAGAGCTCTGGAATGGGGTTTTGATCTGGTCAGTGAAAACAACTGGTCTAAAATCTGTTGGTCTTCGGATGCTTTGGTTATAGTTAAAGAGATTCTTTTTACGGAAGACCCGGTTTCTTGGGATGGTAGATACGTAATTCTTTTTTGCAGGAATCTTTTGAGGAAGAAAGATTGGATGCTACACTGGAATGCCAGAAACTCAAACAGGGCAGCGGACCTTATTGCTAAAGAATCTCTTAAAATAAATGCTGGTTTCCTATTCTTTAATTTGTATGTTGCTATTTCTACTTTGCCTAACTGTATTTTGGACATTATTCATCAAGATGCCATATCTGCAGGGCTGTAATCTTTTGCCTCTTTGAGGCCTTTTTATGCTTAATGCAATCTTATTATTCAAAAAAAATTGAAATATAATGTAGTCAATATAATTTTCCTTTTTAAGGAAGAAGTCCAATTTGATATTTGCATGTGCATGGGCAGCTACACTTGGTGTTTTACATCTTGGGAATTGGGAAGGAAATGGGGTGGGTTTATACCTTTCTAGAAAGAAAATCACTTACTATTATTGTATATACACTATAAATTCATAAGAGGGTCACTAAGTTTTAGTGGGTATTGTCTTTCATGAGCTGCTATCATAAAGTATTAGCCACATATTTAATTTAAATTTGGAAACGGGAAAACTCAATTAGAAAAGTAGAACCTAGGTAATTATTATAATGGCTAACTTTTTGAAAATTGAACTAATTGGAATTACAGATATTGATTTGACTGCTTGTTCTTTAGTAACTAATTAGTGTATGTATGAGGGAATTCACGTCATGACCTCACTGCCAAACCTCCATGCTCCAATTTGTTATTATTTTTAACCTTCCTCATATTTAGCCGACGTATTATATAGTTATTCATATAATAATATATATAACTTAAAACACATCATGAATCACGGCATTCTATTCATCAATCATCCTTTTACCAAAATTTATATATATACATTCATCAATCATCCATATAATATGGACCGTCAATTATGCAGTCTACACACGTCCTTAATGGTAAAAAAAAAAAAAATCGACCACACCCATTTATCAACTATTCGGGGTTAGTGTGTGAATACACAATAAGTGAAGGATGCCAAATAGGTAATAATATTTTCATCACAAATAGGTAATAATATATGCAGATAATTTAAACACATCATGAATCATTGCACTCTCTAGTCATCAATCATCCATATAATGTTATAATTAAGCTGATTAATTACAGATTGATATGAACCATCAATTATGCAGTCTACAAACGTTCTTAATGGTCAAAAAAGGGACCACAGCCATTTTAACAATAGTATTGCTATCATCGCAACTTTAATGGATTCAATTTGCGATAAAAAATATTATTATCCTTTTTAACAATTTGAAGGTTAGCATATGAATACAGAGTAAGTGAAGGATGCCAAATATGCGCCAAATAGCTCATTATTCAATCAATACATACAGTGGTCGACCCAACACGCATGCAAGCGACCCTTTATCGTGAAGAATGAGTGGCAGACATTCTATATACATACATAGTCCTTTCAAATAGATTGACCAAATTAAATTATACACCTACATAAATCTCACATAGGATCCTTCCTACCATTGTAAAGCAATATATAATTAATCACAAACATATGCATGTGTCTTTCCGAGAATTATTCAAGTCGGGCTGCCAGAAAAAAACAAAAATAGAATTATTCAAGTCGGGCTGCCAGAAAAAAAAAAAAAGGTGACACTTTTCTAAGTCTTCATCTATTAGTACAGAGACGAGGAAATCTGGAAAAATCTACATCTAGACTTTTGCTCCTAACCGGGTAGGACCTACTAGCATCAAGCACGTTGATATGTGATGTGAACTTTTGAAAAAAAAAAAATGAAGAAGAAGAAGAAAACAAATAGGTAATACCTTATTGCTTTAATGCTTTTGTTGATGTTGTCGTTTAAAGGTATAAATTATTCAAAAGCAATGACAAAACTACTTGTGGTATAATCAATTTGTAAATCTACAAAAACAAGATCTGTGAATGATAAGTAATATAAATTGGGTATGTACTTTTTCAACCAGAAAACACATATTATAGCAATTACTTGCATTACAAGAAACCTTGCACGTTGCAATTTAGTTTACGATGAACTAGTACATATTAATGGAAAATTTTTGTTCCTGTTTAGAGATTGACTACTAGATAAGCTTCACTGCTTGTCCTTGGCATATCTCATTGATCAGCGATTCCAACGATGACCAGGAAGACCCACCCTCCTCCACAGCCTTATTAGCCATGGCTGCAACCTCCTTTGTCTTCTTCCGCACGTCCTTTCCCTTATCACCCTCCATCAATGCCTTCACCATCTTCTTTAACCCTTCCGACCTCACGAACCCTTTCACTGACCCATCACACGTCTCTACCCTCAACCCCACCTTGATCTCCTCCACCACCATTTTTGCATTCAAAGGTTGCTCAGCCATCATTGGCCAGGCAAGAATTGGCACCCCAGCACATATGCTTTCCAGCACTGAGTTCCAGCCACAGTGGCTCAGAAACCCCTGTACGCTCTCGTGCATCAATATCTCCCTCTGGTCAACCCAATCCCTCACCACTAATCCCCTGCTTTTAACTCTGTTTTCAAACCCAATGTCTGAGATCTCTGACTCTTTCTTTCTTATCACCCACAAGAAATTCACATTCGATTCTTCCAACGCAATTGCTATTTCTTTGATTTGTTCGGGTGAAACCTCTGCTTGAGACCCAAATGCCACGTATAGAACTGGACAATCCTGATCAAGCTTTTGATCAAGCCACTGAATCCATACTGGCTTATTGGACGATTCTGATTTAACTGGCTGTGCCAGGCAAAGCGGCCCAATGCACCAGGCCCTTGGCTGGCACTCTCGGTTCCAGAAGTCAACAAACAGAGGCTCGAGCTCGTAGAAGCTATTGAAAAGCATGCCGAAGCTACTCATGGTTGATTTTACACAGTTCATAAAGACCCCAGAAGCGGGAGTACGATTTGGTTCAGGGTCTGAGATCATCGCATCAAAATCATTTTTGGTGACTTTGATCCATGGAAAAGTAGGGACAGTGATTGACTCGTTGTTTGACTCATTACGACCAGGGAGAAGATTCTTAATCACAACTCTAGCCAATGAATTGGCATAAGCACATATACCGTAAAAAACTAACCTTGGAACACCGAACTTCGACGTGGAGTCAAGTGTCCACCACAAGAAGCCATCGGAGACCACGAAAGTGACCCGTGGAATTAGACACTCCAGGGCTAGTTCGAAGTGGGGTTGGATGCTTTTGGTGGCGAGGACGAAGGAAGGGATGAGAGACATGGAAGACAATCTGTCGGTGCTTTCAACTCCGGCGGGAATGTCGGGGATGCTTTGCGGGAAGGGGAGGTCGATTATGGAGGATTTGGTATCGGATAGAGAGTGAGAGATGAAGGGTCTGTTGGATGGAGTGGTGAAGACGGTGACGGCGAGGTTGCGGCTGAGGAGGAAGCGTGCTAGGTGGAGAAGTGGAATGGTGTGGCCTTTCGCCATGAAGGGGAACAGAACGGCATGGCCAGACGGCTGTGAGTTTGAGCTCATGCTTCTCCTCCTCCTGCTCTTCTTCTTCTTATTCTTTTCTAAGCTAGCTATGAAGGAAAAACGACACACACGCACAGAGAAGACAGAAGGATTTGAAGTCGCATCATTTATGATGAAATTGACCATTAAAAAGTGCACTAAAAAATGAACTGTATATATTTGTGTCAGTGTGTGTGTTTTGACCATGATTATGTCACAGGACCATAGGTTATAGATTTTAAAATTTTTCTTTTTCAATTATTTGCTCTGTATTTTGGGCTTTCAAAATAGGATATAAGAAGAAGACCATTGTTCGGGCCAATCAGTCACAAAGCTTTATAAAGGTTTTTGGTTCATGGAACCAAATTCACTTCCTTCAAATTATAATTACTATTATTTTTTTAGTTCACATTTCCAAAAATAGTACTTCCTTTTTTCAATAGTGAAACAAAGTAGAAGGCTTTGGAAGCAGGGTGTTGTCATAAATAAAATCCTACATGTGAAATTGTGAGCCAGTTGAATCTTTCTGTTAACAAAGAGATCTTGCAAACAAGTACAACCCTATTAATTTACATATCTAACACCCCCTTTTTCCTTTTTTTTGGTAATAAATTTATCTAACACCCCTTGATTTGCTGAACTTCTGGGTGTCATAGTTTATTACTTTTTTCCTATTACAAAACAGAGCTTATAAGTTATACCGTTTAAGCTGCAAGAAGAAAGGAAATGGAACACCTATATATACATCTACCAAGCAAGAAGACTGTAAGTGTTGAAGAACAAAACTAATAATAATATTAAAAATTTATTTTAAAAAAAATCTCATACGGGCAAGCGTTCATACACATCTTGAGGCAGAGCAATGGGATTATTAGAATTATTCAACTGCCTCTCCTCTGATCTTTCCTGTGTTTGGTGTATTTCTCTAAACTCGCTGCTATTAATCTCACTGAATTGGCTACTCTCTCCCACATAGCTACTTGCAGTAGTACTTGTTTGGCTTCCTCTCAATTCAATACTAACATCACTGAAACACCCACTCTCATCTCCTCCTCCTCCTCCACTTTTGCGAGAATCTGCAAGTGTTCGACAAATTGGACAAATGGGTGTCCTCAGAAGCCATTCGTCCACGCACTGGGCGTGAAAACTGTGGTTGCACAAAGGCAACAACCTGCATTTCTCGCCCATCTTGAAGGTCTCCAAGCACACCGCACACTCCACCATCGGGCTACTTGCTCTGTTCTCATCCTTTGTTACATATTCATAGCTCGGAAGCTTTTCCAAATCGTCTCTGGACATGCTTTTGTTTCCACTCCTAGCTCTCTCCACCACTGAAACGTCGCCGAATCCCCTTCTGAAAGCCCTCCCGGCGATACAAACTTGGACTACAACCAACATACCAAACCCCAAAAGCAACAATATCACTGAGAGTATAATTGCCATTACCATAATCTGAGTTGCAACACTCATAATGCCTGTTTATAATACTAACCTGGCTTGTTCTATATATCCCACCTTTGTTATCATTCCAATATATACCCCAGATGATGATCACCAATACAGATTTTATATTTTACTCGGATTTAACATTTTTGGGGGGTCTGAAATTGAGACGCAAGTAGAATATGCTCTTTTACAAATGGGCTGAGTGGTTGTGTTTTGTAAGAGACAAAAGAAGCTTGCTCGTTACAGGCATATAATAAAGTACGTAGATTACGTGGAACAGTCTGGTTGGAGGAATAAGTTTAATTTTCTAAATAATATGTGGATATTTTATCAGTATGTATGATGGAGTGGGTAGGATAAGAACCAAATGTTGCTGTAGTAAAAGACAAAAATATCATACCCGGATTGAGACTCCTTGATACTTTTCCTTTCGTCTCCTTTCTATTTGCCCTTGTTTGCTCTCTTTGTTTATTTGGCATTTGATTTTTTAACAGTGATTTGGTTTAGAATAAATGAGGTATTATTGTATTCAACTATGCTCTACATGAACATGTACCTACACATACAAATATAAGACAATTTTTTTTTTCTTTTTTCCAAAGCTTGTGCATTATTGTCACTTAACCATGGCAGTACTTACCAAAAGTCCAAATAAAACAAAATTCAATTTTCTTTATATATATATATATATATATATATATGGCCTGGAGATTCCCAGCAAGCCTCTTACTTTTGGGTGACAAATTTTGGATCCAAATTCTCCGCACTTTGATTTAGCTAGTCCTCCATTGATTTTTATTCTTTTTTGGGTGCATTTGGATCTCATAAGTGGAACCAATTAAATTAGCAAAATCTTAATTATAAATTGGGAATACATACAAATACAAGCCTGCCTTCAAAGAATGTAACATGAAATTTAACAAGCTGGGTGGGACACCAACCAATGTGGACGTACAATTCATGAACAGGTACGACATGACAAAGCACAACAAATAGAAAAAGTCCAATTCCAATATCCAAAGAGCTAGCTAGGTCAGGTCTCCTACTGGTGACGCCCCATTGTTGGTTAATTAAGTAGGTAATTAGATAATAGTCGTATTAAATAAATGATGTTTGCTGCTTTCAAACTTTTTTTTTTTTCTCGTTCTTTTTTGCTGCAAAAATGTTGTGATGTTTAAAGGGTTTTTTTTTTCTTTAGTTCCACATGAAAATCAATCGCATAATTCACGTGAAACATTATAATCTTGATGCCACATTTCATCCAAAGAGAAAAGCTCGGTGCCACGTGACATTTCTATATATTTTTGAGTTAAAAAAACACACCTTGCTCATTAAAAGTCACAACAATTAAAAAGCTAAGGAATTAGCTGTGAATATAGAATTTCTATATTTGTCCAAATAAGAAGTGTGATTGAGACCCATAAACTGAAATTAAAATGGAACTTGTGAACTTATATCTAATTTAAATAAATTATTAAAGGGAAAGTGTTAGGTTCAAAATTCAAAATAGGAGTTGATGTGTGAATAGGACGTCCGAACATGAATGAAGCTCTAGGGAGCTAATCTTCAACTCACACCCAACCCCACCGATATAAACAAAAACAGATAAACCTTTTAATCAAGTCTCAATTACTGAATGATGTACATCCTTTGATTTCATCCCCCCACCCCCAATTTTATTACTATTATTATTATTGTTATGGGTTAATATCACAACACTGTTTTAGATTTGGCCTACTTACACTCGCATACTATCAGTTTTAAAATTCATCAAAAGCTTTTTTCCATACGTTAAATAAGCTCCATTAGTTTTAAAACGATGGTAACTTAGTGTATTTCCGACAGCCTCATGGGTCCCAAAAAGATTTTTCCTTTATTATTATTTCACATAAACTATATTTCTTATGCCTTCTAACCCAGTCCTTTGAACACCCAGTCCTTTGAACACCTGCTACCATATCATTTGAAGTATCGTGATCAGCTTGACTGCCTTGTGCGCCAAGAGAGGAGATATTGCGGCTAAAACTCATTCTGTCTTAAGTTGTTTAAGTCCGCTATGCTTTTGAACCAGCAATTAAGTGTTGCATAAAAAAATCAGCTAGTGTTTTTTTTTGGTAGAAAAAATCAGCTAGTGCTGTATGATCCACAAACCTCTAAATAAGGAAGATGTTGGCAACTGAAAGAAGAAAACTACCATGCATTCATTTCGACCATGTCTAGAGAAACATCCATGAGGCGGTGGGAGTGGCTCGCCCTGAACAATTTATATGGAAATTAATCATAATTTTCTAGCTCAATTACGTGCTTTAACTGCAATACAAAACATCTCTCAGAGTCTTCACAGTATTTACAAAAGAAATGGCAAAATGATATTCATGAATCAAACCAACGCAAGACAAATATAGACCATGCTTGCTGAGATGGCTTAAAAGCTCATATATGATTATGTAAATTGGCACAACAGCACTACTAAAAGCTCATACGTGTTTACATATTTGCCTGTGTCAGGAACCAATTACAAGGCCCTCCCGAGAGATATTGGTGACGCGTAAAACAGCTTGTGCATTTAGAGGAGAGAGTTTTGATTGACAAAAGTTCTCCCAAGAACCCATTTCTGGATCCTCTGATACCACCATTGATGACAGATCATGAAATTTCTGATACACAGTTTGCAATTCCAGAAGGAGGCCTCTAGCAGCTTCCCTTGATTCTGGAAGCTTATCACTGAGCTGAGAAGCAGCTGTCTGGATTAGTTTGTCAATTCCATACGACTTAATCCCTTCAACTCCCTGTTGACATAAAATGCAAGCAATTCAAATTCAATATCACATGGTGTCACAGCACTAAGCCGATCTTAAAATGGTACATAGGACAGAAAGGAATGGTGGTGAAGGAAGAAAGAACAATATAGAACTTTGATCTGGAATACTTCTAGCCATTAAGAGAACAGTTAAAAATAGAACCACCTAAAATTGGACAAAGAAGTTCATTCAACAAAGATACAGGATATGAATATATCCAATTGTCTTTTTCTTACCAGCCGTGGAACACTTCGACAAAAACACATTGATGCCTTTGCTCGAATTCTAGGATTCCTATTCTTAAGATATGGTTGCAACTTTGGCAGCAACAATATAGGGGACACCCAGGTAGTCATTGCTACTAAAGCTCTCTCAGCTGCCTCACATACAAATCGCTTGTCTTGTGAAGACTTGAGAAGTAGTTGAACAAGCTGCAATCATAACATTTAATCAAATTTTTTGAAGACAAAAATTTAAGAATTAACAACATGTAAGGGCGGGAACATTTTGGTATTTAGAACAAGATAAAACAATGGGGCAATATAATTCATGGAAGACAAGTTACCAGAGGGTCCAATGATTCAATTATAAGATCCTTGTAAGCATTGAAAATGTCTGCAGATGTCATTATTGCAGTCTTGCAAACAGCACTTCTTGGATTCTTCAGCGACTTTACCACAAGTGAGATCACATCTCCTCTGTTCACGAAATAAGAAAACAATGATTAATTCTACATAACAAGCACCATGACTAAAAGAATTAATAAAACAACGACATACATATATATATATATATATATTGAATTTGAGACTTACAATATATTGAGCATTTCTTCCTTGTGGAATATTGATAATCGACGGACGTTATTGAGTGCATCACACACTAGAACCCAATCTTTAGAGTCTAATCCAGCTAAGAGTGTCTAATATTTCAAAGAAGAAACATATATGCATCATAAATGCTGATTATCACATATCAGAATAACAATCACAAAACATAAAAAGACCAGAGCTGCTAACCGCAGGCTAATGCCATGAAAACAAATAGATATGCTGAAATACAAAAGTTTTAAACCAATACCTTAAGACTTGAATCAACATCTTCAAGGTCATTCAAGTTCTCAGACTCAACATATTCAACTTCAGAATTTCCAGTTTCTATTCCAGGATTTGGAATTTCAACACCATTAACAGCAGATGAAACCATTGACACAGAGTTTTTCTTCTGCCATTCTTCAAGATTTTCATTGGTATTCCCAACTAAAGGCTTAGTAATATTTCCCTTGCTGGAGCTTTCGTTCTTCCTCTCAGATCCAGGTATCATATTGAGATCTCTAAGAGCTTTCTCTGACATCACTGCCAGCCTTAAAGTCTGAAACAAAGTAAAATGAAACAATGAGAATCCAGATTTGGAACAACAAAATAGTATCTATAATCGTAAACTCAAATTACAGCCAGGCAGATATGACAAGATTGCAAGGTCAAATATTTCCAATATTAGTCCAATCTTTGTTGTAAAAAAACCTGCTGCATACTCATACTATCACATGGATGGTCTATAGTTATAAAGGTCCACAGACACTTTCTGAAGCACCTAGTCTAAGACTCCTTTTATTCAACTCCCCTTTCAAGAAGATAAAAAATTGATGGGCTCCAAAGACACCTTTTGCCAACTATGTTGCCATTTCTCTTTGACCAATTTGCAACTCAACATAAGCATTATTTAAATCTCTGTCATCATCCTCAATGCCAAAGTACACATGCATTTGACAGTAGTTTATACTCATCCATAAGGGTACACAAATATACCTTTCAGACTCACTCCACAATCTTATCATTCAAAGGATTTTACAAAGTAAACCACACATATCCAGTAGCCTTCTAATACAATGAGAAGGAAGAAAAACGACATACACTCGTAAGAACTCCGAAACCTTTTATCTATTAAACTATAGAACAAATAGAACACAGTAATTACAATGTGGACCTATAAACGAAAGCTGCATTTGGTGACCGAGAACACCAGTGTCCAGTGGAAACCCTCCAGACGAACACAAACATCAAAACCACAATTATGCGTACTTCCAAATCGCCAAAAGAGAAAAAACACAAATTAATGCTAAAACTAAACAGAAGCCTACTAAAAACAAAGAAAGTTCAGCTCACTAATTGCCACTAATACTGTCATTCTCCTTATGCCTTACAGAACCAAATACGAAAAAAAACAAGAAATTAGATATTCCAAAAGTAAATAAAATAAATAGCGCAAAAATTATAGTACCTAAGCTTAAATGGTACAATCGACGCGCTTACATAAACAAACCGAATCCGCAAAACTGAACCAAAGAAAGATCTAGGGCTCCAACCACCAAAATATTACCAAAAAAAATAAAATTGCAGATTAAAAAACACACACCAGAACACAAATGCTAAACGACTCAGAGCATTCAGCAAGATCTCGCCACACACTCCATCACGGATCGCAAAATTTTCCCCAGAAAATCAAGCATTTCAATCCAATTCCACTACTCTACTAACAGATTTAAACTCGGAAAAAAAAAAAAGAAAAGGAAAAGAAAACAGTAATTACAGCCATGCAATATCTAATTATACACACATACAAAGAGAAAGCTTACCAGAGAGAAGCAAGCAAATAAGTCAGCCAAACAGACCGGAAAATTACGATCAACCGCCAAAGAAAATGGCAGAGAAGCGTTACTCTCAGACAGTCCACTGTCCGTGGAAATGAGTCGGACTTGTATTATTATATACGGTGAGAGAAATGAGTGAGTGAGTGAGTGAGTGAGAGAGAGAGAGAGCGCAATTTGTAACCGGCGAGACTTGGCAGAGTCAGATGAGACGACGCCGCTTATGGATTAACAGGTCATGGGTGCCCGACCTGGGCCGGCAAGCTGGAGATAATGCATGTGACCGCCCCTTCCATTTGATATTAATTTTCCTCCCTCTTAATTGCCCATTGATTTCCAATTTAATTTCTGAAACGCCACTCCTTTCCTAATTTTTATTTAAATTCTTTTATTACTAATTTATTTATTTATTCGCGTTAATCATTAGTGAGGTGGCTCCCTTGTTTCAAATTCCCGCATTTCGAACTGACGCTCCAACACTAGAAAATGAAACTTTCCCTCGAAAATTTTCATCTCAATTAAAAATAATTAATCAACTAAAACCAATAGTAATTTTTTAAAAAATAATAATAATAATAAATTTTTATTTTTTTTTTAATTTTGTCCAAGGCAATTTTCTTAAAACGATGCCCTGTCATTTTACAAAAGTTCGATCGTTTTAATTCAAGTGGTAAAAAAAAAAATAAAAACTTTATATTAAAGAAAAAACGAATTTACAGCTGTCTGATTTGATGGATTATTTTAATACAAAATTTGGTCCAAACTTAGACGAAACCGTCTTATACTATCGGGGACATACATGGGTGATGGCCACAAGCTCCACATTTAGGCATGTAGTTATGGGAGTTCGGCCACATGGTTGCTAATGTCGGTGCTCTTTGCTCCCTTATTAAAATTGTACACATGGGACATGTCTCATTTTTGTCACCGATACGTATGAGTATTGGACTTGGTTAAACTAATACATAATCATGATTTAATGATAAATATAATATTATATCAAATTTATATGCTCTCTGGTAGCTTTGAATACTTTGACTTTGACCCCTTTTTAATTCATGCTTTTATGTCCGTTTAAAGGATTATCTTCAATTTATCATTTATTCTCAATTAAAAATGGTAATTTATTTATAATATCTTTAATATGCATTTAATACTTCCAAAAAAATCAACTCTATATTATTGCTTATAAATATATATAATCATAATCATCATGCAAATTGATAATTAATTACTGTGATTAGCACCCACCGCTAATGCCAGTAACAACTATTGCGCTAAATCACAACGCATGCCATCTTTTATTTGGTGGATGCTTTGAAAACTTTCCATATCTCCGCCATTAGTATAGTTGAGTGGGACATAGAAATTATCGAGGATGATAATAACAATGTATTATATATTAAAAAAAAAAAGTTTATCAATTGGAAATTCACACTCTTAATCATTCATTCTTCATCTAGTATTTCACTCCCTTCCGTATAATATTTTAGTAAGATTTGATTATATTTCCCTCTATTTAACATTTTAGTAATGTCGAATATATTTATTTGAGGTATATATTTTTTCTCTATTTGAAATTTCATCCCCTTCACATAACATTTCAGTAATATCAAATATATTTAAGAGTTTTTCTTTATCTGAAATTTCAGTCCCTTCAATTTAATATTTTAATAATATCAAATATATTTGAGAATTTAAGATAAAAATAAAATTTATTAAAATTTAAATTTCAATCCTTAAAAATAAATATAAATATTTATTTAATTTTTTCACTGCACTACATTTTTAAATGCACAAATAAATGACAGCTGTTTGCAAAAATATTTGGTCAAAAATTGCAACCAGAATGAGTCAGCTATTTAAATACCAACTTTAATGATTATAATACAAGGTTTCAGATGTCCACGTTTGCATTCCAGTCAGTCCAAATTGTTTAGACTATGAGTTATCATACCTAATCTCATGAGTTGATAAATTCGATTATGTGGTTATATTATATTATTTGTGTTTAATTGTAAGTGATTTTATCACATCGAAAATCATTTTATCAAACACAATATTTGGTATGATTGAGCAGAGTAATAAAGATTAGTGTACGTTGAAAAGTATTTATCCCTGCAATATGAAATGGGAAACGAAAGGTAAAAGAGGTAAGTACAACTTTTTGATGAATAAGGTAGCTACAACTAGATTTGACAACATATTGTGTTGAAATGAATTTGATCGTGTTTTATTGTGTTTGTGTTAAATTTTTCTCATTTAAATATAACTTGTTAAACTAACATGTGGAAAAATTCAAATTCAAATTCATTCATTTGTAAAGTTAATGGGTGATTCGTTAACAATTTGTTAACGTTAATATTTTGAGTTGTATAAAATTAACATATTAACTAGTACTCGCTTAATATGTTTTATCTATTCACCCTTTTATATTTTTTTATTGACTTTTTTTTTATCCTAAAAAAATAATAATACTTAATAATATGAAAATACTAAAAATAAAAAATAAAAACTAAATATTCGACTGCAATAAAAATCTGGTTCTTATTATAACTTCATAGACTATTATGATGTTGCAATTAAACAAATGACGTAGAAAATAATTATGTCTTACCGTTTATTAAAACTTGCAAAGTGAGATTTTTTTACCAAAGCTATTACTTTTATAGTGAACTACCTATGTGTATATGATTATAGCTCTATGACAATAATAATAACAATTTTTTTAATTATGAACCAAACTATCAAATACTTAATATATAATAATAAAATATTTAAAAATATTAATTAGGGTATCTATTAAAAATACAAAAATACTATTGTATAACGGGTTAAACGGGTTGATCCATTATGAATCAATCCGTATTAGGTAGACCTGGACACTATTTTATCTGTGTGTATTCGTATTGTATTAACGGCTCGTGTGTAAATTTGCCAGATCTAACTACAACTTCACAATTGTATTATTTGATTTTTTTTCTTTTATATTTTGTATTAATTTAATGGAATAATAAAATTTTCCAGTTTTTTTATAAATACAATAATATTATATATTGAAATAAAATCTTTAGTATTATAAATTGATAAACTAATATAATATACATGAAAGTCGTACGGGTCCCTAATCATCGTCGACGGAAATAGTTTCTATTTTCAAAGTGCAATCTCCTCATTTATTAGCCACCTGTCCATTAGTAATGCTACAAATACCTTCGGGCAAATCAATAGACAAAGAGGGCAATTATGTCATTTGACTTAACTCTGTTTTTTGCACCGCCACGGTCTATCTAATTACGACCATCGTAATCCAAGCTATTTACACATTTGCCACTGTCAGAGCAACCTTACCATAGCGAATATTCGCGGATAATTTGTTATATATTTAATTTAATACCGCGATTTTATTTTATTCCTGTGTTTTTCTAACCACTCTGTACCTTTTACCAGTCAAAATTACAAAACAACCAATCAATTGCGAATTTTGTCCAACATTAAAAGAAAAAAAATATACATTGCAGCACCAAGAGGATCTAAAAAACGCACAAATTAATGAAATGTCACATTATGCTTTGCTACGAGTAATTAACAATTAAGATTTATTGAATTTTTAACTATTTACTAAGGATCATACTTCATGATAAGTTAGATATACTAAATAATAAGTTGCCCAGTACGAGATTACAAATAAAATATGCATTATGTGGATAGTCGAAATGGGATTTTACATAAATTGCCAAAACTTTAAAAGTAATCTATTTTTAGAAAGTATAAAAATTCGTCTTCATTTATATATTTAGTATTTAATATATATTTTGTAAATTTGTTTGAGAAACTTTGGATAAGAAAAATATAATAACAATACAAAAAGAAAAAGAATAGAAAGAAAAAAAAGGTGAAAATCAGAAATATTTAAGCCGGAGCTGAGAGAGAGAGAGAGAGAGAGAGAGGGGCGTGAGCTTCTTGAGCATTCATTGAGTTTGGAAAGGAGGAGGAGGAGGTTGTACTTGTACTTTAATTTGAGGGGTACTTTTGGCAACATGTAAACTACAGTTACAAGTCGTAATAGGTCCACCTGTGCACGTGTCGAAATATTAGAGCGAGTACACCTAAAAAATGTAAAAAAAACCCAACGCCCGCTTTGTTCCAGTTTACCTTCCTCATCCATTAGATCCCGCTCTTCAGAGATCAGAACAGTAACCCAAAAAAAAAAAAAAAAAAAAAAGTCAGTGAGGTCAGGTCCCTTCGATACGGTCCTCTTACGGTCCCATTGCTGTCTTCTTTCTCTTTCTTCTCTCTCTGGAACCCGGAGGCAAAACCTCCTTCTGTTTGTTTGGTCAAATCTCAGCCATCTGATCTAAAGGTTTTTTTTTTGAATTATTTTATTTTATTTTTGTTTTCATTCTCTGAAACCGAACAATGGTACGAGCGCCAAATCGGAACTCGATGACCGCGAACTCGGAGCTATACCGACTCGGATAATGGAACTCACCGATTCCAGCAACGACGAACTAAGAGACTCTAAGCCGGTCGAGCCAGCTCGCTCCGTCCTCGGCATCGATCTCAATGAGATCCCATCCCCATCTGAAACCGTCTGCGATTCCTTTGAGGTCGTCCGCTCCTACTACGATAATCCTTCACCTCCACCCGGCGGTCCTGCCGGCGTTCCAGGTGTTTCTCGAGGTTCGGCCTGCGCCGTCTGCGGTAAGCCTGAGGTCCGTGGTCACGTGGTCGTTTGCGACGGTTGCGAACGCGGTTTCCATCTTGGTTGCGCCGGAATGCGGGGCCGTCAGGCTCTGAATTTGGACGAGTGGGTTTGCACCGAGTGTCTGTGCAGGGGGGTCAAAAGTAAGCGTTGGCCTCTTGGGGTTAAGTCCAAGCGGATTTTGGATATCAATGCATCGCCGCCTAGTGACTGCGACGTGGAGGGGTCTGAGGAGGTGCTTGATTTGAGGTATGGAGTTTTTGTAGACTGTTAAATGTTATTTGTTACTCTTGGCATTGGGACTCTAGTTAGATTTTACGTTCGGTTTTGCTGATTTATCTCGTTTGTCTGAGCTTTTAGTAGCTGAAATCTTAATAATTTATTTAGATGAATACCAAGAAGATAAAAGACCCGAATTACCTTTACTTATGGTGTTTAGCTTTTTAAGGTTAATTCAATAGCTACAGTTGCATTGAAAATTTTGTTCGTTTCATAATATTTTCAAAGTAACAAGGATATTTAAGTCTAAGAAGATTGTAAAGATATTGTTCTCTCATTTTGTACACACCGAGGTGGTCTGTGCAGAAGAACTCTGAAACTGTTCCTTCTTCGCCACCCTTGAAACAATACTAAAAGTTGAGCGGGGGAGAATTCCTTGTTGCTTATAGGAATCTTACAAATTAGTCAATTAGGACATGTTGTAGCTGGTAGGGTTTTATTACTACAGTATGTTTCCTCACAAGTTATTTTTGTTTGGTTGAGCTTTACTAGTCTTTTCCAAATTTATGTTTTATGCATTTTGTGTGATTATAATACATACCTTGAAATGCATGTTATCGTTAGTAGTTACTGGTTACATTTATTTTTTGGTTTTAGAAATTACACTCCAGGTGGTAATTCTTTTGGTGGCAATCCATTTGGTGCCCCAGTGACATATTCAAACTTTTTGTACTCTGGAAACGGATTTGGATTTCATAAGGCTTCTGGGATTGTAACAAACACGGTTAAAGCGGGTTTAGAAGATATATTGCATCATTCACAAATTATGAGTAAAAGCTTTGAAGAAGTAGATCTGAATTCCACTCTGGGAAGGTGTAGGAGTAGTAGCAATATGGCTGTTAGATTACCATCGTCGAATCCAAGTGAGATTTTTCTGCGAGCTCTTAGAGATTTCATTTCTGAAAGGCATGGTGTACTGGATGAAGGTTGGCGTGTTGAATTTAAACAACCTATGGGCAGTTGTGAACTGTATGCAGTTTACTGTGCTCCAGATGGGAAGACATTTGATTCAGTTTATGAAGTTGCATGCTATCTTGGCTTGATGTCTAACTACAATTCTAAGCAACCTGGTCATGGGTCTCTGTCTATTCCAGAAAAAGCTAGTCTACCTAGAAAAAGAAAGGCAACAAGATATCCGATTACCAATGGATTTGCTGAAAGTAAGGAAGCTTTTATGGGTGGTCATCCCTTGTCGAACAGTCCAAGTATGGGATTCTTTGCCAGTACTTTTGGAAATAATGCAAAAATTTCAGAGGCTGGTGCGGATGAAAGTGGTGATTCTGAGTCTCAGCAAAGCGTTGTAAGTTACATATTGTGAATTTTATCATTTGTGACCATATATCAGTTTTATTTTATTTTAATTTTGTTCTACCCCATTAATTGTGGTGCATGATCCTGTTTTTCCTGGTTGTGTATGTTACTTCCAGGAGGGACTTCCTGTGCAGTTTGAAGACTTCTTCCTTCTTTCTTTGGGAAAAATTGACATTAGACCTGCTTATCATGATGCTAATTGTTTCTGGCCTGTTGGTTTTAGATCCTGTTGGCATGATAAGATTACTGGTTCTGTTTTTATATGTGAAGTTTTGGACGGTGGTGATTCTGGACCTGTTTTTAAGGTCAGTAGGTATTCATGCTCTGCCTTTCGCATTCCAATTGGTTCAACTGTCCTCTCTTGGCCACGACTTGGACATGGTTCTTGTGAAAGCGATGAAGAAAATGACAACATGACTTGTGATGGTGATATTCAGATGATTCTTACGGATCCTTGCCCCCCTGCGGAAGATGATATTTTGTCTTGTCTTAAAAGTTGTTCAGATAGAACCAGTGATCTTCAGATGTCTAACGGATTAAATCTTGAAGCTTGCTTGACTCATGAAAAATCTGGAAAGGTTTTATTTGGCGAGATGGGTTTGAGAGATGAAATTGGTGAGATTTCAGTAGAAGAGCATTCATCGTCTGCTGCATGGAGAATGATCTCACAAAAACTTATTAATGTTTGTTCTGAAATCTTTAAACAGAAAGGTTCTTTGAACTTTTTCTGTAAGCATGTTGGAAATGATGAGGACTTTCCAAACTGGGCTATGAACAATGACTGTAGCAAAGGAAACTATAATTTGCTAGACAAGTTTTTTAGCTCACCAAGTTCTTTCAACATCCCATCGGTAATTCAGGCAGACAATGAGCTGGAAAGTTTTTCTGATATACTGGCTAAATGGCTGGATCAGGATAGATTTGGATTAGATGTGGAATTTGTTCAAGAGATTTTAGAACAGCTCCCTGGGGTCCAATCCTGTTCACAATATCAACTTCTTGGTAATAGAAATTCTTATTCTACATCACTAACCATTGGGAGTGGACTCCTAGTGATTAAAATGGGAGGTGGGGTACAAGGTAAGGGAAAAGAAAAATTGGATGGTTTATTTAGGAGATCCAAGAAAGCCAAGTTGGTAGAAGATCATGTCATGAATGATCGTCAGCTTCCACTTGGGAAGCAGTTGTGCTCAAGGGTTCCTCCTGAGCTTGTTGGTGATGTTTATCAGGTATGTGTGTGCTACCTGTGGTGCTCTTTATTTAAATTTATAGTTGTTTTTGTGGATGCCTAATTTGATTGAATGGAATTTGAGGCTAAATTGGTTCTCTATGTAACCAGGTATGGGAATTGTTCTGGCGTTTTTATGAAATTTTGGGTCTGAAAGGGCCTCTCTCATTGGAAGAACTTGAGGAGGAACTGATTAACCCTTGGTTCGATAGCTCAGATCTTTTTGAGAAGTTTGAGAAGGAAATGAGTGATAATAATGCTATAAATCCTCATGGGGTTGAGCATACAGGGCTTCAAATATTATCATCAAATGGTGAGTCTGGTAGGGAAGCTTCTAGGGAAAATCCGCATGCATTTATTCACATGGAAACTGGGGCAATGAAGGAAGCAGCTCAGACTAGACTTGCATCTGTCACTTACAGTAGATGTTCAGGTGTGGCTTTGACAAAGGCACACAACTCACTTCTAAGGGTGCTAGTAAGTGAACTACAGTCCAAAGTTGCAGCACTTGTAGATCCTAATTTTGATTCTGGGGAACTTAAACCAAAAAGGGGGAGGAAGAAGGATGTTGATAGCTCGATTCATTTGAAAAAAACTAAGCTCAATATGCTGCCTATCAATGAACTGACTTGGCCAGAATTAGCGAGGAGATATATCTTGGCTGTCTTATCTATGGATGGTAATCTCGAATCTGCTGAGATTGCTGCTCGTGAAAGTGGTAAAGTGTTTCGCTGCTTGCAAGGTGATGGAGGTGTGCTTTGTGGCTCACTTACTGGGGTGGCTGGGATGGAAGCAGATGCACTTGTAAGATTGGCTCTGTCCTTTGTGGTGCATTTGTATATACTCTTATTTCTATTTTGTATGTTGATTTTTTTTTTCTCTTTTAAATTTTGTCTTTCTGTATGCTGATATAAGATCTCTAATGAATTGCTTTATTTCTGCTTGTGTTTCTTTTAGTTGTCATATTTCTTATTTAGTGCAATGAAGTAATGAGAATGCGTAGTAATGTTTGTGTTTCTATACACTTCAGCTGCTTGCAGAGGCTAAGAAACAGATTTTTGGTTCACTGGAGAGAGAAAACTATACTCTTACCATAGAAGAAGAAGGATCTGATACAAATGGTGCCTCTGAAAAAAATTTGGTGAATAATGGTAGCATCCCAGAGTGGGCACAACTTCTGGAGCCTGTTAGAAAGCTACCCACAAATGTGGGTACAAGAATCAGAAAGTGTGTTTATGATGCTTTGGACAAGAATCCCCCAGATTGGGCAAGAAAAATATTGGAACATTCAATCAGTAAGGAAGTCTATAAAGGCAATGCATCAGGGCCAACTAAGGTGCTATTTACAGTAACTTGTTTTTGTACACTAGTAATTGGTAATTTGTTATGTTTTCTTGCTATGCTTTTATCCTATACTAACAGCTATTTGTTGCCAATCAAAAGAAAGTTTAAAGATACTCACAATTCCTTTGTATTTAATTGAGGAATACTTTCTTTAGATTGATAGTGAGAAGTACAATCATCTTTAATGCCAATAAAAAAATTGCCTCCACTGCTTGAGGGTGAGATAGAGATAGATAGAGCACTATCGGTGGGCTAGATCTCTTTATTGATGCCTTCTTAGATTTCATGACATCTGAAGTTGTAATGGGGTAGAATTATGTAATCCTTCTCTTTTGTTTCCCGTTAAAAGCTTGAAACTTCAGATTCACTGTGTGTGAACCTCACTGTTTAGTTCTTCTCCCTTCCTAGTATTTTCCCTTCTTCGAAGAACACTTACTTGATAGATTTGTTTTATAAGTGACTGCTGCTATGGATAACCATTGATATCAGTTTTCTAGAAATATTTAAAGTTTGTTATATAGAATGCTTTTGATTTTACCCATACTTGTTAATCACAAACTGCTCTTGGCTTTAACACGTTTAGGTATTTATATTACATTCACTGAATGTCATATTTGTTTTCTGTCATTATATAAAACAATTTACACTTCTGACGTTCAGAGTGTTCTTTTCCCTGATTGTATATTTTCTTTGAAATATTCCATTGGTGAAACCAGAGATTGTTATGAAAGCTAACTGTTTTACTAGGTCTACTGGTTTCTGTCCTTGATTTGTAACTATTTTTAAAATTAAGATTGTTATCATTGATCTGATAAGAAGTTTTGTGTTGTTTCTTAAACTTGAATCTTTAGCTTTGTTACTGAATTTATAGTTTTCTTCACTTTTGGTAGCACAATGGTTACTATGTTTTTGTCAGATTTAGTTCCTTTTCCTGTTATTAAATCTTGATTCTAAATTGAACAGTCTTTCTTTTTGGTCGAACACAGAAAGCTGTTCTTTCAGTTCTGGCGGATGTATGTGGTGAAGGCTTGCCACCAAAATCTGACAAGCGAAGAAAAAAGAAGATAGTTATCTCTGTGTCTGATGTTATCATGAAACAATGTCGCATTGTGTTACGTAGGGCAGCTGCTGCAGATGATTCAAAGGTTTTTTGTAATTTGTTGGGAAGAAAACTGATAAATTCTAGTGATAATGACGAAGAGGGACTTCTGGGGTCCCCAGCCATGGTATCAAGGCCTTTGGACTTCAGGACTATTGATTTGAGGTTGACTGCTGGGGCCTATGGTGGTTCACATGAAGCTTTTCTTGAGGATGTACGGGAGGTCTGTTTTGCTTCCCACCATGACGTTAAACAAAGATTTTTATTTTTTTTTATTGGTTTTCATAACCAGCAATGTAGATTTACAATGATCTTTAATGTTTCCAGTTAATCTTTTGCATGCTTGAATATTGATCTTAATTTACCTTGCAGTTATGGACTATTGTGCGTAATGCTTATGCAGATCAGCCTGATTTGGCTGAGTTGGCTGAGACATTATCCCAAAATTTTGAGTTATTGTACGAGAAGGAGGTTTGAAACTATCTGCTCCCTCACTCCCTCCCTTTGGTTCTTCTTCTTTCTTTGCACCCCTGCCAGATTCTTAGTGCATGTGGCCTGATTAAGTTTTTCTACAATACAGGTTGTTGCTCTTGTACATAAATTTGCAGAGTATGCAAAATCGGAATGCTCAAGTGTTGAAAGAAAGAAAGAAATAGATGAATTACTTTCTTCCACAAGTGAGATACCCAAAGCCCCTTGGGATGAGGGAGTCTGTAAAGTATGTGGCATCGATAAAGATGATGACAGTGTTCTGCTGTGTGATACTTGTGATGCTGAGTATCATACTTATTGTTTGAATCCTCCTCTTGCAAGGATCCCAGAAGGAAACTGGTACTGTCCTTCCTGCATTCTTGTTAAGGGCATGGCTCCAGATGCATCAGAAAAACTTCAGGTCATACACAGACGCTCTGGTAAAAAGTATCAGGGAGAAGTTACCCGTGCTTACATGGAGGCACTTACACATTTAGCAGCAAAAATGGAAGAAAAGGAATACTGGGAATTCACTGTTGATGAGGTTTGTCTGCTGATTCCTATGCTATTTTCGTAGTCATACTTTCTTTCCTCAATGTTGAGCTAGTATTCAGTACATTGGCTTCCCATCTTGGTCAATGAAGATGAGAATTTTTTTTTTTTCTGAGGTGGATTTATGATGGGGGCAGTTGACCCTTTTGATTATTAAGGTTTTTTAGTAATAATTTGAAGATTGTATTAAGTTGCCCACTCAAATGCACTTGTTAACAATTGTCCCTTGTTCCTTTACACAAATTATTTTTACTACATCCTCTAGTTTTTCCAATTCTCTCTTCTACTCTCTTTAACATCTTAGTTGCTCCAGCTAAGTCAAAGATTTTGTAATTTATTTTGGATGCACTTATTAACTATTGTCCCTCATTCCTTTACACAAATTATTTTTACTACATCCTTCTAGTTTTTACTATTCTCTGCTACTCCTTTAACAACTTAGTTGCTCCAGCTAAATCAAAGATTTTGTACTTTATTTTGGATGCAGAGAACCTTCCTGCTGAAGTTTTTATGTGACGAGCTGCTTAACTCAGCTGTAATTCGTCAACACCTTGAGCAGTGTGCTGAGACATCAACTGAATTGCAGCAGAAATTGCGCTACTTTTCTGTAGAATGGAAGAATCTAAAGTCTAGGGAAGAAACCTTTGTTGCAAGAGCAGCAAAGGTTGACCCAAGTATGCCCAATGCTGTTGGAAAAGTTGGTAAAGAAGGGCTTCCGAGTTCGCTTACAAACTATGAGAAAGGTCTGGGTCAATCACATGCTTTGACTGATAGGTCTAACTACATTGGCAAATTAGCTGATGATCTGCAAACACTAGAAGGTGGTCGAGAAGGAATTGGGATCAATGGTCCTGATGGACATTCATCTGGGACTAATTCGGAGTGCAATACCCAAAATCCTTTAGACGCCGAGGGCCAGTCAAAAGATGTCCATGCTGATGTGGATGACAGCTATGCAGCTGATATTCCTATGGATTCTCAGGAGAATGATAAATCTTTTTTTCCAATTGAGTTGACTGGATCAAATTCTTCGCCACATGAAGCTGAAGGCTCTGACAGAGCAAGTGGTACCCCAGGTAACCCACAGTACATGGCAAGGGATGTATCTAGTGATCCACCTTTATATCAGCATGGGCATTGTGACCCTTTGGATGCGAGGAGCAATAATGTGGCTCAACATGTTCCCCCTGTTTCGGCTAATGAGTCGCAAACTGACCATAATGAGTTGAACTCCATAAAAAATAACATATCACTTTTGCAGGAGTCAATTATAAATGCAGAATCAGAGCTTCTGAAGGTATCTGTGCGAAGAGAGTTTTTGGGTAGTGATTCTTGGGGTCGCTTGTACTGGGCTTCTGCCACACCCAGTGGACATTCTCGGATTATTGTTGATGGATGTGTGGACTTGCAGTATGTCAGAAAGACGACAGATCATAGAGAGAAAGTGGGGAAGGGTTATTTTCTGAAAAGTAGTGTTCCATCTGTTGTAGATAATCAGTTGCATCAAGGGTCAAAGGCTGGCTGTCCATATCAATGTGAAAGAAACAATGCTGTTGATATTCATTCACCTTGGGTTTCCTATGAAACTGATTCTGAAATCAGTGAACTTATTGGTTGGCTAAAGGATAAAGACCCAAAGGAAAGAGAGCTGAAAGAGTCTATTTTGCACTGGCAAAAGCTAAGGTTCCAAGGGTTTCAGAGAAATAGAGTTGAAGATCAGGATGAGGTCACAGAATTGTCAGTGGCTTCAAATGGTGAAAAAGCTGCATTTTCTAATTGTCTCATTACAAAGGCTACAGCTTTGCTGGAGAAGAGGTATGGTCCATGCTTTGAATTAGAAATCCCTGACATCTTAAAAAAGCGGGGAAAAAAGGCTAGAGTAACTAATGATGAAAAGATGTACCGTTGTGAATGCTTAGAACCCATTTGGCCTTGTAGACATCATTGCTTCGCTTGCCATAGAAGCTTTTTCAGTGATGCTGAACTTGAGGGGCATAATGATGGTAGGTGTAATTCAGCTTCCCTTACCTGTGAGAAGGGCAAGGAAATAAGTGACTCTTCCAAAGCTAAGGGCAGTTTGAAATCTGACACTAATCGTGAAGAGTGCACAGGTGAAATAAACAGGATTGGCAGTGTAAAACCGGGGTTCTCTGGGCTTAGTGCAAAGTTAATTAAGTTTCAGAATGAGGGGTTAGTATGTCCATATGGTTTTGATGAGATATGTTCCAAATTTGTGACAAAAGATTCAAACAAGGATCTGATTCAGGAAATTGGTCTTATTGGTTCAAAGGGGATTCCATCATTTGTCCCAACTGTTTCTCCTTATCTCAGTGATTCAACACTTGCGTTAGTTTCTCCTTGGAAAGATGTAGGTGTACGAAGTGATGGGTCTGAGGCTGCCGAGAGGCCACTTTCACTGGGAAACACTAATATGATTATTTCTGGTCATGCTAGTTTATCTGATAGATCTCCTAGAAAATCTTCTGCTGATGGAATCGGTGAGGTGCCAAAATCCCACAGAACAGCACTGGGTTGTCTGGAACAAATAGAAGTTGGGGCTGGTGGTGGTCGCTGGTGTGTGGTTCCACAGTCTTCTTTGAGGCCATTAGTGGGTAAAGTATCTCAAATTCTTAGGCGACTCAAGATCAATCTTCTTGATATGGAGGCCATGCTGCCTGAAGAAGCTTTGAGACCATCAAAGTCGCACTTGGAGAAGAGATGGGCCTGGCGTGGATTTGTTAAATCTGCAACGACGATATATGAGGTTAGCCTTGTCCATGGGTTTCATGATATGCTATGTAATGGTATTGGGGACATTTTGGATTTCTTTAGCATTGGCTAATGGATTTATTGTTTCTGTTTCATTGTCATTAAATATCCTTGTTAGTTTCAAAGGAAGGATCTGCTCTTTTGCTCATTGTTTTATTCATTGCTACCAAGAAATTTTTGTTGTTTCTGTTTTTCACATTTGGTTTTTGTAAGGTTGCAAATATCATCTATTTTGCTTGCTTTCTTTTCAGATGGCTCAAGCAACAATCATATTGGAAGACATGGTCAAGACAGAGTACTTAAGGAATGAGTGGTGGTACTGGTCGTCATTCTCAGCTGCTGCCAAAATTTCCACGATATCTTCCCTTGCCCTCCGTATATATGCTCTTGATGCTGCAATTATATACGAGAAGATCTCATCCAATTCAGATCCGACTGACAATTTGGAATCTAGCAGTAGCATATATGAACAGAAGGTAATGCCCATTGCTGATCCAACAGAAAAAGCTAAAGTAAGCAGGAAATCTAACAAGAAGAGGAAGGAACCAGAGGGTTGATTTGTTTGTAATTCATATCGGAAACGATCGAGATTGTTTTTAAACCTGGTGGCTAAAATGCCAGCAGCTGCAACGTGTTATAAAGATGGAAATGATCGTAGAACCAGATTATGGGTTCTGTTACTTCTGTTGGATGGATGATGAACTTCGAGGACAAAATTTGAAAGGCTGAAAGAGGGTTGGCTTGCTGCTGCTGAATCATGCTTGTGTACATATAAGAGGTAAAACTGACAAATGCTAACTTGGATGCTGGATTTGGTAGCAGAGTTTATATGATTATCTGCTCCAGGGGGTTGGACGTCAAGACGAGTTTGATATTTCATTCATTGGGATGCATCCAATTTTGGACTGATTTCTGCTGCATCTTTCAGATTTGTTGCTTGAATAGAGAGAGACTGTATGAAATATGATAATTCTCATGAAGAGCGAGGTCCTTATACATATACAGAAGGAAATTCATGTAAATTATAACCCAAAAAAAAAATAAAAAAAATTGATAAGAAAAGGAATGTAGAAGCTGATCAGGTCTAGGCAATTTTAATTCTTTTATACATCTCTCTCTCATTAGGGGTTTTTCAAATGCTGGACAGGGCTTGCTAAAGGGCCAGGCCAGTAAGGCCTTTCCCTAGGGCTTACATAAAAGAAGCCCAACAAATTATCTAATGATAAATATACAATCCATTTTAAATTTATTTTTCGTAGAGAAAAATTATTTGAAGGTGCAAGGCAGTTTAACTTCTCTATATTCATACGAACGACAAACCCAATTAATTATAAAGTTCACACATCACAGTTTATGTAATTTGGTTGAAAGGCAAATTTGAAAGTAATTAAAAGTAAGAGATAGAAAATATAAAAAGAGTGACCAAATTGTTAAAAGATGAAAATAGAAAGCATTTTAGGAAAACACGCACGCCTATGATGCTTGGAGCTCTTTGGAGGGCATGCCCGTAGTTTTCTCAACACAGAAACCAAATGTGAAACTTCTTATTAACCTACAGCTTGTTTAGTAACGTGTCTGCTTTTAGCTTTTTAATTTTTATTTTTTGAGTTGCATGTAATTTATTCAATTTCAGAGTTGGTTAAAATTTATTTATTTTTGTCTAATTATGAATCATCCCTGCGTATTTCTACATGATTATGGAGTAATTTTGCATGATTGTGAAATATTCCTGGGTGAATATAAAATATTTCTGTGTGATTAGGAAATATTTATACATAATTGCAACATGTTCATCAATATTTTTTTGTGATTATGAAGTATTTTTTATATGATTGTAAAATATTCTTCTGTATCTCTGCGTGATTATGAAGTTTACTCTGCATTCCTAGATGATTGCAAAGCATTTCTGTATTTTTACTTTAGTAGTTGCATTATTGTGTAATTATGAAGTATTCCAAGACGTTCCTACGTGATTATGGAGCTTATGTGTTTGTAGCTTAATCGCACTCCATAATGCTTTTGTCCACGGCTGTAGCTGAATGTATTAATAATAAATATTATTCCCCAGGTCCACTTTAAATTGGGTAAACGAAATACTTGGTGGAACATACATAGGGGATTGGACACAACAAAAAAGAAAAAAAAAAGAAAAAAAAGAAGAGGGTTTGCGTACGTAGAATAAGATTGGCAAAGAACAAAAAAATTGTAATGGGAGAGTGAGGTATAACTTGGTGCTTTTTTATTTTTGAAGTGGGTTTCTTTGACGTGGGGTTGGATTGCAATCTAGCATAGCAATTAGCACATGGAATGGAAGTGTGGACCCAGCCATCCACCACCTACATATGCTTCCATTTCAGCTCTCTAATCTACTATATAATAGACTTTGATCTCCATCACCCACGCAAGTTTTCTTTCTCTACCCTTTCTTTACTTGAATTAACACACACACACACACACACGGAGCAGCTGCTTCATCTATTGCATCCCCCTTAAGTAGTTGAATATATGTATGTATGTATAATAGCTGCTTCATCTATTGCGCGCGCACACACACACACAGCAGCTGCTTCATCTATTGCATCCCTTAATTAGTTATTTTTTGTAAAAGTGCATCCCTTAATTAGTTGAATATATGTATGTATGTATAATAGTAAGAAACAACAGGCCAGGCCACTGACCCAGAACACATATATATAAGATCTTATTAGTAGAGAGCCATTACATTACATTACATCCATCCATGTATCTTCAGGATCGGATTGATCATATCTCACCCATTTCATCACTCACTAACTTCTACATTTTTCTTTCCACATTTTTTGTCCGACAGTGCTAACATATATATATATATATATATATATGAATATATAAGCTCCATCCTTGTCCTAAATTTAGCAACTATCATATCAACTCCGATATGATAATTGACATTATAATATTAGTGACACATATTTATTTAGTACTAGATCACATCTAATATAGTCTCTCTCTCTCTCTTTTTCCTTTTTTTTATTTTTTCTTTTTTTTTTCAAGCAACAAAAAGTTGCTACATATCAAGACCAGACCCACCAGCCCAAAGCCTCTCCCTCCTCTTGCTGTTGCTGCTCCGCCGCCGCAAAAACGTCCGAGAAGTAACTCCGGCCGTCGTCACTACCGTCATCTTCTTCCGACTGCATTCCATCTACCGGTCCCACACATCCCGCCGGGTATTGGTCTGTCTGAAAGTAGGAGTCACCGCTGTCCACAAGCTGAACTGGACCTTCCTCGTCCACCACCGCGCTTCCGCCACTACCCGTGCTCAGCCGATCCTCAACCTTCACGCTGAACTGGAGGCTCCCAACTATGTCATTCATGTCCTCAGGAACAGTTTCTGACTTCTGTGCTGGAATTGTTGCTCCACCTTGCTCTTTGGCTTGAAGTTTTTCTGTCAATGAAACCACCTGAAAGTGCACTATCAACTGTAAGCTTAGGCCAAAAAGAAAATAAGAAGTTATTTATTCAACAATATGATAGAATGTATATGTTGAACATGACACCCATCATTGTATATAGACAGCTAAATCACTCTTAACAAATATGATCATCTTTTTCTCCTTTTAAAAAAGAATTATGCAGTATATACATAAATACATATTTTAAATAAAAACTATTTTGAAATAACCGGAAATGACTTAGAAGAACTCTAAATATAATTCCTCCGCACCCCAACAAAAAAACAAAAAGAAAGAAAAAAAAGAAAAAGAAAAGTGAGGCATATTGTTGAAAGCTAGAGGTATATTCCTAATGCATGCAAATATAGGACTTGCAAAAGTAATTTTAAAATGGAGGAGTGGGGTTTAAAATAGTCTAAATAGATGCTATAATATTAACTTGATTGAATTAATACAAAATATAATTTTGGGTGTAAGGTTCAATGCATGCAATAGGACCCAATGGAATTCTCAATCAACCTCTAAAAACGCTAACAGTGGTGTCCACTAAAGTATATCAAAACGTACACCATCTTTGAAAATTCACTACAGTAATTTATACCCATAATCGTCAGCAATCAATAAATTAACTTCTTATCATTCAGTAGTAGATGTGCATTGAAAAATATTGAGATGGGGCTTTCACAAGTTAAAATTGTTGATGGATAGCACGCTTCAATTATTTTGTTCCTTTAAAATATACTCGCTAAAATAATTGGACTTGGGTACGCATGTGAAAACCCTAATAAGGCCACTTGAACATATCAAAATCCCACTAAAAAAAAAAAGAAAAGAGAGAAATAAAATATGTACGGATGTAACTATATAATATACCTCCGATTTGAGCTTCTCATTGTCCTTGACAATGGAGTCATAGTTGGCCAAAAGGGAGTCATAAGTGGATTTGAGAAGATCATAATCCCTTTCAAGCTGCTTAGTCTTCCAACGAGCACGCCTGTTTTGAAACCACACAGCAACCTGTCTAGGCTGCAGTCCTAGCTTCTTAGCCAACTGGGTTTTTCTCTCCGGCTCCAGTTTGTTTTCTGCCTCAAAGCTCCTCTCCAGCAGATGCACCTATATTTAATATATAATCACGTACCAATATTATTCATATTAATTCCCCATGTATATATATATATATAATATATATATCTCCATCAACTTAATTACAATCAATTTTTATCATTATATATATTTACTTAATTAATAGCTTTTCTTAATTATAAGGTGCATCAAATTAAAACCCATTAATATATAATATATATATATATATGTGTGTGTGTGTGTGATATATGATTCTTCTTTTAATATGCTTCCTGGGATTCCCTTGATATATCATAATATATATGGTCAAGAATATCAGCACGAAAGGTGAATATGAATATGCCGTTTCATATCACAAACGAATATTTTGATGTAAATTAAATCCAAAATCACACATATGTATGTGCGTGTATATATATATATATGTATATATATATATATATATATAATATTTATTACCAAGGAATATGAAGTTAATTGGGAAGGGAACAATTAGGAAGATACTCGAGTGGTGTCGTCGTGGTGGGGTCAATCATACATACATAACTATATGTATGTGTATATAGAAATACATACCTGCTCAGGAGTGAGTCGGCGTTTCTTCTCCGGCAACTGCTCATCGTAATATTCCTCATCGAACAATTCGTCCGGCGAGCTGAAGAATGGTCGACTCCTCTTTGAGCTGGTTTCTTCTATGCCCATGATTGACCTTGACCCTACAAACAGTAAAAGTAATTCCAAACAATATTAGTATTGTCATTGCCAACAATAAAAACATCATAACTAACTAAACCCAAAAAATTTAACTTAAAAGTCTGAGATATCAATCTCCATGTCAACAACTGAGGAATTAAAAGTTCAAAATGAAATTTTGAATCTTCATGGTCGGATCTACTGTATGTTTCTGCTAGATTAATATTGAAACAAACTACAGAGACATGTCACTAATTTTGCATGTAACATGTATTGAGTGTAACAATAACAGGGACCAAAAAAAAAGAGTAAGTAAATCACCTCGAAAGACGGGATCACCACTTCCAAGGAACAACATGTTGCCACCATGGCAACCGGAGGTAGGGTCGAAGAAAAGACGCCCCGACTCCATCCTCTTTCGTTCACTACTTGTTTCGATCACACACTTCCTTTCTCTCTCTGTCTGTCTCTGTATTCTGCGTGAGATCTCCGGCGAACCTTGCCGTCGATACTATCCAGAGTAATATGGTACTAGCGAGGCACCGAAAGCTTCTTTGTAGTTGGGTGTATTTAGAAAATATATATGGGTTTTATTTTTAATGGGTGGTGGGAGAGCAAAGATTAGAAGATCATGAGCTTGTGGCGGAAGAAGCTGGTGGTCCAGAGCAACCTCGCCGGAGTCTCCAACGGACAGATACAAGATCCCATCATACCACCGCCGATATTACGGGGATTCGTCAACCGAGTTCCGGCGACTGGCTCAGGTCTCACCCGAGATAGAAAGAGAAATTGATGATCTTTTTGGTCGTGACCAGTTAAGGTCCACTAGAGGCTCCGTGAAGGTGATGAGGAGGAAGTGGGTGTGATAGTGAAACCGATGCGTGTGGTCGGAAATCTGGTAGACAGGTGACCGGAATATGAAATTCCAGCGGGAGGAGAAAGTCTCGGGGTGGGTGACAGAGATGTGTGTGTCGCTTCTAGGTGTTTTTGCAACTAAAGTTGAGGGTGGTGAATCGAGCGGGTTTTATACAGGAGCTTGTAATGCGAAATTACATTAGTACCCTTTCACATTGGATCATCCAATATTTTATTAATGGCGAGGATTGTAATTACGCATTATATTGCGTTGTAACATGGACCCGTAACAAGGCCTTCAAAATGACCCCACCATTGCACAACGAAATTACTCTAAAAAGTTAAAAAACGTGACGAGTTTGAGAATAAAAAAATTAAAAAAATAAAGGTGGCGATGTTTATTTTTTTTCAACTGAAGGTGATGACTTTGAATCTGCCAATGTGTGTGAATTTCGTGTGAGAGAAAAGAGGGATTTTGCATAAATTAACTGAAAATTATTTAAAATATTTAATCAGATTATTTAGAATTGGTATCTTGACGATAGTTTGTTTTTTTTTTTATAAATTAATTTTAATAAAGAAAAAAAGAAAAGAAAAAGGAGTAAACTGTCATTTAATCCGACCGATATATAATTTTGTTTGATTGAGGTGGGGGTGGGACCCACTCACAGTGGTGAATTGGATATGGACGATGGTTTCGCTAGCTTCTGACGGTTGGTGACTGGTGCTTAGCTACATAATGGCCGTTGGATCACTGAGAGAGAAGCCAGATGAGAAAATGATGTATCGTAAGTCGTGCCAGAGTGTTGAATAGGGTCCCATTCTTGGCGGTCGGGTGATTGTCGGATCCAGATAAGTCAATTTTGTTGGCGTGCGATCGACGGTCACGATTCTTTGTTCACTGCGAATGCCACAGAATGTGTCTCCATTTTTTTTTTCTCTCTCTTTTCCTCTGATCAAGATCTCACTCTCCAATGATCACAATTTTGTAGGCCATAAAATTCTAATTTTTATATTCAAACATTACAAATTAGAAATTTTTGAATTTAATAAATTGCATCAAAGTTGCTCTATGAAGGCAAAGGTAATCCAATATATTAGTTTATGTAATTATTCAAAATTAAATTTTTTTTAAAAAAAAAACCCCATTAAATTGAAATCAACATGGAAATCGAAATTTGTGGTGATCACAAATTTGTAAATTGTTAGGAATTAATATCTGAATATTTGTGGTGGTGGATGTATATAAAAACTCCACGCTACTATGCTCCACCTAATGTGACATAATCGCATAAACCAAGTCAAAACCAGGCACTTATTTGCAAATACATACATATTTTTCAACCATTCTATAATGCCATTAATACACCTTGCATTTTCTTTTTTAATTTTGTCATAAGGCTCATCATATACTCTACTGTTCAAGTATTGATAATGATCGCTCTTTTGTATCCATGTATATATTAAAAGAAAGATCAGAATAATTAAAATTTCACTTTCAAGAATATTATTTATATCACGAATATGATATATAATGTATAAAATGTAATTTATTAATTAATTTATTTTTATCTTTAATTTCTAGATATCTACTTAGAGATATATGAATATGATATATAGAATACTTGGTGAAATGTTTTTATTTCTTCTTTTTAGGATCACTTTGGAAAAAGAATAAGAATATATTACATAAGGATTTTAGTTGGTGGAATGAGATGCCTAAAAACCCCATTTAGTACTAAAAACAAATATGAATAATTTTTCTATATATAAGTTAATCAAGCTTGCATAAATTTGGAATTGGATTGAAATGACATGGGTGTACTATATGTTCCTTGTATTACACGCAGACATATAATAAAATGTTTCACATATTATATATGAATTTTTTAAGTTTCTTTGACATGTACATGAACTATAGCTGATGTAACTATGAATTTTGACATGCTTGGTGACATTGTTCATATTCAACTGAGGGTACTTTTCCATTTTATAAGACAACCTTTTTAATTAATAAAGAAACATATTTAAATGTGTATAGCTCTCTCTCTATATATATTATACATATAAATATAAAAAAAAAATTAGGAACTGAGCCTTCAAGATCAAGGTGTGCAGGTGCTTGCGCAAGTGATATTGAGATTATCAGCTGCCACTTCTTTTGTTTTTTCACTTTTCTTTTTTCATTTTCTATCTTATTAGGTGTCAGACTCTCATGGTTCAGTTGTTCACACACCCACCATCACTTATCTATTGACTATTATATATACTCTCTTAACTTGGAAAATTAATTATTTAATCCTTAAGCATAAATACTTGTGGTTGAAGGGTTAATTTGCTGCTGTCATTAATAATCTAAACAATTAAAACCTGACAATTAAGGATATAATTTTTTGTGTATATTTATGCATATAATACTACATTACTACACAACCAGCATTCTATAGGCCGGCAGTGCTGTGCATGCCCACATGAATGAAAATCAAAGCTTAAAGAAAAAAACAAGAACCATGTTATTAAATTAATTAATTAACATATTGGTATAATGTTTTGGTGCAGCAGGATGTGGCAAATAGGATTTGGTTATTTGGGAAAATAAAGAGTGACAAGAAAGCCACAAATGATGAAGCTGATTGGATAATCCAGCAATATAGATCATAGAAACGGAAGCAGATCAGAGAGTTAATGTAGTTTATACTTCATATATATATATATATATATCATCGTTGTCATCACCTTTGGCAACTGCACTTGCAGGAGAACCACGTAGCCATGGGACCCAGAGAATCAAAGCTTTCTTTTCTTTTATTTTTCGATCTTTTAATCAGTGGGAAATAAAGGCAATAGGAGAGCACAATACAAAAAGTTTATAAAGAAAAAGAAAGAAAGTTTTTATTGTTTTTCCCAATTTTGGGTCAAATCCTACTTTGTATATATAATTATAAGCTACATCCAAAAAAAAAAATCCCATATAGGAAATAGAGGGTTTTAAAGAAAAAGAGCTATTTAACTTGTACAAGGGAGACGTATATGTATACGATCATGATTTGATGTTCAATAACTTTTCATTTTGCTTATTTATAGTATCCAATTATGTTTTCTAGGAGTAAATATATCTAAAAATAGTAATTCATAAAGAGACTTTGGACATTTAATCCACATGTTTATTACATATGCATACACAGCTTTTAATTTCTGTCATGTGTGTCAAACTCTCTAAAGCCGTTGAAAAGAGCAAAAAACCTTTCAAAAAAATAAAAATAAAAATGAAGGCAATTGTTAAACTAGTTTGACTTAGAAGTAGATCGAATGGCATGTGATGCTTGGAAGAAAATGATGTTTACATGTGTGAGCAATTCCCTAACACGTATGAGACTTGCATATGATTAGATCCTATGATGAAAAGCTGAGATCCAAGAGTTATATGAAATAATATATATTAAGTAATTAATTTTTTAAAAGAATAAATAGTAATATATATATATCCACTTTCCATGTGTTGGCCAGTTGTCTACCAATGGCTTGCAATTTGGGAATACCTCTTATCAATTTATTAATTTTTTTGCAATTAAAAAAGAAAACAACCCAAAGAGGGAATCTCATAGTTAAAAAAATAAAATTGAAAAAGAAATAAAGCACTTGCCATCCTCAGTAGGAATTGGGGGGTGGGGGTGTTCTCACTTGTTCCCAGAAGATAATAAACCATTAAGAATCTTTCATTGTAAACAAAGTAGGGTTTTAATCACTCTTTTTGTGTATTAAAAATAATAATAAATAAATAAAAAAGAGCATAAAATTTTCTCACTCAATTAATGGAATCAAGGAAACAACCTATCATTGCTTTTTATCTCTTGATTAGTTGGACTTTAATTATATTAGCTTCTGCCAATCAGTTTTCTGCACATATATTGGATGGAATATGTCTCTATATGTTGTGTGCGAATTGTGGCATAGTCGACATCTGAAAAGTTGTTCAAAAGAATGTGCATTCTCTTCCTCTCCCACCGGATCACAAATACTCTTTATCGATTTTCTGATTATCATATGGAACATGGGAATATATTTGCATGGCATATATGGTCAATACCATAAATTAATTGATGCCCCTTTATTATAACAGCCTGCTGTGTAATCTAACATATAGTAATATTGTAGAAAATACATAACATATAGACTCCATATTCTCTCTTCAATTATCATTCTTCATCATAAACATAAAAAAGAGGAAGAGGGTATTTATATATATATATATATATATATAAGTTGATCAATTAGGATTTTATATATGTTCAATTACCATTATATATGATAGAAAAGTAGCATCTATACAAGTAGTTTGTGAATGGTTTTGTTGGTGGTGGCTTTTGGTTATATTTTAATTCCTTCACAACTAAGGTAGAGACTAAATGGGTGTGCATGGGTATCTTTTGACTAGAAATGGGATTGGAGATTATGGCTTTGTTTTTGTCCTTGATATTACTTTAAACAAAAAGGAATTTAAAAGAGAAGTAGGGATGGGAAGGAATTGCAGGGGCTTGTAGAAGTTATGGGAAAAGGAGAAGCACCTGAGGAGGATCGGGAGCATTGCTTTTATATATATATATATATATATATATATATATATGTATGTATGTAATGTATGTTATATATGGTGTGGTCGACAAAGATATATATAATAAAAGTGGAGAAGGCATAAGGTAGTGCTACTTTTTCTTTTTATTTTTTCTTTCTTTCTTTCTCTTACCTTTTAACAAATGGGACGAATACGGTGACTACTTGTCACTCTCATTTTTAACCAGGCCACCATTACCATTGTTTCTGTCTTAGGCAACTACTCAGTCTCACTCTAGGGGACCATACCCACTACTCTCTTTTAAAATATAATCATATTCCTCCTTTCTTTCTATTTGGAATTGCCACGTACTCATCACCATTTGCTAATATTATATATATATATATATATATATAATATTATAAATATATATAAAGATTTCATTTCTGCAAAATTTATTAGGATGTAAATATTCAACACGCCAACTTAATATTAAGCTCATCAAAACTTATATATAGAAGAATATTATCCACAAGTGGAAACTTTTTATTTTATAGTGCAAAGTATAAATTACATCATTTTAAATTACCTCCATGCATGTGCATCACCACCTCAAATTTGTCACTCTGATTGCCCTGGATTAGAACTCAGTTGGTCAATAGAACAAATCGAAGTATGCTATGAACAATATAAAATCTTAGTAAACAAAAAAATAAATTTAGCAGTAGTGGAACAGCTCAAGAGACTAATAAAATATAAAAAATAATAAGTAAAAAAACAGAAATAGAAGCATTTAAATTTCTAACTTTATCATAAAATTTTTTACTATTTCATAGGTTGTTTAATAAATATTATTGTTCTATTCCTATATTATTCTTATTTCTGAATATCAAATTTGTTCCAGAGGGATACTGTACTTATTAACTCAATCCAATAAGCATCTCTATAAGCTGTAGTCAAAAAATACCACATCGTATTTGTATATATACCACCATCATCATCACCATCACCATGGCCCTTAACTTGTGCTATTATTCCTATATCTAATTGGTTTGTCTCTCTCGGATTAGTATAGTGTGCCATTGTACGTACCTTCCAAAAAAATCAGTATGGTTAATTTTAATTAATACAAAAATTGTATTACAATATGATTGACTAGTAGTAAGTTTTACACAAGTTTGAGAAACAGAACTATAATGTGGAAGAATTTTGAGGGAAAAAATTATTATTATAAGATTAAAAAAATGTATAAGAAAAAAACTAGATTAATTAAATAAGATAATGGAGCGGAGACGAAAGAATCTGAGTTTTACTTTTCATGTCCATTTGAACTGGGCTCGTCATATTTTTTATGTTTTGGGCTTGAGCCTTGTATATTGTTCTAATGGGTCGTATTAGATCAAGTGTCCCATTAATGAAAGAGGCATACCTTTTGAGCAATTGGGTCGAAGAATTTACCGATTCACAGCAACTGCGCGACTGTGATTTACTAGGATTTTTCACATAAATAATCCATTTTTATTATAATTTGTCAGTAACATCACATTCTAATAAATTATATTAAAATATTTTAAAAATTAAATTCTGTCATTTAAAATTATTTACTCTGCTGTTAGTTTTTTTTTCCATCTTCATCTTCTTCCAGTTTACCATTATCCATATGTGACATCTGTCTTTACATTATTTATATTATTCTCTTTGCCTTCGTCTTCCTTTACTTTTCTTTATTTCTCTTCTCCTAAAGCTATATTGTTGTCGTGCTGCTGTGCCGCGATGCCATCATCATTTAATATGGGATATATGGAATCGTTTGCTTGATCTATGGATAACATAATAAATTTGTGGAAAAGATAATCATTTTATGATTATGCTATGATTTTCTTTCATTTTTTATGGTCTGTCTATAATTTTCTATAATTTTTCTATGGTTTTATATTATTTTTATATATTTTTTATGGTTTTTGTATGATATTTTATAGTTTTCTATTATTCGTATGGTTTATCTATAACTTTTTATAGTTTTTATATAATTTTCTATGATTTCTCTATGAGTTTTTACATTTTTATATGGTTTTGTATGATTTCTATGATGTTCTATGTTTCTGTATAGTTTTTTTTAGTTACTTATTTTCCATAACTTCTCTATGATTTATATGTGGTTTTTTATGTTTTCTATAATTTTTTATGCTTTTTTTTTATAATTTTTTATGATTTTTTATATGATATTCTATGGTGTTTTAGAAGATAATGATGACGCTGACATTATGGCTCGGCAACAGCATGTGACTTTAGGAGGAAGAAGAGAAAGGAAGAAAAGTAGAGGAAGAAGATTACGAAGAGAATGAAAAAAATAATATGAAGATGATGTCACTTTCTAACGAGTAATGGTGAATTAGAAGAAGACGAGATGGAGAAAAAAAATAAAAAAGTCAAAAATAGGATAAAAGAGTAATTCTAAGTGATAAAATTTGACTTTTGAGTTATATTTTTTTATAATTTATTAGAACATGATATTTTTAAAAAAATCTTAATAAAACTGAATTATTTGTGTGAAAAATCTGATTTATTAAACACAAAAAAAAAGAAAGAAAATTGCCCAAAATATAAAAAAATATAAATATAATACATAATAATATATAGCATACGACTGATAATTTTTTTTTTCCCATGGAAATGAATTAAACATATTGACACTTATGTCCAATTCTATTGATGTAAGGAATTCCAATTAATCAAATACTTTTTTTTAAAAAAAAAATTCTTTTAAAAAAACTATATATATGTATATATATGGGGGAGCTAGCTGCTAATTAATTGCCATGCATTTCCTAATCCTTCCATGCATGACCTCTGTTAACTTTTTAAAATTTCTTCACATCTATTTCCATTATTGATAAAGCATATAGATATATATTCTACTTTGGGAGGTTTAATTAGTCACATTGATTGCAAACTTGTATTATTAACAGGTGGTATCCATAATTCACCCTGAAAAAGAAAAAGGAAAAAACAGGTGGTATCCATTTTGTTCAAATTGTAAAAGAAAGTATGGCATTGTTTGGACGGGGTTATACATGTATACAATTTACACACGAGGTTTCTTTCTTTGTTATTACGTACGCGGGCTTCTTATGCATGATATGAATAGCTATCCTTTTATGGGGATTATGTACAATTCTTACTCAATTTACTAAAATGATAAATTAAAATGACTTCGATTTATTATTCTTTCTTATTAATATTGCGTAGTTTCTCCTGTAATTTTGAAGCATTCTTCTCTTTGTTTAATCAATTATATATATATATATACACACACACACACGCGCACCTAGCAAACAATAAAATCATGTGTACCACTAGATATACATTATCTGGGTGGTAAATTTTTAAATATAAACAGCTCTTCATGAATGATTTTCATTGTATTATTAATGCGCTTCTATTTTGCAAGGAAGAGCAGGTTTTCTATGCGGTATTTTCAATGCCAATATGAGATGATAACCATAAATTCAAATTTTAATTTATATTCTTTCTAATTTTTCAATCCAATAGGATTAGAGTTGAAATTAAAAATAGAATTTGTTTTAACTAGTTAAACCTAATTGATGTGGCAATGAGAAATTCATAAATATATATGCAAGCTGTAATTAACCAGCAGACAAAGAAATAAATCCAAATGCAATTACCTAAATTAAGCAGATCAAATTTAAATTAGCACCATATTTATTTCGAATAACGCTTTTTTCAATCTGTCACGACTTGTGATACACAAACTCAAAATATATCCAATTTAATTGAGTTTATCATCCGGATAGAGTCGTATCTACATGAACCTGACAGTGCAAATTTCAAACCTCTTCATCAAGAAAAAAAAATTCTATTGCAAATTGATTCAATGATTATCCAATTTACATTTTCTTTGAGACATGCTACAACTCATGCGCATACGTCGCTTATATCTATATTTTGGGACCCAAGCCAAAGCTTGTTTTTATACATAGCAGATATACATAATATAGGAGACTTTATTATTATTATGGTTTGTTTTTGCTATCAGATGAGGGTTATAATATGGGAGAGTTTGGATGAGAATAAATAGTAATATTAAAAAAAATTAAATTTTCCAGATAATATCGTAGTTGGCATTTTCAAAAAGCGAAACAAACTAATAAGCATCTGAATACCTGAGCTGGAAAATTACGGCCTCCTGTATTCCTAATCCCATAGGGAAATTGAAACAACGTGTGCAGTTGTATATATATATATATATATATATAGTGTGATAGAGATCTCAGATACCACTACGTACCACTCACAAACCGTTCTCTCTCTTCCTATTTCTCTCATTCTTTCTTTTGCTTTCTTGGATTGCAAGAGTACTCTCTGCAACTTGAGCGTTGAAAAGATGGTGAGCCGCGAAGGTGCTCGGAATATTGTAGGGATCATAGGTACGTATACATATATATATATATATATATATGCATGTGTCTCTCAAGCCTCTAGAGATCGAGCTTGAAGATTTTTGTTTTTTTTATTTTTTTTAGGACTACTTTTCTTGTCTTTCACGAGTGAAGTTGATGGCAGATTGATTAAATATATTTGTTTATTTGTTTTTAATTGGTTATTTTTGTGCGCAGGGAATGTTATTTCCTTCGGTCTGTTTCTTTCTCCAGTGTAACCTCTCGATCTTTCTCTCTAACTCACATTAATCTTTTTCTTTCTTTGGGATTTATTAATTTTCTCATACTCGTATTAATTAAGAACAAAGTTTATGAAACGTCATATTAACATGAAGTTTTCTGAAGTCAGTCTTGTTGCAGGTACCATGGCTCTATTTTGCCAAAATTTTGTCTCTCCTTTATTTATGTATTTATGTATTTATTGTAAAGTTATATTTTCCATTTTATGAGTTTGTGGCTTTCATGGAAGCACATGAGATTTGACAAAATAATTAATTTTCAAACTTTGGTGTATTAATCCATGTTCATATACCAATTATTAAATAACGTAGCACCTATGAATTGTCTGTTTTTGCACTACATCATTCTCGCCCACTCTTTTCCTAAATTAATGACAACCCTCTCGCACAGTCTCGTTCCTAGAACAAGAAAGTTTTAGAATCACGTAAGACTTTAAAGGTCAATTTTCTAGTTTCATCTATACTGATGGCTATAGGTATCCAATATCAAGAAATCACATGCAGTCTGTGTCATAAATGGTGTGCACCATGAGTAGCTCAGAATTAAATTCCTACCTAGCACCTCCTCGTTTATTAACAATTTATATAATATAATATAATGTTAATTTTGGATGCAGACCCACATTCTATAAAATCGCAAAGAAGAAGGATGTAGAAGAGTTCAAACCAGACCCTTACATAGCAACAGTACTCAACTGCATGTTCTGGGTATTCTATGGCATGCCTTTTGTTCGTCCTGACAGTATACTGGTGGTCACCATTAATTCTATTGGCCTTGTTCTAGAGCTTATTTATCTCTCCATTTTCTTCACCTATGCCCGAAACAATGGCCGGGTACGTAATTACGCATGCATGCTTACGTATGTGTTTAATAATTTATCTTATCAGACAATGTGTGTGTGTGTGTATATAGTATGTGTGGGCATTTAATTAATATTAATTTTAATTGCCTCATCAGAAAAAGGTACTCATTGGACTAGCCGTTGAACTTGCTTTCTTTGTGGTCATTGTTGTGATCACGCTATTGACATTACATGGTCCAACAAAGAGGTCTCTGATGGTTGGGATTATCTGTGATATCTTCAACATCATCATGTATACTTCTCCGCTTACCATTATGGTATGTAATTTATAAGTTTAACTTCTACGTATACCAATTTCATTGACCATTAAGTATTTACATACCAATATAGTCTATAAGCATTGTTAATCTATAACTATTATTGTTATTATTATTATCATGCAGAAAAAGGTTATCACAACAAAGAGTGTGAGGTACATGCCATTTTATCTGTCACTGACTAACTTCCTGAATGGCTCGGTGTGGACGGCTTTTGCCCTCATAAAATTTGACGTCTACATCCTGGTAATTATAATTGACTAATATTCAATTTTCAATATTTGTGATATTATAATTCCTTTTCAGGCTAGTATTAATATATATAACAATTTGTTTAATAACTTATTAATTAATTATTTGCAGGTAAGCAATGGTCTAGGAGCAATTTCGGGTGCAGTTCAACTGATATTGTATGCGTGTTACTTCCGGCGAACTCCAAAGGAAGATGAAGATGTTGTCAAGCCCGCTGTTCAACTCTCTGCCACAAATGCAGCTTAGACGACGACTAGTTTCAGATATTTCTGTTCTTGCATAGATTAATTAATTTCATGTTATGAAACTTCTATTTTTCCATTTTTCGGTAGTACTTGTGTGTTATTAATTAGTTGAGTTTTATAATGATTAATTTTAAGTTTTGGAAACATTTAAAATTTCAAATTATTAGATGTTGATAATATTTCTATCTTTCATTCTCTCTCAAAGTAGAATATACATAAATCCACTTCCCAATAATTTACTTTTGGAATTAATAGTAATTTAATCACTACGAATGTTTCCAACATGAAAGCCAATTAAGCAATATTGTTAATGTTGCACGTTAATATAGAGGGTAGACAGTAGTCATTAATTAATTATGTGTTAAATCATTATATGGTCCAATATAGATGTATATTACTATATAGTGTTATACCCATTCACTAACCAAAGAAAAAAGATTATTATACCCTATAATTAATACATGCATCATGCATGTAAAGTAATAAATTTTAAATTATGTATGAAAGTTAATAATGATAATAATAATAATTCCTCGGAAGCCTTATAAAAAAAAATGAAAAATAAATAAAGGCCATTAATCTAACATTGTTGTGTGATGGGTAAGTTAATTTATTGGATTCTTTTTGTCCTCTGTTCTATAAAGGTAAGAACAGAGCGATTTGAATTGGATGACTGCCAAGAAAATTAGAAAACTTAAATAGTAAGAACATAAAAAGTAAAAAGAAGATCGACATCGAAAAAAAAAAAATCGAAATGTTAATAAGCCAATATTTTTAGAATTAATTGGTCATACAGATCACTTTGACTTGGTTTACTGCCAAGAAAATTAGCAGAAGAAAGTCTATCCGTGAAAGCCCCAACATTAAAGAGGTCCCTATTCAAGTAGATGACAAATGCAAACGTGGGTGTATATAGTTTCTTATTGCAGAAGAGTATATAGTTTCTTATTGCGGAAGACCTAGACAGACGTGGGTGTATATAGTTTCTTATTGCGGAAGACCTAGACAGACGTGGGTGTATATAGTTTCTTATTATGTAGAAGACCAATACAAACGTGGGTGTGTATATAGTTTCTTACGAAAGTAGAAGAAAAATACAAACGTGGGTGTATATAGTTTCTTATATTGTTAGATGACTATTACAATCGTGGGTGAATATAACTTCTTATTCAAATAGAAGATTACAAACGTGGGTGTATATAGTATCTTAACGACTGTATTTAGAAACACAAACCTCATCTGGTAGCCCAGGGCCCATACGATAGCACCCTAATGAACTAAAGACATTGAGTTAGCCCAATAACTAAAAAAAAGAGAGTGAGGATTCGTCTAAAAATGAAAAATAAGATCTAAAAAATAATAATAATAAGATTATAAATCTTATCCAGAGCGTGAGGATGATGACCCATTTGCAATAATCTGGTATGAATCCAACCAAGTAAACAACACCATCAGACCAACAGCCTTATCTTTTCTATCTATGTCTACGTCTATCCATCTAGAAGCCTAGAGCACACTCCAAAGTCCAAACCAATCTCTGTTATTTTTCTTACACCTCCTCATGTTATTTGCCTTTTCTCAGATTTCGTAGTTTTCAGTCCAAATGGCAGCCATTATCTCATGCCACTACTGTACCTTTCCAGCTACCACCAAAGTTTTCAGACCCATCAATCCTTTTCGCTTCCCCAGTGCTTCAAGCCACGCTTACTTCCGTCGATTTGGAACCCGGTGTTCTACCAATAAGCAGCATCCATTTGACCTCCAGAACAAGCAGGTTGAGTTATTTTTGGCTTTGGGTTCCATGCAAATTATGAAATTTACGTACTTTTTATCTGTATTGTTGCACTCCATTCTACTACTACATCGTATTCTTGGGATTTATGTCGACCTTACTTGCATTGCATACATCGGGATCTGCATAAGCATGAAAGGTCAACTCAACTCAGCTCTATCTTTATCCCAACTTCTAGGAGAAAAGATTGGAACTTTAGTGTGAAATTGTGAATGGACCTACATATAAAGGGTCATACTCACTTGCGGAATTGTACTCTTTGATTGCTTTTTATTTGATTTATTAGCATTTGTTTCAATCTTAAACTCTGAATTGAGGAAATCCTTTTTGAATGTGTAACGAGGTTGAAAGTTCATTATTGGAATTCTATAATCTAAAGTCATTGGCATGAAACTGAGTTCAAAATTAATACATGGCACTCATTGTGCATATTACTTATTGGTGCAGAAGGGGAGATCATTTTCCTTCAAGGAGTGTGCCGTGTCTATAGCTTTGGCAGTTGGGTTAGTAACTGGAGTTCCTGGATTGGATTGGTGGAGTAATGCCTACGCTGCTGAGCCAGTATTTTCTGATCTGTCTGTATTAATCTCTGGACCGCCAATAAAGGACCCTGGGGCATTGTTGAGATATGCTCTGCCTATCAACAATAAAGCAATTAGGGAAGTACAGAAACCACTTGAAGATATCACAGATAGTCTCAAGGTTGCTGGAGTTAAGGCACTTGACTCCGTTGAGAGGGTAAGACGAAACCTTTGTTGCATAATGTTCTGATATGTCCAAGGAAGTTTAGATAAACAATAATTTCGACTTAACTGTGCTTGTAGAATGTGAGGCAGTCTTCTCGAGCCCTCAAGCAGGGGAAGACTTTGATTGTATCAGGTTTAGCAGAATCAAAGAAGGAACATGGAGTTGAACTTCTCAACAAACTAGAAACCGGAATGGATGAACTCCAACAGATTGTGGAGGATAGAAACAGAGATGCAGTGGCACCGAAACAGAAGGAGCTACTTCAGTATGTTGGGGGGTGAGTATGTTCATTGAACATTGCTTGTGGAATGCTGAAAATCGACCATTTTAATCTTTTAAACAGCAGAAAAACCCATCTGCCCAATAAAACAATTAGTGCTCTTGGATTTTGGGTATACTATACCCCTGGAGACTATTTGCACTAGTGTCAAGCTCCCTCTACGAGCAAGTGCCTTTAGATAGGAAAAACACCAAGCTGCTTTATTGAGAGATTTCAGTAACATTAAGAATTTTTTGAGGAATTATCTGAGATTTTAGTTGTTGAAGTGCCAGTCGGAATTGCTTAAGTAATGCTGGCTCTATTTCTATTCTTTTTCTGCAGCGTTTTTGAGGTTCAAGCTGTCTAAGATGAGTTAAAAACCAAAATGCCTGTTGCATCTTATTTAGCTTCCAGCACTGCTTGGAAATGTGAGACTATGCGAAGATGAGTGAGGAAATAATTCTGAAGATTCTAGTATAACTGTAATGAAACAGTATCTACATAGGGTTTGATCCTTAAGGGAAATAGCAGTTACATGGGCTTTTGCTTCCAAGACAACTGTGAATTCTGTACTAGAACAACCTCAAGAGATATCAAACTATGTGATGATTGTCACTTTCAGTGCCAAAAATTATGTCTAACCTGATTGCGTGATTCTAAAAAACTGCATTTTTGTTTTGGGAAGGTCTTATTCTAGTCCTATAGGGGAACAAGTTATGATTTTTAACCTCATAGGAACTGAGTCCTATTTTTGAAATAGAAGATGGGAAGGACTTACAAATCCTCGTAAGTATTCTCATATATACCTTGTCATTGACTGCAGCTGAGATCTTCCTGGGGCATTGGCTTTCTGCAGTGTTGAAGAGGATATGGTGGATGGCTTTCCTTATGAAGTGCCTGAAGAGTACCAAAGCATGCCTCTATTGAAGGGGAGAGCTACTGTGGATATGAAGGTCAAGGTTAAGGACAACCCTAACCTAGATGAATGTGTCTTCCGTATAGTTCTAGATGGTTATAATGCCCCTGTAACTGCTGGGAATTTTGTAGACTTGGTGAAAAGACGCTTCTATGATGGCATGGAAATCCAAAGAGGTGAATACATCACAAACACTTCTAATCTTAAATTTTATTCTAGCTACAAATTTAGATTGATATCAACAAGGCTCAATTTCTGTTGGTTTTGCTGCAGCGGATGGCTTTGTTGTTCAAACTGGCGATCCTGAAGGCCCTGCAGAGGGTTTCATTGACCCAAGCACTGAGAAGACCAGAACAATACCGTTAGAAATCATGGTAGATGGGGAGAAAGCACCTGTTTATGGAGCAACATTGGAAGTAATCTTCTTTCCCTCCATCTTTCTCTTATCTCAGTTTTGTCATTTCTATTAGCAAATTACGAAAAAGAAATCTCATAGTTTTCACATTCTGAATTTGGTTTTAACATGTTGATATTAGAAGACTACTTAGGAAATGTGATAGTACAGCTCGCTAGGCTGAGAAAAGTTCTCACTTGTGCATTAACTGTCCATTTGACATTTTAGCTCTTGTTTATTTTATGCTTCCTAGCCAGTTTTGTGAAATCCGTCAAATCTGTGTTTGCTTACATCTTCATATATGATTATTTGGACAGGAGCTTGGCATATACAAGGCTCAAACAAGGCTTCCATTTAATGCATTTGGAACAATGGCTATGGCCAGAGATGTAAGAAATTTGAACTTCTAAGGTTGCTTTTCTTTGTGTATAATTTGTTATTTACTCAATTTGATCAGAAGGCTGACTTGAAGACTTACTACTATTTTCTTCAGGAATTTGAGGACAACTCAGCTTCTAGCCAGGTATTTTGGCTACTGAAAGAGAGTGAACTAACTCCCAGCAATGCCAATATACTGGATGGTCGGTATGCAGTGTTTGGTTATGTGACGGAAAATGAAGACTTTTTGGCAGATCTCAAGGTTGGTGATGTCATAGAGTCAATTGAAGTTGTCTCTGGCCTTGACAATTTGGTGAATCCTAGCTATAAGATTGCTGGCTAAGGAGCTTCCTGTAGTTTTGGTACCATACACTGCATATGAGAGACTTTACAGGGAAAGTTCCACAAAGTTGACGGAGGAGGCTTCATGCTTTATGTGGATTCAATCATTAGTAAAGAGAATTGTTCCATTCCATAGGGAAATGTATTCTTTCTAAGACAGTACTGAAACTCATGTCAGATTCATTTTGTACGAACATATATTTCTTGTATTTACATGTTATATTATGGCTTTGGATATTCATCAGTTTAAAAACCACTAGAATAATTTTATGTGTCTGCATCCAATAAACAACATTACATGTTCTTTCTTTTTTTTTAATGCTTATTTTGTTTAGAAATGCTTTCTGGGCAACTAAATATAATCTGAACAAACTGTAGCCTGGAAACCACAGCACAGAACATAACGCTACTGTATTGGTTACATTGGATGAATTATGGCTATTGGATTCGTTTTGGTGCATTGTAATAAATTAAACTGATACGTATGTAACTGAATCATAAAGCTAATCCCCACTATCACTGACCAGCTTGTGAAGTTTGCATGAATAGTTCATGACAAGGAGAAGGGCAGGGCAGAAAGAAAAGAAAAGCTTTACAAAATCTATATCTATTGTCCAATTTAAAAGTAAAAAGATAACGAAGAGCTCCTCTTAACCTATGGGCCTTGACAGCTTTGTATTTCCTTCATTCTTTCTAATCAAATCATTTTTTTTTCCCAAATTGAATAAAGTACAAATTGAATTTCCACAACAGTGTCAACCTCTCAGAAAGTAAAAATTTCAAGGTCCTCGGTAGCTGCGGAAACAGAGACAACCCTGAGGTTGATCTATAGGGATCATACCTCCACCCTTTGATGTGTCAATGGCCTCCAACATTGTCACTACCTCATCCATCTCGGGCCGCTTGTCAGGATTAGCATCCCAGCACCGCTTCATTACATTAGCAAGAGAGCTTGGGCAACACCGAGGTATCTCTGGCCTCAAATTCTGTAGTTTCATATTGAAAGTTTGATTTCTCTTTTAGTTCACAACTTTGACAGCAGCTGATAAATTGTTTTTGACAGTAAAAATGCTCAATGCTATTACTATAAGAGCAGTTATGTGTTGCAAATATTTTCCTAGTACACCAGAAGTTATCATCTAAGGAAATCCTGTTAACCCTATGTACCTGGCGGACAACAGCCGACGTCACTTCTGAGAAGCTAAGGTCAGGATATGGCATGTCACAACAGTATATCTCCCACAAGCAGATACCAAAGCTGTAGACATCGCATTTCCTGTTATAGGGCTACCATTCAGAACCTGCTCCAATTCAAGTCATTGATTACAAGTCAGATACAGAACTATAAAGGAGCATGTAAGAATATCCATGGATATAATCACTTAGGTAAATATTTAAGACTTGAAAGAGAGCAACAAAAAGTCCACAATACAGTAATCTATAACCCAGAGGTGATAAGTTCAACCTTCCAGCACTTCACCAACAAAGGTCTACAGCTTCAAGGACTCTATTAAGCACGGAGGCCAGAACAATCTTCATGCAATAAACTATAAATCCCAACAATGCAGCAAGCATGCAGGTGAAGAGCGAGAGAATGAGTATGTTCATTAAAGAGTTTACTTTAGATCTAATAAAGCGCATACCTCTGGAGCCATGTAGCCTAAGGTTCCTGTTTCCCCAGTCATGTCATTAGGATTTGAGGCCTCAACACGAGCAACCCCAAAATCAGCTATTTTTACTGTACGGGTCTTGTCCAGAAGCATGTTTTCAGTTTTAACATCTCTGTGGACAATCTTTTGTGAATGAAGATAGCTGAGCCTACAAAATACAGAATAGCATTTCAGTTCCATAATTCAAAAAGTGAGTTAAGTATATCAAAATTTGCATGTGACATGAAAATAAAAACCTTTAAACTAAATATAAAAGAAAAAATTTAAAATTTCAAAGATCAGAAGAAAAAATAAAATACAGATGGAGTGTGCAAATCCAACCCTCGTGCAAGATCTAGTGCCAGCTGCACAACCACTTTGAAAGCAAGTTTCCTTCTACGGTTCTTTATAAGGTATGATTTCAGTGCACCCCCAGGACAATATTCAACAACCACACAACAAATATTACTTGGCATACCAATTTGGCCATTATCAGTTTGTATTTGCAGATCTGATGAACCCATTGTCGCCCCTATAAACTGCAAAGGAGGGATTTGGCATGAGTAAGAAGATACTATGCATGTTAGCATCCAAATTAAATTATAATCAACAAAAATCAAGTTTGGGTATTCTTTGGGTGCCGGATACCATTTTGATGTGAAATCAATGTTAAAGACCGTTAAACTTAGTGTTGCACATCTTATATCTACATTGGGCATTAGCACATATAGATGTTATATATCTCTAATTATGAGATGAAAAAAGATGAACACCAAGAAAGAAGCACTTAAGCAAGAAAGTAAATGAGAAATTACTAGCACAATTCTCGATTGAAATGTAAATACAGTTTGCATCAATCAGTTTGCTGTCCTCATTAGAAATCAGCATTTCATCATCGAGATGAAGGAAGCAAAAACTTATACACCAAGCATTATGTCAATCACAAAAAGGAAGGAGAAAAAATAATAAAAAAAAAGGCCATAATGTGTTACCTTAGTAACATTTGGGTGCTCAAGCTTGTGCCAAACAGCAACTTCTTGTGTAAAAGCTGCTCTTAGAGAAGCTATTTCAGCCTCTGATCTGTGACCCTCTTCCCCCCAATCAAGAAGTTTAACTGAGCAATAGGACAGGAAGGAAAAATCAATAGCCAGCAACAATGCAACATCTGGCTGACTCTAAATACAATTTTGTTTTGATAAGAAGAGTCTACACCATACTGTGAATTTTAGACACTCGTCGAGTTTCGCTGAAATATGATCATGTTATTAAAAAGTAGACCTATTAATACCGCCTATTAATTTATTGGTTAATCTGAAAGAGTATGGAAAAGTAGACCTATTAATATGGCTTATTAATTCATTGGTTAATCTGAAACAGTTTGGAAGAAACTTTCAAAAAAATTTAAGATGAGCATCCTTCTGCAAGCTTACTTGCTAGCTGGTTTAGGTGAGAGGCTAATTTCCTTTTAATTGCTTTAAATTTCCATCCTTTCGTTTCCACAAGTTGAGATATGAAATAAAGTGCCTTTATAATAAATAGGAAATGAATATTTCAAACAAGAAATAAATAAAAAAAGTAGTGAAGTTAATGCAACTAACTGTCAACTTATCCCAATCCGTGAATCACGGAAATCATACGGCTGGATCCACAAGGGTTCATCACAAAGCAGTCATCATTAAAAACAAAAATACACAACATGAAGTTGACTAAAAATGGAACGCATCATTTTCCACCAAGAAAACTCGGAAGTATGGAAGAAAACAAAGTCTCATGTGATATGTTTACCTTCCAGAAATGAACTTCAAAATTCAAATAAATATAATACTTATCTTCTGAATAGATGATTGGTTATTTTTTTATGCCAATACAATGGTATATCTGAGTATAAATTTGTTCTTATCTTCTCCTCATACTCTCAGCAGGCAAAGGAATATTTGAAAGAAATATATAAGAGGAACAAGCAAAACAAAACGCAGTAGATTCCCTCGCCCATTAAGCCGAAAAGCCTGAGATGTCTCTATAGCAAATAGTTAATGAAAGACAAACAGTTATCAGATTCAGATACTATTTACCATTTAGTAATCATCTTGCAACAATTTTGCCGCACTCCAGGGTTATCAGCCAATGTGACTTTTGCTTACTTCCCAAATCAAGAAGACTCCTTCCAAAAAATAAAACATTGTCTCCTAAAAACTAAATTCAATTTCCATCATCCATTGAAAAATATAATTTTTTTTTTCTTTGCAATATGAACAACCGCCGAAAACAAAAGAGCACGTAACACTACGGGTGTATCAAACAAATGGATGTTCTCAGAAAAGAAGGAACTTTTAGAAATGGGTAGCCTCAGGAAAAGGAGGACTTTGAGAAACGGGTAATCTTTCTCGTCAAATGGGCACACTCAAAATCCTTGAAATTTCTCAGAATACAGAGAAAAGAAAACGGGAGAGGAGGGAATAATACCTGCAACATCTTGGCCATCATAAACACCCCGGTGAACAGTCCCAAAGGTGCCACGAGCAATAACGCTCTTGATAATGAGTTTTGTGGGGTCAATCTCCCACTCTTGCCTGGTGGTAGTGGGCCTGGCCTCAGCTTCTTCCTCTTCTCTCTTCTTGTTCTTCTCCATAGTCCATGCTCTGCTCAGATGTCTCTGGAGCTGCTCATCCAAGCTCTTCAGATCTATCTGATCTGCTCTTACATACCCACCACCACTTTCGTTCTTCTCCTTCATTTTCTCTCTTTGTTTTCAGAAACCAGCAGAACCCAGTAGTTTGTAGGCATGCACAGAATAAAAAGGCTTCTTTTTTTTTTGCGTAGCGGTTTCGGGTTACATGAATACAGGTGCGTCTCACTCCTCCTTGCTTTGCTTCTGCTTAAGACGAAGTTGGGAAGGATGATTATAATGGTCTCCCCAAGCAGTATTACTGTGTTTCCCTCACTATCATCCATGTGGGCACATGGATTTTGCCTGAACACGACGTGTGTTTCTGACCCACCTCGTCTCTCTCTCTCTCTCTCTCTCTCTCCCCTGTGTGTGTCTTTCCTGTTAGTATTTTTATGGGATTCACGGTCAATGCAACTTTTTTGTTTATTTTTTCTACCAAAAAAAATTTTTTTTTATTTATTTTGTTTTTCATTTCTGGGGCCTATCACTTTCCAAGGAACCACTATGATTGCTCTGGGAAATCGAAGGATGCAGTATTTTATAACTACTGAACCGGTAAACGATTGTTAATCTCATATAATAATATAAATTGACACGTACATACGTGTAATTAAAATATTTGTAAAAGAAATAAAGAAAAAGAAAAAAAAGCCTGTTGATTTCATCTCAAATAATCATTATAAATGTTCTAACTTTCAAAAATATAATAATTATGTTATGCATTTTAATATCAAACAAATGAGTGTAATAAGATACATAATCAGATATATACGTATAATTTTCAGAACAGAAATATTCAAAGTGGAAAATACAAAAAATATCGATACAAATATTGATAAAATATCAATATCGATAAATTTTTTTAAAAATTTTAAAATATTTATTTATTTATTAATTTAACTATAAAAATTAAAAAAATATTGAGTATAATTTATATATCTCATAATTAAAAAATCTATAATATTCATTGACATTGACAGTAATAAAAATCTTAATTTCTACTAATTTATAGAGAGAAATATTGATTAAATAAGTATGATTATTAGTATGTCAATCATATAGATATGATATTATATGTTATTGTTGTTGATAAGCATAATATAGACATGATTTGTATATGTATAAATTATATATAAAAAAAATTATATCCAATATATGAAACGTTCAAAGTATATAAGTATAATAATTATAATTTTTAAAAAATATATATTAATGTTGTACTTAACAGTTAATATGGATATTTCAGAATTTTTAAAATTTTAATGGAAATTATAAAAATTTTAATCAAATGAAGAAATTAATATGAAAATTTTAACAGAAATATTAAAAAGTATCAAAAATTTCAACCCTAAAAATTATAATTATTTTCAATTTATGGATAATATCTATGTTCTCTAAAAAACAGAAGAAAGTGCATGCGGAGCAGCATCGATCATCAATGCAAACATTTTTATTTGATGGGTCTGAATTACTCTACGATTCATAGGGCACATTCCATTTTCCTTTTTCAAACTTTTTTTTTTCTCTCATAAATAATACAAAAGAAAAATGGCATCTTCTTACAAATAAACCAATTATTTTAATGGTTATGCTAAAAAATATAGTTTTTTTTAGCTAAACGAAAATAATAAAAATAAATAATAGTTAACAGGCTAAAGATGCCATTCAATTAAAGTCTATGGCATTTATTCCTTGCCACTAAAATCGTGTCGTCGACCACCCAAAATTATAAGCTTGCCATTTTCTTTTTGCTTCATGCTCACAGATATACTCTTTCAGCAAAAAAAAAAAAAATGCTCACAGATATATTCTGTTTTAAGTATAATAATTGGTCTACTTATTTAGTTTTAATTTATAATTTATCAATATAATTGAATTATTTAACCAGGAAAAAGTTCATGCCCCAAGAAATTGGAAACCACCATCCACCAAGCCAGTTTTACTATACTCTCACTTGGGATCTTCTTGAACTCTCCAAGTAACAATCACATGTTGTGGTTATATTCTGATTCTGTCTCTATCTTTTTGGCAAGTTATTGGGGGGAAGATAAAGATCATAACCATCATTTTCCATCACTCTCTCGGGATAAAATTTTCATCAAAGTCGCCGCCCAATTACTAAACTTTTAGCAATAAGCACAGCTAGGAGAGGTAACTCATAAGGACCTTTTTTTTGTCATTTTCTGGGCACTGCTAATTAAGTTTATAAAATTGCTATAATCCTATCAATCCGATTTTAATAAGGTCATCCACGTGTTCAAATAGAAACCAATTATTGAACAACACTTAATGTCCCACATGGTGTATTTAAGCCAAACCAGTTGATTTGCTGGGTGGGGTATGATTGACCATAGAAGCCAATCATTCACATCATCCAAACTGTGGAATCCTAATTTGCTAGGGATGGAGCAAGATTTTTTTGAAATGATTAAAGAAGTATTGGGTATTTGATTGGATGTAAGAAAAAAGGAGAACTTGTGTGGTCAAGGTTGCTTCATGTCCATACCCAATTTGGGATGTTCTAGTTGCGTGATTGCAAAAACTAATACAATAACTTGGTGGCAGAGACAAAAGAAGATAATACTAAATTAAACATATAGTTGATACATGGGGAAGAATGGACTTAGTGAGACTTCATCTAAAATAAAATAAAAAATAAATAAAGGAAATAATACCCTTTGGTCTCCCAGTTGTGCTCTAATATTTAATTACTAAAACCCACCAATCAAAAAGCAAACTTATAGCTCCCTGAAGTAGTGAAGCCACATGGTCCTCTGCAAAAAAATTGTTGTAGAAATGGGATGCTGGAAACAACAATGTTATTAATTGTTGTGTTTGACGCTATATGAGTGGGATATATGGATGCTTTCCAATACTCGCAGGGCCTTGTAATCTGTATGGTCAAATATTTGAACTGAATTGAGCAACTTGTATTTGGTCATGCTCTTAGTAAGATTATAAGTAATGAGATACTTATAGAGGGTAAAAAAGCCAAAGAAAATACGAAATAAGTGTTAGCTTTTTGCGTGAATTAATGCCAATACCAATCTCCAAACATCAGCAGGCACGTGAAGCGTAGTCTTTTTGACTTAATGCGGCATGAAAAGAAGAGGAGGGTGTTCACGGGCCAAAGAGCTGTACCGGTTTTATCAAGCAGGGCATGAGCTTGATAGGGATTAGAAACCGGCTAGTAATTCTCGTGATTTTGTGAAGCAGCCTTGCATACCAATGGTCTTCCCAAGAGTCCAGACTTATCTTTTACCCACTGAATTCTGAATCTGAAACCAATATATTCTCTAAAAAAAAAAATTCAAATAAACAATAATATTACAATAAAAAGTTATGAGAGCGCGGGTATTTTTCAACAAAGCCACTCTAGTATGTTCATTTTTTTTTTCTACAAAAACCCTTCAATTTTCCTACTAATTGTAGCTAGCAGCGTGCCAGAAGACGACACTAACAAGTTACAATACATTGCAATTGTGCCTTTAGTTTCATGGCAGCCAAACCATAGAGAACAAATTGTCAGAAAAAATAAAACTTCCTTGGAACTTCACAGAAAATAAAAGTAGCAGCTTCTGTTCACTTGCCGTTAAAAGCGTGTGCATACACATATACGAGCACACAGCCCATCAGACCTTTTAATAGCAACTATAGTAACGGGTTACGGGGGCCTGTACAAAAGCCGTGGAGCTATCCGAGTTTAGATATGACAAAAAACTATAAAAATATGTACCTAATTTGGTATAAAAGTCATCTTGTGTCCCTAAAAAGGCCGACACACTAGGCTACTTCAAAATGAGTTTGTGATAAACTGGAATTTTCTAGTTCAAAGAGACAAAATCACCGCCATACAATCCATCTTCACACGCGTCGTTTCTTTTTCTCTGGCGTTGCATGGACTTGTGCTTTGATCCCATACGTTTTCAACTGAAAGTTTTCAAAGGCCTCAGAGATTGCTCCAACCTGTCATTTTATGGTGGAGAAGAGAAAAAATTAGGGGCATGAAGTGCCAAGAAATGATAATCAAACTGTGGTAGCATTTAAGTTACAGACCAATTCAGGCTTTTTGGAGTACACCCTCACTATCATATCTTGATATGAAGTAGGCAGCAAGTGACTAATGCGATTGTCAGCTATTGAGAATTTCTCCTCACTCTCATAATCCTGAGTAGACATATAAATTGGTAAGATTTGCATAGAATATCTACCATATAAATGAACAACATAACAATATTCAGAAAAATGGACCAACTCCAGTTTGATTTTATTAACAGTCGGTCATTAGCCCAATTAAAGGTTTGTGGTGTTTCTCCCATCAAGAAACTGTCGACACTATTACCATGCAGTTACCTATACTGTACACATCTTAATACTTCTAAAACAAGATACCAAGTTCCGAATACTGAGTTAAGTTCAGTACTAAAATTTATCTTGCATAAATCAAAATATAAGTAAAAAATGTTCAAGATGTTAAAGGTGAAGTTGCGTACCTTAAAAAAGTGGATACTGGAAAAGATATATGCATCAAAAGAAACCAAAAAAAAGAAAATAGAGAGTGAATAATGAAAGCTGCACCAGATCGAAAGTAGAAGAATAATTCAATTAGGCATAGCTGCTTCATCTCCTCAAGGTACCTTTCAAGAGGATTATGCCTTCCACGAGTTAAATCAATTTTGACATTGCTAACAGCAACATCATCCTCTTGTAGTATCACTCCTCCATTTTTCTGTTGAATGCAAATATTTTGATATCTATCTCTGGTAAAACAGTTTAACAGTTGGAAAAGAACACCCACACATATAAAGTTTCATGAAGAACCTGAGAACAAACGATGTCTTGAGCAGTGACGCTTTTGAAATTCTCTAGCTTGTCCCTAGGTACAGCATACTCATTACAGAACTGCCACACAAAGTCCTTTAATTAACATGTGATTTATAGTTAAGGACCAAAAGGGGATCAGAAAAAAAGCTTTCTACCTGGTACAAATTCCTCCTTCGAATACGCTGGATTAAATCCCTAGATTCCTTTAGTTCTTCATCTGGAGATATCTCAATGGTTCTAATTATTGAGTCATCTAACTGCATTGAGATCATTCCATAAAGAAAGGTAATGAATCATAAATAAATCAAAATCATGAAAGCAGCTCTTACAACCTTCCAGTATTCTGAGGGATCATGAATGTGCGACGAAATTTGAAGATAAGAATTTGCTTTCAACAGGGCATCTACTACCATAAGCTCTATACCCTGCAAGTAGTAAATTGTCAGATAGCAAACTTTCTCAGTTCAATAACTAATAAAAAAGGAATGGAGAGTGTACACAAAGTGATACACATAAAGGATCCCTCTGCCTGAACACAGACAGAAGATTTGTTGGATTGACAACTTATTGATATTATACCTTTACTTTTGGATGGGTATAAACTGTTCGGTACAGATCAGCTCGAGTGGCAAATAGTTTGTGGACGGAAAGGTCTAGTAAAATTACCCAAGCATGAGAAAGATATATCAAATGCAATAAGAAAACAAAGATACAAGAAAAGTTTAACAGAATACTAACAGTCCTTGGCACGATAGCAAATCTCATCACCCAAAACCCGCATTGTTTGCATCAACCTGAAAGTGTTGAAATATATATAATGCTAGAAAAAACTTAAAGTTTATTTCCTTACTCTTTCATTTGATAAAAGAATAGTAGCAGTGCACCAACAGCAGGTAATTGAAAAGATACTAATAAAACCTTTGAAACTCAAAGTTACATCCTAGCCCACAAGCTCGGCTGTCACGGACAATATAATCAAACCTGCAAGTCAATAACATCTCTATAATATCGCAATATGAGTTTGACCGAAAATGCACAAAAAATAAAATGAATCTAAACTTGAAGCCAGGTTGGAAGAAATATAAAATTCAAACAGAAGATATCAAAAACTCACTTGTCCACATCGATTCCATTACGACCATTTGCAACGATATCATACAGAAATTGCTTCTCTTTTGAACTCTACATGTTATACATATTTTAAGATCAAAATGCCATGTACGTGTATAGTTCTCTAAAAGGTGTTTGTGAAATGGAGTTGATTCCTTGACTATGAAATAAATAACCTGTGCAAAGTTATCTTACTTTTGACATTGCACATTCAGAGCTAGCCAACACCATCTCCTGCCCAGAAAAATATATATCAGCCATAAAACTAGAAGATATCATTTCTTTTACTGTTTTATATTCATTCTAGAAAAGACAAAAAAAAAAAAAAATCTACTTTGTTAGAAAAACGACTATTGATCATTTTGTCACTCCAACCACCAGAAATTTTTTTTCCTATACCAGTTGGCATAACCATCACCCTAAATTTTGCATGTAAAAGGTCCATAACCATCTATTTATTAATTAATTAAACAATTACTGCAGCTTCTTTGAATATAGATTATCTTTTCAAGACTCCAAGACCATAATCTAATAAAACAAAGCAGAGATAGAAAGTGTATTGAACAAATGCTTAAAGCTTACCTTCACCCTTTTAATCATTTCAGGGTCAATTTCTATATGATGCTGATCAACAATGTGGTCAATCATTTCCACAGACATTTGTTCATGAGACCTGTAAAGCACCAACAAAATGATTTCCACAAAACCAATATGAGACAAGTTTCTCAGAAGCCTTCACCTCAACTTCGATTTTTTTCTTGAGTTTTACAGAGAGAAAAGCATTTCCCTCAACTAGGAAATGAGATGGATAAATTTATTCAACTCCAGGAGTAAAACGTACCAGTTAGAGCCACTGCCACTGCTGACTTTAGGAAGAAACTCTCGTTCAAACAAGTGGCTAAAAGGCCCATGGCCCACATCGTGCAGAAGTCCTTGAAATTGGACAAACAAAAGCTATCAACAGATTTCAAAATGAAAGATTAGATTATGCAGAAAATATAGTCAATTACCGGCAAGCTTCACTGTCTGGAAATCAAAATGATCAATGCCAAGCTCCAAGCCCTGCAATGAGTATGAGAACATGTATAAATTAGTCAAGAATTTTAAGATAAATCAATTATCAGGATTGGAGAACAATAGTTGCACTTTCATACTTGATAGCTTTTAAGCTTTTGAACAGATTCACCAGCAAGCCAATAAACCCCAAGAGAATGTTCAAATCTCGAATGCACAGCCCCTGGATAAACCAAATTTGTCACGCCTGAAACATGAGAAAAGTTCAACAAGTTAAAAATAAAAAATTTTAACCTATACTAAAAGGCCCAACAATGTTAAATGAGAAATCCTTGAAGCCATGACACTGTCTATAATAGAACTCCAATGCAAAAATATAAGACGGTCAAACACCAAGCAAACTCCCTACAATATCTGCAAATTGCTACAGAAGACTATTGGTATGAACGAAGTCTAATTCCCATTTAAAATTGCAGTATATAAACCCATTGTGTAGCTGAAGACTTCCAAAAGGCTAGATTCAACAGGATTCGCCAATCAAATACCAAACATAAGGCTTCGGCTTACAAAAAAACATGCATTTTGTTTCTTAAAAGAACCATAAGTCCAGAAAATTCCTCATACTGAAATCTCTGAGAAAATTTCCAATGTTATATCCATGAAAACGGATCAAATAATATAAAACATCCCAAAACCCACCCAGTTGTTTGAGTTCACGAAGCCTGTAAATACAGAAATGAAATTGCTGTTAGTTACCGCCAAAGCTAAACAAGCAGCGGCAAAATCATAAACGGTGTGGATGTGTGTAAGTGTGTATAGAAGGGACTCCATTATTCATCGATTCAAAACTTGCCTCTGGAACTGCTCAGTATCGATAAACTTCAAGCAGAGCTGCAACCACACAAAAAAAGGAAAAATAGCAGCGTTAACGTCGTGTTTAGAAACTCTTTAACAAAAACTATGAAAAATCCCCATTCTAAAGTTCGAAATCATGTTTGCTAAATCCTGAACTCCTCTATAACTTACAGAACATATTATTCAAGAAAACGACGAAAGAAACGAGTACAACCAAATTGCTTCTATTCTTGTACAACGAAAACAAGCATTTTCAATGAGAAATAATATAATAAAAAAAGGAATAGAGAAGTACGGGATCGAGGTAAATGTTTCCATGGACATTGTCGTGAACGTGCTTGGAGAATCTGACGTCATCAGAGGATGAGAAACTGTGAAGCCGTGAGAGTGATGCATCATCGCCATTGTTGTAAGCTCCCATGCTTGCTTGCTTGCTTTCAGACTCCAAACGGCGCACAGAGAAGAGCGAAGTCAGTGCTTGGAATCGAATATTTAAAGAAAAAAATAATGGTACGAAGGTTCCGTAGACAGCGGTCGGATGGGACGGAGACTAGACTTATAGATACGCACACACACACACATTAGGTATAAGAATCACAGACTGGAACTTTACGCTTTCCAAAGAGAAAGCGAACGTGGACTTATTTGCTGAAAAAAAAGAATAAATGTCGTATTTATTTAAATCAGATTGTGTGTTGTTGGTTATGAGGGTAATGGCTTCATGGTGCCACCAAAATCTCGACGGTTTTCATTGGATTTGAAACGACGGCTCGATGGGATTACACGTAAAAGGGTAGGTATGTAATTTTATCAATTTAATTGTTGGGCCTGAATGAAGTTTGGGCTGGCCCATGTTTCATCATCTTCGCAGCCCATGGCAACAAAAGCGATCCTACGATAGGCCTGAAGGACAGACTCATCTCCCAATGAGATAACGTATATAAATGAGAGGCTAAGAATTTACACAATCCGAACTACACCAGCCTCCGCGACCATGGTGGTGGTGGCTTCAACTTCTTCTTCTTCTTCTTCTCTGCATATATTCACCGCCAAAGACCATTTCAGTAACATCCTCTGCAAGCCCATATCGCCTACTTCCCTGCTCTTCCTCCGCCAGGTTTATGGCAACCTCACGACGTCCAACAGGTTCAGACCGCCAAGCTCCACGCGGGTCTTGTCTGTTAGAGCTTACATTGAAAACCCAAACTCCATTTCGAATTTCGCCAGCAGGGTAATCGGAGCTCTCCCTGTTATCGGTCTTGTAGCGAGAATTTTAAACGACGAAGGTGGTCTTGGTAGTGACATTATTGACTTTGCAGAGTTTAGGAGGAGGGTGGGAAAGAAGTGTTCGGTAAACGACTCTAGAGCTTTTATGAATTCCAAGAACGACGAGGGCGGGTAACGATTTTTCATTTGGAAAATATATTGAAATTTATATGTTTATAGTTTCCTTTTAACTTTTTGTTTAGTGGCTGTTGGGTTTTAATGGTTATAAGAAGAAGGTGCATATTCTATATAATCTGAACTGAGTTTTCAATGGTGAGTAGGCAGGGGATCCTTTGTATGTACTGCTATGCTGTTGGCTTGCAGCGGTTGGGGCTGGTCTTCTCAAATCCGAGGAGATTTTGGAAGGTGTTGCAAGGCTTAGGCTTTCCAATGATATTGAATTTGAAGAGGAAACTTTTCTGGCCTCCATGAACGATGCCAAAGAGGTTGGTTCAATGAATTATAAATATACCCGAAGACTTAAAAAAAACTTTTAGTTGATTTTGTAAGCTACTTGAAAATGGTTGCTAAAAGTGCAACTTTTGAAATACTTGCATGCAGAGACGTGCAAAGCTAAAGGCTTCCGCACCAACCATTCCCATGGAGATTCGTGTAGAGAAAGCACTTCAAGCAATTTATGTTTGTTGCTTCGGGAAGGACCCTATAGAAGAAGATGACGAGAGACTTCTATATGTTATGCTTTGCGCTGTATTCCCATCGGTTCCGCAAACTGAGATACAGAGGATGGTTAAAGACAAGGCTGTAAAAGTAGCTCAAGGCAGTGAAGAAGACATAGTTCAGCCACAGCCCCTCACAAAAGAAGCTGTTCAGATGCAAATGAAGGATCTCCAATTCCTTAAACAAAATAGTGATGCTTAAATTAATGACTATGAATTTCCAGAAGAGAATTGTAGAATTTTTTTATTATTATTTTTACTTTTGCTACACAGTCACACTAAGTAACAGTATTCCATATCCAAAGAACACCATCATTAAACCAGGTCTCCATACCAACACGTTAAACGTTAAAGTCGAACATTTGATCACCACGATTTCACTCAAACAACACTCCGAACCTTTAAAATCTACATCATTAAAATGCATAAGCACCTCTCTGATTTTTATTACGCCTCACGCACACCATACTTAAAACAGTAGTTGTTCACACAGGAAGCACGAGATCATCGGTACTGGCTTGCTAGTTGACCCTCCTTCACAATGTAGTTCTGTGCAGGAAAATCTTCTCCCTTGAAGTACCTCTCAAGCATATCCTTAACTCCAGCAGCATATCGTAGCTGCAAACAAATTCCATTTGGAGTTTGGTTAGGAGCTGTGGGAGTGGAACAAAACAAGGTGAGACCAAAAGGCAAAGAAGCAAAAAAATGTAGAATCTAAAGCTACCTGTGCATCAATTGTTGTCCCAGAAATATGAGGAGTCATAGCTTGGTTTGGCATGTAACGCCATGGATGGTCCTTAGGAGCTGGTTGCGGATTCCAAACATCACCACTGTAACCTGGACAATCAGAAGAATAAAAGTGAAACCGTTAAAATAATTTCAAATAGGGACTAGCCCACACAAGTAGATGCCTACACACTTTTCTTAGGGGCCTCACTTATTGTTAGATGCCTACACCAAAGACATGAAACTGAATACATATGTTTAATTCAATAGCTAATATATGCTAGTCCACTGCAGCATTCCACCAAAGCAAAAATGATAACTTGCAAGTTGTATACTATTTTGTATATTATGGAAGATAGGTATCACATTTTCAAAAAATTCCTCAGTTTAAGGCCCATTATTCAGTTACCTGCAATGTGTCCACTGGAGCAAGCGTCAGCAACTGCTTGCGTCTCCATGATTGCGCCTCGAGCATTGTTAACAATCAGGACTCCCTTCTTACACTTTGCAATTCTATCTTTGTCAAACAATCCTCTGAGTCACAAGATCCAGATTCTAGTAAGTTTCATTCACATCAGACAATTGGAACCTCATGACAGATTATAAGTGAGACAACAATATTTAATAGCTTAGAGGTCACCATAAGAGGTAAAAAGGGTTGCCTTCGTTATAAATGTTGAATGTTAACAAGAGCCAAAAGATAGTCCAAGATCAAAACTCATCCTATCAATTTTGAGCAGTATATAAGCAAGTAATAGAGGACAAACACATTTTTGATACTCCAGTAAATGGAAATAGTATCAATTGGAATATGAGAGTTGGCATGAATACCTTGTTTTGTCAGTAAGAGGTGTGTTGATGACAATTATGTCACACTTGGGAAGCATTGCATCAAGATCCTCTTCAAACTTTGCCCCAATTTGGTTTTCTAGTTCTGGATCCATCTTGATCCTATCATGATACAGGGTATTACAGTTAAAAGGTTTCAACCTTTGAAGTAAAAGCTTGCCGATACGTCCACAGCCAACAGTTCCCACAGTCTTTCCTTCCAGATCATAAGCTCTATGAGCAATGCCTGCAACGTTCCATTCCCCACTAATAACCTGATGATGCCCAGGTAAGAAGTTCCTAACAAGAATGAGGATTCTCATGAGCTCATCTTCTGCAACCGAGACCACATTACTTCCTGTGACCTCTGCAACTGTTAATCCAGCAGCAGCAGCGGCATTCAGATCAACATGATCAGAACCAATTCCAGCTGTAAGAAGCAGCTGCAAATTTTTGGCCCTTTTGATCCTTTCTGCCGTGACATAGGCAGGATGAAATGGGGTTGTTATGAGGACATGAAGATCAGGGATGTGCTTTTCAAGTTCTGTATTAAGGGCGCAAACAAGCAAAAGAAAATTAGTTATTAGTAAACAAGTTCCCGAAAAAAAAAAAACAAAACGAAAAAAAAAACAACAAGTGTTATAAACATTTAAAATTTTTGTTAAGTCTCACGTTCTAGAGAAAATGGTGTCTTGTTGAGTTAAAATTAGTTGATTCCTGCTAATAACAAGGTTCATATACTAACAACCACTACTCTAAAATGGGCCAATTAAGCTACTTAATCATGTTTATGTTATGTGCACAGACTATAAAAGGTACTGTATCTAAATATAACAACCACAGTCTAGTCCTTCTTTGTCATCAGTGACAATATATTGGTGGCCTTGTGATTCCAGCCAGTCACGGATGCCCAATGCTCCCTCCACGCAACCCACAAAGTTGGGATTGAGCTTAGCATATTCACCGGCCTTGTAGAAGACTCCAACTATCTTTTTGCCGCCAGGAGAAGCCTGTTTACAGTGACAGAAAAACATTACGACACAAAACACAAAAGGAAATTAATTTTACAATTATGCCAAAACATACACACAAACCAACCACATCTGTTCAAAAAAAATGGTATGCAAAATATTCCGCAGAGACTGTTCAGCCTCTGTTTTATGGACTTGGACGCAGAGAATGTGATGTTAAGATAAATCATTTTATTTCGAATTACGCCCGTGGGGAAAGACCCACATTGAAGTGGTGCTGATGGAATGAGTTCCACCCGTGGATCGTATGATCCACAACCAACTCTTCAAGTCCATGGACCCTATGACTGTGTGGCCGTCAACACAGTCACCACGTGATGTGCCAAATACAGTCACATGCGTCGCAATCAACACAGTCACCGTGTGTTTTATCAAAAAAAAAAAAAAAAAAAACACAGTCACCGTGTAACGTGGCAAACACACCCACTACAAGATCATCATTATCAACCACATTACGCAGAGTTTCAGATCCTGACCATCCAATTCTCGAAGAACATCCATGCGTTAGCGATCACCCAAAAAGAGAGATCTTTTCTTATCTTTTCAAGTGATTGATAATGGAGCAAGCACAAGTAGAACAAATTCATCATCGGGATTTTCTAACCCAAACAAAATAAAGGCTTTCGATCTTCAAAATTCTACCCCATTAACAGCAAGAATAAAAAAAGAATAAAAAACACATGCAAGCAGGACTTGATGCTGATAATATCATACTGAGAAAATCGCTCACATGGAGGGGTCTACTGGACGTCGTCGATAATACTGAACTCCCCGATGAAGAAAAAGCTTGAATTGCAGTCCCAGCCACACGCTTCATCGCCATTTTTCTCTCCCACAGACTTAATTGGGACGCAGCAAAATAGTATTAGACGGAGAAACTGGTTTGACCTCTCACACCGAAAAGCTCAAACACAGCGAAAGAAACTCTCTTTTGATGCCTACAACTCAGAGCTAGCCGAGAGCCAATTTATATGCAAAAGAAATGAAGTCCTAGTGGAGCGTGTCTACTTGGCTCAACGAGGAGACGAAGTTGAGATGAGTCTCTCCACTTGGAAAAATACGATGCATTATTGTGCAGGGTACGCACGTGTTCCCCAATAATGCAGGGTATGCACGTGTTCCCCGTCTGAAGTACTGTACGATGGCTCGGCTGTGATGTAAGTATTGGTCTCTTCGAAATCGTGGCAAATTCCAATTTGTCTTTCTTGTTTAAGTTCAAATTGTACTCATACTCGGCGGCTCGCTCGAGAAAATTATTATCACCTACTGGCAAAACGGAAATTGATAAAAGTGTCCACCTACATCATTTAAATTTATTTTATATAAATTTAATTTTTTTAATATTTCTGTAAAATTATAGATTTTAAAATATATATAATTTATGATTTATAAAGTGGCAGATTATTTCTGTTAAAATGTAGATTTTTCATTTAAAATATAAAAATTAATTGATGAATAATTTTAAATAATTTAAATAAATTTTAAATAGATATTTTTAAAATTTTAACTATTAATATAGATATTTTTATTAATTTTCTCCCAACAAAAATAGGTGGGTCACGGGCAAATAAGCAACGACGTGGACGGTCGACCTAACCAGTTGGATTTTTCTTTTTAATGAATAAAAAAAATGAAAATTATTAAAGATAGGTTTACTGTTTTAATTTTATAAGAGTTTAAAATAATAAATTTATTTATTTAATAATTTTTTTATTTAATATTTAATAGTATTAAATATATTTGAATTTAGAGTAGCTAATTAATTTTTATAAATAAAAAAGAATTTTAGTTTAGAATTTTTTATTATTATTTTAATTTTATAATTTTTTAAAAATTTAAAATAACTGGCTCATAATCTATGAGATTTTATCATTTGACATATTAAATAAAATTAAATAAATTTAAAATAATAATAAAATTTATTATAATTTAAATTATAATTCTTAAAAATAAATAAAAATAAATATAATAAAAGGTGTATTCCTTTCGCCCCGTATGCCGGCTAATTAGTTGGATATGGTAATCAATTTTGGTTTTTTTTTTTTTTTTTTTCTGATAGTCAATCATGCTATCTTTGATATAATCTTACGTGGCAGAGACATGTTTGGATTAGAACGAATCCAATGCAGTAGTTGTCCGGTGGAGGTAACACACCGTAAATCCCATACAGCTCATGACGGCTCTCTGTGGTGAATGTGGGCCGGGTGTTAAACCTTATGGGCCAATCATTATGGGCCAATAATGAAACAGTAGTAGAACGTCAAATCATGTGTAGAATGTCCAATTTGACCTCGGTAGAATCTGGGGATTGAGCGCGGCCGATCATGAAATTGGCGCTGTTTTCTTGTTACTGGTTTTGTCCCCGCAATTCTGTGAGCAAAGCGAAGAGAAAGGCAGTGAGTGAGTCAGTGCAAAGCAAGTGTAGGGAGCTTGATGGAGATGGAACCGAGGGAGTCTCAGGTGGCAACTGTGTCTCAGCGCGAGCAATTGATGGTGGAGAGTAAGGTCTTTCAGATCTACAACATGTTCGGTGATCTTCCTCGCAACGCTCAATCGCTAATGTAAACCCGAATCTTTCTTTCTTTCTTTTTTTGTTATTTTGTGGGTTATTGTTATTTTGGGTATTGGGTGAAAGAAGTTTGATGGTTTGGAGCTTCATTTTGACATTAAAGGTTGGAACTTCAGCGTGATAATCACATGGAGTACCTTACCGGAGGTTTCAGACAACTTGGTCCCGCGTTTTGCTCGTTGGATGCCAAGTAACTCTCTTTCCCTTTCTTTCTATCTGACCCAAAGTTGGATTAGTAGAATTCTAATTGAATAACATAATTTGAAGTACTGCTAGATTAAGTTCAAAACACCAGAGGGGAAGATAAATTGCCTAACTATCTGGTGCTATGATTAAGCTTAAGTGCCAATCTTCTTATGTACTTTTTTGATGCACAATGTTTTCAGTCGACCTTGGCTTTGCTATTGGATCCTGCATTCAGTTGCTTTACTGGGGGATGCTTTTGATGATGAAGTGGAAAGTAACGCTATTGATTTTCTTAACCGTTGTCAGGTTTGCAAATTCAAAAAAAAAAGAAAAAAATAGCATTTTCTAACCTTGCTTTTGCCATCTGTTCCGGTATGAAGACTGTGGTTCTTGTATCATTATATATACGTTGACTACTTTTTGATATTTTGCAAGTATAACATTGCTAAAACAAAAAGTGTTGTGCTTTGCATGCCTTTGTTTTCTATACCCTTCAAAGGTTAATGTGTTTATGTTTCATAGTTCATCCATATAATTTTACATTCAAAACTATGTTTGAAGATGTGTAACTACATATACTACCCTTCTTTTAGAGTGACCATGATTCAGTGGTTTGAGTTGGTGACTTAATGGAATTTTTTTGCACTATTTGGATGTTGCAGCATATATCTCTTTTCTCTTTATTAGTGTGCTATGGTCATATTTATTTATCTCTTTATCTCATACTTGTAGGATCCAAATGGTGGATATGGAGGTGGACCTGGACAGGCAAGTATATGCTCCGATATTAGCTTTGTTGTTGTCTTTCCTTTGGTGGTCAGTTAGACTAGTTTTAATAAAATGTAATAGGTACATGTCCTTTTATTTGAGGAGGTTGGTTGCTGCTCTTCTATTGTGCTAGTCTGTATGATTTCACATTGTCTTATTTTTATTAAGAATATTGTTATCAACGATTAGTCATGTTTTATTTTACTCTTATGCTTCAGTATATAGTTATATGTCTTCTTTACGATAATTGATTTTAGTCATTGTTTCAGCAGTTGCCTCATCTTGCAACAGCATATGCTGCTGTCAATTCACTTGTTACCCTTGGTGGTCAAAAAGCTTTATCATCAGTTAATAGGTGGTCAGTCTATGCTTATTCAGTACAACTCTTTTATTTATTATAGCTATGGCCATTTGGAAAGTGATTGATCCTGATACTGGTTAATTATTTTACAGAGATAAGTTGTACAGATTTCTGCATCAAATGAAACAACCAAGTGGGGGCTTCAGGTGTGACATCTTATTCAGTTTTGTTCTATAATTTGATGTTAGAAACTGAAATGAGAAAATAAATTATGCATGGTAATGTTTCTTTACAGGCTTTTACAGGAATGACTTAGCGATTGGAACTTTATCTTTCCATGCACTTCAACACTTTTTACTCTCCCTCCATTCATTCCTCTTAGTTTTAACTTTTTGAGTTTGTTACTCTAATAGCATGGTGTTATTTATATCTGTATATGAGTATGCAAAACCATCCAAAGTTTTTGCAATAATGAAAATGGGGAATAGTTGTCCAGTTTTCATTTTTTTAAAAAAAACATATAAATGTAGAATTAATCTTGAATTTAATATGATTGGATGTTTTCCACCAGCATGCACGATGCTGGAGAAGTTGATGTCCGGGCTTGCTACACTGCGATATCTGTAAGTTAGTCCCCTGTGTAAATGACTGCACACATTTTCATGCACATGTATATACATGCCTTCTAATGACCATGTGCTTTTTTTCAATTTAGTTCTGATCCTGGCACATGTATATACATGCTTGCTCAATTTTCTTTTAGAAAATCTTCTCCCTTTGTTCAGGTTGCAAGTATTTTGAACATTTTGGATGAAGAGCTGGCTCAGAATGTTGGAAATTACATCATAAGGTTGGTCTCCTGCAACCTTCAATTTTTGTTGCTACTCAACATATGCCAGGATCTTTTGTTCTTAAAAATAGATTAATGCCTCCAAACTGATTTAGTCCTATTAAGGTTTTTTAATCCCTCCCTCTACCTTTACTCTGTTCCCCAACTTTCTTGTTTATGTTTCAGTTATAAAGTATCCTCCATGAGTTATTTCTCTGGTTCTGGGTCATCTGTCTTGTTTGAAAAGCTCTTTGCTGTTCCTTTTACAATTGACCATTTTCCTGTTGCATTTTAGGGTAATGATTAAGCTTTTGCTTTTGAATATTAATACAGGCAATCCCGTGGATTATGTTAAGATTACGTTGATATATATTTTGCTTAGTAGTTCAATTAATATAAAGTTGCATTGTCTGATATCACTCTGCAGTTGTCAGACTTATGAAGGTGGCTTTGCTGGGGAGCCTGGTTCTGAAGCTCATGGTGGGTATGTTTTTTTACACATTTCTTTACTTCTCTTTTGCTATTTATTTACTGCCAATGTTTACAATTTAAGCTGTCAAATATACCAAGGGAATCTCTCCTAATTCTAGGGGTAAAAGTGCTAAGAATTTTCTGGTAGACTGGAGATTTGGAGTTTGATTACCCCTTGAGCAATAAGGTGTAGAAGGTTACAAAATTTGCTTCATTTTTGAATGAAAAAGAGACAAATTAGGCATTGTCATAAACTATTAGGGTGATTATTTCATTTAGCAAAGCCTCTCATGGTTTTGGCAATTTATTCTTTAGGTACACCTTCTGTGGGTTAGCTACAATGATTCTGATCAATGAAGTCAATCGTTTGGACTTGACTCGTTTAATTGTAAGAAATGTTCCTACACCTTTCTGAATTTGTATAATTTATTTTGTTGTCTAGCTTTATACATATCATGAATTGCTTTTCAGCTTAATATAGATATAACAATTTTTGGGCTGTTTCTTCTGTGTTTTCCATTGGATACATTATACATTGTAGATTGTAGCATTCCTTTACACTGTTCTGCATGAACATGCATTGCAATTTATATTAAAAAGTGTTCGCTATTGTAATAGGATTGGTTGGTATTTCGTCAAGGGAGGGAATGTGGATTTCAGGGGAGAACAAATAAATTGGTTGATGGTTGCTATTCCTTCTGGCAGGTATTTTTTCTGTCTTTACTGATCTTATTATTATTCCTTCAGAATCATGGTGGAATTACTGAGAAAGGAAAATCATCAGGGAGGTGCTTTTGCATTACTACGAAGACTTTCTTCATTTGTTGATGAGCAATTGGTGAAGCCGGGTACTGGAGGACATTGCAGTACAGATAGGCAGCTCAGTTCTCTATCTGTTGGGGAAGAAGGTCTGGCAGGAATTTTGTCTTTAGTTGATAAGACTTGCCATTTAGGCAGAGAAGCAAATAGAATTAAAGAGTTTAGGATGCACATAGATTCCCTTTTGGCCACTTCAACAAGTTAAATTTGGGTTTCTGTGTCTGTATTTCTTCTTTATATGTCTTATGTTTCAATTCTTTTTTTTCCTTTTCCATTCGTCTCCAGGATTGAATGCTTCTTCTTCAGGGAATCTCAATGATTTTGGTTACAACTTTATCAAGAGGCATCCAGAAATGGAGCCTCTTTTCCACAGCATGGCATTGCAGCAATACATACTTCTATGCGCACAGGTTTGGCTTCAAAGATTACGAATATATTATTAACTTGGTACTTGATTGCATGGTTAGTAATGTCTTGATACCTATCTGCTTGATACACCTGTAGCCATTGTTTGGTTAAAGCACATGTAAAGTAGGCTAGTTTGTTTTGCATTGTCTGGTTTTACGGATAAATGTTAGTCGTCTTCACTACGTGTTGATGTATTGTACTAAAATATTAGAATGCATCTTTGAAGAAGGGGTTTAAATTTCTGAGAGAAGTTCATTTGATGCATATGCAGGAGCAAGAGGGGGGACTAAGAGACAAACCTGGGAAACGTAGAGACTTTTATCACACTTGTTATTGTCTAAGTGGACTAACTGTGTGTCAGTATAGCTGGTCAGAGGAGGAAGAGTCTCCACCACCGGCTAGTGCCGTATTTGGTCCTTATAGCAATCTGTTGGAACCCATTCATCCGCTTTATAATGTTGTCCTAGAAAAATACTATGAAGCCCGTGAATTCTTTACAAGTTCTTGAACAATATCGACCTTAACTTGTTTGGACCTGTGGAAATGGTGGGGTAAAAATGCTTTCACTTCTGATGTACAATTATTTCTGCTTTTGAGCAGTGTTTGAAAATGTTATTTGTAGCTCAAGCCCTTGTTCCGTATAAATGCTATGTGTTATCAGAGACCCTTGGACGTACCATTTGAGTATGTCTGCAAAGGTTTTTCATGCATTGGCTTTTCCATGTGGGAAGAAGCTTGAGAGAGAGAGAGCGAGCTGCACATCATAATGCATCAAAACCTATAGAAAACATCCAACATAGTCAATTTAAGAACTAATATATTCCATCACACGTTATTAGGAACATATATTCTATACCAATTATTGTGGTACTACCGTAAAAGTAGTGCATTGTGGGCACCGATAAAAAGAGAAGTGAGAAATTGGATGAAATGTCATATATAAATGAGGACGGGGAGTGTGCAATGGAACCAAATTTGATTTCTACTACCAGCTATATTATTGAGAATTTAGGAGGACCAGCTTGATCGGGTGTTGAAACTTGATTGTGCGGTAGGACCAGTTTTATGGGGTCAGGTACTGATCGGGTGTTGAACTTGATTGTGCGGTAGGACCAGTTTTATGGGGTCTTGAGCTTGATTGTGGGGTCCTCTGATATGGACAAAAAGAAAGTGATTATTTAAATTGAACATCGATGCTTCCATCCAAGTTCCCCCCACCTCCACAGGTACTATATCAAGTAACATTCTAACTACTAATAATTAAGCGAAAGATTTAAATGTTTAAAATAAGTCGTTTACAACAAAGTATTTAATTAAATACATTAATAAGTAATTTGCATAATCAATTTTAATTTACTCGAGTGAAAGAGAGTTGGACATTAATTGTATTTCTAAGAAGAAAAAATTACAAAAAGTCAATTAAAAAAAAAAACAAAAGTGAGCTTTTTTAGTAGCGAGAATAACGCATATAATATGTGAATTCACTGAATTTTTTTTTATGCTTAACTGTTAAAAGGTTCCAAGCGCTGTCATCGTCGTCTGTGTTCTTGGTTTACAGAGTGACGCACAACACAACCAGAGATGACAGTGAACACAGGCCAACACGATGAAACAGAAGTACGACAACATGAAGAGCGAGAGCAAGAGCATGAATACAATCAAAAGGATAAGCACATCATCACAAGCCCCCAATTTTCTTCTTCTTCTGTATCTCCTCTATCCAATCACTTATCCATATCCTCGTCTCCACCACCCGATTCTCCCCTGCACTCCACCTTCAAATGGATCGAAACAAAGTCCCCAAACCCTCCTTCGCCTCTGGTTCACGCCAACCGATCCTTCCCACCCGAGCCCTTGACTAAGGTACAGGACCCACAAACTCAGGAGGGCTTTGCTGCCCATCAACACAAACTTGATGAAGAAGAAGCAGCTTCTGGTTCTGGTACCGGCGGTGTTGGTAGTTTCAATAGGCCAAAGTTGAGACCCGACTTGTCCGGTTTTAAGAGGACGAAGAAGGAGAGCGAGGTGAAGAAGGTTTTGTTGGGTTTTAGGATTTGTATATTAGTCTGCTGTTTGATCTCCTTCTCGGTTATGGCGGCTGATAAGTACCAGGGTTGGGCTCTCGATTCTTTCTATCGCTACAAGGAGTTTAGGTTTGTCAGTCTTTCTTTGCGTAGTTAAGAGTTACTATTCATCCTACTTCCATCGTCAAAAAGCTCCTTTTTTTTTTTTTTTTTCTTTTCCTAGCACTAGTACCTTTGTCTGCTAATTGGGTCTTCGAACCGGAAATTTTCATTGCTTTTCAGTGTCATTCAATATGTATTTAAGAAGTCAGAATTGCAGGTACTGCTTGTCAGTGAATGTGCTGGGATTTGCATATTCGGGACTGCAAGTGCTTGATCTGGTCCACTTCTTCACCACCAGGACACACTTGGTCCACCACCACCTACGTTATCACTTCGATTTCTTAATTGATCAGGCAAGTCTCTGAGCTATAGATGTTCTGTTCTTATTATATTAATTATTGTTGTACCTAACCTAGGCCCCCCTGCTTTTGTCCACACTCCACACCCTTTTCTTTTGGTCTTGGCCAATATTGTGGTATTGGGTTATTATGACGATTTGTTTTTGGATAAGGCCTGTGTGGACCAGAATCTTATAAGGAGCATTGACAATAATGTGCTAGCAGAAGCACTGGATTTTTCATCATGGAATTGGATAGTTTAGATTATTATGGAGAAAAGTAGTAGTATGTAGCTATTGACTTCTTGGACCACCTTTCCTCTTACCTTTCTGGTTGTGATTGTTAATTCCAACTTAACTTTCTCTCTTTAAGGTTTTGTTGCTTTACTTGGAACTCAAAGTAGTTGCCTTTGCCAGTTTGCTCGCCATCAATTTAGTGTGTCATGTGGCTGACTTCCAAGCCACATTGGCGAAACTTTAGTACGTAGTTAAAAGGCTAAATTTGCTAATTGCGAGTTGATAACTCCAATGAATTTCCTCAAGAAAGTGTGATTCCAAGTGCAATAGAACAAAAGTCTTACTCACTTAAGCTTGATTAACATCAACATGTCACTTTGCTCATTTCTATCCATACATGTTATATTCCAAACAGACTCTCTAAGTAGCTTTTTGGGACATGAGTTTTGGCTGCAGATAGATGTTTGATGTCTCTAGAAAGCTGTATTCAACTTCTTATAAGTTATAAGTTGAATTTCAGAATCTTTTTGTGCTGGTAAAGTAATGGAATGCTTGGGGTTTTTGTCTGGTATTGCAGATACTGTCATATCTTCTGATATCAGCATCTTCATCGGCTGCAACTCGAGTTGATGACTGGCAATCCAACTGGGGCAAAGACAAGTTCCCTGATATGGCTCGTGCTTCTGTGGGATTGTCATTCGCTGCCTTTGTTGCACTTGCATGCAGCTCTATAATCTCTGGCTACTTCCTTTTCACTCCTGAATCCTTGTAGCTGCTACCATATTGAATGCGTCTACATGATGATTACTGAATATATCTATACTATTTTTTAAGAGCTATCTGTACAACTTTCAAATAAAGTTTTCTATTTTCTTCTTCTTTTTAATCTTTTGAAACTGAGTTATGATTGATGGGTTGTCACAGAGATTTAATCCCATCAAAACGTTTGAATGTACAGAAATTAGTTTGTGTTTTATGTTCGGATCATGGGCTCCATAAATGGGATGTTGAACATTTTCTTGGCACTTTGATTCATGTGTTGACTACGTAGTATATATTTCTTTGTTTCACTTTATTTTTTATACGGTAATGGGGGAGTCACTCTCTGTTCGAATTCTATGAATGGCAGGGGAAGGGAGGTGGGCAATGCCTCTAGACTTGTGGGGCTTGAAACATAGGTAGGTAAATGTGCTTTTGAACCTTCTTGACCGTCTGATTAACCTGTAACTGGTCACCGTCACTTCAACCCAAGTTTTCAAGACTCTGCTGGTTGGATGCTGCGTAGAGTAAACTGTCTTTTGAACTTGGAGGCAGTTTCTGTTTTAAAGCTACTTTCTTAATCGATCCAATCTTAGTTAAAAAAGCTGATAACAAAAATCTTTATATTTATTTAATTGTGCGAAATGTATAAATAATTACCAAGTTTGAAGCTTTTCCTTATTATTATTATTTTTTACTTAAAAAAAAGAATGAAGATACTTTTCAGTCACCAAACTGAGGTGGCTAAGCATGACGTCTATCACATTGTGCATGTGGACGGTGACCCGCATATCCTACTTATATAAATTTTTTATTTACGTGGTATAAGATGATTGTTTGGAACATTCTCGGTAGTATAAATCTGCTTCGGGATCTAACCAGAAATTTTTTTCTTCTATTGATCAAGATTATGGAATACAATTTACCAAAAAAAGAGTATCGAATACAAAGATTCATCAAAAAAGGTAATCGAATACAAAGACTGGTCTCATGTAGAAATTTACAAACGATCTAGAATCGTTTAGAAATGTACTTTTACCAAATCCATAAATTATCTTTCAAGCTCATAATTCACGCCAAAGACATACGGGGAGAGATTCTTTAGAGGTAGAATTGATATTGTTCAATGAACCTCAAGTGATAATGCGTCCACATGCATACGACATTTTGATTTGACACGAAAAAAATGTTAAAAGGCTGACCTATAAATTAATTAACCGGCTTTAGCTATGAAAGATACTACCCATCTCATCATCTCTCTCTCTCTCTCTCTCTCTCTGTGTAAAAGTTTCTTCCTTTGGCTGAGCAAATGGCTACCGCACCCATTCCCTCTGTACAGAAGGCTTGGATCTACCCAGAATACGGAAAGTCCTCTGAAGTCTTGAAGCTCGATGAAAATTTCCCAGTTCCAGAAGTGAAGGAAGATCAGGTTCTGATCAAGGTTGTTGCAGCTTCCCTTAACCCCATTGATTTCAAGAGGATGCTTGGGATTTTCAGAAACACCGACTCTCCTAGACCTGTAAGCCCCTTGATCTATTTCCGTTTCTCAATTCACGTGTTCCTTTCATAATCCGTGTTGAATTTGCTCAGATGTTATTAAAATGGGTGTTTAAATTTTGGTATTAATTGTTGTTTTCGGCAGATTGTTCCAGGATATGATGTCGCTGGTGTGGTGGTAAAGGTAGGAAGCCAAGTGAAGAAATTCAAAGTGGGTGATGAGGTATACGGTGATATCAATGAAAAAGCTGTGGATGGGCCTAAACAATTTGGCACTTTGGCCGAGTACACAGCTGCTGAAGAGAGAGTGTTGGCTCTCAAGCCTAACAATCTGAGTTTTGTCGAAGCTGCTAGCCTTCCCTTGGCCATTGAGACTGCCTATGAAGCGTTTGAACGAGCTGAACTCTCTGCTGGTAAATCTGTTCTTGTTTTGGGAGGTGCTGGCGGAGTTGGAACTCTGGCTATTCAGGTACTTTTTTATTTTTATACATCTCTGTTTTCTCTGTTTTTCAAAGAACGCATATTACAAAACTTACACTCCTTCCAGTTAGCGAAGCAAGTTTTTGGTGCATCAAGAGTGGCATCTACGGCAAGCACTAGGAAACTAGACTTGTTAAGGAGCTTGGGTGCTGATTCGGCCATTGATTACACAAAGGAGAAGTTTGAAGAGCTTCCTGAGAAATTTGATGTCGTATTTGATACAGTTGGTAAGATTATATATGATCAAATTCATTGTCGTTTTCTTCAAGGAAGGAGAAGGCTGATATAGATATGTATATATATATTTATATGCTCGGAAATAATACAGGTGAAGGTGAGAAGGCGGTGAAGGCAGCGAAAGAAGGAGGGAAGGTGGTGGCCATTATACCACCAGTAACTCCACCCACCATCATATTTTTCCTGACTTCCAATGGAGCTATTTTGGAGAAACTGAAGCCTTACTTGGAGAGTGGGAAGGTGAAGCCAGTGCTTGATCCCAATTCCCCATTTCCATTTTCTAAGACTGTGGAGGCATTTTCACACCTTGAAACTTCCAGAGCCACTGGCAAAGTTGTTGTGTATCCCATCCCATGAGACACATGACGCTGCTAGTCTTCATCGTTTACTTAGTTGCTCTGTGTGTAAACGTAATGTTATGGTTTGGTTCAATAAAGGGTTTTAATCCTTTCTACATGTACAGTGAAATCTTGATAAATAAATATTCAATAAATTAATAATTTCGATTAAATAATACTTTTTATGAGTCCCAATTTGCAATTAAATTGCTAAATTAATAATTCGATAAATTTATAAAATAACATATTAATAAATTATATAGTTTTACGGAGTATCTATTTTCAATACATAAATTAATAATTCTATAATATATATAACTAATAACTCTATATAATTTAAGCAAAATATATATGTAATATTGTTTGTCTTTTTAAAATTGATAAAAAAAAAAATTGATGTCAAATTGATATATTCTTGAACGATAATGCTGGGGAAAAGTAAATATTTTTTGAAATTTTTGAAAAATAAATATTTTTTGGTTTTTTTTTATAAAATATAAAGAATATTCCTCTAAATTAATAATTTATTAATTTATCGATTAATTAATATTTAATAAATCTTCTTTCGTCCAAAGTTATTAATTTGCTGTATCTTCTTTTCGAAGATTAGTTGAAAAAGAAAAAAACACAAATCAAACATATACAACAACGTAACAACAACGATAGGTTCTAATTGCTTTATTTATTTACTTCCTTTGACCATGACCAGGAATATACTTGAATAAATACGTAGGAAATAAGAAGATGGAAAATATATAAGAAAAAAAGAAAAAACTTATTAATTTTTTCATTACAATTTGTATTGGAAAGTTTTTAATTAGTTGAAGGTTACATAAGCTATGATGATCCACCGCATGAATCCAAATTTTCAATATCATGCTCGTTCAATGCTCTGTGTGCTTATTGGAATTAATAATGGTCTCTTCAACTTAACGTTTTCTTTTATTTTGTTTAGAGCTTCTTTCTTAATCGATCCGCCTCAACTAAAATCTGATAATAAAAAATTTAATGTTTATTTGTATCACATAAGTGTCATCTAATGCTAAAAATGCTGACCGATCCATTATATTTATTTATAAGGTTCTATATCTCTAGCAACTGAGAGATAACGAGGCCTTTTTGTTTATCAAAAAAATTACTAATAAGTTTGAATAAATTTTTAAGAATGAAGATCAAAAAGTCTTGCATGTCATAATTTTCTGACACCAAAACTGATCGGTGGCTACTGGCCAAGCGCGTAAGCAATGGCGTCTGTGTAACATATGCCTTGACGATATTCATGCATTACTTTCAACACATTAGACTTTTCTCATAATGACACACACATTAGACTGATTATAAATAAAAGGGCTTCGGCTATATATGAAAGAAACGCATGATCATCCTTTTGGTCTGTGAGAAAACAGTTTGTGTTTGTATTAGGTACAACTAGTTTACAGACATGGCTTCTGTTCCCTCCGTGCAGAAGGCTTGGATCTACTCAGAGTACGGAAAGTCGGGTGATGTGTTGAAGTACGAAGAAAGTTTCCCAGTTCCAGAATTAAAGGAAGATCAGGTGCTGATCAAGGTCGTTGCAGCTTCGCTTAACCCTCTTGATTTCAAAAGGATGGCTGGGGTTTTAAAACACTTTGACACTCCTCGACCTGTGAGAACCCCTTCATCTTCATCTTTCCTTTTGTCCCATGCACGCATGCATGGTTTCCTTTTTAATTAAATTTTTTGATTGTTACAATTTGACAGGTAAATTTAGGATACGATTTTGCAGGAGTGGTGGTAAAGTTAGGAAGCCAAGTTAAGAAATTCAAAGTGGGAGATGAGGTATACGGAGACACCCTTGAAAGAGTTCAGGAATTTAAACAGTTTGGCTCTTTGGCTGAGTACACAGCTACTGAAGAGAGACTGTTGGCTCTCAAACCCAATAATCTGAGTTTTGTGGAAGCTGCTAGCTTTCCTTTAGCCATCGAGACTGCTTATCAAGGGCTTGAACGAGCTGAACTTTCTGCTGGTAAATCCGTTCTTGTTTTGGGAGGTGCCGGTGGAGTTGGAACCATGGCGATACAAGTACGTAATTTCATATTTTAAATTCCTCTATTTCTTAAGTTCACGGGCGATTTTGCTTTTTCTGTTTTTCAAATGATATATATAGAGAGAAAGGCTTACAGGTTATGTTTGATAAGAAGGATAAAGAGGGGGAAGGATGGAATGGTGAATGAGAAGGTTTGGTGAAATGATGGAGTAAGATTATAAACTTCTCATATTGTTTGGTATACGATAGAATTGGAAGAAATGAAAGTAAAAGGATTAAAATAAAAATAAAAATTTATTAATTAGTTATATCAGTTTTCCTCCTCTAATTCAATATTAAGGTAGTGTTTTTAATAGATTAACATGTATTTGACTTTTATTCTTAAATTCACTCTCTCCATTATTTTGTGTACTTGCAAATGGTTTCTACAACACAAAGTCAAGTGGCCCTGTGGTTTATGCACACAAATAGGGTGTTTGTGTACGTCAATGAGTTGTTTGTGCAAATTAAGGTTGTGTTTAATAACATAATTATTATTATTTTTAATTTTTTTTTAATTATATGTAATTTGATTAGTTTAGAGGTTGGCTGGTGTTTATTAAATATTAATTAGATTATTTAATTAAATAAAAATATAAAAATAAAAATATAATTAACTTCTAAACTAATCAAGTATAAGTTAAAAAAAATTAAAAATAAAAACAGTTTATTATCGAACAAATCCTAAATCAAGTAGTTGTACACAAGAACAAGGGTATTCACATATACATCGCACTATCTAAGCCATATGTACATATATATTGTTTTATATAAACCAAAACATGTACACACACACACACACACACATATATATATATATATATATATATAATACTTACATATAATGTTAGATCGACCGATTGTCCCCCTCCATTCCCTGTATATGTATAAATTATATTGTTATACTCCATACAGTTAGCGAAGCAAGTTTTTGGTGCATCAAGAGTAGCAGCTACGGCAAGCACTGCGAAACTAGAATTGTTAAGGAGCTTGGGTGCTGATTTGGCTATTGATTACACAAAGCAGAACTTTGAAGAGCTTCCTGAGAAATTTGATGTCGTATTTGATGGAGTCGGTAAAAATCTAAGATCAAACTCATTGTCGTTTTCTGTTAGGAATAAGGCTGATATAAATATATATACTTGGAAACGAAACAGGTGAAGGCGAGAAGGCGGTGAAGGCAGTGAAAGGAGGAGGGAAGGTGTTGTCCATTGTACCTCCTCCAACTCCACCCACCATCGAGTTTTATCTGACTGCCACAGCAACTATTTTGGAGAAACTGAAGCCTTATTTGGAGAGTGGGAAGGTGAAGCCAGTGCTTGACCCCAATTCCCCATTTTCATTTTCTAAGACTCTGGAGGCATTTTCATACCTTGAAACTTCCAGAGCCACAGGCAAAGTTGTTGTGCATCCCATCCCATGAGACACATGACACTACTAGTCTTCATCGTTTACTTAGTTGCTCTGTGTGTAAACGCAATGTTATGGTTTGGTTAAATGAAGGGTTTTAATCCTTTCTACATGTACAGTGAAATCTTGATAAATAAATATTTAATAAATTGATTTGAAATTCAAATCTAAATTAATAATTCAATAAATTTGTAAAATAATACATTAATAAATTATATAGTTTTATGGAGGATCTATTTCAATACATAAATTAATAATTCTATAATATATACAACTAATAACTCTATATAATTTAAGCAAAATATATATGTAATATTGTTTGTCTTCTTAAAATTGATGTCAAATTAATATATTCTTGAACGATAATGGTGGGGAAAGATAAATATTTTTCGATTTTTTTTTTAAATATAAAGAATATTCCTCTAAGTTAATAATTTAATTTATTAATTTATGGATTAATTAATACTTAACAAATTAATAAATTTTCTTTCGTCCAAAGTTATTAATTTGCTGTATATTTTGTTTTCGAAGATTCGTTGAAAAAGAAAAAAAACACAAATCAAACATACACAACAACATAACCACACCGATAGGTTCCAATTGCTTTATTTATTTATTTATTTCCTTTGACCATGACTAGGAATATACTTGAATAAATACGTAGGCAATAAGAAGATGGAAAATAGATAAGAAAAAAAAAAACTAATAAATCTTTTCTTGACAATTTGTATTGGAAAGTTTTTAATTCGTTGAAGGTTACATAAGCTATGATGATCCGCCACATCACTTGCAAAATTTATTTAGCATGAGAATCCTGTAACACATTACAGTTACCATTTATAATTTTGAATTCAAATTTTCAATACCATGCTCGTTGGATGCTCGTTTTTTGTTTAGAGCTTCTTTCTTAATCGATCCGCCTCAGCTAAAACCTGATAACAAAAAACTTAATGTTAATTTGTGTCACAAAGATTATGATGAAGAATATATAAGCAAATTACTAATAAGTTTGAATAAATTTGTAAGAATGAAGATCAAAAAGTCTTGCATGTCATAATTTTCTGACACCAAAACTGATCGGTGGCTACTGGCCAAGAGCGTAAGCAATGACTTCTGTGTGATATATGGCGTGACGATATTCATGCATTATTGTCAACACATTAGACTGACTGATAAATAAAAGGGCTTCGGCTATAAATGAAAGAAACGCATGATCATCCTTTTGGTCTCTGTGAAAAAGTTTGTGTTTTTACTAGGTACAACTAGTTTACAGACATGGCTTCTGTTCCCACTATTCCCTCCGTACACAAGGCTTGGATCTACTCAGAGTACGGAAAGTCGGCTGATGTGTTGAAGTACGAAGAAAGCATCCCAGTTCCATAATTAGAGGAAGATCAGGTTCTGATCAAGGTCGTTGCAGCTTCCCTTAACCCTATTGATTTCAGAAGGATGGCTGGGCTTTTAAAACACTTTGACTCTCCTCGACCTGTGAGGCCCTTCATCTTCATGTTTCCTTTTGTCCCATGCATGCATGGTCTCTTTTTTAATTAAGTTTTTTTGGTCGTTACAACTTGACAGGTAAATTTAGGATACGATGTTGCTGGAGTGGCGGTAAAGTTAGGAAGCCAAGTAAAGAAATTCAAAGTGGGAAATGAAATTGACCGATTGTCCCCGTCCAGCCCCTGTATATATATAAATTAATTATATTGTTATACTCCATATAGTTAGCGAAGCAAGTTTTAGGTGCATCAAGAGTAGCAGCTACGGCAAGCACTGCGAAACTAGAATTATTTAGGAGCTTGGGTGCTGATTTGGCCATTGATTACACGAAGCAGAACTTTGAAGTGTTCATGAGAAATTTGATCTCGTATTCGATGGAGTTGGTAAGAATCTAAGATCAAACTCGTTGTCGTTTTCTTTTAGGAATAAGGCTGATATAAATACATATACTTGGGAAACGAAACAGGTGAAGGTGAGAAGGCGGTGAAAATAGAAGGGGCGGTGTTGTCCATTGTACCTCCTGCAAGTACTCCACCCATCATCAAGTTTTCTCTGACATCCACAGCAATTATTTTGGAGAGACTGAAACCTTACTTGGAGAGTGGGAAGGTGAAGCCAATAGCCAGTGCTTGGTCCCAAATCCTCATTTCCAATTTCTAAGACCAGGGAGGCATTTTCACACCTTGAAACTTCCAGAGCTATTGGCAAGGTTGTTGTGTATCCCATCCCATGACCCAGGAGTTTAGACCACTACTCTTCGTCATCCGTTCTCAATTTCTGTGTGTAAACTACGCGAGTGTTACTGTTTTATTTTTATTTTATTTTTTTAAAAAAGGGATTTACTTAATCCCATTCCTTCCTATATATTTAATTTCTATTTTGAAGGAAGGATTAGAAAAAGAAATACACAAATTCAAACATATATAACAACCTATTACCAAGGATTATATAATATATACTTCAATTATAACACAAGCAAAGTCACCACAATATATATTATTAGTAATTCATGATTTTTTTTGGATATTAAGTGTCACTAGTCCGTGAACTATATCCACAGTTGCACTTTGATATCATCAAACTTTTTTTTTTTACTGCTAAAACTTTAGTAATGTTGGTGGACTATTAGTCCTTAAATTATTTTGTATCTAATTTTTAACAATTTTAAAGCTTGCAGTTCAGATGATGCAGCGTACTCTGTTCTTGTAGAAACTTGATAACAAAAAACTTGATGTTTTTTTGTGTTGCAAAGATTGCGATGAAGAATATAAAAGCAATTACTAATGAGCTTGAATAAATTTTTAAGAATGAAGTTGGAAAGTCCTGCATGTTACATCTGACGCCAAAACTGATTGGCGGCTACCGGCTAAGTGGGTAAGCACTGATGTCTCTCCCATTCTTTGGCATGCGGACAATACGAGAGGCGATCGATACACATGCATTGTCCGACTGAACTTGAGTACGTGATGATATTCGTGCATTATTTTCAACCCCAATATTTATAAAATACTAAATTATTAATACTGTAGTGTTTGCGCAATTAAAAATTATAAACTGTGTTGAGACTTCATAAATATATTTTGTTAACGATAAACATCCAATTTTGTAGAATATCTTCAAAAAATAAATTAATATTTAGGATGCGTGGTTCTTTGGGACACAATTGTCAATAATATCTGTTTACTTTGAAAAGTATTTTTTTTTCTGTTATTTTTTTTTTGGTAAATATTTTCTGTTATTTTTTTAGTTCAACGAAAGACAGATTATATTATATTATATTATATTACTGCCAAATTGCCAAATTGCCAATTATATTACACCAAAACCCCTCTGTTATATCTATATATTATTTCCAAATTGCCAATTAAATAATTCAAAGTTTCTTTGATAATGATAGAATAGTTTTCTAAATTATCTATTTATACCAAAAAAAAAGAAAAAAAGAACCTACACTATCTATTAAGTTAAAAATCACACCCGGTGTCGGTGAGAAATATGAATGGAATGAACCTCAAGAGGATGTCCCAAAAAAAAATAATAATAATAAATAAATAAATAATAGAATAGAAGAGAAGAAGAAGAAGAAGAAGAAATGAACCTCAATGATGCACATATAACCTATAGTCCTAGATAATAATAAAAGAAATGCATAATTAAATGGCTTTGGCTATAAAAGAAACACATGATCGTCCTTTTGGTCTCTGTGAAAAAGTTTGTCTTTTAAGGTACAGATAGTTTACAGACATGGCTTCTGTTTCCAGGAGTCCCTCAGTACAGAAGGCTTGGATCTATTCAGAGTACGGAAGGTCGGGTGATGTGTTGAGGTACGAAGAAAGCTTCCCAGTTCCAGAATTAAAGGAAGATCAGGTGCTGATCAAGGTCGTTGCAGCTTCCCTTAACCCTATTGATTTCATACGGATGGCTGGGTTTTTAGAACACTTTGACTCTCCTCGACCTGTGAGAGCCCCTTCATCTTCATCTTTCCTTTTGTCCCATGTTCGCACGCATTGTTTCCTTTTTAATTAAATTTTTTGATTGTTACAATTTGACAGGTAAATTTAGGATACGATGTTGCTGGAGTGGTGGTAAAGTTAGGAAGCCAAGTAAAGAAATTCAAAGAGGGAGATGAGGTATACGGAGATACCTTAGAAAGAGTTGAGGAACTTAAACAGTTTGGCACTTTGGCGGAGTACACAGCTACTGAAGAGAGACTGTTGGCTCTCAAACCCAACAATCTGAGTTTTGTGGAAGCTGCTAGCTTGCCTTTAGCCATTGAGACTGCTTATCAAGGGCTTGAACGAGCTGAACTTTCTGCTGGTAAATCCGTTCTTGTTTTGGGAGGTGCCGGTGGAGTTGGAACCTTGGCTGTACAAGTACGTAATTTCATATTTTAATTTCTCTGTTCCTTAAGTTCACGGGCGATTTTGTTTTTCCTGTTTTTCAAATTATACATAGAGAGAAGATATATATCATCCTACCTGAAAAGGATTTTGTGTACTCGCAAATGGTTTCTACAGCACAAAGTCAAGTGGCCCTGTGGTTTATATGCACACAAGCAGGGTGTTTATGTCAATAAGTTGTTTGTGCAAACTAAATCAAGTAGTTGTACACACGAAAAGGGGTATTCACATATACATCGTATTATCTAAGCCATATGTACTTATATATTGTTTTATATAACCAAAACAAGTACATATATACTTATATACACATATGTATATAATACTTACATATAATATATTAGATCGACCGATTGTCCCCATCCCCTGTATATGTATAAATTATATTGTTATACTCCATACAGTTAGCAAAGCAAGTTTTTGGTGCATCAAGAGTAGCAGCTACGGCAAGCACTGCGAAACTAGAATTGTTAAGGAGCTTGGGTGCTGATCTGGCTATTGATTACACAAAGCAGAATTTAGAAGAGCTTCCTGAGAAATTTGATGTCGTATTTGATGGAGTTGGTAAAAATCTGGGATCAAACTCATTTCCGTTTTCTGTTAGGAATAAGGCTAATCATATAAATATATATACTTGGAAACAAAACAGGTGAAGGTGAGAAGGCGGTGAAGACAGTGAAAGGAGGAGGGAAGGTGTTGTCCATTGTACCTCCTTCAGCTCCACCCATCATCGCGTTTCAACTGACTTCCACAGCAACTATTTTGGAGAAACTGAAGCCTTACTTGGAGAGTGGGAAGGTGAAGCCAGTGCTTGATCCCAAATCCCCATTTCCCTTTCCTAAGACTGCCGAGGCATTTTCACACCTTGAAACTTTCAGAGCTATTGGCAAGGTTGTTGTGTATCCCATCCCATGACTTTGAGTTTAGACCACTACGCTTCAGTCTTCATCACCCTTTGCTTAATTTCTGTGTGTAAACTACGTGGTATTACTGTTTTTAATTTATTTAAAAAAAGGGATTTACTTAATCATTCCTATACGTTTTCTCTTTTGAAGAATAGTTAGAATAAGAAAATCTCGATGTCAAACATATGTAACAGTCTATAACCGAGGATTAATATACTTCAATTATAACACAAGCAATGTCACCATAATATATTAATTAGCAATTCATCACATTTTTGAGATGATAGCACGCTTACATTTCAAATTTTCAATTGATCCATCGATATATGCTGCAAATTAGCAGAAAAATGTTGGAAGAGTACTGTTTTTATCGTGTTTTATAATCGATAGGGACAAGTTACAAGTTTCAGGGTGATAGAAAAAAGAGTTTTGGGTACATACTTGCAAAACTAATTTTTTTATTTATGAAAAAAAAAATAGACAGCTCCAAAAAAACCATTACATATTGCATCACCTGCCGTGCAACCCTTGAAATTGTTAAAAAAAAATGGACAGAAAATAGTGTAAGAACCAATGATGCATCAATTACTAAAGTTTAGAAACCAAAAGTGCTAAAAAACCTATGAAAAATCAAAGTGCAACTATGGATACAATTTATGGAGTAATGATACTAATATCCTTAAAAAAATGATGAATTACTAATTAATACATTGTGGTGATGTTGCTTGTGTTATAATTAATATATTTTGGCGACCTTGCCAATAGCTCTGGTTCCAAGGTATGAAAATGCCTACGCAATCTTAGAAAATGGAAATGGGGGGATCAAGCACTGGCTTCACCTTCCACACTGTTCAAGTAAGTTTTCAGTTTCTCCAAAATAGTTGCTGTATAATGGGTGGAGTTGCAGGAGGTATAATGGCTACCACCTTCCCTCCTTCTTTCATTGCCTTCACGGCCTTCTCACCCGCACCTGTTTCGTTTCCAAGTATATATATTTATATCAGCCTTATTCCTAATAGAAAAGGACAATGAGTTTGATCACATATGCTTACCAACTCCACCAAATACGACATCAAAGTTTAGGTAATCCTAAACAATTCGGGACGTAGGCTGAATACACCGCTGCTGAAGAGAATGAATTGGCTATTAAACCAAAGAATCTGAGCTTCATGCAAGCTGCTTTGCAAGTTTCAACAGTCGCGGCCTATGAAGGGCTTCAAAAGGCTCATATGGCTCCTGGTAAATCCGTTCTTGTCGGTGCTGGTGGAGTCGAAACCCTGCTTATTCGACTATGTATATATAATTTCGTTCGAACAAATTATCAAACAGTTTGAAGGCGTGTAATTGTATTGCAGAAAACTTAATCAAATAAATTAATTAACACCGTGTCTGCACGCAGCTAGCGAAACATGTGTTTGGTGCATCGAAAGTGGCAACTACGGCAAGCTCTGGAGAAGTAGAGTTGATAAGGAGTTTGGCTGATGGTTTAGCCATTGATTACACAAAGGAGAAGTTGGAAGACCTTCCTTGGAAATTTGATGTCATATTTGATAGAGTTGGTATTAATTTCCGATTATTAATAATTTTATTTTATTTAATTAACAAATTTATGTGTTCGGAAAACTTTGGATTCTATTAGGGAAAAGTAAAAAATAAAAATAAAAAAATAATAAAGGATTTAATTTTCATTATGGTTAGAAAATATGATTATATAAACAATTATTATTTTATTCTCTTACACTTTTGTGGAGTGTAATTACCTCAACGCCAATATATAATTAAACGTGGTAATGAAGCTGTGGTTATTGTTTTTTACCAAACGGCCGCCTGTCGTACGATTTGTCGTAAAAAATTTTGTAAATTAATGTCGGGTAATTATGGTAATTGGATCGGAGGAGAGTTTTGAGTCAACGTACGTACGTTGCTTTATTGATTTAAAAATACGTAGCCACTCAATCCGACAGCATCCATTAATCCTCTGTAGTATCTTTGAGAGCTAGCAGTAGCATATGCACCAAGAGCACAACGCTTCCTGAGTCTAGCTCTTCTTCTGGAGTTGCACATGGCGATCGATGATTGACCTTCCTGCTGCTTGATCAGGCCCTTGATCAATGGTAAAATTATTTCATTCCTATAGCTATACGTACCTGGATGATGATCGATCTCTGATTTGGTGATTAATATTTATGTCCGTCTATAAGACTTATCACTTAATCAAAAACAACCCTGTGCACCCAAAAAAAATAAAATTGAATTTATGTTTAATTTGAAATAAACTATTGTTTTGCCACTGTTGCAAAACCCTAATTTTCTGGATGCATCATGCATGCATGGTAGAAAACAATCGGCCAGATAGCCCCTCTTATTGAACCCTAGCCCTCATGAATATTCATGATCACACAGCCTGCAGGCCCTCGACAATTGAAATAATCATGGGGAATTATTTTATTTAATAAAGCAGTTTATTTATATTCTCTGAGCACTGCAGATTACATGAAATATTTGGTTTACATACCACAACAATATGTATGCATATAGGGTCTAATGGGAACTACATACATACATATATATATATATATATATATGTGTGTGTGTGTATGTATATATTCCCATCTTATTGTCACTAATTTGTAATTGATTAATCATAATACATCTCATAGAGGTCGATGGATATATGTTTATAGTATTAATCCCTGGAGTCTAAGCACCAACAGTAGAAATCTGACCTTGAGATGTCCAACATTTGTTCAGGAGTCATCCTCTCAAGCTCATTTTGCCGCCATGTTGCAAAATTGTTTCGGTTTTGTGGGTCAGAAGCCAGTGGATAGTCCTCTGCCCTATGGTTTTGGGATTTCATTCTCTTATAAAGCCTCATTGTTGCAACACAATCCTCGTAAGGATCCTGAATCCCAGTTTGTATGTCATACCTGTATACATACAAAAAACTCTATTTATATATACATTTATTCTCTTACAATTCATACATATATATTTGCCATCTATAGGACTTACCCAAGATATGCCTGTGTTAGATACTTTAGCGAGTTGCTGAGCTTGCTTGTTTTCATCAATGGAGGATATTTTGCAGTATCCCTGTTGTCACATTTTAGTACAGTGTAATGAGTTATTTAATTCGTGGACCTGGTTTAGCTCTCTTGGTAGTAGTTCAAATTTCATGTGGTAGCTTAGAAGAATTAACTTTACCTAAACATTATTGCTGGATATTCTATCTGAAGACGGTCAAGGTCATGATCCAAACCATGACCCACAAGAATCCTAGCTTTTGCACATCTAGGTCGAATCTTCCACATTGGTTCCCCATTGCAGAGGAAGTCTTGAATCTTCTTCTGCACTTGTTTAAGCGGCATGGCGTCCCTCAAGTATTCAGGACGAATGCCCGTAGTTTCATACCTGTAGTTGGTAACTGCAAGTGTTGGCTTGACGTAAGTGTGGAAGATAATGTTTTCATTTTCATCAATTAGGCACACCCTCGCGCATAGATCAAGGGAGCCATCACTTCCACCACCGACCATCTTGCAAGCCAGTGCAACCACTTGGGACCCTCTTGTTCTACCACTGTCAATAGTTAAGTTGTCTCGTATGCCCAAACTATTTAAACGAGCGAGGAGTCCCTATAGAATTGATAAGGATTTGAACCAATAATTAATATGTATGTATATGCGTTAGAGTTGGTCTAAGCCTTAGTTGCACAAATTAATCTTAGGAGGATGAGAACGTACGGCGTTTAGGTCGGAGAGTTGGCATGTTTGCTGGTGAATTCTGAGAGCATAGGGACTGTCGAGGATGGCCAAGCAGAATTTGCATCCTCTTAGGTTGAATATGTTTTTGCATTCTTGCTTTGGCAATGGCCCTAATGATATACAAAGCAAATTAATGCAAGCATATATTTATATGCATGTAACAATATTAGAGGATAATATTGCTAGAGATAATGAAGGTGTTTGATAGATTACCGATAAGATGTTCCCTGAGAGACTCGAAAGATCTGCAATGTTTCTTACAGATTCCGCACGACGGTTCATGAACAGAGTGATATGATGTTCTCATATGATCCACTAGATGCTCCAATCTGTTAAATTGTCTGAAGCATGCTGCACACTTGTTCCTGCTTGTTAATTGTGATACCCAACAATTAATTAGTATAGTTAATTATTAGTACGTCTGAGCACTTGAAGTTTGACATTCTTAACTAATTTGGAGGGTTAATTATTCATGTGCCATAAATGATGTTAATTGAATTTAAAATATAGTTTCAAAGAATGTGTGTGTTTGAGAGAGAGAGAGAGAGAGAGAGAGAGAACCTCGAAGTTTCCGATGACTCTGCTCTGTAATCCATGATGGTTGTGGATCAGATAGTAATTGTCTTTTGTACTGTAAATGATGTGGAAAGCTTAGGGAAGATGAGGAGGTAGGTAGGAAATGGAAGCTATTTATAAGCAGTAGTAGTAGCAAGGAAGAATAAATTCATAGCTTTTCCAAGTTGCATGAGTGCAGGGATATTGATTCCTTAGGGCAAAAATGTCACCCTAGCTAGTTGTTCGTGTGTTACAGATTATTAGGTGTGTCGTACTCTTCCTAACTAAGAACATTCGTCGTCATCCAAAAAAAGCTTTGGAGGCCCACCAGTCAACCAGAATATTTTGCTCGTTACCTGCTTCTCTCTATCTCTCTCACTAGGTAAGCATTCAGTTTATGCTCATCATGATCACCTCCAGGTTGCTGCTAAGATAATGATCTCTGCATCGATCCAATCAATTATATTACACTATAGCTTACGTACATAATAAAATATTATGTGTATGTGTTGAAGAATCTGTCTTTTTCTTTCTATATTAAGTAATACCTAGCTATATAATGCTCGGTATAAATGATATCAGTGTGTAGAAAAAAGCAGAAGTTCTCACTGCTATTCTACTGGTATATATGGTCTGATATATTGTATATAGTTGTAAGGATCTCTTTGAAGTTTGAACTTTGGATTCATATGTACATATATATATATATATATGCATATTGATGCATGATGTATACTAGACTTTGAGGTTTTGATATTTCTCTTTTGCCTAATTGCTAGCTGTTTTTTTCTACGCAACTATAGAATAGATAGACATGACAGATTAATATTTGTAAGTAGAAAGTGAGTGAAATTAAATCACCAACATTCCATGGGATAAAAAATGTATGGTGCATGGCTGACACGGGACAAAAGCTCGACAGCTAATGGATGTGAGTGGTGGGATAGAAGATGTACAAAATCTTGGAAAAATCCATGGTGTATGAATGAAGGTAAATCTTCATTACTTTCGGCAAAAGCATATAAATGGAGTTGCAGATAAGGTTTTCAAGCTCACAAGTATTACTCTTTCCTCAAATAGCAAATGATAATGGGCTTTGTTTTACTATTTGAGAAAATAAAAGTATTGACTTGTCGATTTAAAGACAGTAAACAAAATTATCTTTTTGAAGAATATTACAGAGAAGAGCAATATATACATATATATTTATATATGTTTGATTTTACTCAGAACTGACTTGTAGTACATAGCAATATTCAAGATTTCAGATCTGACACCATAACCAAAAAAAAAAAAAAAAAAGGGGTGAATGGAACATAGTTTTATCTGAATGAAAGATTACGAAGAAAATAAAATAAAGAAGGAAAAAAACTAAAGTTAGAATGTTACAATCAAAGCTTTTTAATAGCACTACTGCTCTCCGTTATGGCTGGGATACGGAGGTATATACGTTTGCCCGCATCAGTCTGATTTCTCTTTGTGAGGTGGTGTTTGACTTTTTAAACGTGAATAATGTCATTGAGGATCTACTTTGGTCATCAAGGGGACCCTTCAGAGATTCGTCATTCGAGTGCTTTGAATGATACCCAAAAGTAAAGTTTGTATGATTATTTTATGATTCTGGTCCACTACTATTGGCTCATACAATTTTCTAAAAAAATTTTGGTTCCTTGACCAATATACCTCACGCATTAACATTCATTCATGTCTCTCTCTCTCTTTTTCTGACCGCTCACTGTTTCGAATGTCAAACCAAAAGAGAAACCAACCCAGAAACCTCCCTTGCGTAAGACAGACATATATTACACATATATATATATATACACATACATATACATATACATATACATATATATCTATATATATATATATATATATATATATATATCTCTTAGTTCGTACTCAGGGCCTTCTAAATGTAATCACAGCGTGTCACATAATAGAAACTAGTGGTTATAGATTTTTCTTTTGCCATATACCTACCTACTAGAAATGCCCTTTCCTTTTTTGCGACGAAATGACCCTGGTGATCCTTTCCACGTCTTGTACATTTGGTTCTTTTGTAATTGGGTCTGATGGACAAGGCCAGCTATATATAAAAATAATAAAGATATGCGAATACTAATTTATATATTGAAAGTTCATCAGCTTCACCTTTTCTTTCATTTTTGTCATTGCATTGCATGTGGCTCTAAAAAAATCATTATTAATGCTTCGCTCGTTTGTTTCACTGAGACACGATCTAAGAAGGATCAATAAGAAACAAGCTTTGGTCCTTTCTGTTGTTTAGCTATGAATATGAATGCATCAGATTGTAACATTTTATCAATTCGATCGTCACCTAAGAACTATTGAAAAGTCAAAAGAGATATGGGAAAGAGAAAAGAACCACGCAGAGAATCCAACATTCATTTGTTTTCAATACTTTAGATCTCTCTCTCCCCCCCTACCTAGGCGCTCTTTCAAAGAAAAAGAAAGAGATTTTGATTCTTTGAAAAATCAGAAGGAAGATAATCTGCGGCTTTAAGTTCAACTGGGGAATGTATATATGAAGTGCTAGCTAACTAGGCTCCCCTCGCAACCATGCATGTAGTTTATAGAAAAACTGGTCCATGTGCATAATGCTTCTTGTTTATATACAGTCCTACTGGTCCTTATTCTTCCCGTCTTGCTGGCTAGAGATAACCAATAGCCAGACATACCCTGACTTTATATTTCTTTTTACTGCCTTTTATTTCCTGAATTATAGGTCATGTTCCAAGATTGAAATGTATTATTATTATAGGTCATGTTCAGTGTGCAAGATTGAAATGTATTATTAATTAATAATCGAATTGAAATTGTATGGTCTAAATAGAACAAATTAATATTGTACTATATTGGAGAATTAAAAACTTGAATATTTGTAATATATTTAATATACATTAGACTTTTTTTTTATTATTTAATATATATATATATATTGTTATAATATCATTCAAAATTTATATTATATTAGTAAAAATTTTAATTTTAATATTTTCTTCTAAAATAAAATATTAATATTTTATTTTAAAAAATTATATAATATTTACAAATAAAAGATATTTAAATTTTAAAAATTATTTATATCAATAATTAAAATTATTACAGTAAAATTTAACATATAATATTCAAACTAAATAATAAAAAATATCATATTATTCTCACTTTTATATTTGAGTGAATCAAAACAATACTTATTAAAAAAAATTTAATAATTTTAATCCAATATAAAATATTATATCAAACACCATACTAGAATTATATATTGTACAGTATAGTAATATATAATTGGAAAACTTCTCTGTATTTCCTAATTTTATTGTATCTGTTTCTCTGTCAAACTATTAATAGTAAGTAATTATGAAAACCCTTTACATTGAATAATTGATGAACTTAGCGGTCAAGATCATGACATTACAAAAAGTCCCTATCACTGTTAAATTGCCGCTAGCTTAAAAAGCTTAACAGAAGAGCCAAATCGTGAGAAAGAAACAACTTGTAGGCTTTAAATGTGAACAATCAATAACTAATGCATTTGGATTACTAATGCAAGCGGGTTATTAAAATTTGAACACATGACCTTTGACGCATCCATAATATCATATTAAATTTCGACTAGTTTCAATAACTTAAACCAAAAGAAAGTGAGTCTAATAATATATATCAAATAACAAATACTTTCAACAATCATAAGCTAAAACATTTGAATCTGCTTTAATTTGTCATGGAGATATTTAGAAAGGAATGAAAGAAGAGCTTAATTTGGTCATGGAGTAGATACATATATTCATGCTCTGTCTATGGGACACTATTGAGTCTTTCACCAGTTTCTATCAACTTAGATTCCAACACAATGAGTCAAACTGAAAAATGAGCCAGAGCAAAGAACCTTTGTAAAGATAAGATGCTTTAATTCTTTCCAACGTTGACCAAGAATGAATTACATGTTTTTTTTTTTCCGTGCACCCAAAGCCATAATCAAGGGCCCACTCTTTCGCTTTCAAAATTCTACTTTTTTCCTTCTTTTTTTTTTTTTTTTGTTTATACCGGACCTGGTACTTACTGGAGTTTCATTGCTAGTGGGCTTGTACATAGATGAAAGGGCCAGTTGGATTAAGCTCGGAAAAAAATATTAAGCCCAATTGGTAGTCCATAGCCCGACAAATTCAGTTCACCACTTTCGGACCGAAATGTCATTCGGGTTAGATTCATATATATAATAGTAGTACGCAACTTTGTTAGCAAGATGTCTCCCATTTTGCACCTGGGGTGTGGCTGCGGAAAGGAAGCGGCGTTCACATTTCGCGAAGTTGTGGTTCAGCTTTGGCCGTTATTGTGTCTTTGGCGCTTGATCGATAGGGTGGAGGGATCTGTTAAGAATGGCTTCTGACTCCTGGGGTTTGCAAAGCTAAGAAGGCTCTACCCACTAATAGAATCCTGGGCTGATGAGATCCACATCGAGGCCCTTTTTATTCACCAAAAAAAAAAGAAAAAAGATGTCTCCCATTTGGTTTTGGTAGTGAATACAGTATTAGTCATTCATAATGCACATATATATATATATATGTGTGTGTGATAGTGGTACCAAAAATATAAGTACCTAAATTTTCTTTATACGTATACACGTTGGTTTCCATTTTTAAAGATCAAAGGGACGGTAGGGTCATTGTTGTTGTAGTTGAAGATGAGACTTCAATTGAAGTGCATTTGAGACCTATTACTTACAAAAAAATATAAACTCTTATTTGTTGGCGTTTCATTTTTGAGATTCCCTGTCATGGAAATTGGTGGGTCACCTAATCAACTTATTGATTATGCAAATCACAATTAAGCCAAACCCCATGCATCCTTATCTCTTTTATTTTCCAGCCAAAAAGGAAAAATGCAATATCATTATTATATTCCTTGATAAGATATTAGATGCCCATTTTGTTTTATGCTGAAAAATCACACTACTCCGCATTATCAGGTTGATTAATCTTAATCACGGGTTTATTCGGTGAGTGAGCTGGGTCTGAACCATCCTTGTGACCACCTAAATTCTTGACATTGGGTCCCAACCACCAGGCACGGACGGTTGCAACATAAGAGTATATGCCATGCATGGTTATTAGGATAGTGTTTTTTTTATTATTATTATATGCTATAATATGATAAATATATATATATATATATATATATATATATATATACATACATATACATAATCAATAATTACCTCTTGGTATGTCTTATTGTCCTCATTCTTCAAGTCAATGTTGCAAAATTAAATGCCCTATAACAATATCAATCATTTGATTTTGTCTTTAACTTTGTCCTTATAATAATAGCCCTTCAATTTTAATGGGTAGCTTCTTAACACATATCATTTTATTCCGCTGATAACTTATCATTTATACATGTATAAATAAATAATTATTTTCTGTAAAAAAAATTAATAAGAAGATAGATAAATAAATTCGCTTTGAGAAGGTAAAGCTGAGTCCACTTAAATCATTGCAAAAAAAACCCCAAAAAAGATGTTAAGTAATAAAACCGTATGTAGAATCCTTACAACTATTTTGGGCCAAGGTGGTTGGCTTTGTAGGTTGTCTAAACGCTATTAAACTTGCCTCTTTCACTGTAGAAACTACACTGTACTTGTGTAAAGCTTTATCACAGGGCCTTTGTTTGAACAGAGAATAGTGGGCCTATTAATATTCACGTAAATCCTTTTCGAGTGAGGTGGTCCCCAGTGGTCTTTATTCGGGCCCACATATCTACCTGGTTTGTGGCCCATTTTTCAATTTTTATAGAAAAGCTAAAAACAAAAACAAAAACAAAAAAACAGCCCCGGTGCAGCTGTACATGTACGGGGGACACGTGGAATTCTACAAGAGGCAACCAATCATTAGATTACAGGTAAATAGCTGAAACTTCTTCCTTTTACAATTGCCACGTGTTAAAGTTGAATTAAAGTCTCATATTCCGTAAGAAACAGCGTTTTCCAGCAGAACATTTCCGGGTGCTTTGGCGTTGAAAAAAGCCGTTAATCCCGCCAACTTTGAGACGTGAATGTGAAAATACCAGAGTTTTTCAAAATTATATTTAAAAAAAAAAATAGAAATAATAAGAATGCCAGAGAGTAAGAGTGGGGGTGGGAGAGAGGTCAGCTTCTTCATTGCTTCAACGTTCCAACTCTCTGCAACCCCACACCTATACATATATAATCTGTATACAATTTCTCAATAATTTTAAATTTCCCAGTTGCCCATTTTGCCCTCGCTCTTTTCTCTCACAATCCTACCCTCTTCTGTCTTCTTCGTCTTCTTCTACCCCTCAACTCATTTATATATATATATAATATTAAGCAAACAGATATACATATCATCCCCACCTCTTTCTATCTGTCTGTGCACAACACCCGGAAAGAAAGCTTACAACTTTGGCATTATCTTTCTTCCCATAATAGAAAGGTGAGCCGCATTTATCATTTTACTTTCCTTTTATATTTCCTCTGATCATATATATGGTTATAGCATTACTGTGATTAAGGTTGAACTTACATATATTCATTTTTCTGTTTTAGGAGATTGTCTGTTTATCTGTTTTTGCCACTTGGTTTTTTATTTCTGCTTGAAAATTTAAGTGGGTTTGGGTTTCGTATTCTGGGTGTTTGCCTTAGGTGCTCCATTAATATGTAGAGGCAATCATTGGGATTCATTATTTTGTTTCATTCATTGAATTAAAATTTGTTGTTTCTTCAAGAGCCAATTATGCATGTCGAATTGTCTTGGAACAACTAAGAAACAAAGTTGCTATTTGGACCTTTTTGTTTCAGATGTTGTTTTATATAATTGTAACTCTTCCAGTTTTCTTAATTTCTCATCATAGCATTTGAGTTTCAGCTATATAGGATGTTGGTCTTAGCCAATAATGGGAAATCTAGAAAAAGGTACAAATTTATTGGGTCATATTGAGTCATATTGAGTTTCCTGAGTAATAATTTGTTCCAGAACTATAATCCTTGTGTTTGTACTTTTGGTTATTATAATTATCAGTTATTAAGGCTCAAAGGCTTTAAATTGATTTCAATGATTTTATTGATTCATGCACAGTGTGATGCCTGGGCTAGTTATGGGTGAAATAAGTGGGGACAGTGGACTTGAAGAACCCAATGGGGAGTACACACCTCATAAGTATCAAGGCTCACCAAGAAGTCCATTGAGTCCTCAAAGTCCTCACAGTGACTCCATTGATCTGGCCATTGATGGGGTCGTCGACACCTCTATTGAGCAGCTGTATCACAATGTCTGCGAGATGCAGAGCTCTGATCAATCACCTTCAAGGGCTAGTTTCGGATCATTCGGAGAGGAATCCAGAATCGATTCGGAGCTGCGCCATCTTGTTGGAGATATTGAGGATGTGGAGATTACAAAAGAGGTAGTCATAGAAAAAAAAGAGGGTAATGTTGGTGACTCAACTCCTGACAAAGAACTTGGTCCTGCTGCTAGAAAGTCTGCAAAAAAGGCTAATAAGATCCAATCTGCAAGTGCCAAGAAGCTTTTCCAATTGAGAGTGGATTCTGAAACTTCAGCTAAATCAAGCCCCAAGAGCAAATCTCCCCAGGAGAGACCTCCAATACCCAAGAGACATGACAGAAGTTCAAGAAAAGCAAATGCAGTTCTCCAAATGAATAGGCAGAGAAGTTTCTCTTTACGTGGAGCTAAATTTCAGAATGGAGTGGATAATGTCCTGGCGGATGAGGTGGATAACCCAGACCTTGGACCACTCTTGCTTAAACAAACAAGGGATATGATCTCCTCTGGTGAAAATCCGCAAAGAGCACTTGAATTTGCTCTTCGGGCGATGAAATCGTTTGAGAAATGTTCAGATGGGAAACCCAGTTTGGAGATGGTCATGTGTCTTCATGTTTTGGCAGCAATATACTGCAACTTACGCCAATATGATCAGGCAATTCCGCTTCTCGAACGCTCAATAGATATTCCAGTGATAGAGGATGGCCAAGACCATGCACTAGCCAAGTTTGCAGGGTGCATGCAATTAGGTGATACTTATGCAATGATGGGTCAGATTGAGAATTCAATACTGTTTTATACAGCAGGCCTGGAAATCCAAAGGCAAGTCTTGGGAGAAACAGACCCTAGATTTGGTGAGACATGTAGGTATGTTGCTGAGGCTCATGTTCAAGCACTGCAGTTTGATGAGGCTGGGAAGTTTTGTCAGATGGCTCTTGATATCCACAGGGAAAATGGTTCCCCTGCTTCCCTTGAAGAAGCTGCAGATAGGAAGCTCATGGGGCTTATCTGTGACTCAAAAGGAGACTATGAAGCTGCTCTTGAGCATTATGTTCTAGCAAGCATGGCTATGGCTGCAAATGGCCAGGAAATCAATGTGGCTTCCATTGATCGCAGCATTGGAGATGCATATCTGTCCTTGGCTCGCTACGATGAGGCAGTTTTCTCTTATCAGAAAGCACTCACTGTGTTTAAGTCCACTAAAGGAGAGGGTCATCCAACAGTGGCCTCTGTCTTTGTTCGTTTAGCTGAATTGTACAACAAGACAGGGAAGTTCAGGGAATCCAAATCATATTGTGAAAATGCACTTCGGATCTATACCAAGCCTAATCCCGGAATACCTTCAGAGGAGATTGCCAGTGGGCTTATTGATGTTTCTGCTATCTATCAATCTATGAATGAATTAGAGCAGGCACTCAAATTACTCAAGAAGGCTTCGAAAACATTTGGTGATGCTCCTGGCCATCAAAACACAATTGCTGGAATTGAAGCTCAGATGGCTGTCATGTATTATATGATGGGAAAGTATTCAGAATCTTACAACACCTTCAAAAGTGCCGTATCAAAGTTCCGGGGCAGCGGAGAGAAGAAATCTGCCTTGTTTGGGATTGCTCTAAACCAAATGGGACTTGCCTGTGTGCAATGCTATTCTATAAATGAAGCTGCAGACCTGTTTGAAGAATCAAGGACTATATTGGAAAAGGAATATGGGCCATATCATCCTGACACACTGGGGGTCTATAGTAACTTGGCTGGCACTTATGATGCAATGGGCAGGTATTGTTCTCTTCTTGTAATTAAGCAATTCAGCAAATACATCTCTTTTGCTTAGCATGCTTTTAATTTTTTAATCTGTAATATGTTAATATGTCTTGTATGCTCCTGCACAGATTGGACGACGCCATTGAAATATTAGAATATATTGTTGGCATGCGAGAGGAGAAACTGGGAACAGCAAATCCAGATGTGGACGATGAGAAGCGAAGGTTGGCCGAGTTGTTGAAAGAAGCAGGCAGGGTTAGAAACAGGAAACCCAGATCACTAGAAACTCTTCTTGATACCAGCCCTCAAATTGTACCAGTTGACAGCATCGAGGTGATATAATGCTTGTTGGTGATGCATATAGGAAAGTGTGTGTGGGTGTGTGGGTGTTTGTACGTATTATAGGTTCGCTAGGACTCGATTGGTTTTGGCGAATTTGGAAACCAAAAAATGAAATAAGTGAATAACATCATCACAAAATGGAGGAGATTCTGTTACCAATTGGTTGATTCTTATGTCAAAAGGTGTCAAGAAAAATGAAAAATTGCATTTTTGTATAAATTTTTTTTTTATTTTTTATATCTAGATATAGATATGATGAAGTTCCTGTGTATGTCTCAATCTCAATAAAGAATAGTTGGAGCATCATTTTCTCTTGGTGCACTAAACTGCCTGCTGGATTACTTCAATTGTTGCTTGTTACCGAATGCGAGTGCGATGTTAATATGTTTATAACTTATAGCATTAGCACCCTGGATTTGTGATATCCTCAAGGTCGTGGTTCTCATTTCCAGAGTTGTTTAGTGAGAATGAGGGTTAAGTAAAAAGCAAAGTATCGTTGCTGTGTAACTGTCATTCAATGCGTGCTTTGTAGGCAGATTTGGACCCACGTTTACCCAACAAATACATGTTCATCGTACTTGCGGGCATACATACCCTCATTATTAACGTATTAATTTTAGAGTTTTGAGCATATATATATCTATAAACAATAATACAAACACACGCCCCACGCACAGAAACATATACAAGCTTTCACGTTCATACGCATGTGCATGTGTGTGTGTATATGGACATACACTCGGTCATGGTAGTTGGAGTAGCGACTTTCCTGAGGTGAAAGCACAGCTAAAAAACTGTGCATGATTGAGATTGAACACAATTCAAGAACATCAAAGGGGATTATTTCACTCCCTTCAAAAAATACAAAATGGGAAGTTTCCTGATAGTGAAGCTAACTTGACTCGCAGCTCAAACAACACCATTTAGAGTCTTGGTTTGCCACTGAAGATATATAGTGGGACACTGAGACTATATTAACCAAACATGAAATAGACATTAAATCCGCTGTTTCCAAATCTAAGAATGTAATTATAAATTGTTTTCTAATTTATGGCTAAACAAATAAGGCTAAATGATTGAAGAATGAGCAAGAAGAAAAGAAGTAACTTTTAGATATCCTATTTCCATAGTGAAAGGCCTTGCTACTAATAATTAGATAAATAATTCCAAGTGAGATGCATTTCACACAAAGTTATGCTACATATAAGGGAAACATATAGTATAATTAGAGATTAAAAGGCTTATTGTAGTAAATAATTTCCAAGACAAAACAACCATGGTTGTTATTCATACTTTTAATTCTTGAGACGATGACAAGTTTCACCAATTGAAACTGGTGGATCAGAAAACGACCCATTAAGAATGTGGTTAGCAACCCACAGGTTTGCTGCCTGAGAATAGTGTATGCCATCCCAACTAATGTGCCTTGATGGATCCTTACAAGGATTACCATAAACTGTTCCATTCACTATGGCTCTCTTCCCACAATCAATATGGTAGCCATAGTAACTACCACAGCAAAACTCCAACGGATCAACAAATCCTGCCCATCATCACCAAATCACAAGGTTAACCGTGAACTATCAAATGGAACACGATCGAATTTCCATAGCTTAAATGTGGCCCTGTAACATTTTTATAATGAATGGTTAACTTACCTAAATCTTTTGCACGACTTACTAGTTCATATTTAGCCGAGTACACATCAACATATGTAAATGCTGCAAGAGGAAGCTCTGTTCTTAGCTGTAAGACCCTGTGCTTAAGCTGCCTATTGAATTCCTGAGCCACTGCATTCTGAGGCTTCACACACCCATTTCCATCCAGATTTCCTGGCTTTGATTTGTAGTATATAACATTATATGGCAGGCAACCAAGTGGGCTTGTGCTATGTACCCAAAAGACTCTTGCCCCTTCATGGTAGAGTTGCTGTAAAGAGGCAAATGAAAATTAGTATATATGCTATTGTTTTGCTCAGGATAAGTAGTTGTTGTTACAGCTTGCTTACATACATGTATTGCTTGGGATAGCTGGACAAGGATATCAGGAATGGAAGCTCTAACTTGATCTTCTGTGGTGTGTTGAAAACCATAGGAAAGATCATTCTGTCCAATATCAATTGTATATAGAGCCTTTGAGAAGTCCTGTGGCCTGGGAAGCTGGCTTTTGAAAGGTGGGGATTTTCCTGGATTTCAATTTGTCAATTTTAAGAGCAATTGTCAACAAGGTTCTTCACTAATTAGCATCAATACACAGTTGATGTTTTAGGGCAGATCAGACTGAAACTTTAATTTAGGGAACTAAATTATGCTACTAGACTATTCAAATTTGCAGGGAGGGAAAGAGAGATCACTGACTGTAGAGAGCTGTGGAGTGAGATTTGAACCTCAGAAATTGGGAAATCTGAATACCGAGATGAAATGGGCTATAACCACCTGGCCTAATGGATGAACCACCTGTTGCAAAATTTGAACCATGGCTGAAATTCGTCCCAAGTGAATCCAAGTAGGGACTCAGGAATGGTAACTTTAATTTCTCGGCTGCACATGCATAATGCATTTAACATATAATAAATTAGAAGAAACAAAGAAATCAACATAAAACAAATATAATTAGACCTTGAATTGGAAGCTTAATTTACCAATGAAATCAATGAGAAGACGACCATCGCAAAACCTTCCAGAGGGAGTCCCAAAGAAGCTTTCTCCATTGGGTGGAAGAACCTGAGAAAGCGCAGCAGATATAGCTCCAGTATCGGAGTTTGAGTCCCCGAAGTTGTATATAGCCTCAAAATCGCAATGTCCTCCGGTATAACCAATGTCGACAGTGCCACTAACCATGGACAGTTGCCCAATCAATCCCAGAAGTAGAAGCCCATTTAGTAGCCTTACAGGTTCCATGGAGGGCTTAGCAGCTTACTAGTTACTAGCCACAAGTAGAACCTAGAACCTAGAACCTGTACCCCAACCGGAAGCTGGAGATGGAGCTACAACTACAACTGCCATTCAAGAAAAGCATCGCCAAAAAGTTGTTGTTTTCCTTTGATCACGAGAATGGTAGGCTGGTCAGTACTTGACAAAGCGTGTTGTCGGTTTCGCACCTGTCGGTGACCAATATCTTCTCAATTCGATAATAACAACAAAAGGGCAATCGAACTCCCACACTGTTTTTCAGTGTCTATCCCCATCAAATATTGTTCTTTTTTTTTTCTTCTATGTATGGATCACCTTCTCTCTTTTATCCGTATCAGTTCATTTTATGAAATCTATATCCATTTTCGAATATTTTTAACATATATGTACGATGTGATCAGCTGCATGGCCGCAATCACAGCTTAGCTCATCTTCTCCTTTTTCAATTTAGTTGATTATTTATTTCATGATTTGGAAGGGTCCCACTTGCTTTGTTTTCAGATTTATATGGGGGCTGTACACCAGACTAATGGTCAGTCCACGTACATTGAATTCCATTAAAGTTCCTAATTGTGCCACAACTAGCATCTAGTACGTAACCATTGTTTGTGTGATGATGGAATGGATCACCTGACAATAATTTCATGAATTCAGAACGATGCATGTTGAAAGGAGATGATGATTTAAGAGGCTGGTCTAAAATAGTTTATATTCTTTGTAACATTTGAAATTTTTTATTTAAATGTAAATCTATTAGGATTGGTCATCTGTCCAAGACATTCAAACTCACGAAAACAATCTAATAGTAATTAAAAGTAATAATAATAAGTTCAAAAACAAGAGAGATTCAAATAAACAGTTAATCAAGCAAGCGAAGAGGAAACGAAACCTTTGAAAGTTTTGAGTCTGAATTTCGGGGTCGCTCCCTTAAAATAAACCACCATTGATGATGTCCAGTAAGAAAAATGAAGTAAAACAAAGTAGAAGACATCTAGCCTTTCCTGTTGGCTGTTGCATGTAGTTGATTGACTTATTTACAATCCACAGAACACTGTAACCCATGAGAATTTTCTTTCTATGCCCCAACAAAGAATCAGAAAGCTATAAATTGAAAGACAAAAGTAGATGGTACAACCCGGTGCCACTTTTCACCAAGTTGCCCAAATTGCTACATATAAAGACAGAATTAAACTCCAACTGAAGATTTTGAAGTGAAATTGTACCCTATAATTTCCAAGTATTGGCAAGGTATGCGTGAGAAGTATGCTGTATAAGAGTGTAGTTCCTAATACATAGGCTGCTTGTGTAGTTGACGAGAACTCCATGTACTCTTTACAGGTGAACAAGGGAAGATTATCGTCGGCAGCCCCATACTTTCCTCCAAATGAGGAAAATCGATTGTATAGTGGAGCCCACGGCTTTCATGCCTAGCTAGTGCACTGCTCACCACCAGCTTTGCACAACAAAAAAGGTTTCTCATTTCACAAGCTTCAAGCCCCACCATTGTTGGTTCCCATCCTTCCTTAAACAAGTACTCCTCCCACTCAGCCTCCAACTCTCCTATCTTTCTCTCTGCAGTTTTAAGCCTCATTGTAGACCTTACAATTCCCACATGCTTCCACATTATTGATTGCAATTGTTTCCTTACTTCCCTTGTCACTTCTACAACTTTGTCTGTAATGTTGTTTCCAAGTGACATAGGCGCAAAAGGCCTTGCCCATTGATTTGAAGCACTGAAAAGGCTAGAGCTCTTCATGTGATCAATTGAGGGCTGGACAGCTCTTCGTGCAAAAACAAGTGCTTCAAGCAATGAGTTACTAGCTAGTCGATTCGCTCCATGCAAACCCGTGCAAGCAACCTCACCTGCAACATACAGGCCCCGTACATTTGTCTCCCCCTCAAGCCCAGCACGTACACCTCCACACATATAATGAGCAGCAGGAACAACTGGTATTGGCTGGCGGGTTATGTCCAAGCCATATTGTAGACACTCAGCAGCTATGTTAGGGAAATGTGACAGAATTTTTTCCCTGGGTTTGTGACTTATATCAAGTAAAACATACTTCTCATTACGCTTTTTTAGCTGGTCATCTATGCCTCTTGCCACCACATCCCTAGGAGCAAGCTCTGCTCTTTCATCATATGTTGGCATGAACCTTTCCATCGCTAGATTGTACAGGACCCCGCCATCTCCCCTGACAGCTTCAGTTATAAGAAATGCATTTTCTCGTGTCTTGGTTGGTTTAACAGGAAGACCTTCATCAGCTAAGGCTGTAGGGTGGAACTGCACAAATCTGCAAAAGAAAATTCGAATTAATCCAGCACCAATCAACCACCCAAAAAAGGGAAACTTCAATACAATCTCCTTTAGTAATTGATGTACCATAAAGATTAAAGGCCTTCATTGAAATCCTGGAAGATGTCCTATTCCAAAAGTCTAAACAAAAAGACTAGCTAGCCAATCAAAACAAACAATAATCCTCTTAACAAAAAATTGGGCATGGCTAGCATCCTATAGATTCTCTAATAAGAACCATGCAGCTCATCCAGAATCTAGTTTAGTTTGCCACTGGAAGATCATTTTCAGAGTAATCTCCAAGTTTCAGCAATGACACTATAATTCCACAATTTAACATCCTGAAAGAAGAGCAATGGGCATTTGAATGTTAAGAGGACAAGGAATAAGTATATACATCTAAGTTTCCAAACTTCCCCAGGATTGTCTTGCATGATCGTTGATTTTCAGCCCATATGGCACTCACATTTGGTTATTTAACATAACAATTTATAAAGTAGTTTCTTGGTGATAACATTTCTAATATTAATGCACTAACATTTACTCACTCCATATTCGAAATCACAGCTTCTGCTCTATGGGCCATAGCCATTCCATCTCCCGTGGCTACCTGCAAAAGTATATCAGAGTAATCAATTAAATGTAGTAGGTTTTAACAAGTTAAAGGCAGAACAAAGATATCAGTTGTATGATTTAAATGGATAATACCAAAAACAAACAATATAAATTAAAACAATATGAAAGAGGTTAGGTTATAAATATATTTAATTAATCTCTGAATCCCAGAGAGTAGGACATCTTTTTTTAACATCTTTTGCAGGTTAATATGTCTAATTGAAGGTCAAATATTTACCTATGTTCGCAACCATGGCTACATTGGTCAATTCATGCATAAGGAGGAATCAAAGATTATATTGATTACAATGTGCTTCTTGAAAATTTTGCATGATATGCATATGAAAAAGGCAAGTTGTGGGATCAGTCAAAGATGTTTTAGATACCGGAGGATTTGTAGTTGTTGGATAGATATGACCAGCCCCACCTGATGCAAGTAAAGTCACCTTGGAAATAAATCGTATCACCTAAAAGTACCAAAAGAAAAAGGTTTTGGAATTCAGGATATAAACAATGTTCATTTTGCAAAAGACTGCTCAACATAAGCCAAGATAGAATATAAGGTGAATATTGTGGTTACCTTTAATGTCTCAGTATTTAAGGTGTCAACACCAAGACAAACGGTATCAGAACCATCCTGAAATGCAGCAACATACTTTTATGTTAGCAAATACCTGTAGATTACTCATATAACTCTGATAATCAGTCTTTACAAAACATAATTAGCATGAAGAAAACAAGTGATGATCTCCTAAAGCATTCAATTTTTATTTGAAGCTGAAAGCATGCTGAAAACTAAACCTGAGAAGTTAGCAAATCTAATGCAAAATGGTGCTCGAACACAAAAATGTTACAATCCTTCAATACTGCTTCCAACAGAGCCCGCTCAATCTCCTTTCCAGTCATATCAGCAGCGTGAACAATTCTGTGATGAGAGTGACCGCCTTCCCTTGCTAGATGCAAGTTTCCATCCTCTCCATGATCAAATGATGCACCCATAGCTATCAATTCCCTAATTCTGTCAGGTCCTTCAGTACAGACAACCTGGAGAACATAACCAAATCTTAGAAGTAAATAAAAGCGCTAGTAGATACAGAGCTTTCTTACATTTTCAGCATTATAATTGTGCAACAATGTCGCCATAATACACAAATATTTAGAAGCCTTAAGGAATTTAAACAGAACCATAAAGCAAAACCATGACATCTTACTGCAATAAAGCTTGGGAATCTGATTCAACAATAAACAATATATGAAAATTGAATATATAGCTCCATAACATACTCTGACAGTCTCCTCATCACAAAGATGAGCCCCTGCTACAATGGTATCTTGCATATGACTCTCCACAGAATCTGAAGGACACAGCACAGCACTAACACCACCTTGAGCATAGTTTGTATTGCTCTCATGAGACTCAGCCTTAGTAATCACAGCAACAGATCCATGCTTTGCAACTTCAAGAGCATAACGAAGACCAGCTACTCCACTACCAATGACAACAAAATCAAAATACTTTGTTGAACAATCTCTTGAGTATGATGAAGTAACTGTTCTGATGGACCTCCCATTCTTATTGGTTGGAGAATGAAGAAAACTACATCTCTGGATCTGCAAGAACTTGGATACCCTCTGTGACCTGGATATTTGTACAATAAGGCATAGGTTTAACTTTAAATGTCTTTAGAAGGGAAAAGAAAGTTTGAAGGATCATTCAGGTAATACAAGGACCCAAAAGTATCACAGATCATAGAGTTATACAAGTAAACTGATTTGTAGGACTAAGATCCTCAAGGTACCATGAAAACTCTTTCTGTATGCGTCTGTTAAATGTCACGCTGGTGACCCATGAAGTTTTTCTACAACGTTGTCCCTTGCAGTCGATCACTCTGTAGTGCAATTTGCTGCTTCCAGCAGGTATACTAGTTGTCATTGTAATCCTTCTGATAGGCAACAAGATTAAATGGAAGAAAGTTGCATCAACATTAGGATAGACAAATGCATTAATTTCAACTAGAAATATAAAGTTTAAATCTTTCTTTCACTTTACTACATTCAATATGAGGCGTAAACAACACTACACAGAAAAGAGTTAAATTTTCTATAAAGAAAAAGAAAACCCACTTCAAACTAAAATCACTAGTAAAGCCATAATCCTAAAAATCATGTTTTAGCAGCATGTGTTCAAAACAAGAAATCACCCCAATTTCCTTGACTTTTCTCCTAAATTTTACTTCAAAGCACAACTACATGATAAACCCAAAAGTCACACAGATCATTTAGTGGAACAAAGCAGATGTCAGTATCTCAATCCAGTTTACAGAATCATGTTCATACCAACATATGAAATATACAGGCCGGTCAATTGAAGATTTAAACAATTTCGTAAAATCACTATTTCAAATTTTCAATGTCAAGAATTTGATATACAAAAAACAACCAGCATTTACAACTCTAAATTCGTAAAATCTAGAGTACCTGAAATAGCCAAAAAGGAGTAGAAAAACTAAGAACAGCTACAAGAGAATAATAATTAAAAAAAAAAAACGAGAGATAGACAAAGGCAGAAACTTCAGACACAAAGCAAATGAGTACCAATCCTCTAGAGATTCCAAACAGAAGAATTAGAAGTAAAAACCATTACGAGCTTGTTTTCATTGGTGGAAAAAGGTGAAGATAAGGAAGAAAAAAAAAAGTTGAGAAATTGCATGTAACAGCGTCATGAACAGAGAGAAAAGTCACAGAGAGAAGAATCCATTAAAGACATTGAATCAGAGAGTTAAACCCCAGTACGTACAGAGATTGTTCTTGTAATGATATAACACAAACCCAGCAAAGACACCGAAACAATGGAATCCAACTTTGGCGTCGTTGCTCTTGAAGAACTCAACCAATCGGACAAAGGAAACATACAAATTGCAAAAAATAATAATAATAAATGTTGGAATATTGTGGGAAATAAATCGTACAAAATGCGTGAGCGGTGAAACGAGAGGAGAAGGAAGGGAGTCCCTACGTTTCCGAGGCGCCACACCCAAGCTTTCCTCCACGAGCTTCCTCGAACTTCGCGCCATGCTTTCCTTATGTGGATTCGGCGTCCCTTCCCTATTTTTTTCCCCTTTTACTTTTTTTTTAATTATTTTTTCACTCGCCCTTTAATTAAACAATAATAAAAAATTAATATAACTTCTTCCATTTTTATGTAATTAATATCATTTTTTTTTCTAAAATTAATATGTACATAATTCAAGAACAATTAATTAAATCCCTGTTATAACACACAGACAATTTATAATCCTCTTTTGGATAATTTAAGGATCAACATTTATAAAGTACGAAGGATTGTTGTTTTTTTTGTTTTTTTTTTTTTTTGGTGAAAACGGAAGGATTGTTGTTGTCATTAGTAATGGACAAACTCACAATTATAACATATTTAGATGTTTTATTTAACAATTAATTTTATGTTGACTAGACCATATAATTAACTGTGTATTGTCCATTCAAAGGCAGAAAAGGCAGTCCAATTTGTAAAGAGAAAAAGGGCAAAGTTGAAAACGAAGGCACATCTCATGGAATGTCCATGGTCATGAACCACTTGTGAATAATCTTGGAGAAGTGGTCATAGCCACCCAAATTCACCAAAATAAAAAATAAATGACCAATGGAGGTGGACAATGATGGGGTCTCAATTTAATAAAGGGAAAGTTGGTTGACCATAAAAGTGAGCAATGGAAAGCAAATGGAATTACTCAAACTCAGAGGGGCCAAAGTCACAGCCAAATATGACCTTGCCTTCTTCAACTTTTCCTAAGCTAGAGACAAATTTTTCATTGTTTGAGGATTAATTCTGTGATTTATATGTTTTTAGTTCATGTTACGTCCTTCTCCTACATTAATCGGCATACAATTTCACTGACACAACAATTAAAAAAAAAACTCAAAATTAAAAGATTCTACTATCATATCCAAGGACTTAAATTTCTTTTTTGCTTACACTATTTTTTAGTGTTTAATATGAAATAAAAAATTATGTAGTATATTAAAATTGAAAATTAATAGACATACATACAAATAAAAAAAAATACAATTTTGAAAATTAACATAAAATAATATTTAATATGAAATTCTTTTTGGGTCGTCTTCTAATAGAGACCTAGACAAATGACCTTAATAATAATTTTATTTGGGCCTTCCTTTTGTGGGCTTTAGACAAATGACCTTAGTAAACCTGCCCGCTCATGACTCTTTTTTTATTTGGACTTTCTTCTTATAGGCCCTGCGCATAACTGGCCCGCTCTTCTTTTATTTTTATTAAATTTTCATTTTTATTTATACAATTTAGTAATTTACTCGAAAATTCTTGCAGTGATACGTGGCTGATTCGGTTGAACATGTCAAATGCACTCCGCGGGAATCGACTCGGGAGTTTCGGTTATCGTAATCCTCACTGACACTGAATCTTCCATTCGGTATTCAACAAAGTTGCAGAAACCCTAGCCAGAGCCAGAAAGAGACATGGGTAATTGGATGAACAAGGAGCCACCACCGCCTGTGGTATTGGTGCCACCGCTCTTCGACTATCCTCCTCTTGCCGCCCGGAACAGGTCCGTCCTTCACTGCACTCAATGCCTTGCCTTTGCTTGATTCCTTGGTACTGTATGTTTGTTTAATCACTTGGAGATTCTATTGGGTAGAGGATTTCTTTAATTTAAGCACAATGTTGGACTGCTACTTGTAAAAAACATGGATTCTTTTTAACAAGTTTTGAGGTGATGCAGGATGTTGGAGTCGTCCTATAATTTGTTGTTCGGAAAACTTGCATTGAAATGCCTCTTTGAGGATTATTTTGAAGCTGCAAATAATCTAAACACAATTATCATGCTAAAGCCAATTGACGATCCTCATGCTGATTTGGTTGCAACAGTATCCTTCGTACATTTATACTTCAAGCTCTACTGATTTATATTTTGATTGCAACATTTATTACTTTAGATTTTTTAAATTTTTTTTTTAGTTTTGTATTTTTTTTTCCTTTCTTAAAATTTAATGTTGAGGATATAAAGCTGGGAGAAACATTGTTTTCCTTAACTGTATTTAGGTTTCATGTCCACTTGATTTCAAAGCTGAGAAGGATGTTGTTGGAAAAGCATTTTTCCGGTGGCAAAGGTATTGTATAAGTAGATTCTTTCGTGCATAGTTGCTCTTTCTGTATGATATGTTGAACGTTCATGTTTTCCACAATCACATGGACAACTTCTGAATGCTTTTTTTTTTTTTCTTTTAACAGTGATGTTGATGATCCTCATACATTCGTTGACCTTTTTGTATCAAACTCTGATCCGTAAGGGACATTCTTTGAAGTAAAATAATTTTATTTTAGCAGTTTTTCATTATCTTTCTGAATTTCCATAGTTAAACCATGATCCTTCAGGATTTTTCAGTTGAGGTCATGTGCTTACTACCCCAAATATGGATTTGGAGCATTTGGCATTTGTCCTTTGCTAGTGAAGAACAGGTTCTATTATATTTGGAAGTTACTACCTATTTCAAATGGGTTTTTGTTTCATTCATATGTTGGTTAATTGAGCACAGTATAATTCCTACAGAGTATCTTCCAAAGACTATGGCGTTATGGGATTGAGATATGGCTCAGGAAACTTATCTTTTGGAGCCACAGTTTCGCCTTTCTCCTGTATGGTACTTGAACTTTGGACATATGTTTCCTTGCCATGTTATACAATTGATAAACATTCATGGTTTCTGTGTTTTAGTTGTACACTTGTTCTGTCTTGACGATGTTATCTTAGAAGTTTTGACTGCTGTTAACACTTGTGCTAAATATTGTTAATCTAAATCTAAGTTTAGGAACAGATCTAAAGTTCATCTATTGTTGGAACTCAAGAGAGGAAAGTGTCTGAGTGTATTAAAGCATAGATTTTTGTGACTTCTAACCTGTGTTTGCTTCATTAGACTTTTTGCATTGAAACTCTGGCATCTCCATTTGTTTGTTTATCATGAGAACATTCAACTGTATTGAAAGAAACATTCCCGTTTATGTATTTCATATACTCTGCAGCAGAAGATGAACTTCCAAAAAATGCATGGTTGGTGAGCAAGATGGGAAGGCTAACTGCTGGGGTGCAATATGAACCACAATGTAAGTGTTACTCAGATTGCTTTTCTAAACTTTTCAAGCTATTATTGGTCTACTGGATCCAAAATAATTGTAATCAATTTCATTATTGGTTTTTTAATTATCTCAACCGCGGTGCTTTTATATTTGTGAGTGATGGATACATGTAAACACCATAGTCAGCACTACATTTTTCACGCTTGAGTTTTATATATGTATGACAGAAACGTTCTTAATGGTTCATCTCGTTGATTTTTTTTTTCTCTCTCTCCCTCTAGGTGGAGCCAAAGATGGTGCAAAATGTACAAATCTGAAGAATTGGAGCTGTGCAATTGGCTATGGATCAGGATCAGGCAGCCCTTTGAGCCCATCATATAATTTTGGTCTTGAGCTTGCTAAAAGTTCTCAGGTTTAATTTCAATATGAATTATTTATGCCTGCATTTATCCCCAATTGTTTACCTGTCATAGCTTTGGTTAGTGCAGAAAAATGAAGGCATTAATTTGGGGTCAGAGACCTATTTTAGGATGGAAAATATGGAAACATTTGTCTCATGTTTTGTGTCATCATGTAGGACATGAAAAGTGCTCCCTTGCTATCATACCATATTTAAAAAGTAAAGAATAAATATTTTAAAAAGGGCATCATCTAGTTGCAAGGAAGTTATTTGTGTCACTTTCTTTCCTTCTCTGGAAATAGAATCAATGAGTCTCATATTTTGTGTCATTAATTAGGAGGACATTAATCATACCATATTTAAGAAGTAAGGAATAGATATTTTAAAAATTTGCAACGTAACTTGTGAATCAGATTTTGATTTTGGATGGGGCTATCGCCTAGCTTGCATTGAAAGAGTTCTCCTAATACCACAGACTCCATTCTAATAATTGTATATGTTCTTGGTTGTCTTCCAGCATTAGACTCTTGAAGTTGTAAACTGGAGTTGAATAAAATATTATGCAATTTTACAAGGAATCTGATACTTCAAAATTTAATTTGCAGTTCATTGCCTCATTCTATCAACATGTGGTGGTCCAAAGACGGGTATCCTATTCTCTCTCTGTTGTCCTAGAATGACACCCTTTTATCTTTGATAAGTCACTTTAGAGTTTCAGCTACAGACAGGAGTTTCCTCTTTTTCTATTTTTGTTAAAATAAAATATATGGTTCTGACTAGGTTGGAACTGTTTCAACTAAACAGGTGAAGAACCCCCTGGAAGAAAATGATGTAGTTGGAATTACAAATTATATTGATTTTGGCTTCGAATTGCAGACAAGGTATACCATCATATACAATATTTATGCATCTAATTTGGTGACATCTGATAATATGACGATGTTAATCTGAAGGATTGATGATGCTCAAACATCAAACAAGATAGCAGATTCTACCTTTCAAATAGGTGCATCTTGGCAGGCCAATAAGAACTTTTTGTTCAAGGTAGCAAAATTTATATATACTGATGCTTGTATTAGTGCATCGTTTCATATTCAGAGAATACATATAATTCGTATGTGCAGGGAAAGGTGGGCCCTCTTTGCTCATCAGTAGCAATGGCCTTCAAATCATGGTGGAACCCTGCATTCACATTTGGCATTTCAGGTATCTCTTAAGTTTGTAGCTTGTATAAATATTGTCAAAAACTGTTTGGTCTCTTTCACATAGATTAACTGAATATTGTTTGATGCTCTGACGGAAGTTATTAGATTCTGATGACACTGTATATACTCTAATTATATTATATTATTTCTTGTCTTCCAGCCAATTTAGACCACAAATTTGGAACGACAGCATATGGTTTTGGCCTCCGTGTTGAGAATCTTAGAGAAGCCAGGTTTATTCATTTATTTACCAAAGTTTCTTTCCTTTTTAAGGTTAATTTACGATGTTCTAAGGAATAAAAGGTGGCTAATGTCTGTGGTTTTGACTGTTTGGCAGTTACCAAAGAGCTGATCCAAATTTTGTAATGCTGACACCAAACAAGGAGCACCTGGCAGAAGGCACTGTTTGGAAGATTGGTAACAGACCCATGCTTCAATCTGACGTAAATGCTGGAAATTTTGATGGCTTACCAAGGGAACTAAGGCCCTTGGATAAGATTTTGTAATTTTCATTTTTTTTTTAACTCGGAATTTAGATGGAATTGATTGACGGTTAGGAGAGAGCATTATAAAGCCGAAGACCAGAATTTTGAACCCGACTGGATTTTTTTGTAAATGGGCTGACCTTTTGGGATCGGAAGCCTAACTAGGCCGGTAGATTGGCAATCATTCAGCTTTTGCCATTTTGTTTCAATCATTCAGCTTTGCCATTTTGTTTCTTTTGGACTTCCACAATCATAGGCGTATAGTATTTTTCTTAATTTTTTTTAGAGTTGTTCTCTACTATTTCTCAATTGTTGGCATTATGGCAGTCTTATTTTTCAGCTTTAGCATTTTGGATTAGATTAAATGGTTTCATTCATGGCCTCCTTATGAGTGAATAACTTAACGTCTCTGTCCCTTTTTTTTATTATTTTTTTTCCTTAATACAAAATCAAATAAAATAATAATCTCTTTATTTCTAAATTCCTTGTAAGAAAAGAAATCAATAAAATGAATATTTGGTAAATTTGTAAAACATTTGATAGATTTATCAGAGCACTCTTCATATAATTTTTTATTTGTTATTATAAAGAGTCAATTTATAAATTAAGATTTAATAAACTCTTTATATTTAAAAATTAAAATAAAAATGGGTTTTGGCTCTCCACATCACAATGACTTTCTATTTTAATTTTATATTCATATCATTTAATATAATATAAATTCCTATAACTTTTACTTAAAATAAAAATTCTCACTTTTTATTTTAAAAATTAATAAATATATTTTTTATTATTAAAAATATACCTTTTAAGTAAAAAAAACACTGCTGAAGATGCACTTAGCGAAAGCATAGGAACCATCCCGATTTAGAGAGAAGTATAAAAAATAAAAATAAAAATAAATAAATAAATAAATGTGAAGTCTACAAGGCATCCCTTTCAGCAAAAGCCATTTTCATAAAATAGTTTAATAACCCAAAAAGTAGAAAGAAACTACTGGCATATAAGAATCCAAGTAATCAATCCTCTAAAAAAAGGAGAGATGGCTGCATATTCACTCCTTTCCACAATCTTCCACCCTTCTCCTACTTTTTCTTCCACATTTTCTCGATCCCCAAACAGAAAGCACGCCTTGTCTTGTATTTCTAAATCTCTCTTCAACCATCGCCACAGTTGTAGCCCAAGCTCAAGCTCAAGCTCAAGCTCCCCCTTTATCTTCTCCCGCCTTCACCACAGCTCCAAGAAGCACAATCAAAATGAGACCTTTGACTTCCTCCGCACACTTCCATTCCTCAAAAAGCCTTTGGATTCTTTACTCCTTCTTTGCACTTCACTAGCTTTGTCCTTGTCCCTCTTTATCATCGACGTAGACTCCGCCTTGGCCTTTGTGGTCACTTCCCCCAGGAAGTTGCAGACCGATGAGCTGGCTACGGTTCGTCTTTTCCAGGAGAACACGCCCTCTGTTGTTTATATCACCAATCTCGCTGTCAGGTACCACTGTAATTTATGCTGCTGCTCAATTTTTTGTTAACTTTGGTTTTGAAGTTCATTACTTTTTGTCTCTGATGCTCTATGGTTTTTAGACAAGATGCATTCACTTTGGACGTGTTGGAAGTGCCACAAGGTTCTGGGTCGGGCTTTGTTTGGGATAAAGAGGGTCACATTGTCACTAATTACCACGTGATCCGCGGTGCTTCTGATCTCAGGTTTGTTGAGTTCGAATTGTTTTGGTTAAAAATGCTTCTGTTTTGCTACAAGTTGAACTACCAGATCAGTGTCGCATTTATATGCAATAGAATGTGGTGGACAAGTGTTAACGTATCATCATCTTCTTCCAATGCTGGTTTCCACCCTTAATCAATCGTTTTCCTATCATTGCAAATTTTTATTGTATTTTGAAATTTCTTCTGCTATAGTGTGTGATTTCCATTTTAGTTTTTTGGACACTTTAAACTAAAGTTTTAATTTTCCATGCTTGACCTGTTTCCAATGTTTACTTAGCTTAAATTGTTTCAAATGTTCTCGTAGTTCGATTCTGCTCCCCCTGTTTTTTCAGTAATAAGATGCTTCAAAATGCCTTCTCCTTGTTTTTTGTGTGATACCCTTCTTGTTTACTAAACAATGTCCAGCCACGGGTTTAAACCTGATGAACATACTTACCCCTCTGCCTTCAAGGCAAGCCGTAGGCTAGAGTATGCCTGTGCATTTGGTACCTCAAATCGTCAACGACTGCATTATGCTCGTTGATGTTTGCATCTAAAGCAGTGGTGGTTGTTTACAGGGTCACTCTTGCGGACCAGTCAACTTATGATGCGAAAGTTGTGGGATTTGATCAAGACAAGGATGTTGCTGTCTTACGTGTTGATGCACCTAAAGACAAGCTAAGGCCTATTCCCATTGGCATCTCTGCAGACTTGCTTGTTGGTCAAAAAGTGTTTGCTATTGGTAACCCTGTAAGTATGATTTTACTATCTACCATAAATAACTGTATTCTTGTTTCTTAGATAAGATGGCTTATAATTGCATGATTAGGACTTATCATATGTCAGGGGCTATTCATTGCTGTGTTATTTATAGTTGAAGTTAATTTATGGTTTTTCTGGTTTTTGCAGTTTGGACTTGATCATACTCTTACAACTGGTGTTATCAGGTTAAATATCCATACACTTCTAATGTCAATCACTTCAGATTTCTTTAAGAATGAAATACCAGTAGTTCCACATGACAGAGAAATTAATCAACAAAACATAAGTAGATCCTTGGCCATATATCATGTTGATGTTACCTTATGAATAAGCAATTTTTTGTGCACAACAATAGTGTTTACTAATGCATTCTTAATGGTCTTTATAGTGGGCTTCGTAGAGAAATTAGTTCTGCTGCTACTGGCCGCCCAATTCAAGATGTTATACAGACAGATGCTGCCATTAATCCTGGTAATAGTGGAGGACCACTTCTAGACAGTTCAGGAACCCTTATAGGGGTAAATACAGCTATATATTCTCCATCTGGTGCATCCTCTGGTGTTGGGTTTTCAATTCCAGTTGACACTGTGAGTAGGCGTCGTGTAGCACTGATCAAGATTCTATGATTTATCCTTTTTTTATGTTTATGGTTCATTAATTTTTTGGTATGTATCAGGTTGGTGGCATTGTTGACCAGTTGGTAAGGTTTGGAAAAGTCACAAGACCCATTTTAGGAATTAAGTTTGCTCCTGATCAATCTGTTGAACAGTTGGGGGTTAGTGGAGTGCTCGTCTTAGATGCTCCCCCCAATGGTCCAGCTGGCAAAGCAGTAATACTCTTTTCCTTCCTTTTTCCAAACCAAGATTGAGACACAGTAAAAAAACTCTTCATTTGTTAGAATTAGAAAATGGACTTTAAGTTTTGGCATGAAATATGTTTTTTTTTTTCCTTCAGTTCTAGTAGATCTGATGAGATATATTTTGCAGGGACTACTACCAACTAAACGTGATGCCTACGGTAGACTTATTTTGGGCGACATCATAACATCTGTGAATGGGAAAAAGGTTGTGAATGGCAGTGACTTGTATAGAATATTAGACCAATGCAAAGTGGGTGATAAGGTATATAACATTTCGACTTACTTCATTATAAGCACCCACCCCCCCAATTAGAAAAGGGTTACAAGGACAAATGATGGTGGAGGGCTGTATATAGAGCCCACCCTTTAGTAATCCTGTTTATATTTTCATTGATGCACTGATCTATTCTTTTACTACTCAGATAACTGTGGAGGTATTGCGAGGTGATCACAAGGAGAAAATCCCCGTAATACTGGAACCAAAGCCAGATGAGTCATAATATGCCAAATGACCCAGCATGTTCATCTAAATACAGTACAGGCAAGGATTTAGCATTACTTTGGCGTATTACCTTTCCAATGAAAGATCTTGTTGTACATAATTCAGTAGCTGTAACTACCTTGGATATTTTGACGAAGTAAAGCTATTCAAATACGACTATTTGTATTTTGTGTGTATATTTAAACAATCTGGTTACCAATTATTGTAGGAATGCTATACAATTGCTGGATATTGGTGGGATTATGCAAGCTGAAACCATATTAATTTTGAGCATTTGGCTCACTACATCTATAACATGTATATTTTCCTCGTTATGTGCGTACTGATCAATCTTCTGAGGTGGTTGCGTATCTCATATTCTAAAATTGTTGTATGTAAAGCGCAACTGTTTATATTTTACATAGGATTCTTCCTGTGAATGACTAGAACAATGTGAAAATTCTGACCGTCTCAAAAATTAATATTGAAAATCAAGTTAAACAGACAGTGACTGGTCTAGGCTGAAAATTATAGGTCTCAAAGTTGAGCTGTTGGACGGGTCCTTTTCTATTGGGTTTTATAATTTAAATAATGGAGGGAGCAGTATTAATATTGGCCATGTTTTTGATACATTATTTCGGTGTTTCTTGGACGAATACTCATTTCTACATTTTATGTAGAAGGGATACTTTGAATGCTTCATACTCTTTTAAGATGGAATGGAAGGTTGACTGATAACAAGGAGCAGGACTATGGACATGAAGAATACTCTTTTTGACAACTGCATCTAAGCAGTGTATGCATTCAGAATAGGATTTGATCTTTGTTTATGATGTTGATGTGAAAGATATACAAGGGCTATAATCAGATTAGGAGCTAGATGACAGAAGAACTGAAACATTTAACGCTTGAAGCCGGACTTTTTTATTAGTTCATTAATTTGGATCGATGATATATACAATAAGATGCTTGCTTGCAACTTGCAAGAGAGATCAAAGAGAGTTGTCGTTTCGTAGATGTTGGAATCTGATGGTAATGCGAAGCTACTCCAAGTCCCTAGCAGCTAGCAGCTAGCAGCTGTGGTCATCAGTGTCGTTACTAGAGCCTTTTTCAAATCAGATGTTCCTGCTTGTAGATTTCACTCTGAAGGTGGACTACTTGGTCTTGGTAGTGGTTTTGGAAACCGGTTTACCTAGTAGTTGATTGTTTCTATTTCGACTGTACTTTCTGTTACACAGGACATACACTTCAGTAGCAAATTGTTTGGTTAAGGGCAACCAAAGATATTGGAATTTGGCAATATATTATTAGAAATAATTATATGTGGAGAAAACGACAAAAGAATGTCGACATGATTGCCTTATGTTTTCTAAAAATGTGGACATTTGCAAATTGCAATTGCTTTATATATATATAGAAAGAACATTAATGCCTGTTGCTGCTCTTCCATCTCTCTCTCTTCTAATTCTCTCTATGACAATTTACAATTGAATCTACAAGTTCCAGTTGGAAAAAGATGACCAAGAAGCTCTCTGTCTGCTTTTCTTTGGTTGGACAGGAACTATCTCTGCAGCCATGGGAATTAATGGTCATCTCTGATTTTAGCATCAGCTTTATTAATATTATTGGCGATTATACAGGTTTGCATGGATTTCATCCTCTTTCTTTCTCTCTCTCTCGTAAATGCCTTACACGCTAAACGTGCCGTGGTCATTGTCGTATATCTATAAGCTTGCTATAGCCTGTATAAAATTTTCAAACGTATGTACACTCACACACATATACATGAACACACATAAAAGCTTGGTCAGCACATTTTGTAAACGGCGTGGCGGACTAGAATGTAGTGAGGTGGCAAACGTGGGGCCTTGGTACAAACGGCATTGTGGTGCGTAGAAGAAAATCAAATTAAACAAAAATATCGTTAAGGCCGTTGGATAAAAAGTATTCGTGCACTAGAAGCGACAAAAACGAATAACGTACGTATATTCATTCACTACCCATATCACAGTCGTCCATACATATATACAGTACAAGCGAGTCATTATGACTCCCCTTGTTAGCTTGATATATAAAAACTTTATTATGTGTAATATTATAATACTCATATACCCAAATACATATATTTATGCATTTGTTAATTAAGTTGCTTCATTTTTTTTTCCCTTACTTTTTTCCTTATGGGATTTTTAATTGCCTACTTCTTTTCATATATATATATATATATATATATATATATATATATATATATATATTTCATCTGTGAGAGAAGAGTATTAATACTGGGAGTTACAGATACACAAATTAATGTCCATGGGCTCCATTTGGAAATTACTTTGTTGTACAAGTATATATGGAACAAGTAGTAGATACATCATAGAACCATAATATAGGGACTTCGTCTTTGTATCTTTTGGAGATGCACAAAAGTTGCACTATTCCTATGGGGTTTAGGCGCTCGTAATTTGAGTAGCCTAATATTTAACACACAAAATAGAAGAGAGAACTTCAAAGTTTGATTTCATTGGATGCAGAGTAGATATATACCACAGACACCAAGTTTCTAGGATATGGCCTTATCTATATCATCCACCACCCATCATGTATCTCACATGTGAACCATTAATTCCCTTCCATCATATGACAGACAGGTCCAGAACTTTGTGTAATGCGTGTCCTCTTCCGAATAATTAATACATTTTTCTTTTCTTTTCTTTTTTCTTTTTTCATGGTAAATAATTCTTACCCGGCCAATTGCCACATCCATTATCCATCAAAAACCAAGAGAGAAAATTAATTTAATGAGAAATGTTTAGTGTGCATATATATATATATATATATATATATATATATAGAAGTATAGACAGCCACATGATCTTTCAAGTTAATTTTGTTTTGTCTATTGTGATTTCAAATCACATATTATTATTTGTATTATTATATATGTAATGTAAATTAATGTATAAGTTCTACCATAAAAAAATGTAAATCCGTTTTTACTGCAAGAAGGATGTATAATATTGGTCCAATGCTATATGTGTTAGTAATACACATATATGTAAATATAAGAATTAATAGAATGCACATGTAACTGAATTCTAACGCATTATTCATTTATATGGATGCATTTTGTGCATATTAATCGCCGAGGGAGATTGGGCGATAGAGAATCATGATATGTTATTCTCATCCACAACATACTAAGAGGATCCTCAGACATTTAGCTAGTCACCACGCGACGAGCGGCGATTGGATGTATATTTTGTATATATGGATGCAAAGTAAGCAAAATAGATAGAGATTGATGAAGGATTAATGTTATATAATTAAGTAGTTAGATTGTATGGTAATGGAATTACTAGTAGCATTAGAGAATGGAGAAGACATGAGAGTACGTACATTTATCTCCAACGTCCAAACCTCATCTACAAGGATAGAAGCTCTCGTTTAGTGAGCTTTCATTTTCGTTATCTGGTGCCTGGTGAAGGACTTTGGGTCTTAAATAAGTATAAAGCCACTGAAGACTAGGGTCCCTCGCACAATGTCGACGGCTTCGATTAACACCAGCTGCGTAAGCTCTGTTTCTCAACTACATTCTCTCATTAACAAACCTACATTACGTCCTTGTGTTTTTGCCTCCCTTAACTCTTCTTCTCCTCCTTCATCTACTCCTCCGAGACTCATCCGAAACCAACCCGTTTTTGCTGCCCCGGCTCCTATTATCAACCCCACTTGGGTAATTCTCTCTATCTCTCTCTCTCTCTCTTCTTTTTTGTGAATATGATCACTCCACGTACGTACGTGCGTGTCCTAAACACATGGTTTCTGAGATCCAAGTGCTTTTACTTTGAACTATTTTAACCTAAACATATGGATATTTAACCTAACTATATGGATTCTTCATCAGAAATGCGCGTCTTTGGAACGAAAAAAATCACTTGCATGGATTACTTTTTGTTGGAGATGAGAGAAGGTGTGCGTATAAGTTTGGGTGTATATGCATGCAACGCAGCTAATGAAATTCACATGATAATGTCATTCATTTCTCTCTTTAACTATCTACTTATTTAAGGACGTGGCAGCTAGTCACTGGTTCAACAGTCCACGCGTGCTTGTTTTGTATGGTGATTTTACTTGTTGGTTCCCATTAACTAGCAAGAGCCTAGACCCCGGGTTACTTGTCCGCCTATGTGTAGCGGAACGTGTATGGTTATGATTTTATGATATAAACACTTCCTCTTGATTTTTTTTTTTTTCTGTTAATATTTGAGTGAATTAAGAATGAAAACATACTACTATAAATATAGTATATAATCAAGCGTTTTAGGTAGCAGATTCTTAGACGGGTATATAGATAAAAATAACCGAAGTTTCATAAAGAAAAGGTCCGTTAATTTTACGGCGATAAAACGAGTCGTTGCTCTCCTCCATAATTCTCAAATTTTATTTGAATTGTTTGATTTTCTCTTCAATTTTTATTCGTTTTGAGTTCTAGTGACAAACTTAATAAATATTCTTTATTCTTTTCATTTTTCTTGTGGGACGTTGTTCTGTGAAACAAAAATGGCCAGATAATCAATGCATGTTAGGATTTTCTATATATATATATACACACACACACACACACACAAAAATTTGTATTTTATTTAGTTCTTCATTCATAAAAATATAAATATATACCTGCCAATATCTGTAGAACGAAGAAATGGGGAAGGACTACAAGGAGGCCATTGCAGGTCTTGAGAGACTGCTCAGGTAAACTACTATTCCATTAATTAATATTCATTTCCTTGCGAGTTTATTGGTGGCTATATATATAGCCTTTCCTATAAATGGTCATAAAAAGTTTTTACAAAATAATCAACAAGAAATGGACATGGTTTAAATTGTTGTTGGGTTTTGTAGTGAGAAGGGTGACCTGAAACCAGTTGCAGCTTCGAAGGTAGAGCAGATTACTGCACAGTTGCAGACGCCAGATGGCCAACCAGCCTTTGACCCAGTGGAGAGGATCAAGACCGGCTATATTCACTTCAAAAAAGAGAAATTTGAGTCTGTCAATATATTCAACCTTCTCCTCAATTTTTTTTTTTTTTAATTTCCTGCAAATAGTTATATGTTATACATTCTAATTAATGTCTAATTTATAACGCTGTGTTTATTAATTTTGTGTTTACCTTTCTTCAGCAAGAATCCAGCCCTGTATGGTGAACTTGCCAAAGGTCAAAGCCCCAAGGTATATAAATATATCTCCTCTTTTGCTTATTAATTTATTAGCTCTTTTGAATATTGGTGTTTTTAATGGAGTATATATATGTGTACATGTATATATATATTGCAGTTTATGGTATTTGCATGCTCGGATTCTCGGGTTTGCCCATCACATGTTCTGGATTTCCAGCCAGGAGAGGCTTTTGTGGTCCGTAATGTTGCTAATATGGTCCCTCCATACGATAAGGTGCATGTCCACACCAACCCCTATCCTCCTTACTCGGTCTAAATTTGATTTTCATATACACAGCTAGCCATGGCGTTTTTCTTTTTTATTAACACCTGGGTTTTTTCTCTGGTTTTCCCGGGAATCATAGACTAGATACGCCGGAGTCGGAGCCGCTATTGAGTATGCTGTTCTGCATCTCAAGGTACTTAAAAACTCATGTTTGATTTACTTCCTTTTAGTCGTTGGTTTTATGTAAAACATAAAGGAAGCTAAACCCTCTTTGATTATTTTGCCTGCAACAGGTAGAATACATTGTTGTCATCGGCCACAGTGCTTGTGGTGGGATTAAGGGGCTCTTGTCCTTTCCTGATGAGGGACCAACCTCAACGTAAGCCCCTTAACTGTCTCATTTTTTATTTGATTGTACCACTCCAAGTCCAAGTCGATCTTGTACATATATATAAGCTCCTTTTTAAGTCTTTGCACTAAACATGTACATAATTTAATTAGTCAATCAATATTATCTTTCTTTGTGGACATGCAGTGACTTTATTGAAGACTGGGTCAAAATTGCTTTGCCTGCTAAGAACAAAGTGAAATCAGAACATGGTAGTGAACCATTCCCTGAACTATGTGCATATTGCGAGAAGGTATATATATTAAACCCCTTGTGCTTCCCTTCCTCAACTAGCTAGCCTACTACGCACTAATTATTTTGCTACCTTAATTAGTTAATAATTTTACAATATTAATTACAAAAAAAGAAGAATGATTTATAAGTAAACTAATTAAAATTTTATGTATGCGTGAATATGTAATGCAGGAAGCAGTCAATGTACACCTTGGGAACCTGCTAAGCTATCCCTTTGTGAGGCAAGGGCTGGTAAATAAGACCCTGGGATTGAAGGGTGGCTACTACGACTTTGTAAAGGGAACTTTTGAGCTTTGGGGACTTGATTTTGGCCTTTCTCCATCTTTCTCCGTATGAGCATCAACCATTATATATATTATTTTCAGTGACCCTCCTACTCCTCCTGCTCGGTTCCCTCTGGCTAATTCCTTTGGTTCCCAACAGTGCCTTTGTAATTTGCCGAAAATAAAGGAGATCATCAGTGGCTCCTTTCCTTTTAATTATAATAAAAGAACAATATTAATTTTCTTTTGAGAAAAATAATGATAATCTATCCTGTACTCAAAAAATCAAAATTTTTCATTACTGCATTTTTCTTTTGTTTCTTTGTTAGGTAAAAGATGTGGCCACGATACTGCATTGGAAGCTCTAGGGACATGTTAGAGGGCGTCCTTTTGCAATGATGAGGCTCTTTTATATGATAATGCGAATTGGGTTTTGTAGACAAACCCTTCCTTATCGAGAGTAGGGTGTAATCTAAAGTCCTTTAGAAATAACAGTCCGACCCAAATCCTTTCCCATTTATTTCTACCTTTCTAAATGTTTTGATCCTCCAATAGAACACTTCATTGATTTTAAAGAAACTAAACAATGCAGAGGGTCCTCAATTGTTTGTTTCAATCTTTTAAAGGCAAAATTTTGATCACAAGTAATCAATATGGCATCGAAAATGGAACTATGGTAATGTACCATTCTAATCCTTCAGAGTGATACGAAATAACACAGTGGGTTGGGAGCCATAACTCGCATAGATGGGAAAAGACACTTGAATGAAGCTATATCGTCTATTGAAGCCGTCCATTATAATTTATAACCAAGCTAATTGGTAGACACTATGTAACAAGCAGATGTTAAAACTCCATTGGATGTGTAAAAGATACTACAATTAATTGTGCATATATATGTACTTCAGAGAAATGCAAAACAAAGCAAGGACTAAGAGAACCTAGGTTGGAACCTGTGGCTTGGCCCAGCGGTAACACGCTGAGGTACACCTTCCACCAGCCTGGGTTCGACCAGGTCTGGTTGCCCAGCTGGATAGACCAGCTGGCCCCCACCAAAAGAGAACCTAGGTTGAAAGGCATCAAGAATAACAACCTCAAGTCCTCAACAACGAATCACTTCACTGCTTTATGAAGTCTTTGGGTTCTTGCCTAAGTGAAGTGCTTTCTCTATTAGCAAAAAGTAATTGGCAAGAAAATTTCGTGCCTCGAGAAGAAAACTTGAGAAATGTAAAACAAGCGTGTAGTAATCTCTTGACTAATGCACAGAGAGAATTTCAGCCTCATGAATAATCTTTTGAAGATTTCTAGCCGAAAAACCAGTGACTGCGCATCATTTGCCAACTACTTGGGAGCTAGTCTGATTGGGCATACGTAGAATGCTACACAGCGAGCAGCTTTTGCCAGCATGAAGCGCTCATTTTCTGTCAATGGCCTCTCGATCACCTTTACAATATTTGCATCCTGAAAGGTATCATAAGGAAAAATGACTTTACAATGTACTTGAGAACTTGGTATTAATATGCAATGGAAAGCGAAAAGTATATATATAGTGCATAGCTATAATGGATATACATTGCTTTTTACTGCGATTAGATAGGAATAGGATGCTAGCTACCATAGAAAGTATGAAACTGCATAAATGAACTTTATTGTAATTTAAAAAAAAAAAAAAAGTTATAGATGTGTGAGCATGTGTGTGTGTGTTAAAAAGAAAAAGAAGAAGTAGCATCTATGATTCAAACATGCTTTAATGGATAACAAAGAATCAAATAAAATGAAGATTCTCAACAAAAGAAAATTCACTTACTTTCTTTTGCTGTTGGACGCAAGGCTTCACACTGGCAGTATCACCAATCATAATTACATTGTTGACATTCCCACTTTCATCCCTTTCAGCTGGTGAAGCTGTCGAATGTCGCCACTGCCCATTAACAATGAACTTGTAGTAATACCTGAAGTCATTAATCATCACTACACATTAGAAAGGTATCATCTAAAAGATAAATACTCAATATGTATAATAAACTATTGGATGGTTGAAAAGGACAGAATGTATAACAAAAATAATGCCTTAGCCAAGCTTCGATTATTATAAAGAACAGCAACTTATACAAAGATAAATATAAGATAGTATGCTCAAATTTCCAAGTTGAAAACATGGGAAGTGAATGAACAATGTTAGTCTTGGGGTTTAGGTAATAACTGGGATTAGGGTAAAGTTAAGAGACACTAAAATTATATAGCAATGCTCTTTCATAATAATAACAAAATTATAGAATGCTCCACACTTACTTTCCTTGTGGAAGTCTGACTTCTACTTCATATCTTGGTCCACTGATGTGATTTGCCCGAATTGGTTCTTTCCAATTTCCAGTGAAATCTCCAACTAAAGTTACATCCTCCCCCTGTAATACAATGCAAAGTGGAATGAGAAGAAAATTTCAGCACCAATCAAATTAAAGAAGGTTCAATTGTCCTAATAATGCACACTTAAATGTCTTCATAGAATCAGTCCTTGGCTAATAGGTCATAAAGAAAGAAAATCTGGACATCATGTCTTCAGATTTTAGTATGAACACCATCTATCCTTGAAACCAAAAATCGTCATTACCTCTTGCCCCATCCACACAAATGTCACAGCATGTGTTGGTGGTCCATCATGCCTGCCCCTTTCCACCATTGCTATGAGATCCCATGTTGCCCAAGCAATTGCTGGTCTGCATCAAATTTCAAGTAAACGCTTCACCGAGTTTCAGAATACATTAATTATAACTTAGTAAATTCTACATAAAATTGCATATCTGTTTGATCCAATGTATAATAGCCCCAAAATCAGTTGAGGTATTTTTGCTTTATGGAACAGTCCAAAAAAAACTTAACTCATATGGACTAACAATCTGTCTATCAACAGAACATGGATTATGGCCACAATACTAAGATCATCTTTTCATAATTGATAAACCTAGATGAAAGACATTCTAACTGATAATTAAGGCGAGAGGGCCGCTGAGACAAACCTGTCAGGCTTGCTTGAATGCAAACCAGTGACAAAATTGTAGGCTGCATTAAGAGAAGTATCAGTCATCCAGTGAAGATATGCAGTCACGCAAGCAGGAGATCGGTCAAAACCAGTAGTGCAAGTAACAAAAACACGATGATTCTTTTTTAACAAGCGTAACAGTAGCCCCACACAAAAAGGTAGTTTCTTCCTCATGTCAAAAGAATCACCCTCCCTGCAACAGAAGCAGAAAATATACCAAGCTGTAACCAGTTAGAAAGCTCTACTATCCTGCTCCATTTAGGACTCTTCCATATGTGCACCCTGCCTCCATGAATACAGTAACCTCAAAAGTAGGAGATCATTGGTGCAGAAATTTTAATCATTAGTAAATTGGATATTGAATAGAATCTTTCAGATACCTAATAGGATAGTTTATCATCAGGATATTAAATTTTTGACATATCTCTTTGATTGAATTTGAATTGATTCCCCAATTTTCTGCCTCAGTTACACCTTGGAAATTCAGTACAGCAGTGATTCCCTGTGACCAGAATTCCACAGCAGTTTAACAAAGACATTGAAAGGGAAATAATAAACCAAAAGATACCATGTAATGAACACTAGCTAGATGGGAAAACATTCTCTCATACAAATTGTTCCATGCCAAGTTACAAAAATGAATTATACAAGGTGGAATCACCCACTTGTATAGTCTGCAGAGGACATGCGTTAGAAGAAGATCCAATGTGATAGATTTTCAATAACTTACACTAGAGATAAGTAATTTTGCTCAAATAACAAGTGTAGCAGCACTCACCGCGACATTTGATAATGTCTTTACATCATCTTCTGTTTGTATACAGGATCCAACATATATCTGCTCCGTAATCTAACAAATGACCAGCAGAATAAATTAGAAATTTAAACGAAAGTGCTGTTCAAATTGCATAAACAGTATAAAAAGCAAAAAAAAAAAAAAATCAAATTCAAATAAAATTCAAATAATCAATCTCACAGTCCCTAATAATCAATGAAAGTAACACAAAATCTTGATGAATATCATACCTTGCTATAGCGCATACCAAGAGAGTGATTATAGTATAGCTCATCTTTAGAGCGATCAAGTGCCTTCATATATTCCTCTAATGGGAAATTCCCATGAGCCCATTCTCCATCTCCAGACTCATCTTCAGAGAAAATACAAACTACTTGGCTAATAGATTGGTTAAGAGTATTCTTCTGTACTTGTGATTGAACGTGTCCATTTTGGTCATTCAAAAATTTCCAACCTTGTGAATTTAGAAACTTTGAGGAGAACGTCACAAACCCAGAATTCCCACTGCTTTCAGAAGATGTCTGCAAATTTGATGCTGATATAGTCTTGTTCCAAGTGGCAATAGGAACTCTACCTTTATTAAATGAATTATCAAGTCCATTCAAAAGAAGCAATTGATGAATAGGAAAAGGAGAGAAGGGTCTTTCAAGGATCAGGCTAAATGATCCTGTTTTCTCCTTCAGCATCTTCCTGAAGAAACCAAAAACTGAAAAGATAAAATAAAATATTCGATGAACAGAACAATTTTCAACAGTTAAATCATTAGCAAAATTTGAATCTTGATAGATTGATTCAAGAAACTAAATCACATGGTCTGTCCTGTGATTCAGATTTACTTAGAAACTAAATTGCATACGCATTCACATCATTGAAATGAAAGGGGAGAAAATGCTCAGTAATAGTAAAATTCAGAATAGATTTTGTGCAAATTTCAACACCAGTGCTAAGCTACTACGCCCATGATGCTTATTGCGTAGCATCACTCCTCATTTTAGTTTGGGCCCATTATCGATTACAATTACAATAAATGGTCAATATGAAATGAAAAGCATACTATTTACCAGATATATAACTTATTAACTCGTAATTACAACCAGTAAGAGCATTGTTAAAAAAGATCTTAATCGAGTACTAGGAGAAGAAATAGGCATACTGCACATCGCCAAAGTCCTTGACCTCAATAAGCCTGCCATCAGGTGAATCATTGACCTTCTTCAAATTGTCACCGACCATCACAATCCTCGACTTCTCTGCATTACCCTGCGAATAGCCAAAGAAGGGGAAAAAAAACCAGCAAAAATTAAGTTTAATTTTTAGATCATATATAACCACAAGATTTTGAATTTCAAGGAAAGAAAAAAAGAACAAACGGTAACATTGAGATGCTGTAAGAGATGAGAATCAAAGAAAATACTCCTCTCTTCAGAGCGTGAACGAAGATTTTGCCGTCGACCGAGAGGGCGAATCGAATACCGAGAGGTTTCTGGAGAGTAACCATATACTCATTCAAGTTCATCTTCAACGGCGACGAAGAAGAACCACTCGACATTGCGAAAATCCTAACAGGTCCGCCACCGATTCGGAGACGTAGCTTCTCCTTTGCCATAGCCGTTGAACTTCCATCGTCCAAGCACAGTTTTCCGCCCCAAAATGACGAAGAGAACCGATCGAGCAATGGCGCCGATGACCGATCGAGAGCGAGAGCTCTGCAACTCGGTAGCTGCAGAGAGCACATACTCGGATTTTGGCGGGCGGTGGAGGCAAGCGAGTGTAGGCGAAGATATGCTGGAGCGTAAATAACTGACAATCAAAAAAATTTAAAATTAACATAATAAGAAAACCTCAGCAAATAATTGCTCGCCACGTAAGATAAACTACACTGCTTCTGGGACAGTTTGATAATCTGACGGTCAGAAAAAGATCAAGGTTCACTACGAAAAGAATCATGGGCCACTGATGAGTGATTGTAGATATGATTATTGATTCATGGAAGCAGAAGAATGTATGTTCCTGCCTGATATTTATTATCAAATATGGTATCTCGGGACAACGTACCTGAATCCAGCCGCCATCCCGCGGCATTCACAAAGGCTCCATACATTAAAATAATATTAAAAAAAATTACTTTTATAATTCACCAAAAAAAGAAGAAAATTATTTTTATAATTTTTATAATTATTCAATAAATAATATATTAAAATGAGCTTTCTAGTTGATTAATAAAATTTTATGACAAAAAAAAAAATTCGAAATCTACACTATTATGATTTAATATTTATAATTATGAAATACTATTTATCACATTTTCTTTAGTTCTCAATCTATTTATCAAAACCAAAAGAAAATATTGAACAAGTTTTCGAATCAATCTTTTGTTGTTTTTAAAACAAAAACAAAAACTTCTAAGAAGGTTACAGTACGAACTCAGGCTTTGCTTTTTATGCCAAGACTAAAGGATAAATGGAAGCAATAGAATTGGGATGGGTAATATTTAAAAGTGTAAAATTGCACAAATTCTTTTTTTTTTTAATTAATTAATTCATATGGCAGCAAGAAGCCATCGGTGGCAAAAATTATCTTATAAATTGTATAATTTATATATGGTGAATCATAGACACACTGTTAAATATTAAATATGGATAAAAAAAATAAATATATAATATATATTATTTTTTATTTTATATAAATTGATTGATTCTGGCACATTATAATATAGTATTTGTAAACTATATAATTCAAAATAACAGCTCTATGTACATTCCAAGTTCACCCAGCATAGAATTAAATAATTTTTTAAATTTTCATGAAGTAAAAAATATTTTTTAAAAGAATATATGAACTTCAATCAAATCCGCAATAAATATAAAATAAAGGTGGTGGAGCTGATTATGAAGGACAGGAAGAAAGCATACATAATTACACATAGAACACAAACCTTAAGAATTGCATATGTGGGACCCTTAATTTGATGTCTAATTAAGATTGTGGTCATCCTTAAATCAATAAATTGCTAGCTGTTATTCACCAAAAATTGCAGCGAGAGCAGAAGAGAAAGGAAAGGCTCAGCCGCAGCAGCAACCAAACCAGAGATCAAGTACACAAAGGAAGATTATTCAAAAGTGACTCATTTTTTCCTAATGGTCCCGTTTTTACATCATTTAACTGTCTGACTTTTCCCATTTTATAGGTTACAGATTTGAGGATGGAGACACATTTGAGAGATGGAAAGTAACATTTCTAGTGGTGCTGTTTTGGTAGTATGGAAACTCTATGCTTAGAAAGAAAAAAAAAAAGGGAGAGAGAGAGAGTTCAGTAATCAAAACTGAATTAATTGAAGCAATGTTAACCTTGAATTTGAGAGGATTAATGTAGAGCGTTTAATTAATTTGAAATTTCATCTTGAAGGCTATGTTCCAAAAAGTGTAAAATTGGATTCGAAGAATGTTGGAACACATGAGAGAAGTTAATAAAGCTCCCTATAATATTTATACTTTTCGTCGACAATAGCCCAGAGATATTGATTACTGTTCAACATTTCATCAATTTAGCACCTATTTAATAGGTGCTACTGATATTGGTAAGATATTCCCATCTCTATAAATACATTAATTATTCGACGAAATTCGCATAAAGTTATGCACATGGGTATTATAATCATAATGAATGACAATAATACATTACATATATGCCGTTACTTTCCTCCTCCAAGAATTGTTAGTCAAAATTAATCTAAATTAAAAATCGTTATAATAATACTAAAATTTATTCAAAATTGCATTGTTATGATTCACCGTCCAAGTCACAGTCAATTAACAATACGATAATGTAATATAATTATACTTTTCGTTTTTCATGTTTAGACATTATTAATTCCTCGATTAAATGCTTAGGCAGTGAAATTGGAAAATAAGAGCAGAGCAGGGTTGTGGTTGGACAATCAGTTAAATCAATGCTCATAAGCTAAAACCCATAGAGAAAATGAAAAGAAGGTGACACTTTGGACCCACCATTTTAATTAAGCAAGTTATAATTTTAGAAATTGGGATGGTAAAATTAGCGGACCAATTTAAGCAAAGTGCCATATTATGAAGGGCTTAATCATTAATAAACCCTGCCCCACAATTCTAAAGTACTCTTAAACCATTTTATTCGTAACCCTCTTTCATTAAAATTAAATAGAGTTCTATTAGGACCCTTTGGCTGCAATGGAAAGCCACGTGAATATACAATTCCTTAGAGATAATCAAGGCCTATATATGATGTGTATCATGCTTTATAACACGTACTTAAATAATGTTCGACCTTCGCACCAATTTGATACGATATGGAGATTCTGAAATTCTATAATAATAACATGCGATCAGAGGCATGTGAGTCTCAGATATTCTAGTGCTGTTATAACCCATTAATTTATAATACTTTCATTCCTAAGATTTAGTAATCTACCTCCACTTTGTTGATAGGATTAGGACTTGATCATTAAAACAGTAATAAAAGGGTCGAGAAAGTATCCCTTCATTAATTGCAGAAGATCCCACACTCATCATCGGATAAAAACGCACTCAACCCAAGTTGTCTAAACGTAATTATATGTAATTTCCTTACTTCTCGAAAAAGAAAAAAGGAAAAATGAAGAGAAATCATTGACTTGTTAGGTGTGGAAATTGACAAACAAACAAAAACAAAACACAAATTGCAACATATAGGGACAGTAAAACTAAACAAAAAATGGCTTCTCAACACACATACAAAGACACAAAAAATTTTGTCGTTTTTGCTGCTTTAATTTTGTAAAAAAAATTCTTTCACTTGGACTCGCTGAATACACTTGTGAATACACCTGACATAATATGGTTTATCAAATTTTAAACTATAGCTCTCCCAATCAAATCAAATGTGATAGAACAGTAATTTTCTTCCCTGTACCACACCTCGTGCAAAATAATTAAGTACTTGTACCTGTACTAATCTGGGCACTAAAATTTTGAAACCAAACTAAGTTGCAGAGAGTGTATACTATGTATATAATATAAATATATATATATATATACAATTAAGTATATGTGAAAGCATTAAAAAAAAAAAAAAAAACTTGAGTAAAGACAAAACTGGAATTGGGACAGAACTCGGAACTCAACGAAGAAGATGGCTTAGAAGGTGGGGAAGCTCCTGCCCATGGCGTTGACATTGGCAAAGAAGCCAACCAAGTCTTGTCTGTACGGAAGGTAAGACCGTCTCTTGTCTCCTTCCTTCAACTTTCTATTCCTCACGTAGAACGCCTCGTGAGCCGTCGCTACCTTTTCCGATGTGCCCTTTGCTTTCGCTTTGCCACCGGCGATCTTCTTCACCACCTTATGATCAGCGGCTGTCGATGATGAGCTCTTCTTTTCCTTAATATTCAACTTCTCCGCTACCTTGTCTTCCATATTCTTCGAGGCCGATAACGGCGTCAAGAACACAAACGAATCTTTACCGTCGCTGTTACTACGCCGAAGCAAATCCCGAAGCCTCCAACGCTTCGACGACGATCCAGTAGACTTGCTCTTTTTACACTGCGCCGGAGATTCTGGAGCACTACGTCTCGGTGTCCAAACGCAGTACGTACCGGGTGGTACTCGCTCCAGTTCGTCAGCCTCTGACGAAGACGACGACGAGGGTTTACCCGCAACTCTTTCTTCGTCCTCATGATTACGATCTAGATCACCATCTAACAGAAGGTCCCGGTTGAATACCGGGAAAACCTGACCCACCTGACCGTTAACCGAGACCTGGTCGCCGGCATTAAAAATCGAAACGAATTCGAAATCATCGTCGCCGTGAAATTCCTCAGAGGGTTCCAAACCTAAGTTGCTAAACTCGCTGCAAACTTTAGAGGCAGTATCAACGAGTTTATCAGAAGAGTAGCTGTTGAAGCTGGGACAGACAGAGACTTCCAAGCTTTGTTCTTGCATTTGCAGCTATTTAAGTATATTTAATTCAAACAAAAAAAGTTCCAAACTGGTTGAGAAGAGAGTTAGGTTATTGCAGTGGTTGATTCTGCTTGGGAAGGAGAAGAAGATGTTGTTATAAATATATATACTCACTCACCGACACATGTGGAGAGAGAGACAGAGAGGAAAGTAGCCAGGGAGGCGCAAGTGCTTACGGTTTTGTAATTAAAGTTTTATATTAATTAGTAAATATTTATAATTAAAAATTAACCTATCGGTGTCAATTTTCTTTAATTAATTGTTGGTCACGCTTTTCAAGTCCCTTCTCAGCTACTTCTTTCCCTTCCTTCCTTCCTTCCTTCCCACGCTTACGTTAAACACACGCGTACCGATCACTTCAAATTATACGGTGCGTTTACATTTTTAGGTAACTTAATCTCAACACAGATCTTCTTTTTCAACTTTTTCTAGAAAGTTGATAGAAGTTATAATCTTTTTACGATGTGAATCCTTCTTCTTCTTCTTTTCTTTTTCTTTTTTTTGTCACTGTGTAGGAAAGTGACATTTATTTATTCCCTAAAAGGCTTTTCTATAAAATAGTTAAAAGTGTTTAAGATATGTAAATCTAACTTATCAAAAAAAAAAAAGATATTTAAATCTAATATTTGTTAGTAAAAATAACTTGCAAATTAATATAGAAGCTTCATTTAATATATTTTAACAAAACTATATTGTTGGCATATGTAGAGAGAGAGAGTATGTGTTCTCTTATATATATAAAAATATATATATCTTTAATATTCTATAAATTTTTATGAAAAATTTGTGAATGTGTTCAAATATAAATTGTTCACATAAATATGAAGCACAATCATTTTTACTAATTCGGGCATTTTTTCCATGCCCATTAGCTAGACATGCAGTACTCGTGATTTCTTATTGATGAAAAAGGAAGAGACTTGATATTTTTTTTTGCATGCCATTTAATTTCCATCTGTCTCTTTAATCCATTAATTGCATATTTGTGGTGTCAATTTGATACCTCAACCTTGTGAAGCCATTCTACATCCGATGTGGGATTGAACCACTCCATAACTGATCATATCCACATTTGGGATGTAGTCTGACAATAAAAAAATCAACCGAGTCCTATATTTATTTGCGAGAATTACAGTTTAAGTTTTGGTAAATTCTCAAAACTTTAGATATACTTAATCTAATTAAATATCAAGTAAATGAGAAACTATTAGAGAAGTGGACTTATAATAAAAAAACTGACCGAACCCTTCTACTCACTTACAAGAGTTGTAGTGTGAGTCTTAGTAAATCTTCATTAAGGTTTTAGATGTATTTAACCTTATTCAATATCAAATGATGGAGAAACCTCTATTAAAATTTTAAAGTGTATTCAGTTTTATTCAGTCTTGGAGGAGAAATTATTAAAGAAATAATAAAGCTTTATCTCTTATATCATTGTAAACTAACTGATAACATTAAAGCTCTTTTTTACCCATAAAAAAAAATTATGATCATGTCCAGCTTATATCCATGTGATATACGCATTGGTAGGTACCACAACTTTAATATTTAATTCATTTTTTTCTATTTAATAATAGAGTTACTTAGCACGACAAGTAGTAGTGCCCGTGAATCATACTAAACGAGTAAAATTAATTCATTCCCATCATACAATTATGATCACTAAGTGAAATTTAAATTTTAAGAAAAGAAAAATCTAATTATTTTTGAAAAAAAAAAATCTAGAACCACGTACTAATTTTAACAATCGACAACATGGGTTATCGTGTCCGGCATGATGAATTAAATAAGGAAAATTGGTCCAATTTGGCTATAAAAAAAATCGAATACATATAAATATTAAATCACGATGTGTCTTGAAGTCTTCTGGAAACTGGAATGCCAAACCCGTGTGACTTTCTAGAAACAAAATCTGGCAGAGCAGAATAAACACAGCACAGACATGACGTTCTTTTAGAGAGGCAAATAGGCAAAATATAATTAAAAATAAAGTAAAATGAAATGAAATGAATTATTCGAGCAGAAATAAACAACCAAGCTAGCCAACATTATTATAATTATTGTTTATTTGTTTTTCGTGGACTGTTTGGGTTTGGGTGTAAAAATACACAAAGCACTTTTATATTATTATTATTATAGAGAATTAGATATGTATGCGTACATGGGACTGCATGAAAGATTGAGTTTAATTTAATTTAATTAATAATTAATACCCACCCATCGCTGGTTCTGAGTCGTATTAGATGTTCGTAATTATTCGACTGCTTAGCTAATTGCTGACCTTATGATTTTATGTTTGTTTATTAGGAGGGTTGATTTGGCAGCATTTAATTGTTGCACATTTTAATGTGGCTACTATGCTACGTACGTACATACTGACCTATGCCAATACCCATTATCTGTTTACTTTCTGAACACGCAAATTTCTCTTTACTATTTACCCTTATTTTAATTTTTGTAGCCAAAGACTGTGTCTTGGCTAGGTTTTAATTAATATATTATTTTTTAGTCTGACAGCCTTAATTAATATCTTTCAAGCATAAGGATAATAGCAAGTTTAATTTATAGTAATTCTAGACTCCACCCATCCACAGTGGGTATTAAATTAATAATAAAACTATAATTTATCAATCAAATAAAAATAAAAATAAATAAATCATGTATTTACTTGGAAGTATGCAAAAATGGAGAGGATTGGTCTATACAAAGTACAAACTAAAAGGCTAAGCATATTACCACACGATGAAAAAAGCTCAACGACTCTGCATGTGAAACAGACCTCTAAAATTTAAAAATTATTCAAAGCTGGAAGGCCACAAATTCTCGTTTCCGTGGAATATGATAAATAAATATGTGTAAACGCTTTTCAATTATTTCAAATTATCCAAGGTGAAAGGGTGTGACCTTCTCGTCTTTACTATATATATATACATCTGATCTTGTAGGGGTACTCTTCTTCTTCTTTTTTTTTCTTATTCTTCTTCCTTTTTTCCTTCTTTCTTTCTTCTTCTTCTTCTTTTTTTTTTTTTTTTTTTTTGTGGGGTCAAAATAGGGAGCACCCTAATTTGATTCTACATACAAATACGAATATAATATCATACTTGATTGATTTGAAGAAAAATCTATAGGTAAATTAGTGCATGGTTCCGTTTATCACTCCATAGGATAGGCTAAGATTTAATTAAATATACTTGCCCCCCAACTAATTAATTCCAATCCTCCATGAATTAATGGAATATTATATGTGTTCGACAATGAATATTAAAGCCAATAACGACAAACCCTGAGTCAGTCCTAGAATTTGAACGTGGTCCTTAGCCACCCGCCACACTTGTAGCTCCTTGCAAATTCTATTTATATATTACCAACTTCTGGACAATGTTAGCAAGAAGAAATTATTAATTAATTTTGTTGGTGGATCCTCTAGAAGGACTTGTTTCTTAGAGCTGAAGTCTATCTATAAAAATAGTGGGTTGTTAAAACGAAGGATTAAAGGCACTGACAACAATCGGCCTCGTTGTCTATCCCTGCCGAATTTTCTAGTAAAACGAATGCCACATGCAAGTTACGGGCTGCAATAGCCGGTTCAAGATTGCCACGTGCAACACTATTTTTGCAGGTTCAATGTGACTGGCCCAACTTCAGTGGTCTTCATGACCAAAGGATTATCCAAGAACTAGGACCCACATGTTGCATTTTTCATCGCTCTCCATCAAAGCTTTAATGGGTGTTCTTATGTACTCATAAATAAATCTAATTACAAAAATGACTAAATAATGAGTATTTTCCATAAGTGAAACCTGAGCAGCTGAGCTTTGAACCCACATAACGATCCCTATTGTTGGATTTTCTAGTTTGATTAAAATAATATGTTAATGTATTTAAAGCCCTTATTTAATGTTCTACAGTTTCATAAATTGTCTAAACGATATTGGCTATCTACTAATTTAAATAATAAATTAGTCCACAAATGGGTATTGTCTTAAGGTGATGGATGTATAATTCATAAAGCGATCAATTTCTGCGGACTAATAGGTGGTATATACGAAAGGCTGGGTGGAACTACACCTGCATGTTTAGCATTGACAAGGACTGCAACTTCCATTTATACTTCTTTGGTTCATTTCATGTTCCCAATTTTCTCTCTCCAATTTCATGAACTTCTGTCCTCTTTCTCACCCAATCATGTATTTTTCCCTCTCTTATTTTCGTCAAGACTCCATTTATTATGCTTGTCATTTTGTCAAACACTCCAACAATCGAATTTAGAGACTTCAAGTTGTTTTCTTGAACAAGTATCTCACTGCTACCTCAACATCATTTATGGTTTGTTTTTTTTTTTTTTTCATAACTAACAAAAAATGTGAGCCTCTCATAGATTTTGATGTCACATCTTCCTTTCAACTGCAAGCAAAAAGCAATTCATTGTGTGGCCTGCAACAACGGCGTCTTCGATATGTTCTAAGAATTGGATCCAGTTATGTAGATCATCAAGTTAACCCAACACACACTCAAAACGTTATAAAATTTACAAAACACAAAATTAAAAAGTAACAGTGGGACATCATTTGAAGACTATACAGCTGAAAAGCATGAGTAACTATGAAACATCAGGCTTTACATGGACTAATCTACATGGGAAGGTGGTAAGTTGTATACAAATCCCAGTCTACAAATTCATTTTCCAAAACCTACACTCGAAATGCCTCTCAAAACATATACAAAACAAAATATTTCAATCTCACTTTCAAAGCTGCAGAACGTGATGTGAAGTGATGTGTTTCAAGGCGCTCTGTTATTCAATCTCTCCCTCAGATGCCGTAGTTTTCCCCTTACTCTCAGAGGCAATTCACCAGAATTATTTGTGTGGGATCCCTCTAATCGTTTTTGTTGTATTAGATCATGGTACATTGGATGAAACCGTGTCTGAAAAGCCCTGTACGAAAAATAAGGTAGCAGAGTGCAGATAACAACAAGAAATGTGACAAGCCAATAGAGGACACTGGGAGCACAGGCTTCCACAAGAACCTTGTACGCTGTAGTTGACACAGTCGGTGAAATGGAACCGTATATTACTAGGAATATGTACCAAAAGGCAATGCTGCCCCAAATGAAGAAGTGCTGAATCCAAGTGAAGTAGTTAATAGCAAGTGCCATTTGACAGTTTACAGCCCATACCACACAGGTATACATTGTGACTCCAAGGACTTCAAAGTCAACCACTTTACCATCTTTCCGAAAAGCTTGGTTAATCATGGAGTTTGTGGTGAAGAAGAAGACAATTATGGAGCTGATCACACCATTAACCATCCAACCAAATATGCGGGGCCAGCTGAAGAGGATGTTATCCACTCCCTCCAGATATAAAACTGGATACTGCATGTAAAACAGAAAGAATGAGCAAAGACAAGAAATAACTCGTTCAGCTTCAATAATAAGCATCATAGGAACTGTAGATAACATTAGAAATGCAAAAAGGGAAAGCACAAACTTAGAGAATATTGAAATTGACATGCAGAAAGAATGAGCAAGCGAATTAGTACTCAAGGGAAAGCCTAGTGTCAAATTATGTCCTCAAAATCTCCACATTTCAGCATGGGAGATTATGTACCTTCTTTCCATTTTTGTTAACATGCATCTACTCCCTTAGAAGGATAATAATTATGTACCTTAAGGCACAGTCGAGCAGAAACATCTTGATCAAAAACACCGAGAGCAATTACAGGGAGCGATGTGAAGAACACGTTGTAAAATGACATGTACCAATCATTATATGCAGGTTGACCAGAGAAGGAAGTATAAGCCTCATACCAGAATAAAGTAAACCCAAATGTTATGTTCTTATAGAAGAAGTAGCATATCTGCATCCACCCAAGAAAAAAAGAGAATTACATATGTCAACAAGGGATGAAGCTTCTTTTAAATATTGATAAACATTGCCCAGATGACAGTGAGATCGTTACCATGTAAACTATGAAACAAAACATGAGATAACTATTCACCATTATCCCATAGTTCTTCCTTTCTTTTATTATGTTTCTTTGTTCTTTTTAGTCAAAAAAAACTGCAAAAGGAAAATTGCCCAAAAAGATTGTGAAAAAGGAAGAATGGCTTTATTCATGCTTGAGGAAACTTTTATTTTTTTTTAATTGTGTTGAGCCAATTATAAGAAACATCGAAGCAGAGATTTACCATCATTGAAATGCGTCTATAGCACCAATGACCATGTACCAGTAAGAGGCGCTCTAAAAATCGGAATTGAGCTATTGCAAAATCACTTGCCATTACTGCCTACAATCAAGAACCAATTGGAATTAGAAGTTGGAACTTTATAATCACCAAGTTGAGAATATCAATGAAATTAAGAATATATATGTCATAACGTTATATAAACACACAAAATTGTAATTACCTGCATCCCTTCAACACCACTAATCCCAACTCCAATATCAGCCTCCTGAAGCATGCCAACATCATTGGCCCCGTCACCAATTGATAGCGTTGTTTTACCTGTTTCCAATTTTACCAATCTTGTAACCTGCAAATCTTCCATAGTCCTATCAGATTATTTTGCTGTCAGCGACAACAAAAACTAACAAGCAAAACTTAGATGATAAACATAAAATAGAACCTGTTAATGAGCATGATCATGAAACTTACACGAGCTTTCTGCTTGGGCGTAGAGCGGCAGCATATAACAGAAGCACAATTAGTAGCAAGCTCAAAAAATGTCTTCTCATAAGTCTTCTTGAGTGAAAATTCCAAGGATTTGCCATCAATTATCAAGCCAAACGCAATAGAACATTTCTGAGCTGAGCTTGAACTTTCTTTAGCTGAATGAATTTGTGAAATTCCTTCTCTAAGTTGTTTCCCTATGCTTTCCATAGAAGCCTAAAGCAATCAAGGTTTCAGTAATTACCCAAAGAAAAAAACATATTTAAGTTACGTACTTTAGAATTGTACCTTGGAAACTGCCTCTTTATCCCCTTGTTTTCCAAGGCAATAATATCAGGTGAATCAAGAGTGATGATAATCTGTTTCATATCTTGTCTAAGTAAACTACAAGCATACCTGTAAAATTCACAATTGTTATAACATGAAACTTCAAAAAAGTAATCCATGACTTAAATCATTCTCATACCCTATATTAACTGCAGTCTCCATTTTGTCACCAGTTAATACCCATATCTTAATCCCAGCCTGGGAAAGCTTGTTAATACATTCAGGAACCTGAATTACAGAGAAAAAAACAAAATTAAAAAATATATGTATATATGAAGAAGAAGAAGAAGAGAGAGAGAAAGAGAAAATAAGTATGTAGTATAAATACTGCTAAACATTAAAAATGCCTTTGATTTTGTTGCTATCATAAGTTTCTGATTCTTATTAAGGACATATTTTAAAGGGCTCAAAATTCAAGTATTAGCAAAAAAAATCATTGTAAAATCCATCTAGGTGAGATTTGTCATATCTGATACTTACCCCCTTTTGCAGTTTGTCCTCAACAGCTGTAGCACCAAGAAGAATCAAATCCCTTTCAATCTTATCAGCAGCTGCATCCACCAATGCATCTCGATCAATACTCACAGATGTTTTTGCCTTCAAAAATTCCTCTTCCCATTTCTTATATTCATCTTCACTAAGCTCACGATATGCAATTACCAAGGTTCTTAGACCTGCTTCAGCATATTTGTTGATGTGATCCTTGGTCTGAGCCTCAAACATCCGCTCGCCCTTTGCAAGCTTTTCAAACATTACACTGAATATACACTAATAAATGAATAGTTTGCTATTGATAGATCCAACTTGCAACTTCATAATTATCATAAAGCACAAATGTGTCAAGCGTCTAACCTGTCAGCACCCTTGCAAAGGAGCAACAATTGGTTTTCTGGACTTCTCACAATTACAGACATTCTTTTTCGAGAACTGCTGAACTCTAAAACATGAAGAAGCTCATATACTCTGGTAAATAGAAAAACAAGTAACATCAAGACAGTTTCATATTACATGTCACATAAAGCGGAGCTCAAAGAAACGATAAAAGAGTAAATAAATAATAAAATAGACCATGTAGTAGTATGAAAATACACATGACACCAAGATAAATTGAAAATGCAATAAATACTTTCACTTCTTCCACAGTGTTTGTTTCCCTGTGTCTCACTCCTAGGGAAGTTATTCCTCAAATTATTTTTTGCACTCCTTTAAAAGCCTTCATTTCTTTCACACAAGATACTTCATAACAACTCTGCTTTCTCATTTAAGGAGTCTTAAGAGTAACTGTTTCCCTAGGGATTACTCACAGAAAGACAATTTGATACCAGTTCAAAGAGCTTAATCATCTACCAAAATAGAGACTACTAACATTGAGCAAGAGTTTCTTGAGAATTAATGAATAATCTCATTGTGTCTATAACTTATGAGCATCCAGACCAATTTTTGTCGTATACAAATATTAAATTCAATAATAAGATGAACATACTCTCTCACATGTGTCAGATGAAGCAATAAACTATAGTTGTTACAGCCAGCTGGATGAATGAAGACAATAATGGAGCTATAAGATATTAAATAGCAAGGTCACAGAAGGAGCTAACCTGTCAACCTTTTTTCCAGTTTTATAATCTAACTCATGCAAATATATACTTGTCTGCGTCCTTCCATAAAACTCAAACCCAAGCTCCCTGGCAGCTATGACAAAAGCTGCTTCATCTGGTGACTCGGCCTCATAAGAAATTTCTCCTGATTCTTTGTCTGAGTCCGGAATGGCTGTATGGCAGATTGCTAGCACCCGAAAGAACTTTTGTATGATATCAGACTGAGGTTCATTAACCCACTGCCCATTCTCGATGCGTTCATCTCTAAAGTTGAAACCCTTAATTGAACTTTCAGAGCCCCCAACATCTCTACTTTGGCCTAGTACATCAGAAGGCATATCATCAGTTTGCCCATCTCTTTCCCTGCTTGCCAGTGCCAACTCCACTTCTGTCACACCACGACCATATGCAGTGCCAGCTATTGAACTTTTGACAAACTCCATTGAGTTACATGTCAAAGTACCAGTTTTGTCAGAAAGTATTGTATCAACCTGACCAAGCTCCTCATTCAAATTAGAGGTGCGTGCATGAGCAGGTCTATCTGTTTCCTCATAATACATATCCTGATCATGGTTAATGAATACACTCTGTAATACCTTCACAATCTCAATGGATACGTACAGTGATATGGGTATCAAGTATCCATACAGCATAAGGGCCGTCAAGAAATGAAAAAAAGCAGCAAGTGGTGCTTTTTTGGCATCATAAAATATAGTAGCATGATCTGGACGAAGATACCACCGTCTATACCTTCCATGGCTAATATCATTTTTTGTTTCTATCCCAAAAAAAAATGATCCAATGAAAGATACCAATATCAGAGTACTGAAAAGAATGTAGATTATCTTATCCATTCTCCTCTCGATTTTACTTCTCTTGGAAGGGGGATCTGTAGCATTCTGCATCACTTTCGTATCATGCCCAGTAAAAACAACAGCACCATAGATAAATTCAGTGTTTTTAAGCTTAGAATCTCTTAAGAGAATCTGTTGTATGGAAAGTGGATATTGTTTACCATCATAGTATAAAGTTCCTACAAAAGAATATAGATTCTCATTGGGGTCCTCACATTTGATAACAGCCATAAAGTCATTGAATGATTTGTCATCACGAAGATGAGATGTCACCTCCAACGAATGCTTCAATTTTAAATTAGTTTCTCCATCAAGGTTCATGGTTTCAACATAACAAATACCGTCCTCATAGCTCGATGAGAGCAAAAGTAGATCAGCAGGAAAGTAGTCATCCTTATGCACCTTCACAATGTCACCAACTCGGAGGTTCTTCCATCTAGTCTCATAGAATGTATGATTTCTACCATACACTTCAACCTTTCGATTATTTGCCTCTATGTCCTGAAACCATTTCAAGATTTAGTTGAGTTAAACCTAATTAGGATAAATGAACAATTACACGTGGGCCACCTAAAGGGCTAAGCTACCATGAGAGACTGCCATAGTGAATGAACTTTATATACCATCACAATGAAGGGGGTTTTTATTGGCCTTACATTGCAATGAAGGTTCTGAAAGCAACTAAAGAAAGAAAAAACTGCAATTAAGGTGACAGGAATGAATATTAATAAACTAGGTATGGAAAGGTAAAAGACACTCATGGGAAACATCATTCACTGAAAATGTAAACAAGCCCATTCAGTTAGACATTTAAGCAATCTGATGCGACATTGCTATCTGCATTCCAAACCAGATTGTACCTCTTAACAACACTAGGAGAATGCAGACCATAACTTTTAAATGACTAGGAATTCTAGAAGGTTGGATATCAGGCATTGGGCAGGTTTACTAAACACCAGAATTGACGTGATTTAAGCATACAAAAATTCATAGAAAAAGTGTGTTTATTGTTTCGTTGAAACTTAACTATAAGACTTCCAGTTACACCCACTTCTAAGGCAACCTTAATTCATCCCATTTGTATGGAATGTTCAATATACACTGTTTAAACTTTCTCTTGGAATTAACAGATAAACAATTAATCATCTGCTTTTGGTATGCGTAAATTGCATCGACATTAAGAAGATTAAGAAATGAAGACAGAAAAAAGGTAATAGAAATATAAGCATTACTTGTTTTCTTCGCCTCCAATCTTCCACGGCTTCCTTGGCCATTGTAGCCCCAATTACAACCATCAATGGCGCAAGAACACTGACTGCAGTATAAGGTGCCAACGGACTAAATGAAACGCAAGCCACAACAAGAAAGTAAAAATTTGCCACCCTTCTAAACTGCTCAAATAAAGACTTGGGAATAAAATTGACCGCTGTATACTTGGTAGTTGACACATAATTTCCTCTGTATCTCAACTGAACTGCCTCTGGATTGTCAGGATCATTACAGTACGCAATCCTTGAGTACCCTCTTTGCCCAATTTGGGAATGGTCATCTTCAAACGACGAGCGGATACACGAAAAAGAATAGAGCTTGCTAAAATGTATCCCTCTCTTCCGCCTTTCTGCCATTTCCTCACGTACAACACAAAAGGGTATCTTCTTTTTCCCAGTTGGAGATCAAATTCTCCTCAAATTTCAAACCACATTTCTCTTTCAGTTTCCTCAAAAATCACCAGGCAAGCGAACAAGTCACAACCTTCCTAAACATGAATTGTCACCATTCTGTACCTGAAAAAACCCATAAATCCAACGAAAGAAAGTCCGCACATTCCAACAGAGCTGATATTACTCTACACCAGTTCCACTAACGCATAAATGGCATACCTTTATACTAAAAATTGTACAGAACCATTTGATGAACCAAAAAAAAGCATAACTTGGAAAGCAAATATACTCCGAATACTTTGCTTCCGAGGTATAGTAGCAAAGCACACAAAATGGGTGAACAAATTCACAGCATCAGGCACCTGTTACGGTTTCACAGAAAGACAAACTTATTTCCAACTTAATTTACAAACACTACACGGCCAAAACAAGCTGGCTGGAATAGTCGGAAACCCTAAAGATTGTGTTTCTGAGCGTTCCTTACTTCCACCCCAAGTCGCGGAGATCTCTTCCTTGTGACTTCAGCTGAACTGTAGAGAGAGTAAGTATACAGAAATACAAGAAAAGCGAGCCTTTTTGTATTATAACTAGTAGTTAGCTTTGCCGCTATTATAAGCAAAAACAAATAAATTAAAAAAAAAAAGAAAAGAGAGAGAGCGGAAAATGGGAGGCGATGCAGGTGATTACTTCTCGTACACTTTCATGGCGTTTCTCACGAAAGACTACTCGGTACGGACACCCATCAAAATCTACTCCTTACACGTGGCTTACCCTCTCGTACAGTGACGTTCCATTTCGTACCTGATAACTCTCTCCGTGGACTACCCTTTGATTGTTGACGCTGTCGGACATCCGAAGTCGCGGCCTCATTGCTGTGCTTCGAAACAACGTCGTCGTCTTCGCTTTGGAAAAAGTCGACCCCTCATTATGCTCTGTCTTTACCGTATATTGTGGTGTCTTCCTAATTTTTCGCTTTTTACTTTGCTTAATTTAAATAAAAATTGTAAAAATAAAAGAGATACAATTCTATACCTGTGGGTAATCAATCAAGATAAATATTGTGAAGGAAATAAAATTATGAAATTAAAGATATAGTTCATAAATTATTAACTGTAAATTTTAAAACTTTATATTCCAACTTGTGATGTAATTAATAGGAAAATATTTTTTCACCATTTCGTTAATGAGTTTTTAGCTTTATAACAATCAAGATAATAATAAAATAAAAAAAGTGAAAATTAAAATAATTCAAGTAAAACTCATGTAATGCAACAATTAGCAACAATAAAAGATTCAAGATGAATTAAAATTAATCAGAGAATAAAAAAGAGAAATTAAAAAAATAAATAAACAAGACTTATAAGTAGTCGTGGTTGACGGGCTTTTGGTTAGTGGAAAAATGTTGTCTGTGATGAGTAATTGAGGGTGGCGGACTGAGATTGACGCATGAAAGACGCCAGTAGGTTCTACGGTGGACAGGAAGTTTCACGCTGGGACCGTCCTTAATTTGTTAATTTTTGTAGTAACGTATGCTTTGCATTTGGACTGTGCCACGTGCATTTTGGGCCCCTTGATGTGATCACTGTCGGCCCACGCTGTGCTGTTTAAACAACAGGACATGCACTGTGATGCGACCCTCGACGTCCCCAAGTCTCCTCCCGCACCATACAACATTTAATTTATTTGGTAACCCCATATATATATATATATATATATATTTTTTTTCTTTTGCTTTAAAATCTTCCAATAATTTTCTATTTATTTAACAAGTTAATATTAAAAAATAAATTTTTAATTTTAATTTTTAAATATAAATGGTAATGTCGACTCTTTAAAGTTAAACCGTGAAATTCACTATTTAATTCTAAATTAAATAATAAATATATTTTTTATTTAATATCTCATAATTTTTAATAATTAATTTGAATTTATTTTTTAATATTATCTTAAATATTTTTATTATTATTTTATAAAAAGTTAAAGAAGTAAAATCATATTAGTTATTAAAACTAAGGAATAAAAACTAAACAATAAATAATATTATTAAAATTATTTTTTTAATTTCACTATCTAATATAAAAAATATTTTTTACTTATAAAAATATAGTTTTTAATTTAAAAAATATTATTAAAAGTTCTCTTATACTAGATACTTTCATTTATTTATTTTAAATTTACTTTACGTAATAATTTAAGAATAAATATGAGTAATATCCTATATATTTTTCGTTTGAATTTTTTTACTTTATCTTGTGGATATTATTTTTAGGAAATTAATAAGAGGAGGACCATCGTGGTACAGTATTGTCCCCCGCATGGAGCAACGCGTTTGGGAAGTGGGATTTATTTTCAGTGATGTTTTAATTAGTAAACACTATAAATTGTGAATTGTCATCATCATATATGCATCACTCCTCATCATGCTATGAGTAACATGTTCATCCAAAATAATTATAGGTTGGTAATCCATTCTTTCAATTTCCTACCATCCATCCAATCAATTTCCTACCACACAAAAAAAAAGAAAAAAAAAATCCTTTTCTTTTTTTATGCTCTATATTTAACTCTCATTTTATATATCACAAATCTAAACCAAAAGATAGTAAAATATAATATCAGCTGTATATATATATATATTAATGCAGCATCTATATATGTAGAGCAATTTTTGCTTGTGCACTCAGCAATTCACGGAGATTAATTAGAAAATTGTTTGAATAGCAAACAAAAATGATTGGGGACATCCCTGATAAACAAATGATTTAGTGGAGGTGGGTTTTAATTTTATAAGGTGGTATGCAAATGTGAGTGCCACATCCCACTCAGAGTTGTATTTGTCACTACTAGTTGACCATGCCCAAAATTCTATGCAGAACATGCATGTCAGTTGTGCTTCAAATTCATTCATGTCACTCACAGCTTGTTATTTTCTTGTTTGGTGATCTACAATGTTATTTATAGTAATTTGATGGGAGGTTTTTTTTCCCTTTAAACATTGTTTTATCTGACATTTTTGTTTCAATAAAGTTTTTACTTTGTTAGCTTCTTTCTTTTTTCAATTTATTGTTTTATGGACATACTATTTTAAATAGAATAAATATACAGAAAACACCGCTCTCTCATAAATTCAATATCACCACCAGTAGTTTTTAAAATGATTAATAAGATGGGGAATATATATATATATATATATATATATATATATATATATATGTTGTTTTGTTTCCTTATTTTTAACAAACTGTGATGAATGTTGGGCAACGGCCCAATGGCGGTGGACAATGGGACAGATGAGCCCAGAATTTGGTGTAGCTATAAATATGGGCCTACTAATTGTTGGTGAATCGGATCAGCCCACCACCAACACGTAGCCGTTATATATCTATTTCATGTCCACCATTCGAAATCGTCCAAGAAAATAAAATATTGATTATTTTTAACATTTTATATTATTCAATAAATAATCAAATTTATTCTACCACATTTAAAAAAATAATAATAAAAAATCGGGTAGACATGTAAATAAAATAGAACTGCGTCAATTGAAACCTAAGTTTTGGTAAATAAATATTAGAGACTTTGATTTTATCGTTCCCAATACATATCAATGCTGAATTAGCAATTTTCAGTCAAAGAAGAGGATAAAGGCTCGTGGAAAGATAAGAAGGATTTGAAGGCAATATTAAATAATTTTATAACATGTAAAATGAAAGACATTTGATAATTTTAGTAAATAAAATATGGGTTATTACTAATATTGGTTTGATATGATTTAATAGGATTATTATTAGTATTGGTTTGATATGATTTATATTAGATAAATATTAATACCGTTTTGATGCAGTTCCAAACCAAGTAGTTAACTGATTAGTATATATATATATATATATATATATATTGCATAAAAAATATATAATATATTCTACAGTATATGATATATTGTATATGCATGCAAAGAGATCAAGCGAAGACAGCATAATCCGATTGGTTTCTGTAAATTTGAGTGGATTAAAATATTATGATCAATCTCATTTTAAATAAAAAAAATTAAATATTTTTTATCCAGTTGGCCTTTTTTTTTTTTTTTGTCAACTGGAGTTAATCCTCTGTACAGCATATAAAAAGAAATCCAGGTTGTAACGACCAATCATAAAATCACAGCAACAAGAAGATCAAAACTCGGAAAATCCCAACCAATCAGAACTGGTGTCCGACTCTAATTGGGTGTCCATCAGGTGATGCAATCATTTCTCCTCGATCCGATTCCAATCCCTTCGATGAGAAATTGCCGATACAATCGGCGATCAAGCGATATATTCACCTACTGAACTCAAATCTATTGGCGGGACCCACTACCATACTACCATTGGCCTCGCGGTTCGCCTCTCTCTCTATCTCCAAAAATAATTTTCCCAAAATAAAAAAATTTTGTTTCGGTTTTTCCCAATAAATAAAAAATAAAATATTCTCTGTTGAGTAGGGGACTGAAGCGAAGAAGAAAAGGGACCTTAGCTTTATTTTTTTATTTGTTTTTATTTTTTGTAATTAATTTTTTTTTTTGGGCTAGAAAACGGCGAGAGATTCGATCCCGTTAGATACAGAAGGACTCGGAAAGAGAAGAGAGACATATCAGAGACTTTAAAGGCATCGTTCATGTCGAACTAGTCGATGAGCAATTGACTACGAGCTGATTCATCGTCGTTTTGTTGGGGAGGAGGTTTATATTTTACTTCCGAACCGAGTCAGATTCAGTTCTGGTTCGGCCAGTACTTTGACGGCGAAACGCCGCTTAGTCTGGTTTTGGTAACCCTAGGTCCGTACACCCATCTGATTGAATCCTTTGGTGTTATGGTGTTCAACGCGATTGAATTTAGCGCCTTTTTTTTATATATGAAGTTTGTCACTTTCTAGTAGCAATTAAGCTGTGTTCGTGTTCTTCCCGGAGCAATATGTTATGTTTGGTAATGTTCGAAAATGGGGGATTGGAAATTTAGTTTCATGGAATGGACTTCAGTTGGGAATTTTGTGTGTCTCTGCGTGTTTATTTTTTGTTCTTTTTAAACTATGAATTTATAGTTTGACTACCTTGGATAAGAAATAGCTCCAGTGAATTGTAATGTAACGCATTTTTTCCCTTTTAGTTTATTTTATAGGCTGAACTGAGTATTGCATAAGTGGCAGAATCTTTAGTAACATGCATGTTGGAGTTTGTTTTATATGAATTGAGTTGAATCTTGTTTTTTATGAATTGGGTTGCGATTCAATTGTTAGGAATTGATACTACGAACTGCTGGGTGTTTTTACTTTCTAGGTAGCTTGATTGGTCAAATAAGATCCGTTATCCGTAAAAGATAACAAGCACAACGCCATTTTCCAATTAATCACGTCCATTAATTGTTCAAAAGTAATTCAAATAGACAGATTTTTTGCCGTTTTTCCCAGTCATTTCTTCAATTGAATTGCGGCATTTCTGCACTAAAATGGTCCTATGCATTATTATATCTGATAATTTGTCATTGGGCCATGCAGAAGGAAATTAGAGTTTACTCAAGAGTTTGACTGGGAACATGGAGCAAGGTAGATTAGTCAGTGTCCGACAGTCATTTTGATGTGTACTAAGATTGTAAATTCTAAGAACTAGGGAATTTTTCCTTAAAATTGGTTAGAGTGAGTTCTGATTACACGGGCAGCGCGTTTTTAGGTATTGCAAGATTTTTTGAAGGTATGAGTGTAGGAGGCAGTAATCTGCATCTATAGAAAGATGATGAGAGGAGGGGTTTGTAAATTCTGATACTATAATAGCATGAAGAGCCCCTGTCAAACTGATATGATTGATTTACCTAGGAAGCTAAGGGGTTTATAATGCTATTGATATTTTTTGTTTTCATCCTTCATGTGTTGGTTTAAATGAATCACATGGAAATATCAAAGGTAAATTTTGATATTGAATTCTGAGAAGTTGACGATTTTACTGTTGGGAGGATGTTGGTATGTATAAATTAGTCTTCATCTTTGTTGTATCTTCTGCTGCTATAAATTTGCTTCACTAACTTTTTAGGAAAATATACATATTTGTGTATGTCTTCTCCTGTTCCTATTAGTTCCCTCTTCTTGTTTATAATATTCTGTATTTATATGCTGAAAGCATCTTTATTAATTGGTAAAGCATTAATGCTGGTTTTCTGTGGTTCTAATACCTCTCTAATTAGGTCTTTTTGATTTTGTAGGTCTTTCTTTAACATTGTTTTTCCAAGGCATTGTTCTTCACCTTTGGAGTAATCTTATGTTAAACGCTAAGTTGGTCTGGTGAGGATAATTGTTGGTTCCAAATTGGACAGTGTTAGCCTGGATTTTTGCTGAAGATACTAGAATTGGGCTAACAGCCGTTCTCATTCTACCTGCCAGTGCTAGTTCCTACTTAAAGTGCCTGAGTTCTATTTTTTACTTGTCTCTTGTGGTATTTGATGGTGTGCAGTACTGGTCTGGTACTTCAATCGAGAGTTTCATGGGAATGGATTAAATTATACTGTTCCCAGATTTTTTATCGATCCGAGTTTCATTGTTTTCAGTATTTTAGGTTTTCAAGATTTATTTGGCTTTAAAGGAAGTTAATATCATCTTGATGAAGTCACTGGATTCATCTAATATTTTGTGTTAGCCAAAGGGAAGATGTTACTGAATTGGAGGGAACCCCATATTAGTTTGAAGCCTACCTCATCAGTGTACTGTGTATTTATTTTCTCTGGGATATAGGAGTAAAGAGGGTGTTAACTGTGTTATTTGAAAAGAAAGTATGGAGCATGTATCAGAAAAGCGATACCCTGTTGATGCGAAAGATTATAAGTTGTATGAAGAAGTTGGTGAAGGGGTCAGCGCCACTGTTTATAGGGCTCTATGCATTCCACTTAATGAGACGGTTGCTATAAAAGTTCTTGATCTGGAAAAATGTAATAATGACCTGGTATGTGTACATTGTGTTATGTACATTGCATCAAACACATATCGTCTTTTATTCTCTTCATGGAGAACATATTTTTGAGGCGTCCATAATCAGATTAGCTCATGACTACGTTTTTTGGGATGGCCTTATCTTGTTTCAAAACTGTCAGAGTGCTACTTTCATATTGAATATATATTGATGTAGTTTAACTTTTTGAATTTTGCAGGATGGTATCCGGAGAGAGGTACAAACAATGACTTTGACTGATCATCCAAATCTATTACGTGCGCATTGCTCTTTCACTGCTGGCCACAATCTTTGGGTTGTGATGCCATATATGGCTGGGGGGTCCTGCTTGCATATTATGAAATCTGCTTATCCCGACGGTTTTGAAGAAACTGTTATTGCTACTTTGCTGCGTGAGGTTCTCAAAGCTCTTGTTTACCTCCATACACATGGGCACATTCATAGAGATGTGAAGGTACTACACTTTATGGACTGATTGTATCATTCCCATGAATTTTATGTTTGTAATTGTAGGTCAGACTTGTTATTGTTTGTAGTTGTCTTTTGTGATTTGCGTTTGTGTTTGCTTGATATACATAATTGAACCTGCCAGTGAATAACTTAAGTTATGGTATTGATATGAACTTAACATGGTATTATAACCTTGTTGTCTGCCTGATCTGTGTTCAAATCTTACTATTGTTTTATATGTGTGGAACTCACTTTGATCTTGTTATTGGATGAACTAACGTGTGAGGGGAGTTTTAAGTGCCTAATGTGTTGGCTTGATAAACATAGTTGGGGGAGTGGCAATTGTTTATCGTGTTGGTTTGATATACATAGTTGGGTGACTTGGGTCCAGTTCACGTCTTTTGCATATGAAACTGGAGGTTCTTTGTTTTTCTTATGTTTGTGATAGCTTGGATGCATATTGCATCAAACTTTTGTAGCAGTATTTATTTATTTTTTCAAGTTGCAGTTGCAACTTCAATGTATTTTCTTATCAAAGTTCTTAATCTCCCTTTGCAGGCTGGTAATATTTTAATTGACTCTAATGGTGCAGTCAAGTTAGCTGACTTTGGAGTGTCAGCATGCATGTTTGACACTGGCGACAGGCAACGATCCAGAAATACTTTTGTTGGAACTCCTTGCTGGTATGTTATTTCTACATAAATATGCGTTATTATATTTGGATCCCATGGAAACATGTTCAATTTAGTAAATTTAAGTTGGGTATGGTATGAGACTCAGTTTTTGTCCTCGTTTCCCCTCAGGATGGCTCCTGAAGTTATGCAGCAGTTGCATGGATATGACTTTAAGTGAGTGAATTACATTTATGATATTTTTTTATACGCACCTATATGTCTCTATTTTTCTTGTTTCTCTAAGGTCTCAATATAATCAGTTGAAAATTTCTGATATTTTCTTTGGTTCATAAACAGAGCGGACATCTGGTCATTTGGAATAACAGCTCTGGAACTTGCTCATGGCCATGCCCCATTTTCCAAGTATCCACCAATGAAAGTAAATTTCTTAATTTTTTTGATATTTATGTGTGTCTGCATCCTGGAGGTTTTTCACTGTTGCTTTGTATAAGCTCACAAATTTTCCCTTGTTTATTTCTTCTTTTAGGTTCTTTTGATGACTTTACAAAATGCTCCTCCAGGTCTTGACTATGAAAGAGACAAGAGATTTTCAAAGGTTTCTGATGTTCAGTTGAAACTTTCATAATCCAATCTGAAATGTTGTTCTGAAAGAGCTTTGTTCTTTTCAGTCTTTTAAGGAACTGGTAGGTGCATGTTTAGTGAAGGATCCAAAGAAACGTCCAACCTCAGAAAAGCTTTTCAAGCACCATTTTTTTAAACATGCACGTTCAAATGAGTATTTGGCTCATACCATTGTTGATGGGCTCGCTCCATTAGGTGATCGTTTTAGGATGCTAAAGGTCTCTTTTTATCCCAAACTGCCTTTCCCCTTGTAGGTTTTTATTATAACTATTCCACTAAGGTTTTCTCATTTCCTTTTCCTTTCCTTTCTGGTTTTAGGTAAAGGAGGCTGATCTTCTTGTGCAAAACAAAGCTCTTTATGGGGATAAAGAGCAATTATCACAGGTAATAAAAAGCAAAGGATGTGATTGTCATCCGCCCTTATTTTATCTAGACTGAGGGCCTTGGATCATTATGTGTTTGGAGAAGTAAAACTCACCTAGTGTTTCATGAGGTTTGCATATGTTTAACTTTCGAAATACCTTGTATACATTTATACCTATGGAAAAACACGTACATGTTATAGTGGTAATGACAATTCATGCTTCACCTAGTATATATTCATTTGCTAACCGTACTACAAGTTTGTCCCGTCCTTTGTGAGATATATTATAGAATTTTCATGGTATTTCTAATTAAATATATCTATATTTTGGTTGGGTTTTAATGATTTAAATTTCTGAATATTTTGGTTGGTGAAATTTAGGTTTTCTGAGAATTTTTGTTGGTTGGTACTTAGTTATGTTTACCTTTCTGCTTAAAAATTGCTATGCCTTGAGAAAGCAAGTTGGGTATGTAATCTTTAAGTACGTACATTCTTTGGATTACATATGCTTGTATGTGCATGCACTAGTTTCGTTTATTAATGATGGTTTATTCTATCAATGTATAAGTTTATATGTCCTAATTTTAGCTTGTCAAATTGCAATGCCATCTGGAAACTAATTTGGTACCTTGCAGCAAGAGTACATTCGTGGAATCAGTGCCTGGAATTTTAATCTGGAGGATTTGAAAAATCAGGCTGCTCTTGTAAGTAGTGTCAGTTTCTTGTTTAATGTCTGCCTATTCCCTTATTACTGTGGAAATTGTTTGACTGATGAATGAAATATATGTTGCTGTTACTATTATTATTTTATGTGATTTATGCTATATTAACAGAAGCCCTGTTGACTACAGATCCAGGATGATGCCATTTCACACGTTGAAGATCCAGATACAAGTAAGAAGCAAAGGGACATCTATGAAGATGTTAGGTTTCAGGCGGAAAGTGGATCACTTGAAATGGCTAACCAATCGAATGCTACCCCTAGTCAAGAGGTATGTGACCCTTTGAGAGAGGATCTCTTAGTTTATTTTTTTTGTCTTAGATTTCAGATATCTAATCTTTGTATAGAGAATAATTCTATGTGACCTCTGTCTTCTTTTTTTTCAGGATGGGTTCAATGATCTTCATGATTTGGAGAGTTCACTTGCTTCATTTCCAATCAAGCCTCTTCAAGCCCTTAAGTATGATTATTTTCCTTCTATGTTTTATACTGTCTTTCAAAAATATCTTCATCTTTACCATAATAATTGAGTAAATGGGCCGTAAGTATTCTTTTGCAGGGATTACCGAATTGCCTTAGATGGAGACTTGCATTTGTCAAAGTAGTATTATTTCCAATTCTCAATTGTGCATTTTTCTGAATGCAATTCATTTTTAGGTTGCCCTGCTATTGTTCTTAATATTAAGAGCTTCCCATGAATGTTTTGTTAGATGCTTCTTAATAGTCTTTTATTATTACTTTAATCCTACCTTTTCCTAAAGTGCTTCAAGCATTAATGTAGAGTTAAGTACTTCACTTTCTATAATCATTTCTTTATTTAAGCAACATTGTGTCTGGTGCTGCAGAGGTTGTTTTGATGTCGGTGAGGATGATGTGAGTGGAAATAGTCCAAGAACCATGGATCAAGAAAATGGAAGAAATGAGGGTGAATGTTCCGGGCAAAGTAATTCTTTACCACGTCATTTGATACCTGAACATAGAAAATTTCTGAGTGGTTCACTTCTACCAGATAATGCTCTTTCTCCTAAAAAGGGCATTGGTGATGGGGATAGGTATACTGTTTTCTTGCAAGTAAAGTTGATTGTGTTGTGAAATAGAAGAGCTTACTTAAGGCAATCTTTAATGACTTGGTATTTGAAAAAAAATTGAAGGGATTATGTACAATCAAAATTCCCACCAGAACGAAACTATAGTGGCCCATTGCTATATCGCCAGAAGCGAGATACAAATAACTCTTCTTCTGGTATGTTCTGCTTATACTGTCATTTCCCCCATCTTTTATTTCAAGTTAACACTTACAATGTTCTGTAAAAAAATTTACGTTTTTATTGTTGCATCTCTTAATGCAGCTGAGGATATATCAGATGGAGCAGTTGTTCAACGTAAAGGACGCTTTAAAGTCACTTCAGCAGAGCTCAGTCCCAAGGTAGAAATCCACAAACTAAAGGCAGCTCAGTTTTTATTTAATGTTGAGGGAAATCCAGATATTATGTCTTGATGAGACCTTACTTCTATAATTTTACTCTTTTAGAAAAGAAAACTGGACAAGATAGCTTTTACCTTGTACATTATTCTCTTATTTGGTCAATTTTACTTTAACAACTTTACAAAGTTTAGTCAAGCTTACAAATGATGAATAAGTTACCTTTGTCGGTCTGAGTTTTCACATTTAATGGTTTTGGTTGCTTTAGCATTTCTTGTGGCTTGTATTGGTTGATTATTGATAGTTTGCAGCTTAGTATATAGTTCAATATCTAATTGGCATGTTAAATTTTAGATTCTCTGTAGTGATGCTTGACTTAATGAATAGTGAGGATGGAACTTAGCAATATATCTTTTAGGCAATGGCTTTGTAACCATTGCCATTTTGTGTCTGCTTCAGGGTCTTACGAACTGCCACTTTGGCCCAATTTCTGGAGGTTTGACCAGTCCAACCACCCTGAATGTCACGGCTGCTACTGTTCTCCCATCACTGCAATGCATTCTGCAGCAGAATACCATGCAGAGAGTATGTGTCTGTTTGTACATTGTATCCTATGAAATTTATATTGTCTCAACTTCTTTTCCTTTTCAAATAAATTTTGACAGGACGAAATAATTAAATTGATCAAGTATTTGGAACAAAACTTGGGTAATGTTTCTCATCTTTTGACCATTTAACTTAACGTTTTGACTTTATCCGTGTATTTTTCTTGGATTTGACATTTTAGCTTGTCACAGGCAAACAAGCAGAGTCAGCTGAGGCAGGCACTTGTGACCTTTTGCAGGTAAAGGTCATTCCATTTGTTTTGGAACCTGAAATTATATTGCTGGCCAGTTTATTAATTTTACCTTCTAAGTAGTTCCTATATTATTTCACTTATATCGCTGTTGAAGTGAGAATAGTTTGTTATTAGTCTGGGTGTAGTTTATGGTGGATCTGTTTCTGGTTCCACACAAGGTTGATCCTTCTTTCCCCCTTCCCATGACAATTACTAAATGCAGTTCTATTAACATGGCTTGTGTTGCAGACACTACCTAAATCCCCCTCCCACATAACCCAAAGGGCATATTTGTTATATATTCTCTGTTTGTTGATTGGAGTCTCCTGTGTAGTGGAAAATGGCAATATAGCATTGGTTATTAGAAGCTGTTGTGGCTTTGGATATACACATGTAGCATTCTAATGCTTGCATCTCAGTTTAACTTTTGACTCAAAACTAACCAATTTGACTTGGAGATAAAACTTAGATGATTGTCCTATGCACAATATGCAGATACCTCCTGCCTCCTTGCGAGAGAGAGAGCTGCAGTCTCAGGTGATTCATTTACAACAGAGGTAAAAGATAAAACTCAATGATTTCTGATGGCATAAATTTGCCATAGTTACTATGTTGAACTTATACTCGTCTCTGACAACAGTATTGGAAGTCTTGTTGAAGAATTACAGAGACAGAAGATGAAAAATGTCCAGGTTTGTGTATTTCTCCTAGCTTGAAATCCATGTTTGTGTAGTTCGTCTAGTCTAAATCTTTGCACCTTTTTTTGTATATTGATGACTTTTGGTTTGGTTTTAGGATTTACTTAATGTTAATGGTGTACCCGAGATCTGGATGATTTGAGAGATTATAATATGCATACTTTTGATATTGTTTGACATGTATTTTGCTCCACGCTTTTCAAAGAGTTGGTAATGATTAGGAATGATGAAATCTCTTTGGTTTGCAGTTGGAAAGACAATTGAATTGTTTATTCAACAAAGAGTAAGTTTGAGAAAGAAATTCGATGCCTGTCTTCACCAAAATATTTAGAACCTTGGTCCAAAAAGGGGAGGTGACAGGAAGAAAATGAAGCCCGAGGCTGACGTTATTTTGACCTTCCAAAGACTTGGTTGCATGGTTCCACAAGCTATTTCCAAGGTATACGGGTTTTTTTTCTTCTTGTGTTTTTAGTGTACCATATGTGTGAATGTTGTGTTATGCGGACAGTCAAATTTTGAGGTTTTTTTTTTTCCTTTCGAGTCTCAAATTGTGTAACATGTAATTTATTTACTGCTTTTGTAATTATATTACAACAGTTTAAATGTGCCCACTCTCATCACGAACACACCCATACAAAAGTATACGAGTGTTTTGCTGGTGTTTGTGTGCACGCTTTTAATTGCATGCAAAGCAGAGCACGCCCTTTGACCTTGATTGCAACTCTGAGAGTTCATTTCATACTCTTCCGTATTAGCTTTCGGTTGAGTTGTAGAATATTATGAACTTGATATGTGTGCAAAAGTACTACAGTAGATGGTTATTCTATTATTCTCTTTCCCTCTTCATATTACTGTCTTTAAATCTCTCTTCTTCTTCCTTTGCTGTAAGTAAGTTTGTGGGGGAATTCTTTAGAGGATTCAATGTTTGGATGAGATATATTTGTTTTGTAGAAGCGCAAGGGATGGTTGGTTATTATAACTTATAATCCTTCAAATTGATAATGAAAACTAATGGAGTGACCTTTCTAACAAATATTATTTATTATAAATGTCATTTACTATTAGAGGACGATGAATATAAATAATGTGAATAGTTAGATGGGAATGAATCTTACTGAAAAATAATTGGGCAAATGCATAAACAAGAACATCTGTTTGTACAGTGAATGGTAAATAATTCTGGATGTGTATGCATAATAAATTTTGAAGAGATATTGTAGGCCGGTGAACTGACTGATGACAGCTAGGTGTATAAATGGTTGAGAAATGGAGTTCATAGACAGGAAGACATCTGTTTGCTTTCCATTTTTGCTGTGGGCATATTGGTCTGCTCAAATACAAAGAAGGCGACTGGTTGTTTTGATGGGACGAGAGCTGACAAATTACGACATTAATATGATTACAAATTGTAATCAACCTATATAATCGTGGACCGTCGGTAAGCTGTTCTAGATAACTTGAATCAAAGTTGACGATTCCACAATTTTGATGTATCACGTTCTCGTTACTTTTATTCATTCATATGCTCAGCTAATTATGTTGTGCGTGTTGAGGCTAATTTTATTCTTTTTTTTTGTAGTTGGATATAACGTGCGATTGAGTAGCTAACACGTGCTTACTGGCCATTCAACACGTGAGCATTCCGTTCCAATCTTTTCGTCTTACTTACCCCACGTAGCCGCTCTTTGTAGCCGAGCCGCTTTGGAGTTGCCCTCTCTCCATCCAACCCTTTTTTCCTTTTTTTTTATTTATAAAATAAGAATAAAAATACCCGTCCTTTTTTTGGGAATGAATTTTCTAGTCAAAGTATTGGATTGGTGAAAATAACTTTGCTACATCTCAAACCAATCCATCGTTTAGTTTTTTTTCCAAGCGATGAAAATGCATAATTTTATGTCCCCATCAGTCAACTTCAGTACGACTAAACGAACCTTTCAAGCTTGTAATAAAAGATAAAAGGAAAAGGAGAATTTGTGACTTTACAGTACAGCTTCAAACCATTTTTCTAATGTATTTTATGATCCAAAAAATTTCAGTAACTATTGTTCCTTTCGTTACATTACGAACTCTTACATATGTTTATTATACTTTTTTTTTTTTTCCTTAATATACTTTTTTTTACCAAAAAGTTGACTTTCAATATTTTAAGCACTTTTTTTTTTCTCTGGAAAAAGACAGATAGAGAGAGAGAGAGGGGAAAGTAATAGTAGCTAAGCTAAATGAGCTAATTAGCTAGAGCTGTTTGCATAAGCCAAGCCAGTCATAAACTTTAAAGAATTATTTTTATTTTTGATGGGCAAGACACAGAGCTTAGAGTTATAAAGTGCCCTTTGCATGACTCTAATGTATAAGAGCAACAAATAGTGTCTCCGTTCTCCCTCTAAAATATTTGGTCTATTTTGTTGCTTCCCCATACAACAGCACAGCCACAGCAACTACGACAAGCCTAGTGTGTGCTTGTGCGTGTCAGAATTCATCATACACAGCGTTTTTGACCTTCTTCCACACCACATCACTTCTACCCTCGTCAGAAGATGGGGATCGTCAAATCAGAAGAGAGGAAGAAGATGGAGTACGAGGAGTTCCGACGTATGTCATTGGCGTGCGCCGGCGTCCATCGTCGGAAAGACCAAGAAGAATTTGGAGGAAAACGATTTCCGTCCAGAGTCATGGATGACAGCGACGACGAAAATGACCAAGACAGGCTCGTCTGTGTCACCGGCGGCCTCTCCTTCTTAGGCCTCGCCATCGTCAACCACCTTTTCAGTTGTGGCTACTCCGTTCGCATCATCGTCGACAACCCTGGTAATTTACTACTCTTACTCATGCGTTTTCAGTGTTTGCCTTCGCTTTGTTTTGCGTGCCTTTCGGACAGAGTCCTCGTAAAACTCTCAGTTTCCGACATGAAGATGGCTTGGGTGGTTTACTTTTAGACACGTTTTCAAACCATATGTTATGGTTAGGAAGAAGAAGAGTTTGCAATACGTTTTCCTTTCTTTAATATTTGGTTTGAATTTTCTAGGAAAGAAAAAAAAAAAAAAAGCAACGAGGGGGGTTGACAAAGAATGTCTTTATTTCTCTCAATGAATTTTCTTAATTAGCTTATGATTGCATATTCCGACTTAATTTTTACACATTTTTAATTAATTGTGGATAAATTGCATTTCAAGTCTATAATTAGACACAGTTAATGGTTTAATTAAATTTAGGTACGAAATTAAATGATGTGTTTTTCTTTTGGTAAATAAATTAAATGGTGTGTTGTTGGGTGGAAAACGCAGAAGATACAGAAAATTTAAGAGAGATGGAGAGAGGACAGGGGATGATAAATAGAAATGCTATTTCTGTGGTAATGGCCAAGCTGACAGAGGTTGAAAGCTTATCAATGGCATTCCAGGGCTGTCGTGGCGTGTTCCACACCTCTGCCTTTGTTGATCCCGCTGGTCTCTCTGGTTACACTGTGAGTACTTTTCTTTATATAAATTTATGTCTATAAAAATTAATATCTAATTTATTTTACCTGCCGACAAGTACCAAAAACTTTATATTTTCTCATTATTGTTTTTTGTAATATAAAAATTAGACTACTTGTAATTGTCATTGTATAGTTAAAAGTAGATCGGAAGAAAAATAAAATTGCATTACATTTAGGGAAATATGCAAGTTATGTTTGGCAACTAAAAAACCCACATTTGTTTCAATTGTTTGATGTAAAGAATTTAGTAAGAAAAATTTTAAAAATTAAAACTTAAAATATAAATACAATGAATATTGCATTATAAGAATTATTTTTTGGTAAAGATTATGAGAATTGTTTTGTGACCACCTTTTTTTGTTATCCCCAATAGACCAGTCCCAATGATAATAGAGATGAATTCTTTATTCCTTTATTTATTTTTTCTTGTCAAACTAAATTCTAACTTGAAAACATGAGGATCAATAATGTGCCACAGCATGGTCCATTTTATGCTCTTTTAAAAGCACACTGGCACTTGCTTCAGAACAGCCTGACCGGAGAGAAAAGGGAAAAGTTTCTATCTATATTACTTTTTGTAATAATTAACATTATAAGAAATCAATCTTTACCTCATGAAGGTGTAGAAGTAGGTCAGGCCACTGCAAACATTTATCAGATATAGTAGAAGGGTCTCAATGATATGTGGGTCTTAATGATATGTGGTGGAGAATTTACTGAGTCTGTCACTATGTACTCAAATGAAATCGATTAGGTAGTCAATAATGTAACATCAAAACATCATCCATGGACCATGCTTGTAGATTACAAAACGTCTTTTCACTGTCTAACCCTTTTTTTTTGTTAGAAATCTATGGTTGAGAATGAAGTAAAGGTGAGTGAAAATGTGATGAAGGCTTGTGCAAGAACACAATCAGTGAAAAAATGTGTGCTCACTTCTTCACTTTTGGCCTGCGTCTGGCGAGACACAGCTCAGCAAGATATTCCCACCGTTGTTAACCATGACTGCTGGAGCCAAGAATCATTCTGCGTTGACAGAAAGGTGGGCTTTCACCAAGTTTATTGCTCTCTTGTTTCTTTTATATAATGGTAAATACAATGTCAAACATGAATACTCCATTGATGATAATCCATGGCAGCTATGGTATGCTCTGGGAAAGCTGAGGGCTGAGAAGGCTGCGTGGAGGATAGCGGAGGAAACTGGGTTAAAGCTTACCACCATTTGCCCAGGTCTCATTACAGGTCCCCAGTTTTGTTTCAGAAATCCCACCGCAACCATTGCTTATCTTAAAGGTATATATTTACTCCTTTTAGTCCACATTTCATGTCCTTTTAACTTTCTAACAAAGATTTATAAACTTTTTGGGTGAAATTTTCCTAAAAATACAGGAGCCAAAGAGATGTATGAAGGTGGCGTGCTTGCAACCGTTGATGTTAATAGATTAGCAGAGGCACACGTACATGTGTTTGAGGCCATGAACAAGACAGCGTTTGGTAGGTACATTTGCTTCGATGAGGTGATTGAAAGAGAGGAAGATGCGGAAAGGCTGGCAAGGGAGACCAACTTGACAAAGAGCAAGATATGTGGAGGCACCGAATCTTCAAGTGTCCATCGTAGATTGCGCCTGTCAAATAGGAAGCTTTCAAGTCTCATGGCAACGACTCTTAGACCTTGTTACAACCAGCGTCATCATCAATCTGAGTACTAAGACTTATATGCACTGAGTCAACATCCCCACCTCCAGATTTTAATTCTTGTTGAGTGTCTTTTGCCTTTGAGAGATATTAGAATTTTGTATGCTATGTTGTCCAAGATTGTGAAAGTAAATTTAAAAATCTTTGTATATGAAAAACCTTATATGCAACTTTTGTAGCACCAAGTAATTTGATAGAGTGTGAAGCATTAGTCTTATCATATCCTTATCAACAAGTTAGTCCTATCATATCTTTATCAACAAGCCGCAATCACTATAACAAAGTATAGATTGCCCGCTTTTATGTAAATCCACGTAGCTGAAAGATGCGTCAACTTGCTACCCACAAAAATAAAAAGGCACCAAATCCAAGCATTGCTGTCAGCTCAAAAGCCACAAAATTAAACAAACTAAACAAATAGAATCATCCATTACTAAACACGAGTGTGATACACAGAAGAAGCAATATATAAATCACAAAATATTATGTATATATGCTTCAGTGGAAAGTGTTTCAAGTAAGCTACAAAAACATTGAGTAAGCAATTACAAATCCCAAAATATTACTCTTAAAAATTAAAGATAAAATAGCAAGTCGAATATAGTGTCTGCATATTCATTCAAATCGACTATAAACCAAGTACCCTTTTTTATTGTCATTCTTGTTTAGCGAACAGAGAACGGAAACAATGCAAGTCGGAAGTGCTAATAAGATCATGGCCATGTTACACAGACAGTTTCAACAGGTCGAAAAGACATTAGAAGGAGTTTTTTTTTTTCCTTTAAATCGAAAAACAAATGAGAAATACAAATATCAGAGAGAATTATACTTAAACAAAAATAACAAGAAAAAGAGAAAGGGGGCTCAGAGAGTTGCTATCTGTGCTCAAAGAAGAGCCTTTTACTCAAAAAGGCTCTTCTCATACAAGAGGTGTCAGAATAAAGCACTCGTCATCGTTGCCCTAATTCATATAAACAAAAATTCCCAAACAACAAAGACGAAAGACGAAATCGTTACCACAGCGTGCCAAGCGGCTACGCAGAATCTGATCTTAGGGTTTTTGGTAGAGTATCCACAGAGAGCAAGGGCTCATCATCCTCAGTATATATAGTTAGATTCTGGGCTTTTAGGCTAGTGGTGCGGCCCAAAAAAGCCCATTTTTTCTAACTATTTTAAGCCCTGAAAACTAAATTAAAGCCCATGAAATTACACAGTAAATTTGAGGGATCTATGCATTGAACTAGAGATTGACGGCGCTGTCATTTATTTACCTAGTCCGTACTTAGCCTTCAACTTCTTTCTACTCTTTCTTTATCAAAATTCAGGCTGTCTCTTGCCCAAGATTAAAAAAATAACCAAAAATTACAGGCCGGTGATCACTCTTCAGCTTTTCTAATTTAGTTTGACGAGATCATATAGATATGGCTGTTTGAAAGTTATTTGTTGACGCTTTATCTCTCTATATTGTACTCATTTCTTATTAATTCAAACTTAATAATAGTGGTAATTCAATATATGATTGTGACTTCAAAATTTTAAGACCTAGATATTATTGCTTATTAAAATTAATTAACATTTGTAATGATCAAAATAAACTGTTTCATGTGTATTCAACCTTATTTAATGTGTTAAATTGAGAGAATTTGTTAGAGAATGTGAATCGGATTGCAAATTTAGAATAATAAAAGTACTATGTACACTAATAAAATTTTAAATCGAACCATATTAAGATAAATTTTTATTCATAAAAAATAGCTAAAAAAAGAAGAAAATATCCGCACTATCATTTTATATATAATAGATTAATATACATACTAAACTCTTTTTTTTGAAAACACTGTTAATTCAGCAGCATTCTCAAAATGTGCACGTACCTTTATTTAGTCAACAGAGACAAATCTCTCTCTCATCTTGTGACTCGGTCATTTATATATATGAGTGAGTTCCTGACTCGGTCAGACCATGGGGGCAGGAGGGTGAGAGGCATGACTCATCATAACCCAGAAGACAATAAGCTGCGCTCAATTTCGGATTTGTTTAATGAAGTAGAGATGTGGGTGCACGTGCCATGGGCGTCTCCCACGTGCATGCATGAGTCATGCAAAGGGGAAGAAAGTAAACCCACAGGCTCTACAGCAGTGGGAGGTGGAAAAAGAGCTTGGTTGATGAGGAACAGTTCCCTATATTCGCTGTCATCGGTACTCGTCAAACCCCAATACTACTAAGTGCTCTTATACTCACACCTCTTCTCTCTCTCTCTCTGTTTTTTTTTTTTGGTTATTATTATAATGCTGCCATGGGAGTAGAATATATATATTCAAGATACGCTTTTATTTTACAAAGGTTTATATGTTACTAAACAATTAGATTAAAAAGCAGAGAGAGTGTGATTCCTCTGCAGAAAATGAGAGATAAACGAGATATAATTATATCACCTTGGCAACATTTCAGATCAGATCCAACTTCTGTTTTCTTTCCTACACTTAGACAGATAAAGCGCAGGGGTCTCTTGGGGTGGATTTTAAATGTAGAGTTTCAGGCTTCTTTCTTTATGCACAGCCAAAAGCACGAACGCTCAAGGACCTTCAAGTGGCCGTGAAGTTTGCTTTTGATCGAGGTTTCTTTCTTTCCTTTTATTCCAGCAATAAACGTTCAAGGTCCATCATTACACAGTCGCATTTTGCATGAATAAATTGGTTTCAGCTCCATTCATAACACCCATTACACATGCATATATATATATATATATAGCATTCACTCTACCATATCTGTTTGATGTAAAGCTTTAAGATGAATGCTTTGTATAGTTGTGTGTGGGACGGCTACTGAATGACACAGTAGCTGGCTATGGATCTTGTCATTGCCTATTTTCAGGCTTCTTGTTGAACTGTATGAACATTTTACACTACCTCTCTCTCTCAAAACCGTAGAGGCCTAACTTAGAAGATCGATATCACTATTGACTCAAACCAACGATGTGATCTCAAGTTACCTTTTCCTTAACACAGCATTATCATAGAAATAGAAGTACAACATAGTGATCATTTTCTCGTTATTTTACTAGCTTTCTGTGATTTCCTTTTCGTTTTAGGTTATGTTTAGTGTTTTAATAATCAACGGGAAAAGGTCGCTAGACATGACGAGATTAGTTCAACTACACATAAGTCATAGACTCATAGTCAAAGTAGCTCTTAATTGGCTTTTGAAGTATTTAATGATATATTTAAATTTTAGACAGAGATACATTATTGCTGATATTCTGTTAGTTCCTTTTGTGGTCGTCAAATGTGGAACTGTTTTCCAATACTCTTCATGGGCCATGTGGTTGGGCCAGTTTGACCCTCATGGCCCATGTGAACCAATATTTTATAGAATCTCGTGATTTTTATATTTTTCAGTGTCACAGTTCTCTTCAATGATTCCATCAAACCCACGTTAAAAAAAATAAATAAATAAATAAAATAGATAAAGCCTATGAGTTGATGGATGGAATCAAATTGCTATCGACCACAAGGTTACAGTGTGAGCACGTTATAAAAATGCCTGTAATTTTCTTCAATAAGGATGTCTGACTCATGGGTTTGATTTTGACAGTGTACTGAAAAATAATTCATGCTCTTTCGACAAATAGGAAATTGATAAGATCCTTGCCTTATCCTTTGTCATGCTTTAAGGGCATACCTTTGAAGTACTCTTCTGTCTCCACAAAAAATTTCAAGTTTTCCTACTTGTCTTTTGGGAGACTAAAGAAATGCTTCTCTTTCTTGTATTTTCATGACTGGTTGTATCATAATGATAGACAAGAAACATGACCCCCACCCACCATGTTATTATTGTTCAAAACTTCCTTTGATCCTTTGTCATGATTTACATGTATTCTCATGAATCGTACTCCTTCAAACAATTTTTTGTTTTTCTAACTTACTAATTAAACATTAGGAGTGTATTTTGATACTTAAACTATTAGAGAAAATGAAAGAAAGAAACCGTGAAGTATGTTACCTTCTATTGTTTGATTTGTAAAGGGGCCGGGGGGTGGGTGATTTAAAAAAAGAGAGGAGAAGGATAGAGTACACAACATAAAAATGAGAATATATAAATCCTATAAATTATACATAGTCTAATTAAACAGTTAAGGATATTTAGGAAACATTTCTATAGGCATATTGTATTAACTCTTTGAATCCACTTGCTTCATACATACATATATTCTCTTTCGTATACTGATATTAAGGATAATTTCGAGTCTTTTATAAGATCAGAAGTGAAAAAGGGTTGTCAGATAACCAGAAAGGCAAAGAAAATGGCAGCACAATAGACATATAAGAGGCAGAGATTATGAATTAAATAAACAAAACTAGGCTAATAAAATTTTCCTATAAAAAGGCCCAACTAATTGTTTGACAATTCATCCCTTAAGCATGAAGAATAAGAGGGTCTGTGCAAAGGACGGTGCAGGAATTGTTGCAAAGCTGAATTAGGAATCTGAGTGATGAAACATGGAGTAAGAATTTTTATTGAGGAAAATTCTTCGAGGGAAATGTTTTCATAAACTTGGTCTCTGCATGCTCTCTCTCGTCCAACTCATATTCCATTTTCAAGCTCTACTTTTTGATATTCATGGAAAACTGCTCCACCTCCGTGAACCCTTCCCCCATATATGTCTTTTGCAGTACAACAACTCTCAAGCACCCAGCTGCTCCACACCAAATTCTTGCATCACCACGAGTTTGAGTGCTAAAAATATTTAAATTATATATAGTTGAAAACCGAACCATTCCAATTAACTAGTAGCTTTAGTGTTATGTTTAGGATCAGAGCGCCTTTATTCAAGTATGGTAAAACAACGTTTTATGAGAGATTAAAAAAGAAAATTTGTTTTTGTTTTACGCAAAATAGAACATTTTCCTACAGAAACTTTTAAAAACAGGGGAAACAGAGCATTAAAGTTGTTAACCAAGCGCCTTCATTTAAGGTGAAGAACACACTCAACCAGTCAATGGTCAATCGATTGACTGAAGGGATGTGTTGCCCACCACTTTTTTAAGGCGCGTGACTCTGGCTCTCTGCTTGGACATAATCACATGGAAACTTCAATGTGCTTTGCTTTCGAATTAACATGATGGAAAATGCATGGAAAAAATAGATCTTCCATTTCCACTACGTATAAACATCTTCAGAGCTCCTCAAACCAAAATTATAGTTCCAAAGCCAAAGACGACGCGGACAGAGAGTCCTAATAGATAGAGAGGAAAGAATACGTCTTCGTGTTGAAGTTTATTTATGATCTTTTTGCAGGGCCTCTTACACTGGTAAGGAAGTCATAATGGAGGAGATTAACCCACCTCGAGTTTCACGTAAAAATGATGGGACCCAGGTGGACTCGCGGGCCGGACCCAAAAGGAAGAGCCGGTACACCGTTGATGATGGCGGAGATCTGATCGAGTGCTCCGGCAGGTATTGTCGATCATGCACAGCGGCTTTGATAGCTGATTGCGTTGCCCTCTGCTGCTGTCCCTGCGCTGTGGTCAACTTTCTTGCTCTTGCTTTTGTCAGAGTCCCGTGGATGATGGGAAGGAAGTGTTTGGGGTTGGGGAAAAAGAAGAAGCTGGAAAGTCAGAGAAGTTGCAAGAGATGTGAAGGCGGTGACAGTGTGGTGGAGAGGGATGGGAATGTGAAAAAGGGGAGGGTAAATGAGGGAATAATGTCAGAAATTTCGTCACCTGAGCTGGCCGACGAGGAGGCCATAGACTGTGTCAGTGCGAGGTATGAGGCAGAGAGAGTTTGGTTGGAGTTGTACCAGGTTGGTCATTTGGGTTTTGGGAGGGTTTCCTTCACTGGTATTCAACCTCAGGGTAAGGGCAATTAGGGAAGAAAAATTACTTAATGTAAAACATAGTTGATGATGTTGTTATTCAGCTTTCAAATCTTGGGTTTTTCCAACCCTTTTGACTTGGGGTCAGGAATCTAGCACCCAAAATTAGACATGGGTTTTCATTGATATTAAATATCATTAGTATAGAGAAATTATTAGTCCATGACTGACTACCTGTTATTCTGCAGAAAAAAGGGTTGCATACACTCACCAAGACCCAAATATCATTTTTCTTTTTATTTTGTTTATTGTAAAATAAACGTTTTCTTTATCTTCTTCGTAGTCTGTGTTTTCCTTAACATATCATTTTTTCGATTACCATGCATCTTCTACATAAATGTGGTTACCAAGGTGGTCAATTCTTTAATTCAATGACACCAATGCAGCAGGAGGGCTGAAAGGAAGAAAAAAAAATGAAAATAGCTTAAAATCTGATTTGTTTAATTCACATTGTTCACATTTCTCTCCAATATCTTCCATTTATGTGAATTTATTCTTGCCGGTAATATATCACATATGTTCTAAAGTTGCCACATGCAGCAATAAATTATCACTCGTATTAGTAGCTGTCATGGTAAGAGCTTTAAGAGGCAGTGTGGACAATAATATTAGGGACAGAAAACTTTTCTTTACCCATTTAATTTGCCGTCCTTCGTTTGGAAAGGAAGAAAATTTACGAGAAAAGCTGCTATATGTATTTACTAATATTAGAGTTGGGCCAGTTGCCACAGTTGGACAGAGTAGTGTATAAATCTTAAACTGCCAACAAGTGGGTTACAAGTACGCCCTACTCATATCTTGTATAGGCCCATTAGTCTGTAGTTAGTTAACTTCCACACCGTAGCATGGCAATGGATTCACGAAAAGAAAATAAATAAAATGTAAAAGACGGGAAACGTGGCTTGGTTGGATTTCAACTTGTAATAAATTAGAAAGGGTTACTTGGGTATTTCAAATTGGACGACAAGGACACTGCGGCCCGCCATTTTTACGGGCAAAGGGATGACACATCATTCGAAATTGTCTTGCCGGGTGTCACAACTGAAAGGGGCGCATGTTAGTTCTGTAAAAGGTGTCATTCATATCGTACGCCGAGGTGCGCCTGTGGCCAACGTAAATACGAGGCGGAAGGTTCTGTCTTCGGTGAAATTGGAGTCAGAGTGAGTCCAACGGTGTCTCGAGAGAGTTCGAATTCGAACACAGAGAGAGATTTTTGTGCGTGCGTGAAGATGGAGGGCGAGCCAACTCGGATAATGATAGGAGTGAGCGAGTCAACGATCAAGGGCTACCCGCACGCTTCGATAAGCAGCAGAGGAGCTTTCGAGTGGACACTCCAGAAGATCGTCCGCTCCAACACCTCTGGCTTTAAGCTCCTTTTCCTCCATGTCCAAGTCCCTGACGAAGACGGTTCTCTCTTTGTCTCTTTCTTCTTTATGATTTTTCTTATGATCTGCTTGGTTGCTTAGAAAACCGAAGAAATTGAAAATAGAAAGGAAAGAAAAAGAGTCGGGCAAGCTTACCTAGAAGTTGAATTAAGGATTAGAATCGCAGATTAGGTGAAATTCGCAATTACAGTTTCCGTCGAAGTTACTGGAACTCGAAAAGTGGGAGGTTTATTCATATGCAATTGAGGTGTACTGGTTAATTAAATCTGTCGGTGGAACTGAGTACTTGGTTGCTAGATTGAGTAATTTCTACTATAATTGAAATTTGATAGGATATGGTGGTTGTTCCCATTTATAGACAGGAGGATTATGCAATTTAAATTTCTGTACTACTAACCACGCAACAACTTGACCATTCAGTATTTGTTTGTAGTAGTATGAAGCTTTTCCGTAATGTTGACTGGTCTTTGAATCAGCTTTAGATACTCTGACTGTGCTAATTCCTTAAAATTGATCCGTTATCTAAACAAAAATTTAAAAATTGGAAGTACTTCTGAGATAGCATACCAATTTTATGGTTATGCTTCTCAATTAAGTTTTGGGTTATGCAAGTGTTGGCTGTCTATTATACCAATTTTGATATTTCATTTAAGCTAGTCACTCTTTCTAGTGTCAAAACTTAAGTCCTTGACTTTTCTGGTTTGATCTGAAAGGATTCACATTATGATGAAAGAATACTTGCTTCCTAGGGAAACATCTTGTACTTAGTGATTAGTATATTTAAATCCTAAAAAGATAAGAGTTTCTTTTTCATATTTTCAGTTCATATTCTTTAAGCAATCCAATTAGATTAAGAAGCAGAGTTTATAAACTTTAGTTTTCATAATTCTTTATGTCTATCTTTTTACAATTCCTTTATTTTCTCTTCTATATGTAACTAAACAAGTTGATTAATAAGTTGTTTAATATGGTCTATTTGATGTTTCCTTTATTAAAGGTTGTGTGCTAAAACTTTTAGAAATGCGGTAAAATATAGAATAAGAAATAATGTTTCTATTTGAGAAGTTGAATGGAAGATGGGTCAGGTAGAAGGAGGAAAAGTTGTTTAATATGTTCTGGTTGATGGTTTAGTTGTGTGAATACAGAATAAACACAAAGTTTTATACTGAAGGAGTTAGCAACCATTGACAAGAAGCTTGAGGTGTCAAGTAGATATTAAACTGGATTGAGGGAAAGGGTTTATGGAAGGAAATATCAAGGTTATGTGAATAGAGAATGAGATCGGACTGGTTGATGGTTTAGTTGTGTGAATGTATAATAAGATTGAGGGAAAGAGTTTACAGAAGGAGATATCAAATTATGTCCTGAAAGTTTTAACAATGCTGTAAATAGAGAACAAGAAATAAGTTTATGTTTGAGAAGTTGAAATCTTGATGATGGGTCATACAGGAACAGGAGGAAGGAAATTTTGTTTTATATTGCCTGGTTGATGGTTTTGTTCTGTGAGTATAGAATAAAACGAAAGTTTAATACCGAAGGATATCTCAACCATTGACAAGCAGTTTGTGGTATCCCGGTGATATTAAACAAGATTGAAGGAAAGGGTTTATGGACAGAGATATCAATGTTATGTAAATATAGAATGAGATTGGTCTGATTGTTTGAATATAGGAATAAGAGTGAGGGTAAGGGTAAGGGTTTGCAAAAGGAGATATCAAGGTTATGTAAATAAAGTGTGAGATTTGCTTGGTTATGTGAATATAGAATAAGATTGAGGGTAAGGGTTTACAAAAGGAGATATCAAGGTTATGTAAATACAGAATGAGATTGGCCTGGTTGTGTGAATATTGAATAAGATTGAGGGAAAGGGTGGGGCTTTACAGAAGGAGATATCGAGGTTATTTAAATATGGAATGAGATTGGTCTGGTTGTGTTAATATAGAATAAGATTGAGGGAAAGGATAAGGGCTTACAGAAGGAGATATGAAGGTTATGTGATGAAAGTTTTAGAAATGCAGTAAAGTAGAATTAGAACTAAGTTTGTATTTGAAAAGTTGAAATCTTGAAAATGGGTCATAGCTGTTTAGCAGGTTCTGTTTGATGGTTTAGTTGTGTAAATAAGCACTAAGTCATGCACCTTTCATGACTTGTGAGGATTAATGTAGAGGATATGCTGATGGCTTCGACAAGTGGGATTGAGGTGGTAAGAAGACGTGATTGTTGATTACACATGATCTTTGAAGCAGTACTATATGTTTTTCACTTTATCTAGTTTGTCAATTCGAGTTGATACAATAAGCAATTACTTTATGCAAGTTTTCCTTTGTCCAGACTGCTTCTAAGTCTATGCCTTTTACAGAGGTGGCATATCCAAATTTGGTCCTCATATGGTAACCAAACTTTTGTCTTAAACCTAGGCCATTTCATCCATGTTCTTAGTGTTCAAGATACAAACAGTGAGCCAGATCGTTTGGCTCATTAGATGCTTTGGTGCTACTATAACTTTGCAGAGGAGGGCCTGCAGCAACAGCTTATTATCTGCTCTTGATAACTGCTCCAACCGAAGAGATGTAGGTGTTGTTGAATTGATTTGGGTGCACTATCTTAAGGATGATGTCAATAATCGGATGCATAATAAGGCAATGTCTCACTGGGCTTTTGGATAGGTGTTGTATTTGGTATTCCTGGCAATCTTTGAGTTTAGCTTGCTTGTCCTTGGAGACAGTTCAAGCCTTTTGGTTTCACCTTTTTCTTTTGTCTTTTGCGAACATGTGTTTTTACTGCTGATTTTTTATTTTTCTTTGGTTAAATTTACCGCATCTGATATGACAAGAAGGGAATAGTACTCATGGTTTCTTGTGACCTGTTTCTTCTTTAGGATTTGATGACATGGATAGTATCTACGCATCACCTGAAGATTTTGAAAGCATGAAACATAGAGACAAGAGACGTGGACTTCATCTGCTGGAATATTTTGTTATTAAATGTCATGAAATTGGGGTACTGATGTTTTACTTTCTCTATGGCTTGTGTATATTTTCAGACACACACACACAACAACATTTTTTGTGCACAAATTTTATTGTCTTTGTAGTTTCGGGGGTAATTTGTGCAATTATGTTTTCCATCTTATACACTTTAGTTTCAACTTACATTATCTTTTATTGGTAGATTTCTTGTGAAGCATGGATCAGAAAAGGTGATCCCAAAGAAGTGATCTGTCATGAAGTGAAACAAAAGCAGCCAGATCTTCTGGTTGTGGGCAGCCGGGGCCTTGGTCCTTTCCAAAGGTATATTATGTGTTTATGTTCATGGGCATTCCTCATCAAACAATGAATTTTACTCATATGTTGCATTATACTTTTATACACTAGGGAAAACGCAGTAGTTTCTTTTCCAAAGATTGCCATACACACTTGTATCCATATAAACTAATTGTTCTTATACTCATTGCCCTGAAGTGCAATTTTATTTTTTTAATGAATCAGAGAATTCATCTTTCAATTTGCTCCGTAGGGTCTTTGTTGGAACTGTGAGCGAGTTTTGCGCGAAGCATGCTGAGTGCCCTGTCATCACAATCAAGCGCGATGCAAGTGAAACTCCTCAGGATCCAGTCGACGACTGATGATTTTTTTAATTTCTTTTCGTCTTTTCATTGTGTTGAGTGGATTCTGGAACCAGACACTAGTACCTATTCTAAGATTCACCTAAAACTATCAAGACGGATTGCTTGTGGAAACATTCCATTCTGTAAGAATTGAAAACGAGGGACGAATTAACGGAGGAACGTGGCTGTTAATAGTGTAATGTTTGGGCTGCCACCGACTTTAAATAAAGGTCAATGCACAGTCAACCGGTTGACGACGCTAATGCTTTCGTAGAAAAACATGATCGGAATTGGCGAGCGAACAGCCGTAACGCCAAGCATAATCTCAAGCGCATCGTTTTTTCGTCAAGTCACATTGCCCTCCACTAACATTGAACCCAGACTTCCCTAATCTCGCGGTTTAAGGATGAGACTGCGAAAACTACATTCTATGTAAAAGGTTTGTATAATCATCCATCAGCTGCACCTCCATCCAAGGGTAGCAACTGAAGAGCCATTTTGAAAGTTTGGCACCTCATTCCAAACTTTTTAAACAAGCATGTCAGAAAAGCCAAGCTTCTTAGTTAAAATATTGTGCATTATGAAATCTGTCGAATCAAAACTGCTAAGGAACTGCTCTGGCCAAAATAACTTGGTAAAATTTTTCAAATGGGTCGGAAACAAAAACTTCATTTGGACTCGTAAAACCAAATCCCACTCGGATGCAGCGGACCGTGAGCGAGCGACAGAAAAAGCGAAGGGGAAGGGAAAGGGAGAGAGCTATCTCAAATTCGAACTCTATAATTTGATAAACTTAACAATCTATAGTTACATACATAGACTAAAACAGGACATTATCTGTATCAAGTAAATTCCTAACACAGAGATCTAAGTAAATCCATAAGCATCCCAAAAGAAGGTAATAAATTACAGAATATTTCTCCTATACCTACAACATCAACTATAAAAACTAAACGAGACTGTGTGTCGAACCAATTTTCTGTATCTAGAAATTATCCAATCTTAGACGACGACGACGATGCAACCATAGTGTTTACCTTCTGCAATAGGCCTTTCATCTCACCTTCTAACTTAGATTTCATTGTGGGTGACATTTTTCTGTCTGAATTTTGCAGCATTGAGGTCATCATCTCGAGTTTGTCCCTTACGAAGTCAAGTTCTGTAACCTCAACGACAGATGGCTGAGCTGTAGGCAGCTTCTTTGGGGTGGACTTCCTGCCCCTGCGCTTAAGTGAAGGAGTTGTTTTCTGGCTGGATATTTCACTGAGTTCACGAGTCTTGGAAGCATCACAGAGGTACCGGAGACGGAAACTGACATTGGCAGACTCAAAAGGGTTGGCATTTTGCGAATGAGCGAAGGCCTTTTCCGCATCAGAACTGTATATGAAAGATACCCGAGCACAGAAATTATTGTAGAACATCTCTGTTTCCTTCTCATTCAAATCACCAAACTCACTATATATACTGATAAGATCAGCTTTTGTGGGAAGGGAGGATCCTGGGCCAAATGTCACAAAAATGACTGCAGCTGAAGCTTCTTCTTCAGTCTTCTTATCCCTTGTCTTCAAGTCTGGTGTTTCACCTGCTTGCTTTGGTTGTCGCTTACCAGACTTGGTATCAAAAGTTCCAGCAGCTTGCTTCTGCTCAGGCTTGTCTGCCTCTCTGTCCTCATTCTTTCTTCTTCTCCTTTGCTCAGATGCATCACGAGTTCCAGCAGCTTGCTTCTGTTCAGGCTTATCTTCCTCTCTGTCTTCATTCTTTCTTCTTCTCCTTTGCTCAGATGCATAATGAGTTCCAGCAGCTTGCTTCTGTTCAGGCTTATCTTCCTCTCTGTCTTCATTCTTTTTTCTTCTCCTTTGCTCAGATGCATCACGAGTTCCAGCAGCTTTCATCTGCTTGGGCTTATCTGCCTCTCTTTCTTCATTCTTTTTTCTTCTCCTTTTCTCAGATGCATCACTAGTTCCAGAAGCTTGCTTCTGCTCAGGCTTACCTATTTCCTTGTCTTCATTCTTTTTTCTTCTCCTTCGATCAGGTTCATGTTCGGCCAACATTTTAGACCCCTGATTTGGGTCTTTCCCTGGCAATTCATCAACTTCAGAATCTAAAATCTTTCTCTTTGTACAAGGTTGATGTTTCTTGTACAGTTTGTAGTTCGACCCATTGTGATAGATTGACTCTCTGAATATGGAAAGGTATCCCACAACCATCTCAAATGATTTCTTCCCCCTTAGACTGAAAGGGTTAATAGACAGAGACCGGATTTGAGACAGCACTTCGTCAGCTGCCACATTTGCTATTGTGGGATCCACTATCTTGTTCTGGCCTTGTATTTTTGTCTTAGGACTTGAACCATGAGAAGTCTCATCATTGGCACCAGATTCTGTTGAGAGATCCTTATGATGCATATCAGAGCTAGAACTCAAAAGTTGAGGAGACCCAGTAAGATGGTCAGAAACCCTGGTGATCCGCTCCCCTAACCAGGCTTCATTGGACACTTTCAGACTTTCAGTCTCTATCTCTCTTTTCTTTTTACTGCTATTTATAATCATGAAGGGAGGGGAAAGGTATTTGCTCTTCTTTCTTTCCCTGGGAGATAAAGAGCCCTTTTCAATTTGTTCTTTGGCCTCACTATCATCTTTTTGTAAACTGTGACTCTTCAATTTCCGATTTTTTGAAACAGGGTGCTCAGCAGTTTCAATTTTGCCCTCACTATCATCATGTTCAGAGATGACAACATTCTTCTTCCTTCCCCTTGAGGTAAGGCCTTTTTTAGATTCTTCCTCGACCACACTGCCAGTTTTTTCATCACTATCAACTCTTTTAGCTTTAGCACCTATGGGAGACCCTGAGAACCTGACCTTTCTACCTTTCCCTGTTTCAGAAGTCAAATTGCTGTCACCATCGCCATCATCATCATATTCCTCTCTGCCTTTCCTCTTCTTTCTTCTGGATAAACTTGTCTCTTTCCCTGTGACTGATCTTTCTTCAGTGATTTCCTTGTCCTTAGTTTTAGCCTCAGAGTCTTTGTCCTTGCCCATAAGATCAGCAATACTCTTCTGTTTCCTTCTATGATATATCCTACTTTCTGATACCCCAGGGGAAGTTTGCAACCGACTTTGTTTATTTTGCACAAAACTAGCACCTACAGGAGAAGAAAGCCAGTCTTCAAATGGCCCTTGGGCTGGAATCTCCACTGACTTCCAATTGTCTTCAAGGCCAGGAGTTGGCTGGGGTTCATGGTATATAGGCAACTGATATCCCCCTTTTAATCGATAAAAAGCAGACAACCTACTCTGCAACACCCCGAGCTCAAGCACACTGGGCATGTATACAATCTGAGCAGTACGTTTTAATCCAGCAAGAAGTTTTGCTGGTTCAAACATAAAAGCTGAAAGCTTCCTAATTCCACCTTCAGGCACAGGAACTCCTTCCTTAATTCCTGAATTCACAGCTGATGGTTGACTAAGCCCAGTCCTATCCTCCTTAGGTACACAAGAACAAGTCATCTTCAACTCCAGAAGACTACCAATCTCATCAACAGCCTGCTGGACCGCATTGACAAAAGCCTTGGAGCTGCTCTGCTTTGACATCTCAACAAAATTCTTCTCAAAAGGCTTCAGCTGAGATGGTTGGCACCAAGCGAAGGTGGCATCCCCAAAGTAAGCCACAAGAAATCGGTCCTTCGGTTTAAACTTTAATGCAATATCTGATGCATGGGAGGGATCGTAAATCTGCCCAGGCCACCAGGGGTGGCTCTTAATCTTACCCCACACGAAATCACCAACAGAGAACTCATGCCCTTGGTCACTCATGCCCTCTACTTCACCTTCGTTGTTTTCACTAGTCTCCACAATCGGAACCTCAATTGTCCTGAGCTTCCCATATGGCCCTCTTTTCTTATTTCCATTCAAAGAAATCCCATTTTCTTCAAACAATTTTTTTTCGACAATTCCTGATTTAGCCTCATGAACCTCGTCCATATCTTCTGTACTGCGACTCCGACCACCATGTCTACCCCGACCTTCTCTCCCGCTTTCCCTCTTTCTCGGCAGAGATAACTCCAGCAAACCTCCTTCCTCAGAACTTGAAATACCACTCTTAGCTGAAACCTGCGTCTTAACGACCCGATTCCTAACAACCTCAATGACCCGACTACCCTCGTCATCATCCAAATCGTCCTTTCCTTTTACAGAATCCTTAATCCCATTCTCTCGGTTGACCTGAACACTGTCCTCTGCAGTTGACCTTGAACCCACACGCGGTTCGCTCTTACCTTCAATAGCTGCTCTAAGGGTTTTCTCACCTGGGGCTTGAGGTTTAGCTAGTTCATGTGGACGGGCAGAGCTCGAAGCTAGGGTTTTGGATCGTGTCTCAACCGTTCCCATCTTCAGGCCAAATTTTTCTCGGGAAAACTAACTTACACCCCAATTTCACAGCTGAAATGGAAATTAACAGAACCCAAAATTAAAGAACATAAAATAAAAACGGAAAGGGTGTGTAAATTAGCACATTGCAGGGTTTCGTTTTCATGAAGAAGAGCTTGAAACTGGAAGTAATATAATAGTACTACACGGCACCCACTCCCACTAATTGACAAAGAGCACAGAATAATTCAAACAGGATAATATTAAAGTAAATTTTTATGAAAAACCAAGAAAAAAAAAAACGAAAAAAGATAAGCTTGAAGGTATAAGATTATTTGAATATTTGTATCTACCTGAAATGAACCGACGAAGCTTAGGGTTTCCGTGTCTAAAATTATATACTCTCGGGCCAGGAAGCGGTTCCCAGAACCATTTTTAACTCCAAAAAATCTTTGCTTTCATAGAGAAAAAGGGCCTCAGAGGAATCGAATTCGAATTCTTGAGAGAGAGAGAGAGAGAAAATTTTTGAAATGGTGTGAGAGAGAGAGAGAGATGAATTTCTCGGAGGTGATAAACAGAAAATCTCGTAAAGGTAAGGTGTGCGATATATTGAATCACAGGCGGTGGGGAGTTGAGGGTGAAGGTGAGCGAGACTCAGCTATTTTTACTTCCAATGTCGTTTTCAAGCGGTCATTTCCACGTTTTGTAGTTTGAACAGTTCCTGACATTTCTTTTTCTTTCTTCTTCTAGTTTCCAACAGTCCGAGTATGCAATACTCGTGGACTCGCTAAGTGGCGTTGCCATGTTAGTTGTAGACCGTAGAATTGGTCCTGCCATGATACGTGTCTATCTTTAGGGGGCGAGTGTCCATCTTTGTAGCTTCGCGAATAGAAGCGGCTGTGAAGCTAAAGACGTTGAAAAAGCGCGGACTGGCCCGGGAATACGGACACCTGTCCTTTTTAGCTTTCTCACAACGGTTATCGTATAGGCTACGGTGATTCTAGCTATAAGCACCCGGCGAGTCGGCGACTCAGCCAAAGCGGTGTCGTCTCGTCTTTGCTTTTTTTATTATTTGCTTCACTGGGATTATGACCTCTACAGCACTGCATTTGTTATCTCAACCGTGTGCAAACGGATAATAAATTATACCTTTCGAACATTGGTTCGCTTTCCTAATTGGTTGCCTAATTTAAACTCTGAACGACAGTCACTGTATCGAGAATAGACACCAAAGCTTTACGACGTTGAGTTTACATTATAGTGCATTACTATGCACTATGTGATTCTAATCATTTTTTTTGTTTTATAATCATTTTGGCTTAGAATTATTAATTATATGTTGTTTGTGATATTTAATGTTACGGTATTCTATCAATATATTACTCAGACATATTAAAAGTATTTGATAGACTTAACTGAATAATAATTCTCACATAAAATTTTTTTCTTATTCATAAAAAAAAAAAAAAAACTATCTGGGTTCATAGTGTACACCATAATTTTAAACTAGTAAACAATGTAGTCTGATTTCAGACATGAATCCAACGCCAACAAATAGTGTTTCTGCGAGAGATTACTTTTATATTATCTTAATATTAGTGGTCTATTTTTTTTTTCCACGTAATGTCTATAGGTGTCTAGTAGCTAATAGCTGATTCGTTTGGGCGGTGCTGAATCATCTTTTCAAAATCATAAGTTCTCAGCCATCCATGAACGAGCAGTTGTTCCATTACTCGAACGAAATGGTCAGCTACGAAACTGTAATATAAATGATGACAATCATATAGTTCATATCCCAATATGAGAAACTTCTAGAGTATGGTATGAAACAGGTACGTGATGGTTCGCCAATCACCATCTATAAAGTACAAATGGAATAGTATATGTATTCAACATGCGGAGCATCTCTTTGTTATCGAATATTGCATTCAACACTTATTATCAACTAGCGAAATTTGCATCAGAAACTGTTCATTAATCTCCAATCATCTCACAGATGCTCTACAGTCTACATTCGGGCATGCCTTTTGAACAATCAAGGTGGCTGCAGAATCCCAGTCCCCACTTTATACCATTTCTTTAATATTCCAAGAAACTAAAGGGAGTGTTTGAGCCAAAAAATAACTGGCTTATTTGGCAAGGACTTATAGTTCAAGTAGAATTCTATCAAGTATTGATACAAAACAACATTGTTGAACACCATCAACCATCAACAACTCAAAACTCTTCATTTTCATCATGTCTTAGTCGTTTTCCTTAGGCTTTTAATTTATTTCAGTTTGTTACTTTTCAGTAATCTTAATTTCCATTATTATTTTAATAAAGTCTATTTTTTTTTTTAAAGCAATAGAACCTAATGTAAAACTTTCTTATGTTTTCTGTTTTTACCTCAATCATCTGTTCAATTATTTCTTTTTATTTATTTTATTTTCTTCAAGGACCATTTAATACGCTCGCAATCATCACACATACTTTTTTAATATAGCAAATATATTTTTTGGCACGCTTCATGGGATATGAGAGTTCAAAAGAATGGAACTTATGGATTTTATGAAATCCATCGCATGTGTTCTTCAGCAACATGTTGAAATTATTCAGAAAGAAACTTAAAATATCATAGCTATTGTCGATGACCACTCTCAATCTATGGATGCTATTCTTGACAAGTAAGAAAGACTACAATGGAACAAAGTTTAGGATCGGGGGCAAGATCCAACTAAGCTAGCATTGGTGGTTCCTGAGACCCTTTATGAGGGCGAGTTTGAGCAAGTAGTTGAGGAGATTGATGCTGGGATGACTCTTTCTGTTCCGGCATAAGAAGGTCGAACCCAGGTCAAGTCACATTGGCGATGAGCATCTCACATCAGATAAAAACAACAACAGCTCTACTGTGTTTACTACCTGGAGAATTTCAAATCTATTTCTGTTATGTGATACACTCTAAGATGAGACCCGGACCAAAATCGTCGGCGGAGGAACTTTGTTCCATCAATAACTTGGAACTCTGCATTCTTTTTCGTCATGTCTGTCTTCTTACTTCCTCATCAATAACTCAGAACTCTACATTATTTTTCATCATATATGTCTGTCATTTTAGTTCCTTAGGCTTGCAATTTATTTCATTTTGTTATTCTTCAGCAATTTTAATTCTCCATTGTTAGTTGAATTGTTATTTTAATAAAGTCCTTTTATTTTAAGGTAATAGAATTCAGTGTAGAATTCTTTTCTGTTCTGTGTTCTGATCAATTGTTTTATTTTTATTATTGCCTTCAATTAACATTTAATTTGAAGTTGGCACGTACTGCAATCATCGCAGAGACTTTAATACAGCAAACAGAGAGTATAAAGAATTAGTTACAAATCTATGCACTCAGTACACTGCTGAGACCGAGGCTTCCATTTTCAAGCAAGAAGGGAAGCTAAGGGAGAGACAAGCAACAGTATCTTCTGCATAGCCTGAGAATTTCAAACTGTATCGCTAGTATCAAGAAAATCACATTTTGTTATTTCTAAAGCTATGAAACCAACTTCAATTACTCAGCAAATGTTCCTTTTTCATCATCCAAGTCCGAGTCGCTCTATAAAATACAGATTAAATGTTACATGGAAGATTCATTCAAATTGAGTTTGGTATACATCCTTGCTTACATTGACAGAAACATCAACTTTATCTGATTCAGGAAAACTTCTATAAAAGTCGGTGGTTTTTTTATCAATAAAGATTTATCCTTTAGTTGAGCTTCTCAAATCCTCCGTCCCAAAAATGCTACCTTTGCTTACGAAACAGAGATGGCTTAACGAGCTCCGACCCAATTTGTTTCAGGTAAAGGTAAAACAATTTCATTTCTTGGGGCTACGGTGAATCAAATTCAAGTACCTGAACAATTGCCAGCAATGTTGGCAAGTCAAAATGAACAAGAACCCAAATTTTAAACACAAAATTTACCAGAGTATTTGGATCTGAATTCGCAATTACACTGACATTGAAGCAAAGAACAATCACATATCACTGTACCAAAAGGAAAAATTATAACAGCATGGAGGAGACTACCAACTACGAACTAATAAAATTCCACAAAAAGTAGATCAAAGTAAGCTCATTTACCACCCCCTTAACCCTCCTAAACAATGGCAATCTTGGCACCCGCCTCCTCCAGCTGCTTCTTTGAGTCCTCAGCCTCTTCCTTGGAAACCCCTTCCTTAAACTTCTTCGGCAAGCCCTCAATCAGCTCCTTAGCCTCCTTGAGAGCCAAGCTTGTCAACGCCCTCACGGCCTTGATCACCGCTATTCTCGCATTGCTTGGCACTTCTTCGATGACCACGTCGAACTCAGTCTTTTCCTCGACAGCAGCGCCGACATCCGCAGCGCCACCAGGGGCAACGGCGACGGCTGCAGCGGGGGCGAGAGCAGCAGCGGTGACACCGAGCTTTTCCTGAAGGTAGTCGACGAGGAATCGGGCCTCCTCGAGGGTGAGGCCAGAGATTTCACCGCCAAGCTTCTCAATCTTTTCAGGGGTAGCGATGGCGGCGATGGGACGGAGATAGGTGGCACGTTGGGTGGTGAGGATAGGGTTTTGGTTGTTGAAGGGGAGTTGGAGGAAGGTGAGCTTTGGGGAGGCGTGCGCTGGATAAGAGGAGGGAGCTGGTGTAGGATAAGAGCGTAGTGTGAGCGCAGAGAGAGTGGTAGCCATTTGTCTTCCTCCTTCACTTGTTCTGCCGTGTAAGAAAGAGAGCGTGTAAATGAAAACAGGATAGGATAAGGAGCAGACCAACTACGCAGCTTGATGGATGTGAGAACTGATAGTATAAAGCTAACTTGAGTCGGCCCGAAAACCGGCCCGAAGCCCATCCGGGTCCTGAGAAACCCGAACCGTAAAAGCCCGCGTTTTTTTTTTTTTTTCAATTTTATGTGTGATACCACCAGTGGTCGCCTCTCTTCTCTCTCAGATCTGCTGTGCGTCAAGCCCTCTCTGTCCCTCTCACTGTCTCTCTCTCCTTCCTCTCACGGACGGCAAGCGGCATTCTCCAATTCTTCCCTATGACAGGCACCAAGCAGCGTCTCTCACCACCGCGGCGTTCAGCGGCGAGGTTCGCTCTCGGTCTCTTTCTCTCTCTCTCTCTCTCAGTTTCGCTCTCTAGCTGTTTCTTACTATCTCCGTTTTAGACTCAGATCTCCATCAACGGCGAGCTCCCTCAGCATCGAGAGCACTCACCTTGTCTCCCTCACCTGGAGCCCTAACTTTTTTTCACACTTTCTCCTCCGATCTTTTCTCGGAAAAATGGTATATTACATGTCTTCTGTTTGGTCTATGCTATTTTGGTGTTCGATCTGTGAAGTTTCTTGGCTTTATTTGGACGTAATTCATCATATTATTTGGTTGATTAGAAGATTAATTAGGTTTTGTGATTCTATCTGACTGTCTGATTCTTATCTCTGGTTTGACTGTATTGAACTTTATGCTATGTGATGACTAAAAATGTAAAGTTTTAGGCATGAATATTTGTGCGTAGCTATCTATAATTTTATATGTATTCATGTGCTTCTGAGGATACAATAATGCTTTTGTCCGCAATTAACGTGTGGCGTTCTATTGTGCGATGGTACTCAAATTATTTTAGCAATTTAGCTGTTAGATAATCCACATTGGGAATAACTTCTATTTTGTTATTCAACGTGCCTCACTGACCAGTAAACTGAAAGAGAAACAAAGAGAATTTGACGCAAAATTTGAGATTGGAAAGTATTTACGGTTGCAAACTGTTGGATCATGCTATTATGTAGAATAACAGTGTCCCAGTTGATGCTAAATTGCTAATGTCATAAATTGTTGTAAAACTGCCTTCAAGAGGTTTTGGCATTATAAAAAGGTAAACCCTGTAGGCACAAGAATTCAATGATTGATATCAATAATATTTGAAATAGGTTGGATTCTTGTTCATTCACTCTGCTTCTGCCTTCCAGAAAAGATAGACAGGGGGAAGGAGGATGAAATTTATTAATATGTTCTACAGAGTAAGAGCTATAAAAATAGATGCTAATGAGTACTAACAATTTCTACCATCCCCTTGCTTTAGAAAAACTTCAATTTTTTCCCGAGAGTAGAATATTTTAAAAATCATTGGACAGGTAAGACGGAGTTATTATCTGATAGATTGTTTTTTTTTTATGATTTAATAAATTCATGAATGATAGTTCATATCTGCTAACCCCTTTGTTTGAATTTTCTCAAATCCTTTTTTTGTCTATCTCTTCCCCTTTAATTTTTTAATCTATTTTCGTTTAAGCTAGCATTCATAACTTTTATTGTACTTCTATTTATTTATGATATAGTTCGTATTTGATAACCTCTTTGCTTGAATTTTCTCAAATCGTTTTTTTGTCTAACTCTTTTTCTTTAATTTTTAAATCTATTTTCGTTTAAGCTTTTTCATCACTTTTCTTATACTTATAGGCATTTATGATATAGTTGGAAAATGTGTTGTCTTCTGAATTGATCTTGGGTAGGAGGGTAGGACAAGGGTGAGTAATATATTTAGCCTTGAACTTAATATTTACCTTAAGAACTGGAAAAATAAATCTGTAGTGTAATTTTCACATCTCATATGTGCCTGATGATGGTTAAAGATGCACTTTGATGATACATATGAGATTATTTTGATCTAGATACCATACAGGAAAGGTATGTTTCTTATATGTTCTCTTCCTTTAATATGATTTTTACTTTTAATGATGTATTCATGAACATTAAATGGCATGAAGCAGTTCATGGGTCCTCCTATTTTTTGCTGATGTATCATTGTAAATAACCCAAGAAAGTTAACCCTCTAGGCTGCTTGTTGATTGATTTTGATTTTTAATCTTATCTTTTTGGCCTCTTGTTGCATTTTTTTTTCTTGTTCAAGTAATGTGGACATAATGCTTCATTTAAATGGGGAAAGTATAATGTTCTCAAACATTTGGTATGAAATCAAAAAATATTACTTCATTATGTGCTCTTAAGGTTTCCTCTTTAAGTGAATGATGATTTGTTCACGATCTTAAAATTTTTTAGCCCAGTATTTCAACATGATACCATCTGGTGACATTTAATTTCTACCTATTAAATGTTGCTGAATGTATTCTTGCCTGCTGAAATGAATATTTATTAAGGAAGCAGCTGAAGGGATATATTTCCATATTTACTTGGTAATTTTTCCATTCCAGAAGTAATTAAAATACTACATCCCCTTGAACATGAAACATGACACAGAGCATGGTTCTCCTTATTGGACAGGTCCAATCTAGATGAACATAAATTACATGAAGAAGTAATTAAATGCTGCATCTTGGATGCTACATCTCCTTTAATATGAAACACAATACACCACATGATCCTTATTGGAGGGGTCCAATTTGGACGAACATAAATTACATGATCCTTTCAGCTCTTCATTATTCTATCAAAGTTTTTATACTCACAAATAAAAAGTAAAAAACCATTAAAAGATTGTTTATGAAAGTATTTAGCTTTTTTGGCTGACTTATGGTTGTATTGCTTGCAGTGTATGGGCCATATAGAAAGAGGGCGAGAACCATCTATGATTGATTACTTGAGAGGCAATCTTATTAGATTAGGTATTATTGATATACTCTGCATATCCATTGTTTCGTTATTTACTTAAGATGTTTGCTTTCTTCAAATTTCAAACATTTGAAGGAGTTTCCTTCTGTTGCAGAAATGTGGTTTACAGTTGTTACCAAACTGGGTTTCTGTGGAGGCAGTATAATTTGAAGAATGGCTTGGGAAAAAGTACTGGTATTTTCACTGGTCGGACATCTCTTTTGCTGTTGATCATGGCACAAGCATATAGCATAAGCTAGGACACATTAATATCAAACCCTAGTTTTGTGTTTTATAGAGGAGGATAGCTTATAAGATAATCAAATCTGTTTCAAGTTTGACATAGGAGCAAGCTGTACATAGGAGCGGAACATGTTGGAAGTATTCTAGCTGATATTTGACAGAGGGGAGAGAAAAACAAAGCAGAATCATTAGAGAGTATGCTTAGGAATCTAAGCAGATAGTGTCATCCCACCTAATAAGATTCTTTGGGAGTTATTTTTTGTAAACTTAGGAATATAAGCAGAGATTGCCCTCGCAGTGTTAAAAAAGGGCATAATTTCAAAGAAGTTGACTGCTATGTATAAACAAATCTTGTGTGATCCATTGTACCTAACAAAGGTGAGTTCCGTCTCCAAGTTGGGTAAATTTTTTTAAAAATATTTTTGATCACTTGGCAATAAATTCCGCAAATGTTCAGGCTGAGAGAGCGACAGAGATTTGGACTTTGATGACTTCGATACTGTTCCTCAGAGCCACAAAGACCTTCAAGTGGTTATGATTTCTCATCTTTTTGTTTTAGACAATGGGAATTTTTTGTAATATTAGTGATGAGGGTGACGATCAAAGCAGACCTCCAGTGAAGAGTCTCTCTGACGGATCAGGTTTGTATTCTGACACCGTCACGTCGGAGGAAGGGTGTATTCAGAGTTATTGGAGAAGTTAAAGTTGGGCCTCTAACCGGCCGATTTTAATGAGCTTGAGCAAAAACATTGCGTGTGATTAACTGTGGGTGCTGTAAACTTTGGTCTTTTTACCAGCCCAAAATTTGATTTCAAATGCGTGTGATTAATTATGGGTGTGTTTGTAATAATAGTAAAGTGTGCTTATAATAATATTGGACCTCCAATCTGGCCCCAGATGAATTTAATGGGCCTGTCCAGAACGACCTAAAGCACATCTCAGGGTTGTGTGATAACTTATGTGATTTATTTAGAAAAGGAATGTAAATTTTAGACCCTTAGTAAAGCCCAAAACTTAACGATTGGGCTGATGCGAAATACATTCCTTTTGACCTAAAGTGTATGCAGTAATTAAGTGGTATATATAGCACTACGGAGACAGTTTGCACAAGGGCCAAGCCCAAATAAAAACTAATGGGCCTAATAAGCCCATGCTCAAAATGGAGCAGCAGGTGTATTTAAAATTTTTTCTGTCTTAATGCACCACAAAATTAAGGCCGTGTAGTACAATGCAAGAGTCACTAAATGCACCCACTTGACGAAGCGGGTGTATGCAGTAAGATAATTAGTTACTAATTGCACCCCCATATTGGGGGGTGTATTCAGCAATTTTCAAATAGTTACTAAATGCACCCACACAATATTCATGGTGTATGCAGTAATTTATTGACGATTACTAAATGCACCCACAACCATTCCGGGTGTATACAGTGAGTTTTGACGATTACTAAATGCACTCCGATAGTATTTGCGGTGTATACAGTAATAATTTAACAGTTTCTAAATACACCCATAGAAAATATGTGGGGTGTATGCAGTAATTTATTGACGATTACTAATACACTCACAACAAAATTGGGGTGTATACAGTAGTTTGACGCTTACTAAATGCACTCCGATAGTATTCTCGTTGTATACAGTACTTGTTTAACGCTTTCTAAATACACCCGTTAAAATAAGTGGGGTGTATTCAGTAATTTATTGACGATTACTAAATGCACTCACAACAAATTCGGGGTGTATACAGTGAGTTTTGACGATTACAAAATGCACTCCAATCGTATTTGCGGTGTATACAGTAATTATTTAACGGTTTCTAAATACACCCATAGAGAATATGTGGGGTGTATGCAGTAATCTATCGACGGTTACTAAATGCACTCCGATGGTATTCGCGGTGTATACAGTACTTGTTTAACACTTTCTAAATACACCCGTAGAAATAAGTGGGGTGTATGCAGTAATTTATTTACGATTAATAAATGCACTCACAACAAAATTCGGGGTGCATACAGTGACTTTGACGATTACTAAATGCACTCCAATATTATTTGCGGTGTATAGAGTAATTATTTAACCGTTTCTAAATACACCCATAGAAATGTGTGGGGTGTTGCAGTGATTTAGCGACGATTACTAAACACACACACAACAAATTTGGGGTGTATACAGTGAGTTTTGAAGGTTACTAAATGCACTCCCATAGTATTCGCGGTGTATACAGTACCTGTTTTAAAGGTTTCTAAATACACCATAGAAATAAGTGTAGTGTATGCAGTAATTTATTGACGATTACTAAATGCACTCCGATAATTTTTGCGGTGTGTACAGTAATTATTTAACGGTTTCTAAATACACCCATAGAAAATATGAGGGGTGTATGCAGTAATTTATCGACGATTACTAAATACAGTCACAACAAATTTTGGGGTGTATACAGTGAGTTTTGACGGTTACTAATTGCAGTCCGATAGTATTCGGGGCGTATACAGTACTTGTTTAACGGTTTCTAAATACACCCATAGAAATAAATGGGGTGTATGCAGTAATTTATTGACGATTACTAAATGCACTCACAACAAAATTCGGGGTGCATACAGTGAGTTTTGACGGATGAAGTAACTAATTAAGAGTTACTAAATGCACCCACTTAACAAAGGGGTTTATACAGTAACGTTTAACGGCTACTAAATGTCCCACAGAAATGGGGGTGTATGCAGTAAGTTCTTAGCCATCACTAAATACACCCATTTGACCTAAGTGAGTGCACGCAGTAATTTTTAAATGGTTACACCCACACAGCTAAATGGGGGTGTATGCAGTATTCTCTTAAGTCGTTTGCAGAAAATTTCAAACAGTTACTAAATGCACCCACACACAATATTGATGGTGTATGCAGTAATTCATCGAGGGTTACTATATGCGCTGAGACATAATTTGAAGTGTATACAGTATGTTTTGACGTTTAGTAAATGCATTCAGACAATATCTGTGGTGTATGCAGTAATTGTTTCACGTATACCAAACGCCTCACAGAATTTTGGGTGGTGCATGCAGTAAGCTAATAGCACTCACTAAATGCACCCACTTAACATAGCTGGTGTATGAAGTAATTTTAAGATACTTACTAATTGCACCCCCACAAGTGAAATGGGGGTGTATGCAGTAGTCTATCAGGTATATTCAATAATATCAAACAGTTACTCGATGCACTCAAACAATTTTCATGGCGTATGCAGTCATTTATGGACGATTACTAAATGCACTCACAGATTCAGGGTGCATACAGCATGTTTTGCCGGTTACTAAATGCATTCCCATACAAAATGGGGTGCATACAATAGATTTTAACGGTTACTAAATGCACTCAGACAATATCTACGCTGTATGCAGTAATTTTATGACGGTTTCTCAATGGACCACAGAATATATTTGTGGTGGAATTCAAAATTCTTTATAATTTGATTAAAAAAATCAGTGATATTTGAAATCACATGTCTTTTTTAGAAATTTTATTTGAGGGCAATAAAATTTATGTGGGCCCTTGTCCTAGTGGGGTCCCTAGGCAAAGGCCTCGGTGGCTTTACCTTCTAACCGACCCTGATGGTGATTTGTCTCATCATCCAAATCGCCATTCCTGTTCACTTCAATGGCTCCAAAGACCATCATGCCTGACAAGTTTTTGCAGCGAAACAAACCTGTACCAGGACAACAAATTAAGTATCAATTTCGTCCGGTAGCTTAAAGGGCTAATTTCCCGTGCAAGGTTAAAAGAAAGCTAAATGGTAAGAACACCAACTCCCAAACTTCGGCATCAAGAACCTCTGTACACTCAACTTCAGATTTTTTCAAACATTTCAACCATGTTCATTGAGGAGTTCCTTTTGGTTTTAAGCAGGAAACAAGACAGCCATGCTTAAAAAATGCTACCATCGTATAACCAGACAAAATTATAAATAAACAACAAGATAACGTAAACATTGCTGCACAATTCCAGGAGTGAGAACCAGTTAAATTAGTAGGACAGAACAGAAAATTACCTGAAATCCCGCCACGTACCAATTCCATGGGGAGCAAGCTCTGTAGAAGGTTTGGATGACAGGGACGTCAGCCCACTCATGAAAGGAGATGCACCATACAGCTATGCAGCAGTAGCTTTGAATCTACTTCCTTCATAGGAATATGTAGGTATACTCTACTATAGCTGGTAACCTAGACCGTAGGTGGCAAAACTCAGCAGGTGAATTCTGGCAAGGTAAAAGCTCAGTTAGTGGAATTTTGTATGGTCGACACCTCAAAAATTGCAGGTTCATCTAGCTCTGGCTCTTGTCCTTAAACATCTCTTTTGTCTCATTACCTGCAGATTTTCTTCCCTGTAGTCACCTTCATAATCTCCAGCACTACCGCTACCATAAAAGGGGTGGCATAAGACTTCAACCCACAGGGAACATCACTCAAGATGATACCCACGGTCACCGCACAGTATTGGATCCTGAAACAATATAAAAATATTAACAGATCACATAATCTTGTTGTTGAAACCCTATAAACTAAAAGATCTATAACACTAGAGAAACACCCATCAGTAAATACTAACAGTCTTAAGGCATCCAGTCTGTCAAAAATGGACATTCAATACATAAATATATATATATATATATATATACCCAAATTAGGAAAGCCACCTGTGAAACTAGATTACACAACTGTCATACTGCTTGGCTCCGACCCATCAGTGAAAATATAATGTTCCAAATAATGGCACAAAGATCCACCCAGTTTAGTTCAAGCTCAGTTAAACTTAAGCAAGTTTTTCCTTTCATTAAGGGTAACCAGCAACCCTTGCTGTTTTCATTACCTTTCTGCACACAACACACACTTAAAGTCAAAACACATACTTGCATAACTACTAACACGAGAATGATTTGAACATCCAAAAAAGGCATTTTCATTATGCCATAGGAAACACACCCAATCCTCATAGAACTCAAAATACACACAAACACTAAATAATCACGCAAGAGTTACCATGAACATCCCAATGTGCCAAGCATTATCTTCTGGTAGATTGGAAGTAAGTTTTTTGAGTCTAAACAGATGTAAAAGCTTCCAAGGGACAATTGTGAATGATGCTCAACATAAAAGGTGAATTAATAAAAGAGTTGCAAAATAACCACATAAGTAGAATGCCGCCCGACAAGTTTCGCTAGCAACTCCAGCAGCAACAGTAGATTTACAATCAATCTAAAGACAGAATAACATGATTTCATAATTATTTTTCTTTGGGAAAATATATCTGTATACAGATACATCATAATAAAATTTCAAATAGTATTGAATAAATTCTCAAGACTAAATGGGCTATGTCTTCTAAATATTGCCGAACTCTCAGAAAGGCAGTTTCTATGAAACAACACGTTATGACATTAGAAATTTAGCATCAACGGTGATACTGTTATTCAACATAATAGATGATGCAACAGATTGTTATATAAAGTAAAATGGAAAATACTTTCCAATTACCTCAAACTAAATTTCTTCTCAAATTTTGTGTCAAATTCTCTCTGTTTTTCTTTCAGTTTACTGGTCAGAAGGCATCTAAATATTAAAAAATAGAAGTTATTCCCAATTGTGGATAATCTAAATGCTGAATAAAAGTTAAGTACAGTCCCACATTAAAACGCCACAAATTAATTGTGGACAAAAGCATAATTGCATCTTCATAAGCAGAGATGCAGATACATCCATGACAAATGCGTATATACACCAAACAGACGCACAAATATCTTGAAATGCCTCAACTTCTACTATCTTTTAATATGAAATACCTTAACTATCCATATAAGTAGGGAAATGAACAAAAACACTTTGCATGAGAGAGGTGAGGTCCACATTATACAAGTCCAAAACAATCAAATCAGAAACAGAGATCAAACAGTTAGAGGCTTTGATTTTCATCTATGAAAACACAAAATATATCAATCTTCTAATCAACCAAATAGTACGATGAACTAAGTCCAAATAAACAAAAAATTTCACAGATGAGCTCCAAAATAGCATAGATTAAACTAGGGCTCACCGTTTTACCAAGAAAATCTCGGAGGAGAAAGAGAGAGAAAGACTAGGGCTCCAGGTGAGGGAGACCAGGTGAGTGCTATCAGTTCGCTAGTGAACCATGGTACCACCTGTGAGAGAGATTGAGAAATCTAAAAAGAAAAATTGCGAGAGAGAACCAAAATAGCAAAGATTAAATTAGGGCTCACCGTTTTGCCAAGAAAATATCAGAAAAAGAGAAAGTCTAGGACTCCCGGTGAAGAGGATATCGGAGAAAGAGAAAGTCTAGGGCTCGAGGTGAAAAGGAAGTTCGCCAGTGATGCATGGTACCACCGGTGAGAAAGATCTAAGACAGAGAGATTCAGAGAGCTCTAGAAGAAAATTGCGAGAGCGATTGGCGGGTTTTTCGATCACTAATTCATTTCGTCTGGTATAATAGGGTGAAAAAATATAAGAGGAGGGGCATTCCGAGAATCGAACTCGGGACCTCTCGCACCCAAAGCGAGAATCATACCACTAGACCAAATGCCCTTTCCACATTCGATTCCATATCAAATATTAAGACTTAACATTTTGGCCTGCACTTTGTAATGTAATTCCTACATTTTAAGTAGTCTCGTTCTTATTATTATCTTATCTAGATCCCAAGTTTCTACAACCCACCAACATCAACTTGGTATATTTGTAATTCATCAACGTGTCTTTGACATCTTTGTAAAATACAAGGGTGAGATGAGATTACTGCCCCATATAAGGACCTATTTGACATCTTAAAAAAATAACAGGGTGAGATTGTTTACAACAAAAATAAAAGAGATTACATTGACACACCTCTCAAGGTGCATTTCATTCAATATCTATAAATAGCATGGAAATTACAATTCTACATATTGTATGACGATACACTTTTGTATACGTTAACATTTTCTGGCTATTCTACGTCCGAATAGAACTGATAAAATGATTCTGAGTATTTCGAAACTCGTAGCCCTATCAATGATACAACGTGGGTATAGCCCAATTACACCAATAATGCCAATAACCTGCAAGATATAACACCGCCAACAAATTACCACCTACGGCGCCTCCTTCCATACCAATAAGCAAATGCAGCTACTGATGCAGCCAGAACAACACCACACGTTGCATGCCATGCATGGATTGGTTTTTCCATAGCAAGAGTAGACCCACCACCAGAAGGTGGTGATGATGGTGCCGGTTTTTGACTGACGGTTAATGCAAAGACTAAACCTTGCCTTTCCAACTCAGTTAGGTCTTCAATTGCAGGTTTCATTCTTGTGGCCTTGGCTATAGCTTCATATTCTTCTTTGGTTCCACCTTCGAGGAAAGACCCAACAAGGTGACCCTTGCTTACCCAATAAGCCCCAAATGTACTGCCTGAGAAATCTCCATAATGGACTACTTCCCCCACATTGTCCCCAAAAAATTGCCAAGAAAAGGTGAAGACTCTGGAGTAGAAGAAAGGTAGATAGTTGAATTCTTCTGTTTTGTTTGGATCCATTATTGCAGCAACAGCATGTCGAGCAGATTTTCTGGCAGAGTCAACATGTTCAAGCCTACGGGTTTCACCAAATAGTTTGACTGGAAATGCTGCAACATCTCCAACTGCATACACCGAGCTGTTGCTTGACTGCAACTTTCCATTCACTTTGATTCCACCCTTCTCCAGTGTAAGTTGCCCTTCAAACAGGCTTGTGTTTGGACGGATTCCTATTCCCACCACAACCATGTCTGCTGGTAGTTGACTTCCATCTCTAAGAGTAACAGCTGTTACCTATACATAGTAGATATAATTTAGTGAAGTTAAAAATGTACTACATATTTCAGAAAAGATGTTTATATGCATGAAATTGCTATAGCCAGTCCTATCTTTGCCAAAAAAAGAATGACGGGGATGGGGAGCAACCACATCTAGTCAAATTGACTTTCAGATGTAACAGATTCATCTTCCTCATTTATGACCCTATCTCAATGTTGACCTTCTCCAAACATGAAGGATTTGCTATCAAATAGTAAAAAGTAAGCCTGACTTCCCCATACGAAGATATAAAAGCATCAGAAGATTTACCTTCCCATTCGAGTCAATATCAAAAGATGACAAGACAGTTCCTTTGATGAAGTTTACTCCTTTGGACTTATAATATTCTTCATAGTAACTTGCAATCTTAGGTGTAAACAACCGGGCCACTACCAACAAAAAAGATTAATCAACTTTACTTTGACGTTCTCTTCCATCATGTTAAAATACCTTAAAAAGATTAATGACATTAGAAATACGTACTGCAATGTGCTTCTGGGAAAACCATAGTCACATTTATTTTATTGATCACCAAAGATGCAGCACACTCCAATCCTATGTAACCCCCACCAATAACAACAGCATTTCCACCAGAGCAAGATTTCATGAGATCAACAAGTGTATTTGCATCAGCCAAATCTCGTAAATAACACACATTTTCAGCATCTGATCCTTTCACTCCAAATTCTTCCAGTTTCAATGCCTACTTTCACAATACAACTCCATTAGAGTCAGAATGTCATTTTCATAACAAATTTATATATAGAACTCATAAAAGCCGTTTAATATGCCAACTACTTGTGTACGCTTCATATACCATTTCAAGGAGTACTCAAATAGATAAAATCTAAGGTTATCTTAATTGAATAGAAGTTATAGAGGCATGCTTAAACACACCTAATTACAAGCTCCATGGTCGCTGCTTAAGAATGATACAACGCTTTGTTTCTTAATATATTCTTCTTCTTTTTTCATTTTTCAGAAAAAGAAAGTGACTATGCCAAGAGACTCTAACCACATAAGCACAAAACAACAGATTTAACAACATCTATATTATGTCAATGGCTGAAGTAGAAGTTACTCATTTTATCAAATTGCATCTGTTTTGTTATAACTTTGAGATCACTGGCAACTTAAAGCTAGACAGGTATTATACAATTACAAGATCAGTTTCAATACCCGGGCACCTGTTGCAATGATGAGAATTTTGTAACTAATAGTCTCTCCAGCTGCAGTTAATAATGTCTTCCGCCTTATATCAGCAGACTTAATTCGTGTACCAAGAACTAATTCAATTCCTGTAAAGAAAACATCAACCATGTAAATTATAGCTTCCAATATTAGATTAGACATTATACCACTGTTGTTTGCTAGAAAGAACAATTAACTACAAAGTAAATTAGCTGTGAGAATTTAGCTAGTACTAAGTATTGAATGAGTAAAGATCTATTGTGTAGACTAAAATGTCAAGATTAATCTCTGGTTAATAATTTATCCTTTTTGGCTATAGGTGCCATATTTCTAGTGAAACACATCATTCATCACATACAAGTTGAAAGATGAAAAACCATACAAGACAACACACACAATTGCAACCAGGATCCACAGAACCTGCCCATAACATACGTTGTCAGAAAGGAATACTGCCACCTTTAATTACAATTAAGATATATAGAATTAAAAGAGAAATATGTCATTAAATAGTTACCATGTTCCTTATACCATTTTGGAGTTAATCTTTCCTCATTAGTACCAACACAAGTATGAAAAGATGGAAGACGGGCAGCAGCTGCAATATCACAAAGCATGAAGTTAAATGACAAAAGACAAAGATGAGTAAAAGAAAAAAAATACAAAGCTAAAAATGACAAGTGATTGTCTTTCAGGAATAGTGAGAGTATGGGCCTAAATCCGTGACAAAATTATCTACATCCCAACAAAATTTCCAGCCTATCCTTAACTCCTGTCCCTACATGTTTTGATGCTTTCCAGATACCATCAAATCCACAGCTTGCTGGATAAAAATCATTGAAGGTTTTTCCTTTTTCTATTTAAGCCTGACAAGGAAAAAAAACTTCTAAGAGATAAGAGACATATTTGGATGTCCAAACAGAATAGAGTAGCTAAACTATCACGTCTTGATAATATAAAGAAGCAATTTGTTTTATAAGTACAAATCAATGCTTTCAAGCTCCTGAAATTAGTATGACTTGAAAATTCTCAGGAGCATGAGCAGTGTCTCACTTAGAGTTTTATGTTAATTGAAACATCTCTATGAGTTTTCTCATTGTTTTGTATCTTCCCTTCACTGCTGAACTTATTTTCCTCAAAAAAGCATAAAATCTCTGAGATTGGAAAGAGTATATACATATATCATGGTCTAGGTATACCTTCTGGAAGTAGAAACCCTTTGCTCAATGCAGGTCTCTCATAAGGTGCAACCTGAATAAGATAGAATAGGACTGAATGAAACCTTATGAATCTAACAAGCTGAAGAAAATTATTTCACAAGCTTACGTTAAAGTTAAAAATAAGCCTGAGGAATTATTAACCAAGGAGTTTACATTTATCAATATGAGGATTTTTTTTATTCACTTAGCTGAAAGAAAATACTGCACAGATGTGTGAAGTTCATAAGGTTACATCTAATGCCCGGTCCCCTTGCTAACCAACCAATTTAATTTAAGTCCATCCACCATATTTTCCATGAATAATTATTCAAATACTATACTTTAGATTACATTGTCAAGGGTAGAACTACATAATAATCCCCAGTACTCTTGATGTTTTAAAGATGTAATAAAAGTCTGCTGTAAAATCACTTCTTATTTGAATTGAAGTGTTTTTGAGTCTTAAAATGACAACTGAAAAAGGATGAGACAAATTGAGGGTTCTAAAACCTAGCCTCGGACTATTGATTTGGTGAAAAGTGCTAGAAGTTTCCCCTAAACCTTATCATGCAAAAGAGAATGTTCTTATCTTAGAGGGAAAAGGAGATGAACATTAAGAAGCATGATGAATAAGCCTAAAAAAGATGAAATGTGCTAAAAGTTTCCCTTAAGCCTTATCATACAGAAGAGAATGTTCTTATCTTATAGGAAAAAGGAAATGAACATTAAGGAGCATGATTATAAATAAGCCTAACAAAGACGAAATATTTTAGCTCTTCATGCAGACCGAGTTCATACAACTATAGATTACATTGAATGTTCAAACAAATAGCCCTTTCAACTTTTGAAAAGATAGTTTAATTTGTATTTCATACTATACCATAAGAAAACTACTCTAAAGCAACTTGAAATTTGGGAACCTAACTTTAAAACTTGCTTGAAGAATTGCATATAAGCCACAATTCTTACAAACATAGAACTACAAGGTACGTGTGTATACGTGTACAATGAGTCCATGTGGTGAAAAATGACATTGCTGAAAACCCAAATCAGCTAAAAGAGCAAATACAATTTGGAATCAACAAAGTTATGTGAACATTGAGCATTATCCTTCATATTGCTCAGAACAATTTCCAGTACAATATAGCAAAGCCGCATCTTCCAATAATTATGCAAAATTCTCAAACAAACCTAATTTGGGATGAAATGGAAACCAACGAAGATTACTATTGTTTACTAATCCAATTACAGAAAACATTAAAAGTAGACGCAATGAACAAAAAACACTAATTTTAGTCAGCTTTCACAAGTATCAAGCACAAATGGAAAATAGAGAATTGACTCACTGGTTCTTCAGAGATGATGCAGAGTTCGCCATGAGGGACTCCTCTCTTTGTGAATTCAAGAGCAGCGTAACCAGCTGCAACTCCTCCTCCGAGAATCACATACACAAATGCCCTTCCCATCTATCAATCTCTGTCTTTTCCCCCTCCGTCTCTACAAATTTCACAGATTTTGATTTTGGGGAGTGAGCTCACTTGTAATAGAAGACATTTCCCAACAACAATTTATTTTTTTTTTTAAATGGACACTACATCTTCAGAGTTCAGACCTCAATCCGTCCAAGTCTCCAATTCTGTCATGGGTGGGGCTGACCATGGGAAGGTCAACTTACCATTTTACCCTTTTCATTCCAGTGCTTCTAGATGTAAACATATTCCGTGTAACAGTCGACGATCAGGAGCGGTTAGAGAGGTTGGCTTGTGGGACCCAATTCGATCGTAGGGTAGCCCGCTGCAAATGGGAAGGGCCGAGAGCAAGTGATAACGTAACACGTGTCAGGCGTGGATAAGAATTACGGTTGGGATTGTGAGGATGATGATGATGACTATACTGAAAGACTGAAAGGTGGTGGAGGTATGGAGGTGGCAGGAGCTCTAATACACTCAACCTCTCCTACTACTCGTGTAACTGAATTATGGATCAGCCTCTTTTTCTCTACCACTCTTTTTATATTATATTTTCTTCTTCAAACTTATCTCCTGCTTCTTCTTTTAGTCCAGGAAATTATGAAATTGTGGAAGGATCTGAAATGCAAACGCAATCAAAATTTCTGTTAATTCATAAAAAATATTTTCTTCAAGTTGGATTGAAAGAGATAATTTTTTGTATTAATAAATAAATTTTTTGTTTATATTTTTATTATATATATATATATTAAAAAGATTTATATAATCCATTTAATTTTTTTACTCACATCTTTTTCTCTCACCATTCCATCATTCCCCTTCTTTATTTTTTCTATCAAACATAACATTAGTTAATAATGACATCACTTATTTTTTTTCTATTGGTTTATTTTTTTGTAATTAAAAAAATTATTATCAAGATTAAAGAGTTTTTGCCCAAAATTTTATTTAATTAGACTTTCTTTTTCATAATTCAATATAATAAAATTTTTTGTTATAATTTTTATAATTTTACAGTTCACATAATATATGTATATTGGTTGGAAACTATATTTGATTAATAAAATTAATAAACATATTATATATAATTAATAAGAACATACCAAATAAATTATGTTTCAGCACAAATTATATTAAATAACATCATTCAATTCAACATTATATTTTTCAAAATAATATTGCCGCACGAAAAACAATAATAAATGAAATAATTATGAAAATGGTTGGCCATATTTTGTTGAATAACTCTAGAGGATAGGCTCATCCATATGCTAACCCCGAATGTGCTTTTATCTCGTTTATAATTACCAAAATATCCTTTATCTCTTCACTTTAGTAGTGGGTGGAGTTTATTGAGGTGTGGTTCCCCAAACAATGAAAACAATTTCCCAAACACATTGGAAAAGACAGAGAAGCAATGTCATTCTCTAAGAAAATGGAAATCCGTGCCTTGTCTCCACTGCAACCAGATAGAGGTCATGATTAGAACGGATGTGGGTCAGAATCAAATCCAGTTGAGGTGGGCTGGCTAAAGTAGCTAGTCTTGAAATTGGGCTCAATGGTGTCTATATGAAGAACCTCTTGAGTTTCATGGGGCCTTGGACCTGGTTTCTTGCAAGCCTGAGGTCCAAAACCACCTTGCCTAATGTAATTAATAGCCATCTAGGAAAATACTCTTCAATTCTATATTTGATAGCCCAGTAGAAAATATTTCCCATATAGAGTGTAAGAAGAGCCAATAAACTAGAGTAGTACACCAGTGTAAAATATAAAAAGTTAAAATATATAAATTAAAAGCAATTTAAAACATTTCTTATTAAAAAAATAAAAATAAAATTGATTATAATAACCATACAATTTTCAGATTATTTGGGTGAAAGAGGGTCTAGTTATATATATATATTATGTGAAAAGTTTTGTTGTTTGAAGTCAAAAGGTTTTGTCAAATCCCCCCAATTCCATCTATACAAATAAATTGAGAGGATAAAAGAATGAAAAACAAATAGAAAAAGCGCAAGTAAAAAAACATATGGTGCGCCAAGGGACATTTGTGATAAGGCACATGCATTAAGAAAATAGTGACTTCCAACCAAAAAGAAAGAAGATGAATGCTATCGAACACGTACATATATACGCATCTCATTTCCGCATGGAAAACTCAATTCCTTGCCCAACGGGACAACTTTCACTTTCATTATCACCTACCCACGTCACATGTCAACCAATTACAATCCAATTAATATTCCTCTGTCTACCTCCGTCTCTCTCCCTCTTTCTAGTCTCTACCTAATGTACAAAATCAAAAGCAAGCTAATTGCTTAGTGAAGACCCAATTAAGACCTGGAAGCTGAGCCTGACTGGCTGGCTAGTTTTCATGGGCCTTAATTACATTTTTATATACATGGCCGACCCATCATGTGAATTTTCCCTCACCTTTCACATGACAGCTACATATGAATTTGATTTGTGCCACATTAAAAACGTGATTGAAATAAACGAGCGGCTCAAAGCTGTGAACATCCCTGTCGTATGACCTCGGCAAACAGTGAAAGCCCACGAACAAATATCCCCCCTCATTTATCCTTTTCCCATATAAAGACAGTGCATAGACCTAAGGAAAAGGGTCTCGAGGTTCTCTTTCTTAGCTTTTTCTTTGAATAAGTGTTGGATCGATGCTAAAGTGGAGAGTTGGTACGCTGTAAATGCTTTAGTCCGCAAGACCTAACTTAATTTGTACGCATGCTAATCTCACCAAAGACATGCCGACTTTGATTAAAATATCTAAGTGCTACTTACTTAGGAGGTTTAATCAGATCAGTGCTACTTAATTATCTAGTGTTCCCTATCTAGCTGGCACTACCAGAGCTTAATTAATTACCATCTTTATTGTAATGATCATAGCAGTTCACATATCTCTGCTTCTGAATATGAATTTTAAGTAATTAACATGGATGGAAGATGATCAATTTCCATGTGGTAATACGTCTGGACAAGAAGATTGATATGAATTTATAATTAGCATGTGACAACTTCCTTGCCGCCAATGCAAGAGTTAGGCTCACGTCGGACTTCATCTTTGCATGGTCATGCACAACTTTGGAAAGAAGAAATATAATGCGACAAGAATAGCTAGCTATGTTGCCTATACACTTGTCGGTTTCCTACTGGTTCAGTTCGGTAATGTATGGGTATGTATCTTCATATGGTTATCGATATTGGTCATGTACACATGTGACGGATGTGATCGGTATAACATGCATGCAGATCCCTCTCAGCAGTTAAAGCCCTATGCAGCCCACATTAAACTGTTGGCGAAGAAAATTCATGAAGCTCTCTCTCTTTCTATGTCTTTCTTTAGATCTCTCTCCACTGCAAGGATGATGAGAGATCAATTGGATGGTGTACACTAAATTGCATGTGTCTATCTCATCAACGAGGTTAGTTGGAATAATGAAGTCAAACTTTCTAGTAGTGACGTACCTCATATTAGGCAAGTGCATCATATTAATTAAACCAACTAAATATATATATATATATATATACGGCTTGAAATTGAGGTCTGCAAAATTTAAAAGTCACTTTTATTTTGAATTTTTTTTTATGTTTATTATCTTTAATTTTCTATATCTTTTAACTTAGAAAAAAATATTATTTTTTTAAAAAATAAAGCTCTTGTGATATAAATATATACTTATATATATATATATATATATATATATAACTAATACATACTTGAGTGCCCCTATATTTTGGGAGGGCGGCATATTCACTCAATACGCCGTAGGTATATATATAAACTAAATAAAAGGGTTAATTCTTTAGCTAAAGAAAAAATGGTAAATAAAGAGGGTTAGAATCTATTGATAAGACTGAGAGACCAACATTAAGTAGTGTCATTGCAGTACGACTATCTGGTATATCTCACAAATATCAATCATTAACAAGAAAGCAAATCAGAGAACGAGAGAAGACCTAGTTTGGTTGGTGTGTCTACGTAACATTATCATAAATATTCAAGTCTTGGCTTATATAATATATTTTCCACCATAGATATGCATATAAGCCCAATATTCTCATTTACTATATAATATTGCATACAGAGTGTATATATATATATATATATATATATATATATGATTCTCTTACAAGCCAATACTTAAGGTGCAAAATACCATATGAAAATAACTGAGTTTCCATATAGACAAACCTAATATCCAGATAATTAAGATTAAGCTGGACTATAATATATAAGCTTAATTAATTAAAAAGTATTTAATCTCCGTTAAGTAATTGCATAGACCAGAGATCCTCCATGCTCCAATAGTTGTCATTGGATTCAGCAAGGTGAAGAGCAGAGGGATCATTCATACTCTGATCCATATTAGCTTGGTAACAGGACGGTGGAGAGTAGGTCTCCATAGGGTCTGCAGTACTGCTAGAAACATGGCTAGTGCTTGCCTGATCCATCATCATCTCTGAGCTCTGTCCATGGCTGTTCTCAGTTTGCCTAATGTGCTTCTGGATTCGAGTCCTCCAGTAATTCTTTATTTCATTATCTGTACGTCCTGGAAGATGCTTCGCAATTTTTGACCACCTGCACAAGACGATGGTTTGACCATTTGACTAAAGATCCAAAAGTAATTATTATTATTACTATGTATAATAATGTATGGGAAAATAGTTTCATTAGGTAAAGCAGTCCACTATACATAAATTTATTAATTATGAGTATAAATATATATAAATATATATAAATATATATATATATATAATGGAAAGAAAACGGAAATATACAAGAAGAATATTCAAGATTTGAAATGATTAATCTTTGACGTTTAGTATTTACAAATATGTTTCACAAATATATTTAATAATTATGAGGTGTTTTAAGAATAGAGTATATAGCAACGTACAAAAGTTAAGAAACATATATAAGTCATAAAATAAAACTACAAAATCCATATGCAGAAGTTTAATCACCTCAAAAAATATATATGGTGGTTTTTTGTGGACGAGATGTCATGGAAACGACCGAAGAAGTAATTAAAATTAGTTAAAATGATATAGAAATATTAGAGGTCATGTTCCATGGCTGAAATTTAAAGTCTTTCATGTTGGAGTCTTTTATTTAAGGGTAACTAGGCGCTCTATTTCAAAGGTCCTAAGCTAACGGATAACACACGCACACCTTAGTACGTAGTACTAATGTTGTTTTTGTACATTGGTTACCAATTCAATTTCCAAACCTCACGTTTTGATTGAGTTAGTCATACGTCGAACTTATCCAAGGTTCCATTCCATGCACAGAGAGCTTCAGGAGCTATCTGCGCAACAATGCATATATCTTATATCTAGGTATGATTTATCTTAGCATTTTTTCAATTTTCTTCTTCATTTTCTCATGAGTTTTGCTAACTCATTTTCCATTTAACTTGGGCTTCTCAAATATTGACATGCATTTCCAAAAGATCTATTTTTATCTCAGAAGCAGGGTACTAAAATATATACAAATCAAACAACAAATATTTGATCATATTATATGCATACATATAGGTTGTGGAAATTTGGGCATGTTTTGATGAGTGGTGGGTTCGGGATATGTATTATATATATATATATGGCGTATATATATTCTAATTATACCATGAGGTCATTAAATTAACTTTTTTTTACATGATGTGAATTTCAGAGAGAAAGGATAATTAGCTCAATGTGAAACATATCCTCATGTACGAACATCCTACTTAAAAATACAAAGAGGGGCCAGGCCTTGTCCAGAAGAGCCAAAACAAGGTGGTTTGTGTCTACTTCAACCAAAGCAGAAGGGTTTTTTCTCTTTATTCGAAAAGGAAATTTAACATGGGACCAATTGCTCTGGGTTTAGCTTAAAATGGAAAACTTTTATTGTTCTATCTTCTATTTTTGATTCAATTCAAAACGTGCCTTATACTCACTTCTCTAATCTAATATAAGGCCATTATTGGCAACGTATTTCCAAAGCTTAAGACTGTTAATTACTAGCTGTTCTGAAGATTATCAATTTAATTATATATTAGTATAAAAAATAATTATATATTTTTGAAAGTGAAAGTTGTTCATGCATCATCCCGGCCAGGTAATAAATCTAGATTTTTGGTGGTTCTTCTAAAAAATTTGAAAAAGAAGAGAATTTTTTTTTTCACATACACCCTGTTAATTAATTTCTTCTAAAATAGTTTTCAGATCATAGCAGTGGCTAGATCATTTAAAAATTAAGAGAAAGGCTTATTTTTTAACTTCATACTTAAGTGGGCATCTCAAACAAATTCTGACGGAAAAAGATGGACTAATTTTGTTATGACTGTTTGATGAATGTAGCCGCAGTGGGTGGATCTAAGGCTCTGCTATATGCAACTACATGGAAAATAGGCCCAGTACTAGAATAGTATGCCCAAGATCCATATCAATATATGACACCCAAGAGAGAGAGAAGAGAGAGAGGAGAGGCAGTGAAAGGGAAATCATACACTTTTTTTTAAAAAGGTACTCCCAATTTTTGTGCATGGATGAAATTAGTACAGAAGAATATGAAAATTTTAATATAGAATTAAAATGTAGAAATTAAGGGGAAGTTTTTGGTAGGCCAAGAAAATTCAAAAAATTAATAGTTCTTTTGAAGCGATTTTTGGTGGCCACAAGTTCAACAAAGACCATGTGTTGGCCATCTTTATTCGTGTCCATGAAATAACTCAAATCCCCACGTTTCGAAATCCATTTTCTCTCTCCACTCAAATACTATGCAAATAGGTCGACGTTAAGGAGTAGTATGAAATCTTAAACAAATTCTCTTTCTCTTCCATAAGAGAGATGAGGTTATCACACACATCCATGCATATTTTTATTTTCTTGAAGAATATATTGATTTTTTTTTTATTATTTTTGACATTTTTACAACATATATATAGTACGTGAAAAAGCATACCTGTTTCCCCACTTAGCATGCAGTTCCATGATCAAAAGCTGTTCCTCAGGTGTAATATTCCCTCTCCGAACATCAGGCCGCAGATAGTTTAGCCAACGGAGACGGCAACTCTTCCCGGTGCGTTTCAGACCTAGTGATGAAAGTGGCCAAATATATGGCTATTAGGGTTAGTGTTTCAGCGGAGAAAAAACAAGAACAAATATGTATCTTTTGGAAAAGGTGTATATATATATAGAGAGAGAGGTTTACCAGCAGCTTTGGCTAGGGAGTTCCATACACCTTCACCATGATTTGCAATATAGTTGATGAGAATCAAGTCTTCTTCCATGGTCCATGGCCCTTTTCTCACTTCAGCATCGTGGGAGGAGTTACACTGTTTGTTGTCCATTTTCTGTTTGTAACATGAGAGAGAGAAAAAAAGGACAGAGAGAGAGAGAAAAGAGAGAGAAAAAAAGGCGAGTGAGGAAGATATAAGAGATAATGAGGGTAGCTCGGGTTTTATAGATAAAGAGTGATATAAACTGTCAGCAATCAGTGTAGTAATCAGTGTTAATTAGAAGGGAAACCTAATTATCATTTTACATGCATCTATATGCATGCATGCATATCACACTACTCCATGTGTTTCCATGGTTGAAATCTGTTATTGGGGTAAAACTGTATTTCTATATACTTAATCATGCACGTTCCTTGGAATATATAAAGCCATGCACTTATATATATATATATATGTATATATCATATAATATTATTAACACAATTAAATTGGATTTCGAAGAAAAATGATTTGACAAATCTATTAGGAGATTCACGTGCATGAGGTTTACAATAAAGGAATTGAGGATGTAGTAAGGAGATATTATATATATACACCAATTGATAATTACCACGTACGTAACGTTTATAAGAAGATAGTTTGGTAAGCTCCGTTGAAATATACATATGTGTATATATATATATATTCGACCAGATATATATATATATATATATATCTTAATCTTTAAACTGCACCAAATGTAGAGACCAAACTGATGGATGTCAAATGAAGCATGCAGCGGCATGTGTATATCAATATATATATACATACATATCGTGTTATATATGAAGTTGCAAATGATATGCATGTTTTAGCTGTTGATATATTGTATTTTCTGGCGTACACGAATATAATCTCATTATAATTAATACATGATGGTGCAATATCTGTTTGGATGCTAATATATTCCTGTTCGGGTTAGGTAACAACGTTTTTTCTTCATTTTATAATTTCCTAAATAAAAAGTAAATGTATTATTAACTATTTATAGGGAGAAAACAATTATATCTATTTTCGTTTTTTTTAATTATTAACTATTTATTAAAAAGCTGAGGTTTGTGAGGATAATTAATATTGTACTGTTTATTATTATTTTTAAGTTTAGAGAAGGCGACTGTTTGTGACTGGAAATAAATAACCATCAATAAATTAAAGTTTCTCGCTTGAGAAAATGTAGGATATAATATAAATATATATTATCTATATTATATAGTAGCTAATAATAATGATATTTGTCTCTCCTAATGATTAATATCAGTGGACAAAAGTTGAAAATTTTGACTGACATTAATACTTTCCCAAATTAGATTTTACATAAAATATTATTTAAACATCAATCACCAAATAAAATATCACGTAAGCAAATTAACAGTTAGCTACCAAATTTTGCATGCATATGTAATTATGTTTATGAATAATATATACACATACAATGTTTTCTACACGTTTTTTGCGGAAAACAAAAAAGAAAAGAAAAGAAAGAAAGACAATATAATTTTTTTAAAAAATCTTTTTCCTTTTTCGGGGGCCAAAACCATGAAGAAGAGTATCTTAGCTATAGACAACTCCAAAGAGTTCACTAATGTCAAGTAATTAAGTTTATGAATATATAAATTAATTAAACCCGTATAGAACAAAATTGAAGGAAGGTATGGGAAGGACATATAACTTGTTGATGAATTTATAAATAGAGCCAGAGGTGGCATGATGTCAGCGATCCAGTAGTACTACCATAACCTATTTTCCTTTTAAGTAATCCCTTACATACTGAAACATTCTTCCTCATCAGTTGCACAAAATATCTTCCCCGCTTGAGGGAATTTGTATAGCTAGCCGGAAGTTCAATGTTGATCAAGCATTGCGGGCAGCTATAGCCTCTGTGTGTGTGTCTATATATATAGACATATATATATATATATATATATATGTGTGTGTGTGTGTGTGTGTGTGTGTGTGTATGCGTGTACGTCATACATGTAGCTTGCTCTTTACATACCTTCTACACATTGATTCATCAGCTACAACAATTCTGGGTAGGGCCGCAATATTTGCACCTTTTTGTTCAATTTAATTTCCAAAGTATATTGGTATAAAAAATTCTTCAGTGCATTACCAAAAGTAAAATAAAATTTCACAGTGAAATCAGTACAAAGCTGTACACATCAGGTTGAAATAAAGAATCTTAACAATGTTATTAATATTTAGTTAGGTTTTTAATTTGCATAATTAGTGAGACTCTTATCCATGTGTACTATTAATTGGAAGTTGTGGAAACACAAAATCTAGATATCTAGGCCTATGTACTATACAAGTACATACGCGTTAATATTTCCCAATTATATATATAAGATTAAGTCGGACCCTCTCACATTATGTTTTGCTAGCACTTATCAGGAAAATTTTTGTTCTTAGAACCACTACTAGACTAGGAAAAGAAAAAGAAAATGAAGAGATAAAATCAAGGAGATTAATGTTATGCAAGTGATTCAATGGAAAAGGATGAGAGATTATAAATTAGGTTGTAATGGGTTGTGATCCACAAGAAGGGCTAAAGTTACGAGTACAAGAAAATGTCAAATTGGGATGTATTGTATCATCACTCTCGGTTTAGTCTAAAAAACTAATAAATTTCAGTTAGAAAAGACTAATTCCTAACACGCTCCTTCAAACCAAGATCATTACCAACACCTTATCTTATTAATTAAATCAGAAGACCCTTCTATCTTCCTTAAGTTCCTCACCCATAACAATATTTCATATCTATTTGAAACCCCTATATATATGCAAAAAGTTAAATGAGAGCAATGTCAATATCAGAAACCCCCATGTTGTGTCTCTGAGTTAGATCAATCTTTTGACAAATTACATATAATTTTACGTACCACTGCACCTATAGGGCGCGTTTGGCTTCAAATTTATGGTTCGCAATAGAAAATAATTCCCCAAGAGAAAATAGTTCCCAAATCCAAACCAATTAAAACGTTTTTCTGGGTTTTCCCCCCCAAAAAAGAAAAAAAGAAATTTCATTGCGTGGAATTTGGTAAGATATAAGCATGCATATGGTTTACGAGATTAGTGCAGAGAAATCAGTTGTCTAGCTAATTTAACTGCACGAGTTACATAGTGAAGTAAGTGCAGTAGATCTGGAAAGTTCTAAAATCTTTTCAGTTTAGAGCTGGTGGTAACCATTTTTGATGATTAGAGAACATGGGTTTGGAAGAAACGTCGATGCTTAATTTGTTTCTGAAATAGAGAAAGTTGGAAGGAAACTAGTGCTTAAGATAAAGCAAATGACAAATGGGCAATTAAATTGGTGGCTAGCAATTGGCTAATAGGGACCCATATCCAAGAGTATAAGGAGCAGTGGCATGTGAGAGCATCTAATAACCTTAATTTAGGGGCTACTTTGGCTGAAACCCCAACCACATGTATAATTTGGGGTTGATTAATTAAATGGAAAATTAAGCTGTCTTCAACCCATGAAAATCTAACATAGACAAACCCGATATTGTGGATTTAATTAATGGTGGCTCTGCTTTTGCAATCTTAAACATTCATTTAGTTTTCATATTAAGATTTCATAACTTCTGGTCTCTAAGCTGCCACGTTACCCACATTATCTCAACTTCATGGCAAGCTGAGCTCCAGTTTAATTTTTGGCAGATTTTTTTTGTTTCCCTTTTCAACACCCAAAATTTAATTGGTAGATCAAAAATTTGTAAGTTACTTATCGAGAAATTTTGATGATATGATAAAAATTAAAACTCGGTTGCTATTATCACTATCAAAATTATAGTAAAATAGCTTGCAAATTTACCTTGAAAGTTTGTAGATAATGCATATGTGAATAAAAAGATCATAAAGGTAAAAAATGTTCAAAATAAATGATCAAAATAAGGACATAATTAAACGAGTATCTATCTGAACTGTCTGAGTCACAAGGAATATTGGCGTGACAAATTATATATTTAAATGTGCATAAAACGTTGAAATATAGTTATTTTGCTATTTCAGCCTTATTTAAATAAATTTTCCTAGCTTAATCTAAAACTTTCAGTACCAAAATTTGATTACACCACTGGATCAGCACATGAACAATTGAAAAAATTAGTGGCGAGGATTCTTCAATTGGTCCCATGTTTTATTATGTATGCACATGTACTTAAAATTAGGCCATCTCACCAACATAAAATTGAATCATTTTTGAGAAGATCATCTTTGGATCTTATCATCTAAATGTGTTGACCTCACAATAAAATTGGTCTGGGTACATATAACTGGAATTTGGGACTCACAAACGACGGGTCTTGTTGAGCATATCATTAGTATTTTAATCAGATGTTCCAATTCATAGTTGAGTGTATGTCATCCTACTTGTGTTTTGCAAGAACCTTTTCTTTTCCATTTGAATTATCCGGTATACAATTCAAAAGTATAGACCAGTAACCACCTCTACTCACCTTTTATCCCAAAGCATTTAAATATAAAAAACAAAAGCAAAAAAAGAAGAGTAAAAAAATAAAACGGAATCCTAATAGATATGGTAGTTCGGCTGGTTTTATTTGTTCATTTATTTATTTATTTTTCCCCCTGTTCTTACACTGTTCAGTTGAAAACGGTTAATGTTACTATGAGATTCTAAAAGGGTGGAGAGAGAAAAAGGTCGCCATACTCTATTGGATTCGGATGTTTGAAAGAAACAAGAGTAACAAGAAGCCCGCAATCGACCATAACGATGAAGATTTTATATATTATAACTAGAATTAACACAGCAGTAACGATGTAATGTACTTAGAAACCTCACTGGTTGCTTTCATGGAGTTGTACCATTAGTTACAAAAAAAAGTACTTGTAACAACATTAACAGCTCTCTTTTATAGCTAAAGAGTACGACTAAAGGTGGTAATTATACAAACCCGCATTACATAAAAGTCTAGCCAAACATTCTGCTGCTATTACAACATTCACTTGCTTAAAGAAAACTATCCTTCCCCAGACCTGATAATGCCTTTAGGCAAAACACGGAGATCCTTCAGTGTCTCATGCCTGCACAGGAAGTGAATAAAGAATGTCAGAAAATTGATGACTGAAAGAAACTGTATTTTCTAAACAACATAACCAAAATGAATACTTTCGAGTCGGAATATTGGAGATATCAGAATTCCTTTTGGCGAACTTACCTTGCTGGCAATGTTGTTTGAAAGCCAGTCCAAACCCTCATACAAGCCCTCTCCAGAGGTTGCACATGTGCTTTGAATGTACCTGATGAGGAAAATCATGTAACATTAGCAAGAGTTCAGGCTATTATTCTCTTGCATGTTTAAGATGTCTTAAGTTTAATTTTATCCTAAATCTTTGCAAGAGAATCAAGAATTTCAAATTCAGATTGGAAGCACAACAGATTTTTGACCCTTTTCAGCTACTCCATGAATAACATAGTGATAAAGAGAACCTGATATTACTTACATAAACACCTGTGTGTGTGTTTGTGTGTGTGATTTCAGAGTCCAAATTGGGCATGCACACGTGGCAAGGTAAGAAACTAAAACTCATGGTTCTACCAAATATACACCAACGAGAAGATAGTGGCATCATAAAAATCAGAAGACAATTTACCAGTGGCGTTGACGAAGGGAGTGGAGACCAAGCTTGTCAGTTATTTCTGCAGCATTCATGGCATTAGGAAGATCTTGTTTGTTGGCAAATACAAGCAAAACAGCATCTCTCAGTTCATCCTGAAAACAGATAATTCAATTTAATTAGAGCGCCCAACAAACATGGAGAGGAAAATATGCAACTCCAACAAAGCACCAAGTGAACAAAAATTGCCATGTAAGATTTCTACAGGAAATGTAAAATCAAAGAATAACCACAGCCATATCCATCTAATTAAAAGTGTCATGCAATATTAAAGTTAGTATTAAATCACAGCATTAGCAACCAGAGTTAACATAAGAAGACATAAGATGAAAGCACCTCATTCAACATCCTGTGCAACTCATCCCTTGCCTCAACAACTCGATCCCTATCATTGCTATCAACCACAAAGATAAGACCTTGAGTGTTCTGGAAGTAGTGCCTCCACAATGGACGGATCTGTATTGGAAAGAACCTGCATCAGTATCCGACCATCTATATATAGAACTTTTCAGAAAAAAAATTCAGAAGATATGAAGATACATAATTACTACAAATGACAAGCACCCATTCTAGTAATTTTATAAGAACACACTATATGAGATTCTATTATAAACAATGAAATCTCCCACTTTGTACAGTTGCCCATCTGAAACGTGTATCTGGCAAAATCTTGAACAGTTATGAACAAACAAGGTACTTAATACTGAAGGAAATACATTTGAGATATCATTCATTTATTATGTGAACATGTTTGCTAAAGCAGGAATCATACACTGTATACTATTATGATATTACTTAACAATCAAAGAGAGCTCAGTATGATGCCTCCACATCAACATAAAGACAATGACAAATCTCTGTGCTTTAGTGAAAACACAACAACACAGCCGAATCCTAATATCAAAATTCAGGAATCTTATCATGCCAGTTTCTCTACACTGTAAGAATACCAAATTTCCATGCAACAGTCATTTTTCCATCAACCAAAATGAAAGCCATCCATAAAACAGAAGTTTCATTGTTTATCAGTAAAATTTAGAAATTTTATGTAAGCAACATAACTGTGTTTGCATCCTCAATAAATAAATAGTGAAAGACAGGAACTTCAAGATATGGAATGTAGCAGAAAAATCAATTTTTTCTCATAAAAAAAGAGATGTACTTTGTCCTGGCCACCAACATCCCAAACAGTGAAGCTGATATTCTTGTACTCGACAGTCTCCACATTAAATCCTGCAATAACAATTCCCCAATTAAAATGACAGGCAATTGCACTCTGATGAAGTGTTGTAAAAGCATTAACATACCATCATATAAGCTTTGTTCCATGGACACGGGGAAGAAAATGATTAATTAAGGCAGGAATTTTTTTTGGTAGACATAACTCACTATTAATCGGTTGACAATATAGGAATAACATTTCCATGTATTGCTATACATTCTAAGGAATAATATCAAAAGAAAACTACAACCTAGAAATAAAGGGACGGAGTTTGAAAGGCTTCAAATGGATATCAAAATCAACCACAAATTAATAATACCTTACAATTTGCAAATTAAAAGTAATAAAGAATTATTTAGGTTTAAGGAGGTACTCACCGATGGTTGGAATCGTGGTGACGATTTCTCCGAGCTTGAGCTTGTACAATATAGTGGTCTTACCAGCGGCGTCCAGACCCACCATCAGAATTCGCATCTCTTTCTTGGCGAAAAGCCTGCTGAAGAGCTTCGTGAAGGTAAGCCCCATTCCTAATTTTTCAGGGCCTCTTCTCTAAATCACTTAAAACGCTGGGACACAAACCCAAAATATGAATTAGGGGCATGCAAATCACTGGCCTCAGATGTTATAAAAAGAAAAAAAAAAAAATTGAGATCAATAGAAAGGAAGGCTAGCGTTAGATATACGGAATCCGAACGGAGACATCAGAGCTCAAGCAACAACTGAAAATTTGAAAACAAAACCCTAATCCTTTTACGATCGCATGAATAGATCATATTAATTCAGAAACAACTTGGAAACAGATCAGTAGCAATCAATCATACTAGCAAACGCGAAACAGAAACTCACATCAGGCTAAATTCAGCCGCAGAAATGAATTCAAAACTTAGAAATAGAAATTCAAAATCAAATCTGAATGAACCCAAACACAGAGAGATTATCTGATGTAAAAACAGACCAAAAAAAGAACCAAAACAAAAATTGAAAAGAAAGATAAGAGATCGAGAACAGCGAAACTTTCTAAATAATTGAAAACTAACAGCAAAGAGATTTACAGGTGAAAATCAAAGTTGGAAATCTACAGGTAAATATCCAAGGGGAGCTGCCAAGGATAATAGAAACGTCGAGAGAAGGTTTGCAAATTCGAATCGAAGACAGAAAGTGGAACCAAAAAAATAAACAAAGATCTGGCCTCACCTCTCGATGGCGATGGAGGAAAGATCTAAGCAGGAGGAAGAGCAATGACCAGGCACGATTCCTTTTAATTCTGGGACTTCAATCTCGCTCTCTCTCTCTCTCTCTCTCTCTATCTCCCTCTCTCTCTCTCAGTTTCTTTTAATGGCCTCGGGCTCTTATCGCGGTAAAAAAAAAAGAAAAAAAAGGGGACGGATTAATCGGTGAGTCAATAATGTGATTTAAAATGACGTCGCATGATTGATTTTGCGTACATGCCCTTGTGCCTCGCCGCATGAACTTGTAAACCCTTCGATTTGAAAAAAGTAAATGTAAAAAAAGAAAAGAAAAAAAACAAGCAAGCATGTAAGTTGTAACACCGTAAACATTTAAAATGATATTTATGTGACATTAAAAATTTCAAATCTTCGGAAAACAAACAATTTTTTTTAAAAAATAATAATAATAACAAGCCAAAATTAAAATAATATATTGATACAGTTTCACCAGTAGTGTGCCCTAGAAATTTTTTTATCCCTTCATAATCATAAATCATAAAATAATTCATGGTGATGTTTATTTTATCAGTGGCAAATTGTATCATAATTTCTCCCAGTATAGATTCTTCTTTTTTTAGAGACTTCGTTTATTAATTTTTCCTCAACCCCATTTATGCAAGGTACTATGATAGTTTAAAAAATCAATATTCTGTTAACAAAAAAAAAACATTTTTACAATGTAAATTGTAAATAAAACTATAATTCAATTTTAGTTGTTCAATAGGCTATATAATATTGTATGATATTTACCTTTATGGAATTCATTCTTCCCATTGTTCAATTAACTAATATATATATATATATATATATATATATATATATATATATAAAGAAAGAAAAAAACTAACATGTTATACGTTGCATTCACAAGAATAATGAATTGGCTCAAGTTTTTAATGTGAAAGTAATAAATTATCCCTTTCATTATTTTTCATTTCCTTTGAAGAGCCAGTTTTTTTCATATATAAAAGGGACCTAATAATAAAAAGCACAATTTTCTTGTGCATGTATTCATTAATTTATGGCCAAGGTGGACAGAAATATATAGAAATTGCAAGGCCTTTGAATTGGATTCCATTCGAAATAGCGGTAATTGCAAGGGTACTGCTGCAAATTGGAGACTCGGTGTAGCTAAAGCACACATTTTTCGTCCTGCCACTGGTAACTATCCGCAGTTGTCCTCTGCCATTTTGTGGCCATGGCTTGTGCGGCTAGGCTTCACTGCCACCGACTTCTCGCTAACCACGCTCTCTGCCCCTCCCTGTCTCTGTGTCGTCCGTCGACTTTTCCCGCTGTTTTCTTCCAGCTCAGCCGTATCTCCGCAACTGGCCGGCTTTTCTCCTCCATGGATGGGTCGAAACCTCCATTGACACCGGTCCTTGCGCAGGCCAAGCGAGGCTTTTCTGTCAGCGAAGACAAAGTAGCTTCTCGTATGTCTTTAACAAACCTCCAAATATTACATCTTTCTTTTGTGTGTGTAGTTTTTCATTGGACCAGCATATATATATATGCTTAATTACCTATAACCTTTATATTTCATCCAGTCGCTTCAATTTTTCATCAAGTGTAAATATATTTTGGTTTAAACGAGGTTAAATTTTTCTGAAAATGAAACACGAGAAGCTCTGATTTTGTGATAAAACTTCAATGTGTTTTAGCTGATGATCTTCTGTATGCGGGACCGCTCAGAATCGTGGAATATCCAGACCCAATACTGAGAGCGAAGAACAAGCGGATAGAGTCCTTTGACGACAATCTGAAGAAATTAGTTGGTGAAATGTTTGATGTAATGTATAAGTAAGTTTGTAAATTATTTAAGTTGCTAAAGATTAGTGCTTTTGGTGCTTAGCTAATTACTGAGCTGGCAGATGACAAATGAATCTATGCAAAAATATTGGCTTTTATCTTGCACTTTGAGGTTATAAACTTTTCTAACTTATTTGGGCTCCAATTCAAACTGTTTTCCATTTATAGTTTGAAGTTGTTTGTGTTGGTTTTCGAAGTATGAGTGCTGAATTCAGCTTTAAAAGTTCATAATCACTTTTTTCTTTCCGTTACTGTTCAAATTGCTATTTCAAGATTCAACGAGTGAAGAAGACTGAGTTTTTACATCAATGGGGACCAAAATGGCACTTGAATGTTAGGTTGTTATGTCTAATGTCAATTAAACTTAACAAGTTCTTAGCCAGGGAAGGGTATTCAATCTGTAAAGACACAATTTTCTTATTGAACAATAAATCATTTTGTGTGGTTTTGCTGGTTTTCTAACTTTTCAGAACCCTGTTTTCTGTTGAGCAACTTGGTAGTAGGGTCTATAAACTATTTGCCGATATTGATAAGCTCTGAACTTATTCTATGATTTAGCCTTTTTTTAGTTACATCTTATAAAGATTCCTTGGTATCTCCAGGAATGTGAACAATACTTGTTGGCTTCCTTTTCCACAGAACTGATGGTATTGGACTCTCGGCGCCCCAAGTAGGAATTAATGTTCAACTTATGGTCTTCAATCCTGTTGGTGAGCGTGGTGAAGGAGAGGAAATTGTTCTTGTGAATCCAAGAGTTAACAAATATTCAAAGAAGATGGTGCTTTTCAATGAAGGTTGCTTATCTTTCCCAGGGATTTATGCTGATGTCAGGGTACTTAGAATTGCTGACTCTTTCCTCTTTACTTTCTTTTTTCAACTTACATTCAAAGTTGTTTGTAGACCATTTTTTCTTTTCCAGTGTTTTATTCTCTTGGATGCATATGTTGCATATATGCAATTCAATGGCGTTTTCATATTTTATAAAGGAAAATAAGTATACTATTGAGTTCATCCATAAAAGCTAAGCTGCAATCTTTTGTTCGATTTTCTTGAGCCATTTCTGACATTTTGAAAACTCATGCTACCTAATTCTGTTTTGGGGTTTAGTGGTTCTAATGGTTGTTCTTCTTCATCTCTGGATTGAGTTAGTGTGTCTCTCTTTTTTGCTAATTGCAGAGACCAGAAACTGTAAAAATTGATGCACGGGACATAAATGGCACAAGGTTTACAGTCAACTTGTCAGGTCTTCCTGCACGGGTGTTCCAGCATGAATTCGACCATTTGCAGGTCTTTTATGTAGTTTTCATTCAATCTATTGTTGTTGGCTTAGCTTTGAAGCTGCAGTCTTTTTTTGTTGTTGGAAGTTGAAACTTACATATTTTAAAAGAAAAAACATAATTTTAGAACAGGCTCAAAGTGGCTGATTTCGAAATAAGCATGTCCGATTAGACCACTTTGTATAATTAAATTCAATTTTCTTTGAACAGGGTATATTGTTCTTTGATAGAATGACTGATGAAGTTCTCGACGCCATTCGCACAAAGCTACAGGTGAGTAAACATGCCCATAGTTCTCATATGAGTATTTTAACCTTGGCTATTCAAGCGTATTCACAGATAGAGGTGAACAAATAATGAGCTATAGATCTGCTATTTGCTAAATCCCCTTCATTGGCACTGGTCCTCCTTATATAGTACTCAATAGCCAGCAATTTTATTAACTGGCCATGGGGTCATTACTTTTCTCTTAATTATCTTGTTCAAGGAATTTTCTTCTGCATATCGAGTATAATGATTCTCCATGTGGTGAAGATTTTTTTCTTCAATTTATACCTGTAAAAACTTCAATTCCTTTTTTAATAATATTTGTTAACTTGATTTGGTTTTGCTTTGCAATGGAAAATGATATTATATTCGCTTGCTTGTCAAATGATTGACAGGCCTTAGAAAAGAAGTATGAGGCTAGGACAGGATTTCCTAGTCCTGAAAGGATCGAAACCCGCCAAAGTAAGAAAGTTGCTGTTGGTTTTGGAAAATGATGATGATGATACATGGATACATGTATAGATCAGCTTTTCCATATCAAATGAAGCAAGATATATTCATTGGGAGCTTGCTTTATTGTAAAGGATAACTGAACGGAGGTTTGCTGTTGAACTTGTTACTTTTGCAAACCTGCAACTTAAAGCTCATCTGGGACACATGAAACAAGGTATGTTTTAGGCGAAGATAATATCTACGTTGTTAACATCAACTTATTCTATATGATAAGGCCTAAGAAGTTGTAGACTGTACTTGTGAGTGCCAAAGGAAGTTTGTTCGAAGAAGTCCGATGTAGGGCAAACAGATTGTAATTTGTCAATTTCCAATTAGTCAATGTCTCGCATAGTTCGAGAAATCTTATCATTTTTCTCTACCACCTTGTATTATATAATCTCTCTCTCTCTCTTGCACATAGAATAACTGTATTCCACAGTTTTGCCACATGAATAATTTATAGAAAAACAAGGCACACTTTTATATTAAATTTCTTATATATTCCACTGGCATTTTCTTTACTCTGTATTCTCCGATTAATGTCTAAAAACACCAGCATCCCTATTAATTTGCTATCTAATTCCCTTGCAAACAGCCTAATCAATTAAGCAGAGCAGGAATCGGGTTTAGAGTTCTGGATGCTTGTTGGTTTGCCTGTCTTCAAACAATTAATTGGAGGGACAGTGCTAGTTTTGAGCTCTCCATATGCCTCCCAACAAAAAGGGTCGTACAAGTGGCTCCCTTCTTCAACATATTTGAGCTGTATGGTATTTAGAGTCACACCCGTGCATGGCAAGCTATCACTACATGCAAAATGCACTGGTTTCTCAGTGTAAGTTCCTTGAATGTTCATGTAATTTATGCCTGACACAGCCACAGCTGAGCTTTTATTGGAACACGAGCCTTTGTCGCAGTAGAATTGGTCAATCATTATCGCAGTTTTTACCTCCGAAACTTGAATGTTTGAGAACATGACATTTTGCACCGAGCCCGACCCTCCCTGCCATGTCTTAATTCGAACTCCAGTGAGTGTGTTATGCACTTTGACATCTCGCACAGTGACATTTGAAACACAGGCTCTGGTGCCATCCTTCCCTAGGCTTCCAATGCTAATTCCATGTCCAGGTCCACAATTCACATCGTGAATGTAAACGTTTGAGCATCCAGTTTGTACGGATACACAGTCATCTCCTGAACAACATTATTGGTTTGATTAATTATATATTAGTAAATGAATTCCATAATGAATAAGGCTTTGTTTAAAAAATAAAAAATTATATAATAATTGGTTACCGCAAGCAAGATTGCTGCTGAAAATGGTCACGCCTTGGGAGTTCTGAAGGTGAATTCCATCTGTGTTGGGGCTATCAGCTGGGGACGAAACGCCTATGCTTGAGACCTGAACATTTGTGCAGTCGTCAAATTTAAGGTGGGTCTGTTGGCTGTTTTGAATTGTTATCCCTGTCACTGTCACCCCACTACTTCCATAGAACCTAAGCGCCTGTATATGTAAAATTAATTACAATTTCAATCACTTTTCATCAATTAATTAAACTCTGGGAGATTATGGTAATTAATTAAGTAATCATCTATACCGTTGGTTTGGTGCCAGGCAATTTTGTTCCGTCAGTTTCTATGTTTTCATCCGTAGGATTGTATGTGGGTGAATCATTCCACCAAACAGAGCCTTGTCCATCAATTACACCTTTACCACTCACTGTAATTCCTTGAAGCTTTGCAAATTCAAGCCATTGTATAGGACCTGAACCCCAAGCACTAGAGCTTGTTGGAGCTATGATTTTCCCATCCAACTGCATGCCTCATATATTTCCATAATTAATTAGTACATTATGACCAATCGTCAAAACCATACTTAAAATTAGTTTATGTAGTATATATATGAATATGATGATCAAGATGACTTCGCGTGATTGATCACCTGGAAAACTATGCCTGTTTGACAATTAGGCCCAGAGAAAGAGATTGGTCCGACAAGGAACACAGACCCAGATGGAACAACTATGGTTGACGCCTGCACTTTGCAAGCTTCTGTCCACGCTGCTTCAAATGCCTGCAGCCAAATTATTGCATGCATCGATTCGTATCAGATTAATCAGTTTCTACCGTTGCAGTAATAGTAAGACAACAACAGTAAAAAGGAATGCGACCCGAATGTGGTTTTTGTCACATTTGGCAGCCATTTCTCGAATGGCAGGAACGTGTGAATTAATTAATAGCTTGATTACAATTTTCTTTTCTTTTTTTTTCTTTTTTTCCATTTTTTTTTTATTTATAAATTGTTTTCGTTGACTGTAACCTCCATTGTTCATGTGGCCATTCTGCGATTTGGAAGCAAAACATTGTTATGTTTTTTCGTCATCATGCCGTCAACTGGCCAGTAATGATGCCGTCGTTAATAGAAGCAATAGCAAAAAGTGGGTAGTGATTAATATCATCTAACATATATACGACTTTGGAATCCTACGTAAAATGCTCCATAAATCAGAACACAGGACATTTTATTTTTGGTTGATGATCATATACGGACCAACTATATATATACAATTGGCTCTTGTTAACGTTAAACAGTTTTAAGGTTTTCGAGACTGATGGATGAGAACTTAACATGCATGCATATGTAAACATGGAAGAAAAGCAAAATCTATATTATGTAAGCAGAAAAGCTTGTGATAGGTAATAATATTGACCTTTGTGTCATCTGCTCGTCCATCACCTTTAGCGCCATAGGCCATAACATTGAAAGTGGCAGCAGATTTCCCACCACTTTTTGCAAGGTAAATGTCACCCATCAACGTGGAGACACTGCGGGCAGCTGGTTGGTGGCTACTACTACCATGGCCTCTTTCTTTTTTCATTGATATTGCATCTTTGCTTGGCCTCCAGTTCTGCTTGCTTTTCCTTGCACTACAAGTTTTTAAGCATGAAGGCCAAACTAGTAAAGCCATGAGGACGATGAATGAGAGCCTTCGTAGTTTTAACTTACTCATCATCATTTTCCAAGAGAGATTGAGAGAGAGAGAGATGAGAAAGACAGAGTGAGAGGTTGTTTTTCCTTATATTGTTAAAGAGAGAGAGAGGTGGGAGTATATATATAGGTGGGTAGAGAGCCCATTGGGGTACTGTGTGCACACATGCATGAGCTATAATACAGTTTAATAACGACATGCATGGGATGAGTATACATCTTGATTTCCATATTTTGACTCTTTCCGTTTTTATAAATTTTCTAATAATTAATTGTTAATTGTAATTAATTCAGCATAAATATGTTGTTCACATGACACATTAATTCTTGGGTTTACTTGAACTACAACACCATCAGATGAACTTCTTAGAAGATTTGCCAACGAAGAAATGGATTCGCTGATTTCAGATTTCACATCAAACATGAATCAACTCCTATGAAAGACAATCTTAATTGTACATCCATCTATTTGTCTAATTTGAATTCCTACGTGGAGTGGGGTTTTGGCCATCGCTTTCTTATATATATATATATATATATATATATATATCCATTCCGTGTCTTTCTGGACGTTGTTGGTCACTGTTGGGTTAAGATTCAATTAAATTCCATATGCCTCTTGAATCTCACCTATGCAAAATCTCATATAATTAATTATATAATACCCAACTCATGGCTTCATGATGATCTCCATTATTGAAGAATCAGATAAGTATTTAATTAGATTAATAATGGTGAGTATTAGTATTAGTTTATTAATAAATAACCATTGCTTAAACCCCCCAAAATTAAGAAAATGCAAGTGATTCTCCATTTATATAAACAGTCGCGCGCTACAAGTGGATACAATCATACAGACATAATAAAACTGGGATTAATAGTAATCAATCATGCACATTGCTCCATAAACAATATTAATTCTTAAAAAATTCTTTAAGAAATGGATAAATTCACATTTCAACTTATCCTCTCCAACTAAAAAAATTGAACAATGTGGCAGTAGAATCATTCTATAATTATAATATTGAAATCAAAGTTATAATTTAATAAAAATGTAGTTACAAATATTATTCCTTTGACTTAGTTATCCTCAGTGCAAGTAATATAGAGGTAAAGTGTGCACTAGATTAATAATTAATTAATACAGCATATTAAATCTAAGGTATAGATATTAATAAAAGAGATAGATATAATTTAAAAACCTAGTATAATGTAATATTTGGAAATATACAAAGTCATCATGAAAGACTAAAATTTTGTATTTTATTTGATATTTTTCATTGTAAATTCTTTAAATACATATCTAACACAACTCATGTAATTCCAAATAATTTTAAATAAATATTTTATTTTATTTTAAACGTTTAATATATAATAACATATATTTTTATAATATACATATAATTATTGCTATATATGGAGATATGTTTTTTAAAAGGAAACTTAGAAAAATTATGACTTATTATGATATGGAATTTATTTTTATTCTTAATTAGTTCATACGAGAAGTTTTTATAACTATGTAAAGGTTATTATTATATGAAGTATCACTATAAAAGAATTTTACTATATATATGTATGAGTTCAGTAGTAAAAGATGTGATTCATTTTATATAAAAAAAAAATTTATATCGATTGACTCTCAATGGTTCGTGGAAGAGAAGAACTAGGAAAAAGATAAAAGTTAGAAGGTCCAAATAAATCAAAGTTAATATGGATCAAAGCCAAGAAAGCCGGCTGAATATATGGTGGATTATATATATATTGAATGAATTTCTACATACAAAAGAAGGAAATGGTAGAAAAACGGGAGACCTACTACATATATATTAGAGTATTAAGTGGGTGAATAACATTAAGTTCATTTAATTATTAATCAAGCAGCCAATAAAAACTGTCAAATCCAATGAAAATGACAGTTACATGTGGATCTCATTATCATTGGTCAATAAATTAAACAGTTAAGTCAGTTATCTCCCCAGATTTGATGCCACATCTTTAGGGACTGACTTTTCTCTCTGTCATCTATATATATATATATATATATATATATATATATACATAGTAATAAGTCCTAAATTAAGGAGCACCTATATTTTAGCATTTTACATAACATAGCCTTCTATAGGGGCATAATATGAAGATCAATTAGTGCATCTAAATCCAAGGAGTGTACGTAGGTTCAGATCCTCCTTTTTGGGTCTACAATTTCGAGTCAATAATATTTAATTTAATTTAATTCCACACTGCGCCTCACTCATTGTGGTTTCTCATATTCTACGGTGAAATTGGTTTTTTGTATGCCCGCTGTGGCTCCGTAGAAAATCGCAGCAGACAAATGTAAAACAAAAAGACGCAATGTTAGAAAATATGTGGTAAATACAATGTATAATCATATAGAAAACACCCTGATAGCGCCATGTGATAAGCACTATAATTACGTGACTTTAGGGTTCTATTTCTGTCTTTTGCTTTTTTCGTCTGGCTATATATAACATGTATTATATAATATGATTAGGATGTTAACGAGCCGTATATTACAAGAAAATATGATATTATAATCAACTGAAGTCATGCTTTGATCATCCTATACGTTTCATATAAGTTTGCAAACAGGTTCAATGTTTCTTTCTTTTGCTTCTGAACTTAAGGAAATCTGCTATTGAGCATGTGAGTTTGAATTTTGGCTCATTCCTTCGATTTGTAATTTAGACAATTTATTAATTATGCAAAATATTAAACAGGTTCCTATATACAAATCTTCAAAATACATGTACTTATTTTAAATGTCTTTGCTCTTAATTCAAATATGCAGACATTCCTTGCATATATATATAAGCAGAGAATTTTTGTAGGCATAGAATATTGACTGACCAATCTCATGTGATGATTTATTTTCATTATCTTATATATGTTTTAGACACAAGCTTTGAAACAAATTCGAATTAAACATTTGTCATCTGATAATTAGTGGGTTTGTTACAAATAAATTGTCTTCGGTTTCAAGACAATTATATATATATATATATATATAGCTGTCTATAAACTTACAACCAAAAGGCCTTAGCTGTTTATATGATCAATTGGTCCATATATCTTTCCCCACACTACTCCATATTTTAGTGGGATTTGCTTGCACAATTCAGAAATCAGAAGCAACATTTTTTTTTATGAGCGTCTGAAATTGTTTAATGGGCTATAGCTGTTTTATTAAGGATTTTAAGAATTTGGAATTGTTGGGTCTTCATTCTAATTCAGGTTGAGTAATTAATATTTAATTAAGATAAAAGAAGACTCAAGAAGGTCATCTTCAATTAATTCCTTCATTAAGTTGCTCTAATGGTGGTGGAAACTCGTACTTGAATAACCCATTCAAGAGGGACAATGTCCTAATCACAATTATTCGGTCAACACCATCATGGTACTAAATCATCATTATGCATGTGTTTCTCGAGATTCTAAATCCCAATCATCTTCATTGCACATGCTGAGTTTTTCCAGATATAATTAGTTCATATTAGAACCAATTCGTATAAGAAAACAGAACTTAATTAATTATAAAAAATTATACAATGGGGCAGCCAATTGTCGGACCCAAATAGGGATTTTGAATTACGGCCCAAGCTAAAAGGTTTAACATGAAGCATGGGACATTTAGCCCATATTAACATTCTGCATGGGTCTCCAATAGAACATTCCGTTTGCATGCTAAGGAAAGAGAGAGAAATTCTTTCTTAGAAACGAACGATTATATAAATATATATATAATTACTATACAAACAAAAGAAAAGGGCGACATTTCAGATCAATCAGAGACCAGGTTTGCAGCGGAATTAATTATCAATCAAACCTGAAATCATTATACGCATAGGGTTAAATATATATATATGTGTGTGTGTGTGTGCGTGTGTATGTATATATGTATATATAGATGCTTTTAAAGCTAGATAAAATTATTTTAGAGATAAACATCAATCACAACGTACATCACCCAGTATGCTATCTTGTTAATATCTATTTAACTCACGAATATCGTACATGTTTGATTCCCATGCATTAATTAAGAATATTAGATATAAGATTTATCCTATGAATTTGTCAAATCTATATATCCACCACCCAGAAAGCTGAGAAATATCCATAACACACACCTTCCTCTCATACACTAACTCTTTTCCTTTTTCTTTTTTTCTTTTTTTTACATTATGGGACAGATATGGAAGACACTTATTCAATATATTGTTTTTAACTTAAGGAACACAAGGTTTTTGATAAGAAAACACAAACAAAACATATATGATGTAAACCAGGCACAACATAAACCATGCATGCAGTCATATATGTATAGGTAGCTATAGAAAACAAGCTTAAAGCTTCCCCTGACAGATCATCATCTCAAGCAAATCCATCTCTTTCTTGACCTCAGTAGTACCCAAAATCAGATATTTGTCAATCTCAAATGGCATGTCGAAATCCTCATCAATCACAGAACTACCTGCAGATGGCATTTCCTCAAGCAAAGACCTAAACCCATAACTTTCAGAGATCAATAGGCTGTTTATATCATTATTAATTATATTATTAATCCCAACTCCCAGATCAGCTTCAATATTATTAATATGATCCAAGCTTGGAACTGCTTCCCAATCGGCAGAGGTGATTTCTGAGCTGATCTCAACATGTAGCTTAGTATCATCATCGTCCACTACCTTATTAATATTGTTCACAAGCTTATTGCTTATTGGGCGCTGTTCATGATCATCATCTGCTACTTCTGGTTTCTTCACTAATACTGAAGCTGAAGAAGTAGTAGTAGTACCAGCAGTGATGCTCTTGATGTAGGTTTGCAAGAGAGAGCAGGCTTTGGAGTTGGACTCAGTTGCTTTGGTCTTCCTTTTGGAGTTTTGTCTTCTCTTGGTAGCGTTCCAGTGGTTCTTGATGGTGTTTTCAGTCCTTCCAGGCAACCTCCTTGCAATTTCTGCCCATTTGTTTCCTATTTCTTTATGTGCCTCTATTAGTATCTTGTCTTCTTCTTCACTCCACATATCTTTCTGTAAAAACAATAATGCATGCAAAAGGGAATGATTAAGGATATTAAAATACTAACGGCTAGTGCATATTTATATCCTTCAAAACTGATATGATCCATATTATTGAACAATGAAAAAGTCTAGTTTTTGTTATTGAAACAGCATCATACACATATCAAATAAGATAACTACTAACTTGAGTTGATACACGATAAAAAGTTTGGCTGTGACAGTAAGCAAGTATGCGTACTTATATAGTCATGTATATTTATAAATATATTATATATTTTACATGTATAGGGGTACGTATTTACTAGCTAACAGTAATCATGGAAGGGCTAATGCTTAATGATCTCGATGCTCCAAAATGACAGAAGCTTAGGAGCGTGTTTTGTGTTGCCGATGAAAATGCATGCACACACACACACATCTATATATATATATATATATATATATATATATATATATTAATTATAGCTTTATAGATATATAGCATGGTGATACGCAAATAATAAACTAAGTGATTTTGTGATGATGTGTCAGTTAATTAATTAATTGTGTAACATATCAACTAGGACGGGGAAAAAAAGTGAAAGACAGATAATAGCTAGCTAAAAATCCATTGGAACATTTTAAAGACTGCTTCAAGGCTAGAATATCAAATACGATCCAGATCAAAAAGCTTAGAGTACTTGAAATAATATAATGATACCATACATATATAAGAATAGTACTGCTTGAAAGGGTGACACTGAATATAGTTTCACATTCATATACACCAACAATTAATGTCACTCTTGAATTTTTTGCATTTGAAAATTCACCATATAGCTGTTTATGCAAACATATATTGCATTTAAATTTCAGAACGTTATGATATAATGAAATGGACATGACAAAATTGGTTAGTTTCCCTCAAACCAATCAATTAAAATGACAACCATTTTAAGTTTTAAACTTCTAAAATGCACATTATATATATATCATCATTATATTGATAAGTTTAAGTTTTAAAAAGTTTTTAGTCCAACCTTGCATTTGTCGCCCATGCATGCATGTGTTGTCAAGCGAGTATCGACAAAAGATTAATAAGGTAAGTGTTCATATAATTTCGAACACGTGTTAACTAAAAATCGATAACAACGAAAGAACAACGTAATAATTTTCGGTCATTTGACGACGTGCTAGCGCGTCAAAAAAGTAAATAATTTATTATTTTTCATTAAATAAGTAACCAAAAATGCATAAAACCATCATCTCTATGTATGCATGCATCCGTTTATGTACATGTATGCATGTGAACACATTATTTATATATATAAATATATTTATATGTGTATAAAGAACCATATATACATGTGAACAGATTGCATGTATGCATGTAAATGTTTATGTTTAAAGAACCATAGTATTAGCAAGGTATTATATATTGTATTAAAAACTAATGTGTATGTAAATGTGTATACATGTATACGAGTTATATGTAAATATGGAAGGTAACAGATCGGAAGAAGGGGGGAGATGAAAACCCTAATGTCAGGCCGCAGATGGTTGTGCCATCTCTCCCTACACTGCTTTCCGACTCTACCGCTCAGCATCTTAGCAATTGCAGACCACTTCTTAACTCCATACCTCTCTACTAACTGCAACAACAGTCTGCAAAAATACAAATTTGCACTAAGAAATTTAATTTAAAAGATACAAATGAAAATCAACAGAAGTAATTATTAAGGGAAAAAAAAAAGACAAAAAAAGAAGAGAATTAATTAAATACAAACCTGTCTTCTTGAAGAGTCCATTGGCCTTTGATTATATTGGATTTCTTTTGGACTTTGCTAGCCTTTCTCATATGTAGCGGCCTCTTCTTCTTAGCAACTCGTTTGTGAAGTCTAGTCTGTGCAGTGACGCATGAGAGTTGATCATCTGCAGGCAACTTAGTTGTAGAATCTGATCCAAGTTCTCGAAAATTCAAGGATGGATATAATTGGGTTTGTGCTAAAGACTGGGCTTGAATTTCTGGATGATAATCGGAAATGGCTTTAGCAGTAGTAGTATGAAAATTACCATGCATGAACAACCCATTTTGGGTGCTATCGGATGCTAACAAAGGCATGGAATTAGCATTGAAATCCATGGGAACCCCATTTGTGTAAGCGTCGAAAGGATCAATGCATGGGTTTGGAACTCCGATAAAGGGGTTGGATGAAGAACCTCCTTGGATGGTGAAATTATGATCATGATCAAAGCTCTGAAAATTCAAATTGGACCCATTTGGAAGAAGCTGATGACGATGATCATGGTGGGAATTAGAGGATTCTAAGGAAAACTCATTGTTGTTGCAAAGCTGAGGTGGTTTCAAGGGATTATGATCATAGAAAGAGAGAGCAAAATCCTCTCTACTGCTGTTTGTAACAAAGTCCATGCAGCATAGAGAGAAAGAAAATGCTCAAGAAAGGAAGGATGGTTTAATGTGGGAGGTAATTGGGTCCTCTTATGGGCTTCATTTGTGGGAAGGCCAAGGTAGAGAGTGGACCCCAATATATCTAAGGCCATTGGCCGTAACCAAATCTAATGGTGAAAATTGCTTGTTGATTGTGACTGTTGAGCTTCCACCTTCGCATTTTCCAATGGGAAAAATAAAATTATATTAATAAAACTATAACAATAATAATAATAAATTATAATCATTAGGTCGTTATAAGGTCTTGTATTTTAGGAAAATTCTCAGACATTGAGAAGGACACGTGGAAGACATGTGCCGTTCTTCATTTCATTTCGCTTTAAGGTGTGTTTATGCTTGTTAATATTTGTTTATCTTATGAAAAAATCACAGCGGTTGATGGCCATCAACATGCGCTAAGATCACAGCTTCAGAGCAATCACACGGTTAACTGAGATTTGAAGGGGAAAGAAAATTAAGGACTACAATGAGGGCCTTCTTGTGTATGCATTAAATGATCACTCGCATCAAATGCCTCTTTCTATGCTTGCTAGTTCTCACTTCCCACAATGAAAAAAAAAAAAAATTATTTTCTGGCTGTTTTCTTTCTTCATGTTTAGCTTTAAATGGTACAATTTAAGTTTATAATATGAATCGATAAGAAGTCAAACTTTGGTCAATTTTATATCAATTCAAATTAAAACAAGGCTTTTTTGTTTGTTTTAGTAATTTTATTATTATTATTATTATTTATTTTACTGCTTTTGCAAAGCCCACTGATTGATCAATATCCGAGCATGAATAAGCATGCAAAGAAAGTATAAATCACAGGGAAAGCTCACTTTAAGTGTTGTAAAGTTTCCTTCTTTAACAAAGCTTTTTTCTTTCCCTTTAATTTTTTTTTCTAAAATTAAGGTGAAAAAAAAAGTTGATTTGCTTTTCAATAATATTAGCTATGACCCAATTGAGAATTTGACCATGCTCTTTAGCTAGCTACTTGTGAGATCTCAATCTCTTAAAACATGTCCCAGCATCTGCCACAAACAAATAATGAGAGGCTGGCTTAGAGAGTGGCTTTTGGACAATTTACTAATTTAAGACATTAGGATAATAGAGTGATTTCATATTAAGAGAGAGGGGTTTGTAACCAAATCTGTTGTCGTTTTGGTAAGTAGGTGAAAAACCTGGAATTGGTTTTATCTGAAGCCATGAGCCATGAGCTGTGTGCAATTATGGCAGTGCACTTATTTGTGTAACTGCCCTTTGAATGCATCCCAAATTGGCAAATCTAATTAAATGCCTATAAATTTATAATAAAAGTTATTCCCACAAATTTCTATTTTTTCAAAATTATACAGTTATAACAAATGGATTGGTCAGAGCAATTAATCTTAGCTAAATACATATCTGTGTGTGTAATTCTATTACCACTCCGCTTTATGTCTTGCACTCCAGGATAAGCATTAAATCATTAAATTTAGCACCCATTAGTCTATCTACTATTTTTTTTTTTTTTTGGTAAACATTAGTCTATCTACTATTTGGAGTAATGGGGGACTTGAATATTTTATTAAAATTTGATGGGCTTTAAAGCATTTAATATAAGTTTTGAATGTGCTTTACTGAATTTCAGTAAAAGGGTTTATAATTAATTTTGAAAAGTCAAATCCAATATGTATATGTATATATGTCTGAACAATATTTATAACTTCTACTTGAAATTTATCAGACACTACTTGAATTTCGGTTGGACTGGACTCCGAAATACAATTTAGGCTATGTTTGAAACTTAGGCTTTATTGAAAAATAATATAAAAGATTTTAATTCTCATTATAATTGATTAGAAGGTTAAACACACTTCTTAAAAATGCAACTAGTTTCCTACTCTACCAAGCCACCCTGATGTTTTTGTCAAAATTAACTACATGTGTGTGATTTTATTAGAATTGCCTACCAAATTTTTAAGATGCCCAAAAATACTTCTGAATTTTTTTTTTACTTTTATTTTATTTATTATTATTATTATTATTATTATTTTACTTCTATAATTTTTTAGTCGTTGTCTAATGGTGAGTTTTGCTCCCGACATCTAGTAGAAAATAAAAAACCCATTTATTCGCTCCTCTACTGTGGATTGCAAATTTTATTATCCAATAGCAAATAAGTAACAATTTTAGTAGCTTATATGTGGCAGATATGTGAAGGGTATTTTTAATAATAATAGCATTTTTAAAAAAATTATGATTTCACGTGGGGAATTGAGATAATTACTCTTCCATACATATAAAAGCCTTAGGGAGAGAAATTGCCGCTTGGCAAAAAGAAAATCTGACGTGGAAGTGAATGGATGAATGTGTATGTATGGGATTATGTATAAGCATTAAGCAGTGCTGCTAGTGCACGAAGTACATGTGTGGTGCTGCCCAAAAGCAGTCACCAGTTGGCCACGCGGCTTCAGGTTTTTCAATATGTACACGCACAACCATCTTATGAGGCCTGATGAATTGTAACGCTATCTAACACAACGGATTATATCAAACTAAACATAAAGGTCTAATAATTTTTTGTTTATATCCTTAATTACTTAATCAGAAATGAATTTTCATACTTAAAAACTTCACGTTTTTTGTAGTTTTGATAATATATTTTTGTTTATTTTACTTTGTACTTTTCAAAAATAGGAAGTTCTTCATTGTTGTTTTCGTCTGGGATTTGAGGAATATTTTTATTTCCAAGTTTTAATATAGAATGTGAAAGAAAATTAAATAAATCAGACAAACAAATGCAAATTATATATTACTTGGACTGCCTATGTAAATATTTTATTTCTATTTTATCTTCTGCTTTCCATTCTAGGACTTAAAAGAGTTTTCCATAGTTTAGTTTAAACCAAATTAGTTTTTCATCTTTTTTTTGTTCTTTAAGGGAAAAAAAAAACCCAAATAATAGAGGAATAGCGACAAATTAATTGACAAGGAAAAGATTTTCTTAAATGACAAAACAAGAAAATATTTTCCAAGCTAAAAGTTCTTTTCCGTAAAACAAACGAACCCTACGCAAACGGTGATAACCATCATTCGCATGCCACACTCATCCAACAGGAAATCATAGATAACAGTCCCGTGATGAAAACTTCACCATTTGCAAGGCAGACACATCCAACAGAAAATCAGAGATAGTAGTTAAGCTTATAATTGCTATTAATTTTTCAAGTCGAGAAACTACATGTCAAGATACAATTTGCTAACAAGTAGTTCACCTTTACCCAAACTCTTTCTTGGCAAAAAAATTAAAGAGATCAAAGAAATGAAAATAAGAAAAAAGAAAAGACATTCCAGTAAGTTCTAAGGGGGTACAATAAATACATAGTTTAATTAGTTCCTTTCCACAAATGTCACACCGAGGTTGTCCTTGCTACAACCACCAACCACCCCTGTTTCCGGTTACAACAAAATACAAAATAGCAAACGCACAGACACCATGAGTAAATGTATACCCCTTCGAGGTTCGAATTGAAATTAAGGGGAAACGTTATGGAACCTAATTTGCAGCTGGAAATAGGCCATCCTCATCTTGAGGAATCATGCCTTCCTCGGCTTCTTCCCCAGAGCTTCTATAATGCTGGCGTTGAGGAGGTGGTGATAACCGACCTCGTTCCATCATTGCTTTGTGGAAACTACCTCCTGCTGGCAGCCTGTCAAGGCTACGACTACGGCTTCGTTCACGATTGGAATTCCTACTGCGATCACCCCAACCTGACCCCTTCTCAGGGCTTCGACTGCGGCCCCTATCATACTTTCCACGAGTATCCGCATCATACCCATTTTGATAACCTTGGTCAAACCTGTTCCACACAAAGGGTACTTATAATTATTATTTCCCAGAATAGTGTTTCAAGATAACATCAAGAAACATCAAACATATGAAGCACATATGACCCAAGCAGCAAACAAATTTAATAAAATACTAATACATAACATGGAATCTGTTAATTTTCCTTCTTGCCTGAACTTCCAGAATAATTTCAAGCATTTAGGAAACTGTTAGACCCTTTTCAAATTTGAACTATGGAAATTATAGCCAAATAAAAAGAAAATACAATTAAACTCTCGACCAAATAAAAACTGTAATTGGCAAATTCAATTTCCTTCCAAAGGATGCATAAACCTTGCTCCCCAAGAATAGCATGACTTTAGCTATGGTAGGTCGTCAAGTTTTAAATAATGAACTTAAATGCGTCAAAAAAACAAAAACCCATGTACCTGTCTCGCGACTCGAAATCATGCCCACGACCTCCACCTTTTTCTAGCCTGCTAGAAGAGGAAGAAGAAAATCCCCATCCACCTCTTCCCCCATCCCTTCCACCATAACTTGAATCATTTCGTCCACCACGGACCCCATCACGACCACCAGAACTCCAACGTCTGAACCTTCCCATTCCACCACCACCACCACGTGAAGCCATATCACGAATTTCAGGCGGTACTCGCTGGTTAGCCCCTTCCAAAACTTTGATGAGATCTGATGCATACCTGGCATCTTGATCACCGAAAAATGTGTAAGCTATTCCAGTAGCACCTGCCCTTCCAGTCCTCCCAATCCTATGGACATAATCCTCTACTCCTGTAGGGAAGTCATAGTTGATAACCACCCTGTGACAAAAGTTAAAGATTTAACACACAAACTCTCATTCTAAACATAGTATCAAATGAACAAGCCAGATTCAAATGCTGATTTCCATCTTTGCCAAACCAGATACTCTCTTAAGTCTTAACCACTTCTTTTGGTATATAAGGTTCTTCAAATTTTGACATTCTATATTGTGCTATGAAAATATGATATGAAAAATAGTAAAAGGCCCAGTCACGTACTGCCCCTTTCTTATAGAACACATAGGCCATGGTCAATAGCTTTTTGTGCCCTTCTTTATAATCTACCATGTCTAATTGAAAGCTCTTAGAGCATCTCCAAGAGTAAGCTTCATAAACAAGAGCATCTTTCCCAGTTTTGAAAAATAAGAGTGCAAATTTTCCAGAATCCAATAATCTCATTATTCTCTTTATTTTTTTCTTTTTTCTATAACATTTAAGATTTTACATCTTTTTCATTTATTTTTAACCCAACTTATTTTCTAATTATTATATCAATGAGATGTACATAGGAACTTGCTAAATATTAATTGTCATTGCGAATAGAGTGAATTTGGCTCTCCAAATGTAGAGAGCCAAAACTCACTATCCATTTGAACTTTCTAATATAAAGAGTCCATTAGGCTCATAAAGAGTCCATTAGACTCATATTTTTCATGGGTGGCTCTCTAAAATAGAGAGTAAAAGAATAATGAAGAGCCTGTTGGTGATGCACTTATAAATGTATCTTTTGTCTTAAGAGGTCATTTCACGTTCAAGCTTCAATTTCAATTCAAATTTTTTTATGTTTTCAGTTTTATTTTTTTCATTAGCCTTCGTATGGCACAGGCATCCCATATTATCATTGTTCATTAGAAGTTTGAGAAAGGCATTATATCAACAGCATATATATTACAAACAATATATTTGAAGCAACAGAAGAGTGATAAAGTATAGATAGAACTAACTTAAAGAGAGATGACTAAAACATGGGCAGTAAAAAACCTGATGTCCTTTATGTCCAATCCTCGAGCTGCAACATCAGTGGCAACAAGCACAGGAGTCCTACCAGTTCGGAACTGATTCAATACATAATCTCTCTCACCTTGGGATTTGTCTCCATGAATGGCAGCAGCGCCAAAATGGCGAGTAAGGTTGCGAGCAAGTTGATCACACATCTTCTTTGTGGAACAAAAAACAATTATCTTAGATCCCGGCTCTTGAGACCGCAAAATATGCTCTAATCGTCTGTGTTTCTCTAAGGGTGCCAATAACTCAACATGCTGCAAGACACCATTTATAGAGGGGGAACAAACATTAAACAGATGTGTGTATTTACTAGCTAAATCATTACCATTAAAGTTCATAGACCAGACCTGAGTGATAGCCTTATTTGCAACAAGCTCATCAACATTTCCAATGTTAACTTGAACAGGATTGATCAGTAGATCTGCAGCAATCTTCCGAACTTCCTTTGGCCATGTTGCTGTGTACATTAAGGTCTGGCGGCGAGCTGGCACCTCATTTACAATCTTTCTTATTTGAGGTTCAAAACCCATGTCAAGCATACGATCAGCCTCATCCAGCACAAGGTACGAAACTTGATGGAGGCTGATTCTCCTCATTTCAAGAATATCATTCAACCGGCCAGGAGTGGCAACCACAATGTCTGCTCCTCTATCTATATCTCTTAATTGAGGACCCTTTGGCGCTCCACCATACAAACACTACAGAAAAATAAAACATATGATAGTTAATGTCAACAAGACAAACATATCTCATGCATACATACAGGAATCTTTTTAAAGAACAGGGACTATAAAACTACGATACAGAAACAACCATGAAAATAAGATAAATGCATATACAAAAGTGCATGACTTCTTTAACATTCCATAAAAAATTCTATTGAATTTGAACACACTTAGTGAGTATGCATCCCCAATAAACTAGTCAATTAGTGTGTTGCAACAGTCTTCACATCATACAAAGCAAAACATATGTGTGAATCTCATAGTAGAATACAGATACAAACACATAGCCACAAAGTTATGAACTTCAAAGAAAATATTACAAGTCTAATTTCATACAGGGAAACAATCATTAGGCATGTAGGCACATGTATTTGCATCAAGCAAGTACATTGAAAAAATCCCATTCTAACAAGAAGAAAAACTAAAAGTACATTAAAAAAAATTGCTTTCTGGTTAAGATAACTATAATTGGGGCTACATGTCACATACCACACAAGATATTCTTGACGATTTTCCAAACTTCACAGCTTCATCTTGTATCTGTGTAGCCAACTCCCTTGTTGGTGACAAGACCAACACAGTTGGACCTGATTGAGAGTTATTATGGCAGCGCTTGAGATGAATAAATCCCGGAATTAAGTACCCCAAGGTCTTCCCCGAACCTGTTTTAGCAATGGCCACAATATCTCTACTTTGAAGAGCAACTGGCCAAGACTGAGCCTGAATTGGAGTTGGAGAAGAGAACCCTGCATTGTGTACCTGGCAAAAGCAAAATTCCAGCAGCCCCTATAAGCAGAGATACTGACTGCAAGATTTCTGGTTTGTTTTCTTTTAGGATTTATAGAAGTCAGTAATGGCAGAAGAAGCATCATCCCCCATTGCATGAGGCCAATGCTTGCTGATGCAAGCTGGAGCAGGAGGAGGCCTCTTCTTTCATTTGGACTGAGTGGCAGATTGAATCATCACCAACAGCAGTCCCCGCCACAATCTTGGGTGATTCGGAAAGCCCTTCTCAAAAATTGGTCCACCGTAAAAGGGTGCTCCGAATAAACAAGCCCCAGAAAAAGGGCAGCACAGCGTACGACATTAGCTCCTCCCAGGAGCAAATATCGCACCTGCGACAAAAAGTACAGATGGCAAAACAATTAACATGAGTCTGAAACTCAATATTGGACCTCCAGCAATCACAGAATCATACAAGAAACATTAGGTCATATAGTTTCAGGAAACTTACAAGAGCTCCTGATTACCATTGTTGCAAAAGACAAAAAAAATTAATACCAAATAAGAGGCAGAAGTGTGATACCTCTCTTAGAATCTCAGAAGGTAAACCAGTAGCTTCAAATGATGTAAAAGGTGGTGGCACATTATCTCCCTTGTAAACGTAAAGGAAAATAAATGGTCAATAATGACAATAAATGAACACATTGATAGAAAAGAAAAAAGACATTGAACCAAATGGCCAATGAAATCGAACAACAACTGAATCATCATTATTGTATGCCTCACATTAGCAGTTCACTAATACTCACAGTAACAGTTATTTCATGCCGATGACAATAAGCATCAGTGGACAAAACACTTCCCACATCTGATGTTCCATGTCCTCTAGCAGAAGATCCACCATGTCCAGCAACAAGTGCCCCATTAGGAGCACTGAGAGATGAAACTGCTCCACCTCCAGCAGCAGTATGAGAAACTACTAATCCACCTCTTCCACTCTGATGCAAGTGCAATTGGTAAATCAACTAATTTATGACTATGTGGTAAATCAATAAAAGGTGGCATAACTGTGGCACATGGGCATTAATGAGACAAAACTAGCCAACACACAATGAAGGGATACCTGCTGACTCCTTGATCCAAACTCAGTTTTTGACCCACTGTTATTGCCTTTACCATACCCATCATCAAGCTCATCAGGAGTATGGCTATGACGTTGTCCTTGGGAAGATTGTTGGACATGAACTGAAGAACTTACAGGCAACAAAGAAGACTTCGGTTGAGACACTGTGATCATTGGCCTCTCATATTGGGTTACATTGGTCTCCGGGTTCCAAAAATAAAGATACCCGGTCTTACCATCGACCAGTCCTCTCCAAGGTTTGGGGAGAGTTGGATCCTCCGGTGCATATCTTGGACCAACAGATGAAGCAGTTGCAGTGGCAGCCATGGCAAGAGAACCACAAATGCAATCTTATAACAATGGAAATGGCAAACAAGAATTCTTTGTTATTTTTTTTTCTGAATTTATTGCCAATATATGATGTTCTGATCCAATAAACCTAGTAACTACTTTCATATACAAATTATAAAGCATATATGTTTAAGGGAAACGTGAAACACCAGCAAGTACTAGTTGTCTTAGTATTCAACACCTTAGTGAGACTAAAACAGATTTCTAGACATATCCTCCCATTTTCTGCATTTTCTTTGCATAAAACGCAAAATAGAAAAATGGAACCAATATATAGTTTCTCGGAACCCAGGTCCAACACAATCATGCAAATTTAACCTAATTCGCGATAAACAGTAAACTCCAAATTCATCGAAGACTTCATACTTTCACATGGCCGCCAATCTTTACAAAATAGCACAAAGACGATAAAACTATGCACCAGACCAAAGAATATCCTTATGTTTCTGTTTGATTTTTACAAGTATAACGAAAATGGAGCAAAAAACGAAGGCTCACGTGGTCCTCATATCCAACAAACACATATTTCAGCAAAAACAAACCAAGCAATTGTACCAAGCAAGACGAAACCAGACATGCAGCACGGGTCGTCCAACCTTATTTTCCTATCCTATTTCTTAGCAACCAAACATACCAAAAAAAAAAAAAGGTTACAATCCAAATTTCGATGATCGAGCTGAGAACAAAACTAAGAAAAATATTGAACACTCAGATCTAACAGATGCGGATAGAGGGAATATTTGGAAGAATCTGAAAGGTACCTGAGAAATGGATATGGAAGAGGCACGAAACACACGGTGAGGGCGCGGGCGCGGGCGCTGGGATGGGATGGGATCTGACTCCAATAGAAAAAACTACGCTTCCGAAGGGAGAGAAGCGTAGAATGGAAGGCGAAACGAAGGGATCAAATGGGCTATTTATAGAGAATTATTTTTTGGTCCGACCGTCCAATTCCACAGCGTGGGCGTGATGCCGTGACCGTGTGGTGGGTTAGGTTCACAACCCCAGTTAGGCTGTCACTTGACTATGGTTAAGTCATCTCCCTATAGGCCCAAACCCAACATAAATGGTCCACATTGTTAGTTTGGGTGCGGTCCAGTGGACCTTTCTGTTTTCTATTACTAGTCAATGCTAACATAATAAAATAAAATTTCCTATAATTGTTATTACCCTTTAAAAAAAAAAAAAAGGAAAGTTGCCTGTTATTAATTACCCTTGACAAAAAATATATGGTTTTACGTTTTATTTCCCCAAAACGTCTAGAACAAATTCGATAAATCCGTTATAAGCAGTAAAAATAATATATATATATATATATACAGAATAAATTAAACGAGTTATAAGGTAATTAAATTTGTCTAAATTTTAGTTGGTTAATTATCAAGTCTGCTATGCTTATACTGATCTTTAAAGGAGTCATGAAATCGAGATAGATAACAATAAGGGTAATTGCTCCAAATGCCCACGTGATCAATAATTTATTCTAAAATACCTACACATCTATAATTCTGTCATATTTACCCTCTTTTACCCAAAATACCCTTATTTCAAACTTTATTGTTTTTCTCTCTTCTACCAACAAGACTCGCCACTAGATAGTGAGACTTGCCACCAGGCTGTAAAACTCACCACCAGCCAACAAGACTCGCCACTAAGTGACAAGTAAGCTACTTACCACTATTGTATACATACTCACCACTAGTTTGTTTGATTTACTCGCCACCAGCCAGCGAGACTTTCTACTAAGTATCAATTAAACTACTTACCACTATTATATATATATTCATCACTAGTTTATTTGATTTACTCGCCATTAGGCAGCGAGACTCACCACCAGGTGGCAAGTAAACTACTCACCATCAATTTACACTTACAACTAAAGCAGGGGTATTTAAGGTATTTAATGAAATATATGGATATTTTAAACAGAATTATGAATGAGTGAGTATTTTGAAACAAATTATTGACCACGTAGATATTTGAGGTAATTACCCTAACAATAATTGGAGTTTGGATTATGATCCTAGCGTCTAAGAAAGTGTCAATTTGAGTTTGCATCACATCACCAATCATTTTATAACCATTCAAAGTTAATTCCTCAGAAATAATTAAAATTTCGTGTAAAATTGAAGGGGCAAAAAAAAAAAAAAGAAAAAAAGAGAGGCCATTTTGGGAAGAAAAAGAAAAATTGAAACGTTGGTTCACCTGAAAAAGAGAAATATAATCAAACAGATATTTTATTTATTTAAAAACGACAATCTTTTCTTATCTCAATTTGGCTTTGACAAAATGATTTTCCATATTTTAAAAAATTAAACAAATAAAAAAGTTTTTTTTTTTCTCCATGCATTTCAGAAATGCCAAATTCGGGTAACCATGGAACACACTTTAACTGGCGAACCCCATTACCTCCCAGGCAAAACATGACAAATATCAAGGAAAACAGATACGCATTCACTTTCCCATTATACTAAAGTAAATAAAGACCCATCAAGTTTTTAAGGGACATGCGCAAGCATAAAAAAATCCAAACCAGAGGAAATCAATTTCCTCATGGTACTTTTGATATCTCTTTGTATTCCATCAGTGCTAAGCTGCTCTTCATCAATCACAGTCAGGATCAACAATAACCTCACTTAACACAACTACACTCTCCCTCTCTAAGAATTTATTTTTCCCTTGAAACAATTCAAATGTTTGATTGAGAGAAAACAATAATAAATGGTATTTGTCCATGGAAAATTCATTGACTTATCAGTACCAAAACCATTTGGCACTAAGTCATTCATATTTTGTAATTATACACTTCACTAAGTCAAGAATTCTAAAATAATCATAGAAAAGTGAGGACTCCTTACCCTCAAGTCCATCCCGATGGTGTCTGTTACTCCCAGCGAGGTTATTACATGGACTTCCACCGACTACAAGATCAAATCCGCCAAATGAATTCATTAACTTCTCCAAGCGATCACCATCTAGCTGTTGAACGTCATCGAAGTCAATCAAATTCCCTCTTTGGTTTGTTTGCTCCCACCAACTCCTCACTATATTCCTGTTCACTTCTGATTTCTCCACCGAAACGACATTCTTAAGTGGGACACCAAGCCTATGGAGTGCTACTTCAGCACCACCAATCCCAGAGAAAAGAGAGAGGAGATTGATCCCACCCGGGTACATATCTTTCAAGACTGATAGATGATATGCTACGGTGTCAACCTGTAACAAGTCAAACTATTAGCAGAGTGCAATAGCAAAACTATAATTCACAGCCAGAAATAGTCCTAATTTGGGGATCTATTGGAAACATATAATGGACAAAATTATATAAAAGTCAGTTACAATGTTCAAGATATTCTCAAGATGCACCACTGAATCACAATTAGAAAACAACTTCACTAAGACTATCTATGGCATGAAGGAGGATAATCAGTAACTAATAAGTACCTGGAATGAGTTGCCAAGCGATTTATATCTATCAGTCCTACTTATTCCACCTCCTCTTGTGTGGTTCCTTGGGAATCCAAGAAGCATTTCTACTTCATCAGGCTCAAGAGGGGCGACCTTATTCCTTCCTACCCAGACCAAATTCCATTTCCGGCATTCATCCATAACATATTTTTGGATGTGTAAAGGCGGAACACCATCAGATTCTTCAAGAGCCTTCCGAATCCTCTCTGTTAGTTTTGCACTTGCAATGCAAGTTTGTAAACAGTTCAGCTGTGTTCGTGTGTCCCATGAAGGCCACCATCTCCTTGTCATAGGTAATGCATCATGTATGGTCTGAGGAGGAAGTGGAAGAAGGGGATACCGGTTATTGATAGGAAGATTGTGTACATAGCCCCTCTTTCTTGCAGCTGCACAGAAGAACTTCGAGTCTACAAACTCGGGCTCTACATCATACAAGAATCGTGAAATAGTGGTCCAAACACCTTTGGGAGCAAGTGCTACGTTCTCATAATAGAAATAAGGTGGCCCTCTAGCTGTGTCTGGAAGAGTTCTGCGAATTGTTTGGAATGTCTCAGACGGAACCCCAAACCCAACCATTGGATGTGGAAGACGAATTGTCTCATCATCTTCAGTCAGGATCCTCCTGTCCAACCCCGCCTGCTTTTTCCTTTTCCACATCTCATAATCAGCACCTTTCCTTTTCTTGTGCTTGGAACAATCACCATTGAGATGCTTTGGCCTTGGCTGTGTAACGGACTAAGAATCAGCTATTACATTTACTCCCAAAGGAACTTGGTGTGTGTGAATAGATAAAAACGAAATCCTAATGAAAATTCTGAAAGATCAATATTCAAGTTCATGAGAAAGCAAAGGAGTACCTTCTCTTCAAGGTCATATTCTCCTAGCTGGGCATCTGCTGCCTTTGCCATCTGAGCAGCGCATATAAAATCCGTCAACTCAGCAAGTGAGGAATCAAGGCCTGAAATATAAGGATAAAAAAAGAGGTCAAACACAATCTACTATGATTAACAAGACTAGAGGATACCATAATCAACTAACACAAGTAGCAACAAGTGGATTTATCACTTAGAGCCTGAGTAACATAAACTTGGTTGCATTTTCATTTAATAAGAGGACACTAAAAATGGTTTGACCAGTATGTATAATAAAGCTCTATCCAACCAACCAATGTATATTAAAGTGAGAAACATGTCAGGAAAGTAGGCACTAAAGAAACATGAAGCAGAACTCTCACAGAAATCAATGATATCAACATGAATTAATGCACAAGCAATTAACTTCTAAAATGTGCACTTGAAGTAAAACGTAACATTATGCTAGAATGCACACCACATCTTTATAAAGAATTAGGTGAAACACAATCTATTACGATTAAAAGGACTGGAGGATAATCAACTAACAGAACTAAGTGAATTTATCACTCAGAACCTGAGTAACATAAACTTGGCTGCATTTTCATTTTAATGAGAGGGAATTAACAATGTGTTTGACCTGTAAGTATAATAAAACATTCCCAACCAACCAACCAACCCAATGTACATTAATGTGAGAACAATGTTGGGAAAGTAGGCATTAAAGAAACATATAGCAGAACTCTCATAGATAACAATGATATCAACATGAATTTAGCAAAGGCAATTAACTTCTAAAATGTGCGCTGGAAGTAAAATGTGACATTATGCCAGAATGCACACCACATCTTTCTATTGCAATTGAAGCCTCCTGTATTGTGTACCCCATATTCACTAAAGTCCTTATATTAGGATTTGTACTTTCCTGCAAGACAGATCAATCAACTTTCGATTAACACATACAATAAAATATTAAAATGTCATCCTATCATCCTATGCACATAAATTTTTATAACATTGCATAACTATAATCTATAATGAGGCGGAGAGACTAGCAACATAAAGTTGTAAGAAGATAAAAGGCAGTTGTCACAGTTTGCAGAAGATATCAAGATAAACGTGCTGGTTAAAGACTAGAATTCAAAGCCAAACAACTTTAATACCTCATTATCACAACTATCTATATCTGGGAAATCATCCAGAAAGCTGTCATCATAATCCGAAGAAAACTGATCAGATTCAATCTGTTGTTCTTGAGGAGATTCTTCGAGAACCTGAAAGTCATGAGCAAAAAGCTAAATGCAAGGAAGAATATTTATTCTCAAAATAAAAGAAAATGAGATCCAGAATGCATGCAACTCATTCAAGTCACAAAGGGAGAATCCTAAAGGCATACTGCCACAAATGCCTTATGAAAACAATGCTAACTGGTTTGTTTAATTTTCATATTGTTTTCATGCCACAAGTTGCCACCCTTAAAGCTAGTGATAACCCCCACCGCAACCCCACCTCCACCCCCATCAACAAGAAAATGCAAAAACCAAGAAGAATAAGAAGTTTGATACTATTATAGTTCTAACAGAAAAATTAATGAATAATGGTCTGGATTTGATTACAAGTAACCATTCAAATTTCTACATCACTAATAAACTTCCTTCTGTATAAAATTGTCAAATTCGTGATTTGAAGTATTTAGTAGAAGTTCCTTTTGGAAAAATTATAATAGAGTATAACAATTGAAATACTATGATACTAATATACCAAGCTCAACAATCAAATCGTCTATGACATCAAAACATGAGTAGCACAGATAGCATCTGATAGTGAGATAAGTTTACTCACCGAATACGTGAGGAGAGTTTCCAGAATAATGTCTGAATTGTCCTCTCCTGGATATTCCACTAGAGTAAATGAGGATTAGAGAAGAAAACTGTGCCAAAATCAAATGAGACAGATCTCTTACCATGTTCTTGAATTGCTTTTGCAACCATTTCTACCTCAAATCCCATGCCTACAAAATGATCAAGTAACTTGGAGTTGGAGCAACCTGCAGATGATCCCACCTTGAAAAAGAAAAAGATAATTATTTGTTAGCCATGAAATGAACCAAGTAGTATCTAACATCCAAACACCATGTATTCATATATTCATCAAAACATAGTTTATAAGTTAAAGAGAAAATAAAATCTTCACTGAAGCTGGTAATGCAAAATACTGTTTCTCTCATCACCATGAAATTTAAAATGTAAACCCAATATCCTGGATTGCTTTTAACAACTATACCCAGTACAAAAGTTCAATAATGAAATTAAAAGAATATCTCTTGTGAAAAATCTTATACCTCTGCAGAGCCCATTGCAGCTTCTCCACCAGGAACTGTCAACCGTGAACAAGAAGATAAACTGAAGTTCTCAATTTCTCGCTCATCCTCAGAGTCCCAGTCAATGTTGTCATCCTCTACACCGGAAGTATTCCCACCCTGCACAGATTTGTATCGGGGAAGAGAAGTGAAATTGGAACTAACAGATAATAAATTAAAATGACACAGCTACTTTCCAGTTAGGCACCACTTTTATGTGTGAATAAACATCAATAATTATTAGGTACAAAGAAGCACCCAAGAATGAGGAGCATATATAGAAGTAAACGAGGAAACTACCATTTCTCCCTAAGTTGTAGTTGACCGAAGCAGAGGTTTCCAAACTGTTAAAAGAAGAAAAAGATGTAAAACATGCCCAATAAAGGCACCTTGGTCATAATAGCCAAATTAAAAGATAAGCCTAGGATTAATCATTTATGGATACCATGCCATAACAAACAAATCTAAACAAAAAAACAAAGGGATGATCACAAAAATCCAGAACGTCAGATTTTCTATTTGTTTAGATTTTGATCACAAAAATGAAGTAAACTATCTCTCAATCAACATAATAAATGAAGAATTAATTAGTTACAGCCACAAAAAAAAAAAAAAAACCTTTTTGAAGCAAAATTTATCCTCTGAATCCGAAAATTCAGAGGAATTCTGATCTCGTAGATGTCCTTGTTAATTATGTATAATGTATAGTTAGTCTCCGTATAAATAATATCAATATAATGAAGTGCTTAAATATGAGAAAAAAAAAATTAACACCATGATAATCAAACTCGAAAACCTACATGCAGAGAAGGAAGGTAATAAAGAGAGAGAAACTGGTTGCAAATGGGAAATGCAGAATCTAAAGCTTGCGAGCACGAGGAAGAATTTGGTGCAGAACCAAATTCTGGCGTATTGGTAAACAAAGACAATGCCCATGTCTTCCAGGAAAATGTTATTTAGCTATTCGCTCAAAACAAGCTCGTTTTGATCTAACAAAGTAAGAAAACAAGGAAGGATATATCAAATTTAAACAAACCATATATAATTTTGATTTCATCGTACATATCCAAATTGAGATTAACATTAAATAGTACTGTATCTACAATTATTTTTTATTATTGACTGTATGCATGTTCACAGTCATCTGCATAAAATGAAGAGAGGATAGATCAAATACAGTAGAATGCTGGCAAAAGTAGAGAACAGAACTCACACAATTTACAACCAGGAAAAGGAAAAATTGAAACCAAGGATGAATGGTAGTGAACAAGGTTATGTTAGCAGACAGCCACGTCTTTGAAACTTTCCTAATAAATCAGCCACAGTGGATTTATGTATAATTGCTTTTGTGCCAAAATTTTGAGCATGACAAGTGAAGGTGTGATCTCAACAGTACCCTGTTTGTTTTTAAGGATTTATATTGGGCAATTCCAAGATGTTGACATCCACAACTATTACGAGGTAGCATAACAGAATGAAATATTTTCTCTCATTTGTAAGTTATAAGATGTTGAATAGTTAGGAATTCTCTCTGTCTGTTTAACCTTGCAGCAGCTTCTAGCCTTCTAGGACCAATATGTTATTTGGACTATCTTCTTCCCTGTTTTTAAGTTTGTTGTTTTAAATTCTACTTATGACTTAGCAATATAGATATTAACTCATGAACCAGCATTTCCTCTTAGTCTTTTTACTCCCTGTCTGCCAAAACATTTTTATCCACAAAAAATGTTTCTTATGCACTTTATATTTTAAGTAATTTCGATAGTAAAGCAAAAATATTAGCAGAGGAATTAATTAGTTACAACCGCAATAGATTAAAAAAAAAAAAATTACCTCTTTGAAGCAAAATCTATCCTCTCAATCAGAAAATGCAGAGGAATTTCTGATCTCGTAGATGTCCTCGTTAATTATCATATAATGTGGTTGGCCTCTGTTAAAACAATATTAATGTACTGAAGTGCTTAAATATGAAAATGGAAAATTTAACACCATGATAATCGAACACGAAGACCTACATGCAGAGAAGAAAGGTCATAAAGAGAGAGAAACTGGTTGCAGAGAATCTATGGAAAACGGAGACCAAAGATTTCATTCCCCTACATATTAATTATACAGTCAAATCTTTCTCAAAAATCCCACATTTTCTTTTATTTCTAAACTAAAATGATGGCAACCCCTTTTCGACCCCATATACTCTGATCTGAGGATTTCAAGCCAAAACATAAGCCTGGCAATATTAGCCAATAAAACCCAATAAACCTTTTCTTCTACATCATAGAACCTAGACCAATAACTTGTACTAGACGCAGGTAAAATCTAAACGCCTACTAAGAAAATTAAGGAAAAAATTAATGTTTCAAATTATGTTAAGCAGTGTTTGGTATCAACAGAATTGTAAGGACTCAAACCCAAACGACTGATGCAGTCAAAATAGCTTCAGTTGGCCCCAAACTATTAAAAACTAAAAACTAAAAATAAAAGTCCAGACCCCAATCCTTTCTTCTACTTTTCTCGGCTACCAAACAGTGCATTACAAAAACGAAGTAAAGTAACTCTCAATCAGCATAATAAACGAAGAATTAATTAGTTACAGCCGCAATAAACAAAAAGAAAAAAAAAAACCTTTTTGAAGCAAAATTTATCCTCTGAATCCGAAAACGCAGAGGAATTCTGATCTCGTAGATATCCTCGTTAATTATCGTATAATGTAGTCGGCCTCTGTAAAAACAATATTAATATACTGAAGTGCTCAAATATGAAAAAAAAGAAAATTTAACACCATGAAAATGGAACTCGAAAACCTACATGCAGAGAAGGAAGGTAATGAAGAGAGAGAAACTGGTTGCAGGTGAGAAATGCAGAATCTATGAAAAACGGGAGACCAAAACCAAACGCTTCCGAGCACAAGGAAGTGTTTGGTGCGGCATCAAAATTCTGGCGCAGCGGTAAACGAAAACAAGGCCCACGTCTTCGAGGTAAACGTTATTTGGCTACTCGCTTAAAACGACCTCGTTTCGATCTAGTAAAGTAAGAAAATAAGAAAGGATATATTAAATTTAAATAAATCATATATAATTTTGATCTCATCGTACATATCCAAATTGAGATTAATATTAAATAGTATTGCGTTTACAATTTTTTTTATTATTACATCATAATTATTTATGTTATTATTTTAATATCATGAAATAACTTCTAATTTGTTAAGTTGGCTATTTAATTTTCGTTATTAAATTCTTGACCCTTTAAATAATAAAATAATAATTTGAAATCCTTAGCATCTTTTAAAAATATATTAGATATAGCATAATACAATTAAAAAAAAAGCGAGTATGTGAATTACATACTCTCTGAGAGTATGCATAAAGCATATTCTCTCCCTTTACCTTTTTTAATGTGGAATGACTATTAAAATATAAAAATCACAAAGTCATTGGTGTCAGAATAGTAATTGAGCACTGATGTTCAATCCAACTGTACAACTCATTAAAGTATGTACTTTTGGATAAAAAAAATCAAATTAATTTGATTTTTTTAAAATTAATTTTATACTGTATTTGAATTCAAAATTATTGTTCAAGAAAATAGATAATAATATTTAAAATTTATATATATTATTTATATAATACTAAATACCTCGAAAATCATATTAAATTATCAAAAATTGCTGGTTGAAGATAACGTTTAAAATCTTGGAAAATTGGCCCATTATGAAAATTTCACTTATACGATATGTAATTGGGCCATTGACTTTGTTTATTATTCTTTTTGACGGTGATGACCTATAGAGGCAAATTAGCAATTTTATTTTCAATTGTTTATATTAATATTAATACTATATATATATATTAAATTATTATTGATCTCAAAAGCTTAAATTTTTAGGAAATGAATTTTGATATGTGTATCATATTTTATATATATATATATATATATATATTAAATTACTATTGATCTCAAAAGCTTAAGCTTTTAAGAGATGGATTTTGATATGTATAATATGTTTTAGAAGAGAGGGGAGAGATAAAATATTATCAACATTCATCGATAATGTGACAGTAATGAGACTTACCATTTGTAGTGATAATGTGACAGTAATGAGACTTACCATTTGTAGTTTTAATGGGTGATAATGTGACAGTAATGAGACTTACCATTTTTGGTCCTTATAAATGTTAATTTATTTTAATGGGTGGTAATATGACAGTAATGAGAATTGAACCTAGGTGTTTAGGATTTGAAACTCTGATACCATATTAAATTACCACTGGTCCCAAAAGGTTAAGCTTTTAAGAAGTGGATTTTGATATATATATATCATACTTTTAGAAGATAGGGGAGAGATAAAATATTGTCAACAATATACGCACTGAAAAAAAAAAAAAAGACTGTGTATGAGAAGTGCAAGCATCAAATATTTACAGTTTTTGCTAAGCACGTTTGTCTGTTTTAATTTATAATATATATAACTCACGCAACCTTTGGTTTTGGCTTAATACGCTTGGTTCTTGAGTACAGGAAGACCCCAGCAAGAGCCACAGCAGTACCTGCAAGAATGAAATTAATTAAGCCAGTAATCTAATGTATTGCATTACATGCATGATCTTATAAGTATAAAAACTCTGAAAACTATGTACGTGTTATGTAGTCAGATTTACCGAGAGAGTTAATGGGTAAAACTGGTGTTTGGAAGAAGATAACAGAGGAGACAATCACCACCACACGCTTCACACAGTTTCCTACTGCATGAGTGACGGGGGACACCGACTGCAGTATCATATAAGACACCTGCCACACACCCAATATATATATATATATATATATATATTGTTAAATATGCTTTTATTCATTTAACTCAGTTGAGAAACATCTATGAATTGAGGAGAAAATATAGCTTTAATATCACTGCAGGCATAGACCTAAAACAAACTTACTAGTTTACCTTCTGTTTTTGGTCATGCTGAAACTTACTAGGTAGGTGAACTTAGTTAAAATGAAAATATAGAGGTATGCTTTTGATCTATGTTCAACTTGAACATAAAAAACACCAGCAATGTGGATCGAAGCAACCCTGTGAAGGCTAAATAACGCAGTAAATTAAGCAATCAAAGAAAAACAAAATTAATTATTAAGCCTCACACCTGTTGGTAACTATGAAAGCAGACACCAGCCAGAAGTGATCTCATGCACAGCTCTCTAATATTTAGCCCTTGGTTTGCCTGAAACGTACGTGCTCAACGCTGGTAACATCTTACTACATCAGACAGAACTTATAAGCTGTGAATAAATATAATACTTACAGCAAACTTCAAGTATGAAGGACTAAACTTGACTCCTTCAATGAGAATTGCAGAGGGAACCAGCAGGAAGAAGGAAATGACGGTTATCACTGAGAAGAGATTGATATTATCCAAAGTTTCCTAAAAAGTAGAAGAACAAAGCGATCCATCAGGTCATGGACTAGATATATACATCAATATTTATGACATGACAAAGGAGTTATTTGTCTAATTTAGTTTACCTCTTTCTTGATCATTAGCTTCTTGCTGAGTACATTACGTGATTGGTTAGTAAGATTGGAAGCCATTGCACAACAAAAGCCAATCCTGTTTGAATAAGAAATTAAAAACCAATCATATATGTAACTATGCTGCATAAGGATATTGCAATGTGGATGTTATATACTTCCATGGTGTCATTGAGAGTGTGTGGAATAGTCATTTTTACCAATTAAAAGAAGCCTCGGTGAAGGATGCCAATGCCACTCCACCTACAATGGGTACAAGGGAAGAAATCATCCAGAGATTGGGCCTCTGAGTGACCAAAAACTCAAAAGTCAAATAATTAAGATGATAAAGTCGACATTTTTACAAACATAAATAGGAGTTTTCAATTTGCATCCTTACACTTTCTTATATATTCAAAGTTCACAAAGCAAAAATAATGTGTTTTATTGTTTGGTGGGGAGGGTGGGAAATTCATCTATGTAATTAATTCACAAATCACTCATCCACATAATTCAATTCATTCAAGTGATAACATCCCAGAGACAAAACATGAAACAAAATAAGAATTCTCACCTCAGCAAGGAACAAAGCAGAAAGTAAAACACTGAAAAAGGGCTCCATAGCTTTGATTGTATGGGTGAATGAAACAGAAACTTTTCCAAGGCTAATATTGGTCAACAAATTTCCCATTGTGTGAGCCACAACCAGTGGTAAAATTGCTGCAAGCTGGAAATGAATGTTATATGGGAAAGATATGTAACATTCATCAAAATCCACACGATTAACATTATCAAATATATTTTATTAGATTGGCAAATTAAATACCTGTGAGCGAGTGATCTTTGGTCTTGCATAGAGATTAAGAGTCCACATCAAGATAATAATCAGAGTCGCACAGCCAAACTGAAATGCTGTGACAGTTGCTGGAAATGGATAAACTTTCAGAACCTGTGAACAAGTACATTTAATTTATTCTTTGATATGCCAAGTTGATAAAAATCAGAACTATTGAAGGATAGACTTCCTATTCTCTAAAAAGGTTTTTTCCTTTCTCATAATTTCCGGGAAACCAAACAAATAACTCAGACATCTTAGTCTTACAGAACATATAAATTAATCCTAGTGAAGCCAGAGTAAGCTATATATATATATATATATATATATAATCAAAATAATAAAAAAAAAAAATTTCAAAACCATTCATCAAAATGGAGCTGACATACAAGTGAGTCAAAATGCTGAAGATGTAGATGGAAACCTGTTTGTTAAAGATATTGAAGTAAATATTCAGAAGGTACCAAATTAAGAACATAGATCCAAGCTGCAAAGTCTTAGCCAATTCACTAGGGTTCGTAGTATCACCAGCACTGTCGGGCAGCAAAGCAGCCCTGACTACCAAATTGTCATATCTTCGACTGGAAACAATTAAGGGTGCAGATATTTGAGCGTCGAAAAGCAAAGAAGAGAAAGAAGGAGGAAATGTAGACGAAAGGTTTTGCCAAGAGAGTCGATGAACCTCGTGGCTGTCAAGTTGTATGGAAGACGAAGATGCTGAAATTTGGGTATGATTTGGGTTTCGAATTGGAGGTTTGAGAAATTGTTTTGAAGCATACGGAGCCAGTGTGGTGCTCTGCATTTTGGTGGTGTTGGGAAACAAGAGAGAAAACACTGAAAGGGTAAGAAAAATAAACCGTGTGGTGATCTTAACGTTGCATGGAAACAAGAAGAACAAGGCCTTGAAACGTCGCCGTCAGCGTCCTCATTATCGATGGGTTGTTTCGTCGACCCCATTCGGTCACGTGACTTGGGTTAGAGGAAAACAAAGTTCATTAAGTTGGATAATAATGTGGTTTGGATTACCCTTCGGTCACGTGATTTGGGGTAGAGTAAGACTGCTAATGAGCTTCACCAGTTGACAAATTACAAAGTTCAATAAGTTGGATAACAATGTGGATTGGCCTTAGCAGATTCTTGGCTTGCCAGGTGAGATTGGTTTTAGTTTTTATTTTTTGTACTATTGGATGGTGAGTAATGAGTATGATAAGCGACCCTTGGGATGCATGGATGGCATGGATATTTTTGGACAGAGGATGTGACATTCAGGGCTTCTGAACCTCATATTTTGCCTTCGTATAGTAGGACTCCATGGACTGCCTAACTAATTTTAAATATTTTTTTATAAATAAAAAGGAGTTTTATTAGCAGATAAAGTCTTTTTACTGTTTCAGTTTATAATTTTTTTGGAGTCTAAAGCAGCTGATTTATATCTTTAATAGATTTTCTTACACTGACGTATTAAATAAAGCTGAATACATCTGAAATAATAGTGAAATTTATCAAAACTCGAATAAAAACTCTTGCAAACAAATATGATAAAACAGTCAATTTCTTTTCTTCTAGTACTAGGTCACATTCCCATGTGCCTGTCTAACTTCAACTTGGTTTAAATTTCTTGCACACCCATTTTTCTTATGTGGGTCATGTGGATTTATTTCAGTTGCATTAATTTTTTATTTTTTTTGAACGACATTCCCTCCACCCATTTTTCTTATGTGGGTCATGTGGATTTATTTCAGTTGCATTAGGTTTTTTTTTTTTTTTAACGACATTCCCTCCTAAATTCATTCTGTTCTCAAATATCATGGTTTCCAAATTGGGAAAATTACAGTCACCCAGATGACATGTGTCTGTGGTACTTTTGCAGGGGACATAATTTTCAAGGGGAATAAGGGCTAGGTTTCATATGGAATACTTCCTGCTGCCTCAAATAGCTTTCTACTATTACCTTTTCTTTTCTTTTTCTGGTGAAAAAATTTTCTACTATTACTTTAAACTGGAAATTTTTTTACTTTGGCTCCCTTGCGCAGGCATTTCGAGATTGAGTGCTAGTATAAGAAATAACCGAAACAGTCACCAATAGATCCTTTCTCTATCACACTCAATCTTTTCCTTATACACCATAAAAATCACAAAGAATTTGGAAACTTTAAAGGAGATCAAGAATTACTAACTAAAATATTCCATAAAGACGTATCGAACTTCTAGTGATTACGACAGAGATGCAAGAATAGAGTTCTTACATGGAAGAGTGGCTACATTATTCATGATATGCATTTAAGTCTTGCAAACGTCAAATAGCCAGTGTGGCCTTTAGCCTCACTGCATGGCCTAGCCATTACCACCGTAGAACTCGAGTTTTCTGGCACATTGCTTCCTTCACTTGATCGCTGTCGCCTCTTACATGGAAGAGCCCCAAGAGGAACACCCTCATCGCCCCGACAGCCACCGTCTAACTTCCCTTCTTGAACTTCATATGTGCGAAGGAGTATCTCAAATGTCCTTATATCTATATATATGTACAAACATAAATTAATGTGGACCGGCAATCAATTGCTCTACTGTGAGGTTCATCTTGAAAATGTGAGGACTTATACATGACACAGGCAAAATATGTCCAAAATGGAAAACATAAAAGAGTACAATCACATGTTTTCAGATGGATAGAGGACTGAAACGTTACCTGTAAAATTTGATTTGAGAGTTTCACATGATCGTTGAACCTGCTCAATACACGGGGAGAAGGAGCACAAGATCCCATCTTGTTTCAACATTTTCCCAGCTGAAGGAATGGCCAGCCAGGGTTGAGGTAGGTCCAGGAACACAGAATCTGCCATTCCAGAATATGCATCTGGAAACCCTTGGCCCTGAATATCCCTCACTGCTACAGTAGCCAAGCTACTTAATCCCATCTTCTCAAAATCCTCCCTATAAAAGAAGTAAAGAATCAAGTCAGCATTTCAATATATCTTATAAATACGGATATACAACTTGATTAGAGCATATAGCTTAATCTTCTAGTAAATAGCTTAAAAAATTTCAGCTTTGTACTTTTAAAACAAAGGTTTTGCCTGAATAAACTGAAAACCCACTCAACTTGATAATATGGAAGCTCTCTGAATACTGAACTAGATCTTAAAACGGAATAGAAATAGTCATTCACTTAGATCAGAACTCCTATTCTAGACATAAATTTGTAAGTTCCTAAAAAGCAAAACAAACATACAAAATAATAATAATTAATAGATTATGAAATATATTATATAGAGTATAAAATTATATATTAAGCTATCTATCAATTGAAGATTTTCATTTCTGACCTAGCTGAAGCAGCCCTAAGTTCATGGAAATCAAACGTATAAACATGTCCTGTAGGAGCAACTGCCCTTGCAAGTGACGTAGTTAAAGATCCACTTCCAGTTCCCGACTCGAGAACCACACAACCAGGAACTATTTCCAAATACATGATCACCAAGCTAATATCCGCAATATAGAGAATCTGAGTCCTGTGGCTTAGAACGAGAGTCCACAATTCAGGAGTTGGGGCTAGCAGGTAGACAAATCCACCCCTGTTGCTGAACACCTTGGTGCCAAAAGGTTTACCAATCCATTCTGCATGTTTAAATACACCAAATCGATTCTGGAGTATTGAACCCTCACATACTTTAACAGCTTTCATGGTGTCATGCCTCTCATAAACAATGACCAAATCTTGATCACGAATGAAACGTGTAAAAGATATCTTCTTTGAAGGATCATTAGCAAACATCCTTTTAGATCCGATAATTCGAATGCAGAATGTCAGTATCAAAAGTATCTGCCGAAACTATAAGGTTAGAAAAGCAGCCATTAAAGAATCATTGCATTCCATATTTTCATAGTCATCTTCAGTCCAAGGTACACAATAATCAAACACCTAAAAAGGTAAAATAACTATCCCTACCTAAATACCAAAATCCGAGATAAAAAATACTTGGGGCAACAGCCAACAAGCATACATTCTACAACATTCTATTGGCCACGTAAAACCCCAAACGTAAAAGAACAATTACTTCAAAGAACACATCCAGAACATAGACCAATCTACATATTAACCTACCATCATGGTAACAAAAAATAATTCCCCTTGAGTATAAAATTGACAAAAGCAAATTAAAGAGAACGATATACAAGATGGATTATTTAAAAGTACTTAAAAGAGAAATAAAGAAACAAATTTCATAAGAGCATATAAAGGAGTATATCACACAAGATTAGTTATTCAAAAGTAAAACAAAGAAACAAACAAAACAAGTTCACACAAACTAGAGACCACCCTTGAAAGCACGCATCAAAACCCAATGGAAGTAACATTGTCTAATCCCAAGGAAAACCAGCTATTATTGGACCCCGGATGAGCACACGAATCATATATTCATAGTTTGTTTTGCACATTTATACTTCAAGAAGCTAGGGGATGAAAGTTGAAACCGAAAATCAAAAAAAAAAAAAAAAAACTTATATAAGAAGGCGAAGAAGAAGAAAACCCAACTGCTAAAATTGTCACAAACCTGAAGCAGAATTCAATTAAAAACAAGTAATTCAAAAAAATAGAAGAAGTTTAAAATCAAAGCTGAGAACTTTTTTTAAGAAAACCACTAGGAAGAAGAATACTCACAATTAAAGCTGACCAGGTGTCGTAGCTGAACAAAGCTCAAGGCTTTCACTTTAAAAGGCTTTGTCTTCCACTGAACACTGATGTCTGATGGAGAGGCGGGAAGAGAGACAGGAGGCCAGCCGCCAGCGTGGTTGGTTTTATTGTGTTTCAGTCCTCAGTTCCATCCTCACAAATCGCATACGTAAACACGACCCGACCCGACCCGGCCCAATATGATCCAGTGTGGCAAAACAAAATAGGCCTGATTCTCCAACTGTTCGGGCCAGGCCTAATTATAGTTTCTATAATGGGCTCTTTTTCCTATCGATCCCGTGGTTGTGTGAAAAAAATAAAAGAACCAAGAAACATATAATAAATAAAAGCGCCCGAGAGGATAGTCTTGTTTACTATCTGAGGGGGAAAAATGAAAAATTAACGGCTTATTTGTTTTTATTTTTTCTAAAGCGTGAAATTGCATGCATTGTGTTCCAAAATTGAAAATAGAAAGAGAAGCCACATAAAATTGATATTGTTAATGGCAGTAGTAGTAAAAGTGATCATACGGATCATATTATAAGTGATCATACAGATCATATTATAAGTGATCATACAGCTCATTAATCTGATTTCATTCCCATGCACTATTCAAATAGGTGCATGCAATATTTCATCAAAAAAAAGAATAGATGCATGCAACTAAACAAACTTGGTCCATGGATTTTCATATATCATAATCTTACAGTGTATTCTGAACTGCCAATGTGAATATGACCATCCAGATGTCATCGACATAAATAATATATTGAATTTAGATTTGATGCACAGATTGTTTTACACATTCAAACCCCAATTGAAATTTAAACACTTAGAGAAGAAATATTTTCAAACAAGGTTTCTCAAACTTTGAACATAAGAGTTTTGAGTTTGGGTTTTGCGGAAGAAATCAGACAAACTCCTTGGAAACAACAACTCCATCATAATCTAAATCCAATATTTTCATAACAACAAAAGTTTTGTTCGAGTTTCAGGAGGATCAAACAACAGATTATACATTCTGGAAAGAGTATCTCTCAGAAAGATTAACAACACGTATGAAAACTACGCCACAAGACTCAACAATAACCAATACCAAACTTCATAAAATGAATAATCTAATGTAAATTCCAGTAAGGCATAGGCCATGATCCTCAAAACAATATGAATTCAATACAACTAGAACTAAATCAACTATCCATTGATACCATAGTGAACCATGAGGTTCAATACTGATCAAAACCAAAATTCAAATTCATTTCTAGCTAAAAAGACACAGACTTTAAACAAATTAAGTAACAGAAAGTGTATCCAGAAATCCCAGGTCTCAATCAATCACCACCAGCAGCCGCCTTGTGCACATAAGTCATTCCACACTTGCCACAGTAATGCCTGTCAAAATGGTTGGCCATGAAAGTCCCAGCACCGCACTCCGGATTCGGACATTCCTTCCTCAGCCTCACGACCTTTCCAGAGTCATCCACTTTATAGAACTGAAGTACAGCGAGCTTGACCTTCTTCTTCTTGTGCTTGATCTTCTTCGGCTTTGTGTAGGTCTTCTTCTTACGCTTTTTGGCACCACCCCTGAGCCGCAGAACCAGGTGAAGAGTCGATTCCTTCTGGATGTTATAGTCGGCTAACGTCCGACCATCCTCGAGCTGTTTTCCGGCGAAGATGAGGCGCTGTTGATCAGGTGGAATGCCCTCCTTGTCCAGGATCTTCGCCTTCACATTGTCGATGGTGTCAGAGGACTCAACCTCTAGGGTTATGGTCTTGCCCGTTAGGGTCTTCACGAAGATCTGCATGGTTGATCGGTTGCTGCCTATGAACGACAACGCTCGAAGAAGATGACATGATGTATATAGCGAGGGAAATCCGTGCGAATTAGGGTTTAATGACGGGCTCAGGCTTTGGGATGAAAAAGACTGGGCTAGGATGAACCTATTGGGGCCCACATAATACTGGGCTACGTATTGACTGGCCCATTTCTGATGTTACTCTACTACTAATTTTAAGGGTAATTTGGATCGATATGCAGTTCATTCATAATTATGGTAAAAAAAAAATTATCCACCCATAGTTTTTGTAAGAATGTCCGCGTTTTCCCAAAATTTTTGCAACGTCAGAAATTATGAATGGTGGTTTTTTTTTTTTTTTTAACAATAAGGCCCAAATTACCCTGATTAATTGGCTCAAGGGCCCACCATATACTCTTGAGTCCCTGACGTATTCATGGGGCCCATTTCAAAATTGTAAATAAAGAGGGAAATCTTATGAAAATGGATTTTTGCTTTAAATTTCTGTGGACTAATTGCTCAGTTGTAGCATATAACAAAATAAAAGAATTCAAATTACATTTTGGGAAATTGTAGTAAAGCAAATTAGCGCTCAGTGAAAAGTAAGGGGAAAAAAAAGAAGAAAAGACTCTGCTTTCATACATTTGTCGGAGATCAAAGGAGACAAAAGCTCAGCAGCAGGAACCGCCAAATGAAAGTGGATAAAACCAAATTTAATGTTTGGCCTAATTCCCCATAATTAATCATAAAGAAACCGCTATATTCGTGATCCGGAAAACATGATTTCAAGCAGAGAATGGAAAGATGAGGCAAGGAGCTGACCAAGACCGTCTCTGCTTCACATTTCTCTGACCCTTTATTACCTGTGGAAGTAACCCATTGCTCGAATTCTATTTTATTTATTTTTATTGTTGTGGTCTGATTTGGTTGGTGAGAAATCGAAATAAAATAAAGGGGAAATAAGGATAATTAAGACGAGTCAGGGCACTGATTCGAGAGCATCAGTTTTAATTTAATTTCCCACCGCTTTTCTTTTTTCTCAGCAATCAAACGGTGCAAAGGGTTGCCTAGGAATTTTTGTTTCAGGTTCGTTCTTCAATCGTTGTTGTTTATGATAGTTTGGTTGTTGATTGAGCATATTGAGCATTTCTAGCATTATGGTCATTGTTGCTATATTGTATTTTGCTATGCAGATTCAACGACACAGTTTGTCCCCCAGTTTTATTTGAATTTTGAGTTAACTACATTGGTTTTTGATGAAATGCAATGGCATTGTTAATAGTGAATGCTATATGATCCATGCACTCTACATCAAAATTGCATTCAAGGCTAGATTACCCCCTCCTACATACGTCACTGTCATATCTGTTTAATAAGTATTCATTATATTTTGTATATGCAGTGTGTATTGTATTTTTTGCTGAATATTATAAGTAGCTGATATTTAGTTTCTATTGTCAGCAGCAAAACCATTATACAGCTATCGTTAAGCAATTTGACGACGTAATCAGTATGATATTCACATTTTCGTGTCAAAAAACCTTTCATCTTATATGTTGGAAAACTTCTTTTAGGATTTTGTCTTCAAAAGAAATTAGAAGATTTACTTTCTTCTGGGTTTCACAATGTACTCAGATTTTAGTGTTTGAAAACAAGTATTATCATATAGAATTTAGAGTACCAATCAAGAAATATTAGTAATGGCATCATGATTACTCTGTCAGGATGCAGCTAGAGGTTACAACTGATTCGACCAGCCTGAGTTATTGGTTGAACTGGAGGGTCTTGGTATGTGCAATTTGGGTGTTCACACCTATGGTTACAGCATCTGTGATGATATGGAAGTATGAAGATCTAGACTATTTGAAATCTGGCAGAAGAGAAATTCAGCAAGGTGAAAATCAGAATGAAAATCAGAATTTTTGTGAGAGTGAAGCATGGAAACCCTGCCTCAAACAAATCCATCCCATTTGGTTGCTGGCTTTTCGAGTTGCTGCCTTCTGTATTCTTTTGGCATCTCTAATTGTCAAGCTGGTTATTAGTGGAGGTGTCATATTTTACTATTATACTCAGTAAGCTCTCTCTTATTTGTGCTCATCTAATAGGTAAAGAATAAAGACTTTAAGGAATAATAGGCAATGGAGCATAGCATGGTTATAAGTTCATTTGTTCTATTAGTCTAGTGAATATCTCTATGGATGACAGTTTTTGTTTTATTTTCTAGGGCAGCAACACTTTTTGAGTGTCAAAACAAAGAACATGTAGTTTAGAGACTATAATATTGTGGTGAGTTTAAATTTTTCTGAAGATTAAAAATAATTCAGATTTCCACATTCTAACAAAGCATTGTATGTTGTTTCTTGAATATGTCATTCTGGACTCTGTCCTGAAATATGCTTGTTACTGAAGCTTGTTATAATTGCCATGATGATAAGGTTCAAATAAATTTTATTATATATTAAGATTATGACACTGGTCTGGAAGGAAAAAGTTCATTTTAAAGAAAAACTGAATTTAAGGAAATCCCTTATCTAAGCTATTTAGAACAACTACATATGTCAAAATAAAGAACTTCTAGGGTTTACAATGCTATTCTTCTTTGGCCAGTTGACCATTATGTCTACCAATGAATGCTGAAGGGCCTTTTCATGTTATTCCATATTCATTAATTTAACCAAAGGCAATCTTGTTTTCAATTCAATTTCTAAGTTATGAAAGAGCAATGCCAGTATTTTATTAATTTGAGTGCATTTATATGGACAGGTGGACTTTTACCTTAGTTACTATTTATTTCGGGGTAAGCTTCTTATCTCCTTTAAAGGTTTATGTCAAGCACCTAAACCTATTGAATTCAGGATATCAAGTTTTTATATGTCATGAATTGTCAATTTTGAGATGCAATCAGAGGCATCAGTCACTATGAGTAAAATTTTCATTTTATATATTGTAATTTTAATTATTTGTGTTCTTGGACTTGCAATTCTCTTTGTTTTTTATTCTATTAACTTTCTTTTGCAGTGTGGATGTCTCCTCTCCATTTATGGGTGTTACCAGTATAACAAACTAAACAGCTTAAGGTCTCCTGTTGGGACAGATACAGAGGAAGGATTATACATGCCTCTCATGGGTGAGGAAACTACCAGCATACTCAGAAAGAAAAATGTATCAAATCCTCAGCAGGCAAATAACATTTCCCGACTGCCAGGGATTTGCAATTATGTCTTTCAAATTCTATTCCAGGTGAATTCTTTTTCCAAAACTTAATTGTCGCATTTGATTGGAAAACAAGGGGCTGGTTCTAAACAACATAGTGTACAATACCTAGAGACAACCTTATAAAATTAGTTTTGCTTCTGAGGGGCTGCATGCATTTTTAACTTTTAACTACTGACTCATTTTGTCACTTTTCTTTAATTTGTCATGAACAGATGAATGCTGGGGCAGTGGTGCTTACTGATTGTGTTTATTGGTCTGTTATATTTCCATTTCTCACCATCAAAGATTATGATCTAAATTTTGTAAGTTTTGGAGATTTTGCATCATCCCTCTTTTGCTTTATGATTTCGTTTGCTTCAGTCTGTATGTCAACATATTTGAGAGTTCGGTCAACATACAATGTAGAGTTTTGGGATTAATTTACCCCTTTAGGGTAGAGAAACTATTATCTTATTATGCTTCTAATATTCTGCTTTACTATCGAAATTACTTAAAGATGTAAAGTGCATAAGAAACTTTTTTTGTGAATAACAATGTTTTGGCTGACAGGGAGTAAGCCACAAGATAATATCTATCTTCCTAAGTCACAAGTAAAATTTAAAACAACAAACTTAAAAACAGGGAAGAAGATAGTCCAAATAACATGTTGGTCCTAGAAACTGTTACAAGGTTAAACAGTCTGAGAGAGAATACCTAACTATTCAACATCTTATAACTTACAAATGAGAAAAAATATTTCGTTCTGTTATGCTATCCAGTAATAGTTGTAGATGTCGACATCTTGGAATTGCCTAATATAAACCCTTAAAAACAACAGGGTACTGTTGAGATCACATCTTCGCTTGTAATGCTCGAAATTTTGGCACAAAGATCCACTGTGGTTGATTTATTAGCGAAGGTTCAAAGAAGTGGCTGTTTGCTAACATAACCTTGTTCACTACCATTCATCCTTGGTTTCAATTTTCCCTTTTGCTGTTGTAAATTGTGCGAGTTTTATTCTCTACTATTGCCAGCATTCTTCTGTATTTGATCAATCCTCTCTTCATTTTATGCAGATGACTGTGAACATGCATACAATCAATGCCATTTTACTCTTTGGTGATGCTACTTTGAATTGCTTGGTATTTTAACTTTGGGTACATGTTCTATTCCCACTTAACATTTATTGCTGTATATTTCTTCTATATTGAATTTCTTCAACCCATTTCCTCAGCGGATCCCCATGTTTAGAATTTCTTTTTTTCTTCTATGGACGGGTGTTTTCGTCATTTTCCAGTGGATTATTCACGCCTGTGTTTCAATTTGGTACTTTTCTTTTTCATAGTTCTGTTCCCCCACCTCTTCGAACATAATGATTAGACATTATCGATAAGAGCTAATTCTGTTTGTTACAGGTGGCCATACCCAGTTCTTGATTTGTCATCAAAGTATGCTCCATTATGGTACGTTCTCTTATGACATTTTTACAAGCCATCTCAACATTATTGGTGATAAATTGGATTTTACTTTCTTCTCCTGTCAGGAGGACATTCAAAAGAGCATTGGACGCTTCATATATGTTCCTATGTAACTCTTAAGAATTGAATGATATCCGATGCCATATATTTTTTGGTACTGAAATGCAGGTACTTCCTGATAGCAGTAATGCATGTGCCCTGCTATGGATCATTTGCACTAATAGTGAAACTGAAACATCACTTTTTGTCGAAATGGTTTCCCTTGTCTTATCAGTGTTCTTAGCAGTATTGAAGATGAAAAGGTTTATGATGCTTGAGCTCTTTCCAAGTCAAATTGAATCTTGAACAGTTATTCTTTATACCCCTTGAGGTGGTTTCCCTGTTAAACGTTACTGGGTAAACTAAAGCTTTTCTTTTTTGCTGAAATATTTGTGCTCTTAGTAATGATCGAGTTAAGATGCATAGGTTGCCCTTGCGACCTGATATTGGACAAGTAGGAGTGGGTTCCAGATGGGGGGGTAGATAGTGGCTAGTCAAGTATGCTTTTTTAAATAGGAAGATCCGCAATTCTTCATTTCTTCTTAGATTTGGTGATTTCAATTATTGTACAAGCAGATTTTGAAGAAGACTTGTTGTAAGGAGTTTCATTACCAATTTTCTCGTGAAATTCCTTTGATTTTTTGTCATATTCACTTAAAATATGTTTTAAATCTTTATTATTGGAAAGCAAGTGATGGTAATTCTATCTTCTGATTTCATGTCGTGAAATTTGATGGTGTAATATATCTTAAGAAATTAACTCCTGACACTAAACATTCATAAAAAAAGAGAGAATAAGTTTACCAAGAAAAAAGATAAAAAGAGAATAAAGTAAATTTTTAATAATATACACGATTTTTCATTTCTTATAATATAAATTATACCATTAAAACGCAATTTGTTTAATTTTATTTTGAGCAATTTCAAATTAGTGTATGTAGGAAATTTTAACACGCGAGAAGCGTAACGAACCTTCGCTCTTTTTCTCGTTAGTTAGCCGCCTTCAGAAGCCTCCTAAAACCCTAAACAAATGGTTGACTGGCTCTCTGTTCTCTTTTCCGGAGAAGCAAACAAATCCGATCGATGGCTTCTCGTCTAGCCCTTCGGCTCCGATCCCATCTCCTTCGCACCGCCGCCACGGCCACGCCCTTCAACCACCGAACCACCGTGAAATCCCCCATTGTGATTCTCTCCCCAGTCCCTGATCTTCGTATACTCCCAAACGACCTCCCTTTCGCTCTCCGATTCCTCTCAACCGCTCGTCGCGTTCCTACCCGCACCAAATCCGTGGACATCGGAGCCCGAGCTCGACAGCTCCAGACCCGACGGCTATGGACCTACGCACTGACCTTCAGCTGCATCGCGGGATTCATCGTGATCGTCCTCAACAACTTCCAGGACCAATTGGTCTTCTATGTGACCCCCACTGATGCTCTGGAGAAGTACTTGTCGAACCCGAGCAAGAACAAGTTCAGGCTCGGAGGTCTAGTCCTTGAAGGCAGCGTGGTCCACCCGGCATCATCGCCGGAGATGGAGTTCGTGATCACTGACCTAATGACGGATATTCTGGTGAGGTACAAAGGATCGTTGCCCGATTTATTCAGGGAAGGTCACTCTGTGGTGGTGGAAGGGTTCGTGAAGCCCTTCACCGATGAGATTCGGAAGGAGGTGTCGACGAAGAGCGTCTCCGGGAAGGCGAGGACCGGCGAATGCTACTTTTCGGCGACGGAGGTTTTGGCGAAACACGACGAGAAGTACATGCCGGCGGAAGTCGCGGCGGCAATTGAGAAGAACAAGAAGAAGATTGAGACTGGTGGGGAAGAAGGTGGGATTCAATCTAAGAGCTCGTAGTTTTTACGATTCTAATCGATTTTGCAATTTGGGAGGTCATAGTTTGATTTATATTGGGTTTATAGAGGATGGGATTTCATTTGATTGATAACGTTGAAGCTATTGAGGTTACAATTTTGTTGTTGTATTGGTTACTTGGTGAATTGACCGTGTTTCACTTCAAACGATTAATGAAAATAACGTCATTAATTTGGAATGACGCACATTCTTTATCAAAATTGATGGAAAATTGATAGCGGATGCTCTGTATAGTTTCATAAATGTAATGAATTAGCAACTTATTGTTCTATTTCATCAGATATTCCTAAGCTGACCCTTATATTATAGGAATCCTGAACCAAGGCAATCCCGATTAAAGTGCCAATCTAAATTAGAAGGAAGGAAAGCTATTAACTAAAAGCAGCCTTTCCCTATTTCATCATTCCAGTAATAGATTAAGCTTTTCTTTTGCCGGGTAAGTGGGTACAAGAGCCTTGGAACAGACGCATGGAAGATCTTGATGCACAAAAATATTTCAGGCTTTGGGATGACTGCAACATCAGTTCAGTAACTTGGGAAGATCTTGATGCACAATTAATAGTTCAGTGACTTTGCGCGGACAACAATGTAAGTCCAATGACTTCGGGCTGATTACAATTCCTCAACTGTATATGCTTAATATCGGATTCAACCGACCTCACCAACTAGGAGAGGGCATGTGGATCAGGTAGAGACAACTAGAAAGTGTAGGGAGCACCAAAATGTGTGACTGGATGGTTTAGCCTTGGAAAGAGACCTATAAGTGGTTTTCATCAAGATCTTATGCGCAAATGGGGATAATTTCTCAGCAAAAAGCCAATCTTGGACAAACAGGCTCAGGCTATAAAGTTCCAAGGGTTTCAACTCAACCTGCATCAACCAATCTCAAACAAAAGCTAATAGAATCCGTAAATTATAACATATACGAAAAAGCTAACTCCACAGTCATAACTGATTAGTTACCAAACACATTTCTCAATCCCTATTTCCAGCAAGTACCAACAACTACAGAACAATTTAAACTAGTACAGACCCTTCATAACTATCATAAACAGACCCTTTATTTAGGACATGGTTAGGAATAAACAAGGATAAACAGATAAAACATAACTCTTATAAACCATAACACTCCTCGTACTCTCATTCCTCAACCGGCAGCTGAACTACTCCTTTAAGTTGGAAGTTTTAGCAACAGCACCAGCTTCAGTCAGCAGAGGAACCAGCTTCCCATCCTTGTGCAAGGCCATTGTCGCTGTGAAACAATAGAAGATAACTTCATGTGAAAGATGCAAAGAACCACCAACGAGTATACACAATTCTATTCATGGCCCAATGAACATCTAGTTAAAGATAAAAAGTCTTACTATCACATCCACCAATGTGGCTTCCGCCAATGAAAACATTGGGAACGGTCCTCTGTTTGGTCCACTCAGCCAGTGCTGCTTGTGTGTCGGAACCATCACCTTCAAAATACAAGGAATTACACAACAAGTTTTTATTTTTTTGCCAGCAGAAACACTTCACCAAGATTACTTAAATTTGTTTTGGATATTATTTTGTTTTTGTAGAGCACTGCATCTCAGTTTCCACCAAGTTTAATAATTAAAAACCAACTGTAAAGCAGATTCACGAATAAAACCTAAAATGATAGGCAAATGGAGCCCCCGAAACATAAACCCAAATCTCTTATATTTAAAAAAGGTGCACGAAATTCAAGATGATAGTACAAACCTCTATCAGTTCTTCCTAAGACATATCAAAGCCCTTAAATTATTCGAGGTGGGCAAAACAAACTTAGCAATTCATGCAATCTTCGTGAATAACATTTAAAGTATGCTTTTGCATAAGATTGCTAACGGATAGAGATGAGATATTTCTTTATCGGCCATAAATAGAATCGAAAGAAATAACTAATGGTGCAAAGAGTTGAATTTTACAGATTAAGCAAACCAAACAAACACCAGAATTTGACCCCCAGATCTTAGGCCTTAAGACAATCTCACTATAAAACATACGCACCTATGTATATATGCATTAAAGAACATATTTTGAAGGCAGGTCCTTCACCCACCAAACACACAAAAAAGCAAAAACAGAAAATTTTTGAAGATGATAGAATTGGAGCAAAAACTCACTCTCTTTGTCCAACTCAATGGCTTTGTAAGAGGCTCCCAATTGATCCAAAAGCTGCTTCACGTCTACGCAGAACGGGCAATACGACTTGCTGCAAACACAAATTCATATACATTAGCATCCTTCCATTTCATACACACCGGCACGCAGAGCAGAGAGATACCTATAGACGACAACGGGATTGGATGAAACGACTTCCTTTGCCTTTGCCAACGCCATCTCTCGCTCTATCTCAACCCTAATTTCTCCCTACAATCTCCTCTCTATCAGCTCTGTGAACAATAAAATAGCTTCGTTTTTAACTACCAAAAATAAAATAGCTTGGTTTATTTATTTATGAATATAAAAATAGGTATTTACCTACGTAGATATTAATTTATTTCAAAATACCTAATTCACCTCTAATTTTATTTAAAATATTTATATATTTTATTAAATATCTAAAATATTTTTATTTTAATTACAAATATAATTTGATAGTGAATAATTTATTTACCGGTAAATTTCATTATTTGATGATGAATAAATTAGACGGTCTATATTCAATAGAAATACTTACTCACTATATACAAGGTAAATAAATATAAATTGATAGTAAATATATATATATAATAATAATAAATAACTTATTTATTATTTAATAGTGAGTGTCATTGTTTCGTTATTTGATGGTGAATTTTGCTGCTAATAATAAATCTTATAGCTATAAAAAATAATAAAATTTAAAATAAAAATATTTTTAAAAAATAATAATAATTTTAACATGATTATAAATAAATAGATATTTTAAAAGGAATTAATGTCCAAATAAGCATTTAGATAATTACCCTGTAAAATAGCTTGGTTCGGTTTGGCTGCAGGAGCACGCACATGCTATACACCTCGCAGTCGCCGATTAGAAGTTGTCAAAGCCAAAAAAGCCATCGATGATTGGCTCACCAGTAACTTTCCACGTGTTCCTCTGCTTCTGTGGGCCCATTTTATACTTGAAGTTGCGGTTCAGATTCACGCACCCACACGTTGTGGAGTAACGTGATTGATTTAAACAGACTTGCCTATTTTTAACGGGAGCGAAAACCATTTAGACTTTGACCGAAGATAATAGCTATAAAAATTACAGGATCTAATTGATGTATTAATGAATATTTTTTAGGATCAAATTGAGATATAAATATATTTTTTCTTTTAATAAAAAAAACTTGTCATATTAACTATTCAACACGTAAAAGCTTACGAATATCACAACCACAATTGGAATGCCACGCAATTGGTCCACGCTTACCATTCCATTCCATAAGATGTGGGCTATCTAGTATTTAATAAAGACTTCAACTATTTCGGTTTAGTAGTTCAGTTTTTAAATGGAGTAATTTCATTCTACAGATGAAGAGGAAAGGTTTGATATAAGAAAAAGGACCAACAAACTTACTATAATTATTTATTTTATTTGTGGCTAAAAGATGCTGGCTTTTAAACTGGTTCCAAGTTCTATAATCACTCGTTCGGTTAGCAAGTCCATGCAACACTACGAATTTTTAACACCAAGAAGCTTCAGAAATAAGAGATACGTATAGGATACATGAAATAAACTTTACAAATGTACCGTATTCAAAAGTGAACCCGACTGCTATGGGAGACAGTGCGATGTCGTTATAAAAAGAAGAAAAAGACTTCAGGACCTTAATTTTAAGAGATGTGATCGCTAATGATACGAATGGTCATAGCATCAGCAAATGATGCTAATACGATGGTGGTGATTTAAATACAATGTACTCGTATACTAGTGGGATTTTGTCATGATAGTATGTCAACATACTTACACCAAAAGCTGATATACCATTTATTTAATTTAATCAACCATTTACTTTCTGTTGCCGACCAATTGCAGCTCATGTTTCTTGTCTCTCCCCCTATTTTTTTAATTCCCTCTTGTAGGTGGTCCAGGGTTCATAATATTAGGAATTTTAGGTGAAATCCATTCAACATTATCAACAAAAGATGATCACTTACTTAAGTCTTATACCCTACTGTTTGAATCACATGAAATGAATCCGGGTCAAATATACTACTCGGTGATTTTTTTAGCCATAAAAAGATAAATAAATAAATAAAACCGGGCAAATAGATATACCAACTATTTATGACTACCAAGTTAATTCTCGAAGATTGTCCAAAAAAAAAAAAAATGATCCTTGAAGGTCCATTCTCCATGCAAATTGCAAATCACCCCCAATCCCAATGCCGTATAATGTAAAAAGGGTCCATTCTCACGCTGTTCAACCTCAATTATGATTCTATTTAACTCTACGGTTAATTTGAATTGCTAATCAAAGAAATTTTAAAAGGAAGGTTTTCATGCAACGGGGTCTGACTAACTGAAAAATATAATCCTAGTCTTCGGGAATGCCAGAATAAATTACCTAGAATGTTGGTCTACTTTAAACCATGGCAGGTTGTCGAAGCTTTGCCCTAAGATCGTGTTCAACAGCATCAATAAACTCTTCGGTGTTCAAGTAAAACTCGCTGGACACCCTGCATATACAAAGTATTTCAGTAATTATGAAGTGGCAAACCTTGACGTGCAATTAAGGAGTTCAGACAATGCGCATATCCTAATCACATTAACTATTTCACATTAGATTGTACTTTCATTTGGTTTAATATTTGACCAGGATTCCACTAGAAATCTAAAGTCAGAAGCATAATCTAAAGAAGATATTAAAGACTAAATTTAAGGGCAAAAAATGAAGAGCAAACTGTACTGCTTCCATGAATAAAAATTGAACCTGAACAATGCCAAATTATACAGAGAATGAAGGTCCCACTTACTTGGGTCCATGGGTCAAAATTGCAAGATCCTTTGTCATTTTTCCAGATTCCACTGTTTCAACGCATGAAGCCTCCAACTTGCGGACAAAATCCAGCAACCTCTCATTTTTATCTAACTTGGCTCTGAAACAGACAGGATTGGCAGAAGACCAGGTTTTAGATGAAAACTTACAAAAAAGGATGATGCAAGAGAACTTAAATGAAATTTTATCATTAAAAATAGATAGAAAAATTTAACTGCAAGATAGGAATAGATTTGGACACCGGCCAAATAAAATTTACAATAAGTACAGAAAAATACTTTAATTATAGTTGGGGAAACATGTAATTTTGTAATCAAACATGTACTAGACTAAACGTCGTGTAGCATACACTACAGCATGAAAAAAGAAATACAGCCTAAGATCGTTAAAATCATAGTGGAAAGTAAGGACTGCTAAGAGGAATAAACTATTTTTCAAAAATGAAAACATCAAATATTCATATTTTGTAGTGTGTTTCTGAAAAAGAAATCAAAATAACTTTAAACATTAATTTTTCCTTTTAAGGATATCCCCAAGAGATTTTCTAGAAATGCAGACATGGCAACCCACATTCTGTTTCACTCATAATTCTTTTTTATTACATGATATATTCCTCCATCAAAAAGTACTGAAGTTTAGGAATATTAAAAGACGCAAGTAGTACCTATGCTCTAGCCCCCGTGTCCATGCAAATATTGAAGCAATACTATTTGTACTTGTTTCTTGTCCCTTCTGATAGAATCGGAAATGCCTAGTGACAGTCCCATGAGCTGCCTCAGCTTCTAATGTCTTCCCATCAGAGGATAACTGCAAAACCTCTTGTAATTAAAACTTTGAAGCATTGCAAGACCAAAAAAAAGAAGTGAGCATTAATATGATTATTTGTTCCATGGTACAAACCAACACAGAAGTCATGAGGCCCAAAGAGCCAAATCCTGCACATGACACAATAAACAAGTTAGACTCCAGCAAAGCAAAGAGGAATATAAGAAACACAGATGTACCATACAAAAATGTGCTCAGCTTTTATCTTCATATTGGATCCATATCTATAAATTTACACCTCTCCATCTTTGTACATAAATTTTTCACCTTACTCAGTAAATCTCTTGGTAACAGAATTGGAAAAATACAATTCTTTCTACCCTTTGCTGTAACAAAAGGCTTTGAGGAAACAAATTAAAAAAAATTTAAAAAGAAATGATTTCACAAGAAAGTAGATAGCTAGTAGTTAGAAAAACAAATATGTAGTACCTTGTGCAAGTAGATCACTTTGGACATCCCCGTCATAATTTTTACAAGCCCAAACATATCCACCTTCACTTTTTAATGCATAGGCCACCATGTCATCAATTAGTCGATGTTCATACCTGAAAATATAAACCTTCTAAGTCATGTTTAAAAGTGCTGCGCCTAATCATTGTTAGCCAAATAAAAAACAAACCATATTGAGTGTTCTTCAAACTTCTGCCTCCACTTCTCTTCATATACTGCTTGGAATATGTCCTTAAACCTGCAATAATCCTACAACTATGAAACATTGTGTGTATTTCTTCACGAAAAAAATTAAATATTAAATAAACACAAAAAAAGTCTTCTGTATACACTGTACAAAATTTGCAGAAAGGTGCTAAATCAAAAACAAAAAGTTACCTGCCATCATATTTCTTAAGAATTGTGTTTTTGGTGCTCAAGTATAGAGGCCATTTCTTTGCAAAAGCAATTGACATGGATGACTCAGCAAAAGATTGAATAGACTGACAAAATTACAAGAATTTGCTACAGTAGTCAATACACATGCACATGACTTATCAAAACAAGTATTGCAAAGCACATTTAAAAAATAATAATTAAAGAAAATCTGATGGGACAAACCTCATCCACATTATACATAGCAAGTGCTATCCCTGGGCCTTTAAAATTATAAACATCAAGCTCCATTGATGCGTCTCCATCTTCAGGGACTGAACAATAAAAATTAAAAGATAGATTTAGTTGCATAAGCAATACTTGGAGACAAAACTCTCTACATCCAAATAAAAGGGACTGAAAAATTAAGCTTACCAAAAACCATTTTAAGCTTTCCTGGTCCTTTAATAACTGCATCAGTTGCACGATATTGGTCACCAAAGGCATGCCTACCTATACATATGGGTTTCTTCCAGCCTACAATTCATTCAACAAGTAGTGACTAGTGAGCATTGTTTCACATTATTTTACCTCGTTAAGAAAAACAAGATTTCAATAAGGACAAAAGTCACATTACCAGGAACAATTCTAGGAATGTTCTGGCATAGGATAGGTTCACGAAAAACAGTACCTGCAAAAAAGTATTAAGAAAGATTAATATGAAGCATTTCAAATTTGGCTAGAAAATGAAGGTTTGAAAAGGATCAAAACTTCTAACACCTGCATAAAAAATTTCATGGAATAAGAAATTATAAAGACATATCCACTTCAAACATACCACACGGTTCCGAGATGCAATCACAACACAAATAGTTGTGCACGTAAAATTGCCTTTAAAGTTCAATACCATCAGTACATATTTCATCAACAATCACTCACTAAGTAAAAAAAAAAAAAGTCTCATAAGTGGCTAGTTGACATGTTTGGGCTCTGCTATTACCAACTGACATTTAGCTGGGGCAAGCAACCACCAGCTCTGAGGATTATTTTCTCTCTGGTAATCTCACTCTTTCTTTGTTATCTGTTAACTCATATTTCATTTCAATGGGAATATGATTTAATGAAGAGTGCCAAGAGAATAAGAAACTGTGCTAAAACTGCCTGTACCCGTGGGAGCACAATGAGAACCATTATCATTAACTTATTAATTATTTGTAAACATCCACCAACAAAAGCTAGAACAATAACTAGCAATCAGTTGAGGTTTTTTAAAAAAATTCATCAAAAGTGCAAGCCTGACAGTGTGTTTTGTTCAAACTGAGATTGACCCTACATAGCCAGAGAAAATATAAATAAATAAAATTGTAACAACAGGAATCACCCATCATCAATTGCCTGGACGAAAAGTTCACCAAAAGGTAACTGAATATTCAAGTTAAATGCATCATAAAGCCAAAATGCATTTGAAATCTGTACTGCAACAACAAGGTGCATATCTATCAAAGACAAACCATTTAGAATGTTTCTAATTGTGCCATTCGGACTCCTCCACATTGACTTTAGCCCAAACTCCTTCACTCTGGTTTCATCTGCAGAACATGGCATAACAAAACCAAAACTCTTAATAAAGATTGCAATGTGGCTTTCATGAATATGGAGAAAAAGTATCAACTACTACATATCATAGAAGTGTATTTATTTCTTTCAGACCATCTCTCAATAAAACAATGTTCTTGCTACTCATGATATAAGAGGCTTAAAACGTTAAAAATCTAAAGACTTAGGACAGCAAAAAAGTATATGAACTAACCAGGAGTTATTGTAGCACATTTCACAGCAACGTTGTACCTGCATCCCAATAAGGATTAGAATGAATTAAGGTCAACCAAAAGAACGTTTCAGTAGTTTGATTCTTTAAATTAAATTCAGGAGCGTTCTCAATATCCCCCAATTAACCCTCTTTTCAAGTCACCATCTTCCACTCTTGAAGCTTATTCCCAATAATCAGCAACTGCCTTTTCTACGTGTGCTAGCAAGTTATGAATACGACAACTTATACTACACACTGTAATATCTTGATTCCCAAAAATTTTCCAAATAACCTTGGACAACTTATGTTCATCGATTGTTCGTGAGTAGTATACATTCTACTAGCTCATGCCACTATCATCCATACTAATTGGCAGAACTACCAACAAACAAATAAAACTGAATTTGCAATTACCTCTATGAAACGTAATATTTTTACAAATCTTATCCAAAAGACTTACTTAAGAGTAGCTTCAGCACTCTCCACGGTAACTTTGTCATCTGTAGCATCACGGTTCAATATACCTAAATCATAGTACTTTATATCCAAATCCAGATAAGGAAAAATAAGCTGCATTCACATACAAAGAATCACATTAGACCAACTCAAAGTGCTTCTATCAATTCCAGTTCCTGATGACATATTTCTCATTCAAAATAAATAAGTTCATACTTTGTCCTTTATCATTTTCCATATGATCCTCGCCATTTCATCACCTGATTGAAAAAACAAAACAGAATAAATAAAATACAAGAATCTAGATAAATAAACTAAAATAAACACAACGCATTAGGATCACAAACGAAAACGTATAATAGGAAAGAAAATGAATCTGGAATTTAAATTATTTATTATATGAAACTTCATTTACATTTTCCATGTGGTTCCTCATCAATCAAATTCAATTTACAAGGATTTTTCGAACTCACCGTCCATTTCGACAATAGGATTCTGAACTTTAACTCGATCAAGCGCAGACGAAGAAGCGTAGCATCGCAGCGAAGTGTGAGCAAAGCGAGTCGAGAAGGAAACTCTGTTCCCCACAAGAACTCCATTGAAGAGCCTCGAGCTCGAAGGGACTGACAAGCTAGGGTTTCTCAGAGCTGCAGATGATGATGATAAGGCTGACGACGATATCACTGTAGCACCGGACATGGCGCTCAATCGGACTTTGGCTCTTAGCATTTCAAGTTATTTGGCGGTGGCTCTTTTACGGAGTATGCGTTGCGGGGACGCTTTGTTACGATGTCCGATACTCTACGGTGGCATCTTTGCCTGGCAGTTTGGTATTGGACCTCACTTCCGCACAATTTATTTTCCCAGTTGGGCATTCAACTGCAAAGTATTTAATCTGACGGATGAGATTGAATCCACGTATTCAATAGGAGCCATTGGATTTGCAAACGAGCGAATCTTCAAATTAGAGATGTCGTATGATGCCCATCGCCCAATGCAACGTTGCTTGCGTGTCGTACTGTTTTAATATTCACGAGATCTCGATTTAAAAAAATTTGGATAGCATCGACAAAATATAATAATAGAATATATGTATTTTTTATCTGATCTATTATCCAGAAATTATAAAAATATATACATAAAATGCAGAAGATAATATTGTATTGATCTATTAAATCTGTAATAAAGTTTCGATATGAAATTTTGAAAAATTATCAACTTTTAAATATATTATAATATAAGCATGTGTAATGTATGATAAATGACACATTAAAAAATATGATGATCTACTAATTTTAACTTCGATTTTTAACTGTTAGTAGTGTTGCTGAAATACTTTTCTCTCATAAATTTTTTGCTCAATGAGAGCGACTTTAGTTTCTTTTTTTCTTTTTTAAATGGTTTACGTTTGAAAATTTATTTCCATCTTTATGTTATTTGTGTAATATTTTTTTAGATAACCAATTAAAATTAATTTTTTTTATTATATTTGGTTTTTCTTTGTGAGTCGTGAGATTATTTTTTCTGTAGATTATATAATCCAAAAATAATTCTAATTAGAATTTAAAACTAAGGAAAATGGAAAAATGTGTACATTTGACTCAAAAAAAGGAAAATGGAAGTTTTTATATATGAATGATTAATATATATATACACTGATGATTAATGATTTTACAATTGTAGACTGTAGTTATCACTTATCAATCAATTAATAACCCATCTTCCAAAAAGGCTGACATTGGTTCAAAGCCAGTCTAGATTGTAGAAACCCACCTACAAATAAGAAAGCTCCAACTATTCACGTGGTGTTTATACTAGAAACCCACCTACAAATATGTTTGAAACAATTAGCTGCAGGCAGAGAGAATGAGAGAGTGAGAGTACGTAGAGAGCTCTGCATTTTAGCATCGTTTTGAAAGTGTGGTTTCAGCGCTTCGCAATACCTTTCTATGCCCAACATAACACCTAGCTCATCCATCTGTTTTGCAATCATTTCACTAAGCCATAACCTTACCTTAGTGTCGTTTTGTTAATTAGATAGCTCCTATAAACCTCTGTACTCCACGCACGTACCACGTTTCACTTGTGTTTTAACAAAGTTTTGAAGCTGAGAGACAATGAGATGTAGAAAATCAGCACGTGCTGTAATTTGCTTGGTCTTGGTGCTCTTGGAAGGTGTATTACTACTACGTGCTAGCTCCAATTTACAGGCTGCTTCAAGTTCAGAAAATGTGTTTTTCAAGATATGGAGAAGCAGCAATAACAGTGCTTATAGTAATGGGATGGGAAGGAACTTCAGGCACAGAAGGTTTTTCGGCCATGGTTTCAGATTACGAGGCAGCCATGTTGATGAAGAACAGAAGAGAATCACACCCAATGGTGCAAACCCACTTCACAACCGGTGAGTCTGGTTGTTCAGTACTAGTCCACGGGCCTTGTATTAACTTGTTCATATATGGCTTTGACTGCTAGAATTTGTGTTTTTTTGCTTAACCTTCTAGTATATATATATAAAGTGTACGTAATATGTTTTGTTTGTAGTAATCCAATCTTTATTAAAAGTTTGACGATGTTCCTCTGAAATTGGAGTTTGCTTTGTAATAACTTTTAAGGTTCTGATCATTGTGTGTTTTTCTTTTTCCGTTTTCATGTTATAATTCCAATTGAATCCGGTTTTGAGTGAGAGAAATTTCACAAAATGGTATGAGAAATACCACCTTTTAAAAAGCCTACCAGTTGACATGCAATGTCCATGATCATTCTGAGAAGAAAAAAGGAAAAAGGAAAAGAGAAAGGGCATATGTAACCCACCACATTGAGTAGGCTGAAGTGTAAAATCTACTAGTTACAAATTTAGGCCCACTTCAAAAAAACCTGAAAAGTAAAGAAGATATTACGCTGCCATAAAGCAAATCTCTTCAAGGACTTGTCACCTTTGGCTGGAGGGCAATTTGATTAGTGAAATCGGAGAAAAGGACGTCAAACAAACAAAAAGCTAGTGCAAAGAGCTTCTTCTTTGGCCTGTTCATTCACAAAACAACAAAAGCAACTCTTCTTTTGCTCAGTATAATCAATTGCAAAAAGCAGGGCATCTCTTTTGCTAACAGCGCATACATACATATATATATATATATGTATATAGAAAGAGATAGTTTTGTCATACACACATATATATATACATATAAGTATGCATGTACAGATTCTGAAGCCGCTGACCGAGAGGATGAGCAACTCTACCCCATAACAATGCAACAAAGGAGAAACTGAAGCACGTAAGTCCAAAGCTGAAGCTTTATGCTTTGTGGCATGCATGTAATCTTCGAAAAGTTATGTAAATGAAGCACCAATCAGCTATATATAAAATAAAACTATGATCTTTAAGCTGATAAAATAACTTTGTAAAACCCGAAAAATTTGGTCCTTTTTTTCTTGTCCAAATTAGAATTAAAAGGATAAAAAGACATTGAAGAGTCCGTTGTGGATGGGGACAAGAGAATTCAGCAACAAAATAGGCTTTAAAATTTTTTGTTTGATTTCCTTGGGGGTACTTGGAAAACACCCTTCATGTGGGAAAACTGTTTTTAGTTACTATCAAAATCTACCAGATATACTTGTGCTTCTGCAGTTAAAATATAGAGTAAAAAAATGTAGAGCAACCTAACGCAAAGTCATTACATCTGTAAATGTGCCAACAAAAATGATTTGAAAGATGGTAAGGTAATCTGTATGAGGATGAGATTAACACAGTCTCTTCTATACTCAAATCCATCAACCAGGACTTTCATCACACAAAAGAGAAAAAAAGAAAAAAGAAAAAAAAGACTTATATGAAAGTAAAAAAAAAAAAAAAGAAAAACCATGGGTCTCAACCCATTAAAGACACTATAATCGGACTCGATCACATTTGGCCCAATAAGTTACTTAGCCAAAACCTGAACATCAAAGCCCATGCCATTTTTGGCAAAAAAGTAAGCCCGTGCTATTTTTAGAGAAACAAAAACCCCGGATTGGATCCTGGGCTTCCTCCCGCTAAAATTCTTAAACCCTAAACCCTCAAAAATCTCCTTCACCACCATCTCCATCTCTCTCTCTCTCTCTCTGTTTTTTCTTTCTATTTTTTTTTTTTTTTTACTAAGCAGCTTTCTTCGTTTCTCTCACTCATAGTTACACCATGGCCATGGCGTCCATGGGAAGCCGGGTGAAGTTGAACCCACTGCTCAACACCCTCCCCCATTTCCTCCAATGGCCGGCGCTTGGGTTCCGTACAATTTGCAGCGGCCGCCTAGGCTTTGCCTCTCAGTCGGAGCAGCTGGATACCGAATCCCCAGTCGCCGGGGCCAAGGTTCTCGAGACTTTCAAAGAAGAATTCGAGATCGGATCACGATTAATTACGCTTGAAACTGGCAAGATTGCTCGCTTCGCTAACGGTGCCGTTGTTTTAGGCATGGAGGAGACTAAAGTCTTGTCCACTGTAGCTTCCTCTAAAGGAGACGCTGTTCGAGATTTCTTACCCCTCACTGTATGTATTTATTTCATGAAAGTATACTAGTACATTTTGTTTATTGCCTTTGAGTTTGTTGAATGCACCAATGGGTGCTTGATGTTTGTGTTCTTTTATGTGTATCATTTCGTGGGTAGGTCTTATTGAATTTTTCTTGGTTATAAGGTTGATTATCAAGAGAAGCAATTTGCTCAAGGTGTTATTCCACACACCTTCATGAGAAGGGAGGGTGCTCCAAAAGAACGCGAGCTCTTATGTGGTCGTCTCATTGATAGACCCATACGTCCACTTTTTCCTGCAGGATTTTACCATGAAGTTCAGGTATATGTATCATTACTATTTAGTTTGTTTATTATCTTGTTTGTGAAATTGTTTTCCGTATGTGTATGTGTCTAAATTGGTACTTCCTTGTACAGGTAATGGCAAGTGTTCTTTCTTCCGATGGAAATCAAGACCCAGATGTAATGGCAGCCAATGCAACATCTGCTGCTCTTATGCTATCAGATATTCCTTGGAACGGACCAATTGGAATGATACGCATTGGGAGGATCTCTGGGCAGTTTATCGTCAATCCAACTATGGATGAGGTTTGATCACATCACTTTTTTTATCTTTTAATTTTAAGCATCATTTTTCGTATTTTCCTTTCTCTGATGTATAATTGTATTTTGTCGCAGCTTAGCTTAAGTGATCTCAACCTAGTGTATGCATGTACAAAGGACAAAACATTGATGATTGATGTGCAAGCTCGTGAGATATCAGAGAAAGATCTAGAAGCTGGTTTAAGATTGGCTCATCCTGAGGTGAGTCATGGAACTTGGAACCCTTTTATGTCGTTTCTCTCTTTCAGGAATCTTTCTAAAGTGCTGAGTATGATCTAACAGGCAGTGAAATATCTTGAACCTCAAATGAAATTGGCTGCAAAAGCAGGTAAGAATAAGAAGGAATACAAATTGTCAATGATGTCTGATAGAACAATGGAGAAGGTTCGTGAGTTGGCAGAAGCTCCTATTGAAGCCGTTTTTACTGATCCTACATATGGCAAGGTGCATGCCGTCTATTTTTGTAGAACAAGTCTAATATTAGGAAGTTATTCTGCCCAAATTTCTTGTTTTGACTCTTATATTGTCGTGTATTGTAGTACAGTTTGAACGTGGAGAGGCTCTAGAAAAAATTGCACAAGATGTTAAAAGAGAGCTTGAAGAAGAAAGTGATGAAGAAAGCTTAAGAGTTTTATCAAAGGCAGTGGACACAGTGAGGAAAGAGGTAGCCGTGCCAAGAACAGGCTTTAGAGTTTAATTTCTTTTGACTTTTTAAATTCTTATAGATCATGAAATATCTTTTAGCTTTCTTTATATATATATATATATATTTATTTATTCCTTCTTTCTATATACAAGTTCTGTTATGACAGATCGCTTTAATGAATTTTATCGAGGTACATGCCACCTTTTTAGCTTTATTAAACTTAATACTAGTGGTTGGTCCTAATTCTTGTCTTCAGCAACCTATAAGTAGTAATTGTTCTCTCTAGATAAGTTCTAGTGACTATCATTTCAATAGGGCTGTGGGATTTAGAAAAATGAGTATGAGGTAGACATTTCTGGAGTTGGCAGTTTTGATTTTCTTGGAGCTTTAGACTCAGTCTCTTTAATCTTTATTTTCTCTCTTCTACAGTTAATTTTATTATGGTTTTCACATCTTTGAAGTTTGGAAATTTCTTAACTTCCGTCATAATATAAGGTTGTCCGGAGAAGGATCATTGGAGAAGGAGTGAGACTTGATGGGAGACGACTTGATGAAGTTAGGCCTTTGTATTGTGAAGCTGGTAATCTACCCATGTTGCATGGATCATCACTATTCTCTCGTGGAGATACTCAGGTCAGTGTATGTTTAGAATGCTGAAATCGCTGAGCTTTTTTTCACTTACATACTAGAAACATATTTAACATTCTATGTAGGTTCTTTGCACTGTAACACTTGGGGCACCTGGTGAGGCTCAACAATTAGAATCCCTGGTCGGTCCTTCAAAAAAACGCTTCATGCTTCATTATAGTTTTCCACCATTCTGTATTAATGAAGTTGGTAAACGAGCTGGTCTGAACAGGCGTGAAGTTGGACATGGTAATCATTTCCACTTTCCATATTATATGATACTAATAAAATCTGAATGGTCACGTTAATAAGATGGAATGATTAGTTCAGTACACCTTTCGGTTGTTTAATGAATTTTCTACTGCTTCACCGAATTTATAACATTGTGGATTTATAAAACTGTGGTATGAGTTTCACTAAATTTGAAATTCATACTAATTATGTAAGGTAGCGACCAATAAAATACATTAACTTCTGCAATTGGCTTAACTGTCTTATATAAAATACGAAGTGGATAGCTATTTTACTTAACCTGAATTTTGCACTTACAAGGACTGAGCACACAATCACAAACTTGAATGCAAGTCACAAAGATGATGTTTACAGCAGAGTATGTAGGCTAATTGCTGAGAGATTTATCAGTATCCCATTCTTCAACGTGGCACCAGCTTGTTTAGGAAGATAAAGTCATTATAATGCCTCAATATCTAGGTGTAAATGTGAATGTTTACATCATGGAATAGAATTGACATGATAATTTTGTTGTTTAAAATTGTTGCAAAGTAATATAACTTGTTACTTAAATAAATAAATAATTATTGATTTCCTCGTGGTTCAGGAACTCTGGCAGAGAAGGCTCTGCTTGCTGTTTTACCTCCTGAAGAGGACTCTCCATATACTGTCCGTATCAATTCAGAAGTCATGGCATCTGATGGCTCAACATCAATGGCAACTGTATGTGGAGGTATTTTTTCAGTTTCCCACTAAAAAGCTTTTTAAAACCTAAGGATGCATATAGAATTTTCTTGTATATGCTAATATTATTAATTCAGGTTCATTCACATCTATGCAAGGATCATCACATGTATCTTCTTTTGGCATTCAAATTATGAATTATGAATAATTTGAGGTTACATTGTTAAAATTGGTGTGTTGTATGTGACAAATATGTATATTCTTCTGCATAGGCAGTATGGCTTTAATGGATGCTGGCATTCCACTACGTGAGCATGTGGCTGGTGTCTCTGTGGGTCTTGTTAGTGAAGTTGATCATTTGAATGGCACAATAAAGGACTACCGGATATTGACTGATATTCTGGTGAGTATTTTAGTTGACTTATTCGTGTCATTGCTTGTGACATGGTGGCTTTCTGAGAGATTCTGTTGGCTGCTGGTTCTGTTTTAACATATTCTTCTGAAAGTCCTTGAAAGTGAATAGAAGTTTGCTTTTTCTTTCAGAGTTATATAAGAACTTGTTAATTTAGTTTCGTTTCAAAATAAATTTTTGTAAATTTTGGTATATGTAGATAATAACTGTTAACTTCTTTTCCAGAATCTTTAATGTAATTTTGGGTTGTTTCTAATTCCAACCATTATTGATCAATGACCATTCCTACTAGTTTGTACAACAGTTATTTTCTTAATTACTTTTGAAAAATATTCAAATTTATTAGGGTCTGGAAGATCATTTGGGGGACATGGACTTCAAAATTGCTGGCACACGAAATGGAGTTACAGCAATTCAGTTGGATATAAAACCAGCTGGAATTCCTTTAGATATTATTTGTGAGTCCTTAGAGCCTGCTCGTAGAGGTCGTGTACAAATCCTTGACCATATGGAGAGAGAGATCAATGCACCACGTAATCAAGAGGCTAGGAGTTCTCCTCGATTAGGTTCAATTTTCATTTTCTGTTCTGGTTATTATTTTACATCACCAGGTGTGTGTATGTATTGAGCTTGATTATGTTTGATGATGTAGCTACCTTGAAGTACAGCAATGATGCCCTTCGTCGCTTGCTTGGACCTCTTGGTGCTCTAAAGAGAAAAATCGAAGAGGAAACAGGTCTGATTCAACCATGAGAATGCTTTGCACATTCTTTTTCCAATCAAAAAGCCCATTTCATTGGTAGATAAGGATTTGGGCTTTGGTAATTATTACCGTGCTATGTAATTTATTCCTATGTCACATCTGATATATGGCTACTTGATATTTCACTGAAACTTAGATGTCTCATCTCTATTAATCTGTTTGCCTATTAAATGTACTCTATTTAAAACCATGTAAGCTTTTGAATCACTTATGAAGCTATTCCTCACTTTTGCACATTGTTAGTAATCCAATGAGTTTTCCATGTAAACTGTCATCTATGTGTGCATACAATGCCAAATAAACTGTTTCAAGCTTTTTGACATTATTGATTTTGTATACTAACTCAGGTGCACGTATCTCAGTAAGTGATGGAACACTTACTATAGTTGCTAAGAAACAGTCTGTAATGGATAAAGTACTAGAAAAGGTATTCATTCCTCCAGTTTGATATGTGATTTTTTGGTTTAGCATTTCAAAGTGGTAGCAAGTTCAAATATCATAAATTCTTAGTTAGTGACTTCATAAATTCATTCTGTCTCTTAGATTGATTTAATACTTGGACGTGAGATTGAAATTGGAGGGATCTATAGAGGCATGATAACATCAATCAAAGAATATGGAGCATTTGTAGAGTTTAACGGTGGCCAGGCAGGTCTTCTGCACATATCTGAGTTGTCACACGAACCGGTATGCAAAGAAAAGATGGTGATGGTGTTGCTTCATAGAATTCCCAAATGCTTTGCCTGCCTTTTACTAATGTCTGTTTGATTTAAAATTCTTTTCCCAAATGCTGTTATGTTAGTTTGAAAGTGAAATGTAGCTTTTCTTGTAGCTTGGATTATCTTATTATCTACGATTTGCTTCCAGTCATAGGGTTTCCTATTTCACTAGATAAACTTGTAAAATTTCTTTGAATTGTAATGGATTCTACTGAATTTGTCTTCATATTGCAACAGTATGGATCACTTTGTTCAGGATGCTGCTGTACAGAAATTCATTGTGTTCAATTTTTCATCTCTCTCGTGATACTTATGTTATATTTCTTTCATTAGGTATCCCGTGTTTCAGATGTGGTTTCTGTTGGACAGCAACTTTCCTTGATGTGCATTGGCCAGGATGTTCGTGGTAACATTAAATTATCCCTTAAAGCAACTTTACCGCGACCTGGATCTGAGACAAATGATGTGGTCAAGGGATCTGTCTCGTCCATGAAAGGAGCACCTAAGTATTGGGCAGCAGCTGGAAATACAGTTGATGCACATGAAGAGCAGAATGCTACTTCAGACAATTCACCTGTGAACAATAGTGAAGTCAGTGGCGTAAAGCCCTCTGCTTCCTCTATACCATCAATTCTAATTCGCAGTGCTGCAGAGTGTGAGGAGGAGGAAAAATCTTCTGGTTTGTTTGAAAATTCTAACAGTACATCTAAACGCTCTATACCAGGTTCTGAATCAAAAACTTTCTCACAAAAGGAAGAAGAGAAACATTTGGAAACTGAAGTTGAGGGACAAGTAACTGTAAAAAACTTGAAGCTAGGTACGAAGCTTACTGCCAAGGTTCACCAGATTCGTGCCCGTGGATTGGTGCTTGATTTAGGTGGAGGACTTCGTGGAATGTATCGGTTTGAGGTTTGTGTCTTGTTATTTATGCTTCTTTAGTATATACATATATATATATATGTGTGTGTGTGTGTGTGTGTGTGTACACCTCTGTTGTTGTGTTCGGATTTTAGATTTTGGAAACAGATACGTGTTTAAAAAAGTCTCTTGTGTTGCCATGCAGAAAAATGGCAAGGAGGACTATGAGATAGGTGATGAGTTACGAGTTAAATGTAGCAGTTTTTCCAGCAAGGGGATCCCAGTAATGTCTCTGGTGGATGATGAATAGTCACTGACTGACAAAGTTATTGACTAGAAGAAATTTTTTGCAGCGAATCGTGAAAAAACTGCAATAATTGAAGCAGTTGGCGAGTGTTTTACACAGAGCTTGTAGGAGGATGTGGCTGCTTTGGAAACCATGTCGCGACCCTCCTTTTGTCTATGGAAGTATCAGTTTCCAGCAATCTACATGACACACCCGTGATTTGCTCATTGACTTCGAAGTTCCAATTGGGGTAGGCTTTTCTTGACATATATATATATATATATATGGAAAATTTTGATTTATATTAAACATTGATAATGTTTATGCACGGGTCTTTTTATTGAAAACAACAAACACAATTCTTGTATTTTAAAGAGAAGAAAGATTTTTTTGGGTCATGATGTGTTAAAAAAGATGGTCTTGAGTAAAAAAGCCTTGGAATTATTTCGTACGGGTGAGTGATTATGCTTGTCGATTTTGATTTCTTATTCTCTGTTTGGGGAGATTGAGAATTGAAGTTTTTACTTGCCCTGTGCGTTCGTGACTCCATTAGTTTTGGCTCTCTCTAGCAATAATTCTTAGAAGGAACACTACTAAGTCAAAAGGCAAGGTGAAGATGTAAAGAGACAAACGCCGTATTGATGGAAGATTTTGCCAAAACTTGTAGAAATTAGAGAAGGAAAAAAGGCCAATCTGACTTTTGATACTCTTCGATGTCAAATAGAGTGCATGGTGCATCATGATCAAGGAGACAAGCGCGGCATTAATCAAATGTATTTTTGGATTAATTTTATTCTAGCAGTGTGATTGTGCTTGCTCTTTTTCAACGTTTGGAGAGTATTCTAGTGGGTTTTCGCTGTCGGTTATTTTCATCGTACTTTGCTCTAATGGAAAAATACTAGATTGTGGAACATGAATATATGTTATTTATTCCAGACACAATGCGTGTAGCTTATATATGTTCTGCAATTGGCTTGTTTTTTCTTTTTTTAGAAGAAAAATATATAGCTCAGAATATAAAAGGTTATCTTATTGACGTCAGAATATAAAAGGTTATCTTAATGACTATAAAATATATATATATATATATATATATATATATATATATATATATTCTCCAAACTGTAAGTTTCGTGGCACGAGTTGGAAAGAAGCTTGGAAGAAAACCACTGTTTTAGACCATGACAACAGTGAAGTAAAACCCATCCCATATTATTATCATTCTAAATTTATAATAATCACACATTTTCGTAATAAAAAAAAAATGAAAGTTTTAATGTTTGTTTGTTTCAGTTAACGCAATAACTAATACGATATTGTTTTATCAGCATCCACACACGCACTCTGTCAAATATAAATACCACGTGGAGATATGGCACTACCTGTCTTATTAATTGGACATTCAATATTTATATTCAAAATTTAAATCCAAGAAAATAAATTAAAAATTGATAAGTAAGTGGGGATTGCAGAGTAGTACCCTGACATTCAATATTAAAATATTCAAAATTTAAATCCATGAAAATAAATTAATAATTTTAAAATGGTTGATAAATAAGTGGGGACTGTAGATTCGTACTCGTTTTAATCACGTTTGCCAACTGTTTGACGGCTGGAGGCGTTCATTTCATACGGTTTAATCCAACAAAACAGGAGTACACGTGGCGGTAGACATTACCGACAAAATAAATAATGTAAAATCGAACTTCGAAGTCCAGCAACGGGTCCCACGTAAAAATGATGCATGGAGCGTGATGGATGCAAAATAAGCTCATAAATAAATAAAAACGATGACTTCCAGAAACCACACCAGTTTCTTGTCAAACATAAATTCGACAAAAAAGAAAAAAAGTATATAAAAATGAAAATAATTGTAAAGATATATAACGTATATGCATATAAAATTAGAAAACGAGTAACACAATCTGGTGTAGAGATTCAGGATGACAAAATCTTTCATCAATCTAATACCTACAAAGTAGGCTGCCTACAAGAACAAAGTCAAATTTTAAGGACAAATACCAACTGTAAAGAGAGTTCAAAATACGAAGATGTTTATGATATTATATAGTGCTACGAATACTTGGAAAGAAGAGCAACGCAGTATGAATACAAGTAGCCGAATACGTAGCAGCAGACAACAGTTTTAGTGGTGCTAGTTTTTACTAATTGATATCAAACAAATTCATGATTGGTGTCTAAAGTCCTATACATGGAGATTTTCTTACGATTCATTTTGGTTACACCAATAATTCTTTAGGGGGAAAAAAAAGAGAACAGGATTTGTGGCTTTAAAGCTAATTTTTGCGTTTACTTTTAGCCTGTCTTATCCCTAAACTAGAGACCACTAGTTGCTTGGATTGGATTAGTGACTATAGCACAGTCCTTGGCCTCCACTAAAGAGAAGAAGAAGTAACAAAGCAAGCAAGATACGAAAGCCAACTATATATGTGCGGGTATATACATACATATTGCTACCTATCCTCTTTCCTATTGCTGCTCTGCAACGAGATATAACGGAGACTATGAATCTCATGCACACCTTGATTTCGTATAACAAATATACAACATGGTTCTTCTTCTTCTCCTTATCGCTTCTCTCACCATCTCTCTCGGATCCCAGAATCTTCGAAGCTGGGCTCTACTGTGGCACCGTTAGAGCTCCACCAAAGGCCAGCTTCATCCCCACTTTCGTCAAAGAAATGGAAAGCATATCCCAGATCGTCACTAACCAACACTGGGGCACCCGTTTCGTCAATCTGACACTGCCCATTTACGGATTAGCTCAATGCTTCCAAGACCTGTCTCACACCGATTGCCTACTATGCTATGCTGCCAGCCGTACAAAGATTCCTCGCTGCCTACCTTCCATCTCCGCTCGCATTTACCTGGATGGCTGCTTTCTACGATACGACAACTACAGCTTCTATACAGAATCTACGGACCCTTCTCGGGACACGGTAAATTGCAGCTCCAAAAATGTGCTCATGGATGAGAGTGAGAGGTTGGGTTTTGTGAAAAATGTGAGGTTTGTGGTTGGTAATGTGACGAGGACTGCTGTGAAAAATGGTGGGTTTGGGGTGGGGGAAGTGGAGGGAGTGTATGCCTTGGCACAGTGTTGGAAAACTGTGGGGACTGGTGGCTGCAGAGCTTGTTTGGAGAAGGCCGCCATGGCCGTGGGAAAGTGTGCGCCGAAGAGAGAAGGGAGGGCTATGAATGCTGGTTGTTATTTGAGGTATTCAACAGTGAAGTTCTATAATGATGAACAAGAAGCAGGGAATTCAGGTAGTAAGTTTCTTCTGTTTTTCACCGGAAAAGAAAGTTTTTAATTGATTGGGATTAGAGACTTAAGAGTGATTGGTGTCAAGTTTTGTTCTTGGATTTCAAAATTTTCAGATTATATTTCAAGAGAAATGATATGGCAGAACCAAGCAGCCTCTTTGAATCTAGGCCATCCAATTTAGTTCATTGGTTCCAAGTAATTGGAATTTAATTTAGCCGTTTCCTCACTAAATTTCCCTGCCATTTTCTCAGTATCCAATCATAGTTAGTCTGAATTCATTTTATTGGTTTTATGAGTATTCTTATATGTCTTTTCTACTCTTTCAGGAATTTCAGTAAGTACAGGAGCCATCATAGCAATTGTTCTAACTGGAGCTGCCTTCATAATGCTTTCTCTGTTTGCTGCTTATGCAGCCCATGCACGATTATCATATATTAAAGGTGGTATATATACTTTCTGAGAAATCATATAGCTTGAATGATACAAGAACCATAAAGAAAGATTAAAAATGGCAGTATAAAAATTGTTCTGAACAGTTTTCATTCTTTATGTAGAACGCAATAATCTCGGTAAGGTTGGTAGCAGCATCAACAAGTCTAGCTTGAATTTCAAATATGAAACACTTGAAAAGGCCACAGATTACTTCAGTCCTGCAAATAAAATTGGCCAAGGAGGAGCTGGTTCTGTGTACAAGGGAAATCTTCAAAATGGAGAAACTGTAGCTGTTAAGAGATTGGTCTTCAACACCAGGCAATGGGTAGATGAATTTTTCAATGAAGTGAATTTGATCAGCGGGATTCAACACAAGAACCTTGTTAAACTTCTTGGTTGTAGCATTGAAGGCCCAGAGAGCTTGTTGGTTTATGAGTATGTTCCCAAGAGGAGCCTAGATCAGTTTCTTTTTGGTAATTATTATTCTCTCATTTATTTATTAATTAAAATTTCTCAAGCCTGAATCTGTTTCACTTTGGATTTTTAGATCCTATCTATTACTCTGTTAGATCTATATTTGATTTTGAATTCAAAAAGCCAATATCGGTGCCTGAGATTGTGTGAATGCAAGTGAAACAACAGCCTTTCATGTTTTGTTCTCTTATCTGGGTACTTACTGCACTTTTGTTCTAAGTGGAGGCTCAAAGAGCATGTTGTTCCAATTTAAAATTGTTAACTTTACTTTTGCTCTTTAATGCAGAGAAGAACAAGGTTCAGATTCTGACGTGGAAGCAGCGGTTAAACATTATTGTAGGAACAGCTGAAGGGCTTGCGTATCTTCATGGAGGTTGTAGAGTAAGAATAATACACAGGGACATAAAGAGCAGCAACGTTCTTCTTGATAACAATCTGAATCCAAAGATTGCAGATTTTGGTCTTGCGCGTTGTTTTGCGGCTGACAAGACCCATCTTAGCACTGGAATTGCTGGAACACTGTAAGTTAAATTTTTTATTTTTTTTTATTTTTTTAACTTTTTAGCCTCAGAAAATACTGCTATCAATCTCTTTTTTACTCGTGAATCTACATGCATTTTGTAAATTTGGTCTGACACTTTTGTCACAAAAATTTTGGCTCTCTATGCCATAGAAAGTGAATTGACGTCAAATCACATTGAAATATTGAGGTGTTTCGAACTTTTAAGCCTTAGTAGGTGGAGCATACTTTTAATTCTGTTGGACCACCCAGTGGTTCCCAAAAGGCTGTCTGCCAAACCTTTGTTTATTTATTTTATATTTATCTAATTTGAATGCCATCTTGAAAAGCAGAGGTTATATGGCTCCTGAATATCTCGTTCGAGGCCAACTCACAGACAAAGCAGATGTATATAGTTTTGGAGTGCTGGTCCTTGAGATTGTCTGTGGTAGGAGGAACAGTGCCTTCACACTAGACTCATGTTCACTTCTACAAACAGTAATTACTATCTCACTTTTTCCTCAATTGGGTCACGAGTACGTGAATCAAAATTGTCATTGAACTACTTCTTCGTTTTAACTAAATGGGTAACTTTCATTTTCACACCAGGTTTGGAAACTCTACAAATCGAATGAATTGGCTGAAGCTGTGGACCATTGTTTGGAAGACGATTTTCCAGCAAATGAGGCATCAAATGTACTTCAAATTGGCCTACTATGCACACAGGCTTCAATTACTTTAAGACCATCCATGGTCGAAGTAGTCACATTGCTGACCAAAAAAGAACCGGAAATACCAGTTCCAAGTCAACCTCCATTCCTAAATGCCAGTGCTTTAGAGCCAACAAGCTCCATTAGATCATACGGCACACATAGCATAGCATCAAATACGTTTACAAAAGTTGAAGCCTCTTCAACATCCACAGAGCTTTCTAGTAGTCCCGGTTCAAATGGGCCATCAACAGCTAAAGAATCTCAAACGTACAGCTAGATGCTTCAACTAGATTTTCAACTATTTGAAGGCACACATCACTGCAAGCCTTCAGGGATTCAAATTCATTACACTTCGACAAAGTGTTGCGTGAGAGTATGGACCTCCGAGTGAGCAAGTTTCAAGCAATCTCAAGTTGCGGCCAAAAAGTGAGATTACAATGTAGCACATGGATGGATTACAGCCAATTTAACCCCACAATTTTTATTAGACAAAGATTGTAGCAAAAGACAATCACAAAGCATTATTTATGAATTTTATGATATCACATTTGCGGTCTTTATCGGAATTGATAAATTTCAAAAGTAGGAGCAGGTGAGGTGGCTGCTGGGGACCCCCATATAGATATCAGTCCCATTCGTTGTATTCTTTTATTTCATTTCTTGTTTGAGAGCAGAAGCATTATCATACATTATGGAGTGACTAAGATTTGCATACCATGTGGGTTGATTAGTATAACATAGAACAGTTCATATAGATGCACTTTCATAATTAAATTATGCAGCATATTGTTGGCAAGTTAACAGCTACATTAATACTAGACGTGACGGCTTAACTCCTCTCTGAAATGCTCACGTAATTTTTCTGATTCCAAGCAAAGCCATATATGGTGCAACAAATGAGCCTTTTATTTTTGTTTTTGTTTATGATACTTGTTGGCACCATTTGGGTGGTGTTTAGTGGCACAAAACACTTAAGACATGTTCCAATCAATTACTTTGAAAACGAAAGGCAAATGAAAATAATAAGAGAGACAAAGACCTGGATCCAAAAACTCCAATCGATCAAATTATCCAAAACCGACCTTTTGAATAATTTCAAATTATCCAAAGCTTTTAAGCATTTGTTATGATACAAGACTGATGCAGGTAGTTAGTCTTCAATGAGAGGAACCAGATCCGTTTTAAGGGGTGCGGATAAAGGAAAATTACACGAAGACATTCACAAAAAAACAACTCCAGAGTGGGGACTGGGGGGGCTTAAGAAGTATGAAAAAGATATATAGCTACAACATTTTCATTTTTTTAATGATAATGTGGCTTAGTAGTAAGAAAGTCAATCAAATTTTTAGGCTTATATGTGAGAGTTGGGGTTTAAACCTTGATAAACCCCGTCAAGATTTAGTTATACTTAGTTTTACTAAACGCATGGAGAGAAACTCTTAGAAAAGTGGACTTGTTGCTCTAAATTTATACATAATTACAAAGTTAAAGAAGCAGTAATAATATTCTATCTCCTAATAAAATACTGAGACTCTTTTTTATTCATAAAAAAAAAGAAAAAAAAAAGGGAGATGTGTGATGAGTATCAAGCTTCTAGGAATGAGAAACCATTCCAAGCAGCAACGCTCCAAACAATTTCATGAAAGCGATTGAAGCAAATATCACCAACAGCCTTCACATGATGAATTCATGCTAGCAATGTGGATTAAAAACACACACCTACCTGTCATAATTATTTAAAACCGGAAGGTACTCTAGATTCTAGAGGCACACATGTCGGGCATGTAGTTATTTTGTGTAATCCGGCAAGCCCTTTTAAGCAATCCACTTGGCATAAAGTCTAATTTGAAGAAAATTAAAGTAATCTACTTAGGATTACAGTAGTTAGATTAAAATACGTAGTATGGAACATTGGAACTTTATATATATATATATAGCCCTATTCCTCTTCAACTACAACGCTTATTTCACCCCTATCAAGCATATCATAAAATTCCTTGGTTCTCTTCTGGGCATTCCAGTGATGCATTTTCCAGAGGAACCCAGCCGCAAGGCCAATACTTATGCCATAGACAATCTCCTTCAGCACACTAGGACCCTTGTATGCAGCATGTGCTATCTTATTACCAGCCAAATTCGCCTACCCTGCAAAATCTACCATACATTACGACGCCAACCAATGTAGAACATAAAACATGGCTTTCAGTGCACAAAAGTTAAAATGCAATGTAGAATCCTTATTCTTCTCAAAAGCTAAAAGTTACCGTGCATTTATAATCAAATATTTGCCATAACTTTGATCATTTCTTGGGCATCAATTTTTATAAAGCTTTCCTAGAATTGATATTTACCAGAAGGCCGAGAAAGGTATGCTTTTTATCAGGCTTTTCACTGAAAGCTTTAATTGATGTGAACTTATCCTCCCTCCATGCATGGCAATATCCAGCATAATAGAGAACGATGATATTAACGAAGAACACATCGTCTGGCTTCAAACAGCACACCTCATTTTATGCAAAGCCAACAGCCAATAACAATTAAGATCGATGGTCTTCATTTTAGACACATATTGACCACCCAAGCTAACGTGTCATGGTCAAGAGCACACTTTTTTCTCGTTAAAATTTAGTTTTTAACAATTTTCATGCAAGTTTATAATCCTTCCATTTTGAAGCTCGTTAACCTTAGAAAGCATCCGTTTCATTTTTCCAAAAGAAATCTTAATTTATAAAAATCACAGTTGAGTTATTAAATCAATACCAAAATATTAAATATCAAATCACTTCAATCTCATAGTCCAACCAAAACAAACTATAGCTTTTTAAGAAACTAAATAAATGAATAAATTAAATTCTTATGGTAAAGAAATATCTATCGCCTACTCCGATTTTCCAGTCATTACAGTTAATAGGAGAAATACGCACCTCAACATCGTCAATGGAGAGTGAAGAATGGTTTACGCTTTACAAAGTCACAAGGTCCGAGAAGCTGAACCAGCATAGCGGGGCTACAGGTGCCTCTCGAGCTCAGGGCATAAATCAACACGTAATTCGATTTTCGACACGTTGTATGCCACGTTTCAGGCGGCAGGGAAGTTGACGTCGTACGGTTCTAATCCTTGAAAGGACGAATGGCGTTCTGCGACGTCGTGTTATTAGCAACCGATTCATTCCGAATACAGACGCCAAACAAATTGAATCATGTGTTATGTCAGGACGACATTGTTCTCCCCAAAAAGTCCACGTAAGCTAAACACTAAAAATTCTGTTTCCTACGCGGAATATGCCAAACCTAGCTTCCTGAGTCGGACTAGAAACCGGGCGGCCAAGTTCCATTTTTTAGTACATCAAAGGTTTGTAACTGCTAACCGAATTCGATAGATTGAAGCAGTGACAAAATTCCAAATCATCAGGATCCAAAAAGAACATGCATATGTACCATACAGTATGAATTTAAAGCTATGAAATAGAGATAAAGGCTGTGACACTCTCCTGAAATTCTCTCATTTCATCAGAGAAAGGAAAAGACTGTCTCAAACCCAAGAAATGATTCTGCTTCTCTAGCTTTGCCTGCTGTTGCCAATGTGAAGCGTTGCTTTTGTGGTACACTAGGAGAGTGCAGTTGCTTCCTCCTGCTCTCAAATGTGATGCGTGGGTCGGACTTGCCTTTGCTATCCTTCAGCATTGAGATATCAAAAGAGAGCATTTTGATCGACGATAGGTCAGCAACATCGGTGCCTGAAACTCTAGGGGAGACTTTGGTTGTCTCAAATGTTTGATAAGGACTTCCAGAATATATGCTGTGGTTCACTTTTTTGCCCACCCTGTTACCACATGCATCTTTCCCAACCTCTCTGGTTTCAAGGTCGGAGATGAGTGTGATATCTCCCATAAAATCATCACACTTTGTCCCTGTGGATACGCCAAAGGCATCCGTGCAAAGCTCAGGCTGTTTCAAAGGATCAGACTCGAGAGTCTTCAACGGAGGAAAATTCTTAGCCTTTTTTCGAATGTGATCAAATATTGTCTCTCCAGTAAATGATTTAAAGGTGAATTCTTCAGGATCAGGGGAGAGCCCACCTTCAAGAACGAAATATAGCAACTTTTATGAGAAACAAAATGACAAGCAAACAAATATTTTGAGGTAAAAGAATGTGCCTGTGTTATCCATAAAGTTCGAGGAATCTGAGGTTTTGGCTTTCATATGTTTTTCTGGACCTTGATGAGTACCAACTTTATGTCCGCTTTGTTTTTCTTCACTGGGCTTTATGTATGGTTTGTCCACGGGCCACGTGGGAATGTTCTCTCCTTCTGACACTTCTACTTCACTATGGGATTCAAGCTGCTTCTCACGAGCGCGCTTCCTTGCGAAATTGAGGGTTTCAGTTGATTGAGAATGGGCCACATTTGATGCCACCAACTCAGGCAAGCTTTTGGCCTTTTCACGTATGCTCTCAAATATGTTTTCTGCCGTTAAGATTTTTCTTTCAACTTCATTAACTTTGGCAGAAAGCTCCTCTTCAATGATTAGAGGAAGAAGTGGTTAGTGAAAATGGGAAAAGATAAAACGGAAATACAAATCATGAAAGCTGTAGAGAATTATCTTTCAACTTCACCTTCTTCCAGATCTTCATCTAGAAGGTTGAAACTGGGCCTGAGATAGAAAATCTTAGTGGTTTACAAACTGTTAAGAAACTAAAATTCAGAGTTAAGGAATTAAATTATCATGGGAAAAATTGCTTACATAGAACCATTTTCCCTTTTGGATTTAATCGAGCCGTGGATCTCTTCAGTTGGAGCTCGAGATGCAGTGTCCTCTTGATCTTCTATAACACATACGTCCTCAGGTACTATAGAAGAGAAAGGCTGCATTTTTCCTTTTTTGTAATTCAAGTTGAAACTGCTTTCCTTTATCAATACAAGTTTTTGGTGGAGATCAAGGCCAACTATATGAACAGAATAATGAAGTAAATAAAAAAATAATTAAGGATTTTAATGCCAATATCTAGGCATGGCATGTCTAGAGCCTTAACTATACTCTTCAAATATAAGATCCGCCTTAACAGTCAGCTTTCCTTGTTGAGGGTTTGAGATGAAAATCGTGGCGCTATAGGGGCTGCAATGGAGAGAAGCTACCTCAGGCTCAACTGTGTAAAACAAGAGACTCCCAAATATTCACCCTGAACAAAAACAGAACATGCTCTGCTGTGGACCCAACTACCCAACTGTTTCTTTCGGTGTCTTGGCTATTTTTCATGTTTATCATAAATTTACATTCTCTTTTATTGTAGTTAATGCCTATGTCAGAAAATTCAAATACTTTTATAGAGGAAAAGATTTCCTTCATTTACAGCGCACATGTTATCAATGCAAATAAGAAAATCAAGTTTTTTAGTCTGCATACCTTGAAAACTCATCCATCCTGCAACAACAATTCAGATAAATGTAACTATGTTATGTTGGATGAACAAAAATGATAAATAGAATCCAGCATAGTACTGTGGGGTCACCATTTGTAATGTGCTTGCATTCTTAAGCTTAATGAAAGTAAAAATGAATCATCAGCACCTTATTTTCTCATGGAAGAGAATCAGATTATCTTCTTCTGAACCAAGAATCTGTAAGAAAGAATTTGTAGTAATAGATTTAGACTGCAATTGAATTGAGGTGCATCACCAGTTTTGATAGTTCCAGATAGCCTACCATATCAGCATAGTGTCGCTTAATTGATTGCAGAGATTGTGTCATCCTAGTCAATGTCACCACTAGCTTTGACTTATCTCGCCTCTGGCATTCAGTTTCTTCAACCTTTAAGTCGACTTTTGGAGGTAGTGAAAGTAGAGAGTCCTTAATATGGTTACCAAATGGGTACTTCCTGCCAGTAATTATCTCTATTCTCCTAGGGTCGGCTTCAGCCAGTGCATCGAAAGATTGAACTCCCATTGAATGTAGTGCCTGCAGAAAACATTAGAAGAACAGGGACTTGCAAAAAGTCAATGTTTTAGTGTCCATAGATATAAGAAATATATTTCTAATAGCAATGAAATTGTTACAGAGAAAACCTTTGCTGTCACCATGCCAATGCCAGGTAATTGTTTCAACAGGTAAGGGCTGTCATCCCAGAGTTTCTGATGCAATGACTTTGCTAGAAGGGTTGAATTCAAGGTCCCTTTGTAATTCTTTTTGTAAATGAAAAATTCTTTCATGCACTTGGAAATTCTACAGCCATTTGAGCATATAGAATTCATGTCCTATGGCAAGCAAACCATTTTAGATTTCACTAATGAAGCTTTGAAATCAAATGTGATCTCAAGTACTAGAACTATAAGAGAAATGAAACCTGAGTAAGAGATAGATCACGGACAGAAGGATCACCAGTCAAACAGTCATTGACTAAAACAAATATCTTCTCTTCTCTCGTTTGAATGCGCTTTTTCCGTTTCCCATTGTCACTGAGGATATGAAATCGAAGTCGACCATCTTTATCATTATTAATGTCGTTTAGAAGCTTTTTTTCATTGCGTCTGAGTTGTATCCCTTCAGTTTCAAGCAAACGGACACATCAATCTTAAATTGAATGTTCAGATAAGTGTAGGATATGCAACAAGTAAATATTACATGCAATTTCCTCAGCACGACTTATAATACGAAGAGCATCTTCCAAAGTGCAGTTTAGAGGAGTCTGCATTATAAGTTTCATTGAATCAAATTTCAGATAGTACTTTGTCATCAACCTTGCAGGCTCTGAAGACAACACAAGAAAGAGGGTTAGACATCACAATTTGTCTACTGCATTCCACATATGGATTAATGCTATGATACCTAATGGTTTCAATAGAAAACCATCTTCATCAGTCCAGATCATTTGATGTTTCGACAATTCATTAGCTTTCTGAACACAAATCTCTGATATAAAATAATATCGATTGTCAGAGAGAGAAGAAGGCAGGAGAACACCTTCATACATGCATGAATGAAATATTATGGTACCTTGAAGATGCCTCTCTATACGGCCACTAGAAATCCCTTTTTTGACTGCATAATTTCCAGGGTTCTGATTATGCATCACAAATCCAATATTAGATGAGAAACAATATCTAGATCATATCCTCAAAGGGATGCCCATAAGTACGTGCCTTTTTCATTCTCACGTACAAGTATGAGCACTTCATCCATTCAATTGCCCTTGTAATATCAGAGACAGTCAGTTGAACTATCTCTGCAGTTAAATGCTCCGTCACACACGAAAGCAACCTAAGGGAAGCAAATGTACAAACAATCTAATTAAACGAACAATTATTCACAAAAAAATCAGAAGTCCATGCCATCAAGTCGTTATGAAATTTAAGAATAGCACACATACTGTGACTCCACCATTTCACATCCATTCAAGAGATTTTCATACAAGTGAACCTGAGATCGTGTAAGAGGATGAAGTAAAAGTGAATTATATGTACTTCAGATCTCAAACAGGGCAAGTAAGAAAATCCAATAATTAATATAAAAAATTAACACCAAAATACACACACACAAGATAAAATAAACAGAGAAAGATTATGAACTACCGTATCTCTCCTTGTCATGATTATAACTACTCCTGTATCATCAAATGGTGGCCGACCTGCCCGCCCACACATCTGCACGATAATTACAACTAGCTTAAGATAAAATACAGGACCAAAATTCCAATCTGTGCATTTATAAATATAAGCTTGTAGTAATACTGTTTGTTTCCTTTTTTTCTTTTTTTCTTTTTATGGCGTATGTGTCATTACATGCCCATCTACTGCATGTCTCTACTACATTATATCCCTTCTCATGTTTAAATTGACAAGCATCCATCTTCAAACAACAATCACTTTCTTGAACCACAGCAAGTGCTGACAATCACCACGAAGAAGTTACCTTTAGCACAGTGATTTTTTTTCCAAATACTGTAAATTCTTTCATGATAATGACCTTGAGCGTGATTAAGAAATTGATTAAGGTATTTGAATCCCTAAGTTAGATGCTTTATAACTGTATTTTTTGCCAACGTCAACCCCAACATTAAGATCATGACCAATCCCTCTCATTGCAGCAATTCACAGGATATTTCCATCAGGCTTCCATTGTTTCAATTTGAACCAAGATACCAAAGGACACTTCAAAATGCAATAATCTAACAGTATACTGATTTCTCTTTTAACATTATCTACTTGGGCTCTTCTTAAAAGGAATACGATAAAATACTTCAGCTATTAAATTGAGACCAGCGACAAACCTGTAGTACTGTGGATCTATCATATTCCATGTATAGACCTTTTTCTTTGTTGCTGGAGAAAATGCACAATGAGTATTAACACAAAAGTGATTTAATGTTAACAGTACAATATCAAAACAAATGACAGGTCAACATACAAGTGCTGTGTTGATTTTATTACTACAGTATGTGCTGGTAGGTTGATTCCGTGGGCAAGAGTATTTGTTGTGCACAAAATTTGAATATCACCCTTGAGAAAAAGACTTTCAATGAGATTACGATCCTTGAGACAAAGTCCTCCATTATGATAACCAACTGCAAAACATTTAATTTCTTTTATTAATGTACTTAATAAAGCACAAGAAACAACGAGGTACCACATTGCAATATATTGAAGTGAGCACTGGAAAGCAAAATATTTATCTCCATACCACCATAAATAATATAAGATTGCATTTGTTTGTCACTGCAAGACAATGAGGCTTCCCTTAGCCTTTCCTGCTGTTCCTTGTCTTTAATGAATGGATTTGAATAACCATAGGTCATTGCTACGTGAGAGAGACACTGTGCTGCTTCCTGTGCCCCTTTTCTAGTTGAACAAAAAACCAGAGCAGATTTCCCTCTTGAATATTGCATGAGAATATCTACACATCAGTTTTAAGCATAGAAAATATTAAAATCACAAGGAGAAACAAGAACGAATCTCTTTAGAAAATGTAATCAATCAAGAACAAAGTACTCAAATGGTTCCTACTTACCAAAGATATAATTCTGAAGGCGCTGTACAATAAAACATATATAAATCGTAAGAGAGAGAAGAAGCTGTTTTACCTTATCAGTTAGCAACTTGGAATTTCAAATTATCTAGTTAAAATATCATAGGACTAAAAGAGCGTATGTTCTATGATTTTCCAGAGCTTCAGTCATTTCAACACTTACTTTTTCAAACAGAAAATCATTTTTTGCCGGGGAATAGCCTGCAACAGAAATAGTTATGAGAATAGGATTAACAGATTAACACAATTAACACAACAACTTAATCTGAATGGATAGTTTAATATAATTATGTATACCAAAAACTTTAGTAGTCAACTTTACAGGCCTCATTTCTTCTCCAAACCTGTGGAGAAATTATAAAATTAAATGACGCAAACAGGATACTGATATTGAAAAGATAAATATATCTCACCATATTAAAAGGTAAACAATATCGTAACATAATAAACTTGCCTTTTGATCCCTTGGACAGGAACCTTGAGCCATTCCGCTACAATTGTTTGAACGGAGGTGTAACTTCTCAAACATTTCATTTCAAAGAAAATTGAAAAGTATCATTTTACATTTTCAATAAGCATTGCCATTTTATACGAATCTTACCAAGGTCCTCAATATTTGGAATTGTTGCAGACACAGCTAGAAAACGAACATTAGCCAGGGAACTCAACTTCATATCAGGGTTTTGAGCGAGAATCTTAATTCTACTGACAATTGCCTCCAAAGCTGCTCCACGTGGATCATTCAATAGATGGACTTCATCAATAAGGAGAAGAGCTATATCGCTGAAAAAGCTCAAGCCACCGCCTTTAAGGCTATGCCGAGTTACTGCATCAAATTTCTGTTTAGAGGGAAAAGAATCTCTTAGACAAAATCATATAGTATCATGTCAAATCAAGGCAACATACATAGAATGGGAGATGTAATGCATATGTCAAGATAAAACCCTGTTTTATCCCCACCTCAGGAGTGGTTAGGATAATGTCTGCTTCTTGTATATTCCTTAAGCTGTAAGATTCATTGTCTCCGGTGAGCTCCAAGCAATTTATACCCCAGGATCCAAACTTCTGATTCCAATCACGAAGCTTCTCCTGTACTAAAGCCTTAGATGGAGCTATGTAGATCTCCAGGCCACAAGAAAAGGAGATAGAAAGAGTAACTAACTGCAGCCAATAAAATTGTACACAAACTTCCAGTCCAATGGTATGTATTATTGACAAGGGCAAGAGTTACTTCATTAATAAATGATAGCTTTCATCAAATTATAAATCAAGCAACTATGCCTGCATCAGAATTGAAATTTACTATGAAAACAGGAAAAAGAAAGAAGAAATTAATCACCAAGCAAATCTAAGACTAACTTAATTGCATGTGCTTGTGGATCTCGTGAAAACCAAAATCAAGGAAATACCACTCTTGTTCATTTACTGAGTGGTGACAAAGATATCTTCATCCTTATGATTGGAATCATTGTACAGGGGACTTACTGTCTTGAGAGTTCCCTTTACATGAATGAACTTCTCCTCAGAAATGAACCGTGAGAGAAGCCTCAAGATGCAAAGCTCAAAAAGTACAGTTTTACCACTTCCAGTTGGTGCCGAAACAACCATGTTTGCATCAGAATGGAAACAAACAGGAAAGCATTCACTTTGCAGAGAATTGAAATATCTGCATGCATAGAGAGCGGTCACATTGTAACTGTGCAACGCATAACATGAACAAGAACTCAAGATGCACCCTGAATACTGGAGATATGCAGTTCTAAGTAGCAATTACAAATAGGAAGACAAACATAATGGCTGAACTAATGCTGCACACTTGTGGAAGTGAATGCACAAATCCAAGCTTTAATAATAGAATTTCTTCAAAATTCCATTCAAATTCTGATAAAACTCCAGTTAACTACAGATATTACCTGAAACTAAAAGTTGATCGAAAAGGAGCTGGCAAATCTGATACACACTTTAATGTGTAAGAATCCATAATCGAGCTCGTTTCTTGACAGATGAAGGAAAGCCAAAAATTCACGATGAAAGTTAAGATTCATACAATCAACGGAATTTGCAAATGAGAAGGATCAAAAACGGTTTATAAGCAGGCAGACCATAAACAGTCAATGCAAACAAATTTTAGATCCAAAGAAATTCCATCCTACAGTTTTAAAAAGAAAACATACACACACACACACACACACACACACACATGTATGTATGTATGTATGTATGTATGTATGTATGTATGTATGTATGTATGTATGTATGTATGTATGTATGTATGTATGTATGTATGTATGTATGTATGTATGTATGTATGTATGTATGTATGTATGTATGTATGTATGTATGTGATTTGGACCAAAGAATCAGTTACTGTCTATGAAAGTCGTACCCGAATTATTGAACCAGAAACTGCACACATAGTTTAAATCTCTTCAGATTCTTTCTCAATTTTCAGTTTAATAATATGCAACTTCTCAAGATTTCACACCAGGAATGTCTCTTTAACCTTTACAAATTACTGAAGACGCTAAATTGCAAAAAAACTATACACACATACAGAACGCTCATGAACTCTTTTAACTTTGCTAGACGAAGTAAACAATGGCGGCTCTCTCAGCTCATATAAAAAAATAACAATAAAATAAAAGATAAACGATCGGAGCCATGAAAGGTGAAATTGCTAACCTGTTCCTCAATTCAAAAGTGTATTTCCCGATTTTTTTTCCTGAACTCGCCTGAAAAAGAAAAAGAGCGATCGGATAACTCTTACAATTATTTGCATGCGTGAAGAGACAGAGACCTTGTCACTTGAGCGAGAAGTTGAAGAAGCTTTGGCACTCGCAGTAGAGAGCGTTCGCAAAGTTCAGGTCTCAGGAAAACGAGGAGCGAAATGAAATTGAGGGAAATTTATAGCCAGAGTTTTGGTTTTGGCGGGAGATTTGGGGACTGGAATTTACGGACAGGTGTCAGGTTTGGAAGCCAACAAGTGTCTGGCTGAGATCATGTCATTCTCGTAACGAACAGTGAAATTGGTGGTCTATGGTCTCCAAATCAAAAGGAAAGAAATAATAAATTAATCGGTGGTCACTCGGCTCCGGCTCAGCTGCTTTATATATCAACATTTTTTTCTAAAATAAAAAATAGTCCCCTCGTACGTAAAAAACTCCAACAACCGATCTTACAAAAAAATTAAAATTATGTTCTTTATGTATATATGTTAATTTTGACATCTTTTTCCAATTTAATTTTTATTTTAATGTCGACATTAAAAATAAATATTAACGTATAGTATGTTACAAATTTGAGAAAATTCAAAACAATTTGTGTAGATAAAAGAAGATATTGCCAAAAAAAAATTACGAATATGTTTCTATAATTATTTAAAATATCAACAACATGTGTTTGTCTACTAATACTATTCAATAGCGGCCAAACATGAAGCTGCATGCGATAGCCTTTGAAGAGCATTTCAAATATCCAGTTACAAAGTTACGACAGTACTTAATGAAGAAGTAATAGACAAATTGTCTAGCTAGACACTCTATGGCTATCTTAAAAAGTACTAGCCAACGTCTAAGATTACTAATCCTGTGCTTAATATTGGCCTTTACTTTGGTCTTCTAATGAAAATGTCAATACTTATACGTGCATATATATATATATATATAACGTTGTCGTTGATAGGAAATTGAACTGAGGCAATAATGGAACAGACTAATCAATACTTCAATTTACAGCTTGCTACTTTGAAGGAAATATTTTGTTGGACGTTAAAATGACATAGATATAAAAGGCCAAAAATTGGCTGATAAAGGTGCATGATGCATCATATGTCAAATTCACTTATTTTCATCTATCAGTTCCCATTATTCTTAATCATCAGTCCTGTAAGTCGGTAACTCGGTGGTACACATCAATAGTATAAATCTCTTTCATTGTCGCTGTATGTTATTGCAGTAGTTACCTCCATCTTATCAATTTTATTTATAAAAATCAAAGAGAGTTTATTTAAAAGTCTACATGTACACACTACAAGAAAAGTTAAGTACATACACAAAATCAAATTTTGTCAATTGAACAAAAAAAAAATTATCATCAAAGCATTTTTAGCCACAAATTTTATTCGTGGCAAATATTAAATTTGCCACTAACTCTTATCACAAATGATGTAAAATTATTCATAATTCATAAATATCTTCGACACAAATCTCAATGGCTAAAAATGCTTTAGCGAAAAAATTATTTTGACTCAAGAGACAAAATTGAATAAATGATAAATACCTTCGACACATATCTCAATGGCTAAAAATGCTTTAGTGAAAAAATTATTTTGACTTGAATGACAAAATTGAATAAATTGCCTTTTTGGACAAAATTTGGTTTTGCACGCCTAGTGCTAATGCGTTTTGCTCGCCGGTGAATCCAAATTGAACACGAATACATGCTTTAATAATAGGAAAGCTGTTTGTGACCTTTTTCAACGTACGTGAAAGGGCCAGGATAGATGTGGTCCATATATAATTCGTTGTCGTTTTATACATGAATAATAACAATAATTATGCGAAAACAAGGAAACCTCTTAGTTCAATTTGTCGAATTAAAGTTTTCATATATATATATATATATATATATATATATCAATCAGTCTGTCTTCCTCACTGTATTTTCGCTGCCATAGTATCATCGACCATGGAAGCCCAGTACTCCACCAAGGAACCTAATTTCTTCTCTTTACCGGTCGATGCCGATCAAAAGGCCACAGTTTTACGACCATTTTCAATAGCACCACCCCACATGCGTGCTTTCCACCTTGCATGGCTTTCTCTCTTCTCATGTTTCTTCTCCACCTTCTCTATCCCGCCACTCCTCCCTGTAATCCGAGACAACCTCAACCTCACCGATACCGACATCAGCCACGCTGGCATAGCTTCCTTTATGGGTTCCATCTTCTCCCGCTTCGCAATGGGGCCAGCATGCGACCTTGTGGGTCCCCGCGTTGCCTCCGCCACAGTCTCCCTCCTCACAGCGCCTGCCATTTTGGCCACCTCTCTCATCTCGTCACCCCAGTCCTTCATCGTCATTCGCTTCCTGATTGGCTTTTCGCTGGCGAATTTCGTGGCCAACCAGTATTGGATGACCTCCATGTTCTCCGGGTCCGTCGTTGGCCTCGCTAACGGCGTTTCTGCCGGCTGGGCAAACGCGGGCTCCGGAGTTACGCAGTTAGTCATGCCGTTTATTTACTCCTTTATAATGGACCATCTCAACGTGCGGTCATTCACTGCTTGGCGCGTCTCGTTTATCGTCCCAGCGACGTTCCAAACCGCGATGGCAATATTAGTGTTGGTCTTCGGCCAAGACCGACCTTCTAGGAACTACAAGCTGTTTGATCACAAGGTCGACGCCAAGTACAAAGCGAACAACTTCTTCGAAGTTGTCTTACACGGGCTAAAGAATCACAGAGGATGGGTTTTGGCGTTAATTTACGGTTTCTGTTATGGTGTGGAGCTCACGACTGATAATATAATAGCTCAGTACTTCTACGACAGGTTCGGCGTGAATCTCCAGGTGGCAGGAACTATTGCGGCGAGTTTTGGGATTGCCAATGTTTTTTCACGGCCGGTAGGAGGGATGATTTCCGACCAGATGGCTAGGTGGTTCGGCATTAGAGGGAGGCTGTGGGGATTGTGGTTGGTGCAAACAGTGGCTGGGTTGACGTGTGTGTTACTCGGACGAGTCAACTCACTTTGGGGTTCTATAGCCGTTACGTGTATTTTCTCAGTTTTTGTTCAAGCTGCTGGTGGCCTCACTTTTGGTGTAGTTCCTTTCGTTTCCAAAAGGTAAAGAGTTTTCCTTCATAAAGTCCAAGACTGAAATGGTTCTCTTTCTTTGGTACGAATACATGCAACGTGTCAAATACCCAATTACTGATGTTCAGTCAGTTATTGATGATTTCTGACCATTTGGTCAACTGGCCACCCTTTTTCTCTCTTGTTTTTCCTCTTTTTTTTTTTTTTGGTAAATTTTTCTCTTTTGTATTTCGGTGAAACGTCCCAACTCCTATGGCATGTCTTTTATTTGCATCTTGTAGATAACAAACTCTTTCACATTCAAGCATATATAGACAATAATTGCTTCTTGATATATGCATGATATTCATATATAATATGTTAGATGGAATATGGTTGTTTTTTGTAGGTCACTGGGAATGATATCAGGGATGACAGGGAGTGGAGGGGCAATAGGGGCAGTGATAACCCAGCTGTTACTGTTTTCAGGCTCTAAATTATCAACTCAAGCAAGCATTTCTCTGATGGGTGTTATGATGCTCATCTGTACTCAGCCTGTCAGCTTCATCTATTTCCCTCCGTTGGGTGGCATGTTATGCGGCCCTTCCGATGATTCCAGTTCAGCAATTGACCGTGATCGCCTGCTTCAATAGAATTCTCGCATGTCCCATATTGGAATACAAATTAAAGATGAAGAGAAAGATAATAGAAACTGAAAGCTTCAAATTCTACAAGGCAACATATAGCAATAATTGATCCTGGCTAAATTGTATTGCATGGGCGAACAAAAATCATAATAAGTCTTATATTGAAATGTACTGACTACCTTGAAGCTGAATGTAATTATCCTTGAAGGTAAGGTGGGTGATTTAGATATTGGTTTTTTTAAGTGTACCTATAATTCTAACTTTATATTCGAGTAAAGAAAGTAGTAGTCCATGACTTTGTAACCATGGCCAAGCCCACCAACCACCAAGAACTCCAATTAAAGTGAATTTTTGGTCTCTTACTTCAACTGTAGCAAGACACAGAAGCTTGTAGTCTTGAACTTCAACTTTGTGCGCATATAACAACTGAAGTGCAAAAGGATTAACAGCTGTTAGAAGTCAAAAAAATAAAGTACAAGATTAACAAATTCAAGGCACTCAAGGATGAGACCTAAAACTCAAAGAGTAACAACTTTGTTTGAATAGATCAAATTTTTATAGTTTACCATCCAGTAGTGGCTATAAAAGCCTGCTGACAAAGAGGAAAGATAAGACTTGCAAAAATTGAGTGTATGATAATCTTTTCAGGCCACAGGAATCAAACTATCATCACATGAGATAACCATTAATTCACTGGTATTATAATATCTAATCTATTGAAAAAAAAAATAAGAATAAAAAAAAATCTACTTTCCTTAGTAGACGGATCTATTTGCATCCGAGTTCCATTTCTGACATAAAATTAACAAGAGTTGCTGCTAATCCTTGTAGAATGATGATTCGCAAAATTATGTCAAACATACAAAGTGCATAACATCTTATAATATTGAAAGAGAAATGAGATTGTAAATCCAAGTCTTGGATTGCAACATTTATATGAAGGGATATATTGATAACAAAAGGGCACCCACCCTCTGATGATACAAATGAGGCTCTTGGCGCATAGATTGGTGACACAGCTGCAACATTTCCAATTCATTTAGAAAGCCCCTGATTAGGCTCTCGTAGAAGGTAACTAATTAGTAATGGTATCAAAGAAGAAACACATGCTATCTAACCTCATCAACAAAAACATAGACAGAGAACGGACTAGGTTTCGTGGTAAGGAGGAAAAGAATCACTTTAAATGCGATTAGTGTAATAGGATCATCCAAGTGTGCCAACAGACTAATAAAGAAGAGAACAGGCACCCAGAGTTTTCTTGCAAACTTCCAGAGGGTATGCAGATCATCTTCCACATCTGAAGCACCAGATGATTCTGCATGATCAAGCACCAAAACATCATGGCCTACAAGAATGAAATTGAAAGCATAAGGAATTACTAAGAGCTATGTGTTTTAGAAATAATAAGACTTCAGAGAGCAACATGTCAGAAATATAACAATAGTTTGGGAGTCCCGCTCACCATCCATAGCATATGCAACACGTGACCAAAAGCTGATTACTCCACATACAGCCGACACACCAAGAATGCTTCCAACTCTCTGTTTACTTCCTGAAATGATATGAAAATCGGAAAACACAGCTACACACTAATTGAATGTCATTTTTAACCAATATCAAGTTTAAACACAGTAAGGCGTATATTGCATATTTAAGAAAGTATGCAGTGGTGATCTTTATGTAACGAATCGGGCGGATTAGCATTTCCAACACCACAGCAAAAGGACGACGGATACATGGCTGCACAATCAGTGTAGCTAAAGCCCATGGCTATCCTACAGGAGTCGGTTAAGCTACTTGCCTAACGAATTCAAAATGAATGAAGTGCATCTCTTCCATCCAGAAAACAATGCTCACCACTGTCTAATAGATGGAGATGGCTAGTCTTTTCTGTACATACAATGATATAAATCATATAAAACTTGGTAAACGAAAATGGGTACCATCCCACAGCTTAACATACACCCACTAATGCCTCAAAATAAAAGAGTTGCACAAACGTTAAAAAAAGTCTCTGCAAGTAATTTTAATCCTTTAGATAGCAACCATAAATATAGAAATAGAAGATTGTTTTACACTAATTTGCTACTAATTATCCAAATTGGTGATTATTGCTCCAGGGGATTAGCAATGTAATTTCATACTTCCACACCCAACAAAAACGCACACGGGTACCGCAAAGAAGGGTGAAAAAATTTGAAAAACACAAAATGCGTTGCCTTCACATTTGCATGTAAATTTTACCAACTATAAACAAAAAATTTAAAAATTTTGCAGCAAAAGAACTGGTTTTTTAATTTGAAGCGGTCGAGGGAAAAGAAAACTAGATAGATTTTAACTTGCCTGAGAAACAGAAGCTCCGCCAACATTTTGGTTGAGCATCCAACTTCCACTGAAATCTTGAGGCACGGATGCGTAGCAGAGGTTCAAGGCCCTTTAAAGATTCCAACTTTGAATAAACTAAGCAAGCAATGGCACAGAGAGTATCTTTCAGTTCTGTGATCGAAATGACAAAACTCGATAAACAAAATTTGGGAATAAAATTTACTGAAAGAGAAAAAAAATAATATTTAAAAGCTTACACAGTTGTCTGGAAGCAGAGGTTGATGAACATGAAGAGGTTATTACATTGAGAGAGTGTCTAACTGGGTAAAGAAATTTTCTCCAAGAAGCCATTTTTGGACCGCCACTTTCATCTGTGAGCTACGAACCCGCTAGGCGTCGAATCTGCTCGTTGAATATAAATTGAAAATATTTTTTTTCCACCGATGTCCTTAAATTATGCGTATAAAATTATAAACTTGCCTTTTAAATTACAAAATTGAGATATTTTATTATATTACATGGAATTAGTATATTATGTTATTTATGTTGCAATAATTATAAATTATATTGACATGCTCTCTTTGGGAACAGTGACGTTGAATTTGAGATGCTGACATGGGACGATACGATTGGCTAATGGATTAAAGCCTTTGAGAAAATATCCAGTTTCTCCGCGGACACTAATATCAGTTAAAAAGTAGCTCCTGAAGATCAAAGTGTTTTTGCAACTAGCCACAGTTGAAGGAAGATGGTACTCTCAGGCTCAGCAGTCACAGCTTCCCAAATTTGTGGACACTCCACGGTGAAAAATTCCATTTGGAGGTAATCCCATGCATAGTTTTTGAGTTCCTACTTGTGAAGCTTCCCTCTCTCCCTCTAGATGTTTTTTTTTATGTTGCATATGGATTTGGCTTATTAATGGCGTCTCTGAAACTCTAATCCCATTCAGTTTGTCCCCAACATGGAGGCAGAGAAGCCCAGTTATCAGATGTTGTAATAGAAAGGTAAGAGAGGAACAGAAGATGGGGAAGAATTACTATGAATTGCTTGGAGTTTCTGTTGATTCACAACCCCGGGAAATTAAAGAAGCTTACAGAAAATTGCAAAAGAAGTACCACCCTGATATTGCAGGCCAAGAGGTCCTTCTCATTTCCATTCTTTTAACTTTCTCATATAAGGAATCAGAAAGTTATTATTGTTTTATGGTTATGCCACCTCAATTTGTACCTTGTTACCCATTTTGTGCATGGTTATGTTACTTCAAATTTCTACTTTACACATTTTTTGGTTATCAGATAGATAATAGAACCTTCTACCAAAAAAAAAAAGATAGATAATAGAACCATGTGTTTTCTGTTTTAAGACTTGTGCTTTTGAGTTTTGACTGCAATTTTTTAAGGGTGTTTTGCTTTGTTTAGGGTCACGAGCATACTCTTATGCTTAATGAAGCCTATAAGGTTCTTATGAGGGAGGATTTGAGAAGGAAATATGATACTTCCATCGGTCAAATGAGAGCATTCTTCAGCAGAAACACATCTAACTTGGGTTTCAGCTCATGGGAAGGACCATTCAGACAGCATGCTTTATTCGTAGATGAAAATGCATGCATAGGTCATTATCCTGCCCAAAATTCAGCATTTTTTTATTCCACAGTCGTTTTTTCTAAGCTTTTCTTCACTACTTGGGAACTGAATCCATTGGCAGGGTGCAGAGAATGTGTGCACCACGCAAGCAACACATTTATGATGGACGAAGCTCTTGGATGTGCAAGGGTTAAAGTACAATTTGGGGATGATGAACAAAAGCTTGAGGTAATGTACCTAGCAAACAAAAGACCATGTAACGTTTTATCATCTTCTTTGAATTGCCTATTTGAATGACTCGAAAACTTGCAGGTTTCAGTAGATTCTTGCCCTGTGAACTGCATTCACTGGGTAGACAGAGAAGAACTGCCAGTGCTTGAGTTCCTTATTCAACCTCAGCACAAGGAAGGATATGGTGTATTTGGAGGTGGCTGGGAAAGACCTAAAAATGTTTTTAGTGCAGCTGAATCCTTCAACAAGCAACTGAAACATCAGACAGCTAATGAATACCAGCAAACAAAAAGTAACTTTTTTTCCATCTTCTTGCTGTCCAAATTGAAATGGGTTACAAAAACCTAAACTAATTGCAACTTTTAGATAAGTCATACTTTCTTCTGCTTTCCACTGATATGGTTTATTTGCAGCAGCCCATGTTACCGTTGAGGAAGAAACCCCTGCTCAAGCCGAGGCACGAGTTAATGCAAGAAAGAAAATAGAGGAGGAGAAATTTTCAAGGCTCTGGGATTGGGCAAAGGAAGCATTCATGAAGGATATGTGGAAAGCAGAGTGAAATATACAGAAGGCAAATTGATTAGTTAGAAAAAGTTGCTCCACATTAATAATTTCAATGAAGCTATAGAAAACTTTAGGACACAAAAGAGTGAAAAGGGGCCAAGTATATGTCTAAGAGTGCCATAAGAAAGACTGTAAATAATGCACCGGTCCATCCATGTAAGAAAAATCATAATGACAGCATTTGTAAATTCTGTAACTAATAAATAAAGTTCCCATTTACATGAAGAATTCCACTAGGCCAATCAAGTCATATTATATTCTACGCATGACTCACAGGCATTTGGAAGAAGGCATTATACATTATTGAAACTGAAAACAATATAAAGAATATAATATCTAGAGGAATAAGCATAATTTTCACAACCTTCAGATTGTGAGACCAGATGCATTCTAACCCAGATATCTGATAACTGAGAACATCCACTTGACTTGACCTCGTTCAAGAAAAAAAATATCTCCTTATGAACCAAAACACAGCAATTTGTAATACTTTATGTCCTTGACCGGTTTATAGATTCCAGTGGTCATCAAACTGAAATGATCCATCGCATAAGAGACATCATCCTATTTTCTGTGCACTTTTGTAGATCAGTAGAGCCTGCACTTGCTTGTTCCAGCACAAACAGGACACTCATCTGCATCTCCAGCTACATGACTTAAGCAGTGTTTGATCCTGTCATTGACAACATCCTGCGACAAGAGACATGATCTTAAAATGGAATCATTAACTACTTTGAAAAATACTTATTACAGATGAAATTGAAAAAGTAAAAAAGCAATATATAATCATAAGCAACAGGAGGTGATCCTATGGTGTTCTAAGTTAGAAATTACTCATCACCACAATAAGGATAAAAGTAGTGCTATCCTATAAGATTTGTTAAGAACAACTCCAAATTCTGCCATCCTTTAAATTTGATAAAAAATGTTATGAACAAACTGAAATTTATTCATGCAAACACTATAAACTAGAAAAAATTGATTCAACTATCAAATTCTATAGGCAAAGCCTCAAAAACTTCTACAGGGAAATGTGTAAATATATTAACAAAATAGAAAATAAGGAGCTATCATACCACAAGTAGCTCATGGAGACCAAGAGGTGCAGTCACGATATATGACACATCAGGGTGCTCTTTTGCAGCTTCAGCTGTTAGAGAAGGAATATCCTGTGAAACAAAACAAATTCTAATTCATTTTAGCAAGATTCCTTTAGACTTCAATAAATTGAAAATATTCAGCAGCAGCAATTGCATTCATCCAATTCCATAAAGTTTACATAGGATACCATGCTTAGCTACCTGGTACCAATGTCTTCCAGGGAAGAGGAAAAATGGGCTTACAATAACCCGATTTGCCCCTTGTTGAATGCATGCATCAAATGAGTCTCTAATGGATGGTTCTGCCAACTCCTATTAATACAAAATATTGAAATGAGAACTTCACAAACATAAGCGCTCAAAGTGATGTAGGAAGCATGATGTTCGCCAGAATAAGTTGAGAATACAAGTAAGAATGGCTACAAGGAAAATAATAGAAATAAAAGACAAAAAACAATGATCTCCTTCTCTTCTAAGTAATAATTTCAGGGAATAAAGGATATCTTATAGCAGCATAGATGGTAGCAAACCTGAATCGATTCACAAGCAAAAGTATGCCAAATCAAATCTCAGAAACTATCATACATATAAAACTATCACTCCTAATAACATCCAGATATTCTTTAAACACACAACCACAAGATAAATAGATACACAGATCTACATATTGGACTACTAAAGTTTCCACATTCGATGATCAACAAACCAAGAAGCTCAAATCTCAACCGTTCAACAATTCTATTTTAGTCTTAAAAACGTAGGTAATACTATCCCCAAAAGATCACACCAACATCAAGCAAAAACATTTCAAAAAATCACATTTCCTTTACCATTAACAACTTCCTCGAAGACCAAAATAAAGCTAAAGAAAACTAATAAAATAAGAAACTTTACCATATGAGCAGGTTCCACTATTGGGTACCCAGTCTTCTCTCTGAACATGGCCACGAATTCATCTGAAATTCACACAGGATTAAAAAAATATTTCTTTTGTGTACTACAAATGCCTTAAAGTATTAATTTTTCAAAGGAAAAACTCAAACTTTGAAGATTATAAGCTTACTTAGCATGAGATTCGATTCCTTCCTACGAGAACCATGGTCGACAATTATAATACCGTCTCTGACACCAACCCCATGTAAGTTTTGTGTAAAGCCTCCGTCCCCATTTCTGATAAACAACCTTCCACTTAAATTTCTACCTCTGGAGGGACCTCCCTGCAACTTTGAGAAGTTGACGAATGCCCAGCTATGAGAGTTTGTTCCCGTTTCGTTTACTGAAGAACTTTAATTGCATCCAGAACGAAGCCAAACACAGTCATTCACAGTCCAACTAAAAAGAAAACAATTGAAATATATATATATATATATATATATATACAGCGTGTGGAGGACTTTGTACCCTTTAATGGTAAATCGGGAGGGGATGGATAAGGACCCGATCGACATGCTTGATCATGCTCTCACTGGTCTGGTTTCGGACGGAACGGCCACATATGAGTATTGCGACTAAGTAAAACGGCGCCGTCACGTTCTTTCCCATCAAATTGTTTCATGGGTCGAATTTGGACATTGGGTTCAGCCCAATTTAGATGAAAATGGGCCAGTTTATGAATAAAATAAATAAATAAATCAATTAAGTTCTACTAATTCATATTGTTATTAGCTATTATTTTTGTTTTATTTTTAAAATACAAGGACGTCTAAAGTTTTTAAAAATAGAAAAAAGTCTTGGAATTTAATTATTATTTTTATAAAATACTGGAAATTGATTTTTCATCTTTCATAAATAAATGAAGTTGATTAGAAATTGTATTATATTGTAAGGATTAAAAACTACATATCTTTTCCCCAATAGGAGAAGTCTAAGGGAAAAAAATATTTATTATCGCATGAATATAATACCAAAGTTATTTTTAAAATTTATTATTTTGAGAATTCCTTTTATGTGCTTATAGAAGCACATATGTATGTCTAAAATGTTTAGTGGAAACAAATAAAGAATATAAAATGGTGGGTGATTTATATAAACAATTTGATAGTGGTCAAAGAATAAATAATTGGCAATACATTGCTGGTAGAAATGAACATCTCAGCTAACGACTCCAATTAGTTGGTGAATTGCTTGCATTTGAAAATACTAACACAGCTGAGTACTATAAATTATTAGTGTTTGATATGACAAAGACTTTCAACAAATTACTCATTATTTTGATTCTGACAAATCCCAACAGGCCCTATCATCCTTGCAACTGCTACAATAATATTATATAAAACTAAAGAAAACAACCAAGAAATTTTTTATTTTTCCATATTTCTTTTTTCAAAATATTCTTTTACGGTTTAGGAACATATGTAAGTTTACCATTTTATTATTATTATAAAAAAAACCCATTGACGTTTTAAACCCATCAATTGGAAAAGAAAAAATAAAAATTTGCAAATGAAACTTAACATTGATTTAGTGTATAAGATTTTTATGTAAATCAATTAGCAATAAATATAAGTACTTATACACGATGATTATGAACATTAATTAATCTATCATTCTTTAATGTGTAAATTAAAAGGGGAAGTAAAAGTTAGTTATCAGTTATGCCATGTAGAAAGAGAAAAAAAAAAGTGTGTAATTAAAAGGAAAAAAAAAACTCCCAAATCATTTAAGAGGTTCCATCCCCACATCACACGCAACGAAGAAAAAAACCCAACAACTTTACGATACCGACCTTGCAGAACCAAAGAAAAATACACGCTTGCCATCTCAAGTCAGTCTATGTTCTACTCTGTGTCTACTCCCAAAAGCTTCACATACTCACCTCCAACTCATAAGTTCAACAAGCCACGAGAATCGCGAAGGCCTTTTCTTTCACTCCCGAAGCTACCAATTTATATACTTTGTTTTTTTTTTTTTGGTTCTCTCGTAATTCGCGTAAAATTTAAGGAATTTTTTAGAGCTCAGAGCTCGAAGATTGGAATTGGAATTGGAAACTCCAAGTTGGGTGGATCTGGTTTGGATCTTCATGGTAAAGTAATGAGCTTTGATGGCTTCGTGAATGAACGAAGCTAAATGAAGCGGAAGGTAGCTCAGCAGAAACAACAATCGTACAAATGGAAGAGGAAGTTGTTCGCTGTGCTATTGATGGGCTTGTGTTTCGGATGCCTGGTGCTTATGATGCAGTCTCAGTACAGTCGGATTACGACGCTCGCTTCGTTGAGTGCTCCAAGGCCGAAGATCGCTTTCTTGTTCATAGCTCGTAATAGGCTTCCTCTGGACATAGTTTGGGATGCTTTCTTTCAGGTATCACTTTTTTTTTAATGTATAGTTATATTATATATTTTAGATATTAACAAAAAAAAAAAAAAAAAGAAAGGGAAGGTTTTAGTGTCACTTGTTCTTTAATTATTGCTTAATTATTTTGTTAATTAAATGCATCTTTATAGCTGGATACATATGCAATTCACAGTAATTATATTAGATTGTAATATAATGTAATCTGGCTAAGAGTGAAAATAGTGGTAATGCAAAGAGTTCATCTGCAATGCATATTAAAAAACCTTTATTTTATTTTTATTTTTATTTTTTTGCAGGGAGGTGAGAATAGGTTTTCGATTTATGTCCATTCTAGGCCTGGGTTTCTATTCAACAAAGCAACAACAAGATCGGCCTATTTTCTGAATCGCCAAGTTAATAATAGTATACAGGTGCGGTTCATAACCCAAACTCTCAAAGTTTAAATACAAGTCAGTTATTTTGGAGATCGTAACGAATATATATGTGCAAGTACATATTTTCTTTGGGTGTTAATATGTGAGTATGACATCTATGAATATAATTATGCAACTCACTTGCCCCCCAAGAGTTGATGTCCAGCCAAATAGCAAAGTCTTAGGAAACCTTGAAACTCTGATGGATACTGCTTATGCTACATGCTGCATTTTGTTAATGTAAATTAAGTTTGTCATTAATAGTTTGCAAGTGATATAATTTTTTTTTTTTCATGATTGTTTCGGCAATATAATACTTTTTTGTCATGTACTGTATACCAGGTAGATTGGGGAGAAGCAAGCATGATCGAGGCAGAGCGAATATTGCTCAAACACGCACTTGAGGATACTTATAATAAACGCTTTGTTTTTCTTTCTGACAGGTGACGATGTCATTATATAGATTCTCGTACCCATCATTGTAATGCGTCGTTTTGTTATTAAGATGTATCTCAAATTTCTTTCCAAGTATGGTTTTTTCCTTTTTTTAATGAGTTTATTTCATTTTAAGAAACACTTGTGTGGGTAATTGTGCGAATGAAATTGAGTTCTGTTATATTCTGTTTACTGAACAATAGAGGGTAATTATTTGTTTAAGTTTTATTATCTCACAGGATTTCAGTTATTTGATCTCTTTTCAGCTGCATCCCTCTTTATAACTTCGGCTATATATATGACTACATCATGTCAACCTCAACTAGTTTTGTAGACAGGTGAGTTAACTTGCACTTACAATTGTGTACATACTAGAGAACTAAGTGTTGGTTGTCTGATATCAAATTCCTGCAAGGATAGATATTTGTATATATCCCTATTTATGTATGTTAAGCCATAACTTATTGATGTGCTTAACCTTGATCGTTGTCAAAGATTGTCACAAACAGGTGCTCTTCTACAAGTTTTTTGCACCAATAAATTCAACCTATTGTGTACTATTAGATATGTATATGATGTTTCTATCAAATGTTGGATTTCACATCTGTTCTGTTCGAATTTGCTTTATATTTGACAATTGAAATCTTGATGCAGTTTTGCTGATACAAAGGAGGGCCGCTACAATCCAGTAATGGCGCCTGTTATTCCTGTTCATAATTGGAGAAAAGGATCTCAGGTAGGATTTCAGTATGACAGATTATTTGATTCTGTACTTCAATAAAACACTAAGAACAAAACAATTGAAAATGCTTTGCATTTTTATCGTGTGAGGCTAGTATGGATTATGTAATTGTTCTCTTATTTTGTCTTCTTTCAGTGGGTTGTTTTGACTAGGAAGCATGCAGAGGTTGTGGTGAATGACAATACAGTCTTTCCTATGTTTCAATGGCATTGCAAGGCAAGTTGTCTTAAAACTAAATGCGCTTGCATGAAAGTTTCTAAAACCATACATGGATTGTAATATCCTACATAAGAAAGAAGAAAATTAATACTCATATGGATGATTTATGCCCGAAATGAATTGAGTGATTAAGGGTTCTTACTGATTTAGGTCATTGTTCCATAGGTATTAGTGTTTTACCATTATGCGTTTGAATCTCTAACATTTACTCATTTAGGAAACAAGTATATAGAATTTTGTCATCTCATCAATATATTTCCTTCCTAAGTTTCTCTATCTGTTAGTCCTTGGTTGTTCCCCTTATCTTTACCTGTTTTGTTTGTGACAATAATGCAGAGGAGGTCACTACCTGAGTTTTGGCGGGATCGACCCCTTGTAAGTATTCTTTTGTTTTTTTTGTTTTTTTTTCAAAAGTAAAATACTTAGAGACACTGCATAAGTATTCCTTAAATTGGTATTCCTACTTGCACCAATTTTGTCTTCAAGAGATTGAAACTCAAGTGTGTTTTCTGAAGTTTAATTCATGTCATGTGCAGCCTGCTGATGCATCCAAGGAGCATAATTGCATACCAGATGAACATTATGTTCAGACATTACTGGCAGTAAGTTGTAGCCCTATCTTACAGTAGTCAGCCTTGTATGTACAGATGAAAATTTAAATTGGTTATTCTAGATGTCTGAAAGTATGAATGGCCCCAGATTATGGAAGTTGGTAGAATTATTTCTTTCATATCTTTTGAGGCCTGAAAAATTGAGGTTCTTGTGATATAATTAAAATAAGTAGCTTGGTCGGCCATATGTTATGCATGGAAGATTTCTAGAACAGGTGTCTGTCCGTTAGTTAGAAAATTCTCTCTCATTATTCTTGTTGAAAAGATTAAGCATAGGTGCTAAGAGCAATTTTATCTTCATAAAGCCTTTGTATTTCAATTTCAGCATGAAGGCCTTGAAGAAGAAATAACACGAAGATCACTGACACATTCGTCTTGGGATCTATCATCCTCTAAAGACCGTGAACGTCGTGGATGGCATCCCGTGACTTACAAGTTTTCAGATGCGACTCCCATGCTTATACAATCTATAAAGGCATGCTTATTCCATTGCTTTTCTTATTAAATTTGGGGGTAAAAAAGCCATACATACTAACAAACTTAGTACCGTGCAGGGTATAGATAATATCTATTATGAGACTGAGTACCGCAGAGAATGGTGCAGTAGCAAAGGGAAACCATCTCCATGCTTTCTTTTTGCACGAAAATTTACTCGGCCTGCTGCTCTCAGGCTTCTCAATACAGTAAGTTTTACATCTTCATCTATAGTCATGCAAAATTGGGTAAATGTAGAGAAACAAGAAGGAAGGGACAACTATGATTAGCCTTGATTAATGTATTTCTTCCACTCTCTGTTCTTTTCAACAATGGTTTAAGTCCCATATATTTATTTATATGTTTACCTTTTCCTGTCTGACAGTCGGCACTGGAGCTTTAAATGAAGCAACAAGTATACCATAACTACGGCCAAAGTTTATTGTTAGCTAATAAAACTGGCTAGTCTTAGGAATAAGTCATGGGGATTGCTATGAGAAATAAGGAGAGCTATAAGATGAGTGAGAAAGAGGTTGGAGTATTTTTTTTCTTGGTGTATAGTTATTAGATTTGGAGAAATATATAGAATAGAAATGAAGTCAGTGTAATATATTTTCTCTACGGGAGTGTGATAAGGAAGATCAAAACATTACACGTAATAATCTGCTTGCCATTTCAGCATCAGCTAGCTCTTCTGGTTATATATGCTACGTAGTTTCTTCTACATGAAGTCTACTCGATGATGATATTACTAGTTATATTATTTGATATTAAGCTGAATGATACAATTTGACATGCTACGTCATGGAGTAAAGGTTTCTGAAAAATGTGAAGTGTATAATAATAATATTCTTTCAATCTATTATGTAACTTGATCTCCATGAAGTAAAAGAAAACTAGCTTCAAACCTAAACAGCTCTTTTGCCCATAAATTGCTCTTTATGGGTGTTCTCGGCCCAGTTAAAAGGTACAGACATTTGCCCAATCTAAAAATAGGTCATGGGCGTCCAAGTTAGGCATTTGAAACTCTACAAAATACATGAGGTTTTAGGTTACAACCTTATCGGAGGTCCATAACTAACTAAAATGACGACCGTCCAAAATTTTTATCAGGGTAAACAAGGAAAAAAACGAAAATAATAATAATAATAACAAAGACCAAACAAAACCACCAAAACTGAACCTTGATTTAGGATCCATTTGAAAGTATTTATATAAATAGTATTTTTTAAAAAAATACTTTTTATTTAAATATTTTAATTAAAAAATATATTAATAATAAAGTAATTTGTATTTGATGAAAAATTATAAAAAAATATTTTAAAAATATTTAAATTTGTAAAAAAATATTTTTTAAAAAAAGTAACCATGCACTTCTTAAAAAATATATTTTATATTTTTTGACCAAATATATTTTAAACTGATTTTTTATAAAAAAAAATTACTTTTTTCATTCGAAAAAGCAACGGACTTTTACAAGGTGAGAGTATACTATCTTCCCGGCTTTGTAGGGATGTGTTTGGCACTCTGACAGATATGAAAGCATAGACTTTGATTTGCTTGGTCAAAGTCTCATTAATTTTAATAATCCTTACACACTATCTTATCGGATTATTAATTTCAGTTGGCCAGCATTGAGAAAAAGGACAAGGGAAAAAGATCCGTCAATTAAGGGCTCGTTCAAACATCCATGTTAAGCTCAGACGCGTGGTGACAAAGAAACATACACGTAATAGGAGTTTTTAATGTCCGAAAGTGCTTTCCCCTCTGACCCACCGGCAACAACTATTGCAAGTCTTATCCAAATATATACATACGTTGGTTGCATGACTGGTGCGACAGGGCATGACCATTTGCTCCCTTATTTCCGACTTTGGGAAATTTCACTTCCTTTTGCCACGTGCCACTGAGCCTCTGTTACCCCCTGACTGTGTTTTCAACCATAGTTGCGGACTTGCACATGAAGGTATGACTCACCACAATAAAATCCATCATTATTATCACATTCGGTTCCGCATTGCAGATTCAGAGTCTTATTCAATTTTATTAGTGCTTATTTAATCTTATTAAATGTTAGAGAGGTAATTATTAAGGTCATAAAACTCTGAAAAATTTATAAAAATAATAAAGTAATAATAAAAATAAAATTTTAAATTGATGGATCTGATTCGAAACTCTTTTTTATTTAAAAAAAAATAGCTGTGGACTTTGTAGCCATCGAATTTTTACACATCCATGACAGACATAACAAGGGTACGTAGGGTCTCCTCGTCCGTTACACGAAGCAGTGTGGAGTCTGCATCACATGGATCGAGTGTCTGCCTTACAAAGGTTTGAAAGCTGTGTTTCACAGAGAGTGTTCGTGTAATATGCAGTAGTTGACATGCTAGCTCAATGTGATCAAGGAAGGTTTTCTAGAAGCTTGTCCATGGACCCAACTAATTAGGACTAGCTAACGGCGCTTGTGAGCCATACGAAGAAATGGACACCCCCCCCCATCCCCCCCCATGGTTGCCTGGGACATTCTGATTGGTGTAGAGGGATTAGCTGAGCCATTTGGTAGTTGCAGCAAACTGTCTTGACTATTTCTAAGCAATTTCAGTTGCCAGTACACGGTTAGGTTTCCCGACAGTGGTTGCTTGCAGTTGAAGTATTCAACGTGGCAAGCCTATGTAATTTCCTGTCCCACACTATCTTACTTTTTTAACGGAAAAGTGTCCTGGTCGGTGGATGATGACCTGAAAGAAGTACACGTGTTAATGGTCGGCGCGGCACCAACGGACCAACGGTGAATGACAGTTAAATACTAAATCCACATTTTATTTTATTTTTTTTATAAAAATAACAAACAAATAAAATACATAAAATAAATATCAATTTGGCACCGCACTAGAGGCTGAAGTTGAAGAACGGCCCACATTTTTCTGGAAGTTCCACACGCTTTGAATAAGAATATAGTTCTTTTTTACCTGCTTTAATGTTAGGGCCTATGATCAACCTATTATTTAAACTAAAATAAAATAACATTAAAAATCCCCAAAGAAAATAAAATATAATTTTTTTTTTATTAAATGGTGAACGTTTTATTAGTAATTTTATCACAAACTTCAATATTTTCTTCATAAAATTAGGTGGTGATGTTTAATTTGTGATCTGTAATTATCGAAACGTTTTTTTTTTTTGTAGTTTTTTCAGTGAGTGTTAAACTATTTTAAAGTATAGATATTGGTTTATATGGATCAAGATAATATAACATGAAAATAAATGCAGAAAGAAAGAAAGTGGGATGAGGATGTGCAATTTTAGGATCAGATCAGAGATGTTCTTTTTAAATGGTTCCTTTCTCCTTTTGCTTTTAAATCATGCATGAGAAGGGAGTTTCAAAGTTTTTAAACATCCAGATGTAAGAAGAGTGAAGGGTAGCTAACTAATACGTACATGCTTTTGGGATATTCTGAATCCAGACAATTCTATTTCTAGCCCAAAAAAATTCCTACGCTATTTTGTTTTTTAGTGGGAAAATAAAAAAAGTTATAAGACAAAAAAGTTGCCAACCATTATTCTCTAAACCATTTTATTATCGTACAAATATTTATAAATTGGCAAATTAATAAGTTATACCTCCATTAACTCCATGGTCATTATGTCATCAAACTAAAAAAATATCTTCACTTTTTTTTTCTTTTTTTATCCAATTTAGGATGTATAAACCCCCGGAAAATTAATAAGTTATACCTACATTAACTCCATGGTCATTGTGTCATCAAACTAAAAAATATCTTCATTTTTTTTATCCGATTTAGGATGCATATGGATTTAGAATCCAAAAAAGATATAATAGTAATTATTAGCTTCTATTTTCTGCCAGCTTTTGGATTTAAAAGACACTTAATATGCATACATAATTGGTCTTCCCAATCCCATTAAAACAATGTGCCTTTTGATTTATAGCACAAGAAACAAGATTTATAGTATAGGGTTTACAAGTGCCGTAGTGAAGGATATAAATAAAAATAAATAAATAAATAACCTAGAAGGTTCAGAAAGATTCACTTCTTGAGGTTGACCAGGTAAAAGAATAATATAGGGAAAGAAAAAAAGGAAGTTGCTTTACAGAAAGGTTTAATGTTTTATTAATGTCCTATGCAAAAGAATTTTGACATGAAAAAAAAAAAAAAGAACCTAAGAAGTTTACAAGTGCCCTAGTGAAGGATACATCCCTGTTCCTCACGACTCTAATGAAACCGATCTGTTGGGTACCTTGTCCCATTCACTTCGAGCTCATTGGATTCCATGGATGACTAGTACAGGAAGCAGCACTATTAATTGGTTCCTTGAACTTCTTAAACAAACCGACGTGTGTAAAGTTTGATAATTAATTCTTGTCTTGTCCTGTATAATTATGTAAATTTGAATTGAAAAAGAAAGGTTAGAAAACAAATTTTAGTAGCAAATTAATTGATTTTGTTGATTAATATATATGTATATGGCTATATATTCGTTCTTATGTTAATTTTGTGGTTTTTGTTTATGTTTTATTCTGCACATTTTTTGGAATAAGGGTTTAAAATTAAATAACAATATAAATTTGGAAAAGCAAATTTGAGCGAAGGGATAGCTGACACGTATACTAATGGGAACATATCATTAAATGTCTTTTTAAATGCTTAAATTACATTGACCCATATGATGTCCCATAATGTTGATCGCTCCGGTTATCAATTACCTTCTTTTTTTTTTGGGTAAATTCACCAATTACCTTTTATTAGAAATTTATGAGTGGAATTGTCTATCTTTTTTTTCAAAAAAAAAAACTTTTTATCTATCTATGTTTTAATTGGCAATTTTTCTTAATTAAAAATAAGAAACAAAACTTTCTTTCTCTAGAAAGTATAAACGTATACGAATTTTTTTTTTAAAAAAAAAACTGAATAATTTTTTACGTTTTATTTGTCACCATCCGATCCATTGGAATGGAGAAACCAACTAATAAAATCTCAGTAGACCTCAATGGATAATCTAAAAAATAATAGCCCACTTAAAATTAGAAAAATAAAAATATAAGTAACCGGATTCTAGGTTCATATATAATATTAAAACGAATAAAACATGATATACGTCAACACATGATCGAATAGAAAATTTCTCATTAAGAAAATTACCAAAAAAGAATTTAAACCAGCTTTCGCTGAACCTTCGTGGACCAATTCATCAGCAGTTCTGTCTATAAATTGAGCAATGCCATATTTTTACAAAGCATGCAAAACTCAAAAACTGCAAGTCATAGATTCCATACATAACACACTGCAAATCAAGTAAGTGATTCTTTCATTCTTTCTTTTCCTTTTTTTCCAAAGACTCTACAGAATCTTCTTAACTCGGATCCTCCATTATTTTCGATTCGTCATATTTTGTCCCCACAGTTTTTTTCTATATATAAACCATTCTTTGGTTCTCTGCCTCTCATCGCAGAAACCCTACAATCTTCTTCTCCATTAGTTTCTGTCACAAAAACACAGTTCGCCAAAGCCTTTCTCTTCTATAACAATCGATGGCTCCAAGTTTGAGCAAAAATGGCTCCGACGTCGTTTCACACGTCAATGGCCATAACCCCCCTCCTTTCACGCTCGAGGGATCAAACCTCATGGCCAACAGCCATTTGATTCTCTCAGACGTGCCTGATAACATCACCGTCACCCCATCACCCCACACCTCCATCGACAAGTCCATCACCACCGTCGGCTGCTTCGTCGGGTTCGATGCAACCCAACCGAGCAGCCGCCACGTGGTCCCTATGGGGAAACTGAAGGACATAAGGTTCATGAGCATATTCAGATTCAAGGTGTGGTGGACAACCCACTGGGTCGGTTCCAACGGCCGAGATCTCGAGCACGAGACACAGATTGTGATTCTCGACAAGTCCGACTGCGGTCGGCCGTACGTCCTCCTCCTTCCACTTATAGAAGGTCCTTTCCGTTCCTCACTCCAACCCGGCCACAACGATTACGTGGACATTTGCGTCGAGAGCGGGTCCACAAAAGCTTCCTCTGCAAGTTTCAGGAGCGCTCTGTATCTACACGCCGGTGACGATCCGTTTACTCTCGTTAAGGACGCTATGAAGGTGGTGAGGGCTCATCTCGGAACCTTTAGGCTTTTGGAGGAGAAAACTCCACCAGGCATCGTGGACAAATTTGGTTGGTGCACGTGGGACGCATTTTACCTTAGTGTGAATCCTCAAGGCATTTTGGAAGGCATTAAAGGCCTCGTAGAAGGTGGATGCCCACCGGGGCTGGTCCTGATCGACGATGGCTGGCAATCCATAGGCCATGACTCTGACCCCATCACTCAGGAGGGCATGAACCAAACAGTTGCTGGTGAACAAATGCCATGTAGACTCTTGAAGTTCCAAGAAAACTACAAGTTCAGGGACTACGTGAGTCCTAATAAGTCCGAAAATGGTAAGGGTATGGGGGCCTTTATTAGGGACTTAAAGGAAGAGTTTAAGAGCGTAGATTATGTGTACGTGTGGCATGCTCTTTGTGGGTATTGGGGTGGCTTAAGGCCCAACGTTCCTGCTTTGCCGGAAGCTACTGTTATAAAGCCGAAACTGTCACCGGGATTGGAGACGACAATGCAAGATCTGGCCGTTGATAAGATCGTCAGCACTGGTGTGGGGTTGGTCCCACCGGAGATCGCTGATCAGATGTATGAAGGGCTTCACGCGCACTTGGAATCGGTTGGTATCGACGGGGTCAAGGTTGATGTCATCCATGTAAGTCCTCTCTCCGTTATCCATTTTGTGCAAGTTGTTATAGATATGGATATAGTAGGCCCTATCAAATACATTAGTCAGAGACTCTTTGTTTGAGTTACTTTGACCCGTTTGGTCGGCGCGCTTTATCCACTTAATAATTTTATTACGGAGTTAAAGTTTTCAATAAAATATTAATAATTTTTGTTTTTCGAATAGCTGCTGGAGATGCTGTGCGAGAATTATGGTGGTAGAGTGGAGCTTGCCAAGCCTTATTACAAGGCCCTAACATCGTCGGTGAGGAAGCACTTCAACGGCAACGGTGTTATTGCAAGCATGGAGCACTGCAACGACTTTATGTTCCTCGGAACAGAGGCCATTTGCCTTGGCCGTGTCGGTAAGAAATTATTTCTTTTTTCATTTTAAATCAATAATCATATTTAATTGACATGGGAACTCTCTCATATAGTCCTTGATAACCGCGTTCATTAAACAAAATCTGATTTGCAAATATTTATGTATTCTTTATCTTGTGTTGGCCTAGCTAGATTGTGACCACCACGCGTACGTTAGATAATCACCATTAATTTAAATAACACTTCCTTAATATTTCATTTGACCACATTTAATAAATCGCATAGAAATTCTAGCAATTAATTACGTGGAAGTAATGTATGTTGATATTATGTTGAACAGGGGATGATTTTTGGTGCACTGATCCATCCGGTGATCCAAACGGTACGTTTTGGCTACAAGGGTGTCACATGGTGCACTGTGCATACAACAGTTTGTGGATGGGCAACTTTATACAACCAGACTGGGACATGTTCCAGTCCTCCCACCCCTGCGCTGAGTTCCATGCTGCATCCAGGGCCATCTCTGGGGGTCCAATCTATGTTAGTGACTCGGTCGGAAACCACAACTTTGACTTGCTCAAGACCTTGGTCTTGCGAGATGGCTCAATTCTAAGGTGCCAGTACTATGCCCTTCCAACCCGCGACTGTCTATTTGAAGACCCTCTTCACGACGGCAAAACCATGCTCAAAATTTGGAACCTCAACAAGGTCAGTGCCATGAATATATAACATTAGGATTTTTTTTTCTTATTTAATTTCTCTATTCTGGGGTTCTGATTTTGTTTATGTTTATTTTATTTTTTTAATATATAGTATACTGGAGTACTTGGGGCATTTAATTGTCAAGGAGGGGGGTGGTGTAGAGAAACCAGGAGAAACCAATGTGCCTCGCAGTTTTCTCACACGGTGACAGCCAAGGCCTGTCCTAAAGATATAGAGTGGAACAGTGGCAAGAACCCAATTCCCATTGATGGAATTCAAGTTTTTGCCTTGTATTTTTACAAGTCCAAGAAGCTACAGCTTTCCAAGCTTAACGACGATGTGGAAATCTCGCTGGAGCCCTTCAACTTTGAGCTAATTACGGTTTCGCCAGTGACCGTGTTGACTGGGAAATCGGTCCGTTTTGCTGTCATTGGGTTGGTGAACATGCTCAACACCGGAGGTGCAATCCAGTCATTGGCTTACGATGAGGACAAGGATTTGGTTCAAGTTGGAGTGAAAGGCTCCGGGGAGATGAGGATATTTGCGTCTGAGAAACCAACGGCTTGTCGTATAGATGGAAGAGAAGTTGCATTTGAGTATGAAGAACGCATGGTCGTTGTTCAAGTGCCATGGCCCAGTTCTTCCAATTTAGCCATTGTCGAGTACAAATTTTAGTTTATAACTTTTGTGTTTGACTGTGTTAATTTTCAAAGAAGTACAACATATTAGGTTATGACTAGCTCTATATATACATATAGGGGTCAACTGTAAGTGACTTGGTTATGATATGTTTAAGATTGTAAAGGGCAAGTGATGCCCTTATGAATTTAACTATAATAAGTAATACCAAGTTTTTTCTTCTTCTTAAGCTCGCTCTTGTTTTTACTCCAATCTAGCTTCGATGTGTTGCTTCAATAATTTATGTCATGCATATATGTGCCAATATTGATTCACAAATTAAAAGTAACTTATTGTACTAGTGAACATTATTGAAATGTCTAATCCCAAAGGAAGGAAAAAACTGATCTGTTATGTGGACAGTATTTGAGTTAGAATATTAGTCTGAGCCATACATTATCAAACAAAACAATTGGACCTATATAATTTGGATATGGCATTATTTATAAGCTTCTGTTTGGTATACAGTTGTTACTAATGGAATTTTTGTGGATGGAATTAGAAATAATTGCAATAATATTACATAATTGAGACAAATATTGAAATTTATTAATTTATAAGGATTTTAGTGAAAAACAAACAATTAATTTAATGACTCCAAATTTTAGCTTCTCATAAAAATTATACCAGCAACTAATGAAAAACTAAACCGGGTTAAATGATGGGTTGGAAATTATTTTAGGTTGGTCATGAACAGCTAGAATTGGGCTTTAGCCTTTTAGATTGGTCTCTAGATGTTGTTAGCCCAATGAAAGAAGTAGTAGGTATGCATTAAAGCCCAGTACATTGAGATCAGATAGCACAAGTCCAACAGCGTTGCGTCAACGAAATTGTTTAAATGTTTTTTTTTTTAACGAAATTGTTTTAATTCTCTTTTAGAATTAATAGTTCTTAAACTATAAATAGATTTACATTTTGATTTCAAAAGTATTTTTCTTTTTACTGATTTTAGTTTTAAATCAAATTATAAATATTATCCATTCGTGTCTTGATATGTAAAAGCGACGTATATATATATATATATATATATATAAAATGTTTCTTAAAATTTATTATATTTTGTAATTAGTTGTCACGAAACTCTGCTAATTATAATATAATTTAGGAACGAAAATCCGAAAGAAAGAAAAAAAAAAAACTTTAAGGATAAAATTGTAAATTTGTGTAGTTTGTTGCTAAGGGCCAATTAACCCTATTTTTTATATAAAAATATTTACATTCAATTTTTCTTCGTCGGGAAGGGAAAAAGAGGAAGGAAAGAAGATAGTCTTTCGTCTTCAACTCGTTTTCTTCACACCTCTTGGAATCTCTTCACTTCAATCCTCTGAAAATAATCGAGAGCCGAAAATAGTTCTGAAAATACAGTAACAGGTTACCATAGATTGTCTGCTTTGTGCGCTCGATGAATACGACGTCGTATATGGACAAGCAGGTAATGGATCTGTCCAAGGGATCGTCGACGCAGAGCAAGGACTTCATCGACCTAATGAATCATCCTCAAGAAGAAGAAGATGACCAGAGCGGCCATGGCGGCACTGGAAATGGTATCGACAAGAAGGAAGAGATCTTTCCTAGCTACGATTTCCAACCTATTCGTCCTGTTGCTGGGCTCGGTGGTTCTCCGCAGTCTCCCAATTTCGATTTGACGCACAATCTTGGAGGATCCGCTAGGTCTTGGAACTCCTCTGAATCCAAACCCAAAACTACTGCTCCTGTTAGAGTAACCACTGCCACCACTCTTACCCTTTATCTTTTTTTACATTTGTTTTTATATTTTATGAGTTTTAGGGCTAGCTTGGTTACTGAAATGTATTTTTTTCTTGAGGATCAAGATTCTTTTTCTCTAGTTATTTGTGTCGAAATGGCCCTAATTTTGTGATAGCAGGGTAGAAATTTTTGTTTTGGTTGATAATCGTTGGAGTTAACTTTTCTTTGTTATATTGGTAATTTTTTTTTTTCAATTTACTTTAGTTTAACAAATTCATATATCTTCATTTCTATTTTATCTTGGTGTGCATAATGGATATATGGAATAATGCAGTATTTAATTTTGGCATTTACTTGATGTTCATGTTGCTTCCATTTTCTTCTACCCAGAATTATGGTTCTCTAGACTCCATGGAACCAGCAAATTTCATTGTGGAGAAGGATAAAAATGTACTAGACTCTACACTTGTGGCTGAGATTGATAAGACTATGAAGAAACATTCGGAGAATCTGCTACATGTGTTAGAAGGTGTTAGTGCTCGACTGACACAACTGGAAAGTAGAACACGCCATCTTGAGAATTCTGTTGATGATTTGAAGATGTCAGTTGGGAACAATCAGGGAAACACTGATGGAGTGATGAGGCAGTTGGAAAATATTCTTAGAGAGGTATGATATTTGTTTGTGCTCCCTTTTGTTGCGAGCTTAACACATATGCATTGCCACTTCTTTAGATGATTGATGCTTGCATGTTTACTAGTTATTCAGTATCCCAATTTCCATTAGTATCATGCCACTGATTCTCCGACTCTCTATCTCCATATGTATATGTGTGTGTGTGTGTGCACGTGCATTTATAGATTTATATATATAATACAAAATGAAGGTATTTTTGGATGACCTGAGATCTGAAATTGTTAATGTAATAATTCTAACCTCCTTTCTATTTCTTGTCCTTGAGATTTTTCCATTCCCCAGCATGCCTTATCTAAATAACCTTCTGTTCGTATTAAGTTGAATTGAACCCATCAAGATGACCACAGTACAATTTTTTATAAATCAAAGTCTCATTAGCAGGTTTACTTGTCTGCTTGTGTTAAGGGAAGCAGAAAACTCGGTTAATTCTGCTCAAGGACTTTGTTTAGTATGCACATCAGCCTATGCTTATTCTGTATTTCCATTGATCACTCATGGTGCATTCATACTTGATAGTTGATTTCAATGACTACAGGTGCAGACAGGGGTTCAGGTTTTAAAGGATAAACAGGAAATAATTGAGGCTCAGGTACAGCTTGGAAAGCTACAAGCGTCCAAGGCAGACCTGCAACAAGAACCACAGAACATAGCGCATGTAGATTCTGTGCAGCAGGTGGCATCTGCCCCTCAACAATCCCACCAACAGCTTCCTCCCCCTGTTAATCTTCCCCCATCTCATCCTTCTTTCCCTCCCCCAAATGCTCCTGTGCAACCAACTCCCCCACAGGGTCTGCCACCCTCAATTCAACCTCCAAACCAATTTCCTCAAAACCAGATTCCTTTTGTCCCTCAGCAAGAGTCTTACTTCCCAACACCTGGTCAAACTCAAGAAGTAGCCCCAAATCAGCAATACCAAATGCCTCCTAGTCAGCAGCAGCTCACCCCTCCTGCAGTACCTCCACATCAACAATTTCAACCTACTCAACCACAGTTCTCTCAGCCATCACCCCAGCCGCCTCAACCACATCATCCATCTCTTGCACCTATTAATCCTTCTCAACTCCAACCTTCCCTGGGCCACCATTCTGAAGAGCCACCTTATATTCCTTCTCAAAACTACCCACCAAACCATCGCGAGTCACCCGCTCAGCCACCAAGTGTGCCCCTTCCTTCCCAACCGTTTTATGGGACACCCTCCCATGTGTATGAGACACCATCCAACAGATCTACTTCAGGATTTCCATCTGGATATAGTGCACCACCACCTGTTCGTAGTGAGCCATACCATTATGGTGGAATGCCGTCTCAGTATGGTAATCTCTCGGCAATTAAGCCACATCAAGTCTCACCTCGTAGTGCAGCTCAAAGTGGTGGAAGTGGTTATCCACAGCTGCCTACAGCTCGGGTACTACCTCAAGCATTACCTGCTGCTTCTGGCGTTAGTAGTGGTTCAGGTTCTACTGGGGCTGGAAACAGGGTTCCTATTGATGATGTAGTTGATAGAGTGACAAATATGGGATTCCCAAGAGACCATGTGAGAGCAACTGTTAGAAAGCTGACAGAGAACAACCAGGCGGTTGACCTGAATGTAGTGCTTGATAAGCTTATGAGTGAAGGGGAAGTCCAGCCTCCCAGAGGTTGGTTTGGCCGGTAGTATGCTGCCTTTGGTTCAGACTGATGTATAGGGGATCAGAACCTTCTAATGTTCTTTTGCTTTTTCTCTTTTTATTTTTTTCAATTCGTGGTAATTTGAGCATGTCTATCATTCTCTGTTTACAGATTTCCTCTCTTCATGTCATTTGTGTATACTTGACAATAATTAAAGTGAATCATTGAGTTTTCTGTTCGGAGTTTAGAACATTATTTTCTGGTTCGACTTAATGGTTCTTATCCCGAAACTATAATATCTTTTCTGTTTGCAGCATTTAAACTATTTGCTCCATATATGAACTGGTAAAAGTAATGAAGGCAACATCTTTATTACCTTGTTTGTTTGTAGCTCTTTTTATTTTACTAATTTACTTGATTATTACATGAAAGAACATGCAGAGCAAGTTAAATGCAGCAAACTCAGATTCTATTCTCTGATAGTGCAAGCCTACATCTACCAAAACACATTGCACTCAAAACTAGCAAATTTACATAGTATTGAAGTGGTTTATGTTGGGATGTGGGGTCAATGGGGACTGAAGTAGGACTCCCCAGTCTCGGAAAAAGAAAGCTATAGGACAAAATTGCTTTAGTTAAGAAAGAGATATTCCTCCTACTTGGGGACAACACAAAACAGTAGGCCGACGCATACAGGCCCATTATAAATGGGCCAATTTGAAAACCTGGCTCTTTTGGGCCCAATTCTGCTGAGCCCAGATTTGTACAAGAGCTGCAATGCCTAGTTGGTGGAGATCATGGAATATTCTTCCCACCAAAATATTAAATTAATATAACGAATTTAAAAGATAAAAAGAACCCAACCCAAGCCAAGGCAAAACCCCCTCAAGGTCCTCAACTCCATCCATCCACCCCTCCCCGGCCAAAAGAAAAGAAAAAAAAGAAAAAAAACCCGCAAATAAATTAATAAGTAAAAGGACAATTCACAATTTGTAGAAGCTGGTGGGAGACAAATAAAATTTCCAGTAATTCTAGTCCTCGTCTATTTTATTTTATTTTAATTATTTTTTGGCACGCCATCTTCTTTCTCTCTCCAAAATTCCTGTTAGCTCCGCACAGCTTCAAACCACCCCCCCTCCGAAAAAACCAAGTTACAGTCGCAAAAACCCCTCTTCTCTTTCTCTCCCAATATTGCTGCCACATCCAAATCTCTCGCAAACAACGAGGCCTAAATTAATTTCCCCCTTGATTATCAGTTTATTACGATCCTGCCCAATCCGTTCGCGATAATTTTTCTTCCCGAAATGCCCTCCCGTGCTTTCCTCTTCGCCTTCTTCCTTGCTATGCGACACAGTTGATTTTAATGTTTAATTGTTTGGAGCTTTAGGCAGCATTGGTTGCTCAATTCCTCTACGAGACCCCTGTAAGAATTATATGGTTTATATATCACTTTTTTTATAATTGATTTTGTGTTTGTTGTAAACCTAGATTACCATTGAGCAATGTAAGTCGTCGGATTTTTTTTTTTATTACTGCAGTGTTGTTTAGTTTACTGAATTAGTAAACCATTTTTTATAATCTAAATATGAAAATCTGTGGGTTTTATTTTGGCAGTATTTATAGCATAACTACTGCTTTCAGTCTGTTTATAAGTGTTCTCTTTTTAATTTTTAATTTGGGCTCTGCTTGTTTGATTTTGATCCCCTTCTTCCTAGATTGTGTTGCTGATGTTTTTCGTTTTTGTCTCTAATAAGGTCAATTCGTGTTTTAAATAAGATGTGCAAATAATTGATTTGGCGATTATGGTTGAATTTTAATTTTTGGAGAGATAAGGAATCTGAATTGAATATTAAGTTGGTGGAAACGTACGATTAAGCATCAGATATCAGTATTGCTGATACGGATAAGTTCTTGTGCATAGACAATTTTTTGTATTTCCTCCTTTTCTGTTGAGCTTTGGCTTTAAGGAGCCATTCACTTCAACAGTAGGAGAAGAGGTTGACAAGAGACTGTTATTTGAGAGTTTCTGAGGTGGTTTTCCCATAGAATATCAAATTACTACAAGTTTGGTCTTTATTGGATTTTATTAGTACAGTATCTATATTTTATTCAATTCTATTAGTGGTCTCTTTACCTTATTCTTTTTGAAAGGCAGTGCATATGCTTTTAACCTAATGCACAGAATGAAGTAACACGCTCATGGTTACTGTTAATATGTATTTTCTAAATCTAAAGATGCTTCACCATAATTGTGTTTATAAATGTTGTTGCTTGCTCTAATTCTTGTAATGGGTTGTAGGTAGTACCATTGTGGTGACTGTTATTGGAAATCAAGTGGTTTGGTTGCAGCAGGTGAGAGTTTGGAAAATTTGGGTGCCATAGAACTACGTTTTATTTATTTCACGGGATCCAATGGAGTTAAAACTTTCATCTCCAAAATCTGGGGGTCTTTCCCCTGAATGTGTTAGTGATCCTGAGGAGAAGGAAGTTAGTGATGATGATGATGATGATCGGAACCACAAGCATCGTAGGCGGGAGACTCGTTCTCAGTCATTGGAGAGAGATACTTTTGATCAAGTTTTAACCAGACCTTATAGAAAGCGGAACAAACCTTTCCCAAATGGGAATTCTTTCAGGGATAATGAATCCCAAGCAAGTACGACTTGGAAAAATTACAATTCCAGTCATCTAGAGAAAGACTTGTCTGCAAAATTTGATAAGAGACGCATTGGTGTAGGAACGTTGCCTAGAGCAGCTTTGGATATAAACCAAAGAATCCGGGTTAATCAAACATTTTCTGGAGACCCTGGTCCTGGTAGGGGTAGAGGAAGGGACCCTGGATTGTGGAACCAACGTGATACTAGGTTCAACTCTGATATTACTTCTCAAATGGTTCAGCAGGGCTCTATTCCTGGTACTCTTTTTTCTGGAAGAGGTTTGCCAAATGTTTCTAATGCACAGGGTGCATCATGGAATGCATTTGGATTAATTCCTGGAATACCAAATGGTGGCCTGGATGCACTTCATTCCATTGGTTTGCAAGGAACACTCAGGCCGCCACTTCATTCTTCGTTGAACATTGGCATTCCTCGCCAGAGATGTAGAGACTTTGAGGAGCGTGGATTTTGTTTAAGAGGGGACATGTGCCCAATGGAACATGGCGTCAATCGGATTGTTGTTGAAGATGTTCAGGTGTGCCTATTGCAAATACTCTTTTCTTTTAGTAATCAATGGCTTATTAATATTGCACAATGGTTTTGCAACTTTTGCTTGTCAATCATACTTGGACATTAATTACAATATTGAACAATGATTGTTCATACCTTTTTCATAGTCATACTTGGCCATTTGGTTGATGATCCCTTGTCATTGGTCATATGTTTCGAATGAGGTTCACTCAATTGTTAACAAATTGGAATCATTTGATCCTTAGCTCAATAATCTAATTTTCTTTGCTGTAACTTTTTTTTGGTCTTAAATATCTACGCTGTTGGCCTTTTTTTTTGGTTTGTTTATATATCTGTTAAGCAATTCTTTCTGCAACCTACAGAGTTTGTCGCAGTTTAACCTTCCAGTTTCAGTCCCAAGCGCACATCTCCTGGGAACAACCAGTGGACCTGGATCTCTAGCATCAGTGAGTGCATCTTCAACCACATCAATAAATACTAAAGGATTTCATAGCAAAATGAGTAAACCTGGTATGACCGATGATGGTATGGGTTTGACTGGTCCGTATCCAGGTATGGGTGGAGCTGATTTGTACGATCCTGATCAACCTCTGTGGAACAACAATTGCCCTCAAACATCAAATACACTTCTAGACATACATTCACCCAAGATTGATGAAACTGAACCTTTGTTAAATGGTGATCCTTCTGATAATGAATGCATGGTCAGAAGCACTGGAAATGTTGCTGGTTCACAAGGTACATCTGTTTGGGGTAGAATTGGCAGTTCAAAGAATAGATTAGATGTGAAAGAGAAAATTGATCCTGCAATAAATTCATTAGGTTATGTTGAGAATGAAACTAAGGAGGATAAGGAGGCATTATCTGTCATTCAACACACATCCCGTCAAGGGAAACGAATAATTGCAGAGGATGCTGGCCCAAAACGTGTAGATTCATCTTCCAAGCCACAGGTTGATACTATTCGTAACAGTCGGAAACAGCCGCAAAAAGCATTGCGCACTCTATTTGTCAATGGAATTCCTCAGAAAAGCAACAAAAGGGAGTCTCTACTTTCCCATTTTCAAAAGTTCGGAGAGGTTATTGACATCTACATTCCAAGTAATAGTGAAAGAGCCTTTGTCCAGTTTTCAAAGAGGGAAGAGGCTGAGGCTGCTTTAAAGGCTCCTGATGCTGTAATGGGTAATCGCTTTATCAAGCTATGGTGGGCCAATCGTGATAGCATTCCTGATGATACCATAAGCAATAGCGGCAGTGCATGTGTAACTCCCCATGGTGTGGCAGCTGTTCATGTCCATCCATCTGTTGCTAGTAGCAAAGATTATTTTCAAGCAGCTGCATCAAAAAGTAGTAACGACCATGCTCAAGATCCTCCTCTATCTGCCTCTGATAATGCTAGGCCTGTCTTTGCAAACAGTCCAAAAGCTCCAACTCCTTTGCAGAAGAAGCTAGAGTTACAGAAGAAGCTAGAGTTAGAGCAGTTGAAAGAACAGCTCCGCAAGAAGCAGGAATTACTGGACCAGAAGCGGAATGATTTCCGGCGAAAGTTAGACAAACTTGAGAAACAAGTAAGTTTAAGTTTCTTGCTGCGAAATTTATTTCATTGCTACATAGTTAAATTTTTTACATTTCATAATATGAATCCTGTAGGTTGTAACTTCTTGGCTTGCTTTAGAAGGTTGTGTGAGATTGAGATGTACTTTTGTCACTAAGATGTATCATTTTCTAATGGTTTGCTTTAGACACTAGAAAAAGTAGAAGAGATAGATGGATATAAACAGTAGGATGTAACTTGATAAATTGGCTACTTGTATAACATGTTGTCTCTTTATATTAGTTAATCTCAAGTTTTTAGAAAAAAAAAAAAAAAATTGAAGTGGAAAAGCCAATTTCATCTTTTGACCTTTTGCAGGCTTCGGGAGTTAAGGGTGAGTCAGACACAGAGCAATCTGCTAAGAGACTAAAACTGGGGATGGTGGCTGATATTGCTAAACCTGCTACTCCAAGGCATTCTGACCCTGTTCCTGATGTGGCGTCACCACATGCTGAGCTCTCAGATAAGAACATATCAGGGGAAAACATTGTTTCTAATAGTCCCAAAACCAGTACAAATGTGGTGGTGCAGGAACCTATAGCCTCAAAGCAGCTTGCAGTTCTTCCATTAACACCAGTGGGGACTCCATTTCTGATGAATAGATACAAATTGGACCACCGTCCTGCTGCATTTACAATTTGTCCGCCTTTACCAGCTGCATTGGCTAACGTATCTCTCTCTCTCTCTCTCTCTCTTTCTCTCCCCCTCTCCCCCTTCCAACCCCCTGTAGCTATAATTAAAGAAACCATCTATTCAAAACATCAGTTCTTGCACATTGCTTAATCAATAGGTTTATAGTTGTCTTTACAAGTAACTCCCTTAATTGTTAGATCATGACCAATACAATTATGGAGTTTGCTTTTTGATCAATGGTTTGATAGGTGAAGTCAATGAGATGAGGGCATTAGAACCACCTTCATATCCCATAACTTAGAAACAGAGAAATCTAAAAGATATGGAAGAAAATTTAGGGAGAAGACACGAGGAAAATGTTGAATGTGCTTGGATTTTTAATTTCCAGAAACATGGTGTTATTGCCTTATACTTTGGCTTTTTCACATAATCTTTTCAAATGCTTTCATGTTTAGTTTCTTATTTGGCTTTCATGTTAAGTTTCTCATTCCAAAATCTTCTTCCTTGGCTTTTCCTTTTCAGTAGTATATCAATGAGAGGTAAATTGATGTCTTTTTGCCTTTTTAGGTTGCTGCATTGAAGGAGCACTTCTCGCCATATGGTGATCTTTCCAATGTGGAACTCGAAGATGCCGAAGCCTGTGACAGTAGCAGTGAATCAGAGACATTAAAAGATTTCTTGGCTCGTATAACATTCACAACACGCCGTACAGCGGAGAAGGCCTTTATTAACGGCAAATGCTGGCAAGGCCATAATTTGAAATTTACGTGGTTGGCTTCTAGTACCCCTAGCAATGACCGCAGTGGCAAAGAAAGTTCTCCATCCACTCCAAAAGGGGGCTTCTTGGATGGTGATGTTGAGCCTGCAGAAAAACCAACATCCATTGGTTCCCAGGAAGCTGCTTCATCAGGTACTGGAGAAGCAGAGAATCAAGAAACAAAGAGTGGTGTTGAGCTCATGGAACAAAGTGAAAATTCGCAGCCTACTCCGAGTCCAACATCTAGCAAGAAAGAGTCACCTAAAGGTGATACGTATTGAGGATGGGCTAATTGTCAGAGACATGTACAGTCAGGTAAAGTGTTAAACCCTAGAAATTCTTATTTTCAGGAATGCTGCTTAAGCCATTGCTGAAATTTGATTTTCCAATGTTTCTTATTGTATGCATGGGACATGTAGAAAGGGAAATTTCCTGATTTTTGACTGCCACTTAAAATGGATATTTGGTTGGTATAGTTGAGTGGTGAATCATTTTGTCTTATCTGTTTTAGATGTGCCTAGGACCAAAGGACTAATGTTGGAAATTATGTTGAAATTAATTAATGGTTACATAAAAAGAATTATATAATATATGGGATCTGATCCCATTTCTGTTTGTTGTTACATCAAGTTTGATTGATCCAGGTATCTTTTTATTCATCTCTTAATTGCAGCCTTTCCATTCGATTGCCAAGCCATTATCAATAATCAATGATTATTAATCAAAACTAAAAACGGTAAGTAAAATAATAATTATTAATGAATTTTGCTAGCGCTTTTTTGTTTTTTTGGGTTTCTTAGTCGTCGAAAGCTCAGATAAATTAGTCATGGGGTTTATAATGGCCACTGAAAGGACCATTTGCGCTGTAAAAGGTAACAGCTTGTAAAATCAAAATGCTACCCTCTTGAAAATTGGCTTCAGACGCTTATTCCCGGTAAAATTCAAAATCATATTTTTGTGTTTTCTGTAGAGCGAGGCCAGCCAACCCATTACTTAAGGTCGAACCCTCGGACTTTGAGGTTATAGGTCCACGTCATCATTAGCGGTGTTGATCACCAGTGGTGACAAATAGTTTTTATCGTTCCTTAATTCAAATTTTGGCTGCTCCTAATGCTTTGACACACAATGCTACAAATTCCCTACGCACATCATTCTCAAGCCCTGCAACTAATTTCTTAGGTATGGTTCTAATCCCCCCACCCCCAAGTTCAAAAAACTTTCTTAGGTTCTCAGATTGCTCCTTTCTCCCCACACAACCACCCCTGGGGGAAAAAAATTGAAAAAAAAAAAGAGAAAAGAACTGGCATCCTCCCTGATGTTCAACGCCTTGCAAGCAAAAGACGAAGTACTAACTATGAATTTATCCTCGGTAATGAATTTGGGTTCCCGAAACACTAGTACATAGAAAATTAATAAATTCCAACGAAACAGAGTGACCTGCTAAATTAAGTGAATGGAACAGTTCCATTGAGAATAATCTATACAATATGTTGAAGCCTCAGAGCCAAAAATATATATAAATAATAAAATAAAAAAAAAGTAAAAAAAAAGAAGGAATTATATTGTTCAGGCCCCTCGCAAACAATTTGTTTTCATTAACCTAATCAAATACACAACAACGACCCTTGCTCACAATTTCAAAAGCTTCATAATACAAAAAGATTTAGTCTCAATTTGTTATACTCATCTTTAGCTTCTCCATTTCCATCCGTCTCCCAGTCGCAATTCACGATGCCACAGCAACTGTGAAATGGTAGCACTTCCTTTTACCCAAAGATGTGGTTGCTTACCTGCCCATCCTAGATCATTGTCCTACAACGGCAAATGGCTGCTCCAAAGCTATTTCCTTTGCTGTGTAAAAGTAAAACCTTTGATCAATTCCACCACCGTATCTCCCCTACTATGCCAACCTCTTACAACAGAAGCCCTTACCTTCTTCACAAAGTTGAATCACGCCATTGTGGTGCACCCAAAAGCCACTTCGAACCCATGACCGAAGATACACACAGGGAACACAAATTTTCCCCCCAAAAACTCTTTTCTTTGTTCATTCTAGTTGAAGCTTGTCTTTGCCCAGTCTTGTAGTTTTCCGTAAGCCATGGATCACATACATACATGTTAAGCTATTTGGTGTAAAACCTACTTTTAGCATTCTATCCTGCAACTCCAGCACCTTAGCCACATTACCATCCTCACATAAATCCTTAACAAGTGCATTGTAACTTTCAGTATCAAAAACTTGAAGTTCCCTGGCAAAGTAGCCTAATACTGATTCTGCTTTAGCAACACTGCCATCTTTGCAATACCCATTTACTAATTCCCTGCATATGAATGTATCAGGCGACAAACCTGAATCAGCCATTTCTTCCATTAAGGATGAACCTTCTGCACTTCTATTCATTCTACATAAGCAGCCTATGAGAACTCTATAAGTGAAAACACTAGGTTTGATGTTTAAACGTACCATTTCCTCTTTTAAAAGTAACGCCTCTGCAACATGATTACATTTGCAGAAGGACCCAATTAGTTCATTATAAATGTTCAAATCAGGCACATAAACTTCCTGAGAAATTCTTTCCAGTAAACTTTTAGCTGCAAACGGCCGACTTTCTTGACACAATGCAACAATCAGATAATCGTAAATGTTACCAGAAAGAGAAACTCCAAACCTCTGAAGCTCTACAACCAAATTCAAAGCAGAAAGCAGCTTACCTTCTCTGCCATATCCTTCAATGAGTATCCTACAAGTGAGAGAGTCCGGTAAAAATCCATTCCCGATCATCTCGTGCAACAATGACCTACACTCTTGCATCTTTCCCTCATTGCAATAACCAGTGATAAGTGTATTATACGTCTTGAGGTCTGGATTCAACCCTCTATGAACCATACGGTGGAAAAGTTGATGAGCATCCCTCACCCTCCCTTGTCTACAAAGTCCATTCATCAAGGTGGTATAAGAAACCAAGTCAGGCATCACATTCCTCCTATACATGATCTTGTACAAATAAAAAGCATCTTCCAGCTTTCGTTTCCTACAATAGCTATTGATTAAAGTATTATATGTCACAATATCAGGATCAAACCCTTCTTCTTCCATTTTGTCCAAGAAAGCGTTCACTTTCTTCACATCTCCGTCCTTGCATAAAGCATTAGTCAAAATATTAAAAGTATGAGCATTTGGATGTATACCAATCCTCCCCATCTCTCCATAGACATGCCAACACTTATCAATGTAATTCAATTGCGTCAACCCATTCAAAAGAAAATTGCAAGAGACCAAACTAGGGACAAAACCAACCTCCATTGTCTTCCTAAAAGCCCTAAAACCTTCTCGAATCATACCTGTTTTCACATAAGCCTTTATGAGCATATCAAAGATAACAGGATCCCAGTTACAGTCTTGAGCACACAAAATCAAATTTTGAAATATGTCATCCACTGCAGGAACGTCTTTAACCAACTCTATCAATTCAGATAACAGTGTCATGGCAGGTGAATATTTTCGAGACCAAGCCAAAATGTGAATTACAATACAGTAGTTCTGGGTGGTTGGTCGGAGACCCATATCATTCTTGACCCAATCGAAGAAAGCAAGAGCTCTAGTGTACTCAGATTGACATCTCAACAAAACCTTTGAAATTTCACGGTCACCTAGATAGGGAAGAAGCCCTTTTATGTCGTTTTGGAGAAGAGCAAGATGGGTATTTTCTTGTCTGAGGCTTGAGCAGATGAGATCGACAATGTTGTTGGGGTTTTGTGTTGGAGGAAGAAAATGGTAAAGTGGGTTAGAAACTGATTTGGACTGAGAGTCGGGGAGAGTTTGTAGAGAAGAAGAAGACGAGTAAGTGGATTGCAGTAGTAAGATAAAGTTGAAAACTGTATTTGAAGGTGTACGAGCTGCAGAGCTGGTTGATGCAATCAGAATTCGGCTTATGGAAATAGGATTTGGATTCATTTCAGACTCATCGGAAATTTTGCACTCCGATTAAGCCATAAACTCTGCAAGTAACTGACGTAGTTAATGAGCGACGAGGTTTTCTTGCCCAAGCCTCAATCGAAGGTCTTTAACTTCAACGACGACTTCGACTCTTTTCTCCCCTCCTATTTTTTTCCCATTAACATTATTATTATTATTTTTTTTTTTTGTACTTCTTAAAGTTTTAGAAATGGGCCCGATCGTAAGATAGCCCAAAACAAAGAGGTTTCTTCAGAAGATGGACTGGGCTCAATGGATGGGCTTCGGTTATCTCAGGATAGGCTCAGACGATGAATTACGTTCGGCTCAGCCGATAGCCAGGCTTGCGAGGACAAGGCACGATAATGAAATGGGCCCAATTGTAAGGCCTGGAAACTTTAATTGGCCCCTAAAATAGCCCACAACAAAGACTTAAAGACCTGACAACTGGGCATAGCTCAGGAAACGGACTGGGCTCAAATGATGGGCTTCGGCTATCTTAAGATGGGCCAGACTTGCGAGGACAAGGCCCGATAATGAAATGGGCACATCACAATGACCCTGTACAAGCACAATATGTTTAGTGTTATTTATATTTTTTCTTGGTTGAATAATATGTTATTTTATGTTCTTAAACAAATTATTAAAAAAAAAAAAAAGAAATAAAAAAACACTGGAGAGTGATAGTTCGTCGATATGTCCGGTCATGATCACTGCTACAACCTGTAATAGATACTGAGTCATACTCACCACCACCATTAGAGCAGCCATGGAGGTCAACTTTTTCAACTCATCCATTAACGCATTCCTCCGTGCCCTTCCTAATTCCTTGTTTGCCAAAAGTTCCTCTTCTTCCAGTGCCATTTCTATTTCTTTTACTTGATGTTTTGGTCTGCAAAAGAGTAGTTGGCTCTGCTTATTATACATATAGGTGGCCTAGGCAACAAAAAATATCAAAATGGAGCTTATATGTATATATAAGCCATACATAAGAACCTATATATATATATATATATATATATATTTACAGGTATATTAAAGCAATAGTTGCACCAATCAAATATCATTTCAGATGGAATCATGGAATTCAAATTAAATTAAGACAGTTTTAAAGGAATTAAAAACATGGGGAACAAAAAAAAACTCAGGATAAACAAAAATGAGCCATATATATCAAACTCTCCCAAAACCAAATTAAAACGACTAATAAATCCGTTTTAAATTAATTCTAGGAGAAAAGTAAATACATATAATAATTAAATAAAAATTAAGCTAAAATACGGTAATATTAATAATTACTATGGTTACGTGCGTGGAATAAATTTTTCAGCCAAAGAGTATTGCTCGGAATATTCGTAAAATTTGACAGGATAGGTATGCAAATAATGAATCATTAATAGAAGTTTAATGCATGATGCCTAGTGCCAGAGAGCTACAAAGATGATTAATAGTTACAAAGATGATTAATAATCTGTCAGCCGGTTCGCAGAGATCAGGACCTTCATTTCATATATTACACAGTTATAATTAATTTATATTTGCAAGAGAAAAAGAATGTTATTAATTACAATTTGATTACTAATCATGCATTATTTACCAAGCATACAATTTGATTCGGGGCATTATGGAACATCAAATGGGCCTACATTAGCACGCAAAGATTTTCGAAGAGTACTTAAAGAGTACTGGTAAACTTATGATATCAATGAATCATGCAAATTTTATCTTCAGACTTCCATCACTGAATCATGAATTTAAAATGCCTTCTGTCATGTGCTTATTAAATTTTAAGATAATCCTTAATGCCAAAGGATCTCGATTAACATAATTTCTTGAACTCTATAATGCTAAGTCTCTAAATTCACTATAATTGTGTACGTGTTTGATAAAATTCCAATTGATCAAGCTTCTACAATATTGTCTTCACCAAAAAGTACGAGAATAAATAATAATACAGTAATCAATATTCAATTTTACAAAACACTAATTGGTGTACAATGAATGAAGTAGTACATTGAATTTTCACTCCACTTAGCTAGCTACTTCTTGTTCATGTACAATCTCCACCGTGTATTGTCATAAGACGATCCACAAAAAATTGAAAAAAGGGCAGCACCTCCCCTAAAAAATAAGCTCTCAGAGTATGCACCACACCATCTCTCAATTGTCACTCTTGTCTCTGTTGAGAAATTTAACACTAGCCAGTACATTAAAAGCTAGAAGTCAGCTGGTTTCTACTTAATCCCACCATAAATAACCATGTCAAAGTTGTCAAAACAAAAAAGCCACACTTAAACCAACTACTCAAGTCTAAACTTCCCTCTATCACTACCATTACTCGGATTAGATACCACTTATTGATTTGTTTCTCTCTCTCGAAGTAATGTGTCATTATAAGCTTTGTTTCTTGAGCTTCCCTTTTGGTACCTTCAATTCCATGATCTAAAACTTGGTACAACCTATAATCTTTGTGAACAGATTTGCTTAAACATTTTATTCTCCACGAGTCCAAGATGGATCCCACAGGTTACAGGTTCACTCACACCTTGCCATTTCAAACCTCACAAAAACCAATTCTTCAACATCAGTAATGTTCACTCGTTTCCAAAGTCATTTCAATTAATTTTTTTGTGCGCTCCAATATACTCATAATTTGAATTTGACATTCCGATCAATACTACTTGATTTATGTAAGTTAATTATAGCATTTTAATAGTTCTTTCAAAACCCATTTTATTGCTAAATGCTTTACAAACCAGTTAAGCTTTGAATATATTTTTTTCCCCTATCTTCTTGTTGCATCTAATATTAAAAGTGCTGCCAATTTTGAGTTAAATACTTTTTATTTAGAAAAGCAACATATTTTCATGATGACAAAACGTCTTTTTGTTTTGTTTTAATATTAACGAATTGATAACACTATAATATGATCAATTTTAATTGATATAGAATAGTATTACAATTGAGAACGTAATAATACCTTTGTTCAAAAATTAGTGCTACAATACTATATATATATATATATATATATTATCCAAAACATGGGGAAAAAATTTAATATTGAGATACTGTTGAAGTATATGATTAACAAAAAATTAAAAATCCCTAAAAAAAGTATAAAAAACAAATCTTTATATATAGCCTAAAAAAAAAAATCTTTATAAATATCAAAATACTGTTGAAGTATATGAATTATTTTTTTTAAAAAAAAGTCCAAAAATCCCTTAAGAAAGTATATAAGTCCCTTAAAAAAAGTATAAAAACAATATATTCAACATTGTCTATAAAAGAGTTTTTATAATTGTATTGCAAAGCATTATTCTATTATTTATTTTTTAAAAATAATATCTTATATATTAATATTACTTAGTTAAGTACAGCCACTTTGAATTTCATTATTTGAGTTTTATACATTATTGTTCAGTTGATGCCATATGTTTTTAAGTAAATGCATTTAAAAAAAAAGAAAAAGAAAGAACTTCCAATTTCATTCCCTTAAAAAGAAAAGAAAATTTCAAAGAAACCCTAAAAAGAAAAAAAAAATTAAATAAAATAAAAGTTCAAACATTGATCAAGCAATTATTTAAAAATTTGTGATATCCATTAGAAGTTAAGTTTGGAGCGAAAATAAACTTACAACAATATCGTATTGTTTTATAAATAACACAGCACTTTAGATTGTATAAATATAATTTTCGCAATTGACAAAACTATTAAAATAGGTTTTTACAACAAGAACAACTTATTGTCTACATGTATACTAGACAGAAAATAACGATAAAAAAAAAAAGAGTCGTCATAATATAATAAAACAAAATTAATACTATAAAACTTTTGCTACAAAACACTAAAACCAAAAAGAATTAAATAAAAAAAAAATTGAAAGTCCTTAAATATTCATTTATACTTTAAAACTTTTTATTTATAGGAAAACACAGTAGTAAATTCATATAAAAAAGTTCTTATATAATATGATAAAAATAAATAAATAAATAAATATTAAAAAAATATGTGCTACAAAATATTGACACCAAAAGAATTAAATAATGAAATACATGTCCTTAAATATTCGATTATACTTTAAAATTTTTTATTTATAGGAAAACACGGTAGTAAATTCACATAATATTTTAGTTTAGTTTAGCTTCATCTTTTTCAATTTTTTTTTTTTTTTTTTTGGAACGAGGGAACGAAATTAGACTGAAGTTTTTTTTTTTTTTTTAAATGCATTTAACGTACTGATCGGAATACCAACTTCAAAAGAGAATATGTTGAAAAACACTAAAAATGAATTGAAATAAGTAAGGAAACAGAGTAAGCATACCTCAGCTAGAAAACAGTGTTTGGAGATGCAGAAATTGGTGAGGGTGAGTGGACCCGTCCTTGAACCCATGTCAGCCAGCAAGGAGAATATCAAACCCATTAAGCAAATCCTTCACCAAGTCACGGTTGCAACAAACTCTAAGCCATGGTATCCGGTACGCAACAAAAAGCCAAAGAAGCTAAGCTACAGCAACACACTCTACGGTAGAGATACAGGACCAATAAAAGGTCTCTAATATTAAGTGGCATGGCAGGTGACATTGGAAAGATATAGACAATTTGAGGCGGTGGGTTTGTGAAGTGAAGCCATTTTCTCTGACCAACTTGGACTTGGTACATTAATGGGGGGAATAAGTAAAAGAAACAGTGCCTTCTAATACCTTCAATTAGTACTATTAATGACAGTGTCAAAAACCTCAAAATCAACGAAACACAGAGTGACAAGCCTTTATTTTTTATGGTGTGGCACATTGATTAAGAATTTTGGAGTGTTTTAAATCCTCTTATATATGAATTCTATTGTAGGAGTGGGTGATTGTGCTTTTCTCTAACCTGGTTTAGTTTCTCCTTACTCATCAAACATAACAAACACAGAGAAATGACAATACAACCGGGACTATAGCCCAAAAAATTAAAAAATAAAAATTTGAAGTCGCGCCCTCCCACTGAAGGCCAGGTAAACACTGGCGGAGCTTGGCGCTGCTGATGGTTTGAAGATATTATATATCTGCAAATATTGAAATACAGAGTTAAAAAGCTTATAACAAAAAAATCCAAAGTCAGTGTCTTTCATGGGTTTGAAAAAAAAAGAAAAGAAAAGAAAAGAAAAGAAAAGAAAGAGATGCAGATGCAGAGAAAATGTTATAAGGCCAACCAGATTACCAGAACACAACGATAAAAAGCCAATAATTTTTTCAAAAAAGAAAAAAATGAGTGGGTGGAGTAAGTAGAGGAACAGTGGTTTCTAATACTTCCAATTAGTACTATTGGTGACTGTCAAAAACCTCGTAATCAACGAAACACAGAGTTCCTGGGCGTTAATTTTGATGGTGTGACACATCATTAAGATTATTGGAGGGATTTAGAACCTCTTATCTACGAATTCTATGGTAGAAGTGGGTGATTGTGCTTTACTCCAAACTGGTTTAGTTTCTCCTTACTCATGAACCATAATAAACACAAAGAAACAATAAAACAATTGGGAACATAGCCCAAAAATAAAAAAAAAACTATGTGAAGTCGAGCCCTCCGTTGAAGGCAACAATGTGGAGCTTGGCGCCGGTGATAGGTTGAAGATATTATATATATCTGCAAATATTGAAATACAAAGTTAAAAAGCTTATTAAAAAAAACGCATCAAAAGTCGGTGTCTTTCGCGGGTTGAAAAAAGAAGAAGGAAGATGCAGAAGCAGAGAAAACGTTAAAGGCAAACCACATTACCGGAACACACGTATAAAAAGCAAATAATTTTTAAAGAAGAAAATAGACGATCAATTAATTAATTTCGGTGGTGAAATTAAGTCTTTGATTATAGAGGACAGAAACAGAGGCAGAGGTAGCCATACCTTTACACAAAGTTCTCCGCTTTCCAGAGTTTATGGCTTTCCTGGTTGAGAGTAGAAGAAGGCGGAAAAGTGTTCAGCTTTGTGAAATTGGGATTTTCTGGATTTGGGGTTTCAGAGTGAGAGAAAATCATGAGGAAGAGGAAGAGAAGCGTACAGCTTTGTGAATTCGCTCAAATGGGGTTTTTCTGGTTTTAGGGTTTCGAAGTGATAGAAAATCAGGAGGAAGAGGTAGGGAAGGTTCTCGGCTTTTCTAGAGTTTATGGGTTTCAGATTAGAGAGAAGAAGGCGGAAGAGCCTTCAGCTTAGTGGATTCCCCCAAATGGAATTTTTTCTGGTTTTAGGGTTCCAAGTGAGACAAATCAGAAGCAAGAGAAAGAGGCAGCGTGCGTGCTTAAACGGCTAGTTTGACTTTTATATTCGGGATTCGCATAGCTGGGCTTTGCCTTTTTCAATTTTTTTATTTGGGTTAGTAAGCTGTACCTGGGCTTGTAAATCTTTCTAGACACTCGATTAAGTTGAATAAAATCCATAAAAAACATTGGGGGTGAATATTTTTAGGAATATATATATATATATATATATATATATAGGAGCGAAAAATTGCATCATTAAGTCGGATAAGGATGGTTCACTGTATGAAAAATATTTTACCATAATATAAATTGTTATTTAAGCTCCAACTTGGGAAAATAGTTTTCATGGCCTTAAGAGGGCAGCACCTATACTTATCATGGATTATTACTAGAACTAGAGGGTCAATAGTGTATAATAAGCAAAATGTGCATGCTTATTACAGATCAAACACTCTTTCCAGTATCGGTTATGGAGCTATGTGTTATATATATATATATATACATATAGGTGCATGGAGTAAATTTTGCAGCTAAAGAGTAATTACACTGAATTTAGCATGATTAATAGAATTAATTAAATTGCACTACCCTTAATAACTGTATCGCTTATATATATATACACATGTATATGGGTGATGCTAATATGGGCGACGTCGCCCACTACAAGCCCACCCTTTTTCCTTCTTTTTTTTTTTGTCTATTTTTATATATAATTTTATATTTTTTTGTATTTTGTATTTTCCCAAACTCCAAAAATTCTATATATATATATGTGTGTATATATATATATAAAATACAAAAAAAAATTATATATAAAAAATATAAAAAAAAGACAAGAAAAACATATAAAAAATACAAAAAAAATGTAAAAAGAAAAAAAAAAGAAGGAAAAAGGGTGGGCTTGTCGCCCATATTATCCTAGACTCGGCCCAGCCAATAGCCAGGCTTGCTAGGACACGGTCCATTAATGAAATGGGAACGTCATCATGACCCAACACGAGCCCAGTATGTTAGTTTTGTTTTTTGGTGGAAAAACTAAGATTAGCTGCTGGTGGGTCAGAACAAATCATAGAATAAAATATTAAATAACAGTTAAAAAGATATTTGAAACTTCTAAAGCGGAGTAATCTCCGTTTGAACATTTGAGATTTCAATTGGGAGTAACCCACTATCTACAATATTCACAACAAAATCAGTAAAGCATGTAATATAGATTTAGCGAAACTAATTAAGGAAAAGTAACTAATAAATTATAAGAAAAAGCCCGTATCATAATACATATGTCAAGAAAGCACCATGTTGGCAAGCTTAAGTTGCTTGTCTAGAGGCAAGTACTCTTTCAAAGAAACACAGGTACCGTGCATAACACGCAATAGAAAAACAGCCATGCCATTCTCACTCTCATCGATAGGTTGCGTCACATTCGCAGGCACATCCTCATCCCGGATTATATGTCTCGTCCAATTGTAAATGCGTTCTGTCGAAGCCCAGAGGGAAGAAACAACAGATTCCGCCACAACTTCCCAACTGGACTCTGACAGCAGAGAACTTAAGGTAACCGGTAAATCGCTCAGCACGGCATGTTCGTCAAGAATCAGAAGAGGCATATATTTGCTGCAGCTACCAGATAGCAGACCCAGAAACTTGAGCGCCTGGCAAGAATGAGCAAAAAAGAATTTTTATCATGCAGTACATAAAAACTACAGAATTCATATGACATTGTTTCTTTCTGCTTCGGATTTGAAGCTGTCATCAACACTTAGGATAAACAGCTTACATCAAGCCTCATCGAACCAGTTTAAGTCAAACTGTGAGAGATTTTGTCTTCCATGTCAACATGTCTAATGTTTTGATGGGAAAAAGGGATGATCTCAAACAGTATCATTACTGGCTTCAGATACCCAATATAGAGATCTCGTATTTGAAATGACTCAGAGCAAGCTTCCCAATTGACTATGAACTTTAAATAATGAAAATTGAAAGAATTCTCAATATCAACAATGAAGGGAAAATTTATGCCAGTGCCTACCATTGAAGGATAAGTTGAAACACAACTAATTTCTACTGCATCAATGAGCCACTGTCTTCTGACAGCTTCCTCTGCCTGTTGCAGAGCTGCTACAACTTCAGTGAGCACACCCCATACACCTGCAAATATCAAAAAGTTCAGTAGCAGCACTGAAAGTTTCATTCTCATTTTAAGGAACCAAGAATATGGACAAAAACATCAGAGAATATCCTTTACTCATAGCAATGAACAGAAGACAAATGTTTCAAGCCCAATTTATACCCAACTTTTATTGGTGTGGAGAAACTAATCAGATCTATCCAGGACTAGAACAATAATAACTGTAATAACATATTACATAAACAAATAAAAAGAAACTAACCATGGAATTTAGAGTTCAATAAAGGAGCTTTTAATCTTCCCAACTCAGTCAATGGGATAGAACCAGTCCTAACCAGCTTAGCTTTAGCATGAATCTTTTTCAGGACTTCAATTAACTGGTCACCCTTTTGTAGTAGGTCCTCATGTGATACCTGTCAGGTACATATGAAGAATTTCACCAAAAACCTTCCCCAACAGAAACAGATTATAATGTTTGCATGTCATATACCTGTAGGAAATTCAGTAACCAACTCCTCCGTGCCTTCCCTAAGCATCTAACAGCCTCAGCCCACTCTATAGGGTTTCTCTGACCTACTCCTGTGGTGTCAGCAGATGCCAGGGCAGGCAACAAGGAAAACAGCACCTCCATACACTTCTCAACATGCGATATGTACTCTAGAGAGTCAAGAGATGCTTCATCTAGACTCAAATAAAGACCCTTCCAGCATGAATTCTGTAACAGGGTCTTCTGATCATCACCTTGAACTTGACAGAAAGAAACTGAAGAGAAGTAGATAGTCAAATCATTGAATAACTTCTCAAGCCTGAAAGCTGAGAACACTTTCATTAGTTCAGCAAGATGAATAAGCAAGCAAGATTGCAGATTTGACTCGAGTGTTCTGAACCTGGACAGATCAGCTAGCTCATCTAGGAAACTTAGTAGTGGATCAAATTGGTTTGCATGAGCTATAGCAAACTTCAGACATTCTTCTCTAAGGGTTTCTTCTTTAAAGGTTGAGTCCTTCTCAGCAACCTGAGCCTCATATCTCATGCAGCGCCTGATGATTGCTCCCCAATCCAAGGTTGGCAACCTAGGAGCTTGTGAAAGGCATCTTAATACCATTGCTACTGTGCCAACATGTGCACTGCTACCTGTCTTGACCTGAAATTCAAGAAATAAGAATTAGCAGTTGCTAGAACTTTTGTATCGTTGTGCTTGAATGTGTGTGCACATGCACATGTGTGTGCATGAGAGAGAGAGAGATCCAAGGTTTGGCTTATAATAGAGTTAGACCTTCAAATTGATTTATATTTTGTCAAACAAAAAGCGGCCAGGGAAGCAATACTGCAGAAATTATTGTAAAATACCTACCCCAGAGGAATTGAGATACATAAGCCACGAAGAAAGCTTCATAACTACACTGTTCTCAGCAACACTATGAGAAACAGATCTTGAACCACCCATGTCAGTCTCGTCACTAATATCCACATTTGGAACTTCCTTGGACCATAAATGATTTCGAAGAAATGAAACTGCCCATGCTGCATTATGTTGCAGTTGATGGCCATCAGAATTCTGTGCAACAAGAAATATCTCCTGCACTAATGATGTCAAATATTGCTCACAAACAGGACTTGAAAGTAGAGGACCATTGAGATAGCGAGATTCCTGTGTACCAAATGCAGCATTTAAAACTTTTAGGCCAAAACAAGAAGACGTAATGGGCAAAAGAAAGAAGAAACATGTTTAGCAAGAACAGAAAAAGATAGCTACCTTGTGTTCATAACTACTATGGGGTACTGTGGTTGGAGTGTGCATGCGAACCAAGTCCCCAGCATTCACTCCCAAAGAATTAACAACTCCAAGCATCCCACCCAAATGGATCAAAGGAGGATAAGGATTACAGTAACATTTTCTAAACAATTCCAGCATTGCCTTTACAGATTCAACTTCAATAGAGTGCACTCCATCACAAAGTATGCCAGCAAGGAGGCTTCCTGCTCCTGTGCAAGATGCCATCAGCAAACTCTGATGGAAAGTACCTGATTTTTTGACAGACACTAACTCTGAAATGAGCATTCTGTACCCATTCAGTAGATGGTCTACTTCATTAACGCCCATCAGTTCTACTCTCTGGCAGAAAGCCACTACAACAGGAAGTGCAAGACAGGACCCTACTGATAGAAGCATCTGAGAGCCCTCCAAGCACAAATCAGAACATTGAACCACTGAATTTACATGTGGAACCCATGACATAATTAAGCTTTTTATCTTGAGCACAGCATCATTTTCTGCAACTCTATAAATTGCACCAATCGAACTTGCCAAACCAAGGACAATTCCAGCAACCCCCCAAATATCTTCCTCCAAGTCATCATAGTTCTCATGTGACAGTTCAGTAACCATCTTCATGTCTATATCATATGTGCTCAGTGGGAAATACGTAGAAAGACTTTCCATAATATTAGACGAAGATTGAGTTAGCTGACATATCGTGAGCAATAATGCCCTTATTATCTTTCCTACTAAGTCTGCTTCCGACATCTTGTAGGTTTCTGACTCCATGTCAGGGACACCAGCTACATCAACCCTAGTAAGAAGATCTTGACACGAAAAACCCAAGCCAACTGCACAGGCTCCTTTAACAAGGGTGCTTTTTCCATTACATAAAACCTAAAAGCATGCACTATAAGTACAAAAGAAAATAAAATACTTTGGATCATCATCTTAATGCATATTTAGTCATCCTTCTTATTAGTACAATTCTTTTCCAATGCATAAACTAAAAAGAAGAAAGATTGAACAAACTAACCACTAAGACTATATTTCAACTCTCATACTTAAAAATGCAGAAACAAGGTTTAATAACAAAAGACAGCACGTTGGTAATAATTACCTACATCAGAAATAAGTAATCCACTTCCCAAGAAAGAAAGCGTCAAGTAACAAGTACATAGCAAATGACAAAGACATGTAAGCCAGAATGAGGGTAACAATAAGATCTACATCTTTATACTAAACCCTTCGCATTTCATAATTCCCCTCCCAAAAGCAAATAAACAAATAACAAATATGTTTTCAATTAGGCAACATCAACATTTAAAAATCTAACATGAATAGTATCAAGTAAGAACTCTCCATACCTCAAGAAGTCCGGTGATGTTCTGAAATTTCTGCTCATGATCAGTTACATGTAAGCAACTTGAGATCAATCCAAGAGAAATTGCAGCTGACCATTGGCGGTGCTCATGCTCATGCTGGAACAACCAACTCAACAGAAACTTTGAAGAAGTTGATTTAACAGTATGGACAGATGAAGGCAAGACCTAATAAAAGCAAGGAATGGCAAAAGATTTGGATTGAGAAAAGCATGTGAATACAAAATGATCCCGATAAAGATGAGAAATATTTAAGATAAAATAAGGACTTATTGATAAATCTTAGAAGACTTTGTGCCACAAAAAATTGTGTCTTCCCTCAGTGGAGAATTTCCCATTATATAGTCAGTATACAAGCTTAACTCTAGCCTATAAAACAGCTAAAATAAATACAAGCTGATTTCTATCCTCTAAACTAGCTAAACTACCATATACAAAACTATACAGCTAGAAATTAAAAGATAAAGCTGTAAGGCATGAAATCTGGCATTTATCATGGCTTTAAATGCTTTTAAAAACGTAAAATCTGGCATTTATCAGCTCATGAAATCTGGCATTTATTAGCTGGCTTTAAATGCTTTTAAAAGCATAAAATCTGGCATTTATCAGCTGGCTTTAAATGCTTTAAAAGACCAGCTAATTAACATCCCCCCTCAAATTGATGCTGGTAAATCTACAAGCATCAATTTGTTAACCAGAAAATGATGTGGCTGACGTGTCATGGATTTGGTGAAGATATCCGCAATCTGTAAAATTGTGGATATATGTGGGAGGGTGATAATCATGGTTCAAAGGCCTCACGGATGGAGTGACAGGCAACCTCTATGTGCTTTGTTCGTTCATGGTAAACAGGATTAGCAGCAATTTGGATTGCACTAGTATTGTCAGCATGTAATGAAGTAGGGTGAACTTGGGGAAAACCAAGCTCTGTAAGTAGACCACGCAACCAAATGATCTCAGAGCATGCAGCAGACATTGCGCGATATTCGGCCTCAGTGGAGGACTTGGAGACAGAGTCTTGCTTCTTGCATTTCCAAGAAATAAGAGCATCACCAAGAAACATACACCATCCAGTAGTAGATTTCCTAGTGCGGACAACCAATGATCGCATCGCTGAAGGCTTGTAGCTGAAGCGAAGATCCGATAGGGAAGAACAAGCCACGATTAGGGGTGCCATGGATGTATCGAATAATGCGTTGAACTGCTGATAAGTGGAGATGTCGAGGGGCTTGCATGAACTTACTGACAGTGTGAACAGCATAAGAGATGTCTGGTCGGGTGATAGTGAGATAAATGAGACTTCCAACCAGCTTCCGATAAAGAGTAGGATTTTTAAGAAGCTCCCCTTCGTCACGTCGATATTTCACATTAATTTCCATGGGGGTTTCAACAGAAGAAGTGTCTGTGAGTCCTGCTAATTGAATCAGATCTTGGATATACTTGTGTTGATTCAAAAAGAGACCTTGTTGCCGATAATGCACCTCTAATCCCAAGTAGGTTAGGTGGCCAAGGTCTTTCATGTGGAAGGTAGAATGTAATAATTTCTGAATTTTTGAGATGGCCTCCAAATCAGAACCAGTGATAACGATATCATCCACATAAACAAGAAGAACAACTATCCCCTTAGGTGTCCTTTGTAGAAAGAGAGGAGTCATCCGACTCGAGTGAAAGAAAAGCCTAGGGCGTGGAGCGAAACTTTTCAAACCATACTCGGTGCTTGCTTCAAACCATACAAAGAACGTTTTAGTTTACAAACATCATTAGGTGAGGATGTAGGCATACCAGAGGGAAGTTTCATGTAAACTTCCTCCTTGAGATCACCATGTAAGAATGCGTTCTTGACATCCATTTGATGTATGGACCATGCTTGAGATGCAGCAATAGCTAGGATGGTTCGCACGGTTGTCATCTTGGCAACCGGTGCGAAGGTCTCATCATAATCTAGGCCATACTCTTGCTTGTTGCCAAACACCACCAACCTAGCCTTGTAACGATCTATTGATCCATCGGAACGAAGCTTGATAGAAAACACGAACTTACTGCCAAGAGGTTTCACAGATGGGGGACATGGAACAACATCCCAAGTCTGGTTTTCTTCAAGTGCAAGTAATTCTGTTTCAATAGCTTTCCTCCAACATTCATGCTCCATTGCCTGTTTATAAGATGAAGGAATAGAAGTAGAAGACAAGGTGGCTGTTAAGGATAAAGGAGGGGTAAAACCAAACCTATCTGGGGTCTTGAACACAGTCTTGTGGAGGAAGCTGGTTCATCACCGGAGCAGGAGTTGGGAATGATCTTGAGGGCTCGAGAGGCGAATCGATTTGGTTTGTTGGATGAGCGTCGCTGATATACTAGAAGAGGCTTAGAAGTGGTAGGAAATGAGGGCAGAATGGAATATGAAGGAGAAGAATGAGTAGAGTGGTCGGGGTAAGTGGGAAAGAAATATTTGTTTTCTAAAAAAATCACATTCCTAGAAACCCGAATACGACGTAGCTTTGGATCATAGCAAAGAAAACCTTTATGGTGCACAGAGTATCCTAGAAAAGCACATTGTACTGATTGAGCTGTGAATTTTGTGCGTTCATGTGCAGGAAGGTGAACATAGCAAACACAACCAAAGGTACGAAGATTAGAATAATCAGGGTGTGACCAATAATCTAGTAAAAGGAGAGACATGACTCGAGGAGGAGAGGCAATCTGTTGAGGTATACAGCGGTGGAGAGCTTCACACCAAAATCGAGAGGTACAAATGATTCTAATAAGAGAGTGCGGACAACATCTAGAAGGTGGCGGTTTTTCTTTCACCACCCCATTTTGTTGGGGAGTTGAAGGCAAGACCCTGAGATATTATGCCATTAGTTTGCAGAAATTCACGAAACAAATGAGACATATACTCTCCCCATTGTCGAACGAAGAATTTTAATTTTGGCAGAAAATTGTGTCGAACATGTGCAAGAAAAATCTTAAAAGCAGAAAATACGTCATTTTTAGAATGCAAGAAATAGATCCATGTGAAACGACTATAGTCATCAATAAAAAGCGAAGTACTTGTAATTAGCATGAGAAGTGGCGGTCGATACCCCACACATCACTATGTATTAGATCAAAGGTTGTACTACATTTGGTGTGTGAGTTGGAAAAGGCAAAATTTTACTTTTGCAAGCCTGGAATTGCAATCAAATTGTACCGTCTAAGAGAAGGTGAGTCTTTATTCCCAAGTAAACCAGATTTTAACAAGTCATGGAGTACACTAGAATTTGGATGTCCAAGACGTTTATGCCATGCACGTAATCAACATGGCGGAATTACAAGTAACAAGAGGCAAAAGCAACACGAAGATAAAGGAAATTGAAGAGGAAAAAGGCGTCCTACTTTAGGCCCCTCGCGATCATCTTCCGAGTTGATCCGCACAACACAACCAGATTTAGAGAATTCCACTTTACAATCATTGTCAACCAATTGACCAACGAAACAAGATTAGTAGTAAGGTCGGAGAGACAAAGACATCGTTAAAGAAGCTGAAATATCACCGGTGGTGTGATAGGTAAATGGTTTCCATTTCTTTGTATGAATCTTGAGATTTCGAATAGGTGTTTACGTTGGAAAGGAATTTAGCATTGTTTGTCATATGATTGGAAGCTCGGAATCAAAATACCAAGGAGGTGATGTAGAAGGGTTTACCGAGAGTCCTAGGCGAAAAAGCTGAAATTATCATTTGTTGAATCATTTCGAGAGTCACGGGTTGAGCAGAGCAGGAGCACTTTGTGTCGAAGGAGTTGTATTCACGAACTACCAGACTAAAAGAACCAATAGAGGCTGTATATGCTGTTTCAGATTTCTTTGGTGGTCGAATAGGACATTCCTTTATGATATGGCCATCCTTTTGCAATAGTTACAGAATTTTTGGACAATTTGAAGCATAGTGTCCAAATCCTTTAATGAAAATCAACATTGCTCATATCCCGCCTCTTGGCTTGCCTTGTCTTGCATATGCCACAGGAATAGATGTTGATCTACTGTTCCATGGTAGTTTGGGTGAGAAGGCGCCCTCTCGAAATAAATCATTGAGGCATGCATCAAAGAGGGAATAGGTTCTCGATTCATAAGATTGGATCGGGTGGCAAATTCAGATCTCAATTTCATAAGAAATTGATCCCTTAGTAATTTCATGGATTGATTGAACTAAGACCAAGAGGTATGGTAGCATACACTATATCAGTATATTCAGCCCAAAGATTCATGAAGCTAGAGTAAAAATCAGAGATAGAAAGACTATCCTGTTGAAGAGTGGCCAATTCATGTTCAAGTTGGAACCGACGAGCAGTGTTGTGTTGACTGTAGAGCTTTTGGAGATAATTCCACATCTTGGCTGCATTCTTGTAGGGTCTAAGATTCAAGATGATATTGGATTCGACAGATCCTAGAATCCACGTCTTGACTTGATTATCCTTGACCTCCCATCTGGCATACTGATCCTTGTCCTTTTCGTTGTCAGGAGCAGGGTTGCTTCCATCAATATGTCCCCAAAGATCTCTACCTTTGACAAAAATCTCGAAGTGAAACGCCCAGGCTGAGTAGTTTTTTCCATTGAAACGAATCAAGAAGTTTTCAGATTTGTCTGAAGACATGAGGTCGAGAAAACTTGATAAAAAAAATAACCGAGAATAAGAGACTAAAACAAGGCTGAGTTGGACTTGAGAAAGAAAAAAAACACACGAGAAGTTAGAATTGTGGCTCTGATACCATGATAAATCTTAGAAGACTTTGTGCCACAAAAATTGTGTCTTCCCTCAGTGGAGAATTTCCCATTATATAGTCAGTATACAAGCTTAACTCTAGCCTATAAAACAGCTAAAATAAATACAAGCTGATTTCTATCCTCTAAACTAGCTAAACTACCATATACAAAACTATACAGCTAGAAATTAAAAGATAAAGCTGTAAGGCATGAAATCTGGCATTTATCATGGCTTTAAATGCTTTTAAAAACGTAAAATCTGGCATTTATCAGCTCATGAAATCTGGCATTTATTAGCTGGCTTTAAATGCTTTTAAAAGCATAAAATCTGGCATTTATCAGCTGGCTTTAAATGCTTTAAAAGACCAGCTAATTAACACTTATGTACAGACATTTCGCAGGTGAAAGTTCCAGCAAAACTAGCTTATCTTGTTGGATATCAACTCATGAAAAGACTTTAACAGTAGATAACCTAAGAAAGCATAAAAAAATTACAGTTGATAGCAATCTTCATTGCTTTATTGTGGGGGATTTTGGTCCTTGTCTCATCAGCGTTTGGGATTATGTGCTTTTGTAGGAAGATTCCCAACTTGTCAACATTTTGTAATCGATGGATTGGTATGAGTTTGAATATTGCTGCTGGTCCAATATTGTGCATTGGGTCATACAAAAAACTAAAGTTAAGACTGTTGAGCTTTCTGCTCTAAGCTGAGGATCCTATTTCTAAAGTTACTTTTTGAATCAATGAGCGAATATTTAACACCATTGTTTTCCTTCCTTTGTTCTTATGACCTTGTTATACCAGGTATGGATCTTAAAAGTATATGCCAAGTGTACTTCTCGTTATTCAGATTTTGCATCTCTTTGTGCTCATTTCACAATAAATTTTCACTTATAAAGGGAAGGCTAGAAAAGGTGAATTTTGAAGCTACTCAACTAGTTCCTGACAGTTTCATTTTGTTCATATTGTGAAGCATAATCTGCTTATTTAAAGTTGAGACTGTTGAGCTTTCTACTCCAAGCTGAGGATTCTATTTCTAAAGTTACTTTTTGAATCAATGAGCGAATACTTAATATTATTGTTTTCCTTCCTTTGTTCTTATGATCTTGTTATACCAGGTATGGATTCTTTTTTTTTTTTTGATAGAATACCAGGTATGGATTCTTAAAAGAATACGCCATGTGTACTTCTCATTATTCGGATTTTGCATCTCTTTGTGCTTATTTCACAATAAATTTTCACTTATAAAGGGAAGGCTAGAAAAGGTGAATTTTGAGGTTACTCAACTAGTTCCTGACAGTTTCATTTTATTCATATTGTGGAGCATAATCTGCTTATTTTTTATTATGCATAATCTGCATAGCAGTCGGATTATGAAGCATAGAGCAAGATCTAAAAGCGCAAGAGAAACTCTAACCGCACAAAGTGCACCAATGGCTAGTGCAATGTTCTCAGCAGATCTAGGGATTGCATCTTTAGCTATTCGTAGTAAACTCTGTGTATAGAATAAAAATATGTATTATTAGATTTTGATAAATGTGAATATTGCAATAGGAAGACTTATGATTAGTATGGAAATGCGATGCTACAAAAGCAAGACTAAAAAGTAGATTTAATACCGGACCTTCAGAATGTCACTAGCAGCTTTGGTTGTTTTATCCAAGATGACTGAAGGTGCTTTAGCATCAAAGCACAAAATATCAGCCCTCAGCCAACGCCGCATGAAGGATTTCCATGATTGCAGTGAAATAAGTGCAAGAAAAACATTTCTTGAGAGCTGAAGAGATGCAGCTAATTCCACAAGTGCATTCTCATATCTAGCATGTACATCCCTTAATCCCTAAGCACAAAAAAATGAGAAACTAAAAGCACAATACAGACAAAAAAAAAATGTTCCCGTTACAATTACCTTACCTTTGATATCCCTTGGGTATTCACATCTTTTTTATTAAAGGAAAGGCATAATAAAGCTGCTCCAGGTAATTTTGTAGCACTACTTTTTCCTGCAAATGAAATATAAGATGCTCATAACCTAACAAAGACATGCTATCATGCAAGACAAGTCCCCTCAGACTTCCAAAAAAATAGATTCATTAGTAAAAGAGTAATCATCTGTGAACCAACCATCACATTTCTGTTACAATACCCAAGAAAATATAATAATAATATACCTGTTTCAGTCCTACTCTGTAATTTGACAAGGCTATGTAAAGGTTCAACACTCAAGATATAACTAATTAATCTAGAGGAGGAAAAGTAGGGTTAGATCTTTCGTGTACTGACAAATCAAGAAACCCTAGGACCAATAAGTTTTGTGTGTATGAGGTGCCGATCAGAGTCATTTTATGACCTCGACTTAAACCAAATCCCACTATACCTGAAGAAAAGATCACCTGAGGCAATACATCCAGTAACTTCTCAATCTTACTTCCTGCAACTCTTTTCTCCTTTACCAGTCTTCGCCGCGTTCTGACATACAGACAGGAGATTGTCAGTATTAGTTTTTAGATAACAGAATTCTTGACCAAGAGCTAATGATTAATTAGCTGAAGGACATGCATCACTTTACTTGTGCTCAAATGTTATGATCTTCACTTCAAGTTCTTCCATGGCCCTCAGTATGAGAAGATTTGTTTCAGAAACTAGCAAGTCTGTGTACCTTTTCTTGAAGTCTGGAATTCTTTGTTCAACATGTAAGACCTGGGGAAAGCATTACATAACATAAAGGAATGCCAAAAAAGAAATAAATAATATGCTGTCATCATACAAGTGACCAAAAAAGAAATAAGTAATACAGCCTTCCTATGGATTCCTCAATATAAAACATATGTCAACTAGAAAATTAAAAATAAAAATACTATAAAGTCTTCTCAATATTTATCATTTTAAAGGCTATTTCCAATGCACGAGATGCATTATGACTGAATTGAGCTACTCAAGCTCGGCTTGTTTTTTAAATGAGCCCAATTTATTGTTCAAGATTGGCTCATTTTTTTGACAGTTGAGCTCAAACAAGCTAAAATCAAGCCAAACTCAAGCTGCTCGAGCCTATTTACAGCCCTACTCACATGATTAGACAGTCAACTCATGCAGAGCTTACAGAAAGCAAAACTGTGTAGTGTTATTGAGAAAATATATATGTAAGCATTCATAAGATATACCTCATATTGCTCTAAAGCCTTTAACGCAGAGATCCTTGCCTTTGCCCATTCTAACTCATTATTAACGCGAGTAGAGGTGAAAATATCCCACAAAATATGCAAAACATTCTTTGAAGCTTCTGGATATGCTTCTGTGTCCATTGCACCCCATCTTAGAAGAAGGCAAATGCTGCCAATATGCAGAATCCAAGGGGTATTTAAGAATCTTCAAATTGATACAATTGATTAAACTATGCCTGAAGAAATATCTGAACTTCCTCAGTAGCCGAATTGAATGAAGTAAACTAAAAGAAAAGTTCAGTTAAATCAAATTTTACATTTGAGTGAAACAAAAATATATTCAAGTCAATATTCCCCAGTTTGCCAAGGCTAGAAACTCCCAATACGAGTTTAACCCAAGCTCTAGCTCACTCATCCATAAAAGTGATCTAGCAATGCTTGGTAGGGTAATCAAATGAGTTCATAACTTAAAATAACACTTTTATGAAAGTGATCAAGCACTGCTCACCTCTGTGCAAGAATTGAATATTCAGAGTAGTCTAGCACATGCTTTGCAACAACATCCCAGGCTGTGTAAAAATCTGGACAAGAATTTGTAAAATTACACGCATAATACTATATATTCCTAAAACAAGAAACTCTTGCTCATTTACTAAGAAAAAAGAGGCATAACAGTTTAAAATTTCTGATTGTAACATTGAAAATTAGTTGTCCAAGCTTCAGTATCCAAGTCTTCACAAAATATTGGGTGAATCATTTTGATCATCTCAGGAAAAAAGCTCTAGGAATATTTAGAGCACAGCGAAAAAAATGAAGCAGAACTTATTCAGTCAATGAATTAAGAAATTCTTTAAGAAATTATAGATCCAGTAATCAAATGACTTACACTCATTGGAAGAAACCCATGTAAAACTATATGCACAAATTAAAAATATAACTACTAGTAATTAATAGTTATTATCATACTCGCAGTTTAACTTTATTGGAATTATCCGGTAGAGTTAAGAATCCATTATTGACAAACTGAGAGTTACAAAAATAAGATGTTAAGGTCCACCAATATATATAGGTTACTTGTATACTTGATCTTTCAACTAGTTACTTTAAGAAACAAGCATTTTGGTAAAGGGAAAGTTATATAAATATATGGTTGCTGAAATCAACAAATACAAAAATAAATACCAATAAGCGATCACATGCTCAAGTTTCATTCCCTCTTGAGTAACAAATAGTAAGAAAATATTTTCACACAAACTTGCATAATTTTAGATACCAAATATAAGTTCACAGAAAAATCAAACTTACCAATTACATCAGCTTCACAAAGGCAGGCGAGGCTTTGAAAACCAAGAGCTTGAATTAAAGGATCTTGGCTCTCAATGCAGGCCTGTCAATTTTTTTTTTGTTTTTAAAAAAAGGTACCTTAAAACTGCATGCATGAAAGAAGAGACTTAAGACAAAACAGCTTCTGGAAAAATACTTACTGAAACAGACAAGATAAGGTCCACACCCCTATCAGGGTCTTTCCTGCAAACATCCCGAATGGAAGCAGCCATACTAATACATATATTTCTCTCAGACTTGAACTCGGTGAAACCCTTGGGAAGCAATACTCCCTAAATATTTAGAAGAAGCGAGGACAAGTCCATAAGAACATCATACAAGGAAAAACTTAGAAATGGCACGCAAACATTATCGTATCAGATTAGCAAGTAGAGTTCGCCTCCCACAGTATTTTCTGTAGTTTCTTATCCAGGGATTGGCTTAAAATCCAAAGAGTACATTTTGGATTATTACACAAACCACAAAAACTGAATTTAGAGACAAGTCAAAAATCTTACTTGTAAACTTCCAAAGGCACGGTCGTTGATCTCCCAGGTTTGACAAAGCAAACGAACGGCTGTCGCATATAAGGTTCTGAACATGAGAAACATTTTAAATTGGATGAAAAAAGTACCTGAAAATCAATTCAACCTAATGCTAAGTAATAACCTATCAAATATATTACACTAGGACATATCTTTCAAGAACCCCCTCCAGGAACAAGGTGTCATAAGGTAGGCCACTCAAATTCTACAAGAACAAATAAAAAAGAAAGGAAAATGAAGGCCATATAGGATTATTTCCAAATAGTACATACGGTTTGGCATCCTTTTGAAGCATTGGCAAGATAGTTTGAACTATGAGTGGTATCATCACAGAATGTGAAGCAAGTGCTGGAAGCAATCCCAGAACTTTCAGCTGCAGAACAGTTAAATTAAGAAACTACCAAAATGCTGACACCCAAATGAAAGTAAATATGCCCAGCATCAAGTACAAGAAATTTGAGCCCAGGATATAAAAGGAAAACATACCAACATATTATGGCTGACTACATCTTTTCTAGTGAATACATTACTGAAGAATAGGATCGCTAGCAACAATTGTGCTCCTAATTTGGGGTCCAATCTGGCTATGGCAGTCAAAGAATCTACAGCTTCACCCCCCACGGACTGATGCATCAGTAAAACAACAGCAGTGGCACAGAGTAATGAGGGCATTTCTACAAGAGCAGACAAACGAACTTTACTACTTACAAGAATTACTTATCACAGAGAAGCTTCAACAAACTAAGGGGGTCTTCTAAATTGCTTACCAGAAGCAAATGCTTCCTGCGGCGGAGAGAGTGAAAAGAAGGATTTCCGTCTATCAACAATTGATAAAGAATATTCTCTTAATTGAGAAGTCCAGGATCCTAGCATATCATGCATTTCTTTGCTGTTGGAAGCAAAACTTAAAAAGAAACCAGCCGATGAATACTGACCCTGTAAAGAGGAACATTTATGTTTTATGAAACTTCAAACATTATTGACAGCAAACTTAGCTACGTTATGAAATTCCTAATAATTAGTTCATTCACTTCTCAGACTGCACAAATTTCTTGAGTTAGAAATGCAGATCAAATTCACTAAAGTAGTTCCTTTTTCCTTTTCTCCCCCCCTCTCTCTCAAAACTAACACTAACATAGAATGTAAAATAAAATGACAGTTAAGCAAAGAATACCAAGAAAACTACATTGAGCAAGAAAAAGATTTCCAGAAGTGAATGCAGAAAGAGAGATGACCTGAAACCATTGATGTTGAAAAAGTCTAAAGACAATGGATCCAACTGTGCTTAGAGGTGGAAATCTCACTTCTTTCACTGGTTTATCCTTCGGTGCAACAAAAAGTTCTACTAAGAGCTTTTCTAAGATGATCAGAACATCAGTTGCTGCTCCTTTGACAGACTTAGAAGTAGATGACAAAAGGCTGATGACAGGAAATATTAATAAAACCTCTTCATGCAGAACATATTCTCTCCCGCCAACAACATGTTCTGAAAATCAAATTACACAAGTAAAATACAAAATACCACAAAAAGCAAAATAAAAATGAAGAAAAAGATGAAGATAATAAGAATGAAGTTATTAACCATACTGTCTCCATATTTCCACCTCAAGAGGAAGTGAAGAAGTTTCAATACAGAAAGTTGTTCATGCTCAAGCTCCAATTGGATAAATATAACAAATAGGGGCAGCATAACTGAAGATGCTTTGGTAACATATTGCAACCCCAGGTCTTTTTGAACAAACAATAAGCGCCTAGCAAGTTCAGCTATGGGCTCAATCCAACCAAAGTGCTTGTGATGGAACAAACACACAGAAAGAATTGTCTCCAGCAGCTCAAAACCACAAAGTTGAGCCTCAGAAATCAGCTGCAACAAACAGAAGAATCAATAAATGATCAGGATTGTGTAATCATAAATATCTAACCATAGACCTAATCATACATATGCTTAAAAAGCAACATTTAAGACGCAAATAAAAGGCATCAAGCAAGAATGGTTCCATTACAAAGTCTAAGCACTTACCAATCCCTTTTCTTCCCAATGCCTCAAGACCACTATATATGCATCCACCATACATTCCGCAAAATATATAAAGTTCCTAGAATCCTGAAAATTTTCAAGATATGTAAAAAGTGAATAATAACAAAAGAAAAACGTAAACTTATAGCATTAAAGTAGAAATAAAAATTGGTAGTGAAGCGACAGATGAAAATAGAAGCCAACAGATGAATTATTTGCCAATAAGTAAGCTGACTTGCCTCTGAATTCTCGCACGGAACATATTTAAGAGTTTCTGTTAATAACTTAAAGACGGGCATTGCCTCAAGAGGAAATAAGCAACAAAACGATGTCATAGATGATATCAAATGCCTTGCGAACAGGCAAGATAGTGAATCCGAAAAGGGTATCCTTAGAATCGAATAGTTCAGAAAGGGTTTTAAGAATTCACAAATTTCCACCATTCCCAATTGCCTGTGATTCCCCATCAAAAGTAAAACTTGCTGCACCAGCTCAGACTGAACCTCTGATCGGCAAGACAGAACCTGCCACGCGTTAAAAAACAATGCTTCAAGTTCTATTTGGTCATGATATTTAAGACTGTGTTTGGTCTGTATCAAACTTCAAAAATTTCAACTGCACCAACGGTCAAACGTTAAGACAGTGTTTGGTCTGTATCAAATGAGAATTGAACTCCCTAGCTAGTGGCAAACTAACAATTCTAAACCATCAAAAATCAAAAAACTAAAACTGAATTCAAAACTTTTAACACTTAATCCATTTATTTAGTTTCAAAATCAAATCAATTTCACTTTGCAACTGAGGCATAATTCTGAAATTTAATCCTACATATTAGGTACAATCAGTCACAGTCTAGAAATTCCTATTACCTTAACAAAAGGGTGATTTTCCGTCGAACTGGATTGCCACTTGGCAATGTTCTTCTGAAACCCATACCGGACAAGGAAGCCCAAGCTTTTGACGAAAAGGTCCACAAATCTCGGTTGAGTCCCTTCGAGGGCAGACTGGAGCTCCAGACACCCGCGAGAGACGTCCATTTGAGAGTCCATGACGAAGCGACACAGCTCGCGAACTGACTGGTCGATGACGGCAGGGGACGCAGAATGGAGGCACTGAGAAATGGCATCTCTTCCGGTTTCGGAATCGGAGTCCAGGTACTTCGGACCGGTTCGTAGCTTCGCGAATATTGAGACTACGGCGAATTTCTGGAGCGACGGTTGGGGTACCCGGGTTTTCTCCAGCAACGGTGTGTACGACTCCATGGACAAAGGACAAGAAAATTTCAGTCCAAAATACGGTCGAAGAAGGAGAACCAGAGCAGCTAAACGACATCGTATAATTCTTTACGGCCCGCCTTGTATTCGGCCTCATTTGCAGAAAGGCCCAACAAACCATTTCTGGTTCTGAACTTTAAGGCTTAAGAATGTGGCTCATATTATTATAGGCCCAATTACTTGCTTGACCCCATTATAAGAGCTTTTCTCAAATCCACAACTCTCTACTCCACTCTCAATCCTACCACTCTCTCATCTTCTTCTGGACCTTGTTAATTACGAGGCCCAAGAATGTGGTCCATCTTCTTCTGGACCTTGTTAATTGGCTAGGGCCGAGAAACATTCTTTTGAGTACGCAACAACGACATCGTTTTTGTATAACTCCCCCTACTCCCACTCCCGAGAGGAAAGAGAAGTAGCAGAGCTTGTTCCCAATTTACATCGTTGAGAATCTCCTACAGAGGACCAAAAAAGCCGAGTCTGCCATTGATGATGAAGACGTCGCTGACAGAGCTAGATGACGATACAGTGAGGAGCATGGCCATTGGAGCTGTTTTCTCAGACTTCGTAAGCTTCACTTTTTCCTTTTGACTTCCTTTCTTTAAGCAATCGTACATGGATGAATTAGCTTTCTTGAATAAATTGTCCAATATTAACAAAAATAAATAAATTGATTTTTATTTTATTTTTGGTTTTTAGAAGTTAGACGGAATTCCTATCAATACGTAGGATTCGATAAAATGGGGTTTGAGAATTATGGGCATTTAAGAAGTTCAATGAGGGGATTTTTCTTAATTGCTGGATTTATTTCTTTTTTTTATCAACTTTATTCAACCAAATTGTCCGTGTATAGCTTTTCTTAACGGAGCGGGTCAAAATGCATGTTGAGGATTGTTCATGCAAAAGGTTCACTAATAGTGTATTTTAATCCACCAACTCTGTTTTTGAGTTTTGACTATGAATTGGTTATTGTTTTTCAGGGTGGAAAAGTTAATTCAATTGATTTCCATCGTAAGGATGATTTGCTAGTCACAGCTAGTGAGGATGACTCGGTGCGACTTTATGATATTGCAAATGCTAAGTGAGTTTATATTCATACATATTAGAAGAATTTTCTACACAATTTTTGCTAAGCGAGTAAATTTTGATATTTGAGGATTCTTTTATTTTATTTTTTGCCTGTGGTTATGATCATAATAATGATTTTTTTCATATATAGGTTTTTTTTTTTGCCCCCACTATTTACAACTAATCTAGTTGTAAGATGCAGCTACAGGAAATTCGATAACTAAAGATGCTAACTTGGCAATCTTTCTTTTCCTTTTTGATGATGGACTTAAGGTTGGTTAAGACCACATATCATAAGAAACATGGAGCAGATCGTATATGTTTTACCCACCACCCAAGCTCTGTTATATGTTCTTCGAGATATAATTTGGATTCTAATGGAGGTCAGTTTTTTATTGTGTTGTTGATAGTTTGATTCTTGCTGCGATTGTTTTTGAGAACTGATGGTAATGTTTATTTTAGCAGAATCACTTCGGTATCTCTCAATGTATGACAATAGATGCCTTCGTTATTTTAAAGGACATAAAGAGAGGTTGGATCCTGTTACAATAAAATTGTTACTGCAGCTGAAAGTCTTACTTCCTTTCTTTCTTTCATTATATTTTCAAGGTTATAGTACTGATCATTCTCATCCATTTGCTGCTGTAGAATCATGTCCCTTTGTATGTCTCCAATTAATGATAGTTTCATGTCTGGTTCATTAGACCATAGTGTCAGAATATGGGATCTTCGTGTAAATGCCTGTCAGGTAGGTGCTTTTAACTCTTAGAAAAACAAGATTTACAGAAAATTAGCATTTTGACGACATAAGGTGTTCTAATGAAATTGTCCATGTTTTGGCCTGCAATTATATGCCTGTGTGTCTTAGAATGATTGCAATTTGTTCTTATAGTTTTGCTTGTTAGGGAATTTTACATCTACGTGGTAGACCCACAGTTGCCTATGACCAACAAGGCCTTGTTTTTGCCGTAGCAATGGAAGGGGGTGCAATTAAATTATTTGATTCGCGTTCATATGACAAGGTTCTTACATATGATTACTAGCTTTCTCCTGTCTTCATTTTTTATCTTCTATGTCATGGAGTTAACAGAAATCAAATTTAGGGACCCTTTGATACCTTTCTAGTTGGTGGAGATACAGCTGAGGTTTGTGATATCAAATTTAGCAGTGATGGCAAATCAATGCTCTTGACAACAACAAACAACAATATCTATGTTCTTGATGCGTATGGAGGAGAAAAGGTGAGATTTCCTATTTAGATAGTTTTAGGTGCTCCTCTGCTTAGGCAATTCTCTTTTAGAACTTACCACTCTTGCACACGTGTAAAATGCATGTCTGCTTTGTGAGTACGCATTCCACTTGTTCTTTAGGTATGTTGTGCTCATAATTCCAAGGATGTGCTTCAATTAACATAGAACTTTTCTTTACGTAGCGTTGTGGATACAGTTTGGAGCCCTCGCCCAATACAACTATTGAAGCAACTTTTACACCAGATGGCCAGTATGTGGTGTCAGGTACACAATTTGGATCTTATATTATATGTTATTAAGTTGTACCAATAGACATCTGAATGAAAACGATCAAGAATAATGATGTGGTCCTTCTAAATATTATGTTGGCAATCATCTTTTGTCTAGTCATATCTTATCCTTTGCATGCTTAAGGGCGTTTAGCTGTGAAACCTGTTTTTCTCCTTTTTTTATTTCAAGAAAGTAGAAGTTTGTGATGTTGAAGGGCTTCCTATTCCTGTTTATTATACAACCACTATAGCACGGTACATACTTATGAAGGTACCTCAATAGTTCTGGTCGTTCTGTTAATCTTCTTAGACTTCCCAGCAGGTGTGAAGATGTATATAAATCTAAACTTAATTTTTTTGAAGTAATTGTTAATTTCAGAATGATTTTTAGTCTATCTTTGTTGAAGGATCTGGAGATGGAACTTTGCATGCCTGGAGCATCAACACACGAAATGAGGTACCAATCTGTTTTAAACCCTTCAATGTCGAAGTAGAAGTATGCTACTTATTTGGGGCAACATGACTAATTATTTACTGGACACGTTTTGTGCTTGATACTTGCTAGGAGTCTAACCATAGGGTTTTATTGTTTTTTTCTTTGTTTGATTGAGTCCAATAATAAATAGGTCTACTTTCCTTAAAGAATGAAGCGCATAAAATTTTATTCTTGCGCGACTTAATTACTCAGTTGCTTGTGTCCTGCCTTTACTTAGTGTGCTCATAGGAGTGATATTTCTTGGTTCTCTTGAACCCCATCTATGTAGTTATGAAGGAGGTAGATGAAAGTCTCCCTGAATAGTGAATCATATGTTGCTATGCAAATCCAACATTCCAATGGTTAATTTTCATTTCTAACTTTGCTTTTATGAACGAGCCTTAATAATTCTACATCGTTTGGTGACTGTGAGACAAATGGTTTAAGTTTCCGTAGTTTTGTAAGCTCTCAACAGCTTAATTAAACCTGTTTGGTTTGAAGCCGTGTTCAGCAAACAATTTTCCACATCTTTCCTTGTGAATCCTCTCTTCTATATTATGAATGCAGGTATATTGATTTCTTGCATATCGCTAATCAGTTCCCTGCTTTTACCATTCTGATGTGCACAGGTAGCATGCTGGACCAGCCATATAGGAGTTGCTTCATGCTTGAAGTGGGCTCCTCGTAGGGCCATGTTCGTGGCAGCTGCATCAAATGTCGTCACATTCTGGATACCCAACACCTCAAATGCTGCTCCCAGTCCTATGGACGCGGAGGCTGGGGCTCAATCTGAACACCCTTTGAATCCATGAATGGTCATCAGAGCTTCAGATTCTGGGAGACGGCGAGTACTTTAAGATCAGACATACACCTGCTTGCACCCTTTTGCCAATCTTTGACGGGTTAGGCCTTGGGAGGTCGTTTTGGCTCGAGCCCTTAGTACGAGTGCAACTCACATTTAGGTCAGGCCTTGGATGTCTTTCTGCTTCGAGCTTGAGCACTATCGGTGGTCCTGGGGGTTTCCGGGGCTATCTGTAAATTACTCTTCTGTTTCCATCGACAACCTCCATAAAGCTTATTTCCGTTTGTCTTGTATCTTAAAACGATTAGCTCCATGTAATACTATTTTACGTGCATCCAAAGCCATTGAAAATGAGTAATAAATCATTCATTCTCAGAAATAACAGTAATTATGTATTGGGTTCTCGGTGTTGTATTAGATGCTTGGCTTTATTATTACTTGTTATCACGTAGTTGTAGATAGATAAACAGAGAGAGAGAGAGGGGCATCTTATGCCATTGAAGATAAAAAGTACATGCATTCTGTAATGAAGACACGACGAACAAACACAAAGTACCACACCCTACAAAGTCGACCAAATTCCACGACCAAAAAGAAAAAGAATTACAAAGACAACGTAATTAAGACCCCGCTACGAATACATAATAAACAGACAAATGAAAAATGCAAAATGCACAGCCACTAGACCAACATCAACAAATGCGAAGACCACTGAAATTCTCCAGCATTTCTCCCCTATTTTCCAGACCCTTTTCATTTTTCCCTTCCACCGGTGTCAGTCCTCTTTCCTTCTTGGGCCTTGCTCTGGATCTCCTGGCCCACATCCTTAGTCTTCTGGCCCGTAAACTCTGCCATGTCAAGCATGCGCTTCTTAGCCCGGTCCAGCTGCTCTTGCGCCGACCCGGTTGCCCCGGTGGCCTGCCTGAAGTAATTCAAGAACCAAGACAGAGATGACAACCCAGTAAGCCCAAATGCCCCAGATGTGAGGAACCCCGTGACGGCAAGACCAATAGTAATCACTGCCGGGACCAGAACCGGACTGAAGATGATGAACAGTGGGGTGGTGACGGCGAGACCAATGATGGTTCCGGTAAGTGTCACTCCGGCAAGTGCCAGCAGGGTCCCACCAACCGGAAGGAGGGTCAGAATAGCAAGAACTTGGCTGGTGGACGGGCCTCTGTGAGACTGAACGTTCTTGCCACCACCACCATACAGGAGCTGACCACCGCCGTACTGGTGCTGTGGGTGGACCTGAATCTGGTGTGGTTGAGGACGGTCGGCCATTGTTGATGATATTTTCGAAGCTCCTAGACTGTACAGAGAAAGAAACAGAGAGAGAGAGAGAGCAAGAGCGATATGAGAGACAAGCCATGAAGAGAAGTCTTTTATATAGAGGAAGTAACGGGTGCGAAGCGGTGACACGTAATGGTGAGATGGTGAGTAGGGGCTTTGCATGAGGAACAAGTTTCAGTGTGGCTTTCAGAGACTTACTTAAAACGAAACTGCACATAAATGAAAGAAATACAAAAAAATGAGGTGGCTTTCGCTGAAGGAACACTCGTTGACACATACACTCGCTGTTCTGCTAAACTGTTGTCCTGTGCTTCCCACCAATCCACAGATGGGTTGGGTCGGTTACTGGGCTATCTTTTCATGGTAAGCCCAATTTTGAATCGTACAAACCCGCAATGGGCCTTCATCCATTACCCAGTATGCACCGCTATGCAGGCCTACAGGCTACAGCCAAATCTAAACGACATGACGTTTTGGTGTTCTAAAGATGGAGACTAACTGAGTATGCTCTTTATGATCAACTCAGGCCGCAGAGCATTGTACAAACCTTAGTTGTGTAGCATCATTTTAGTTTTCTGTTGCTAGTGCTACCATATTCTATTTATATTAATTATTTTGCGGCAGCATCATTAATAGAGAGCATGACGTGTTTTTGTTTTGCTATAAAATTTCAGGTTTTCGTTTCTCTAATCTAGTACAATCTAGCACATAAATAGTATGGTACGGTTAAAATATGTACATGTAACATCTTGAATCCTTACGATTAGAAGAGCTAGTGGAGAGGGAGTCAACAAAGAGAGAGAAAGGAACCTGAAAATGAAAAATGCTATTCACTGGGCATGTGAATGGAGACGGCACATCTAATCAATCAGTCAATGAAAGATTATATATAGAAGAGGCATATATGTCTTGGTCTTGGACCTCTTAGGCAGTTGCTCTTTTTGGGCGGTTGTGGTGGCCCATGGATTGGAGAGCGATAGACATGACCTAGGACTATGACTATGACTAGGACTCACTCACTCACTCACTCATTCGCTCCCGTTTCTGTTGCGCGTGCATGCCTTTCCTCTCTCTATATTGCCAAAGTGAGAGACATGTTCCGTTTTTATATTTCATTGTTCTCCACTTTCTCTTACTAGCTAGCTCCATCAAATTATACCCAAATCATCTACCCTTTATAAATATACTTATATAAACTCTAACTGTAAAATCTCACATGCCATGACTTGAACTAGGTAGAAGAGTTTGTGTGTGTGTGTGTGTATATATATATATATATATGTGTGTGTGTGTATTCATATCGGTTTATGCCTTGATGATCTAGAGTACAGTATAAGTGACAGATCAATATATTATTTGGGGTAGTTCGTGTGTGTGTGTGTGTGTGTGTGTATAGCTGGTGGATTAATCAAAAGTCTAAGGGTATACATACATTGATAATTATTGAGAAGTTGAGAGACAAAAGGGAAGGGCAAGGGGTAGTGAAAGATTACAAAAATCTGATATATAATCAGCGTCATGCAAAATTATTTGTGTAAGTGCACGTACTCTTTTATCACATGGGCGAACAATCTCTTTTGTGGATCTACTGGAGTAGGCATCTGTGAAAGTCACTGTTTGAGACAGAGACAGTGTTATGACGGAGAGGACATGAAATTCACAAGCAACACAAACAGAAGGTTTAAATATATATATATATATATAATATTCGATGATGGGCGACGAAGTCAACATATTTACAGTACTGTCATATTTATGTGTCTCTGCTGCTCAGGGAAAAACAGGTAGTACTAGCAGTGGAGTAAAAAGCAAAGTGGTAAATAAGAAGCTTGAAAGTTGATGCAGCTAATGAGAGAAAAAAAAGGCTGTCTCAGTCTCATGGATATTCTCATGTCCACCGTTTTTAGATTTTCTCCATACATTGCATGAAAAGGATCGAAAGGGAACCCATGAAATGTTAATTTCTATGTCTCTTTTTGTCCCCCTTTATCTTCATCAAGATGAAGTACTCTTTCCCTCCCCACTTTTGCAAGTTTTCATAAATATATATATATATACAAATATATATATATGTATGTATATATATAAGACATCACAAAAGCCTCTAGCTAGCTATCATTCTTATACATATATAACACAAATTTAAGACAAGTTTGGAGGTCATTTTTTCTTTTAGATTTGTAGTTTATGGAGCCATATATATAAGCTATAACAATTAATGAAACAAGATAGTAGTTAGCTTAATATGTGTCAAATATGGTGGTTGGGTAGGTAGGATACACAACCACGAGCACAAGGGCTAGCTAGCTACCACAAATGAACTCTAATAAACTTTGAAATTAACCAGACAATTATTAATCAACACATGACTTGTGCTCACGTGATCTTAAATGTGATGAGCTGACCTCATACGTAGAAATTGTTAACCATCCCACGTTCTAATATTATAATGATGTTACTACCACGGCAATTAGAACGGAGGGGATGGATTTATTCCAGTAGGGAGATAGGTGTAGGTTGCCCTTTTTTCCTCACCTGTAACTCTGAATAAAGTTCAAACACCGACCAAAGTTTTGAAAAACAATAGTGAAATCCGAGGCTACCATGCATGTATGTTCTTCATCCACCAGAGGGAGTTTGAAAAGAAAAGTATATTCCTTTCTATAATTAAACACAGGTCCAGTAGCAAATAACAATATTAATATACAAATATATATAATTTATCACTCAAGAGGATACAGCAAATACAGATTTATATATATGTTACATGCTGTAGATGAGAGAAGACATGATGTAGCTACTGGATATAAAATACCTTATCAACTATTATACCCAACAGAAAAAAAATACAAGGAGAAACGTCCCAAAATGGGTAATATCTATATATGAAAGTCTGATCTCCAAGCTACCTATTAATTAATCATGCACATACATATAATAATATAAAGTATATTTTTTTCTTTTCATGGATATTTCTCTTCTTAGCACGAATTAAACGACGATGATTGACTACATATTACCTTCTGATCCTCTCTCGCGAGTACTATCTCCACAGGGATCAACATTATTCCATGGAGAAGAAAAATACAGACCCGAATTCTGACCGAAAGAATCACTACCACCCGATCCGGTTCCATGCCCAGAATTATTTCTTCTACCAAAGTGAGAATCGGGGATTTCATTGCAAGCGTAGCGCATCAAATCGGCGTTGGTTGCGTCCAGTTCCTTCTGGAGCCGAATCACCTGCCTTTGTAGGACCGAGATGGCTCCGACACAGCCGTAGACGGGGTCTTTCATCCGAGCCTCGGCTTCGTAGGCCAGAGAATTGACGGCGTCTTCTCTTTGATGAGGAAGGACTTCGTTAAGGAGTTTGCTGACGTTGCTTGCGCCGAATATTTTGTGGACGTTTGCGAATTTCTGTGGCTCTTCCGGTGGAAAATACGGTGCGAAAATGCAATCCGGCATGCATTTTCTCCTCAGAAACTTGCACGCAGCACAGGGAGAGTTTGTATAACTGCTTGACGAAGCCATAATATCTCTGATCTTAAATCACGTACCTAATTAATTTACTGCAACCAAAATTAAGGGTTTTTCAAGTTCTTGATTCACACTTTGTACACAGTGTATGGAAACCAAAATATAACAGGACTAATTACGATTATTATTTTTTTTTCTAGGAATACGTAACTACATAATATTTACAAGATATTATCATAGACTATCCTTAACAATGATCACTCCTGTTTTCTTAATATAATAATAAAATCGAATTAATTAGAATGTTTTGAAATTTCTTGAATAAACTGATCATTGTAACGGGCGGGAAAGCCGTTTTTTTCTTAGGTCAAACTTTGTAGGTGTTTGATGTCTCTAGCACTAGAAAATTAGGGTTTCCTCAATTAGCTTACAGAATCAGTTGCTTACAAACAGACAACAGTACAGACTGCTGAAAAAACACCTCCTGTGTCTTATAAATACATATATATCTTCTTTTTCAACCTCCTTTTACTTTTTTGGCCTGCGTAGCAGTTTTCCTTGAATGTGTATACTTCTGTTTACATGTACTAAGTATTTCCAAAATCCTAAAATATTAACTTCCCTAAAAGAAATTCCCCAAAAAAAAACCTTAATTAGCATCACGGGATTCACTTGCACTGTTGGGGTTATATATATATAAATATACTTTTTTTTGTTATTATTGTTTTGGTGAATATGGATGTCTATATACTTGTATACCAAATCTCTCTCTCTCTCTCTCTCAATAGTTAATTACCTGGAAATGCACTATATATCAACATGTATGAGAATGTACCTGACAATTCCTTTCTCTTCTAAACCAATTACAAAGCACAGGACTTTGGGTAAAGGGTAGAACTGCTTTTATAAAAATTATAGATAACATTTTTTACAGTGAAGTCACAGTTCAATATTTCTTTTAAATATTAGAATTCTCTACATACAAATTTCCAGAAGCTTATAATATCCTGTAACAGTCCCTATAACCTAAAATCAGGCAGTGTTTGATCAGTAGGTACCTAGAAATTTATGTGTATATATATATATATATATATATAAGCAAAAATAGATAAAAAGAGGCTGCTGGGACTTACCCTTTTGTGCCTCAGATGTTCAGATGAAAAGGAATAAGCTGGTTACCTTTTTCTCCTTTGTGTAAGCTAGCTCTTTCAAGATCTGTTCTTTAATTCTCTTAAGGAAAGAAAACAAGTTTCAGTCATTAAAAGAGGGTGATGAGAACAATCCTTTAGGAATTTGACTGTTGGATGTGAGAGTTGAAAGTGATAAAATTAAACCCTAGTTGTTGCAGGGACACAGAAAGAGAGACCCTGTGAATACTGTGGACAAAAGGTATAAGGAAGATGAGTGAAAGAGGAGGCAAAGAGCATTTTTCAGTGAGAAAAGGGATGGAAAAGCAAAAGACAAGTGTAATAAATGGAGGGCTACAAGGAGAAAAGGGTGAGTATGACACTGCCTTTATAATAATGTCAAACACTGTTTCAAAGGGCTTGCAATTGGTAGATTAACCTGAAACTTTCCCCAATCACTAGTTTCTACCCATGTCCCATCAAACTGATCCCAAGTATTGTCTTCCAAACCATATCTTTACATTTATACAAGCAGCAAAGTATAAAAATAAAATAAAATTAATGGTACTATATATACACATTTTCTTTTTTTTGATGAATAAAATGGTACTACTATATATTCTTTGTATACATAAAGTAGTTTTTCTATATAAAGCCGTTGCGCGCGCACATACATTATACTACTTTATACATATATGCTGTTGAGCAACTTTGACTGACTAAAGTCTGCACAATATGCATTGAACATATCAATAAAATGATATGGACCATATAGGCTCACTAAATTGATTAATGTAGTCCCTGCACAAAAATAAATAAATAGATAAAGAAGAAGAGGAGAACTTATATATATATATATAGACATAGTTTCTAATAAACAAATCATTAATATTGAATTCTTTATATTTCGTTAATAGATTCTGAACTCCAAACACAAGCGTGCATGTTGAGCAATGCGTGCCACAAAACTCTGTGGTCTACATGTCTTTACAAGATGGGTTCATTTTGTGTAAGAGAGACGTGGTACGATGCATGCACAGCTAGCTAGCTTTGTCTGAAATTGTTTACTGTTAGCTTCTATTATTGAGGTCAAGTAATTTATAAATGAAGCTGATATCATACTGTATATCATCTATTATTGAATTCAGTAAACTATATATCTTGCGCAGCGCACAGTGCACTCTGTGTAAATCATTTCCTGTGTATAGTAGCAGATGAGCAATTGGCTGAAATAATAAGGACGAAAGGGAAATAAATGATGGTCGGGTCTATCATTTCGGTCTTTAATTTTTCTTGTCAGTAGCTGACAGAGAGACAACTTGCACGTAGTGCCATTTCTCATTTATTGGAATAAAAATATTATTAGATGATATTTGTGCGTATGAGATAATTTTTAGAAACGAAAGTTACTAAGTAAGGTTCATCAAAAAACAAAAAGTAACTAAGTAAGGAATATATACATATATATATATATATATATATATATATGAGCTTTACGCGTATTTTCATTACAACCACCATACTTAAAAAATACCCACAATCTTAGTTCTTGTTGCCGAAAGGTCAGAAAGGTATAAATTATACCTTATATATTTCATATATATATATATATATATATATGTAATTAGAGAACTTTGGCCCCCAAAGGTCGGTGGGGGTTCCTGATCTGAGTCACCAGAGTAGTAGATATAAGAAATATGCTTTTAGCTATGATGATGATGCACATTCAGGTCCACTACATAAATTGTATATGTTAACCTCCATCTAAACATTTCATTCATATACTATATAATTGATAAAGATTACTAGTTTAATTTAGAGCCCATCAATTATATGATTGTAAAATGCAGTAGTATATATACATATTCATGAACTAATGATAGCTTTCTTTAGATTTCTATCACACAGCATTTGGGGTACATACATGAATTTTGCATTCAATCATTTACATCCCGACAAAAACGCTTGCATATAGAATAATATATATATATATATACACCCACACATATATGCTCATATTCTTTTCTTTTTTAGGGTCAATATATGCTCGTGTTCTGGTTAACTTGAGAAAATTAAATTGTCAATCAAAACCAACTTGCACTTGTGGATAGTTTATTAATTGTTAATTGATATATACCATGATAGCATTAATCAGAAAAACAATTGGAAAGGTACTATAACCTGACTTTATATGTATATATGATTCTCAAGTACAGAATCCCATTCAAAATCATTGTCTATCTTATAATTGAATCCATTGTAGGCATGTCTCAAAAACTATAATTTTCTTCAGTGATTCCACTAAGGGAGGTGGATTACTTTTCCTGCTGCATGCCTAAGAGGATTCAAATTATTAGAATGCATTGGGTCGTTAAATTTAAGTTCATGAAAGTGGGAAAGATAAAGAGGATATTATTTTCTAAGCTTTTAGAGGAATTAATAGTACACAAGTCAATATTTGAAGTATTGTTCCTAATGATTAGAGAGGTCATTATTGGTTGATGGAAGATATATATATTTATTATCTTTAAGGCACTCGTATCTTTGTAATTGAGTATCTAAGTTGAACATAATGTCATTTCATAATATGTATGTACTTGATGGCCGCAACTAAATGCAGGTCATTTTATTATATGGATATAAAAAACCCACTTATACGACATGTTTTTTTTCCTTTAAATAAATTTTGTTTTCTGATTTCTGTAGACATATTTTAGAATATTTTATTGTGCCAAAATGAGTTATCCTCAAGATAATTATGATCATATGGTCGACTTGGATATGATATATGGGAAATGTTAATTGTCAAAAAAAACTCCAAAATTTTTAACTCCATATATATGTGTGTAAATATACACACATGTATGATGCAAAAATGAGTAAGATCATGTATAATAGTAGAGAACATCCATAAGGTCGTAGATGGGGGCTAGTTTGGAATATGAACACAATGTCAAGGAACAAAGGTTGATAATAAATACTAATGGGAAATAATTAGTCATTATATTTTTTTAAAAAAATAAAAAGCATCTTTTCCCTGTGTTTGTTGAAATTAAAATAAAATTTGTGGAAAGAATATATATTTTATTTATTACTAAGCCATGATTTATGTTTTAGAAAATATATATTTTATTTTATTACTAAGCCATGACGTCTTTTATATTCATCCCCCCTTGTCCCTAAAAATTTTCAAGCGCCCAAAAAATTCAAATTACTTTGATTAAAAAAAAAAAACAGTTTGTGTAAAACGACATCATTTTTCTGTCGTAGAGACGATAGGTCGGCACCGCATTTTTACTCTTTAAAAAATATTAAAATTTCAGGCGCTACTTGGCAGTAAGTGATTGGTTAGCGCAACTTGCCTTTGCCTTCAGTCCTCCGCGCTTCAAATCCAAGCAAAAACAAACATACGACGCAAAGTTTGGGGAACATTAGACAAATTCAAATTTTATTCAATCGACAGCGAAACCAATCAATATTTGTTCCCTTCAATCTCAGTTACTGTTTAAAAAAAAAAAATTCATCAAAAATGTCTGGGTTGGAGGAATTAAGAAAGAAGCTCACTCCATTGTTTGATGCAGATGGAGGATTTTCCACAGACTCAACCTTGGATCCTTCGGATTCTTATACTGTAAGCTTTGTTTCTTGCCCTAAATTTTGGCAAACAAACTAATTCCTCAGACGAATTTTTCGCTGATCGTTTGGATTTTGGTGAAGCTATCGGATGGTAGAACTGTGAATTTATTGAGTAGATCGTACGGAGTGTACAACATCAATGAGCTTGGATTGCAGAAGTGTGCTGCTTCGGCGATCGATGAGAGCGAGAGTGAAAAGACGTACCGGTGTGCTTCGCATGAGATGAGGATTTTCGGAGCCATTGGAAACGGTGCGAGCAGCGTTGTTCAGAGAGCTATACATATTCCAACTCATCGGATTTTAGCGCTCAAGAAGATTAATATATTCGAAAAGGTATTTTTGGATCTAATATCGCTTTTCTCTAAAAATAGGATTTGTTGTGTTCAAATTTTGCGATGCTGTGTTTAGGAGAAGAGGCAACAGTTGCTGACTGAGATACGGACACTATGCGAAGCGGCTTATTTTGAAGGGCTTGTGGAATTTCACGGGGCTTTTTATACGCCGGACTCTGGCCAAATTAGCATAGCTTTGGAGTATATGGATGGAGGATCATTGGCGGATATTTTGCGGTTGCGGAAGAAAATACCTGAACATCTTCTTTCGGCTATGTTTCGGAAGCTTCTACATGTAATATTTAGCTGAATTTGAAGCACTATTATGTTGTATTCTTTAATTTTGTTTGTTTGGTATTAACTGTTTGTGATGTATTCTGGCAGGGACTGAGTTACTTGCATGGTGTGAGGCATCTAGTTCACAGAGACATCAAGCCAGCGAATTTGCTTGTAAATCTCAAGGGTGAGGCCAAAATTACAGATTTTGGAATTAGTGCGGGCTTAGAGAATTCAGTGGCTATGGTTAGTGATAATTAGTAATTATGATGGCTTAATACTTGTTTGGTTTATTCATTCTTTTGCTGCTTCCGTTCATTTTGTAATTTTAGTTGGTGATATCTGCTCTCATTATACAATACCTATCAAGTTTGCTATTTTCTAATCACTATCAAACAATGTATTTTAAAACAGTGTGCTACTTTCGTTGGGACTGTTACGTACATGTCACCCGAGCGAATTCGAAATGATAATTATTCTTATCCAGCTGATATTTGGAGTCTTGGTCTTGCCCTGTTTGAGTGTGGTACCGCAGAATTCCCCTATACAGCTAATGAAGGACCTGTCAATCTTATGTTGCAGGTGACATTCCAATACCAATCAACACATGTACATTTATGTTGCCTAGGATTTGATTTCTTCTTATATTTATATGGTATTTCTCAAATGCAAGTGAAAAGTAGATAAATGAAATTGCCGAACAGATCTCTTTTGTATGGTTGCTAATTATGTCAATCTATGTTGCTTATTTGGGTTGTTACTTATTCTACTAATGATCTCTAATATCCTTGTGGGCCTAAAAGATGGAAGTATGAAATTACATTGGGTTTTTTTCCCTTTTTCTATAAACAAAATTTGAAATGTAACTCCAGTAAGAATGTGAAGAGCCTAGTATGTTAGCAGTCCTGAACCTCTAATGATCCAAAAATTATATGTAACCTCAGAAAGAATGTGAAGAACATAGTATGTTAGTGGCTTAGGAACCCTTAGATACAAGCCAAATCCATGGCCAAATAAAAGAGCTTCAATGCTCTTGAACCAGAAACTCAGAAATCTAAAATGTTGTTCTGCCAAAAATCTGTCCCTCACTCGAGTATTCATCTGTCTATGCTCTCTGATGATGGGCTTCACACTTCTTGGACTCTTGGGCTGGTAACTTGGGCCTTTTCACTACATCAGATAGTAGTCCTGAAGCTTTTAATGGTCCAGATTATAAATTAGTTCGTATTCCTAATACAGATGCAATGTTTGTGTTTCAGTCATTTGTTTTGCAATTAAAACTTTCTGGTTCGTATGGCAGATCTTGGATGATCCGTCACCATCACCTTCTAAACACAATTTTTCATCAGAGTTCTGCTCATTTATTGAAGCATGTTTGCAGAAGGATCCAGACGCTAGGCCAACAGCTGAGCAGGTGAGCAAATAACTGTATTAGCCACAGCCTGATTACGGTCAACGAAAATTTTCGTGCATGGGAATTTTATAACTTGAACTCTTCCATCTGACTATAACAAGTAGTAAATATTTGATTAGTTCTTCAACTGCAGCTACTTTCACACCCCTTCATTACAAAGTACGAAGATGGTCAAATAGACCTAGCAGCATTTGTTCGGAGCGTTTTTGATCCAACACAAAGGATGAAGGACTTGGCAGACGTGAGTATCTAACACTTGTAAATTTCATTACAACGCAACAAAGTCTGCCAAAATTTCTTAAAAATTACTGAGAAGAATTATATTTCTTAAAAATTACCCATGTGATTGCTTAGGAGTTACCACCGGATGCTCTAATTAGGAAAGGGTCTCAAGCAGATGATATATAGTAGTTAAAGACCTTCATTAAAGCTAGAATTAATTCTTGAAACAGAATTAGGAGCTCATCCTTATACACTCACTTATTCTTTTCTGAGCAGATGCTTACAATTCATTATTACTTACTCTTCGATGGGCCTGATGAGCTCTGGCAGCATACAAAGACATTATATAATGAGGATTCTATTTTCAGGTAATAACATTGCAGTATAAATTATTATACTGTTTTCATTAGAGGAAAATTTTTCCAGTATATTATTTCAAGAGAGTTTGAACCATTTAAACACTGTCACTCATTAATCACAATATTTACTCAAAGAATTCATTTTTTGGACCAATAATTTAGGAATTTCTGATTTGACAATTATGCTCCTTGTATCTCAAAAAATATTAGAAGTTTTATCACTGTAGATTTCTGGAAATTTGATTAAACAAGTATATTCAATGTATATATTGTCCAAAAAAAAAAAGTATATCCAATGTATTGCTGCTTTAGGTTAGACACCATCTGGGATAAAACCTGCAAAAGAAATTGCACCAAACATTTTTTTCTTTTCTTTTGCTTATAGGAACTGCTTTCAGTACTCTTAACGTGAACTTTGCATTTTTCCTAGTTTCCGTGGAAAGCAATCAGTTGGTTCAAATGATATCTTTTCAACTCTCACAAGTACAAGGAGTACGTTAGCAGGTGAATGGCCTCCTGAAAAGCTAATTCATGTTGTGGAAAAACTTCAGTGCCGTCCTCATGGTCAGGATGGAGTTGCGATAAGGGTCTCAGGATCCTTTATTAATGGGAATCAGTTCCTTATATGTGGAGATGGTTTACAAGTAGAGGGTTTGCCAAGTTTTAAAGATCTTTCTATAGATATTCCTAGTAAGCGAATGGGTACATTTCGTGAGCAGTTCATAATGGAGCGAAGCAGTAGTATTGGTTGCTACTTCATAGCTAAGCAAGAGCTTTATATTATGCAGTAAAGAACTAATCGTGAATTTACCAACCAGGCTAGTAGATTCACCGTTCTTCATGAACGTTTATGACTTGAAGGCTGAAGTATTTCTTATCAATCTACGGTGGCTTCAAGTTTGGAATCAACTTTGGATATGAAGCTTAGCCAAAATGTTAATAAACAGTCTTTGGCAAAAGCTTAAATCCACCATCTGAGTTACCAGCATCTCATCCACGGCCTTCCTTGGTGAGAGTACGAGAATTTTGTCTACAACCTCCATACCTTGTTAGCTCCTAATGGGACAGTCTTTTCCAGCATGAAACGATATGCAGATGTAATATGCAGGTATGGAAATAATCTATTTGCTGTAATTTTATATGTAATATTTATCTCCGGCTGTTTTCTTTTTACTAGTTATGGCGTTAGAATGCTTAATTATATATATATATATATATATATATATATATATACACACATATACACTTCGCAGCCACAAATCAAACGGCTGCCTCAAAGTCGGTGAAAAGGGCCATACATGGGCTTCTTAACTGACTTGAGTCTTTCTAATGAACTACGAATCTATATGCTACTGCTAATGTCATAAAAGGTTGGTTTGGATTTGTTTAGGTCATGGGTTCGACTAGCAAGAGAGTTTGGACTAACGGGGCCAGAATCAATGTTGAAGATGGATATAATGCAATCATCCTCAATCCTCAATTCTAAGTTGGATACAGTGGTACCAGGTATAAACCTGACGGAAGATGAAACAAATCACCATCACATTTTGAAATCACGGTAAAAGTTTTGTTCTTATGTATAAAGCAATCTGATTTTTACAAATTTTATTTGTAAGTTAGCCGACGTGGATGGTAACACCTTCATCCATAAATTTGTTGAATTGGAAGAACTGATGGAGGCTGTTCTTCTTCTTCTTTTTTTGGGGTACGGAAGTGGCGTAAGCTTTAGTGCCATGCAATGCAATTCAACGTGTTGGAAATAAAAATGAAATAGGAAAAGTAGAAAAGATTGGAAAATAGTTTTGTGATCCAAAATTTCAGAATGCAAAATGAAGTTTTGAAGGATGGAGTAGGAATACATCTTCACTTCCACCTGTAGGTTTGTCTTTCTTCTTTTTTTTCCAATTTATTTATTTAGATTTCAGGTCTCAAGTCATAGTCGTATTGAACTTTCGTTCTCATGCTTGTAATTTTGTTTTCTATGAGTCTCCCTCAATCCTTTTTTTTTTCCCCCGGACAGATACCCATCATGAATCTGACAAGAACTTGAAAAAGTACGGCTCCTCCTCTCCGGCATGTGCGGTTACACTTAAAAACTCGAAATCCAATGTCAAAAGCAATACGACTAAAAGCAAAAGTGATATGTTTCTAAATTTAGTAATTTTGGTACTCTTTGTAGAAAGGTTCACGACTAAAAGCAAAAGTAATATGTTTCTAAATTTAGTAATTTTGCTACTCTTTGTAGAATGGTTCAGACTACGTTCATAGTGAGCTATTAATGGGTTAAAAAATGAAACGATCAGCCAAAGACTAATAAGCTGCTAAAATGGGTTAAACTGAAAAGATACTGATGCAAAGATATCGCAGTTCGAATTAATTAAGATGCTTTCGGGCCTGTTTCTTTTTTTTTTGTAGTTAATTGCAATAGTTTACATTGTTATGCTAATTTCTCATTCAAATTTCAGAAAGTAGCAAACACACCCACCCACATTCTTAATCACAGAACTAGTGAATCGAAAAAGGTTTGGGAATACTTCCCGTCCCTCTATCCAAATTTGTTAAGCAATTATACCAAAATGTTAAAGCCTACCAATCTGTATCCTCAAGCTCTACTATTCCACTCTTTAGCTGATCAAAAGAGAAACTCTGCGATTCCCCAACTCAAACTAAAACAGTCAATCTACACAAAATAAAATTACCACGTCCAGTACTTCCTTTGGGGTGGGGGAGAAATGTTGTATTTTTCTACACAATCCTTTTCCGACTTTGAGTTTCATCTTGGAGTCACCCTGCATGGATTCAAGCAATGACAATCAAGTTTTGCCCCCCACAAACAGCGATTCTCACGCTAAACGAAGCACCTGATGTTATCAAAAAGGCGAAATAAAAGAGACACAAGGGCAAAATTACTTTTAAATAAATCCGGAAAAGCCTTGTGTACCTTGCTCTTGAAGCAACAGACCCAGCGGCTCTACAATCACTTTGTACAATGGACTCCATATCAAAAAGGTATATATAAACCAACAACTAATCATTTATGCAGCAGCTATGAAGTAATCGCGGATTGTTTTCCTTTTAAGTGATGAAGGAGGGTTCAACACAGAAGATGGGCTCTTCAATGCAGCTTCGGGGGTCTTCTCAAAGGTTTCGTTTAATTCAGAATCTGACAGAGAACGTTTCTTATGGGCTTCAGGAGTACTGCATTTGGGCATTGTAATAGGACTCAGTGATTTGACTTCATGTGACACTTCATCTGGACACAAACTGTTAGAATCCTTTGCAAGAGGCATTGGTTCATCGTTCATCAGAAGCTTTCTACATTCTGCATCTGGCATTGCCATTACCCTCCTTCTAATGGTAGATGGAGATCTTGCGCTTGAGCAGTAACTACTCTGAGAGTTCCAAATCCGAACCTGTTGCAAGATGTGAAACATTGGACTTAGATACAAGTAGGCTATTCATATTTTATACTCTAGAACCTTAGAAGACGCTTAACTCTGCAAATTCGAAGAAAGCACATATCTTATGAATTATATCTCTCGCATACCGTAAAATCATCTGAAGAAGTTGCTATCTTCCCAGTCTCAAAAGGGGACCTACACAGTTTCAGAACAATGGTATTATTAGTTATCAGGGAGCACTGGAACTTGGTAGACAATGTAAAAAGATTACCAATCAATTGCTGTAACTTCTCCATCATGGTTTTTCAATATAGTAGGATCTTCTCTGGACTTGTTCACCTTGTTTGTAATGGCCAATTCACAGAGTCTAATCAGTATCAAACTCAGAAAAACACTTAATGGAAGATGGGGAAAAAAAGGTACCTGCCAGATATAGGCATTTCCATCACTAGAACCACTAAGTATGTGAGTTGCATCCGGGCTAATACATGACTGTGATACATAACCAAATGAAGATATCAAGTACGCAGGATTTCAGTTTGTATTGAAAAAATGGATTAAAAAGCAATGCTCACCTTCACAAAAAATGATTCAATTTGGCAGCCATAGAAAGATTTGATAGGTCCCCTTTCAAGCTGAAGTACGTTGTACAAATATATTCTGATGCAATTAAAAGAATAAAGTAAATTTCACATTGCTTACATTTTTTATAATATAGTTTACTAAATGCTAACTATTTAAAGAAATAGTGGATTTTATGTTAGGAACTGCAATAGTTATTCCAAGGATGCATCAAACAAGGATATGCGCCAAGAAGTCATGGTTAGAATTGCCAGAAATGTTATATGAATAGTTGTCTCAGCTTCTGGCGAGAAAGATGCTCACAAGAGCAGCAAATACCTGTTGTCCATGCATGAGGCTGAAAGAAACACTCCATTCAAATCTTGGGACAAGCTAGATATACCATGCAATCTTCTTTCCTGAAATGAAGAGGAAATCAACCTTCTTTAGAATTAATAGACAGTTTATGTATGTGTTTGGGGAATTTATGTATGTATGTCTACGTGCTATATTGGGGAAACTGTCGAAATATATCTACGACACTATATATTCATCCTTTCTACATTGCAGCTACTCTAATATAGCCAGGTCATAAATTCAAAATTTTCAAATTATAAATCGTTGACTTTGTCCTAACTTCACTAGGGTGGAAAACAATGCTCAGATTGTCTATGGCTCTCAACTATTTCCAAACAACAACGATCAATGCAGATAAATCAACGAGTACCAGCAGTGTATAGTAATAGTATAGTTCTATTAACCTTCTTAGTTGACACAGGATGAGGGTATGTCTGGGTGATTGCACTTTTCAGATTTCTGGTGTCCCAAAACTTCACAATGCTGAAATGAACCGAAAGGCCACAAGTAAGCTATTAAACAGTAATTACCATTATTTGTGGTATATGTGTAATAGTGATTGTTACATATATACCTGTCCACAGCTCCAGCAGTGGCAATAGAAACCTCATCTTTAAGATAAAGAACTGATGTGATGCTCATTGAAGCAGCCTGAAGAGCTCAAATCTCAATGAAAAGTACAGAAGAATTAATTAAAAAGAAATACTATCAGCAACAAACCTTGCCACGCCGCACACGTTTTGCTTGAGTGGAAAGATGAGCTCCTTTGACAACAGCAGTTGAGCTGCACGAAGTAATTAAAATCTAAAATTAAAACATAGTTACATTTATTTGAAAATATTAACCTTATAAGTAAAAATATGCTACTGAAAGCAAACCAGAGGACATGATATTATTTACCATATGCATAGTTCCTCATGCCTACTTTTGGAGTTAGATTTACATCTCATATCCCACAGAGCAAAGGAGCCATCTCTCGAACCAGAGATAATAATCTCTTTTGAATGTAAGAAACAAGACAATTTCAAATTAAATAAGAAGAGCAGGTAATAATTGTAAACATAAAAACCTGGATGCAGATGAAAATTTAAACCTACCGGGATTAGCTGGATGAGGAGACAGAGACTTTACACTTCCTGTGTGCCCCGTTAGTATTTTAGTACATTTCTTTTTCTCAACATCCCACACCTTAATCTGTAAAAAAGTCAAAGGAAAGAGCAGTTGGCTAAGAAGGTTGATTAGTTGTAACTTGTATGCAAACTGAAACTTGAGTATAATTTTTCCATCATCTAGTTTCATAGACTATATTATTTGTTCTATGAGTCAAGTAACACCTAACTCATTAGTAACAAGGTGAGTCACAGACCTTAACTTTATCTATGGCTAGTTGGCAACTAGCTAAGTTATGCAGACCAATTCCAAATAAACTAAACCGTAAATGTTACTTGATTCCTATACGACTTTGGTTCTCACTGACAGATCCAAATCCCAAACTTGTAGGAAACATCTGTCTGAATTAACTTCTTTGTTCATCATTTCAATTTCTTGTTGAACTATTCAATCTATCGACCATGCTAACAAGAAGTAAACAGACATTAGATCTTGATCACTTACAGTTTGATCACCTGAAGCTGATAGAATACGGGTACCCTCCTGCAAAAGAAAGAAATAAACAAGAATGTGTTATTGGAGTTAGGAGACAATAAATTTATAACTTAAATTAGCATATGACCTATCTCTAACCTCTGCTATTAATGCAAGACAAGTCAACAATCCTTTGAAAGGATTGGCAACTTGATAGTTGAGTAGTAGTAAATTAATAGAACTGGAAATTTCTATTGCTGGGTTATAAATAAGTGAGAACTTCAAATTGCTGTCAGAGTCACAGCTAAAAATGGATCACATAGTCACAGCTATCGGCTCTACTTGAAGATTAATTAACTTAAATTTACTAATAATTATTATTATTATTATTTAGCAGAGATGCAAAATCCTTTCACTTACCTTGATCCAACATAAATCAAACACGGCATTGTGATGTGCAATCCATTCACAAACCCTAGCCTTATCTGATTTAATAAGGCAAAACTCAATAAGCATGAAAAACAATGGGAAAATATATACATATATATATATATATGGAACCTAAACGATTAACCTGAATTTTCCTGGTGAGATGAAGAAGAAGCAAACTGCCGACGAGTATCAAACAAGCTCACGTATCCGTCCTCGTCTGACACGGCGAGGATGTGCGAGTTTTTATTGCTCTGCAACAATGGAAAGATCTAAGATTCCGCCACTAAACTTAGAAATATCTCCGGGAAAAAAAAAAAAAAACCAGTTCATCAAAACGCAAACACAAAGTCACCTTGCAGAACGAAATAGCCAATGGCGGAGTTACATCGCCGCCGTGTTCTACAGCCACAGCTCCAATCTCAGAGAAATCTGAAGCTGCATCGCCGACGTACGCTCGCTTTCGAACTTGATAACACCGAAACGGCCGTTAGGTACAGTATATATATAGACACACACACACACACGCATACGCGTGTGTATGTATATGCATATACATAAGCGTAAATTGAAGTAAAGAGATTGAATTACCTCTGAATCCATTTAGCTCTCTTAATCTGATGTCTTGGAACAACGATCTGGGATCTGAAATTTCCATTGGAGAATCCCACGAACACTGGGAGGCACAGCGGCGAAGAGAGAAATCGGCGGGAGTGAAGGAGAAACAGTGGATAGTGTGTGGTCCATCAGGACCTTTTGATTTTCATTTTTTATTTGTTTTCTGTTTGGCGCCAGTTCACTTCTCTCGGTTGGCGGGAAGCCTTTTTTTTATGGGTTGGCTCCTCAAAAGTTTGGCGGATACTCCCGTCGTCTGAAATAATTTATTTTTTCGCTTGGATTGAGAGAGGTGTATTCAATTAAAAATTTTAAAGAATTTTATAAATTTAAAAAGTTTAAATGTATTTAATTAAAATTTTTAAAATATTTTTAAAATTTTTAGGTATTTAATTAAAATTTTTATAAATTTTTAAAAAGTTTTAAAAAATATTGTTGTATTTAATTATAATTTTTTAAAAGTTTATAAAGTCTGTAAATATTCAATTTAGATTTTATTTTTTTAAAATAATAATTTTTACAGACTTTTAAAGACTTTTGGGTGAGAATTATATATATTCAATGTTAAAATTTGTTTCTCATCTATCCCGAAACTTTCAGACTTTTTAGAGAAAAAAATCAAAGGCTAAGATTCATCTCTATCTCATCTTTCTCTTTCTTTATCATTTTCTTATGAAAACTGATTATGAATCTACTATTTTTACAAAAAAAAATATTTTGGATTTTATAATTTGGATTGGATCTACTATTTTGTTTTTTCCTATTTTAATCAAAATTATTATTTTCATATTATTGATTAAACAGAATTTGCAATCATGGGTACATATATATCCAAATATTTCATTTTAGCAATTAACATATACGTTAGTTAACGAGAAATTTTTATCTCTATAATAAAAAATGATACGCATGGTGTATAAGATGTTTTGTTTAACATAAAAATAGATACTCTCCTAATACATAAAATGATGTTGCAATTATTAATAATGATGGATATTAAATATTTTATTTTTTTTCCATTAATTTTTTTTTCATATTTTATGAACATCATTTTTTTTAATTGAAAATTTTTATTTTTATATTTCAATAATTTATTTGTAGATATATTGATCACTATAATTTATTTGAACCTATATTAATTACTATTATATCAAAGTTATTTTTTTTCCTCATTTTCATCAAATAAGTATGTTTACGCTCATATAACCAACATAGACGGGTAATAGAGTATCATTTACAACATTTAAACAATGATTAAATATTTTTAATTGAAAAGAGAGAGATATATGAAGTATTTATAAATGTGATAAATAAAAATAAAAAGTTTACAAAAATTTATTCATAGTTCATTAAAAAAAAGTTTACAAAAGTCACTCAAAACCATACATACTTTTATAAAAGTCATTAAAAATTAATAAAAATCTATAAAAGTCTATCATTAAAAAAAGTCTATAAATTTTTTTAAAAGACTTAATTGAATACACCCCTTTAAATATAGAAAAAAAATATATATATCTTTTAATTTTTTGTTCCGCATGAACTACATTATCTGGTATTAATTATTTTTGCAGAATATTGAATGCATTAATATATAATCATTGTCTTCATTTAATGTTAAAACTTATTATATATATTTTTTCATATTTAAAATTATTAATAACTAATCGCAAATATTTATTTTATTTGAAATTTAAAAAAAAAATTCCAAAACCCTTTCAATTATTAATTTTTTAATCATTTAAGTTTGTATTTTGTTATCCATTTTATGGCTACCTTACTTTAAATTTGTACATTATTATCCACTTTATGAATATGCAATCTGAAATTTATATTCTGCTACCTAGTTTATAATTATGTTACTTAAATTTCATACATTATTATCCATATTATAATTTTATTATCTTAAATTTGTAAATTGTTACCCAACTCGTGTCCAATGTTACCAGACATGTTTGTGAATTTTCAATTTAAAAACAAAAATTAAAATAAAAAATAAAAACTAAAACATCTCTAGTCAAAATATCCTGTCTAATTGCGTTATGAACAGAAATTACACACGGTCATCTTCAAAGATTTGACGTTGGGGTGTATAAAAATCAGAAGTACAAGAAAATGGCCTTCGACAGGAACCTAATAAAGAAGATAATTCCATATGTTCATCGATAAAAGGAGGCTTAGAAGGTGTTGGCAATTCAAGTTCTCTGTGTTTAATCATTTGAATTACCATTGTCATAGTAGGACGTTTAGAGGGTGATACTTGTGTACACAATAGACCCACCTGGACAATTCTTATAGCTTCTTCAATGTCTTCAATCTCCATTTCTTTATCTACGATTTCTGACACTGTGTTTGTTTGAAAGCGGTTCCATGCCTACACATACGAAAAATAAATTTCATACAAAAAAAACACCAATCTACAAAGAACACAGATATTAGGCATACAATTAGACACATACATGAGTGACAAGAGTTTCAAAAGGCGACCATTGTGGCTTAAATTTGTGGTTTCTGACACCACTTACAATCTCCAGCACAAGAACACCAAAGCTGTAGACGTCAACTTTCTCGGTCAGTCTTCCTTGGGCAATGTATTCAGGAGCCATGTATCCACTGTAAAGCCATAAAGGAGAAAGGGAGTGAGTTTAATCAGTTTAATCAGTTTATCAGAACTATGAACTAGCCTATCCTATAGACCAAAATCATTGAGTTTGTATTTATTGATGGCATATTTACTGACAGTGTTCCTGCTATGGCAGTGCTAACGAGGCTTTTGTCGCACGAATAGAACCTTGCCAGACCAAAATCTGCAATCTTTGGTTTGTGCTTTATGTCTAATAGAATGTTGCTTGCTTTTATATCTCTATGGACTATCCTCAGTTGACAGTCCTTGTGGAGGTACTCCAAACCCTCAGCTGTTCCTTTGATTATTCCAAGCCTCTTTTTCCAGTCTAATTCTTTTTTCTTCTCTGGGTCTTCCTTCCGTAAGTAGCACACGATCATCAAGATGTTAGTATTAATGAAAACAAATTTGAAACTACGCTACTTGGGATTTTGGACCCTACATGCATCAAAGTCATTCCCAAGGGTATACACAATCCAATATAAGATTAGTACAGTTTAGCATCACGGTCTTGTTATGTATCGGCATGGGATTGATATTGAAAGCACTTTTTCGTTCTCTAAAATGTTGAAATTTGGAAAATAATCACACAACAAAATTTATCTTTTTTGTTTATTTATTTTGAAAATAACATGTAAACTGCATGAAATGATGACTTACCAAATAAAATGTGCTCGAGGCTTCTGTTTACAAGAAATTCATAGACAAGGAAGCTGTTTTTGTCAGTAAAGCAGCAACCAAGGAAGCGAACCAAGTTTTTATGTTGGGCCTTGCTTATAATATCCATTTCATTGCAAACCTCCTCATTCCGACCCTTTCCACTTGCAAATAAACGTTTTACCGCAATTTCTCTTCCTCCAAGCAACGTTCCCTGCCAAGATGAATGCCAAGAAACCAAGCGAAACTATTAAGAAAACAATATTACAAAAACAATCTTCATTACATATTATATAAATTTATACACATGCTGTATAATTGTACCTTGAACACTTCACCATAACCTCCTTGACCAAGCCTGAAGTCTTGGTTGAAGCCGTCAGTTGCTTTCTCGAGGGTCGAGTAGCTGAACTGCAAAAAGTTCAGGCTCCTCTTTAACAGTGATGAATCCATCTGCATTTCTTTAGAAAGATTATGATAGGGTATTAATCGACTGTATAACTTGTCAAAATTAACAAACTACTATTATGATTTTGAAGGAAAATGAAAATGAAAGAAAAGCAATTGATCAACCTTACCATTTGACTTGTTTTGACGGTTCCTGCGTCTGTAAGTAGTTTTACCCACGTAGAATCCGATTATAATCATCAATGCGCTGACAGCAATCCCGCCAAGACCATAGGAGGTGTACCTTAAGATAGATTCTGCAGTGGATTTGAAATATAAACATTGTATGTAAATAGAAATCAAATTTTACAAATTCAGATTGGGCCTTTTGCCCTGATTATACCAAAACAAAACTAATTCAGATACTATGTCTCGTTATCTGTATGAGAATGAAAGTCATTTTACATGGACTAACTCGAGATAAATGTGAAAATATAAAAGAGTAGTGTCCAGAAAAGAGACCAATATGAAACATAATATACTAGTTGAAAGTAGTTTGTAAAGATTATCAGTACACTTGAATGAGACAATATCACTACCAAGTCCAACAGGACCCTTTCAGAACTTTATTGGCATATACAGAATATGCATAGGAAATTTCTACTCCTAAGGTTCATTAACTAAAACTAACCTCTGGAATGGTCAGCGTGAGGGTTGTTTCCAAAATCATAATCAGAGTAACGCAGGACACACCCAGAATTGAAGACGCGCGCCTCAGTAGAAGGCAGGCATGCAGAGCAACCTTGGGCTGCATTTGCCAGGCATGCAGAGCACATATCAGGGTCCAGAGTCTTCCAGCAAGTAGCCATAGCAAAAACAAAAACGTCTGTCGATTTTTGGTATGCCACTGCAAATCCATCAGTGTTTGCAGTTATCCTTGCCAAATCATTAATCACTTTCCTTGCTGTGGCACTGAATATTGGCCTGTTATCAACACTGGCACTGCATCTCTGCTCCAAATCCACCCCAAAGAGGAAGTTTGAGACATGTGAAACGAAAAGACAATCACAAGGCTTAATTACGTTGCTATTAATAGCGGAAGGTAAGGAAGAGGGCCTTGAAGTTCTTGTTTCGTGAGCACTTGGAAAATAAGACATCAATGGCAGCAAATTAACAATATCTTATAAATGGTATGTAGCATCTTAAGTAAGCATCATGTTAGGTCATGAGGGAGCCGATGGAAAATGGTGTGTCTTGAAATGGAAAAGAAAACTTATAGATATGATTGTTGGTAAGTGCTCAGGAATGACGGATAAAATTAATTAAACATTCAAACATTAAATCCAAAGGATCCTTGTAAATGGTGAATCAATCATACAACTTGCAATATGAGTTTAGCTTATTGATTATAAATACTCAACTCATTTCATCAATATTCCACCCTACAGAATTAAAATTGATCAAGCTAAAAGAGAAAGTACGAAAATTGAGAATTACGTACCATTAGATCATCAGGTTCAATGGTGTGTCGGAAGAAGCTGTAGTTCTCAGCCCTGATGAAGCACCCATCAAAGAAAACACGACCCCCAGTGGCCGGAAAGCAACCAGGCAAGACGTCTCTGATAGCATCGAAGCACGTTCTACATTCTTCGCCAGAAAGATCCCCCATGCACTGGGAAAATACGTAGAGACGGTCAGGTTTGTCACCCATTTCCCTAAAAGCAAACTTGTCGCGGCCCATATCTTCTTCCATCTCCACCACCATCTTGTTGTAGTTATCAGCATAATTAATTGGGTTAAGCACGCGACCAGACCTGCATGAGCGTGCTATTAGTTCTGTTCGAGGTTCTGCATGTGACGAGCGTATAAGAGAAAGGACAAGGAAGATAGCCAAAACAAGGGCTGCCATGCAAACACACAATACAGACAGAGGTATAAGATCGCAGAGAGAGATCAGATGGGTTTTTTCCTTTTTTTAACTTTTATTAAAATGCAATAAAAAAAAATATTCATTGTTTTTATTCGTTATTTTTAGGTTTGATATATGTCTGGAGAGATAAGAAAGGGGGTTTTATTGGACTAGTTTTTTGGTGGCAAAACTAACACACGAAACTAAACAAGTTGACAAATGTGGGCGTACGTACCTACATTGTATTGTTGTCTATGAGGGAAGTGGGGAGCTGAAACGCGCATATCCAACTCAAATCTACCAATTATTATTGCTTAATACTCAACCCTTCAGTTTTCTTTATTATTATCCTCAAATATTAGCAGCTACGAAATTTTAATTCATAATGATTCAAATATAGTTAGCTACAAGAATAACAAGATTTCGATTTATAATACACCAAAAAAGAAACGCATACAGCAATAAAATAGATAAAGGATGAGAGTCAGTTAATTCTTTCCTCTTTCTAAATCAATTATGGTGTTATTCATCAAAAAAAAAATCAATTATGGTGTTGGGCATAAGGATAAAAAAATAAAAAATAAAAAATTAGTCTCAACCCTGAATAGTGAGACTTGATAGATTGAGCCCAATTTGATAGCAGTCGCTCTACAGCAAGGGGTACACTTAATGCATATTTATATGCATTAACAAAATCAACAAAAAGTGTTTGTCGAGTCTAGTAATTTTGGTTGCTCATTAATTGTTACAATTCTTATAATACATAATTAGTAATTACATGGCTAACACCTTTCACGTCACGTACGTATATGCAGTACCCAAAACTCAATTAAAACCGAATTTTTTTCATACGGGGATATGGGAAAAATGAGATTCGAATTTTGGGGTCTGAAGTTATACATTTTAATTTTAACAAATTGTATTTGTGTTTTGTACGCATTTAATCTTGCAGTTGATGGAGAAAACTGTTAGGAGAATATTTTTATTATTTGAGACTCAAAAACTATTACAAAAATTATATAGCAGTAGATCATAAAATATTATAAATACCAGATAGTAATAGTCTCTAATTCATAACAAATAAATTATAATTCATAACATATTTATGAAACTTTTAAAGTGCAGTTCTATTATTTAGAACTCTGAAAATATTATAAATACCATATAATATTAGACTCTTAATTTTAAATTTTTAAGGCGACAGACTTTTATTAAGTTTTTTTTTTATACAAAGAAAACTTTGAGAATAAAACTAATTTATATGTTATCAATTAAGGTAGTTAAAATCGGTTGCTTTTCATTATTATTTTTTAATTAATTTTTTTATACAAATAAGAGAATAAATAAAGTTATAAGATACAATAACGTGTAATAATACCGATATGATATTTATCATTATTTATTTATTTTTGATAAAATATTTATCATTATTTTTAAATGTTCGAACACAACATATATATATATATATATATATAATAAGGTTTAAAAAATAATACATAATATGAAATATAAATATTTCGAAACGCACAAAAAATGTTAAAAGTAATTAATTTATATTTGTTTTCCAAAATCCAAATTTTATTGAATTAATCCAAACCTAGTCACCGACTGGCACAATAAAACCTAGTACATGGCCCAGCCACCATGCGAAAGTTCGCCGACCTCTAACCCTGAGAAGTTGCTCCTAGTCGAGCACAAGCCGCTCGGCAAAGCGGAGAAGACGACCTCCACCAGCCGGACCTTCCATTATCTATCACCAGCATTGGCACCTCAAAGCTCTTTGACTATCCGTTAACTTTGGTATTTTGATTTTTTTCTTTGTTAATTTGTACTGTTTAGGAAGTTCATTTTGTAGGTGAAAATGGTTTCGCCAACCAAATTAAATGAGTACACCGTTGCCGAGCATATGTTTATATGTATGTTCTGCCATTACCTGTGTGGGATTATGTAGATATGTATAACCTTAGCTTAATTGGTGAGAAACTCACATATATGAGAAACCGTTTAGGCCATTTTGGCAGATTTCTTTTTACTATAATAGATTTGGAATCTATTAGTTAGAAGTGAAAAAAGACGATTTTTTATTATGTTTTTGTGACAAAGTTCAAAGATTTGTAGAATATACTCTTTTTGTTTTCATATTGGAGTAATAATGCAATTCATTGCAGTGCAGGTTTATTCGGTTCAACACAATCTATTATTCCTTACAATCCCTGAACTGTCCGTCTCTTTCGGCATCCATTCGCGTGAATCATGGGGAAACATTACAGACCTCCTGTAAGCTATAACTCACTGCTATTTCTTCAATGATTCACCTAATTCACACACAAATCAAGTATTCTTCCATGTAATTTTTTATCTATCATATATATATATGTATATATTTGTAAAACTTCTTATGCAACTTTACAGGGTAAGAAAAAGGAAGGGAATGCAGCGAGGTACATTACTAGGTCGCAAGCTGTCAAGCATCTTCAAGTCAATCTACCCCTTTTCAGGTCTCTCCTTCCCTCCAAACTTAGATTTTATGGTTATTGTAACCAGTTATCAATCGTATATTCCTACCCAAAAAAAAGTTATGAAATCGTATATGAATTAGGGTTTATGGGTTTTAGGTATGTATGTTTTGTGAGCCAAGATTTGTATGATTGTATCTTTCAATTGGTGTTTGGGATTTTTTAATCAATTATTCCAATTATGTTGGTTCCTAAAGGAAAATGTACCCAAACCATAACCATATGAACTACTGCTTTACTTTGTTATCGTAAAATGAAGGATTTTATTTTATTTTTTTAAAGAAAATTGATCCCTTATTTGGTTTCAAAATTGTAGAAAACTATGTATTCTTAAGGGTATATTCCCTCGGGAGCCAAAGAAGAAGGTGAAAGGAAATCACCATACTTATTATCACCTGAAAGATATTGCATTCCTTCAGCATGAGCCTTTACTTGAGACATTTAGAGAAAAAAGGGTATATGAGAAGAAGATAAAAAAAGCTAAGTCAAAGAAGAATGAAGAACGTGCAAATCGTTTGGAACAACAAAAACCTGATTATAAACTTGATAGACTTATTCGGGAAAGGTATGTTCATTCCATCTCATGTGTTTTTTTGTAAAGATATTCGGTATATTCATAGGTTTCTTACTGCCCATTACATGTTCCTGAGAATTGTTTTCTACAATGTTTGGATTTGTAGGTATCCGAAGTTTATTGATGCACTCAGAGATCTGGATGACTGTCTCACTATGGTGCACCTTTTTGCAGCTTTACCTGCATTAGATAGGGAAAAAGTTGAAGTAAAGCGGGTCCATAATTGTCGGAGGTAGATTTGTTTTTGAAACTGTGTTCATAATTAATTTTCATGAAACTCTAAACCTTTGTCATGTTTTCAGCACTTATTGTTTATTGGTGAGTTTTTGTAGGTTAAGCCATGAATGGCTTGCATACATTTCTCGCACTCATAAATTGCGTAAAGTATTTGTATCTGTTAAAGGCATATATTATCAGGTATGCAAATATAAATTCTGTGTCATGTAGAAAAAGGATTAAGTTGTTTTGGATATGGATTTATGTTTTCATCTTGTTTATCTATGCAGGCAGAAGTGCAGGGGCAAAAGATCACATGGTTGACCCCTCATGCCTTGCAGCAAGTTTTGACGGATGATATCGATTTTAATGTCATGCTTACGTATTTGGAGTTCAACGAGGTTGCATCTTTTTTATAGTTGCTCTATTTTCTATTCGATTTAATTGATCAGGTTCATAGTCTTACTGTCATTGATATTTCAGTTTTTAGATACTCCCTTTATTCTTTTTCGCAAATAGATCTTGAGTGTGTGGCATGTTGTTGAGTTAATGAAACTTGATTATGCTTTTCTGGAGTTGGTTGATCATAAATTCTTGAGGGAATTATATAATATGAATATGAATGGATAAAAATAGGTTTTTTTCATCTTTAACTTTGTCCTTTAACAATTCTGGCAAAAAAGAAAGAACCTTGTGCTGTTACGAAGAGGGAATGCTATATGAAGGTTGATGTTGAGCTCCTATCAATAAAGAAAAATAAACTCTTCCGTAATGTAGAGTTTTGATGGATAAATGCTGATTCTTCAGTGTCTATTTTCTTTATTTCTTTCTGCAAAGTGAATTTTTGGATCTCACAAAAGTTTCCTCTTGTGACTTGCCTCCCTTCTTTCTCTCTCTGTCACACAAACATTCGCACTGTTACTCATACTTGCTCATCTGTTTGTTAATTTATTTATTTTTGGTGCAGACTCTTCTTGCCTTTGTGAATTGCCATCTATATCATTCCATAAATGTAACTTATCCACCCATACTTGATCCACGGTTGGAAGCTTTAGCAGCAGGTACTTTACTTATGTTTTCAGTTTATCGTGTATGAATTTAACAGCCCTGGACTGTGCATATATTTACTTTTCTTTTGAATAAATTCTTAAATTAGCGTTTTACAATTTTTTCAGATCTTTATGCGTTATCAAGATGGTTTGCTGCTACTTCTAGGGCATCCCTGGTGGGTTCTGAAGCTTCTAGTTTGTCCGGATCTGAACAAGTCAAGGATGAGCAGAAGGAGACATCATTAAATGAGTCTGAGCTAAGACTTGCCCAACTTCAGCATCAACTCCCTTCCAATGAGCCTGGTGCATTAATGCACCTTGTTGAAGATGTTTCTATTGAGGATGAAGAGGATCAAGATGCAAGGGAATGTAAGACACTCTTCGGGAATCTGAAGTTCTTCTTGAGCCGTGAGGTGAGATCAATTATTTTGTTGGGTGTTAAAAGTATACTAGTCCTTTGCATGGACACACATTTTTAAGTACATCTTATGGTTGGAAGTCAAAGTACGTTTTGTGGGGGGTAACTTGGGTAGCAAACTGTCATCCCATTTAATGATCACGACCTTGATTTGATCCAATACACGCTTAGACATCTTAAGGGACTTCTTGGTAGCAAAATATCATTTTATTTTGGGACTACCTCTTGTTTGATCCACCAAGGGTTGGCATGTATTTGAAAAGCAACTTTCCCGGAAATACACACAAAATCACTAATTTTGCCTACAATTATAAGGGATTGTTGTTGGATAACGTCTCTTGTTTTAGTTGGTTTGTACTGTGATGATATGTTTTATTATATTTGATCAAATTGTCTATTTCCAGGTTCCTCGAGAGTCATTGCTTTTTGTTATTCCTGCTTTTGGTGGCATGGTGTCCTGGGAAGGAGATGGTGCTCCATTTGATGAAGGTGACGAGAACATAACTCATCAGGTATACTGTTTAATACAATCATATATCTGCTGAACTATAATAAATGATGTTGTGAAGTATCTCACTTCTGATTGATTGCTTTATGTTCAGATTGTTGACAGGCCAACACAGGCTCGTAAAATGCTTTCCAGAGAATATGTTCAACCACAGTGGATTTTTGACTGTGTTAATGCACGAATCATTTTACCAACTGACGGTTATTTGGTTGGAAGGTAAGTTAGAGAATATTTCTACACTTAACTGTATATGAGCTTGATTTCATCATTTTAACCTCCTTGGGCATGCACCATGTAACTATGGATGGAGTGAACAAGGGATTACAATTCTAAAATAGAAGGGTCAGTGACACTCTGTTGTTTCATCTAACCCACCCTAGACAGCATAATGTAAATTGTCATATGTTCTCTTCATAATATGTGCCTGGGCCGTCAAATAATTGATGTATGTGCTTTACAACAGGGTTCCTCCGCCACACTTGTCACCTTTTGTTGACAATGAAGCAGAGGGTTATGTTCCAGATTATGCTGAGACCATCAAAAGATTGCAGGCTGCTGCCAGAAATCAAGTCCTCCCATTGCCTGGCATGGGAAAAGAAGATCTGGAAGATCCTCAAAATTTACTTGTTGAAGGCATTATCGATAGGGCTGAGGCTAATGAAGCTGCTGAGAGAAAGCGAAAGGTAGGCATTTTTAAAGGATTTTGCCGGTTATCCAAAATCCAATTCTCTGTATACAAGCTGCAGAAAACTATAATTGATAATGTGAAATTCTAACTCTATGCATGCAGATGATAGCCCTTGAGAAACAGTATCATGATGAATTAAAAATGGAACTTGAAGGTGTCCCATATACTTCATCTGTCTCGAATAAGCAGAGCTCTGTTACAGAGACAGAGGGTAGGGAAGAACCTCTTCCTGACCTGCAACAAATTGCTGAGGATGCTGCAAACATGTCGAAGGTCGTGATGTCACGTAAAAAGAGGGGTCTTTTGGAAGCCATTGAGGTAAGCCTAAAAGGAGGAAACTGTTATATTTCTTTTGAGACAGGGTTACAATATTCGCTCTGATTAACATTTATAGAAAAATGTAGTTTATAGAATACTGAGCATTTTTCTTAAATTTTGTTCTTTTGTCCTTTATAAACTGTTTTTCTTTTGTGCAGATTGGAAAGAAAAAGAAGAAGGATCATGTTGTGCTTCTCAAGGAACGAAAGAATAAAATTAAAGCAGCTCAAAAATCTAAGGACAGTTAAAAATGGTCTTCAATTTTGTTTAATTTATTGTCAATTTTCTATTATCTGATTTAGAGACCTAGTTAAGTTTGCTTTGATGTTACTGAAGCTTTTACTGTGACATTAATATTGCATATATAGCCAATTTCAAACGTGGGCTAAAATTTGATACAAATATTTGAATCATAAAATATTACCTATTTAGTTTTTTGTATTAATCCTTTGTCCTATTTATATAACCATGAAATTAGACGCTGATATTAAAGAAAAATGGACTATTGGAGAAGCTAATTAAAGGTTTGTATCTACCCAAATTAAATAATAAAAAAATAAAGTAGGAACTTTGTAAGAGTAGACCACTGGGTTTGAAAGTCCATTTCATCAGAACTTTGAAGTCCATGTGAAAGCCTTCCGATAATAGGCGGGCCTGCCTCTCTCAGTGCGGTTTATGGATCGGATATGTTTGGTGGTCTCCCCTGTGAGGCTGTAAGCATCGCGTGCTCTCTCTGTGGGCTTTGATGGATCAGAGATGTTTCCTGTAGTTGTGGCCAGAAACATAATGCCACTTCAGGGTCTATCGATTTTTTGTCAAATAAAATTACAAAAAGGTCTGCGTTTCTGTTCTGTTATTGGGACAAATATTTTTTTTTTAAAAAAAGGCAGCGCGGCAGAGTTGTTAACAGGGAATGCATGGCTTGGCAGACATTTTGTAAATGATAAAACGACGTCGTGGTCTTTCTCCCTCTTCTTTTGATTTGGCGCGTTGGGGCGCTGAACACGAAACTCGCATGTTTAAAGGCAAAATAAAATTCAATTTCGGGAAAGAGTCGGACCGAACCAGCAAAGTTGAAAATCATTGTCATCGTGTCGTCTTCAGGTAAATAGAAGTTTTTGGGCCAAATTTCATGCATAGAAAAGTCCAGAATTGCAACGAGGCTCTTTCCGACTTCTTCTGGTAATTTTGCTGTACTCTTGAAATTACATTGTCCTCTTCTTGTCTGTAATCGCAATTCTTCAATTTCTTCATCTTTTGGTGTATTAGCGCAATTTAGTAAATTATGTATTCACAGATGAGATTTCTTCCTTCAGTGCCTATGCTAAACTCGCATGCTCAACTTGCGCTTATGCCTCCGATTATGTAATTTCTTACTTGATGATGAATTAGTTGGTGTTCCATGTGAGAATCCGATACTTGTGTGACACACAAATTTACTTCACGCGAACAAAGTCGAATTGAGAAACGTAATTACAATGCGTTTCCTACATTTCAAAAGCTTTTGAATGAAATTTTTACACACAAGCTACACCAAGCGCACAAAAACACACACCACACCACCCCACCCCACACCACACGCCACACAAATAGGAAGGAGAACGACGAACCAATATATGTACAACATTCCACTTGGTTTTCAACTGCTGGGATCGTCTGGTTTCTTATTAGCTTGTTTTGAGTGAGAGGACTTGCCGGTTATGGCTTTCTTCACCTTGGAAATTGAATGCTTCACCTTTGAGCCAACACCCGAAAGGATGTTGTGAGATTTCTTGTGTGCAACCTTAACATCAGCATCTCTGGAGGCTTCTACCGTTTCTACCATGACAGGTACATCACCTTCTGGTTCTGATCCTTTGTGCTCTTCTCCTTCTTCATCGTCTTTTTTGGCTTCACCATGTTCTGCTTCTGCTTCTTTCTCGACCGTTGGCTCTTTCTCTTCTGTCACTTGCTCAGTTTGTTTTGTCGAGCTCTCTATAAGATCTGATAATGAAATCTTTGTTGATGTGCTCTCGGTAGTTTTTTCATCTGACCCACCTGTTTCTCTTTCTATTTCACGTTCCTCTCCTTTGATTTCTGTATCAGCCCACGTATCATTTTGAGGTTCTGTTTCTTTTGGTTCAGTTCTGTGCGTAGTTTCTTCAATTGGGTCTGGGAGCATTGGTTGAGCATCTTTGTCGCCAGTTGTAATTCTTGTTGGTGTGCTTTTATTATGATCTTCTTCTCTTGAGCTCTCCTTTTCCAATGTTGCATGAGAGCTTTTCTCTAGCTGCTTAATTTCTGAAGTGACTTCATCGGCTTCTTTCAAGCTCAGGGTACTTTGTTCTGTTGAAATCTCTATTGATTCCTGCATTTCCATTTCAGAGAAAGTATTTAAACTTCTAATAAGTTTTGTACTTTTGCTATAAATATTTACTTAACTGTCTAATAAACTAGAGTACTTTTCCATTTCTGTACAGTTTTAATGGATGTGCGAGACCATCGTAGCTGTTATATTGACCAAGTCAATAAGTATTTTGTGGAGACATAATTCCATTGCTTCAACTAAACCCTTGATATCGAAGTAAAAGTAATGCTTCATGAGAAAAAGGGAGTAATGTTGAATGTAATCTAACCTTTTCCCTTGTGCTTGTGACATCTGTTGTTATGTTTTTAAAATTTATTTCATCTCTCTGATTTTGATGGTCCAAATTCTTTGCTTCCTCCTTGACATTCTTCCCTTCAGCTTCATCTGGAGAGTTCTCTTGTATTGTTTTATCCTCAACGGAAAGCTGTTCATGGTTCTTGACACTTTTAGCTTCGCCTGTAATAAGCTCTTCGATGGTTCCACTTGCATTTCCCTTTTCATCCACCTCAGACAACTGTGTTACAAACTATAACTAATCAATTTACAGATAGTGAGATACTAAGGAAAATAGGTATTGAAAAGGGTTCAATATCTATTTACCTCTGGCCGACTTCCGTTTGTTGAAGCCTTAGGAGTCCCTTCCATATTCTCTCCCTGATATTCGGAATTTGACACAATTTCTTGATGGCTCTCTTGAACATTTTCACCGAGAGAAACTGGCTGAGAATCATCTGTGACTTGCTTATCCTCCTTGATCTGTTACATACCCCCCTAAGTTAATACATTTTAGCACATACATAATTAAGAGAGAGAGTGAGTGAGAGAGATTTCTAGCTAACCTCTTCATCTAAAATTTCATCTTTAATGGTTTTATTTGCTTCATTTGTCGTCTCAGACTGATTCTCTTCACTCCTTAAATTAGTTTCTGCTACTTCAAGATTATTGTTTTTTATTTCTGTATCTTCTGTCTCGGTGAATTCTCCATGGTTTTGTACTTTCTCTGAGACCAAATCAGAAGGAATTTCACTTGCATCAATGTTGAGATTGGATGTCTCTGTGAGTACTCTCATGTCTTCTTCTGTTTTCTCAATTGTGGTTGTACGGTCATGCTCTTGTTCATTGGGAAGCAACGTAGACAATGGTAACTGAAGTTTCTCTGATGATATCTCAACAGGGAGAGCTTGATCAATGATGATTTCATCTTTTTCAACTGGAAGAACCTCAATGTTTGAAGAATTATTCTCAGACACAGTGTCAAACTCGTTGAATTTTTCATCTGCACCCAACATTGCCACTGTCAATTCAGAGACTTTTACCTCTCTGTGCCCATCCTTTTCCAAGCTTATATCTTCTGTTGTCTTCGGAGAGGAGTAATCTATTATGTTCGCATTGCCCAGAATTTCCTCTTCTTTCTTATCTTCTTCTTCTACCTTGCTGGTTGTGGCTGTAGTTTCATCCTCTTGCTCCCTAGGAAGCAATGTGGAAGATGGTACTTGAAGCTGCTTGTTTGATATTTCTTCAGGGAATGTCTGGTCGGTGATGATTTTTTCATCTGTAACTACTTCAATTTTCTCATAATGAGATTTAGACACCGTTTCAGAAGCGTCTTTTTTTTCTTCTTCAGTCTCATCTGCACCTGGAATTTCCTCAATCACATCCGAGATTTTGAGCTCCTTGGGCTCTCCCTTCTCAATGCATGCCTCTTTGGACGTGTTTGATGTCACAGCAGGGACATTCTTATCATCTAGGATGTCATCTAGGCTGGCTGCCTCAATGCTTTGGAAAACAGATTCGGACACTGTCTCATTCGTACCTGGCCATTCCACAGCCAATTCAGAGGCTTTGAGCTCTTCATGCTCTTCTTTCTGCAAGTGTGCAGCAGAAGAATCTTGATTGTCCAACAAAGCCACTTCTTTTTTGTTTTCTTCATCCCTCGTCTCAATCGTAGGTACAGTACCATGAGCTGGTTCGTTTGGGACAATCTTATCACTTACGAGTTCATCTCTGCTAGCTGCTTCAATGCTTTGAAAAACAGATTCGGACACTGTTCCTGGAGTGGTTTTGATGTCTTCTTCAGTTTCATTTGTACCCAAGCTTTCCACAGCCAATTCAGAGACTTTGAACTCTCTGTGCTCTTCTTTCAGCAAGTGTGCAGCAGAAGAATCTTCATTGTCCAGCGAATCCACTTCCTTTATGTTTTCTTCATCCCTCGTCTTGATCACAGTACCATGCGCTGGTTCGTTTGGGACAATCTTATCATTTAAGACTTCATCTCTGCTAGCTGCTTCAATGTTGAGATTGGATGTCTCTGTGACTACTCTCATGTCTTCTTCTGTTTTCTCAATTGTGGATGTACTGTCATGCTCTTGTTTATTGGAAAGCAACGTAGACAATGGTAACTGAAGTTTCTCTGGTGATTTCTCAGCAGGGAGAGCTTCATCAATGATGGTTTCATCTTTGTCAACTGGAAGAACCTCAATGTTTGAAGAATTATTCTCAGGCACAGTGTCAAACTCATTGAATTTTTTATCTGCACCCAACATTGCCACTGTCAATTCAGAGACTTTTAGCTCTCTGTGCCCATCTTTTTCCAAGCTTATATCTTCTGCTGCCTTGGGAGAGGAGTAATCTACTATGTTCGCATTGCCCAGAATTTCCACTTCTTTCTTATCCTCTTCTTCTACCTTGCTGGTTGTGGCTGTAGTTTCATCCTCTTGTTCCCTAGGAAGCAATGTGGAAGATGGTCCTTGAAGCTGCTCTTTTGATATTTCTTCAGGGAATGTCTGGTCGGTGATGATTTTTTCATCAGTAGCTACTTCAATTTTCTCATAATGAGATTTAGACACCGTTTCAGAAGCGTCTTTTATTTCTTCTTCAGTTTCATCTGCACCTGGAATTTCCTCAATCACATCCGAGATTTTGAGCTCCTTGGGCTCCCCTTTCTCAATGCATGCCTCTTTGGACGTGTTTGATATCGAAGCAGGGACAATCTTATCATCTAGGATGTCATCTTGGCTAGCTGCTTCAATACTTTGGACTTCAGATTCGGACACTGTCTCATTCGTACCCGGCCGTTCCACAGCCAATTCAGAGACTTTGAGCTCTTCGTGCTCCTCTTTCTGCAAGTGTGCAGCAGAAGAATCTTGATTGTCCAACAAATCCACTTCTTTTTTCTTTTCTTCATCCCTCGTCTCGATTGTGGCTACAGTACCATGCGCTGGTTCGTTTGGGACAATCTTATCACTTACGAGTTCATCTCTGCTAGCTGCTTCAATGCCTTGGAAACCAGATTCGGACACTGTTCCTGGAGTGGTTTTAATTTCTTCTTCAGTTTCATTTGTACCCAGGCTTTCCACAGCCAATTCAGAGACATTGAGCTCTCTGTGCTCTTCTTTCAGCAAGTCTGTAGCAGAAGAGTCTGCGACGTCCTCATTATCTTGCCCGTCCACTTCCTTCGTGCTCTGTTTTTCGAGCTCCTTGATTGTGGTTGTAGTTTCGCGCTTTTGTTCCTCGGCAAAGAACGTGGAAGGTTTTGCATGAGGTTGTTCGTCTGATATTCCAGTAGGGAGAGCCTGATCATTAACGATTTCATCTTCGGCGATGACTGTAATGCTTCGGGACTCACATGGGGACACCGCTTTACAAGGTTCATCGACTTCTTTTTCGGTTTCATTTGTTAGGGTTTGCCTAGTTTCATCAGTGTCTCCGACATCCAAAGCTGTTTTGGTTTCTTCCTGTACAGGCTTGTCGACCAGTTGAGCATCGTCGAAGTTTGTCGCTGATGTTGTCCCTGTTTCGGTTGCAGAGTCCACTTTGATTTCCTCTTCGTACTTTCCTTCTTCGGCAACTGCATTGCCGACATCGACGGGCTTCGTGCTTTCTTCATCCTCAATCTTTTCTTCTTCTGGTGCTTTTGTGGCAGAAGTTTCTCTCTTCTTGCTTATTATGTCTTCTTCGGACTGTGAGCTCATCGATGGCGTCGGCTCATTGGAATCTTGTTCTTTAATATATTCTCCGAATACTGCGCTAGATTCTTTCTCCTGTTTCACGATTAAAGTTTGGATTATATTTTACTCTAAAATTATCAAAGAATTCTGGACATTAAAAATAACATCCTAAGTTATGAAGGACTTACAAATAAGACATATATGATCAAGTTTTTATTAAAAATAATTTTGAATAACATAGTTCCCTTTACGAATAAAATAAAAAGTAAATAATTTATTAATATATTTTTTTGTGTAATTCAAAATAATTATTTAGGTACACACTTTTTTTTTTCTCTCTCTCTCAGTAAGATTTAGGTAAATACTTCAAAATTAAATAATATAGAATCATAGATGACTGAGATGAAAAGGGTATTTTTTGTCACAAGTTATTGGCATTAAGATCAATATATCATATCTTATTAAATCTTGAAGGTTTGCTTAGTTTACGTATTAATTCAAGGGGGTTTATGTATTTTGCCAAAAACTTCTAAGGAGAGAAGGAAATCACAAAATGTAGAGGCATTCCATGAAGCACTTTTCATGTTGACACTTAGCTGACCTCGTAAGTTCTTTCATCTACTGGATGACTCTTCAAGTTGCTTTCTCCATCTATGACCTGTACTTCAGTACTTTCACTTTTCTCAGCTTTCTTAATTTCCTCATGCTCCTGTTCAACATTTTTATAATGTCAGTACAAATAACATGACCTTTGGGGATACTTGACGATTGTACGAGCCTTACCTCAGTAAGAGTAACGGCCTTTGTGGTCTCATTTGTGCAATCTATTTTGCCGATTTGATCTTCAGCCTTCATTCTGGGCTCTGTTTCCATTTGTATCTCCAATTCACCATGAAAGCTCTGTGCTACCACCTGTTGTTCAACTGGCTTAGACTCCGTATGAGGGGTTAGAGGAAGTGTTTTTTCAACTTGATCTTGGGAGACGGATTCAGAGGTAGATGCAATCATCTGACCAGGATAAGCTGATTCAAGATTCTGGGTCCATGACGATAAGTTAGACATGCCATAATAGTGAAAAAGGTAGGTGGTAACTCTCTAACATGGAAATGAGCTTTAGCAAATAAGTTAGTTGGTCATGTAAGTTGTTGTGGCTGACCAAGAAGTCGATGACAAGAAAAGACAAATTGTTGTTTACCTTAATGTACCTTTAAAGGACTCAAAATAATAATAGTAATTAATACTTCAATTTGTTATTTAAAGCTCTTTATTGTTTTTACTGCTTATCTGCACTACAAGACTCAGAACAAATTTTAATTAAATTAATCATCACCTTGCTTGATATTTAATCTCTAAAGAACAAAGTAAGTTATGTTTGTCTGACCTCTTCTCTTTGAAGTTCATTGTTCTTGGTGTTTTTCGCTTTCAATTCAGCTGCTTCTTTTTCTACTTCAGCACCTGATAAGCCAGCTTCAAAGTTCTTATCGGTTCCCATTTTATGTTCTATTTTTTCTCCACTTTCATTTACTACTGGGATCTCCTTCTCCTCGTTCTCCTCCAGGTTTGAATTTTTCTCTTGTGGTATTTCAATATCTACAATGCTTCCCAGACCCTTCTCTTCAGAAGAAATATCAGAACTTTGAATCTGCTCCTTGTTTTCTTGTTCAACCTCCTTCAAGTCTGTTTCTTCAATCACTAATCCAGTTGAGACAAAGTCAGAGTTGAATATAGGAGGTCCTTTGTCCTGAATTTCCTTTTGAATTACTTCCTCAGAGACCTCAGCTACAATGGAAGAATTTTGAAAAAGGGTTTTGTGGCTTTGTTCTGCAGTTTTTTCTTCCTTCAGAGCTTCTGTGGTTGTTGTAGCATAGAGCTCCTTATCTGACCCTGCATTGTCCTCTATGATTTCATCTTTTGTTTCCTCTGTCAGATCAGTTACCTTATTTCCTGCTGGAGTCTCATCTATTCTTTTCATAGCTTTAGTTGTTGAGAGATCAACTTCCAGTATGTCTATCTTTTTTTCTTCTTCAGTTCCAGCATCAAGGCTTTCCTCCATTTTATCCTTTGTTTTTCCTCCACCATCATTTGCTGCCGTTAGAATCTCCTCCCTACTCTCTTCTTTGAACTTTTCCCCTGGCTTTACATCAATTGTCGCACTGCTTGCAGAACTTTTTTCTTCGGGTACAATAGTACAACTTTTCACCTGCGCCCCATCTCCTGGTTCATCTTTCTTCAAGCCTGTTTTTTCACTTACAGTTCCAGCTGACAAAGAGTTGGAACTATATACAGTAGGTTCTATCTCCTGAATTTCTTCTTCATTCAGTTTCTCAGAAACCTCAGACACAAAGGAAGAATCTTGAACAAGGACTGTGTTGCTTTCTTCTGCACGTGTTACTTCATCTGTAGCTTCTATAGTTCTCATATCATAGAATTCCTCATATGGCTCTGAGTTCTTCTCTAATTTTACGTCAAGCTGTTCCTTGGAATACGAATGTGCATCCTTTCTCTTTTGTACGAATAACATTGTAAAGTTAGCAACTGAGAATGATTTAAAATAAAAGAACTTGCAACAGATTCAGTTTTTGTATATGAACTCACCTCCTCCTTTAAATCCATCTGAACATTTTTGGCATCTTTCAGAATTTCCTCAGCTGTTTCTCCTCCTAGCAACGAAGAAGAGATTTCTGAGCTTTCCTGTTCCCCTAAGTCTTGTTTCCCTATTTTTGTACTTGAAAGTGCTGTCACCATTCCAACTAATACCTAACAGAACAAGAGAAAATTGGCTAGATATTCTAGAAACCAAACATTTTTGCATCTTTTATGGTGTTGTAATGTAAAATGTAAAAGGTAACCTTATCTTCTTCAGTGTTTCCTTCAGGTTGTTCTTTATTAGCAAATTCTGGAGAATAATCCTTGACGCTATCCATTTCTCTGGTTTCTTGGCCTGTATTTGTAGTCTCAGAAACCTATATGGAAGATGGAAGTTTTCAAAAACATCAGGATATGAGATGCAGCGGCCAGAATAATTACAAGATAATAATGGGGAAAAAGACCAAAATTATTTGCTTTCTGAATGTTTACTGGATAGAAAAAAAAAACGTATGGTACTTAAATACAATGAGAAAACATTATTTGTCTCTTGTAGTTCTCGTTTGCACCATAAGGTAGATAAACTAGAAATATGTTAAACTGATTAAATAGTTAATGGAGTAATCCTTCTGACCTTTTTGGCTAGAAGTTCATCGTTCTTGTTGGTGTTTGTTTCCACTTCAAATGCTGTTTTTACTTCACCTTTCAAGCTGCCTTCAGAGTTGTTATCAGACTCTTGATGTTTCAGGATTTCCTTTGCACTATCCATGCATGTACCAACTGCAATATTAGTTGAGTCCTCGATAGATAGCTTTTCATCTTTCAAAATCTCCAACTTAGAAACCTCAGTTTCATATGCAAAGTCAGTAGCTTCTTCTATATTTGAAATCGCTACATCTCCTGACTCAGAGCTATTTATGTCATTGATATGCTCATGGGGCTCATGCAGCTGTTGATCCCTCTGCTTTTGGATTTCTTCATTTCCAATCCCTTTCACAATATCATAAGACTCCAAGGTAGAGCCATCATCTGGTAAAATAGACTCGTCCTCCTTTAGCAACTGCAATGCTTCTTTTGATGGATCAATTGTAGGAGTTTTTGCATCTTCATGTAAGTTTTTATCTCTTGGAGGAGTCTTCTCTGATCTATCACTTGCTCCAGCTGTCATGGACTCTTTTACTATGGATGACTCTGTATAAGAATCTTGAAGATTGTCTTCTGGTATGTTATCTAAGAGAATCTCACTTGTGGTATTCTTTTCTTCAGATTCAATTCTTACAGAAGTTTCATTCTCCATCTCATGTCCTATTTCTTCTCGACTTTTATCTGCATCTGCTGGGATCTGCTTCTCCCCATTCTCTTCTGGGTTTGAACTTTTCTCTTGTTGTATTTCAATATCTGCATGGCTTTCCAGACCCTTCTCTTTAAGAGCAATATCAAAATTTCTAACCTGCTCCTTGTTTTCTGGTTCAACGTCCTGCAAGCATGTTTTTTCAGTCACAATTCCAGCTGAGACAGAGTTAGAGTTGCATATAACAGGTCCTTTGTCCTGTGTTGCATCTTCAAGTACTTTTTGAGAGACCTCAGCTTCAGAGGAAGAGTTTTGGACAAAGTTTTTGTTGCTTTGTTCTGTAAGTTCTTCTTCTAAAGCTTTTGTGGTTATTGTAGCATAGAGCTCCTTATTTGGCCCTGCATTGTCCTCCAAGGTTTCACGTTTTGCTTCCTCTGGAAAATTTGTTACCTCATCTGATCCATCCGTAGCTTCAGTTGTCAAGAGATAATCTCCAGGCATGTCACGTGAGGATGTCTCCCTAGTGGTTATCTTTTTTTCCTCTTCAGTTCCTGTATCCATGTTTTCCTCCATCTTCTCTACTTTCTCTCCACCATCATATGCTACTGTTAAAATCTTCTCTCTATTCTCTTCTGTGCTGGAATTTTCCTCTGGCTTAGCATCAAGTGTGGCACTGACTGCAGAACCCTTTTCTTCAGGTTCAATAGTAAAACCTTTCACATGCTCCTTGTCTTCTAGTTCGCCTTTCTTCAACCATGTATCTTCACTCACAATTCCAACTGCAGAGTTGGAATTATGTACAATAGATTCTTCCTCTTGAATTTCTTCTTCAATCACTTCCTTAGAGACATTGGATAGAAAGGAAGAATCTTGGCCAAGGATTTTGGCAGTTCTCATAGCATAAAGGTCATTATCTGGCTCCATGTTCTCCTCTAGGATTTGGTATTTTGTTTCCTCTTTCAAATCTGTTGCTTCAAGCTGTTCCTTGGAATCCAAATGTGTGCTTTTTCTCTATTAAATGGATAAAACTGTATAGTTAAAAACTGGGAAAGATCCCAAAGAAAAATAAATAAATAAATTTGCTACATATTTTTAGATTTTGTATATGAACTAACCTCTTCCTCTAAATTCATCAGAGCATTTTTGTTATCCTTCAAGATTTCCTTAATTGTTTCTCCTCCTAGCAATGAAGAAGGGACTTCTGAAATTTCCTCTTCGTCTAAGTCTTCTGTCCCTATTTTTGTGCTTGCAGGTGTTGTCTCCATTCCAACTATTGCCTAAAAGAACAAATCAAAGAAAATGGCTTGATACCTTAAGAGCAAATCGTATTGTGTATTTTATGGTGCTAAAGATGTAAAAAGGTAACCTCATCTTCTTTGGTGCTCCTTTCAGGTTGTTCTTTAAAAGAAAATTCTGGAGAGTAATCCTTTAAGCTGTCGGATTCTCTAGTTTGTTGGACTGCATTAGTAGTCTCAAAAACCTATTAAAAGACGAAAGTTTGTAAACATTAGGAAATGATGCAGCATTTGGCACATTACATTATAATAAAGGGAAAAAATAAAATTATATGCCTTTTATATGTCTACTAGATCAAAAAGAGAAAATCTTTTGGCGTTTAAAAACAATGAGGACAAAGTTTCACAAGACATTAATTTCCCTCTTAATAGTTTTGTCTGCAGTGCTCATTTGCACTATAAGACTGGGAAACAAAAGTATATTAAACCGATTATCTAGTTTATTATTTTGTCTTTAAAGAGTTAACAAAGTTATCCGTCTGACCTTTATTGTTGGAAGTTCATCGTTCTTGTTGGTATTTTCTTCCGATTCGACTGTTGTTTGTACTTCACTTTTCAAGCTGCCTTCAGCGGTATTATCAGACCCATTGTTTTCAAGGATGGCCTTTTCACTGTCCATGCATGTATGAACTGCACTACTAGTTGAGACCTCATTAGATAGCTTTTCTTCTTTCAAAGTCTCCAGGTTAGAAACCTCATTTTTGTATGCAAACTCAGCAGCCTCTTCCATCTTTGAAATCCCCACATCTCCTAACTCAGGGCTATTTATGTCATTGATTTGCTCAAGGGCCATATGCAGCTGTTGATCCATCTGTCTTTGGATTTCTTCATTTTCAGTCTCTTTCACAGCATCATAAGACTCCAAATTTGAGACACCATTGTGTTGAATAGACTCATCCTTGTTTAACAACTGTATCTCTTCTTTTGTAGGCTCAGTGAAAGGAGCTTTTACATTTTCATGTAGGCTTTCATCTCTTGCAGGAGCATTTTCTGATTGATCACTTGCTTCTGTTGTTATGGCTTCATTTTCTATGGATGGCACTTTAGAGGAATCTTGGATATTATCCTCTGTTGTGTCATCTAAGAATGTCTCACTAGTGGCTTTCTTTTCTTCAATTTCAATTCTTGTAGTGAGTGTTTTGTCTTCTATTTCTTGTCTTATTTGTTCTCCACTTTCACTTGCTGGGATCTCCTCCACATTCGCTTCAGTGTTTGACTTTTGTACTTCTTGTACTTCAAAATCTACATTGCTAGCCAAACCCTTCTCCTCAATAGCAATGTCAGAGCATATAATCTGATCCTTGTTTTCTGGTTCAGCTTCCTTCAAGCCTACTTCTTCACTCAAAATTCTTGCTTGCACAGAGTCAGAGTTTAAAATGGTAGCTCCTTTGTCTTGAATTTCTTCTTTAATTACTTTCTCGTGGGTCTCTGACACAAAGGATGAATTTTGAACTAGGGACTTCTTGCTTTGCTCTGCATGCATTTCTTCCTCTAAATGTTCTGAGGTTGTTGTAGCATAGTTATCCCTCTTAGATTTTGAGCTGTCATCGAGTTTCTTTTCCTCTGTTAAATCTGTTTCCTCATTCTGTTCTCTAGGTTCAGAATTTTTGTTTTCATTCTGTTTACAGATAAAATTTTAAATTAACAAACTCAAAGCTAATAATTTTGCAAATCCCACTAAGATTTTTTATATAAGCTGACCTTTTCCATTAAATTCATTGGATTGTTTTCAACTTCCTTTGAGCTATCCTCAACTGTTTCTTTTCCTGTCAAGGCAGAATAAAGTTCTGAGACGGCTTGTTTCTCTAGGTTCTGTTTCCCCGTTTCTGTACTCAAAAGTGCTGTCTCCAATCCAGTAAGTTCCTAAAAAGAAAGATAAGGAAAAAATAGGTTTGTTACATTTCAAAGATCAAACAAGGTTTCTTTCTTACCTAAAGCTTTAACTTTGTAAACAAGTAAACCTGATCTTTTTTGGTATTCTCTTCAATTGATCTTTCCTTAGTAAATTCCAGAAAAAGGTCCTTAACACTATTAGTTTCCCCTAACTTCTGTTCACTGGTTACATGCCCTGCTATGCTAGTCACAAGCACCTATTTGAAAGAAGTTTCCAGACATCAGGATTTCCAAAGAAACGAGGCATGATCTTATTAGTTTTTTTGTTTTTCTTTTTTTCCATCTCCAAATTATCTTTTGTTTACTCCTGATTGGTGTTAATGGGAGTTCATAATCAGTTCCAGATTTGTAAAACTTCATATCAAATATTCCGGGAAGATAATGAATAAATTTGAAAGGAAAACTTATGCTATTGCATGAATTAATTTTGACATATTCAGTTTATGATTCTGCAGCTTGGTCATTTACATAATCCATGTACATAGAACAAATAAATGCACCAATATATCAAAGTTGTGTTCTAATGTTACCTCCTTTACTGTACTCTCTGTGTGATCCATATCTTTTGTCTTTTCTTCTACCTTTTCTGTCTTTGGGGTTTCTTCAAAATCCTGAATAGTTCCTTCTGTTTTCTTGCAGGTAATGCTGCTAGCATTTTCAGTTGGTGGTTCTGTTGAGGTTTCTTCAGATGTCACGTGTGGCAATTTTTCAAGCTTCTCTTCAGGTTCATCTTTTTCGGGGGCCTTTTCTGAATCTTCTTTGTCTTTTGATTCCACCCTTACCCTCTTCTCTGTAGCTTCAAGTGTATTGTGTTCATCGTCTTTGGTCAGTTTGGCCGAAAGTGTGTCATCTCTATTCTTTTCTATTGAAGCTTTACTTGGAGACAACTCCCTAGCTTCTTCCTCCTGATCTTCATCTTGCTTCACCGATGAAACATCAACAGATCTTTTAACATTCTCATTTATCTCACGTGATATGCTTTCACATTCTCCAGCTGTTACTGACTCCTTAACAATCTACATAACAAATGAGTTTCAAGAAAAAAGCATACATACTAGCTAAAATTGAAAATTTTTTTAGGCAAAACCTCACCTCTTCTCTGGACTTCTCTGCTTCATCTTCTTCATCATTTGATGTTGCAGTTGAATCTTCTTGAATAAACTCTGGTGAGAGCTCATTTACACCGCCTTCTTTCCTAATCTTTGTACTGCTTTCCTTTTCCTTTAGCCTTTCTGCATCCTTTTCATTGTCTTGTTCTTCTGTCAAATCTTTTCCTGTGATCTTGGGTTCATTACTCTCCCTTTTGATACAGGTAGTTGTTATGACATCATCTTTTCGAGCTGCTATCTCAAGCTGCTCAGCAATTACATTCAATTCAAGCTCAGGTTCGTTTTGCTGTAATGAGCTACTCTCTGGGTGTCCAGCAAGTTTTGATGATTCTAGTCCTTCGTAATCTTCTACATTCTCTGGCTCTTCTGATACAGTTGTATCTTGGATTTTCTTGTTGCTTGCAGTAGTGGGGGCCTCTTTATGTTTCTCTTCTTTATCAACCCCAGCTTCTTGTTCACTCGATCCTGTGATATTATTATCATGCATTTCATTATCAACTAGAGCTCCATCATTCTCTCTCTCATTTGATTCAGTTGTATCTTGGATTTTTATGTTGCACGCCTTAGTGGGAGCCTCTTTATTTTTCTCTTCTTCCTCAATCTGAGCTTCTTGTTCTCTTGATTCTGTGACAGATTCCATTTCAAGCTTTTCCTTTACAATATCTCCAGTTTTGAAAGTCGGTTCTTCATCATTCTGTATTTCTTGATTTGCAGCTACATTTGGGATTGAGTCATTTTCAATGCTATTGACTATGATATTATCTTTCTCATCCTTTTCAATTGCCATCTTTCTGCTAGACCCATTTGCTTCAGGACCCTTTTCCTCACCTGCCAAATCAAAGGATGTATCTGCTTCCTTGTTCATTACACCTGGTAAGCCTTCTTCTCCAAACTCTTCTTGATAGGGGATGGCATCAGTACTTGAAGTATTGGTAACATTTCCTTCTTTGGTACAAGCATTAGTAGCTGATTGGGCATCCTTGTTAAAGCTGTTAACTATCAATTGACAAGCTGAAGATTCACCATTCTGATCCATCGTTGCCTCATTGAGAACTTCATTACTGGATAAATCAGTACTCTTGTCCTCCATTTGTATTTCATCTTTATCTAAGCCCTTAGTCTCCTCTTCAGTACTATGTTTACTTTCTTTACTGGGCTCCGGTTGATTTGAGATTACTTCAATGTACTGCTCAACTGTTACATTATTCTTCATAGTGTCCTCTTCTTCAATCTTGAATTTTGGATCTCCAGTCTTTGGGATTTGTGGACTATTTACCATTACTTTTAGAATATCATGGCGTTTGTGGTCCTGTTCTGCTGTTTTGATGTCCTCTTCTGTCTGTTCATATTCTTCTCTTCTTATTTCTTCTGAAGTTCCCAATTGTTCTCCTTTCTGTTGCCAGTTTTCATTCTCTGACATCTCTCTTTCTGATTGATTTAGTTCATCAGCCTGGCAATGTTCCAAGCTGCTTACCTTGTCATCGGCAACCTTGGGGGCTGAGAGTGGTTCTAAAAAACTTCCACCCTCTGAGATCCCAAAATTGCTCTTGATTGTGTCTTTTCTGGTTTCAAAAGAGCTTGTTCTTTCAAATTCCTTGAACTCAGAATGACAATAAAACTGACCTTCGGATTTGTTGAATTCTGCTAGGAAGCATTCAGTTGAAGTAGACTCAAACTGTGCAGTAGTCAAGTATATGTCTTCCCCTTCTCTTTTCTGCATAAAGAAGCAATTGCTAATAAGTTACATATGAGAGAAAGACATGTGGAATAAAGAGGCTTCACTGACTACATATATTTATGCTGATCTAAGAGGAAATTAGAGACAACATCTTTCCTTTTTCCCAGTATTCAAGTATGCGTCAAAATGCTTTAATTTGCTATTTACCAGGTTACAAATCTTAATCTCACATATTGATATTGTTACTTTATTTTATTTTTTTATTAATTTAGATTCATTTATATGCTGCACAATATCAGCTTTTGAGTTCATAACAGGTCATTGCTAATATAATTTCTGGGAATTTTCGGACTATGGGAAATCTAAGTGGTTTTTGAGATGAATTATTTCCTAGACCTTGTTTCCGTTGAATTTTTCTTGTCAAGTATAAAGCTGGCTCTTCTCAGGGAAAAAAATATTATTAAATTATGTAATTCTATTGCCTGAAAATTTGAACTGGTAATCAGAAAATATAAAAATATAATTCATTCTTAGTAAAAATTCTGATCCAGGATTACCTTCTCTTAATATATTGTGTAAGAGGATTAAAATTTAAACTATATCTGCCCTCGTGAGAAATAAAGCTGAAAAATCAGTAGCCTCAGTTTTTGGTTTATTCCTATCGAAAAGAAGAAAGTTGTATATTATCATAGTGAAGAAATTTACAAGCTTCAAACTTAATCATACAGATTAAATAGCATCCACTTTATTGAATTCTACTGTTCTACTTGTGTGTGCATTGTAGTTCAATGAACTCTATCATTGTGAACTCAAAATTACTGAAAAGTTCCTTAAGATAGTGCAGAAAGTAAGATAGTCCACTCTAGTACATGATCCGGCAAACTTAACTTGCTATTGTGATATGCTGTTTCATCGGAAAGAAAAAACATAAAGTACATCGAAACCATTATGTGGTTCAATTGTTAACTAATATATTGGGTGTATTTATCATCATAGAAACATCATGAATGCAGAAAAACACAGGAAAAGTCATATAGAATAAGTAAAGCTTAATCCAGATTCTGGGTAACACACCGTATGAGATACAGCTCCTGCAGTATCAGCTTCAGTAGCCATTTCGTATACAGGACTAGATGAATTTAAGGTAAAAACAGCATGAAGAAACTCTGTTTTGATCCAAACTCTTAAAAACCAGCTTGATTTCTCTGTCTTGCTGAAAATTCTTGCAGCTTTAAGTTGAATCTGGGGATGTGAACTATCTGTATGGTAGCTTTGAGTTGGATCTGTTTGATCATTAGATATCTGTAGTAATCTCTTGATGGTTATGTTACTAAAAAGTAGGCAGGAACTGACAAAATGCCACTTGTTATATGCTAATGTATTGATGAGTTGGCCACTAATGCAATGGTCCTACTGATTGATCCGGTCACATGCCGTACTATACTAATCCAGCTTTAGGGTAACTCCACAGTCTATTAGATGAATTACTAGTAGGCTAAGCTTGGTTTTACCATTTGGATTAAGAATCAGCTAGACTCTCCAACAGTCTGCTATTTTGTCGGGACTTTATATATAGGTTGTCACATTTGGTGACACTTCTCCTTTACAGAATATAATGGTTCGTTACAAAATCTCGGAGATCTTCATATTTTCAAACTCATGCTACTAGACAGCACTACCCCAGAGTTGGATTACCAGCTTATTATAATTATCCTTAGTTTAACTTGATGCTTTCATTTTTATAATTTCTTGATGCCTGAAATGCGCGACATTCTAAATAATGATTTCTTTTTTCTTTTTTCCTCCATAGATAATTATTGACGGAATGTGAAATCTTCTGCACCAGTTCTTACTTTCCCCAAGTCGGGATGTGATGGAACTAATCTGAAATGGTATCATTAAGCTCTGGTGGGGAGCAACATCCAGTGAAGGAGGTTCTCGACATTCTTCGTAAGCTCTAAACACATTAGCAAATATTTTACTCTATGCTATTTCTTACTGTATAAAACAACTTCACTAATCAACAGAAGAGTACTGCTAGGGTGACAAAATAAGATAACCGAATAGGAATACGTGAACACTAAACGGAAGCTAATCATACGTGGCCACATCGTGTTGGTAAACAAAGTTGATGACCCTGGTATTATTTTTAATAGGGTAAATTAGCTATTGGTGGAAGATTACGTTTCAAAGTAGTACTCAAATCTCCAAAAGCAATAAATTAGGAGGAGGAATATTAAGATAGAAGGGGTTTCTCATTGGCTATGACTGCAATGAGTCCAAAGATTTCATTCTTTCTAAGATTACGGTTATGATAATGATGTTTAATGACATGTTAAGGTAATATACATCTGCAAGATGGAATCTTACAGCCTTTTGAGAAAAATATGTTCATGCGTCATGACCCATGGAGTCATAGATGGCTAGCATGGAGGGTCCCACCATTAGGTAGGTACCGGGGCCAGGAGTCCATCTCACCGCATATTAACTTCCAAAGGGAGTATTAGTTGTCAAAAACAGCGTCGTTAATCCTTAATCATTTTAATATTAAAACAAAAATGTCCATCACTTAATAGCAATGTTACAAGTTACAGCTACCAAGAAGTTTACCGAAAGTTCTGGCAATACATTATTCTAAATGGAAGCCAATCATACATTGCCAAGTCATTTGTGGAGCTGGTAAAACTTCTAGGTACCCATAGTTTTGTTATTCACTGAAATTAATGGTGAATCGGGGGAACATTAAAAACGTAAATTACACACATGACAATGAGAGGCCTAGTTGATCCACTAATTATTGAATATTGACTATGACTATGGAGATGAGTATCCATCTAATGGCGAAACATTAGAATACATGCTTTCACGTATGTAAAGCCAATATTGTTAACCGAAGCATTGTGTGGGTCATGCGTTTTATGTATCACTAGCTATTATCCTTGTGCCACAGGGCCAACCTTACTTTTGGGACTTTCGAAAGAGCATCATTCTCTTATATTCTATTCTCTTTTGTGGATCACCAAACAAAGGAGCATCATGCATGCTGATGTGGACTCTTGTTTTGGCATGTATGGATTGGCTTCATAAGCTAAATAATTCATTTCCGCCGCCACATCATCATCAGGCACGCCGTCCAAGTGGAAAAAGGGATACATATAATAATAAATATGATTTTCATTCATATGGTATACCTCATTCTATTCTATTATATAAAGGAGCATCATGCATGCTGATGTGGACTCTTGGTTTTGGCTTGTCCAGATTGGCTTCATCAGCTAAATAATTCATCTCCACCGCCACATCATCACCAGGTACGCCGTCCAAGTGGAAAAAGTAATACATATCATAAAAAATATGATTTTCGGTTCATATGGTAGGTAGTGTATATGGTCCAAATTTACTTTGGTGCTAGCTGGTATGATAAGTCTGTCACCCTGGTGATACAAGCTTATGTACGCATAATAGCAAACTAGTATATCTTTGTAGGACAGCAATCTTTTTCAAAACCGACCAAACCAAAAAATTTTGTTGCTCTTTGCCGCCCCTGCGTGGCTGCGACTTGGATTTCCTCTTTCCTGTTTATTTATTTAAAATAATAAATAAATTAAAGTAGAATTTCATAAATATTTATATAATATTCTTTTTTGGCCGAAATTGAATATACAATGGCTCACAAAACTATGAGAAGTGATTTAAAGCTGATGTAAAGAAACTGGAAAAAGGGTATTTATTTGTTTTCTTTAGGTCCTAAATCTTTCTTAATCCCAAATTTGGTTAAAAATAACTTCAACTTGACGCCGAGGGATTGCATGTCTGTGAGTTTTAGCAGTTTATTTATAAGTATTAATTATATATAATCTAGAAAAAAAAAAATGTCCATGATATCTGCTTTTCCCTCTACTCCATTGGAACCTTTCTTAGAAATTCTTTACATTCGTACAGTGGAACCTAAGCTATGACCCAATTTCTTGAAGTCTCTTCTGAAAAATTTGGTAGGGAAGCAGAGCCAAAGTATTGGTCAAGTCCACAGTCAATCCTAAATCAAGAAATTTCGAAAACCATTCACAACTAAGCAGCTGAAAACTGCAAGGTTCCACTATAATGGAGCTCCTCCTGCATGTGTTTGTCCGTTTTAGGACCTTTGGCCCTTTGCATGTGACCCCAAACGACCTGTATTCTGTAATAAGCGTCTGCACATATCTATCCAAACTCAGCCTTATATTGTCAGTCTTTTAGTCCAAATTCATTAGTTACTGCTCCCGTCCATAAAGTTGATTCAGATATAAGGCATTATCTGTGGGACCGACCTGATAATATTAGTAGTAGTAGGGCTACGATTCTGTCCAGGATGTTAACTCTGGACGGTAGGGATTTGATTCTCCACCGTCAAAGAAAATAAAAGTTACATAGAGATGATGAGACCAGGTGCATTGTTGGGCTCATTGGCACTGCCCTCTATGGATTAAGTTTTGGTGGGTCCAATGCTGTATGGTCCACAAGTAATGACAACCATGTGATACTAGAAAATATAATTGCGGGATTACGTGGCACCATCTCCGCCATCGCCCCACCCTTGGCTTTCCATTGGGTGGCTACGGGTGGTGGCTATTGGACCCCAGGTCTTGTGAAGTGAATCTGGTGACTGTTTCATTATACGCAAGCATAATGTGATGCATTACAGGAGGCCATTTGGTTGTATAAGGCGGGTTCTGGATATCTTAATCTGCATGTGACTGAGAACTAGTTAAATCTTTTGAATATTGAAAGCATCTCACGTAAATATAAAAAATAATTTTAAAACAACAATTAAGAATTGTTAATTGTTCTAAGAATTCAGATGCCTAGTGAGAAAAAGAGAAACCCTAATTAGCTATGTAGTAAAATGCCATCTAAATGATGAAGGATCAACTATAACAGTACGGAGTCACTCTGCTAGGAGCACGTCATTATTTTCTTGGATATGGGTTTGGCATTAATTTTAGTTATTTATTTACTTCTGGCCTTTCTCTAGGATTAGGGCCTTGCACATAGTTTTTATTGATAGTCGGCCCAGGTCTATGAGAGCCGTGGGTCGTTGATTGTGCAAATGCGACGTCGTTTAATGTGCCGGTGATTGTGCCCTGACTGCCATCATTAGTCCCCAGAAAACAATAATGCCAAGCAAGGGTATAATCGGAATCCCAGATAAAACTTTAGGGCGGGAAATAGAGCCGTTGATAACTAAATCACTGAGTTTTGGCGCGAAAAACTGATTTCACACGGTTTGGGCTGCCCGTAATGTTCCGGGCAGACCCTTCCTCTCTCTTTCTCGTTAGGCTTTTTCTTTAGCTTTAGGCAAATTGGCTTTTAGACCAAGCAATATATATACGTCTTCTTCTCTAACACAATCTCTTCTTCATTTTATTTGACATAAAATTCAAAAAAGGAAAACTCTTTCTCTATTTCAAAGTCTTCAATAACATTTTTTTTTTTTTTCTCAAACCCTCTTGTTTCCCTCTCTTTTCTCACTAGCCGCCCAAGAGACTTCCACCACAAAGCAACAAGCAAAGACCCTTTTCTCTTATTCCTCCTCCTCTATTTCTCATTCTGATTCTCCTAAGTTTTCTTTGTTTGTTCTGATTCTTATATCAAAAACCATCTTTTCTTTTCCTTCCTTGATTTGGTCTGATTATTGGGTGAAACCCACCTTTTCCTTAGCTTTGCTCTGGCCTGCGCTCGTCCTTTTTCGGTTGGTTTTGATCAATACGAAGAATTTTTTCGTGAGTTTGGTTGTTTTGCGGCTCAAAAGCTTCTGTTTTGTTTTCGTCGGATTAAAGATGGGAGTTTCGAAGAAGTCACAGATGGATGGAGGCTTAGAATCAGAAGGCAAAAAATGGGTAATCGCCGGAATTTCTGTACGAACTTCATTGAAGTCGATAAATACGAAGCCAAGAGGGAAAGAGAGCGAAGACGACGATGACGAAGAGGCATGCTCGACGACCCCAACAGCGAAAGAAACCAGAATACCTGAGATATCAACGTGCCCGCCTGCACCAAGGAAGCGCCGACCTTCAAAACGCTACTTTTATGGCGCTAGGGAGTTCTTTACTCCACCAGATTTGGAAACTGTATTCATTCCCCATGTTGAGAAAGCAAACTGATTTAAAGTTTAGACTAGCTAGGAGCCTAGGAAATTGTTAGTGTTAAGATTTAGAGGTTTTGTTGTGATTTTTTTCTTCTTCTTTTATCTTTCTTTGCTGATCTCTGTTCTCTGTCGTGGTTAGTTAAGAGGAGCCAATGATGTACAAAGATATAATATTTATGCAATGAGTATTTGTTTTAGCTCAATGAATAATTTATATAACTTTTAACAAGTTTTAACTTTCTTTGCCTGAGATGAGATTACTAGTTCCTGTATTTAAGTCCAATGCTTAATGTTTTATTTCTTATTTCACTGTTTATTAAAGTTAAAATGGCTGGCCCAAACAGAGTCCCTCTCTCCTATAGTAAAGCTTAAAGAAGTATTGCCACTTGCCAGAGTACGTTCAAATCTTCAAGTCACCCTACCCACATCTCCGCCCTAGTCATCAGTCTTCTAGAGTCTTTGCTCATCAATTACTTTCTACCTTCATCAGCTCTCTCTAAATCATTGGCAACTGAGCATTGATGTTTTGAGTCAAAAATGTCAGAGTTCTCTTTTCCTCACCTCAACTCTTCTCCAATTCTTCCTCTCTTTGAATATTAGTTTTTAACTCCCGTAGTCATACACACGTGTGTTGTATGCATAGGACTCTCCATACACGAGTCAATTTTCAGCTAAATACCGAAAAGTTGCCCACCAACCAAAAGTATATCTTTTTCATGGCTGAGATGCTGCACGGATGCTTCACAAATTGATTGACTGTGACAAATACCTTATAGCCCTATTAGCCGTAGTACCTTTATTTTCTATGCCCCTGCGAGCTCTTTAACCTTCCTATGTGCCCCACTCACGTGACCCACCTCACCCTTGAACTCAATGGCAAAGCCAAGTTCCTCGTAATGCTTAACTGATTATTAAAAGACAAACTCATGTTAAAGTGATAGATTAGAATCCTATGTGGGGTTGAAGTTTTTGTTATATATATACACTGTCAAATTTAATGTTTCAAGCACTTGATGACAAAGACACCATGTAAATAGGTGTTTGATATGATAAAAGTTGATGTTTGTGGATAAGATTTTAGCCATGCTTAACATGCATCAGACAGGCATTTTTTTTAATTTCTTTTCGTGAATATCAGACAGGCAATTTGTTTATGGAGTAGACCGGATATGTTCTGCATGGTCGATGGATTCGTTTAACAGGTGATAATGGGAAGTTTACCTAATCTAGGGTTCTCTTTGCGTACTAAACAAATATTTCTTGGGATTAGGATTCTTTAAAGAAAGCATACAGTAAAGTCTCAGTGAAAATTGAGGCCTTCTTTTGTCAGAATGTGATCATTTTGAATTGGATAAACCACGGTGAGCACCCTTTTATGATGCATGTCCTTTATATGGGTTTTGCTAGATTAAAAAAAAAAAAAAACTTCTTCTTTCATGTGGTTTTTGACTTTTACCCTTGTTTCCGTACGGGGAGCAACATATTTTTTAATATCTTTAGCTCCAATAATTTTCATGAGATTTATAAAGAAAATTATACATCGATGTCATCCTATTATAGTTTATCATTCAGAATCTTGTGTTTTACATAGTCCACTTAAAGATTGTGTTATCTATGATCCACCTCATTGATAGTTTTGGTTCTTGAATCTTACAATATTTGAAGATCATGTTAAATAATAGTCTTATCCTTATCCATATATAGGTTACTTATACCCTGTGAAGGAGAAATCCTTGAGTTAATTGTTATGGCACATTATTAGTACAACAGAAAAAAAAAAATCACTAATTGAAATATGCGAGAACTATAAAATATTTAATCAATTATGTGTCAAATTTTTTGTGACTTGCATAACAGCAATTGGAGCAAAATGATATTCCTGAAGAGATGGAAGCATAATCTGCGGTAACCTTTTTTTTATTTAGCAGCATAAAGTAAAACAATTTCCAGCAGCATTAAGGAAGCATTTATTAGTCTTCAATTTCAAGGGCAATACAATGGGAGGAAAGGAAACTCATCGTTAAGGTAACACAAATTTGACTTTTGCCTTTATCTTCTTGCATGATCCTTATCTGAGTTGGTTATTATATAAAATCTAATTAAATTATTGGTATTTATTATTATGTTATCTATTCGTCAATTTAAGTTGGCAACATGCATGCATATATTGTCGCTTCTCGCGCTGTCTGCGATAGAAAAAATGCAAATAAAATACTTTTAGGTATGCATTTATGTTGGATTCTAGCGTTAAAGCAAGCACTACTATTAACAAATCTTGTCATGAACAATTCACGGCATGGAGTTTGTCTTTGACTATTGGATAATTACGTAGTATATGACTAATGATGTTTGCTAACTCTTTGATTTGTTTGTACGTGGGGACATAAATATAAACATCACCTATTTTAAGAAAGACAACAGGAGAGCAATATATCACTTCAACATATTCCTATTGATTTCAACCTAATTGACGTCCTTAGTCCTTTCCTTCTTGGTTATGTTTCAAATCCAGTCTTATCATGGTTAAGGACAGATATATCCATCGTATAGATGTTGTATTTGGTGTGTTAGTCAATTTTTATTTCATAATAGTTTTCAAATCCCACTTCACTATTATGAAATAAAAAACTCCCACTTCACTAGTATTTACTGAGGAAAAGATTGCATCGTCACTGTGGCATTAACCATGTGATTTCTGGTAAAGTCCATCAGTCAGTCCTGACCTAAAATAGGAGTAGGAGTGTAGGTAAATCAGTGACTTATCATGATCCTTAATTGCTGGTACCACTACAATATGAACTGTGGCATTCTTCAAAATCTCTTGGCCAGTAAAACAAAACTAGTAGGAATCCTAAGCCTCTGCCAAAATTTTAATAGCTATAACTAATAATAAACCACTACTAACATCATTACACACTTAGTGTGATTAGTAGTTTTCTGGTGCAGTAGTAGAACTGAGATTTCCCCCAATAGATTTTCTTAGATTTTACTTGCAGAGTACAGAATCATTCAGCCATGTGATTTGTAAGCATAGTAGCCATCAGCCATCTCCCATCTCTACCCCATTGAAGAGCAACTTGCTCAGATATGAACTATACCCTACTACAACCATTATACATACATGAGCATTATACAGAGGCAGGCACACTGAGAAATGAAAGAGACAGCTCTTGTTACTGTACTATATATAACCTATAAATACCTACAACCCATGTGGGCTTCAACCAAAACTCAGGAATGCATGGTAGTTAGAGAAACATGGTCCTGAGCAGTGAGCAACAACCAATTATAAATAATAGAGATATATTAGTTTTGTTTATATGGCCAAATAAGCACAGGGGGGGGTAGGGGGATATATAATTGAGGAGGGTAGGGGATGATATTAAATGAGAATGGAGAGGGGATTATTAGAAATTTGGAAAAAAAGAATATGAAGAAGAGGAATCCAATGTAGTAGAGGTGGTGGTAGAGACATGTACACATGGGCAGGCTAAGGAATCCAAAGAGGGTGAAGATTCTAATACTGGAAAAATAAGGTTAAAAACTTCAAAACCCCTTCATGCATACGCACATTATCATCGACTTTCGTTCCCTCTCATGAGGCCTTTTTTCTTTCAAGCTGACTTTTGTTTTACGCGGTTTTCTTTTTCCTTTCCAATTTTATTATATTATTATTAATTATTTTTTTCATATCCTTAAACCCAACCTACTTTCGTTGGCTGCCCGAGCTGCCCGAATTTTTTGGCGGGAAGTTAAAAACCCTAAGCTTACGTTTTTTGGGACTCGTCGTTTCGCGCCAAAAGTTTGTAGCCCGCGAAATGCGGGCTCTGACGCCTAGCTTTCACTAAAAGCTAGAAAATTGTACTGCTGAGATTGTCAATGGTCCCACATTCTTTGAATCCTCACCATTGGAATCAGTTAGAAGTGGGTATCCGATGCATTTACTTTAAAGAAACAAAAGACTTTAGCTTATCCCAGACGTCCATCTAGTTGACTTCTAAGTTGTCTTCTCTTTCCATAGCATTTTCCTTTTCTTTTCTATTTCCTATTTGGGTTATTGGGCCATAAACATTTTTAGGCCCATGAGTCTCCAGTCCCCACCTGTACCAAACTATATTGGGCCCATAGACATTTGAACGCATATCAACCAAACAATGTGGACCCAGTCAAAAGGTGAAGGAAAGTTAGTCTAGCTTGGGCCTAGGGTATGGCGGAGCTTCATCTAGAGAGGACTTTGGTCAATCTAACAGCAAAGGCAGGCTTGAGCTGGAGTTGTCGCAGAAAAAAGCCTATGGGATCTGGTCTTGTTTAAGATATTGATGCAACAACCTAGTCATATATCAACGAGGATGTAGTCATATAGTTTCAAAAATTTTAAAAAACTCAGAAAAAAAAAATCGTAGTTTGATGGATTATTAATCTCTAAAAAATTATTCATTTAATAAGCTAAAAATAGATTTAGAAGGAAAGAAAAAGGAAAAGGTGGTTGAATGTGTAGTGTGATGGATTGCATGAGTGGATTTTGGCTGAAAAACTCTTGGACCCTTGGCAAGTACATGTTTTGTACAACTCTATAAAGCCGTTTGATCATTTTTGGTGAAACTATAAATTTGTGATCTAACATAAATGGGAAAGTAGTTAACAAAATAACAATGGTATAAGAGAACATGAACTTTTGTGTTTCAACTTGGTGATATATTTGAGCCTCCAAGCAATTAACAACTACACCCAACTTGTAAAAACAATGGAAGATTCAACAGCCTATAAGTGCACAAAATAGAAGTTCAGAATTTTTGTTTTTCCTAAGAAAACTTCAAAGCTAAAAGTAACCACAGCATCCAATAACTCCTCCCCATTGAATTTCGAAATGGTCCATCAACAGCAATCCGACAGTGAAAGAAGTGCTTTTATTTATTTCATACTGGAGTGTTTAAGCATCCCTCAACCTTTTCACAAGAAGAAAAACAATTATGTTTCTGAAAAGATCCATAAGGTTTAAAAATATATTGCAAAATTTTGCTTCTTCACGGAACTTTTTTACAAGACCTATGCCTTTTACTCGCTTTAGTTTAATCTGCCAGCAGAGGCTGAACCAAAAGCAAATTATTCAGATTGTGGGATGCTACGGAGCGTATTTAGGCTTCAACAAAGCATCCATTACTTTCTCAAATACTGTGAAATCTTGACAAAGTAGACCATTACTTCAAAACCCAATTTCTTTTTCCAGTTTCTGTGTTATGTCGAAGCAGAGAGTGACAACTTACCTCCCCAATGTTCTTCCAAATATAATTTTAGAAAATTGCTTAGCAAGAACTTCTCTAGCAGTCACAATGAACGTTTGTGTAAGTATTTGCATTGCGTGGACGTGCTAGTGCGGTTGATAGGGTGAAATCTTCATCAAGCTTTTTTTTTTTTACTCATTTTACCAGTTATCCAAGTCTTTTAAGATCAGCAATTCACGTTCTTAGGTCATCTAAGGAACCTAAAATTGATACCATAACCCTCTTTTGGATACACAACTAGGCAATGTGTTTTAGTCAAAACTCCAAGGTAGTAGATATTGTTGCTCAGTAACCATCCTCCTTCTCCATATTGACAAAGTTATTTAATTAGTTATTACACAACCTAGCATTAAAGGTGAAAGCTAATTCAGATGTACACCATTCTAGACCTGAGTTTTCAGACACATAAACTACCAAAATTATAAACGATACAATGTTTTTATATATCTCAGGCATTACAGTAGAAAACTTACAAACATAAACTCCACGGAACACCATAAACAAGGAACCTCATATTCAGTCCACGGTTTGGTGCTTAAGTATATTGAAGTAGAAAATTACAAGTGGATTGATAGTTTGCAGCTGCAAATGTACTAAAGAATAAGCAAAATAGACTATCGCAAAGAGTTTGTGCCCCATTCTTGTTGACAGAAACAGGAATAAAATTTAACTTAAATGATCAATTTATTTCACTACAGAAAACAAGCATTTCAGTACACATAAATTAGTAGAACAAAAGTTGCTCTTGGTGGTTTGCAACATAAACAGAAGAAGCATTTACAAATCATAAACAGCATAGTTTGGTGAAATATGTACCTGTTTCATTTGAAACTTTTTTATTAACACAAATATCTACATCTTTCGAATTAAATAACTTCGACGAATTTATGTGATGCCCGAGACTTCGCAACATCCGAGAGCTTGCTTTCTTCAACCTGCACTTTTCTAAGCTGAGGAGAATTCAGTACAAACAACTCAACTGCCTCAGCTTGAATTCCACCGCAATTCATAATATCCACATTCTCCAAACGCTTGCAGCTCTTAGACATAGAAATCATAGCAGCATTAGTAAGCCCTTTACACCCTCTCAGCCTCAAATCCACCAAATAATTACACGAAACTAGCATCGAAATGAACTCTTTATCCAGCAACATTTCATTGTAAGACAAATCCAATTTCCTCAACTGCCTTAAATTCTGTCCTAAGGTGGCCAACAACCCAGGTTCTCTTTCAACCACATCGCAGTTTATTAGTGCCAATTCTTCAAGGCCTGAACTCATTGCAATTCCCAGAGCCTTTAGGCCTTCACCGCTTACAAGGCAACAACTCTGAAGTCGAAGACTTGAAAGGCTTCTGAAATTCACTGCAACAGCTAAGAGGTGGTCATTGTTAAGGTCGAGGGGCAAACGTAGGTCCAGCTTTTGCAATTTACAGTGGCATTCCCTGAAGAACCTAAGCAAGCCCTCTCTGCTACCACCATCATAAACCAACAGAGACATTAGAGAACCACAATTCTCTGCCAGTTTTAGCAGAACCCCATCAACTATACTCCTACAGGTCCGGAGCTCAACTTCTTGAACTCCATGTAAGCACCTCACAAACGACGAGAAAGACCCTCCATCGCCAATGCCTTCGCAGCTCCGCAGATGCAATTTCTTCGGCCTCCTGCAACTCCTCCACAACCAGCCCATGCCCCAATCATCGGCGCGAATTCCAGATAAAGAAAGACTCTCTAAACCCAATTCGGCATCGGGTTCCTCATTTGGGAACAGACCATATTCCATATGGACCTCGTTTGCCTGCTCAACACCTTCCTCGTAGCAAACCCAGATTGATAATTCTTTCAAAGAAGGAAATTTCAGGACCCAAGTGAGACAGAAAGGCCTGGAGAGATTGATACCGAGAGAGGTGAGGTGGGTACATGCTGTAGAGAGAGAATTCAGAGAGGAGAGAGAGACAGGACCAGCCAAGAACCTGAGGCTATGTAGCTGGCAACAAAAGGAAGAGACTAGGAGAAGGAGGTGATTGGAGAAATTGGTTATGGCGGTATCTGAGGTGGGGTCAGGAGGGACGAGGAGAGAGAGGGAGATAAGGAAAGGGTAGTGAGAGAGAACGGAGGACAGAGAACGAATTGTGGAATTGTGAGGAGTAAGACGGAGAGAAAGGGAAGTCTTGGAGGTACGGTAGAGGTGGAGCCAACGCTTGGAGACCAAAGAGACCGAAGAAGACGAAGATGGTTGAAGTTTCTGAAAGATTTCTTGGAGGAGTTCATCGCAGAGCAAGCTGTCCATCTTTCTCTCTCTAATCTCTGCCTACTCAATTCTCGTCCATGTTATTCATTTCACATGCTCAACCTCAAATTTCTCTTTTGCTCTTTTTATTTTCTGACAAGTTGGTAAGGAGAGAGAGAGTTGAAACTTGTAATCGATTAGGTGAGAGAGGTGCAGAAAGAAAGGTGTCAGGGAACGGAAGCGCAGTGAAAATTGGGAATTTGCTTTAAGCACCGCCTAGAGTGCGTCGCTACAAAGACACGTTCTTGTTCGACTACAACAAATGTCCGAGTCAACCTTCTACTCTTCTTCAACAACAAATTTAAAATTCGTGCTGTCTTAATAAATATACGTGTATAAATAAAGATGGTATATATATATATATATATATATAGTGTGTATATATATATAGTGTATTTATAAAGATAAACGTGATCCCTTTGTGTTTGTGGGATCCACTGTCCACCGTTGGGACGAAAAGAGCAATGTAGAGCCACGAAATTAGAGCTGGCACCTTTTTGTTGAAGGGGCACTACGAAATTTCAGACGGGCAATCCAATTTGAAGTGTCGCCACCCAACCCAAACTAATTTAAACCCTTAACAAATCATACTGTAATCTTAATTCCGGTTTATTTTATTAAATAAACCTTTTATTCTGAAGCTAACAACAATCTCTGCAGTTAATTGGGATTTATAATTACCTTTTAAGTAACAAAATGAATTATTATTGGGATTAGCTTAATACCCTTGAGCTAATGACAGCTTAAGGATTTGCTTATTTGCTTCAAACAATTTTTTTTTTTTTTAATTTGGTGAAACCTTCAAAACAATTTTGAACAGACATATTTGCTAAAATTAACAGAAAAAAAGTTAGAGTTAGAAGTTAAGAATCCTGGGATAGAATCCAATTGTATAAGTCACAAGGTTAGGTATCCATCACATTGACGTGGGGTCATCCAACTCCTCCTTCCCATGTAGTTTTATGTTTTTATTATTGTTTATTTCTTAGCCTTCAAAGCAGGTGGGGTTTTATCGAATATTTCAACCGGTGTTTGTGTCTCGCATTGGACTGTACTTTGTTATTTAATGGTTTCTTGTTGGTTTGCTTACAGGTCCTGGCCATTGCTTCTTCTTTTTTCTTTTTTCTTTTCTTTTTTTCTTCTTCTTCTTTTGTTAATTATTATTATTATTGTCTTTGCCTTTGATTGCGACTCATAAACAAAAATAACCAAAAAAAAAAAGGTGAAAGGAAGAGAATAAATTTGAGTAGTTCACCATTATTCAATTGATTTCTATCCCAAAACAAGTTACGTTTTATTTTCGGTTTTAACCACATATATATTTTTTATGCAAATATATATATATATATATTAAATGATAATCTATATGATCCTCATTAGGTCCACTATCACTCATCAGTTATGTTAAGAATATAATATTAATGCAAAAAACATTGATTTAACTTTTATAGTGTTAAGAGTAGTGAAGCTTAAATCATGCACCACAACCACAAGACCTTTGGAAGAGGGCAGTGCCCAAACTTGATGCATTGGTACCTCACCAATCAATAACAAGCTTGGCACAAGTTTGTGAATCACAACCATCTGTTTTTCTATGGCCCAAGTTCCATACCCTTTTGAGTGGATGTCGAATATGGTGTCCAAAATTCTAGCATTTTCTTTGATAATGCTTGAGAAAACATAAAATTATTCTGATGGGGACATGAACTACGTCAACAAGGCACCCAGTCCTCATCAATCTCCTTTTACCTCAATCATCTTTTCCATCATAGCAAAAATTGCTTGTTCTATAGGTAAATACCAAGCGAAAAGTGCTTCTCGCTTTATTCCCTCCAAAGAAAGTGTCTGCGTAACCATATAATATAGCAAAAAAGATCCGCCTTCAATTTTAAACTAAGTGTCTTCATGTGTATGGAAGTGTCACAGATATCAGGTGCCAGATAATTATGAATCATGCATTCATTAAATATTCTACAATCTACTCTTGCCAATTTTAATTAGGATAACTGTAATCTACTACTCTACCTTAATCCTCCTAGTTGATTTCCCTTTTTTTACCTACCCAATTTGAACGCTTCTTTCCCATCAAGATTGCAATCAGGAATGCTCAAGGTTCTGGTAGGCCTTAAGGATGGTGGCATTGAAAGAGACTCTCTGTATCAAATCTTCTTGGCTCACACCAGGCGCTAGCTCTGATTTGGTTTAACTTGCGCTTAGTTGAGTGCAGACTGTAGGCCTCACAGGAGAGCTGATGCTTGGTTAATTTAAGTGAAGCGAGCTAATATGACGTACTGATAAGCTTCCACAAGCCTAAGAGTTTAAGCACACTCACATAGCCTCTTTATGCTAAGTAATACATAATGCTTCCAGAGATGAAAAACCACAAGTCTCAAAGACCTTGTACTCAAGTACTAGCCAACAACACTTTGTGAAAGTCAGATAAAACATAATATCAACATACAAAACTGCTCTCAATCCTCTGATTTGCAAGTCTAACCAACCAATAATACATGGAAAACTCGACTATGACATGTCAACAATGATGAAATAAAATCTGAATGCACAATACCCAGCATGGCAGGTGAACCATAACTATATAGAGGTAAGTAGCACTGTTCCAAGCCCAAAGAGACTCCACCCAGTTCCAGAAGTCACCAACATTAAAGCTATTAAACCCTTCAAATGTACTTTTTAACACCATAAACGTAGCTGGTGGAAAACCAATAAACACAAACACAATATTAAAAGCAACTCTTAAAAAGTTTTTCAATCTCCAAACTTTAAGATCAAGCTTTAAGGGATGAGCCATCAAGCACATTGGAACCACAAGTAACCCCCCAATTTCAGCTGTAGCAAAGTTAATGACTGACATGAGACACAAACCAATGAAGGCAACCGAGATAGTCACTGATTTTAAGATAGCCCACTCCCCTACATGAAGTTGAGACTCAGTGGCATGAAAAAATGGAGAAGCCAATATCAAGTGCATGATTAAAAGGCTGAGCGCTGAAAGCAAAACCCAGAGAAGAAAGCTTGCTGTTGGGGAGCAATTAGGTATTTGACAGACTAAATAGGGGAGCAACGAAACAACAGAACCCCAAGAATGAAGAACAAAAACTTTTTTTGCTGCATTAACCCATTTCCATGATCTCAGATTGACATCACATTCCTCAGCAACACTAGCTGAAGCAGTCGGTTTATCTTTCCTTTGTATAGAATCCAATTTGTTGGCATCAGTGTAGAGAGATGCTGCAACCATAGGAAGTGGTGCAACAAGGAGTGCTAAAGCAATCATATAGACTCCCACTGACACAAATTTACTGGGAGATGTTAATAGGTATAGAAAGAATGACTGATGAAACTTCTCAAGAAGGTTGTTTACTGATCGTATGACTCCTTCAATCAACCTACATTAGGAATTGAACATCCTTCAGCCAAGTAACCAACAAGATGCAACAACTTTTTAACATGCAAAGACGGGGTTTTTTTTTTCACTAAAGTTCTGTACAAAATTGAATTTATTATTATTTTTTGTTTACTTCCAGAAAATAATGGAAAGCTGTTAATTTTTATGTTCACTTACGTAACAAAATTGTATATATTGTTCAATTGTTGAAAAGGCAAGTCACAAACAGTAATGGAAAGATATAGTTGAGCACTAACCGTCCACCTCTCAGAAGAAACTCATTTCGGCTGTTCTTGTTATCGAAAGAAGCTCTAGATGAAATTTCCAAAGTAATTGCATCAACTTGGTAATCACGAAAAGCACCATGGGGACCAGTGGGAACACCCAAAGCCTAACAGCAGGAAGAATACACAAGTAAACATAAAATCTATCATCAGTTAAGCGATAAAACATTCTCCATTATATATCTTGTTCCCAAATATGGCTAAAACTGAACAAGAAATAACAAAAAGAAAACTAGATCTACCTGGTTATACAATGAACTTGCAAGTGTAGCAGTGCCCTCAACATAATCAGCTGCAGGAATACCAAATTTCCATTGGGGGTTTAAGTATCTTGCCAGTTGTCCTAATGATTCAAATAGTTCCCCCAATGTCTTCACCCATTTGGAGTCAATTACAGACCACATTTTCTCCACCTTTGCCCGCAACCCTTGCCTATGTACTGCTAAATAGTTCACAATATTGATGAGGTCAAGGTTTGGCATCTGCCCATTGGATGCCTCAGCATAGATGCTGAGGCTGTCCTCAAATTGTTCGTTTCTATCCAGAACCTTAATGACAAGGGCTGCAGCCATAGTCCCAGCACGTCTAAATCCATCATATATATTTCTTTCATTAGTGGGCTGCTCTTTCGCTTCATGCAAGTTATTCGCTACAACACAGATTTCTGCATCGATTGTGTGCAATCCATTAAATACTGGTGTGTGATAATCTCTTAGCCATGCAGAAACTGCTGCATATTCTCCATGTTGGGAATCAGCAACCAGCCAAATAATATCCTTGGCCAGCCAAGTGACTCGGGTGAGCAAGGAAAATACAGAGTAAGCAATTCCCAAAGACATAGCCTCACCCTGATTGATTTTCACAGAATTGTAAGGAGTTACAAGGACAATAGCTTCCTTCCCATCACCACGTGGCGCTCTTATTATTCCAACAATATTGGTACCACGCAATGAACAACTAATATTCCGCTCTGTTGTTCCAGAACCAGGGCTAGAAAAAAAGTGCAGCGGATGAAAATGAACTCCTTGAGGATGAAACTTGTGATAGTTAACTTCAGCACCCAAGTCTGACATATATTGTGCTATAAGTCTTTGCCTCTTTCTGAATTTTGAAGATTAAAGAAAAGAGTAAGCTCAAACTTGTATTGGATTTCTTATTTTTCTCTGTAATATACTTCTTTCTTGGATTAAGATAAAGGATATACCAATAATGCACTTGCAACAGAGAATGCAGGAAATGATGAAGGAAATAGGAGGGAAATAGATGAGAAAGACGTTTAAATTACACCCAAAAGCACAGAAAAACAAATAAAAAAGAAACGTTAGATTTGTTTAAATAAATTTCTGAACCATGTAAAGAATTAGACATTTCAGCTTACTTAATATCTCCTAGATACACGACCTTGGCTCATGAAAATCTCAACCAGAGATTTATATGATCAGGTACTCACAAAACCAAGCCAATCTCAATCTTATTGTTCAACAATCATAGACGTGGGTACCCATATATGCATGTGAGGTAATGTTACAGCCATATCAAGATCTACAGATTCTACTAAATGCTAAGCAAACATTTCAGAGGATTATTCGGTGCTAACCATAAAAAATTATTTAAAACTAATTGCTAAATGACGACCTAGCAATGCCTACAGTATAAACCAAATTTAAGCTAACATGGAAGAACAACATACATGCCTGAGGCTCCAGATTTCGAATTGAGAGCAATTACTTCCTTCACCAATTTATTTGCCTCCGATGCGTCCTCACCGGAGAGCATGGGATTCGCTGAACCTATATGAACCAACGCAAAAAATTAATTCATCACTTACTACAATCAAACTTAGATTTATTCCCTTCTTTTTCCCTGTTTTTTAACCAATTGAAATGAACCTGGCATAAGGGCGTTTTCGGATATGTAGGTGTTCTTAGCAAGAACCGGTAGCAACAAAAGAGCCACAACTCCAGCAGCGCAGCAAACGACGCTGAAGCACCGAACCAGAAGGACGAAAAATCAGAGTTTTTCGAATTCAAATTCGAAATGGATCTCAGAAAATAGCAAAAGGAAGAAACAGTACCTGAAGAGGAGGCTGTGAGAGATTAGGAAGAGACCCAAACGAACGATGGGTCTCTGTTTGGTTCTAGGAGTCTCGCTTTCCGCCATGATTACTGCAATGGGTGACGAATTTGTTTTTGCTGTTAAGTGGCTCTCTGAGCCACAGTCCCTTCAGGGTCAGTGGCAACGTCGAGATGAATGGGTCCGAACTTGGACTGTGGATTTGTCAAGGCCTTGGGCTTTAGTTTCGGCCTACTATGGCTACATACTACAGGCCTGTTTAAATCAAATTAGCCTTTGGGCCTGTTGCACATTAGGTCGGATGCTAATAGGCCCGTTTAAATCCAATAATGAAATACTATACTTTAATTGACAAAAACATTATGTATTATTTTATGATGAATATATAAAATTAATAAGTATTTTATTCGTTTTACAGTTACTATACCTAAAATCTGTACGTAGGTACTTATTTTATTGTTATGCTTGTTGCCTTATCTAAATTTTGTACATATTCATTTTATTGTTATGTTAGTTACTTTAAATTTGTACTTTATTACCCTTTTTTACAACTATGCTATTTTAAATTTATACATTATTGCCCATTTTATGAGTATGTTACCTTAAATCTGTACCTTATAATCCCATCTGTTATGGTTATGTTATTTACAATTTTAACTTATTACCTCGTTTTATGTTAAATTTGTGCTTTGCTACCTTATTTTATGGTCATGTCACCTTAAACTTGCACTTAATTACCCTACTTTATGGCTATGATACATGAAATTTATACCTTGTTATACATTTTATGATTATATTATTTAAAATTTGTATATTGTTACCTATTTTATGGCTATGTTGCCTCAAACTTGTACATTGTTACCCAATTTACGCATGTTAAGCCTATTAATTTATGTTACCCATTATGAGTACGCGTAACTTGATTTTGCAATGCATTACACAAATCAAACTATGAGTTACATTATTCAAGTTACCTTACCCATCTCAAGCTCTTGTTACCTCAAACTCAAAAGACAGTTTAATTTACTGTTTTTACCTTTGAATAATTAGGTTTATCATAAGTCTCGTACTCCCCTTTGCCAGATTGTTAAAACGATCCACATATTCCAAACAATTCTTAAACGCAATAACATTCCATCAACCAGCAAGAAAATATGTAAACAATATCACGAGGTAAATTGGTGGCCAATCTGTCAACTAAGCCTGTCATGAATAGATATATTTTTGTAGATTTCCCGGGAAAAGATATATTTGAACGAAGATATGAAAGTCTTGAGCAAATCATAGACCATACACAACATTACCATCATTTCAGATTTGCATCCATCACCCCTAAACATTAGCACAATCCCATAAGAGAATTCACTTTTCAACCAACTGCAGGCATGTACGTAGCCTCAAAACCCTACACATGGACAAGAAGAAAAAGAAACACTTTCTCAATCGCAATTTGCATGTCACAAGACCTACAACTTAGCTCAGTCACTGAGGACGAGATGAATGAACTTCCACAGTGCACTGTCAACAATCATTTCCATAAAATCCAATACTTTAGGGAAACAGAAAAAAAAAAAAAATCCAAATCTCCTAGTCTATAAACTAACAATACAACGTACGGAATTTAACCAGTTCCAATGACCAATTCTACACACTTCAAAGCAATGAACTTTAACAACATCAGCAATGAAAATGGTGGTAGCATTAGTTATTTTTTCACAACCAATTAAAAGAACATGTCTAATTCGAGTACCTTGATCTAGCAACTTCCAATCATCAGGAAACACAGGTATAATAAGACTACCAATTGGCTGTCAAACGCCAGTAAACAGAGCATTACTAGGTACTTTTTCTCAACCAATTCATGGATATGCCTTGCACCTTGATACAGTAACTTACAATCACCAGTAAACACAGCATGACAAGACTACCAATTGCCTGCCAAATGCCATCCATTGAAAACTACCATCCAGCTTCTCCTAAGCATACAAGATATTACTTGAAAGCAATACTAAACAGAGGTACACTGTACACAACTAAATGAACACATCTACCACCCCATTTACCCAACACAGAGAGCTAAAGATCCACAAAATATAAAACGACAACTGCAGCACTAAAGCTTGAAATTCACAAACATTTTGCATAAACAAAGACTTATGCAAAGACATAGACATAATCCATTAATCAAACAAAGCCTCAACAGATTGCAAAATTCAAAATTCCCATATCAATGGATCCATTCGAGTAAGAACAAGTAGCATTTCTAACAAACATTATAGAAAACAGAGTATGAATGACAATAGACGAAGGTCTTTCACAAATGTGAAACCTTTAAAATTACCAAAAATAATAAAAATCTGAACTTTCAAAACCTAAGCGGTGAGCACCACGGCCCCACCAGCCTCCTTGATCTTCTTCTCCGCAGTCTTCGAAACCAGCTTGGTCTTCACGACGACTGGCTGGGATGTCGGCAATACTCCCTTGCCCAACACCTTGAAGTAGCCGAACTGGGTTACATCGATCAAAGGGACCTCATTTCCCTTGGCCGCCTTGTCCTTGACATCTTGGGGCACCATCGACCAAAGCTTGTCAATGTTGACGATGGGGCAGTAGAACTTGTTGCGCAGCTTGTGGAAGTACCTCATGCCCACTTTACCAAAATAACCCGGGTGGTACTTATCGAAGAGGATCCTATGGTGGTGCATACCTCCGGCGTTTCCGCGACCACCGGGATGCTTCCTGTGCTTCCCGATCCTTCCATGCCCAGCACTCACGTGTCCCCTCTTCTTACGGTGCTTCTTGAATCTGGTAGTCATGGTTGCTCACTCTCTCTCTCTCCCCCTCCCTGTGTCCTTGGTGCGGCAAGGAAGAAGATAACAGGGCTAGGGTTTTGAGAAATATATACAAGTACGACAGGGACCAGGAGGGGATGCATCAAGACGGCGTCGTCTCGATATGCAAAGACAGCACAGTACATGGGCTCCTTGAAGTCATTGGGTCCATTGAAAACTAGTTGGACAGCCCGTGTCTGTGTATGATTGTGGTTTAGAGTTGAGCCTGCTGGCCGAAAAGCCCAAGTACTCAATTGTCTGTCGTAAATTTACTAAAATGGGCTCAAGGTGTAGTTAGTATTTTTATTTTGTTCAAGGTAATAATTTTAACAAATTTTGCAGTTTAATTTCATTTTTCAGGTCTAATATAATATTATTAATTTATTATATATATATACATATTACATTGTATAGCTCTGCCATAACTTAAAACGGTATTATCGTTGAATTAATTATTCTCAAAATTGTAAAACTATCTTTATTATACTTGATACCTACACAATTATAATTGTAACTATAATCATAATCTCTACCATTAACTTGAGACGTAATTCGTTTGATGATAAGCATAATAATATGTTATGTTTGATATTTTTAAATAAATTAACTTTCAATGAACTCATTTTTTGTTCCCCTCACTTTAATAGTTAAAGGTGCGGGTGACAATTTGTGTCAAGCTTTGTATTTGTTTATTAATTGTTTGAATAGTTTAAGCTTGTAATTTTTTCATTTACTATGTGTATTAAAGTTTATAAGATGTATTATAAAATTTTAGTTCGGGAAAAATGTATAAAAGTTACATAATGATGCATTTAGGGGAAAAAAAATGTAATTAATAAAAGAAAAGAAGAAGCACCGAAGTGAATGTCAAAGCGCTATGCAGAATTGTGTTTACGGAAGCTGAGAAAACTCGCTGCTGCGAAAGAATGTTTGGAGTGAAACAACCAACTCTTGTTCCATAGCTTACTCTCTTCCATTTCCATGGCTATCTCACACTCGACCCTTTCCTCTCCCTGCACTCCTTATATGCCATACAGAAGACCTCTTTCCAACCTCAGTCCCAGCACATCAGTTTTCATTTCAAGAACCAGAACCAAATCCCAGGGTCCAGTTCACTGCATCGCATCAAAACGCCACCGATTTCGGATCAGAAATTATGCTTATGTGGGTTCCGAACAAGAAAGAGATAAGACCATTCGGTTGTCGGAGAGTATTCAGAATTGGGTTGGGTTTGTTGGGTCGGTAATGCCAGGTGGTAGCTGGTGGAGCTTAGGCGAGCGTGAGGAAGAGAAAGTCGTGGCGGTGAAACCTCTTACGCTTGTGTTTGCTCTTCGTCGATTGTGGAGATTACTTGAAGATGACAAATGGATCATATTTGTCGCGTTTGGTGCTTTAATCATTGCTGCAGTGAGTTCTTTGCTTCTGATTGAACAGCAAGAATACAGTACAAGATAAAAATTACGCGTGTTTGTGCGTGTATATATATGTATATTATTGTTTATTTTTTTACACTCTTTGCAATTCTTTTGCAGTGGTCTCGATGTGTTTTTCTAATATATGTTTTGAATGTTGCAGCTTTCAGAGGTCTCGATACCAAGTATACTGGCAGAGTCTATATTTTCTGCACAGGGTGGGGAGACCACCGTGTTTTCTAGGAAAGCACAGTTAATAGTTATTTTATGTTTCACGTCGGGGATATGCAGGTGTAAATCTTGTTTTCTGCTTTTCATTGTAATTAAAGAGAACAAAAGTAACGTAGAACCATATCTGAATGCTTTTGTATTTGAAATTTTCTTGCTTTTTTAGAGATTAGGAACGTAAATCATATGTTCATACTTTGTATTTACTTTAGATGGTCCTTCCATTAATATGCTATTTGTGTTGTTAAAACTATAAGTAATTTGGCTTGTTTATTGTTGCCATTTTGAGTTTCAGTGGCCTCCGAAGTGGTTGTTTTGGCGTTGCAAATACGATCTTGGTGAGTCCTTTCCTCTATTTCATTCTCCACAAATTTATTTTCTCTGATGTTAGGCTTCCATAAATTTTTGTTCCTCTACTGCCATACGTTTTTTTATTTATAATAAACATACTTTTATTAATAGGAAATCAATACAAGGTAAAAAATAGAGGACAAGTAATCTTCATGCAACAAAGCTACAAAACATAATTAAACAATTAAAAATTATAACTAAGAAACACTTCTAGAGCCTATAACATCTTTCCAATTTAGAACAATCAAAGAAAAAGAAAATTCTTTGAAATGTTTGTCTTGAGAAGCCCACAAGGTAGCCAAGTATTTAGCTTTTTCAAAAAGATCTTCACTACTCGTAACTTTGTCTTCAAATATTCTGCATTCCTTTCAATCCAAATTACCCACAGCAAAGATAGTACTATACATTTCCACATTGCTTTGGCCAACATATTAGTACCAAAACCAATTGGTTTTTCCACCATCAAAGACGCACAATATATAGGAAACACCCATCGAAACCCAGCTTCTTGCAGCAGTCTAACCCACAAACTTTTTGCAACTCTGCTGCCGTACTTGTGAATTATGATAATATTTCATTGGTTTAATTTGATCGACTACTCTAAAATATTCTTTATTACGTTTTCTTTAGGCAAACTCTAGTGATCCACTTGTCATATTGCAGGTAAGGCGTCTCAGGGAAACTGTGTTTTCTGTCATTGTCTTTCAGGTTTGTGCTTTGTGTGGCTACTCCTACTTTTGTGGTGACTAAAACATATCTCAAGCGAGCTATGTTTTTCAGAATCAATTTGATTTATCTTCTCTTATTAGAACACTCTATTATAGGCGGTTCCTTTGATGTAGGATATATACTTTTTCGACAGAGAAGCAGTTGGTGACTTGACAAGTAGACTGGGGTCGGATTGTCAACGACTGTCTAATATTATTGGACATAATATTTATTTAATTCTACGTAATGTTCTTCAGGTTGTGGTACTTAGTTTTTTTTTTTTTCTCTACTTTTATTTTTATTTCTAAAATTATCTGGAAATGTGCTTCAAATAAAAAAATTTAAGTTACAATTAGACTTTATATTTAGGGAACAGGCGCATTGATCAATCTATTGATGTTATCTTGGCCTCTTGCATTATCAGCATTGTTTACATGCTCTGTGCTCTCTGCAATTTTTCTTGTTTATGGCCAGTAAGCATTTGTACCTTGTGCATTTATTAGATTGCTCATTCGAGACTCTAGTTAGTATTTCTCAAGCCCCTTGACCTTGCTTTATTTCATAGGTACCAAGAGAAAGCTGCAAAGTTAACCCAAGATTTCACTGCTGGTGCCAATGAAGTATGGGCTAAAATACTGTTCTTAATTGGTCGAAGCTTTTGTCAATTGAAAAATTGTATATTGTCATCTATTTGTGTTTTTGAAATGTAGGTTGCACAAGAAACACTTACTTTGATGAGAATTGTTCGGGTTCATGGAGCTGAAAGAACAGAACTAGAAAGGCAATGATCTTTGCTGTTATTTCTTGTTGATGTTTGTCTCCTCAGTGAACACACTGCAGAAGAAATTACTACCTAAAACACTGTTATTCAACTTATATGATGTTTAGGTTTAAGCAGTGGCTGAACAAAGTGGCTTTCGTAAACATGCGAGAAACTGTGGCATATGGAATGTGGAGTCTGAGTTTTGACTCCCTATACCGTTCAATGCAGGTATGAATGAGGCATCTATCTCTATAAATACAACTTTTCCTTCATTGATTCAAGATTTTTCTTCTTTTTAAGCCAACATCCTGTGGAGAGAGAGGAAACTTTCTATAGTCATATAACATGCTCCAGAGGATGATGATTTATCAAAAGAAAAAAAATCTGCACTTTTCTTCTTCAAATGTTTTATATGTGAGAAGGTTTCAATATTATTTTGAAACATTCCATTTGCTTAGCATAAACTGCATGAAATAATGATTTTGGAGCATTTTTGCTTAGTAGCTTCTCGTCATAAGACCAATTGTTCCCTAGTTTCTACAGAAAAGGAAGCAATGATAATCAATCACACAACAGCATAGTCCAGAAATTTTAACAAAGATGTTTTTTTTTTTTTTTGTTTTGCTTTTGTTTTTTTCTTCCCTTTTTGAATTGCAAAAGTCTCAAGACTAAAGAAAGTCACGTTAGGATTCGTGTGCATAGAATTAATGAGGAAAGCTTCTTTATTTTTGCATGAGACTAAGAAGGGAAGTAAATCAAATTATGAAAGTTTCCTTAAATAATTAAACCTACAGTTTCACTCCTGTATTTTTGTGATCAAGTTCTACTTTATCAAAATCATATCTTACAGGTTTTTGCAGTTCTTTTAGGAGGAATGTCAATACTGAGTGGTCATATAACGGTCGAGCAACTCACTAAGTATGTCCTCTATTGTGAGTGGTTGATTTATGCAACTTGGAGGGTCACAGACAACTTATCATCATTGCTACAGTCAGTTGGCGCAAGTGGAAAACTTTTCCAGCTAATGGATCTTGTGCCTAGTGACCAATTCTTGTCTAAAGGCAAGCTCATATCTCATAGAGGCCAAGCATAATGTTTTTGGATTTATGGTCCTTAACTATGCTTTTTTGTAGATCAGTACTTCAGATTCATGTTTTGTGTACTCTAAGAACTATATAAGTGCAAAACGAGAATTCTTATTGAAATTTCCCCAAGCATGTTGCTTTTACATTCACAAGTTTAACAGCATGGTTAATGAATGATTTAGATGAAAGAAAATTGAATTTCACTGGATTTCTGAATATGCAATTCTTTGAGTTTATTGCAGGCATTTTTAATTTTGGATATGATGATTGACTTGTTGTTCAACTTAGATAATATCGCTGTTCTTTTTCAACAATGAGATTCTTGCTTCGATAGTGAAAATTCTCTCTTTCAAGAATGAGTTTCTTGCTTCGATAGTGAAAATTCTCTTGATTTATTTATGTTTCCTTGAGTAAATTTTTGTTTTCTGTTCAGATGTAGTTATCATTAACAATGAATCCTGCTTTATACAGGTGTGAAATTGGACAATGTAATGGGACATATCAAATTTGTGAATGTATCATTTCACTATCCTTCAAGAGTAGAAGTACGTTCCTCTTAGGCCAACATGAACATATTAAAAATGTTTTATTATGTTTTTTTTTTTTTTTTTTGTGTCTAAAACGATGATTAATCATTTCAGTTTACCTGCCTTCTCATTTTGGGGGTCTATTAATTTCACTTGTGTTAATTTCTGTGCGCTGAAGAAGAACTCATGAATGACCGACCTTCTTTCCACATGTAAACAGGTTCCTGTTCTAGATCATATAAACATTTCTATTCAACCAAATGAAGTGGTTGCAATTGTAAGAAGTATCTTTGCTTTACCTTATCATTCTACTCTATGATAGTGGCATAAAACTACAAGGATTGACTGTGCCTCTAACTTTTGCAAAGGTCGGTCTCAGTGGCGGTGGAAAAAGCACATTAGTCAATCTTTTGCTTCGTCTCTATGAGCCAATTAATGGTCAGGTAAACTACACTTACACTCACATCTTAGTCTGCTGTTTGAAATAAGATGAAATATACATGGAAGTTCAGTTTCAGTTTTCATATCTTAAGCTATAGAGTTTTTTCCTTGCTCATCCATATTTGAAACCTTCAGAACAAGAGCCACACATTTCACTCTAAAGTGGACACCATTTTACCAGGCTTCGAGGCATGCAATTGGCCCGAGTTTCTATACGCAGATCCGTACGCTGCTAAAGCTAAAACACATTTTGTCAATCGGAAGTGTATTTTCTAACTCTAAGTTGCAGAAACAAATATGTTTTCTGAAGGCTGTGGAATTGACAAAACTATTCTCGGATTAGGGTAGAAATATGGAGAAAATTTATCCATGAATTTTGATTGATTTTGAGATTTCAACAGCATCCTTATGAACTATGGTGGTTGGATCTTATGCAACGTTTGCGTATGAATTTGCAGATTTACATTGATGGTTTCCCCCTTAAAGACTTGGATATCCAATGGCTGAAAGTAAAAGTCGGATTTGTTGAACAGGTTAGAACACAAAAACCGGTAAACATACATTCTTGAAGCTTTCTATACAATTACTATCCATAACATATGTTCATGTTAGACAGGAACCACATCTGTTTCATATGGACATAAAATCGAATATTAAATATGGTTGCAGTGGAGACATTAAACAGGAAGATATAGAATGGGCGGCAAAGCAGGCCTATGCCCATGACTTCATATTCTCTCTCCCTGATGGCTATGAAACACTTGTTGATGACAATTTACTGAGTGGAGGACAAAAACAGCGGATTGCTATTGCTAGGGCCATTCTTAGAGACCCTTCTATCTTGATCCTTGATGAAGCCACCAGTGCTCTTGATTCTGAAAGTGAACATTATATTAAGGCAAGTTCTTTCAAGTTTTCACTTATCCTTTAATTTTCATGTAAAGAAATATGAAGTAAGATGCTTGCTCGCTATTATTCTGACACTCTTTCTGTCTTTAGGATGTTTTTCATGCGTTCAAAAATGACACTAAGGCAAACAGAACTGTCATTGTCATAGCACATAGGTGAGCTTCTCATAATTACGCCTTTATGTTGTTAGTCATCACGATGTGGTGATTTACATTTGTGGTGCACAACCTTTTGTAGGCTTTCCACAATAAGAGCTGCGGACAGAATCATTGTAATGGACGGTGGACGAGTGATTGAGGTTAGACTTATTGGCGGTGTACTTAAAGCTTGTTATATTATGTAAATGTAAAAATCAGCTTTTTGCGCACATGCTACACATATAAGGGTTTGACATCATAAAATCAACCATGCTTGGATTTACCTCCATCTACTTATCTATGCATCTTGGTTTGTGTATGATGCAGATGGGTGACCACACTGATCTTATTCTCAGGAATGGTTTCTACGCAAAGTTAGTAAGAGCTCAAGCAGATGGTTTGGCTTGAACCAAGACCAGCTTACTGTGTATACATATTCTGTATTCCACTTTGTTTAGTATCTCTTTCTTAGCTCATGGACCACATTCTTATGTAATATTTATTGCATTAGACTAGAATACGATTGAGAATACAACAAACCAAACCTAGACTTGCACACACAAATGGAACAGCCGTAAACGGTACAAAATGTAACACATGCTAACAAAATCTAACTCAACAAGGATTTACATGCATGGCTTAGTGACTGAACATGTTAGAGACGCTCAAGGGCCTCAGTGGAGAAATCTCCAGGCTGAGGAACTTGCTGGTGCGGAAGACCTTTTGGTTCTTCATCATTTGCTTTCACACTAGTCGTCTTCTGGTCATCTATCTTCCCCATACTACTCTCACTTTTTGCTTGCTCTAGCCGGTGGTTCGTCGACTAGGCCTTTCACTTCCTGGGCAGCCTTATTCTCCGACGTCGAACGCATGGCCTTGTCGTTGTAGTTGGTATCCATGTCTTCCTTCGTTCGTACAAGCACCGAATCTTAAATTGAAGCATGAGAAAAGGAGCAACAAATATTTTATTTTTTATTTATATATTTTTCCAAAATAGATGGAAAAAGGACTGTACACGTGGAGGTCTCCTAACGAACATGGGAGGACACGTGCTTTCTGCATGTTGACTCAGGCCATTTACTTCTTTTCACGTTCTAATTATTTCCCTTTAATGTACGAAAACCAGTTTAGAGGTTGAGTTAGTTTATAGAATTAATTAAACGACGAGGCCTTTATTGCAAAATGGGAAAGTAATGGCGACTCAGAGGGCAATTGGGGGTGTGGTCTAGCGGAAAAGAAATTGATCATTTTATTATATTTATTTGTAAGAGTTATGATTCGAATTTTAATAAGTTTTGTTATTATTTCATATGTATTTAATCATATTTAAATTGTTAGATAGAGAGAAATTTATTAGGGAGCTGGACCAACTATTTTAGACTCTTATAAGATTACAAAGTTAAAATAATAAAAAAATTTTACTTACTAATAAAATTATAAACTGATGAAATTTACATTTAAACTCTTTTTCATTTATAAAAAAAAATAATGACAGGGAATTGAGGGGTAATTTCGGAATTTAATGCAATCTCCAACGGCTACTTTGAGTCGGAGTCCGGCCGTTGGGCGTTGAAGTTTGAACCGTTGGTCACAACCAGGGACCCACTTGGTCCCGAGATAATGATAAATAAAAGACAATCGTTGTTGGAGCGCACGAGTGTTTGCCTAGATCTCTGCCAGATGTTGGAGCTCCGACGAATCTGGCTGTTCCTTAACCTCCTAGCCAATCACTCCACGCCACGTTCGCATCACGACTTTGATCGTGTACTTTCCCTTACCTTTTCCTACGCTACTCCCCAAAACCCTAAACCCTGGATATTCTCACTTCCAAAGTTCAAACGAGCTCACTTTCTTAAGTTCCGACTTGGAAAGATTTCAAAGCGATTGCTATAAGAGCTCGTTGCAAATTCATGGTTTTTGGCAGACTGAGCGTGGTCAGAGATGTTGAAGCTATCTGTGTTGCTCGGTTTTCTTCTTCTGTTCGTGACTCGAACGGCGTCGCATATGGCCTCTGGTCCGCACATTGCAGATGTGAATATTCTGTTGCCCCCCAAGATGACTCATCCTGTGGAGTATAGGCTTCAGGGAAGTGACGGCTGCTTCAGATGGTATATGCTTGCAGTAGACGGGTGTACACGCATTTAAGAATTGTCGTGTATTAGTGGTTGTATATTGTTGTAAATTTGATGTCTATTAAACTTTTGATCAAACTGATAAAGCTTGAAAGTCTGCTCTGACTCAATTTAATAGAATGTTATCAAATTTTATGCTACATATATAAAGTGGTTGAGATGAGTATTCTGTGCATATGTTTCGTAAGAAAAACCTTTAGAGTTTGAGTAAGTTCATTTTAATTTGGTTTTGAAGGTTCTTTTGTGTTTGTTCTTTATGATTAATTGCTCCTCTTAATTGACCTCAAGCTATTTTTTCGTTGTTCTTACTTAAAATTTATACAGGTCATGGGATCATCATGATTTTCTTTCTGTGATTCCCGAGTATAATTCTAGTAGCCACTGCTCAACAAGTGCACGGTTGAGATCTATTGCTCCTTACAGTGGGAGAAAGGAGACAGCTGTTTATGCTGCTGATGTGCAAACTGGAACTGTTATCCGCTGCAAAGTTTTCATTGATTATTTTTCCAGAATCCAGATATTCCACAATTCTGTTAAACTTGATTTAGATGGGCTTGCCACTCTCCGTATCCGTGCCTTTGATAGTGAAGGTATCTTTTTTTTTTATCAAGCGTTGGTTGTTACTTTATTCTTTCTTTGCTCTACTTTGCTCTATTTCTAAACTTGAAAGAATTCCTCTATATGTGGTGCAGAAAATGTTTTTTCGTCACTAGTTGGCTTACAATTTCTGTGGCAGCTGATGCCTGAAAACAATGAGTTGCCTCATCACCTTGTTCATGTTCCTTTGAAGGACTCTCCTCTAAGTGATTGTGGCGGTTTATGCGGCGACCTTAATATCCAAATAGAACTTGAAGATAGTGTATGTACAATGATACTGGAAGTGAATAGTAATAGCAATGAGCTACTACTGTTTTCTTTTTATCTAATTATTCTCTTTAAATTATGATGCAGGGAGTATTTTCCGATCTATATGTTGTAAAAGGAATTGAAATTGGCCATGAGATTGTATCTGTGAAGTTGCTCGAGCCACAATTGAAGCACATGATGGATAAGATTATTTTAACTGTGGCAGAAGCCATGTCACTTGAACCGCCCTCTCCTGTTTTTGTACTCATTGGTGCTGTTGTTAGTTATACTTTAAAAATTATCCGTGGGAATGCTCTTCAAGGTTTTTGTTCTCAATTTTTGCTGAAAAGTTTTCTGAACCTGCATATCTTTTGTTGACTATAGCATACTGCTTAGTCTGATGACTCTTCCCATTGTATGATGGGCATGTTTTAGGGACCTTGCGACTCTTCCCATTGTATCATGGGCATGTTTTAGGGACCTTGTGTTTGTGAATTTTCTACTCTCTCCCCAAATTCCCTCACGTCATGTTCATTATTCCTCCAAATCCAAGCTTGGCCTCTTGGGCTTTGTTTGGCTCGGCTCATTTGTTTTAGGGCTTGAAACTAGGCTTGATCTTGGTTCACACTTTCAAGTAAATGTAATTAATAATGCTCAATAAATAAGCTTGCACAGAGCTTGAGGCAAGTCAAGCCCGGGAGGCTCAGGAGTGCAGTTGATTTGCATTCTGTCAAATTGATGCAATCTAAACAAAAATTTGCCAGTGGATTGAATGGTTTGTGTTGTGAATGCTTCGATTTTATAGGTTAGGTAGCTGCTGAAACATGTTGAGAAATCCTGTTAAGGAAATCATCATGTGTTATATCCTGAATGGACCTACTTGGATTTCAGTAGATCGAATTCTAAATGGTGGAGCTTGAATTTAAGTGCATTTACTTTTGGTATTGTTGTTTTCATTGGCAGGGCTTGCTCCAATTAATTGTAATTTATTTAAACTTACTTTTTAGCAAAATAAATCATTAGGTTTATAATGAGCTTTACTGTTATGTGTGTGGAACGTAGAAAACATCTTAATGACCTTTCTTGTACTTGGTTGAGTTGAATTATTGACATTGTCCTTGTTTTTGATATCCTTATATTCTCAGTGGTTTTACTACCTTTCTTTACGTGCCTATTGCAGTGGTAACTTTACCATCTTCACATCATCGATGGTCTGTCTCAAACTCGTCAGTTGCTAAGGTGGATTCTTTGATGGGTTTAACAAATGCATTGAGATTAGGGGTAACGAATGTAATAGTTGAAGATACTAGAGTTGCCGGCCACATACAATTGTCATCACTTAATGTTGTCCAACCAGATTCTTTATGGTTATACATGGCACCTCTGTCTAGTTCTAGCCATCCTATTGAAGGAACCAAACCAATTCCATCGACGGCTCGATGGCATCTAATTTCTGGTCACCAATATCTCATTCAAATAAAGGTTTTCTCACAGGGACCAGATGCACATGAAATCTACATAACAGAGGTAATTTACATGTTCTTTTAGTTTCACCATTTCAATGATCATATTTGCAAACTACTTTCTGTTTGTGAGTTGTGGGTTGTAAGAGTTTCTTTTCACATTGCACATGCTGATTAGTTCGTAAATTTTGTACATGTTTTTAAGTTACTATCAACAAAATTTAAGCTTATAAAGAACATATCAATCTAACACAACAACAATAAATTACCAGAAATTGTGGTTACTGGGATTCAAAGACAAGACCATATGGACAACTAGATTCTGATTCCATTTGAAGTCAACATCAATCACAAAAGCTAAGCCAAGGAATTGCACCCAACTATTTATATCAAGCCAACACAAAAGAGAGTTAACATCATGCAAATTAAGCATGTTACTAGTTGGGTAATTTTCATGGTTTTATTTAGTGTTTATCCATGCGTTGCGATTTTTAAACTTGGAGCAACTTGTTTGTAGTTTTGTGTAATCCTTTGTATTAGCTAAACTTAGGGTGTGGGTTTCCTTGAATAATAAATTATTCTACACTTTAACATAAAATCATGCTGCCCTCTTACAAAAAAGGCCATGCAATCCTCTCTTTGGAACTCAGATGATTTGGGGAGATCACCATTTGGATTTTAAATAATGTGAGAGGTACCTGGGACCCCAAACATTGTGAGTGTCTTATGTTTATTTTTACTCTTTGGATTGGACTGGGCTATTCCTTGGACTGGATTAAATTAGATTGGATTGGATAGAACTACTCATTATCCTATATCTAATTTTTAAATTTAAATAAGTTTTTCATTAATTTAAATGTTTTTTATTTAAATAATTTATAATATAAAATTTAAATAAAATAAGTTAAATTTATTGAAAAAAGTAGCCATTGCTGCAGATGGTGTCTTCAGCCAAACTCTGGAACCTGCCGGTGAGATTCCGGCATTGATCAATGCCAGTCAACAGAAGTCAATGTTTTTACTGAAGAGTCAATGTCGGTCCATGTAAATCAATGTCAGTCAATGGGCTTAGTCCCATTGAAACCTATATTTTGTGGGTACTAGTAAAGAACGTATCCTAGTGTTGTAGTCCAGTCCGAGACATTATCCAGTCCACCTAATAAACGTAGCCCTAAAGTGTTTTATGTTTAATTTTACTGTTTGTATTGAGTAGTTCAATCTTGGATGATGAGGTTTGGTAGTATTTTTTGCCAAATAGCTTCTTTTCAAATAGGTAGTGATCCTTTCAGATAATTTGTTTTTCCATATAACTTGTTCAAAAAAGTCCACAAAAGGCTGATAACTTTCGGAGATATTAGGGCTCTTTGTATTTCTTCACTAAGCATTCTTTAGACAAATATTTATACATTACATGTTACTTTTTCTCAGCTTATAATATGAATAATGTTCAAGTCTTTCCTGTCGTTGTGTTTATTTTACTTGTAATTACAAGACTCGTTTACTAAATTTCTTTGTTTGTAAGTGATGATAATATGTAGTTTACATGTTGGAAAATCCGCTCTTCACTTAATCTGACATCCAAGTTAGTTTCTCATTTGTCTCTTAGCTGCCTTTTTTTCTCAGAAGCTCCTCACTTGTATGACAGGGTGATGATGTGAAGTTGTATGATAACCAGACAGACTACTGGAAAATTTATCCCCTTTCAGCTGATATCATGGACAGACATGGCTGGCAAAACTCCAGAATCCTGAAAGCAACCTCACAAGGATTGGGAAAATTGACAGCATCTTTGAGTTACTTTAGTGAACATCATGAGATGAAGGAGGTAGTGCGTTATATTGATTCCTTCCATTTTTCCTATTCTTTGACCTTAAGTATATCTTTTCACTTCTTCCAGTTATCAAGCAATTGTTTTGTACTTTTTTCCTTTCTTTGTTTGAGGGGTGGGGCTGTCAATTCTGTTTTGTGTAATGTATAAGTATATTTTGCTTACGATGGTCATATTCGTTTATAGGTTCTCATGGCTGTGCAAAAAGTAATGGTTTGTGACCCAGTGAGGTTTACTTTTGACAAAAGAAGTGTCATATCTCAAAGAATTCTGCTCCCTTGGGCTGATGGTGTTTATCAGGAAGTTGAGCTAAAGGCTTCAGGAGGTTTGTAGCTTCCTGAGTTCTCATTTTTTGGAATTCTAGCTTCTGATGTTGTTAATGGGCTTGGCACTTTTAAATCATGTAGGTTGTGCTCTAGGACCAAGTGACTACAAATGGTTTTCCTCAGACATGGCTACAGTATCTGTATCTGTTTCTGGGGTTGTCCAGGCTAAGAAGCCTGGTAAAGCTACTATTAAAGTGCTATCCATTTTTGATTCATTCAACTATGATGAGGTAATATTATTAGGATTATAGTTTATTGTTTTGTTGCTCTTTTGTATTAATAGAAAAGTATGTCTAAAGATTGAGACAATAAATATTAATTCTTGCTCTTTTTCAAAATTTGTATTCTCTCCCTTAAAAACCTTTTGTATTTCCATAATTTTGCTTTTAGAGTTGCTAGAATTACTATATACACCGATATTTGCTTCCACTAGCTTTTTCAACCCATCATCTTTGTCTATCTAGTAACATGTTTGATATTGCTTCCTTTCTAAAAATGGGGTAATTGGTCTCACTTTGAGGTTTTCAAAATTGATAGTAAATTTAAGCGTTAAAGCTTGAACATTATTGCTTGTCAAAAGAATTTAGAAATGGATGTAAAAATAATATAGAATTGTGTTGCTAATATGATCACTGTGCCGTTGTGATTTATAGGCAATATCCTCAAAAGGAATTGTTTACTTCAATATGTGCGTTTAATGATGCTAAGACATATGAAAAAGTTATTCATGCTAAGATATAGGAAAATGCTATTCATGTACTGTTGACTTTGCAATCATATATGCTGCTTCATATATGACAATCATTTGCACCTTTTCTGTCTATACATTTAATATAGTTCTGATACCCTTATTTGCTGTAATATGTAGATATCTGTAAGGGTACATTTTTCTCACTTTTTTTGGTCAGCGTTAATGCTTATGATTGTTAGTAATTTTTACTAGGTGGTAATTGAGGTTTCCATTCCATCTTCTATGGTCGTGCTTCATAACTTCCCTGTTGAGACTGTTGTAGGGTCTCATCTTCAAGCTGCTGTAACAATGAAAGCAGCAAATGGTAAAGTGTATGCCAGAATCTTTTGGAACTACGTTGGTGCTCGTCACTTTTTGTTAATTTTGAGTTGTCACTTGCAGGTGCTTATTTTTACAGATGTGATGCATTTAGTTCTGCTGTAAAGTGGAAAGCAGGAAGCGAGTCCTTTATTGTTGTCAATGGAACAATGGAGATGCCTGTTTTGGACATGTTAGGAAATGTTGAATTTCATGGTCCTCCATGTTCATGGACATATGTGTATGCTTCTCGTTCTGATAAAGCTATGTTGCATGCCACATTTTCAAAAGAATATGACCACATTGATGGCTCTTTCCGTGGACCTATTTTCTTGAAAGCATCTTCACGCATTGCGGCCTTTCCACCACTTATTGTTCATCAGGCAGGTGATGGAAACCAGTATGGTGGTTACTGGTTTGATGTGAATCGTGCAGAAGCTGATAATAAGTTAGAAAATTTGGACAAATTATACCTAGCCCCTGGAACATACCTAGATGTCATGCTTCTTGGTGGACCTGAACAGTGGGATAAAGGTTTTGGCTACATTGAAAAAGTGGACATTATGGATGAAGAATATGGTCATACTGAAGATGGATATCATGTTCATCAGTTATCTGGTGGCTATAGAAGTTTGTATAGAGTTTTATGTCAAACGCTTGGAAATTTTGTAACTTTCCTCAACTTTATATTTTACATAGTTTCCAAGCCCATTGTCCTTAATTCAGTATTTGTGATATATCTTTCTGTATTTTCAAATGACACAGAAAATTGTTTTCAAACGTGGTAATTTGGTTGCGGATGACCACCCAGTGCCTGTAATAGCAGAAGTTTCACTTTCTCTTTCATGTGGTGTTCCTACCTCGATTGTACTAATAGCTGATGAACCAGGTATCGATTACTTTTTCTCATCTAACACATATGCAATAACAATTTTGTTAAATATAGCATTTTATTTTTCGTATGGTTCATCTACTTATGCCATTCTTCAGTAAATGAACATGAGGCGATATGCACTGCACTTCAAGCTGACCGCTCTTTGGGACGAGTTCATGTCACTCCTATTACTGTGGCAAATGGACGCACCATAAGAGTATCTGCTGTAGGCATTAGCAAATCCGGCAAAGCTTTTGCAAACTCATCTTCTCTCAATTTGATGTGGGAACTAAGCAGTTGTAATGGGTTGGCTTATTGGGACGATGAGGATAATTCAGAGAGATCTAAATACAATTGGGAGAGGTTTTTGGGCTTGCAAAATGAATCAGGACAGGTACTGCAAGAATTTCAGTGTCTTTTATCTATGAATTATTTCCTCATTTAAGTTTCCTATTAGTTTCAACCCTTGCTTTATTATGAAGTATAATATTATTTTCCTTATTGTTATGGATTATGTAGTAATGAGGGATGTAAGCTGAAATGTTAAATGTTTTGTTTCTCAGTGTATTGTTCGTGCCACTGTTATTGGTTTCAGTGAAACAATTGGGGATCATGATTCTTCTCCATTGCAAGATAGTTCAGAGAATGTGCTTACAGATGCAATACGTTTACAGGTATTCTTGGATACTATATGCAATTTCACACAAATAGAGACTTGTACATTTCTTTATATCTAAAATTCTACATAGATAGTTGGTTATCAATCTGTCTTCATTCCCTTAGAATCTGTGATCTTAGACGCATTCTGTTCTAGTATTTATTTTATTTTTATCTTTTGAAATCTCCTTCTTATGTTTAGGTTTGTTACATTTTGTAGCTTGTTTCTACACTAAGGATCAGCCCAGAGTTCAAGTTGTTGTTTTTCAATCCCAATGCTAAGGTAGACTCTATGCCCTTATATATTTATATAGCATGTCTTTAAAGAAAGCACATTGCTGATTCTTTGTATAAAAAAATTTGATTTTTTTTTTTTTTGCTGCTTGTAAGTTTTAAACTATGGTGGCACATGTTAACTGCTAGTTTACAATGCCCCATGGATGCTATAAATTGAATACTTGGTCAGATACTGTAGATTACACATGCCACAAGTTTTCTTAGTTGCTCTAGTGTTGGAGTCGTGGATTGAGTTTCATGATACCATCAATAATTTAGCAATTTAGAACTCATATTTACTAAAATGAACATAATTGATAAACTCTCAGCGTAAACTGATTAGTATTTTCATGAGGCTTTCTAAGTCTCAAATGTTATTTGACAAAGTAATTTTGCCTTGTGGAACATAAATATGCCTAACAATACCCAACAATTGTGCAATTGCTATTCTTCTCTTTTTGTTCCCTTGTTTCTTGATGAAATAGTACAGCTAAACACTAATCATTTTCTGTTAAAGATGCTCTATGTAGAAACTTCAAACTGTGGTGGCACATGTTAACTGCTAGTTTACAATGCCCCATGGATGCTATAAATTGAATACTTGGTCAGATACTGTAGATTACACATGCCACAAGTTTTCTTAGTTGCTCTAGTGTTGGAGTCGTGGATTGAGTTTCATGATACCATCAATAATTTAGCAATTTAGAACTCATATTTACTAAAATGAACATAATTGATAAACTCTCAGCGTAAACTGATTAGTATTTTCATGAGGCTTTCTAAGTCTCAAATGTTATTTGACAAAGTAATTTTGCCTTGTGGAACATAAATATGCCTAACAATACCCAACAATTGTGCAATTGCTATTCTTCTCTTTTTGTTCCCTTGTTTCTTGATGAAATAGTACAGCTAAACACTAATCATTTTCTGTTAAAGATGCTCTATGTAGAAACTTCAAAAGGAGATCCCCTTCTAGCATTTATACCCAATGTGAACACTTTTTGGAGTTTATTCATTATTGTTTGTTATTATTAGCATATTCATTATAAACTTGCGCGGAGTAATCACTTTTGTCTTACAGGTAGATCTATCAATTTCTGGTGGCAGTTGTTTCTTGGAAGCTTTTGTTAATGATTCTCAGGTAGTAGAAGTCGTTCAACCCCCAGCAGGTCTACAGTGCTCACAACTGATTCTGTCTCCTAAAGGGCTGGGGACAGCACTTGTGACAGTTAATGATTTTGGGCTTGTTCCTCCACTTGCAGCTTCTTCAATGGTAAATTTATTTTTGTTCTGTCCATTTGCCATACGTTGTTAGTTTATGGGAAACTTCTTATCTAACTTTTTAATGGTCATTAAGGAAATTCAATTTTGTAAATTTACAGAATTCTATTTCGAACCCCATCCTTCTGTAAAACTCTCATTGTTTAATGCTGAAGTAGATAAGAAAAATACATTTACTCAATAATAATATAGTTCCTATTGGAAGGGAATTTTCTAAGATAATTGGACTGAGATGGTAAAACTCCCCAGCCTTTAAACAAACATTTAGAGTTCTAAGTTGCTTCCTCTTTGTCTGCTGTTATGTCTTTTTCTGCTCATGGTGCCATCATTGTTCACATTTTCTATTTCAGCTTTCTTGTGTAGTTTCTTGAGGAGGTCATGTATTTTGTAGGTCCAAGTTGCAGATTTAGACTGGATTACGATTACGTCCCAGCAAGAAATAAGCCTTATGGTATGTCTTTGTACCCCTCACTTTTCTTGTATTTTTTTTCCTCTCTTTCTTTTCCTTCCACTATACCTTTATCCCATTGGATCTCAGTAGTCTGTGGGCTAGAGGGGTAACCCTCTTTCATCTCTTAAATTGACAGCCGGTCTAAGATTAATGATATGATACTTTATTATTTCAGGAAGGAAGCATACACACTATTGACATAATGGCGGGGATAAATGATGGAAGTGCCTTTGATGCTTCTCAGGTTTGGATTGACTTATAAAACTATCTTCTAGAGCTACATTTACCTTTGTTCTGAATGCTGAAAAAGTGAATAAAACAGTGTGGTTTTTTTAATGTTCTTGACCTTGTTTATTGTTATCTGATGTTTTTCTATGTGCATCTTTTGTGTAAGTTATGTTCATATTTTGTCAATAGACTTTCAATCACTGTAGACCTATGATGCAGTTTGCGTACATGAATATTCAAGTGCATATTGAGGACCACATTGTTGAATTTGTTGACAATGAAGATATCTCAAGGCCTGGTGGTAGATGTGTTAACACACCAAATTTTAAAGTTATGGCTACCCATCTTGGGATCACGACTCTATATGTAAGTTCATCATTGACCTTGCAATGATGTGTTACTATCTCCACTTAGATCTCATATTTCAATTTCTTTGTTGGGTTATTGGAACAATATGACTTTACAGATGGTACTTTAAATCAGGTCAGTGCTTTTCAGCAATCTGGGCATGAAATTTTAAGTCAACCAATAAAGGTTGAAGTGTATGCACCTCCAAGAATTCATCCTCAAGATATTTTCCTTGTACCAGGTGCATCTTATGCGGTATGTCCGATTCCTTTTTGTTGTTACTGTGAAAATATTTTTCTGTATTGGATTAAAAACAATAGTACAGTAGACAAGAGTATTTATAGACTCTTGTAGAGATACAAATACTAAAACCCTGGGAAGTAAATAACAAAAAAGTCCTTGTTGGCTTTTAGACTAGAATTAATGTTTCCTAATCCTAATCTACTACTAACAGGTACATATGAGTTTGTATTCACATAATAAAAGCTAGCAAATCCTTAGTTGGTATTATTCAGCTTACTATGTTGTGATCAAGTTATCAAATTCATACCAATTCCATTTTGCCGCTTTAATGATTTGGAAACTTTATTATCCTGTGGCATGCTTTTTGTGTGATATTTTATTATTTTGTTTCCTTTTATGTTTCTCATAGGTTTGACAATGTTCTTATTTTTGTATGCTAGCTTACTCTGAAAGGAGGGCCAACAATTGGTTCATATGTTGAATATGCCACTATGGAAGATGCGATTGCAAGTATCCAAAAATCTTCGGGACGCCTGTCTGCAATTTCACCTGGGAACACAGTAAGAATGATTCTAAAGCTGATGCATGTATTCTGAAGTATTTGTTAGCTAATTTTTGTGTTCGTTCTCATTATAATTGTTTTTTTTCAAGTTGTCAGTACTTACATGTGCTCTTTATTTTTCTTCATGTATGCATAAATGTGGATGTTGTGTGTTGTTAGTAAAATATAAGTCATAGAATTTATCTGCTTCAGAGGAAAACCCTTTGGTAGAACTTATCTCACTCTACGTCTTTTCAGTATGTCATTTGCATTTATATATTTGGGCCTAATAAACAAACGCAAAACAAGTGCTGAATATTTAACTATCTTTTTTGAAATGACGCTTATTCTTTTACGTACTCTCTGTCCAGACCTCCATCTCATATTTAACCTTTTGCTAGCTTTGTTTTATAAAAATGTTAAATAAATCAGATATACATTTAATTGTGCATGTACTTCCTGTGTAATAGACTAACCTGAGCAAATGCAATTTCTGTTTGATCAGACTATTGTTGCGAGAGTCTTTGGGAATGGAGATAATATGATTTGTCAAGCATATGGTAGAGTTAAAGTAGGAGTTCCTTCTTCTGTGATATTGAATGTTCAAAGTGAACAGCTTGGTGTTGGCCGTGAGATGCCTATATATCCTTTATTTTCGGAGGTAAAGATTACCAATGAAAAGAAAATCTCATATTAGTATCTTTATGTCATCAGAATACTGATGCTTCTTGGTATCACCAGGGCAATTTGTTTTCCTTTTATGAGCTTTGCAGAAACTACCAGTGGACTGTGGAAGATGAAAAGGTAGAGTGGTTCTGTATTTGTTTTCCTTTAACCATTTGCTTATGATTATGAATGACAAACTATTATGCTATATTAAGTAAAAGCTCATTCTTCTATTTCCCTTGCTTAGGTATTGAGCTTCCATGAGTCGCAGCGCATAAATTTGGAAACATATGTGGCTCAACTGAATGCTTCAGAAAAAAGTCAATTCACTAGTTATTATTCAAGTGAGGAAGAGCTTGGTTTTATAAATGTCTTGTATGGAAGGTACTAAGTTCTTATGAATCATAGCTCTCTCTCTCTATCTCTCTCTTGTCTTTCTCTTTCTCGTTTTATTTCCTTTCAAATCTCATATTTTCTATCATCTGATTCAGATCTGCTGGGAGGACCAATGTTGTAGTCTCCTTCTCATGTGAATTTATATCTGCTAGTTCTAAATCACAGACAATGTTTTACAATGCATCTATATCATTGTTGGTGGTGCCTGATCTCCCTCTTGCTCTTGGAGTTCCAATAACCTGGATTCTTCCTCCCCATTACATTACAACAAGTCTTTTACCTTTGTCTTCCGAATCAAATGGGCAATTGGATAGTCAGAGTCGCAAAGGAACTATAATTTATTCTTTGCTGAGAAATTGCCATGAAATGAATGAAGTTATGCAGAAGGATGTTATTTCCATTGATAAAGATAGAATAAAGACAACAGATAGTAACAACATCGTATGCATTCAGGCAAAAGACCGTACCACGGGTAGAACTGAAATTGCTGCTTGTATAAAAGTTGTAGAGGTATGAATGTGTAGTCTACTCTCTTCTGTGCTGTAGAAGCCTTATGACTGAGTTCTCCAGATATATGTTCTTGTTGATGTCTTTGTTACATGGTTATCCCATTATAGTGCTTTGTAGAGGGTCTATTGTATCTAAGTTGATGTAGCACACGGCAGAAGCTCTACCGTTTTACCCTTTTGGGTGTTAGTTTCTAGTTTCCTAGTTGGGTTAGGATTTGTTTAGGGTTTATTATAAAAGGGAGCAGCTGTTAGTTTTGGGGTAGACTCTTTTCATATTTTTATCAAATTATTCAGCAGAATTTACTGCAGAACCTAGTGTTCTTGTGTTTCCGTATGTGATTGAGTGTGTTCCTCGCCTAAGCTGCGAGCTATTTTACTTCCGCTATGCCATAAGTGGCCTTTAAACTAAAATTTCAACCCAAACAAGCCCATGCTCAGGTTTTACAATTTTGTCCTTTTCAAACTATTTCTTGCAAAAAGTAGCTCATTGACATGAGTCATGAGCTAGCTAACACTAATTTCTACGAGTTCTTAGAGCATTGATGTGCTTGTTGGGTTGCTGCCATTTTTGTGAGACAAATAAAACTTTTTGAGCATTGGGGCATATCATGTACCCAGTCCTCATTCTGCCTTCATAATGGTTTGCTTTCATGGCCTTTCCATATTTTTCATAATTTTAGAACACCACCACCATGCTAATTCTTCTTACTCTCATCAGGTGGCTCAAATAAGAATTACAAATAAAGAATTTCCTTTCCATGCAATCAATCTTGCTGTTGGTGCTGAACTTTCTGTGCCCATAACCTACCGTGATGCTCTAGGTATCAATAATTAGTAGTGCTAACTATTATTGGTCCTTCTTATGTTTCAATATCCATTTGTCGTAACTTTGCATTCGAACAGGAAACCCTTTTTATGAAGCATATGATGCTGCTCCTGTTGATGTTGTAACTAACTATCCTGATATTGTGTCCATAAACTACAAAAACGATGGCAGTGGAAATATCCATCTCAAGGTATGAAATTATTGTTAAGAAGTGCCCTGTTTGATAATTCAAATTACATAAAGATCTTTCTTTCCCTTTCATTTTTTTGTTGAATTTTAGATTAAATTTCTGCGTGCTAGTGATTATTAAATTTAGAGTACTTTTGTTTAGAGTGAGAGTATTTAGTGTTTAAAATTAAAGGCAGCATGGAGAAAATAATTTATCATATGGCTTTAAAAATGGAGGAAACGTGTTGTGTATCTTATGACTTTCAATTGTCAAAGATCTAATTCAACAAGCTGCCTAGTAGGATTCATACTTTTGCTTTGTCTCTCAATCAAGCAAAGTGTTGATGATATTTGAATGAACAAAAGCACAAAACCAATGTAGTGTTTTATCCTGTCAACTTTTTTTTTTTTACTATGATTTTCTACTTTCTGGTTGAAGGCAATGCGGCGTGGTAGAGCTCTTGTGCAAATATCAATTGATGATATTCCACAGAAATCGGACTATTTGCTGGTATATTCTTACACTTTTTTTTTTTAAATCTCAGAAATGTGTGCTCAGCTAAATCATTTACTTGCATTTTAAAATTAACTAAATTCATGACTTCTTCAGATTTCAGTTGGTGCTCACATACATCCTGGAAACCCAGTTCTTCACAGGGGAAGTTATCTTAGCTTCAGTATAGAAGGTGTGTCTTGTTCACCCAGATTCGAACTAGTTATTTGAAACCATTGAGAGTTTCTTGCAAAATCTGTCATGTAAATGCTGCATGTATGCAATTCCAAGACATGGCTTTGAATTCAGAAGCACTCTTAGTAGATTTATTTATTTATTATTTTTTTTTTTCTAAAAAATAGATATAAATTGATTCCCTTAGTTGATGCCAGGATACTGAAATAGTCACCATCCATGAATTATCCATGCATTTACTATCAGCACAAAGTTCAGAGCTTATTTGTTCTTCCCCCCACCAGATTCTCATGTTGATTTTTTAATGTGATAGGTTTAAATGACCATGTTTCTGGCCATTGGCTCGCTGACAATCCAAGTGTAATATCTGTCGATGTGCTGTCAGGAATAGCTAAAGCTGTTGGGGAAGGTACAACCCAAGGTACTGAGTGAAGTCCCATGCTTGTTTGATTTAATTATGGTGTCCTATTTCACAGTTCTGATTTGTTACCTTTGAGTAGTGTATTTTGAAGGCTCAACACTGAAGTTGCAAACAACAGTCACCGTGTTAAATGAAGATATTGTTTCTGTGGATGCCCCAAAAGAGATGCTAACAAATGTTCCTTTCCCAAAAAAGGGATATCGCTTTTCTGTGAAGTTAAGGTTTGTAGATCATGAATGCTGTATATGAATGTTGTGTTATTGAAAATGAGGACATTATTTTACATATCTTTTTTATTCTTCACATGCAGAAAAATAATAGTATGTTAATGTCATTCTTTTAATAAATGCTCTGAGATGATAAATTATGACATTTCCTGATAGTTTAAGCTATTATAATGGAATCACTTTCTTTTAATAAACGCTCTGAGATAATAAACTATGACATTTCCTGATAGTTTAAGCTATTATAATGGTCACTTATTTAATCCTAATGATTTCATGGGTATTTTTTTTAATTTTGCACATCCAAAGATCTGCATTTGCACGTTCTTTTGGCTCTACCCTTCTTTGAAATCAGCACCATACTAACAAGCTCTTCCAGTATCTAAATTTTAATTCAATGTCCCACATCAAGAATCATTGCAAATGATTGATATTACAGTACAGCAGTCCAGTGCCCATCATAGTACTGATTACTTTCATTTAATGCTTATATTTCTTTTTCTCTTTTTTTAGGTCTGTATGCTATATCTTCTTGTCCAGCGATCCCATATTCTCTGTCAATATGTTGTTTACAATGTAACATAAGTTAGATGAAGAATCCATTTTTATCTACTTATCTTCTTATTCCCTGGTTTTGGGGACAGATTATATTGTATTCACTTTTTTCATTTTTCTGTTTTGTATGCAGAAGTAATACTTCTGGGAACAAGTTTGGAGCTCTTGGAAGCACTAAAGGAATCCTGTATGACTGTAGAGTGGATCCTCCATTTGTTGGGTATGTCTTTATTGCTTCTTCTTCTTCGCGCCCTTTAACTCTCTCTTTCTCTTTTCAGTTGACTGCTTGGCTTTAAATATAGAGTTTGATGTTCTTTTCTCTTTTATGTGCTGAAGGTATGCAAAACCATGGTCAGATCTTGACACTGGTAATTCATATTGCCTCTTTTTCCCCTACTCACCAGAGCATTTGTTTCACTTGATACCCAAGTCAAAGGACATGAAATCAGATATATCCGTTTCCATCCATGCTTCTCTTCGAGAAGCCAATCATGTTTCAGGATCTGCTTCTGCTCTTTTTATAGGAGGGTTTTCCATATTAGAGGCGGGCAAGGTATGGCATACACTGCATCTAGTGTCAAGCACTTCAGTGTTATTTACTGAAGTTGAAACAACTCCATATTCTAGTTAGTGTTTGCCAATGAGATTGTGAATCAATTAAGGATCTTCAGTGTACTGCTTATTGTTGGAAATTTGATGTTTCAGGATTTAATGCAGTTGAATCTGACTCCAGACTCTAACAAGACTATCATAACCATCTTGGGAAATACAGGCAAGAAAGTGTTTTCTTTTCCAGCCTTTTTTCTCTCTATGGTATGTATGTTTGCAGCAGACTCTTTGGTGCAGGAGTGAAACATGGATTGATAAACGGGGCTCAAGCCCTCTCCCATTTCTGATCAGGGCATAATTTAATGCCAAGTGTATTGTACAAACCCTCACGCATGTTCCATTGTCTTTTATTGACATGCTAGCTGGTGCCTCCACATAATGTTCCTTATTCATGGCTTATATGTGTATCCATCTAATTGAACTATTATGTTGCTTGTGTTCCATGAAATTTTCAAACGTAGGTGATCGCAACATTTTTTAGTTTCGGATTATCAGTGGAGCATTCAAAGTTAAATAGTCCAAAATGATGTCATTTATGTGATGTCCATAGTCTATTCAAATCACCTTTTAAAATTTTTCTCTTTCTGTCTCTTTGGTTGATTGTAAGATATTGGGTCAGATTTTAGCTTGGACTTTTCTGTTATTTACCTGCTAACTGAATACAGTTGTGGTTCAGAAGTCTGATGTAATTGATTGTTATCTTCTTATTGTAGATGTTGAAATTTACTGGAATGAGCAGGATTTATCTGTCAGCCCCATCCAAAAAGAAGATTTTGGCATTGGTGGTCGTGCACAGTATGAGGTGAGCACGATATTTTATACTTGTAATGCTAGTTGTTAAGTTGCCACTAGTCCATAAGCTGTACATGGTATTAAAACATTATATGAAGCAACAGGACTGGGGATTCACAACTTGGAAATGCAAGAGGCAAAATTTAACAGCTCCTCCATTATTTCCAAGTGTACTCTGTTAATTGCTAACTACTGCGTCTGGGTCTTGGGCTATGTAAATGTAAAACAATCAGTCAAAAGGTTCTGTAACATGTACATTATTTCTCTTGAATATTTTTCCATCGCATCGTTGACCGCAGTGATGTTGACAGTGGTCAATTTTTCAACCATAAGGCCAGGTCGAGTTGCAAAGGTCGATTTTTTCACTGCAAAGATCGACCAAGACAGTTGGCCTACTAAAAGTTACCAGCCAAAAGGTTTATTAGTAGGAGGATAGGCATGGTATGCAGATGGCTGCAGAATCCCAATAATTTCTATCTTGGAAACAGTATATGCTCTTTGTATCTTTAACTCAGTATTAGTTGTGGAGCTATTGTAGAATGGACATCTCAAATGAATGATTTCATTTCCACACGTCAGAATTCATTTCCACACGTCAGAATGTTTATTTCTTTCAGGGACTAATATCGTATATGTCTGTCAGGTCAAAGTGCTAGGAGCGAAGAAATTCAAAGATAAAATCATCATCACCCTCCCATCCAATGGTTGGCTCTCTTTGCCCTGGAACTGGATTAGACTCCTACTAGGCTTTAGAAAAAGTTGTTTATTTGTTTAAACAAAATTGTCATGTGTTGTGCTTGTGCATCTCTTGTACAGATCAGAAAGTGGAAGTCGATGTTAACTACGAACCTGGAGAAGGGGAAGCATCAAAGATCACAATAAACTTTAGACTCTGGGTAGCTGCGCTTGGCTGTCTTGCCCTGTTAATATTAACATTGACCACCTTCATCCGTTTCTTGGATAGACCTGACAGATCTCGGCCATCCATCACCCCTGCTGCTACTACAACTTTTGCAGCACCAGTTACACCGGAACGTAGCAGTCCTGCTGTTTCAATGGATCAGTCTCCTCAAACACCTCAGCCGTTCATGGAGTATGTAAGGAGAACAATAGATGAGACTCCATACTACCGGCGAGATGCTAGGAGGAGGTATAATCCACAAAATACCTACTAGATTCATGGTTTGTCACGAGCAAGTTAGAATAGGAGATTCAAATATCAGAAAGATTTAACCATGTAAAATGCAATTAATCAGAACCTGGCATTTTGCTTCTCACAATTTTGATATTTTTCTGTACAATTGTACACTATGATGTATATTTATGTACTCTAATTCAAACCCAAAGCAGTTGATTTCCATCATAGCATAGCGTCTCCTATTATTTCCCCAGCTGCTTTTAATTCAGGTTCTATGCAAAAGCCTCTGAGATCACGTATGAAAGATTTGGGCAAATGGTATTGCATATATATATATATATATATATATATAGGAAAATGCTATAAACCTCAACAGGTGGTGGGGATGTTATGGAGCCCACCTGTAGGGTTTTTTTTAGCTTAATTTTTATTTATTTTTTACTTTTTTGTTTTCATCTAATGTATTTTTAAATATTTAAAAATTATTTTAATATTAAAAATTTTATTCATTTGAAATTTTAAAAAGTTAAAATGGCATTTTACATATTAATTTAGCTTTTAATTTTTAAGTTGATAAAAACTATATTAATTTTTATGTTTTATTTATTATTTTTATTTCTATAATAAATATAAAATTATATTAAATGTCAAATAAATAAAAAATTAAATTAAGCTGAAAAATCCATTACATCCCCACCTGTTGGGGTTTATAGTATTTTTCTATATGTATACATATATGTATGTATATATATATATATTTTGTAAATGCATATACAGCATCCTATGAACACTGAAACATGCACTCATTAATGTTTTAATTCAGTTTCTTGGAAAAAAAAAAAATCAGTTCAGGTCCAAGGGCCTATTTCAATGTTTACATGTGGACCGGTACTGTTAAAAAGGAGGATTTGGGCCTAGTATCAGTAGAGACGTAGAGAGTTTTGCTTATGATCTAATGGCCTGAAGATCGACGGTCATTATTTAAGTAACACGAGATTACCGTAGGTGGCGTTGTACGCTATCACCAGTTTTTAATATCAATCACATGGTCGGAAAGAGAGTACAAGGACCACCCCATCTTTATTAGGCAGATAGAAAGCAGTGGCAGTCCCAAATAGAAAGGGTTTTAGAAACCTTCGACGATAAAAACACAAAAAAAAAATCTATTAAAATCTGCTGCGCTCTACTTGTTCTAGGGTTAAAAGTCTCTTTGGACTTTGTTTTTCTTTTGCTCTCCTCGCCAATTGTTCGAAGTTTCTCGTTCTCTTGGAAATTCGAATACATGGATTCAGAAACCTATGAAGCTGGTTTTAATGGAGAAGCTCACGAGGTCAAGACGGTCGAACAAAGAGATGAGGAGGAGGAAGAAGAAGACTACAAGTCGCAACCTCATTCTGGCAACGGAGCCAGTCCTGGGTAAAACTTCCTTTCCTCTTGTTCTAATTTGTTTTAGGTCCGTTTGGTTCCTGAGGAATTGAGCGGAAAAGGAAAGATTGTATTTTTTTTTTTTGTAAAAAAAGCCTTTATTTTGTAATTTGTAGGAAAATATTCATAGGGGGTTTAGCAAGAGAGACGACTTCTGGTAAGGTCTTTGTTCGGAGTTCTATATGAGAATTATCGTTCAGGAGGGTTTGTAATTGTAATTTTGTGGGTAATGCAGCACAATTCATTAAGCATTTTGGTAAATACGGTGAGATTATAGATTCGGTGATAATGAAGGACCGGAAAACAGGGCAACCCCGTGGGTTTGGTTTTGTGACTTATTCTGACCCCTCTGTTGTTGACAACGTTATTCAGGATACCCATGTTATTAATGGCAAACAAGTAGGCCTCCTTTTGTTTTTTCTTTCCTTATTTTTTCTTGATATTTAGTGTTTACAGTTTTGTTTACGAGCCTTTTGTGTGCTTGACGTTTTCCATATCTCTTTCTCTCTCTTAAGGTGGAAATCAAACGGACAATACCAAAGGGTGCTGGTGGCTCTAAGGATTTCAAGACTAAGAAAATTTTTGTAGGTGGAATTCCCACAACAGTGAATGATGGTAATTTTTGCTTCTTTTTTTTTGGAGTGGCTTTTTGGTTACCGCATGGTGTTTTGTATTTTGAGTATAAACAAACTTTTTACTTGATTGAATATGTGCAGATGAGTTTCGGGACTTCTTTTCACAGTTTGGAGAGGTGAAGGAACATCAGATCATGCGGGACCATTCAACTAGTCGTTCTCGTGGCTTTGGATTTGTTACCTTCGACACAGAGCAAGAAGTTGATGATCTTTTGGCCAAGGGGAATAAACTTGAGTTGGCTGGAGCTCAGGTAAGCCGAGTACCAAAGATGGCTTTGCTTACATTGTTTTTCTCATCTAGGCCTTAAAATTCTGTCAAATGCATTTCTGTGTCATTCCTATTAGCATTAGCTATGTTTGAAACTTCTCATTACCTAATGATTAGGATCTAGTGTATTTTGAATATGTGGCTGTACTTCCTTTTGTATGTGCATAATATTATTAATTGCAACCTGCTTAACCTTACTTTAAAGTTGGTAAATTTTCATTCACATCTTCACCTTGAGAGGCTTTGAGAGAATAATGTTTCTGATGGTTACTTTCTTCTGACATAAATTACCAGTTGACTATTGCATTTGTGTCTTAGGCTTGAATTCATCAGTGTGGGCGCTTGTGTGGCTTATAAACTTTGTACTAATGCTTATGTGAATTTATTGTGGGAATGTCCTTATTTTTAATTATCAAAAATCTAAACTCAAACACAATATTTTTGTTCTTTAAAGTAGGTAAATTACTAAAGATGGGTAATTTGTGTTAGTTCTTCCTGTCTACTTGAACTTTGCTTCTTCTTTTTTTTCTTTTTTTTTTAAATGAGTAAGATGCTTGATTGTTTAACTTCTTCATGCATACATATATCCTACTCAGTTGGGACTGATGAAGCTTCTTCTTGCATGTACATTTTTTATAAGGATGTTTCAATGTAGGTATTAACACCATTTCCTACAGGCATAACGTAGAAATTTTTAGATTATAAACTTTATATTATAGCTTATAGAAATTAGTAGATTACGGGCTTCGTGTTATAGCATATTAATCATTAAGGATAGAGTTAACTTCATGCAATTTCAACAAGTTTGGCTTTTCATTCTTTGCTTCTTCCATGCCTTGCTCTCCCGTTCCAACTGTTCTTTTTTCTTTTTTTTTTAATATTTTATGAAATGTCTAACTATTCATTTGCTTCCTAAAGATCATGATGTCTATGCTTTTGGTTTTCTGGATCTGATGGATGTTTCTAAACAATTTACTTGTTACAGAGCAAAAGTATGTTTAATGAATTTGAAGATATGCTCTAGTTGTTAGTTGTTCCCAATTCCCATTGTTCCATTTGTTATTTTTGAATGACATAACCAGGAACCCTATAGAAAATATAGATTCAGTCTTCTTCCATTTAAGATTATTGTCATATATTTACTTCTATATTTCGCAAATCCACTTAATTACACATTGACCCTTCCATGCAGGTGGAGATCAAGAAGGCTGAACCGAGGAAGCCTAACCCACCCCAACCCTCATCAAAGCGTTACAATGATTCTAGGCCTGCATTTGGTGGTGGTTTCGGGGATAGTTATGGTGGATTTGGTGGTGGCAGTGGTTATAGGTCTGCTGCTGGTGCCTATAGCGGTAGAGGTGGTGCTTATGGTGGATATGGTGGAAGTGAATTTGGTGGCTATGGAGTATATGGTGGTGGTGGTGGTGGTGGTTATGGCGCCTATAGGGGAGAACCCTCTGTAGGATACTCAGGACGTTATGGAGGAGGAGCCTTTAGTAGAGGTTATGAGTTAGGAGGTGGTTATGGTGGACCTAGTGAAAGTTATGGGGGTTATGGTGGTGCATCTGGTGGTTATGCTGGTGCGGGTGGTGCATCCGGTGGTTATGGAAGCAGCTATGATGCAGGGCTTGGAGGTGGCTATGGAGGTGGTGGTGGTGCAGGTTCCTTTTATGGAAGTAGAGGTGGGTATGGTGGTGCTGGCAGTGGTCGGTATCATCCTTATGGAAGATAAGATAATGTACTTTTTTAGGACGAAATTACCGAGGCTGTTTCAAATTTGTAGCAATGGAGCCTTTCATTTTCAAGTCTCATATAATTAAACTCTCTTAACATTTTGAACCTCTTTGATATGAAGGTATTTGGCGTTCGGAAAGTTTTACATTCCACTTACTGTAACACTGTGAGGGGACTAGAAGCTCTTTTTGTTTGTCTGATTCTGACAATTGATTTTAAGCAACCGCTGTGCTCATGTTTTATGTTCTAAATCTCGTTATTGATACCTGCATGCAAAGCCATAATTGACGACTAAATTTTCTTCTGACTTTTCTCTGTTGGTACTTGGTAGCATTCTAGGAAATTCGTGGATGTCTTTGCCGGTTTTATGATCTCGGAAGTTGGAACTAAAAGATTAATTAAAAGTGGATTTGGCGGCACTATTTGTGTTGAATTTGTAGTAAAAATGAAATCTAAAACAGGAAGGCAACTGAGCAAAACCCAAATCTTTTGGCTTTTTTATGTGAGCTGATGAAGAAAATCAAATGTATAGGTATATTTTGTTCCAATTTGTAGAGGTTCTTTGTTTACTCTTGTATTCAGTACGAATCCGCAAGAGAGTTAAGCAAAACTGAAAACGACATGCCGTCAATTTCCAAGGGTGATATGACAATTATTCGTTTCGCTGGCGGTAAAAGTAAACGAAATGAAAATATTCAAAACAGGATATTTTTACTTATTTGTCTCCAATGGAAAATTTTAATAAAAAAATAAAAAATTACATGAAATTATTTCTGGCTTTCCTTCTCTCTCTCTCAACAAATGAGTCCGAACTGAACTTTCAACCGCAGAGCGTGAGAGAGACCATCGACAGAGAGAGAGATAGAGGATGGCAATGGCGTGCTCGAATCTGGGTGTGAGTTCGTATCCAAAGGTGACCGACACAGCCAATCTGATTTCCTTGGAAACTAAGTACATTTAATTCCAGCGCAGAAAATAAACAAATTTTTTTTTTCTTTTTATATTTTCAATTATTCACTCCCATTTCAATGGCAGTCACGAGGGCTCCAAGTGATTTGCAGAAAGAAAGAGAGAGACAGAGATAATCACCACCCGTACAAAGTCATCGAAATTACGCCTCCGCCAAAGAACCTTGGCGTTCGTTGCTTCTCTTCCGTAAGTCACCTACTTTCTTCTGCACTTTCCTTTTTCTTTCTTTTTTCGTTCGTAATTAGTTCATACGAAACGCTTTTGGTGGATTCTGACTCTGTGCTCTCCTAAATTTTGAACATTTTATTCCCCTAAAATCTTTTCCTTTGTTTATTTTTTATTTTTTATTTTTTTGGGGTCTCGGAACTTGATAGAGTTTGTCAATTCATAAGCATGTTTTGCTGCCAATGATTTCGTTGTTTTTCTTTAAGCGCTCATATGTAGTTGGAATTAGGAAGTGACGCTTTGAAGATTTTTATTATTATTTTAAAGGAGAATTTTGATCACTGTAATGGTTTTAGTTATCATTATGTGTGTCCAAATCGGACTAGCGAGGATTAGGATACATTGGCCTACTGGGCTTGGCAATGCGCACCATTCTTGAGTCTGAGATCAGTTTGCATGGTAATTGACCACAAGCAGTGTTGATTGACAAGTAATATATAAAGTTAATTATTGACTTTGGTAGAAATATGGCGAAATTTTTAGTTCTCAAGGTTGAAAAATGTTTACGGTAGAAAGTTGCTGGATCATGACATGCAAAATTTTGATTCGTGTGTTCAATTAAGGTTAGCTATCATTGCAAGCAAAAGGCCTTTGTAGTGGACACTAAGCCTCGCTTTTACCCTTTATTTTCTTACCTTTTTATATGCTAAATATTAGAGTTTTGTAAGGTTACATCATTCTCAAAGGTGAAAGCTTTTTGAATTTCTTTCTTCTTATGTCCAACCGGGGTTACCTCTTGAAGATTGTGACATATGTAGTTTGAAACTTTTATAGGCTAGCTATCCAATCTTGCTGAAGCAAGGTCTGTACTACCTAAGGCGTGTGGCATCTAGGCTCTTTGACATTTAGAAATTGTTAAATTGAATAAAATTGGACGTCGCTTGGAGAATGTAGAGACATCTGTATAGATATAATTCAACCTAAAAGCATTATGCAATCATTTGAATATGGAATTGAAATGCAAAATCTTATTTGTTTCTTTCATCTTTTCTTTCTTGATGGATAAGAAAATTTTGGATTCATTACAAGGAGCAAGCTTGTAGGTATAATATCCAATTTCCATGGTTAAAAAAACCGTACTTAATGTCAACCAATAAATTCCTGCTCGTTTTCTTTTCCATGGTTCTCCATTGCGCCATGTTTCAGATGACTGATGGTTGCATATTAAAATTACAAAAATTTGGAAATTGTCTAGTATAGGACTGAAGTATTGGAGAAAAGGTTTTAACTTTGAAGGCCTATCTATATGCTGAAAAGGTCCTTGTAACAAGGTTGTGCAAGCTTAACTGATTTAGTCAGTTGAAGGCTTGTAAAATAGATAAGTACATATGCAATTATACTTGCCCTAAAAGGAACTGTTATTTGCATAAAGAAAAATAGGAGGGAGAGAGAATATATGTTGTGTTATTTGAGCTTCCATGGTCTGGATCATCCCAAGGGATCAAGATGGTAAAATAGTCAACATCTTGATTTGTTGAATTAGGATACAGTAAACTGAGTGGCATCGCTGCAAGTATGATTTAGTTTGTAGTACGAAGGAAATGCAGTCACAGACGCAATTCCTTGCATCATTTAAATTTAAATCCTTAGTATGATTTTACGTGACATATTTGAGTTACCGTGTATCTTAGGTGTCCATGTATATAATTTTTTATTTTTTTCTCCTAGGCAACACCCAAATGGTATTTAAACACATCCTTGACTTTTTGCCATCTGGCCCAGAGGCCATGGTCATCTCTATACTGAGTTCATAAAGCAGAGAAATAGCTAAGAAAACTTTCCTTTAAGTTCCACGTACCCCCAAACACTTTATCATCGTTAATGATCTGTCATATGTTGTCAATATTACTCTGTCGGTTCATTCATGGGGATTTTTAGTAGGACCAACCCAGCTAGTGAAATTGGAAACAGCTAAACATGAAATTGCTGCTAGTGTGTTTTTATGTTTTGTTGTATCTGTTCTCATTTGCATCTTTGCCTCTTGTTGTCGTAGAACTTGCAATGTGGAGAGAGTGTGACAATAGAAGGCCATACTTATACAATCTCATCTGTAACTCATCGATACCAGCTCCGGAAGGGGAAATATGAACCTAGTGAGAAGAGGCTTGATGTTTTGTCCACGGGAAGATATATCCTAAATCTATATTTAGAGAATTTACTAGAGCAATCTTGACCACCTACTACATTTGATTACCATATTAATTGCCAGCAAACTATTTGTGTTCATGTACAGGAATGGAAATAAAACACAGAAGGGGGTTTTGTATCATTAAATTGCAGATGGAGACTAGTTTCTAAAAAGGGTGTAGTATCTTCAAAGTTTTATGTTCGAATATCTCTCTCCTCGTTGATTAATAATTTTATTTGTTTATTTATTTTCCTGTGTGTGGTTGTAAGTGATGTAGCGTAGCGTATTGATAAAACATATTCCAATATACGAGTCTACAACCAAAATAAACTACCTCTGCTTCTCCTCCGTGCCTGTGTCATTGTTTTCATGTCCTTTTTCTCAGTTTTCCATATCCCCTCTGCACATGCAGTAACCTTTGCACCCCACCAAACACCTCTCCTAACCAACCGTCTTGTTGCCTCATCTTTGGGCCAAAGCCATACAACTAATTTAGTCCTAAAACAATTGTAATCCATGAGAAAATATTATCAATCTCCTTAACATTTACCATAATTTTAGGATTTGGTTTAAAAATTTATGAGTTCAAATAGTTTGATATTATAAACTTTATGTAATTATGTTCGACTTTAAGAGGAGAGTTGAAAATGGGAATTCGATCCGCCATAATTATGGATATAGTGAAATCACGTGGCTCATTGAGTTTTTTTTTTTTTTTTACATGGGATCAGATGGGAACTCAATACATGGTCCTATCATAAGATGACACGTGAAGTTACGGGTTATTAGCTAACCTTAAGGAGAAAATGTTGGCGTAAAATTCACACTGATTATGATTGTTAATAACATGTTTAGCTGATTGGTGACATTGGTCCCACAAGATGAAGCATACCTATGTTCCAACTAATCATTACACGTGTCAATAATTTTGTGTTGGGAGGGATGACGATCAACGAGCTCTCATCTCATCTTTTTTTTGTGGTGGACCCCACGGGAGAATCTATCTCCCTGTAATCAAACATTCAGTACGATACGCAAATCGGAATAAGACCATGTCCTTCTTCGTCCGATGAGATTAAATCTGGAGGTCAAAGGGACCCGCTTAATGAGACCCCACTCCACAGAAGAGCATGTATGCGGTCACCATCATGAGGGACTACTCAACAACCGTATATGCCCTTTCTTGCTTACCGTCTGCACTACATACGCCGGACCCTACGTGGGACCCGATCCGAGGCTCAACTGCAGGTGACAGGACCCACTCGCGTGGTTGTCCTGACCCACATGTCGACTCTCGTTACTAAAAAAAACTAACCAGGCATTGATATGGACACCCACTTTACAAAAAGACGATTCTATCCCCATCGCATCGCTATCATTAAAAATGGAAAAATAAAAAAATATTAATGGTGTTGAGTTCAACGCAGGCGTACATTAGAGTTCATGCGCCGAGCATGACAGCCGTCCACGTGCTTGTGGCGAGGTTCACGTGCGAACATGTGACACCTCCTTGTTCTCTCCCGCGAAAAAAGTAAATGAAATTTGGTGCGGTTACTTTGACGCCCATGTGATTACTATTAATATTATTATTATTACCAAATTAAATCAGAAAATTAAATATTACAACTTATCTACAAAGATCCCTAGATGTCCTCCCTGGATTTTCAATTTTGGTTGCTGTGACCTATTGAAAACATAAGAAACAGAGTTGACGAGGGTTGTCCAATTGCAATCCTCAGTTGATCTACTTAATCTCACAAACGGTAATGTCAATCAAATTTCCTCAGTCTATGAGACATGAATCTTTCAGCACTTGTCCACATTTGAATTTTTAATTTTTTTTAATAATAAAAATAAATAAGAAAATAGAAGCTAGGAAATTAGGGTAGGGTGTCCCCTATTCCCTATATGCTACACAATTTGATGGTGCATCTTTTAGCCTTGGACGGCCCAAATTTGTTGTGTATAATTTATATAGCACATCATTTTTCTTTATTATTGTTAATTATTACTATACTAATTTCTTTAGAAAGTGTTGAGAAATTAACTGTAATTGGCTATAAAGGACATTTGTGCATAATTCTCTGACCCTCCTCAATTTAGCCATTGGGTCTAATTTTATAGAATTAATTCAACGGGGTCCTATTGTTTTTCTTATTAGAATTTAGATGACATTTTAAAATTGTTGTTTTTTTCTTTTTGTCATGGATATTATAAAAAATTTATATGATATTTTTTTTTTCTAAAAGGTGTTTCTATGAAGATCAGTTATTATGTCAAACATCAATGATTTATCCATCGAATAAAAAAAGTGAAAGCCTTGGATTACTATAATTATTCAAAAAAAAAAAAAACTATCCAAGATAAATCACAATTTGTTATGGGACATTCTCACAATATTATCTAAAAAGTTTATTAATTTTCAGTACTTTTTTTTTGGTAATATTAATTTTCAGTACTTAATAATTCAACAAAGAAAAACACTAGACAATTAGACTTACGTATGCATATATAATGTTTTAAAGAGCCATAATAAAATTCACAAGGAAAATAATAATAATAATAATAATAATAATAATAATAAAACAGTAAGAAATTGATAGGGGCAGTCCAGGAATGATGAAGAGAGCCGGCCCGTGAGATAATCTTCGTAAGTAGCCAGTACGGTGTAGACTAAGCACCCACTAATGAGTTTTACAAAGACAAGAACGAGAAAGCGGAGAGGAAGAGGGAACGTCCAAAGATAAAGACGGTCTTTTTAGAGCTTTGCTTGTGAAGTTGGCTTTGTTTTCTCTAATCCAATGCCATCCTCCAAAGCCCCATAACACGACGAATAAATAACAGAAAAACAATACCTTTCTCTGTAACCAAAAAAGAATTAATAATACCACATAATTATTACTTGTTTTTTCGTTGTTGTTTCAGTCTCTTCCTTTTGTGTTTCGATCGGATCTGAAGCTCTTCAGCGCACAACCAAAAGAAGCTTACACGCTCAGCCCCAAAGTCGTTTCACTTTTCCCTGTGAACTTTTTTTTTTTTTTCCGGGTTTCTCATAGTGCACCCACCAGCCATGAAAGATTGCTTGCTCTGTGCATTGCTTTTCCTCGTTTCTGATTAAGGTACTGTTACTTTCTTGAATTCTTTTGGTTTTCGATCTTTAAAGTTGAAAGTTGTTTGGCTATTGCTGTTGCGTTTGGTTGCTGAGGAGGGGCTGCAGGGGAATAAACTTCTAAGGAAGTTGAAGTTGGGTTTGCAGAGAATTAAAACTAGGACTTGGGTAATTAGGTTTGATATATTATGCTCCAAATGCGTGGAGAGGTTTCTTTTCTTTGAGTTCCACCCAATGAAAGCTAGTTTCTTGTCCCATATCAGTATCTAAAATGTGCATTTAGGTTCTTAAAAAAATATTTTGATGGCGGCTTTCAATTGCAAAGCAATGCAAATTTTTTCTTTTTGGGTGCCACGACTATTTAGTTTAAGAATGCTTGCTTTGTGAGATTTTGACATGTATTAGATTGTGATTCAAGGCTTATTTGTCTTGAATTTCGGGTCAGCTATGGGTATCTTGTTTGCTCCATAATCTTTGGGGTATTTTTAATTGGAGGCATTGCTGGTGATAATATCCGTAATGGGTCTCAGCAGATTCTGTAAGTTATGGATTGTTTGAATTTGAGCTCTGGGACATGCAATCAATGTCCTTGCGGCCAGTCAGTCATTGTATGTAACAGTTTTCTTATAATTTTTCAAATTCTGGAAGGGCATTTATGGTGAAGATTCTGTGATTAGTGGTTTTATTATATAGCATTATCGTCTATAGCTGTATCTTACAATCGCTGTGCTTATGAATTGGAATTTGCTGTAACAGTGCGTGTGTAAAATTTCTCCATGGAGTCGCTTTCTGATGGCTTTAATTCTTCTTCAAAGACTCAGAATTCAGCATCTATTATGGGCAGCATTCCTCCTTCCACAAGTGGGACTCGTCATCCTTCTCGGGCTCCATCTCCAAAACAATCCAGAAATGGAGGAGATTCTCCTTATGTAACAGTCCAAAGTTATGGTACAAGGACGATTCCCAGCTCTACTGTTTCTGTTATGAATCAAAAGAATTCCTACAAAGCAGCTGACAAGAATATTCAGCATGAAGAATTACCCAATATGGTTAAATACTCCAACAATTCAGGTAAGGGGAAACCAGAATGTGGAGGCCCTAATGATGTTCATTATAAGCTAGCAGAAACATCGTCTCAGAAGAATGTTTCTGCAGTGGAAAAGAGATCTTGCATCAAGAATCACGTTGATGATTCCAAAAATTGTGATCCAAGCAGTTTGCGGGAATCTGAATCATTTGCTTCAGGCCCAAGCAAAGGAAGTGTTGGTCAAATAAACTGTCACTTAACATCTCAATCAGCTGTAACCTTCTGTCCAAGTCCTCAGAACAGTTTATATTCGGCCACTTTGTATTCAGAAGCCAAACAAAGTTTCACCAACACAGAAGTTAGTGAATGCGCAAGCAGTGTTGAGAAGTCTGGTGAAAGTGGTGATGTTACAAATTCATGCGAGTTCATTGAGAGTAGGAAGACTAGCATCTGTAGAGGTAGCACTGGCAGTGATGTAAGTGATGAGAGCAGTTCCAGTAGTTTGAGCAGTGCCATGTACAAGCCCCACAAGGCAAATGATGTAAGATGGGAAGCAATTCAAGCAGTCCGATCTCGTGATGGGATGCTGGGGTTGAATCATTTCAAGTTGTTGAGAAGACTTGGATGTGGAGATATAGGCAGTGTTTATTTGTCTGAATTGACTGGGACAAGAACTCATTTTGCCATGAAGGTCATGGACAAAGCAGCTTTGGCTAGTCGTAAGAAGCTTCTGAGGGCTCAGACAGAAAGAGAGATACTCCAATCTCTGGATCATCCATTCCTACCCACATTGTATACACACTTTGAAACAGAGAAATTTTCTTGTTTGGTCATGGAGTTCTGCCCTGGTGGGGATTTGCATGCACTAAGGCAAAAACAACCCGGGAAGTATTTTCCAGAGCATGCTGCACGGTTAGAAACTTCTTTTCCCTTCTCTTTGTTTTTATCTTTGATAACTCACAAATTTAACTGTTAAATCTGATATTCTCTACCATTTAGGATATACATTTCTGTGCAGCCTCTAGCTATAAGAAGTAATCACTCATCAATAGAAACATGTAAATCTGATCTCTCCTTTTATTTGTAGGACTTCCAGATGTAGAACACAATCTTTTACAATCTTGCCTGACCTTGATATTGTGCCTTTATTGTTAAGTTCTTTGCACCATTGGGTGCCTTTATAATTTTTTTCTGAAAGATGTATAATGTTCTTGTTGACATGCGTTTATTTGAATCACAGAGAATATTAAAGAAATAGCTCTTAAAGACATTTAGAATTAGTAAGATTCCAGCCTTTTAATTTTGCTGTTGTTTTGCAGGTTTTATGTGGCTGAAGTTCTCCTTGCTTTGGAGTATTTGCACATGCTTGGAATCATTTACAGAGACCTTAAACCAGAGAATGTTTTAGTCAGAGATGATGGGCACATTATGCTTTCAGATTTTGATCTCTCTTTAAGATGTGCTGTATCTCCGACTCTAGTAAGATCCTCAAACTCGGGCTTGGAGACTAAGACTTCAGCATACTGTGTGCAGCCTGCATGCATTGAGCCAACTTGTGTGATGCAGCCAGATTGCATCCAACCCGCATGCTTTGCACCACGCTTCTTTTCCAGTAAACCAAAGAAGGAGAAGAAGACCAAGCCAAAGAATGAAATATATCATCAAGTGAGCCCTCTCCCTGAGCTCATTGCTGAACCTACAAGTGCTAGATCAATGTCTTTCGTTGGGACACACGAGTACTTGGCACCCGAAATCATTAAAGGTGAAGGACATGGCAGCGCTGTAGATTGGTGGACGTTTGGGATCTTTCTCTATGAGCTTCTGTTTGGTAAAACTCCATTCAAAGGAGTAGGGAATCGTGCCACTTTGTTTAATGTGGTTGGTCAGCCCTTGAGATTTCCCGAGTCTCCCACTGTGAGCTTTGCTGCGAGGGACTTGATCAGAGGTTTACTTGTGAAAGAGCCACAGCATCGGCTTGCTTACAGGCGTGGAGCTACAGAAGTCAAACAACATCCATTCTTTCAGAGTGTGAACTGGGCACTAATCCGCTGTACAAATCCGCCCGAGGTGCCTAGACAGTACATGATGGACATTCCAAGAACCGATGACACTGCAAAAGCACCCATGAACATGAACGGGAAGGTTACTGGTGTCGATGTGAAGCCTTCCGGTAATTATTTAGAGATCGATTTCTTCTAATTCTTATCTTCCTTCTGTTGATCATTTTTTTTTTCTTCCTCATGAACCAGCCTCCACCTCATTCATGTAGTTGCCTGATATTCAATGGTACTTTCCATTGCAAAAAGGGATACAATGCAAATGTAAAACCAGTCCTTTAATCTTTGGGCACTGAGCACATGTAAATGCAAATGCTTTTTCAAAGTGATGAATGAAATTGTTTCTTCTGCTGAGTTTTCTCTCATTTTTTTACTCTCATTATTGGCTCCATGACCATTTGAAAGCAAGTGCTTTCTTTATCTCAGCCTACTTTATGTGTATGATTGGGGAAAGAAAACGAACTACTTCATCAGCTACTTGTTACTGTCGATGAAAGATAGGATTCCTCCAAGTCCCTGAAACAGTAGAAAAGACCACCATTGAAATGATTGAATGCCCACCACCTGTCCTCCAATATTCTTCTCGTAAGTGCATGCGTCAGCAAGTTATCATGCATCCAGATACCGCCTGCATGGTGTTGCTCGCTTTGAAAGTAGAGATGCTTGGTCAAGTATATATATATATTATTTATGATTTTTGAGTCGGAGTTTAAAATATAGGAGGGTACAGATATATTTTGTGCGCGCGCTTGTGTAAGATGAACTTGATTACATAAATCTAGTAACATCACAATTGAATTTCAAACCATCGTCCATAATCCGGAATTAGCTCTGTCCAATGATTGATCAGCCGGAACCAAATAACTGTATGTGTTTATTGAAGAATCCGAAGGGCTAATCCGCAGCATCCAATTCAGCGTAGCTTTATTAACATTATATATTTCCTATTAAAATTTAAAAGCCTCATCTCGTGCCCAATTGTAGTAAACGGATTCAGCTCTCACTTTAAGCTTGTGGGTCCCTTTTGCCATGTGGCAGTGGTTTATGTATTCACGGTTGGGCTGTATTATGAACGGCAAGTCAAGGTGGAACTTTCTTCTGAATCGCTATTAGTGGAAGTTCACGCGCTTCAGTGCACGCTCCATTCTTTAACTGGGGCCTTCCACGTAGGACCTATGAATTGGAGTGGTTGATTTGATCGTATGGTTGTGCTCCAATTTTCAATGTGATTGAGGAGGACTTAGCAAAATGGCAATAGTCCCTGATCTGTTTCCGTAAATCATCAATCAGATGCACTGTTACCCCCTGCATCCGCCAGCAGAGTAACACCACTGTACGTCTCAGCAGCGCGTCGTACCACGCCCCGTTTGCGCTTCAATTTTACTTTCCAAATCACCCACCCAGAGGCAGAGGGAGCTACCGAACCAAACGAATGCGTTTCACGCCCCTACAACCATTCACATATCGTTTCCTTATATCAGCAATCCACCGTCGCTTCCCTCTCACTCCCATTCCTAAACCTCTTCTTCTTCCTCTTTCTTCACCAATCTTCTTTCTGCATCTTCAACAAACCCTATCATTTTCCATGGCTTCTGATGACCTCTCGACCGTGTCGGCCAACGACGAGAAGTACGGCTTTCGTCGTCCGGAGATGTATGGGACCAAGCTCGCTGGCACCGTCGATGCCTACGACCGCCATTTGTTTCTCAGCTACAAGAGTCCCGAGGCTTGGGCCTCGCGCGTCGAGAACTCTGAATCCGATCCGCTCCCTAAGCTTCTTGCTTCGGCTCTCAAAGCTCGTAAGAACGACATTCCCGCCAAGGTCAGTGAATAACTTCGATTATTCTGTAATTGTTGCGGTTTTAGTGCGATTTGCATTACGGAATTCGTTAGGTTTTGATCGTCGGAGCTAACGGGTCTTGTGATTCGCAGACGAAGCTGACAATTTCCGAGGGACGCGACGGTACTGAGTTTTCCGATGGAGACGTGCTGATTTTCCCTGAAATGATCAAATACAGGTAAGAATCACTGCAATTTATCAAATTCTGATGGTTGTGCTTATTTTCATTGAAATTGTAAGACGTAGGTAGGTTGCTAGTCTTAGGCTTATGATTTAGTCTATTGAAACTTTACTTGGTTTGACTCTGAGTTGAGCCGATTGATTGAATTACTAGGTTTGAGTGGAGCCGTGAAGGAAAGCATTATTCGTTGTTGTATTTACACTTGAAAGTCTCTGATTATGCAACCACTGGTAGTGTGTGTTAGGTGTAATACTTTTCTTTGGGTGTATTTAAACTTTCCTTGGCCCTGATCTGGTATACTACTACTTGTAAACATATAATTTAGAAAATTCGTTTTGATTTTATAAAATTTTCCTTTAAAATATTGCAGTAGTTTGGTTTTGTCTGTGATTCTCGCTTTGCTTAGGAAATGATTGTGTGCTACTAAAATTACGAGAGTTGGGATTTTATTTTATAATAATTTATCCTTTGAGTCTGAGGTTGTTTTTATTGCTTAATGAAAGGTCTCTGAAGGAGTCAGATGTTGATGGCTTTGTTGAGGATGTCCTTGTGAATGGTCAGCCGTGGACTTCTGGAGTGCAGGAAGTGTTAACTGGGTCCTACATTTTTGTGTGTGCCCATGGAAGTCGAGATAAAAGATGTGGTGTTTGTGGACCAGTTCTTATTGAAAAGCTCAAAGAAGAGATTGGGTTCCGAGGAATGAATGATCAGGTCTTTGTTACCCCGTGCTCTCATGTTGGTGGGCATAAATATGCTGGGAACGTGATTATCTTCAGTCCCGGTCCTGATGGAAAAATAACTGGTCATTGGTAAGTTCCAGTGCAATTTAAAGGATAGTATATAAAGGTTGATTACTTAAGATGGTTTGTGTTATTGTTTTAGGTATGGTTATGTCACTCCTGAAGATGTTCCTGAATTGCTTGATCAGCATATTGGAAAGGGAGAGATTATAGAACGACTTTGGAGGTTTGTGAATTTATGGAAGTTCTGTTAAACTTATAAAGTTTCTGTTAATACATTTACATGTCATGGCACAGTTGTGGTATCAAGATTGGTGAATTTTAGGTAATCATGGTGGGATCTTCATTCAAGGCTTACTTAATGCAGCTGTTTTTATCACTGTATACAAATTGGATGTAGCATTCTTCTGATGTTAGGAGGAAATTATGTTGCTTAATGTTATATGATTAAATTTGTGACGGATTATTGTTGTAGCTGGTAATTTCATATAGCAACTCGGGATAAACTTTCAAGTTAGTGTCAGTGCATAGTTGATATTGTTAGTTTGTTCATTTTATGTGTTGAATTCATTCATTAGTTTTGTAATGCAAAGGTTATTGCTACATTTTTCTTGACCTTACTGCAATGAGATTTTTTTTGTTGGGAAAACTAGCCTTGGGTTATTTTTTCCGTCCGGCTGTCTGTCCCTCTGACTATATGTATGTCTGTGTGTGTTTTTGGGGTTGGCAGCTGGTTTGAGAATTCAAAATTCAAACAGCAGTTGTAGACTGCACTATATACCCTATACGTTTGGAGAGCCCCTCCAAACTATCCCTTATGTATAGATGGAGTTTTTGCTTTTGAAAAAAACACATGATGTTTTTTTTTTTTTCCTCTTGGTTTCTGATGGATATGATTTTCGTTATTATATTAAACTCTAATCCTTGGAGTGGGGAAATTAACCATAATAATTACAGGGGACAAATGGGGATATCTGCTGAGGGAGGTGAAAAAGCAATTGACCAGAAGCTTCCTAATGGAGAAGATATTAAAAACAAGGAGATTCATAATGATAGTGGCAGTCAGAACAAGAAGGAGAACTTTGCAGGTTGTTGCCAGGGTGCTAATGGGATCACTTGTTGCAGAGATGGTAGCGCGGAGCTCAGCAGCAAAAATGAAGATAAGAAGCTGAAAGACAATGTAGAAGTTTCTGGCATTGAAGGACCACTGGGCAAACTCTCAAGCTGGATAGGATGGGAGCAAAGTGAAGTCCTTACAGCTGCTGCAGTGGTTGGAGCCGCAGCAACAGTGGCTGTAGTCTATAGCTATTATAGGAGATCAGGCTGAACAGCTGAACCATGTTGTTAGAATCTATACGTTCCATTTTGCTTGTGGGTGTGTACCCTGGTTTTTTGTAGGGAGATGCAGTATTATCAATAATATCATACTCTGGAGCTCAAACTTACTATTCACAGAGAATGACTAGTACAAGATATATTAGCAGGGTGAGGTGTAGTTACCAAAACTTAGCCATTTTAAAGGTTGTTTTAATACACGTGGTGAATTGCGTTGTTCAGATAATGGAAGTTTAGGATTTGTAATATTTCTTAAGTTCATATGATTCATGTATAAGCTGCAACAGGAAAGAACTCGTCTTGGCGTGCTTATGGTTTAGTATTTGCTGGAGTAATGTGGATTGATATTTGTTGAGAATATGATATAAATAACCAATTGAACCCACTTTTTAATAACCTAAGCTTTTGGGAATAACGGTAATTTAACAAGGTTGAGATGCTGACTTTTGGTTGTGTACACTACCATCAATGTAGAGTTCAGAGATTCAAAATCATAAAACAAAGTATCAGATGCCTAAATTATCAAGGAAGTTGAAACCCAATCCTATTCACATAGAGAAAACACCATTTTCACGATGATAAAATGAATACACCCATCAACTTGATCAAAACATTCTAAAATATGAAGGAAACAACTATAAGCTCATGTACTGAGCTTTGCAATCATCTCCTCCACCAGTCTCAGTGTTGTTGTATCCACAACTCTATCTTCTTCTGCATCAATTTCTTGCATAATCTGCTCTATCAGTTCATGGTTTGATTGTTGATTTCTCAAGTTATAATTCGAGCAATCCCTCAAAAGCAATAGCAATTCCCTAGCTGTGTTTCTAGCCCTCCATGTTCCATCCACACTCAACTGAAGCAGCCCGGGCATTACTCCTTCCCTTAAAATCAGTACTCTATACGTTTCTCTGCAGCTTTGGCATATAAACAGCAAGATTCTCACTGCATGCTCTCTGCATTGTGGTGAACCCTCTTCAATGGTCTCGACCAACGACCGAATTGCACAGGATGTGCCAGCAGTTTGCTGAAGCGCATTCTCTGACAAAGAAACAACATCTTCCAGTAGTGCAATCGCCTTGTTAACCAAGTCGGATGATTTTTCTGTGTCGTGAATGATCTGAAGCAAGGAAAATACTAAACCAGAAGAGACAAATGATGGAATAATCTGATGGCAGGTGGAGAGATTGTGGAGCGTGGATATGGCGTCAAGCTTGGCTTGCATGCTAATGCTACTATTTTTGTTGTCATCGTTATCATTACCATAATATTCATTTAGAAATTCAACCAAGATTTCGATTGTCCCAGATGAAGCAATTGGTAGCTTGTTTGCCTTGCAAGATGAGAGGGTCAACATGGCTGCTACTGAGAGCTCCATCAGGGACTTGTTTTGGCACTGAAGGAGATTTAGCAACACGGGTACGGCCCCAGATTTCACAATCCGGCACTTGCTTCTGTTGAATTATTAAGTAAAAAGTTAATTGCTGAAGTTCAAAAACATTCCAAGGACAATCGTACGGCACAAGAAAAGTTAAAGTCCTATATAATTGACACAGAAGCATCATTGCAATTGGGGCCACTCGCCACCATAACGAATTCAACATCATTGCCACAACAAATTCCACAGTCCCACTAGCTGAACAAAGAGTTTTTTTAGAGAGGAAAATGCTTTCCTTCTTTTTTTGTTTTTTAACCAATTTTACCATTTTCTACAACCATGAAAATTTTTGTACTAAACCCAGATGATTTCCGAAAGGCAACAATGAAAGAAGATTGTATGGTTTTGTGTATGCAGTTTTGAATTGACTCTTGTGATAGAGATTACCAATAACAAACAGACTAACCGTTCACTGCCAAAAGCTAGACCGAGCAGAGCAAAGAGAGCAGCTTCAATGGCTTCGTAATTTTGTGAATGAAGCATAGAAATCAATGGTACGATAACACCTCTTTCTGCTAGCTTGTGCCTCTGCTTACTAGTTAGATTAGCAAGTTGAGTAGCAGCCTGAATCTGTGCCTCTCTCTCGCCACTGAAAAGATGTTCCTCAACAGATTTCTCCATTACAGCTCTCTAACTCTCTTCGTCTCCAACTCACTCTGAACTTCCTTCTGTTAGGCACTGGTAATATTGGTTGCTTGAAGGTGTAGTCTTTGGCTTTTGTGGGTATCCCAAATCCATTGTTTCAGTTAGAAGCAACACACTATTCTTTTTGGCCAGCTTTTTGGACGTCTCTGATTGGGATTTTTGGAAATACAATAAGGATTCCAAAGAATGAATCTTTAACTTTCCTTTTATAGAAGCAAACGCCTTCAGCTTTCGGGTATAATTTAATATCTGCTATGATTTCATTGGGATTTTAATATTTCATGTTTTGGGAATTGGGACCTCTATATATATATATATATATATATATATATATTTCTCAAACCCAACAAATAGTGATATCATTACATTACTAAAGGACCAACAACATTGACATCTGCCAATATGCATAATGGGTACTGACCAACCAGCACAAATGTTCGCCATAATTTTTCCTTCATTTTCAATTGAAACCTTTTTCCCATTTGTTTAAGCCGAGCATAGCAGGTAGTGACATTTACAAGTTGGGTCTTCTTAATCTTGGGAAAACCAGAAAAGGATTCGGGTATCATATGGAAAGAGTTTCCACACAAGAAAAGTATCAAGTCATGGATTTGATGACGAACTCTGCTGGGTAACATAAATATGGATTGGCCTGCCAGTCAGTGTCGTGATCCGAAGCAGACTATTGTAATAAAGTAATATTTATTGGTAATGTGTATATCTATTTGGCTCTTGTCTCTATTTTGCTTTCTTACACTTTTAACATCTTCAGTTGAATTAAAGATCATCACCAATCTATCACCGTTTATATTTTAACTTTTTTTAAGGAATGAATCTCTTTACTTTTGCTTTAGCCGTTATGCGGCGCCGTTTTCTTTACGGAAATACTCCTCGGATTTTTATGATGATTCTTATAGGGACAACATTAATTGATCCACTCTTACCAAAAAAACATTAATTGATCCACTTATTATTATTATTATTATTTAATTATTTATTTTTTACCCATCTCTTAAATTTATTACTAGCTAGAGGATTAACCACCATCCACAACCCAATGTGAAAAAGTGTTCAAATTCTGTAAATTCCAATCATAATAGTCATTTGTATTTGTATTGGTTATTTATAAATAACTCTAATTCTTCTTATGTGATTTCTCAAAAATGTATATATGATATGTTATGAGACTAGGGCATTGAGCTTATAAACAATCAAATTCCCCATTCTCAACTTCATTAGATTTTGCACATGATAGAGAGAGATGGCGTACATCGGGGAGGAGTCCATATACAAGAAGGGGTTGGCCCTACATACAAACGGCCAGAGGGTTTCCGTTTATATGTATAATTCGAGAAGATGTCCGTGTACACTGAAAAAAGAAAAAGAAAACAGAAAAAAATGATTTGAAGCAGTTGATTTACATTTTACAAGAAGAGAGTGTCATTGTATTATTGCCTGAGTATAAATATAATTTATGTTGAAATATAAATGATATATTAAATTTTTATTAATAACATATATTATATATATAGCCTCTTAACTAATAAAAATGCATCATGTTACTTGGCATAATCAAAAAAAATTTAACATATTATTTATTTGAATATAAATATGTCAAATAACTGTATTTGTATTCCTATGCGACAAAGAAGTCCGGTTGCACATGAGAAGAGAGCATTATGATAATTTGTTTTCAAACCCGGTCCACTATCAACCATTTAACAGAGGCTCAATAAGTAACTACGTACGTCAATTTTACAAAGGCGAAGAAATTCATGGGAAACCGAAAAGACAGGATCTAATGCCACAGAACCAACACGAAGCAAGAAATGCAGAGAGTCTCGGATCTTTGTTCCACTTTGGCTTACTTGGATTCTTAAAACCACGTCCAAAATCTGTTAATTAAAGCTTTCACCTGAAATGGCATACCTTCCAACATGTCGACGGAAACTCCTTCAAAACGGAGGCAAGACCGTCGCCGCAGGAAGAAGAACAACCACACCCACCATGATCACCAACCCCAATACGAACCCGATGAAGATCAGCCGCAACCACCAGTACTCGACGATGAACCAATCCATTCAATCCCAATCCCAAAAAGAGGCTCTTCGCTGCCGAGCGACCCACACGTGCGGATGGCAATGTACGTGGCCATGGCCCATGCAGGTCTCGCCCTCTCTCTAGCCATTCTCTTCGGAGTCGTGAAGCTTCTGCAAGGCTACTGGCGTCCAATCCAATGGGCCATTCTCTGCTCCATGCCTCTCCGCGAGTTCCACACCGCCCTCGTCACCTTCTGGTCTCACTCTCTCCATCTGGGTCTCTTGGACACCGTCATTGCCGTCCCATTCGCCGCTCTCCGTGCCACCACTGCTTCTCTCATCGATTCCCACGCAGCTTTTCTCCGTCTATTCCGCCACCCAAAATCTCGCCGCAGAAAAAAGTTCGGCTTCTTTAAGCTCGTTCAGTGGCTCATCTCTTTCGCTCTCTTCGTCACTGTAAACGAGACCACAGGCTTTGTCCCAGTCATGGCCTTTGCCATGGCTTGCTTTATAGGTTATTCTCTGGTTTGTAGAACCATAAACAATACTCGATTTACAACCACACTTTCAGCAATCTCATCTGTTCAACGTCGTGGCAGTAAAAAATTTCGGGTGCGCAACAATAGCTCATTGCTTGGAAAATTGAGCAGGTACATTACTTGTTTATTTCTCAATAGGTTGAAAACGACGGTTGGGATTGGTTTAATCTTGTTTATGATTCTGGGGTCCGTTTTTGGACTCCTTTTCTTTTCGTATAAGATTGCCATGGAAGGTAAAGACGCAGTGATATCCTTGAAAGCCCATCTGGAAGAGAACAATTATGCAGAGAGGATTGGGCTTATGAAGTGGATGGACGACAACAACATCCCTGAACTGATTGATTCGTATACGGTGAAGTTTTACGAAACGGTTTCCCAAAACATTGATTCTGTGGCAGAGTATTACAACGTCACAGAGGTTGTGGACAGTGTTAGGAGTTACTTAGCAAGTCGGTCACAGACCCCGATCAAATCCACTGCTAGTAGTGTTGCCCAAGAAGAAAAAGTTCAGCCCTTGTCGACGAAATTTGACGGAATCAAATCAAAACTAAGTAACAGAGAGTGGAACGTGATTTACATGGACGTGGATGGTATATTCAGGGAATTCATATCTCTAATTACCAGAGAAGATCTGATGGAGAAAATGAAAGCATTTTTCCTGCAAAGTCTTGACGTTTCGAGACAAGTACTCGCTAGTGGAACCATGGTTTTATCTGGGGGTGTAAATCTCATATTCTTCATGGCCGTTTCAATCCTATCAGGGGCTGCTGGGTTGTTGAACTTCATATCTGGTTTCATGGTGTTTCTATGGCTTCTGTATTACCTAATAACCACAGACTCAGGTGGGGTTATGGACCATGTATTAGGAATGCTACCACTCTCGAGCTTCACTAGAGCTCGATGCGCTAGAGTACTGGACCATGCTGTGAGCAGTGTGTTGTTGGCTGCGGCAAAGGTCACGTTCTTTCAAGGGTGTCTTACGTATCTGTTATTTAGATTCTATCGGATTCACTTTCTTTATACGTCGACGTTTTTAGCTATTATGAGTGCCGTTTTGCCCATAACTCCTACGTGGCTCTCATCCATTCCAGCTGCAGCGCAATTGGTTATGGAAGTCAGATATATAGAGGCCGTTTTGTTGACGGCCGTACATCAAATACTATTGGACTATGGTACTACCGCTATTCAAGATGAGATTCCAGGACAAAATGCTTACTTGACTGGCCTTAGTATTCTTGGTGGCATTGCCCTGTTTCCGTCAGTGTTGGAAGTATGTATACTTATATAATATCTCTATATAGCTGTTTCCTTTACAATTTATTTATATATAACATTATACATTGACTGTGACTCCTATATATTTCTAATCTTGGACTTTGGTGTCGATTACAGGGTGCAATTATGGGTCCTCTGCTGATGACTGTGATGATAGCTTTGAAAAATCTGTATGTGGAATTTGTCCTCGCCTCGGGAAATGAAAACCAGCCACATTGATGTAGGTTTTAGCTAGGTCAAACAGTGTATGTTTATTTATTTACTTTTATTTTTTCTTCTTACGGTAATTTTATGGCAAATTTTTTTCTTACCGTTATACACATTTGTCTGAGTGTTTAACTGACTTCCCTGCATGTCCCTTTCATTGACACAGACATAGAGACATAATGCTACTTTTAATTATATTATATATGCACAATTCACAACTTCATTAGTCTTGGTATAATTAACAACTCAAAAGTTCATGATGATTAACATAAAATGCAACGATGGAGGAGGCTCACAATTTGGAAACTTAATTGTAGGATGTTTATACCACCTTATTTCTCACAGTACAATAAAAATGGAGGATGTTTAATTATAGCACCCTATTTCTCATAGTACAATAATGAAGTTCATGATAACCCACTGGATTGATACTTTGGATCGACTAGTCAAATAGATTCCATCTCTATGCATGTGGGACGCACATTTAATTAATCAGCTGAAAATTGGGTATATCCAATTGCTACGGGTATAAATATGGGGCAGATAGTTAATGAAAATTTAATTAATACGATACTCATGATACAGAATTACACATACACACATACATATCATATATATATATATATATATATATGTATACTAGGTAGATTATTCGTTAATATGTATGTGTGTGTATATATATATATATATATATATATAACAGACTATAGCACAAATTAAAGTTACCCTTTTATATATGTAGCTAGCTAGCTAGTAGCTGCTAGCACATCTTTTGAAAACACTGACCTTGAGACCTTGTTTCATATAGAGTATGATGGATAAACTTGGAGAAACTGGATGCTCCTCCAACACTTTGACTCGGTAGTTCCATAACATGGAGGCTGCGACCATCTTCATCTGAACAAAACCCATATCTTTACCCAAACAAGTCCTTGGACCTGTATTAAACGCTGTGAACTTATAAGATGGTACATACACTATTCCTCCACCATCAGAAATCCATCTCTCTGGCTTGAATTCCAAGCAATCTTTACCCCATATCTCTTCCATCCTACCCATTGAATAAAATGAAAGCAAAATCCTTTGGTTTTCCTTAAGACTCTGACCACTTGGAAGTGTGTCTGGCTGAGTTGGAGCTTTGTGATTGATTGGTACTGGTGGATATAAACGTAACGTTTCGCACACTACAGCATGCAGATATACCAATTTCCTCACCTCCTCTACACCCAAAATCAATCCAAACGACTTGTCGTCCTCTTGACCTGGCTTCAACTTCTGTTTCATTTCTTCTAGGATTTTAGCTTCCACAGTTGGGTGCCTTGAAACAAGCCAGAAAAACCAAGTGAGACTAGCACCAACAGTGTCTCTGCCTGCTACCATCAGATTGAACGCTGTGTCCCTCAGAAACTTGTCAGCATTATTAATATTCGTAGAGCAACCCATTTGTCGTCCTGAATATTGCTTCTCTTCTTCCCCAATATAACTCGTGAGCAGGTCGAAACTGGGTTCGTCGTTTTGAATTCTACTGCGACGTAATTCCTGTCGTTTTGAATCTATGCATTGATACAAGAATTTATCAAGAACTTCCAGTGAGGAAGTCAGCTTTTTCTCTCCTCCAATTTGAAGCCAACTTTGCAACTTCCACCAGCTTTCAGGCATAACATGTCGTTGAAACAGAATCTCTTCGATCTGATCAAAAGCCTTTTCATATGCAACTTTAGGGAACTCAACACAAAGGCAATTAGGATCAAAACCTAAAACCAACAAGCATATGTTGTCAAAGGTGAGCCGCTGAAACACATCTTGTAAGTCAACCTGCAGTTAATATTTATATATAATAAGTACTCACAAATGTAGTATATTTTATTTTGTACCAAGATTAAAATATAATAACAAGATCAATTAATATATATATATACATATTAAAAAGTAATAAATTAATTAACCTGGATTCCTGTTTTGGAGACGTGATCAAGAACTGGGAATAGGCCATCGACTATTTTTTGGTGGATGGTCTTCTCCATATACGACTCGAACTTGGTCTGTCCGATCAAAAACTGAAATATTTTTCTCTGATTTTTCCATAAATCAGAATCAGAATTGAAAATTCCATCTCCCAGAGGTTCGAACATCATCTTGAACTCGTGGCCTTTGGGATAGTTTGCGAAACTTTTGGTCATGATGTGTTGCACATTCACAGGATCACTTGTCAGCAGAAAGTCGAAGTTAGTGAACCAAGGGCCTTTGATACTGGCCGTTCCTCCACCTTTCTGAATAATCTCAGTGGCATATTCGTGGATGCGTGCGATATTTCTATAAATACCTGGAAGCATCCCAACAAGTGGCCAATTCGAAATTACTGTGTTTCTGTTCAGCCTCCATTGACGAAGTAGAAGAAAGCATATAACCGCGAGTAGTATCTCAAGGTACCCAACAGCGTCAGCCATTGGAGATGCTTTGAAGCTACCTTACTTTGCTACCCTCGATCTTCTTCAAGCAGCAAAAAACTGATTCACAAACACAAATCCAAAGCTTTTCCTTTTTCGAATATCAACAGCCTATCTGGATAAGGGAGCCAGCTACGAAAAGACAACTAATAATGCAAGCTAATATTGTCTTATGCTCCTTCCATTTTTATATAGGATTTTTGGCACTACTATCTTTAAATTATAAATAAAATTATAAGTTATAGAATCGACACAAATATCTTTTAATTTTGAAGCAAATTATTAAATATTAATATTTATAAATTAATGTGTAATTTATAATTATTAATAGTATTTAAATTTTATAATTTGTAATTTTATGGATAATTTAGAATACTAGTGTAAGTGTTGTGGGCATGCACGTGATATTAACAATTTAGCTTTGGTTGTCTGTATATGCCGGGCACCTGTCTGATATACACAATACTTTCACGCAATCACGTACGTGGATATGGGGTCATGATCTCTATTATCCAAATCCGACAGTCTTTACTATGCGTGCGTTGAACAAAATGCACTAAATGCTTGTTTTCTATGTTTAACCATAATCGGATATCAGTAACCATAGCACATTAATATCTCGACTTACGAGGAGGGCACTTCGGTGGCCAAATTAGTAATTACTAACGCATATTGATCAATTTCACAAATTGACAAGTGACAAACGTGGTCTCGTAGATTGCCAGCCAAACAAATTAATTTGAATTGAAAGTTCAATGGACGTGTAGTTACACATATGTACTTCTGTCAATAACAAATGGAATGATCAGTCGTTTTCATTTATTTTCATACATATATATATATATATAAGGCTATAATTGTTCAATAATTAGATATATAGTTTAGGTTGAAATCTAAGCAATCTTCACCCATATATATCTAGTCCATCCTAGCCATTGAATAAAATGGAAGCAAAACCCTATTGTTTTGGCCTAAGACAATGACTTAGTTTTCTTGGACTAATCAAGGAAAGAGGAATTGTGTACGCAGCACCATACAAGTTTATGGCGTTTAATGCAGGTACATGGGTAAGGACATGGGTTTCACCCGACTCAAAATTATAGTGGCTGCTCTTTTGTGCACTTACCGGGTTGAAATGGTTAAAACACATCCAATCAAGTCCAAGTAATTCCGTGTGTTACAATTCACATTAAACATGCATGGTTTATATTTGTATGTACATATATATGTGTGTGTAGCGCACGTGATGACAGATATATATGAAGGGTAGATTTTGAATGCCCAGCTTTCGCTCTCTCCCCCACAATTGGTAGCGATCGATCTCTGCAGCTTAATTCCAAAAACAAGAAGGCACAACATGTCGATACAATTTTTTTTTCCTTACGAACTTGGAATTAACAATGATACTTGTGCACATGCATGATGGGTTTTTATGCAACCCTGATGGAGGAAAGTAGTTAGCTCTCTTATTTTGTCTTTACAAATAATATGTAAGGTAAAAAAAGACAAGTATACATATAATAAAATATAGTACGTACATATAGCATAAAGATCCATATTCGCTTATAACATATAAATATATATATATATATATATATATATATATATATATATATATATATATTTAGCATAATAATTGAGCACACGCAGAAACAAGTTTCAGTAGTAACTAGTTAACGAGAAAACCAAACACAGGCTTAATGTAATTGTTTTATCAGATCAAGAACATGATCTCTTAGCAATAGACCATGTTCCATATGAAGTGTTACGGACATTCTAGGGGAAAATATTGGATTCTCCTCCACCAGTTGTACTCTGTCATTCCACAAAATAGAGGCTGCAAGTATTTTCATCTGAACAAAGCGCATGTCTTTAACAAGTACGAGGACCTGCATTAAAAGCCGGAAACTTGTAAGCTGCTACATGTACAATTGATCTCACTCCATCAGAATCAATATTAATTAATCCATCTCTCTGGCTTGAATTCCAAGCAACCTTCACCCCATATATCCTCCATCCTAACCATTTCATAATATGAAAACAAACAGTCTGGTTTCGGTTAAGGAGGTGACAGCTTGTAGGAGTGTATGGCTGAGATGGGGCTTTGTGATTCCTTGGCACTGGTGGGTACAGCCTCAATGTCTCACACAAAGCTGTTTGTTGGTAAACCAATTTTCTCACTTGCTGTGCATCAAAGACTAATCCATCATCCCTATCATCATACTCATCTCTCATTTCTTGAAGAATTTTAGTTTCCTCAATGGGTGAGTCGCAACAGACCATAAAAACCAAGCAAGACCTGCACTCACCCCTGCCAGCCACTATGAAATTAAAAGCAGTGTCCCTCAGGAACTTGTAGGAGTTTCTTCCAGCAGTTTCAAGGCCATGTTCGAATTCCTCATGAATTGGTAAATAGTTTTCTTTTTTTCCCCCAAAATTTTCAATGCTTAATTTGCTCATCTTTTTCTCACTTCCGATTTGTAGCAACTTCCACATGCTTTGTGGCAATAAATGGCGGTACACTAATATTTCTTCCACATCATTAAAAGCATTTTCAAATTCAACGTTAGTAAATTTAACTCAAAGATTTGTTTTCTTTTTTTACGACATTGATAGAAAGGCTAAGTTGATCAAACCCGAAAACCAATAACAATGTATTCTCAAAGGTGAGTCGTTGAACTTGAAACACGTCTGTAAGTCAACCTGTTCAACTTTATATTAAAGAAAAATAATAATGACAAAAGACAGATTGAAATTAATTAAGAAGAATTACAAAAGGAAATTAATGTAACCTGGGTTTTTGCATTGCAAAAGTGATCAAGAAGTGGGATTAGGCCACGTTGGATGGTTTTCTCCATATAAGTCTGATATTTGGTCTGTGAAATGATGAACATTTTTCTCTGACATTTCCATGAGTCGGAATCCGAATTGAAAATACCATCACCTAAAAGTTCGAAGATCATATTGAAATAAGGTCCCTCGGGATAGTTTGAGAAATTTTTGCACTAGATGTGCTGAATGTTCATATAGGATCACTGGTTCAGGTTGACAAAATATCAAAGTTCGTGAGCCAAGGCCCTTTGAACTCAAATGTGCCACCACCACTCTTCAAGACCTCCGTTCCATAGTCGAGACTGCGTGGGATATTCTTGAGAATACCAGGCAACATCTCAATTACAGGCCAGTTGATCACTCCTGAGTTTCTCGTGTGCCTGCTCCAATGGAGAATTACAGGGACGACAAAGCAGCTCATGATCATGAACAGAAGAACCACAATTAGTACCTCATCTCCGTAACCAATGTTTTTGAGCTTCACTGGGTTGCAAGTAATTGAGCTCCAACTTCAACGAAAAATCATCTAGCCTCACAACCAACTTGATGCAACGTACAGCTTAATGAAATGCGCTTGAATACAATTGTCATGCTTTCTTTTACGTAATTAAGCATTATGACCAGCTAAGAGCATCTCAAATGCATTATATGGATTGGATGTATAGGTGGAATGCAAGTTGAAAAACTTGGTGCTTATGCGGCATAAATATTTATTGGACAGACAGTCAGCCCAAATTTGATCTACAATCCAAAACTACGTCTACGTGTATTTTAATTTTTCATCTAAAAATAAAATATTATTCCACGTATAGGAAACAACCAACATAGATATTTTTGATAAAAGATAAAAATTTTGCTGAGTCATCATCTTAACAGAGCCACTAAAATCATAGACTCCTACTATTTTTGACCAATCATAAACTCCCACATCACTTGGGAAAATTTATAATTTTTTTTTTACTAAAAAGAACTTGCATTTAAGCACAAAAAAAGACCTACAGAGGAGAGGCCAATACATTATTCTTAAACCATGTTAACATAGACTTGAATCAGACAGAACAGTTCACATTCTAGGATGTCTATTTCTTTTTCTCGTCATATCAAGAGAGGATTTTTTCAATACACTATCTATTTTGCTTATATGGTAAAATTTTTTTAGTTGACATAGTACATTTGAGATGCTCTAAGTATATTTCTACCAAAAAAAAGAGATGTTCTAAGTATATAGGACTTGGATTGATCTACCCATGACATCTACACAACCAAGTTTTGACTTAAAAGATAGAATTGCCAGTAGTACTTGGGTTCCTGAAATGCTATTTGCGAATCTGAAATTTTAGACAGTTTTATAATGCATGATTTATATATCTCTAACTTCTAGAACCAAGTTAGTGGCCCGTTCTTAAATAATCCATGCATGTGTGACGTGCATAAAATTTTACGTACATGCAGAAATGGAATTAATCTTTATCATCCACCATGACCAAACCAAGCGGAGAAGCAATATTTCCAAACACTTTTTATATAAATTCAAATTCTCATACACTTTTGAAAGTCAAATGACAGGTCGTACCCATCCATCTATCTTTGAGTTATTTTTATTTTTTCACCTCTTTTTTAGGCACATAATAAAGTGCTAGCTACCCTTCATTGGCTTTTTCAAACTCCACACATCAAAGTAATAATAACAATAATAAATGGTAGGGGACTTTATTTTGCAACTGCGGGGACGTATAGCCTTAATGTCTCACACAATTGAAGAAAGCAGAGAACCGCAAAAAAAATAAAAAAATAAAATAAAATCTCAAGGTACTACAACGTACGTCAGCCATTGGAGATGCTTGAAGTTTGCCAACTGTTTTTAATTAATGATCCACAGCTCCGTGTCCACTTTAACGACACAGATAATTGATGTTGATAGCGAGAGATACTGAACTTAATTAATATACATGTACAAGGTAGCAAATTAAGGTATACGTATAAGTCTCACACAATTGAAGAAAGCAGATAACCAAAAAAAAAAAAGCAATATTAATTTTATTAGCTTGAGAAAAAAAAAATAAATACGGTAATTTATTTGTCAGAGTGACAGATTAAATTCGGCATACACAAATTTAAATTCGAAAAATTAATATAATTAATTAAATTCGGTCATTAATAGAACAAAAAAATAACATGCAAAACTCATTCCACAAGACAAAGAAATTAGTTGTCAAAGGTCACAAAAACTCCATTTGACTTTTCATTAAAATAAAAATAAAAACACCTAACGTGGCATCACATCACACCGAGATGAAATTGTTAATTGCTGCTGTGTAAGATAAGTACGAACCAGTATGGATTAAAGGAGAACCATTTAGCTTGGTTGGGCTGGTGACAAGATGGCAAAAATATATATATATATACACATTGGGCTATTTAACCAGACCCGATATTTAATTTTATTTAAACAAATTAATAATTTGTACTTGTAATTACAGAAATTTCGTTCAGTTTCTTTAATTTGAGTTAGAAAACCCTAAATCGGTGTAATAAAGCAAGAAAGAGTAGAAGGGTTTTCGCTCACCTCTTTCTCATTCCCATCATCTCTCGATCCTCTCTCAGATCCCATCTTTCGATCCTCTCTCAGATCACTCCCCATCTCTCCATCCTCTCTCAGATTGGCATTATGCCTTGGCAATTAATTTCTGAATTATGCCAAGCTGCAGTCGAGAGATTTGCCGCCATGGTGCAAGAAGCTCCCATAAAAATACTCACGAACAACCAAGAAAAAAAAGGCCGGAGATTCTACTACAGAAGGGGAAGGGATGGATTCTACTATAGAAGAGGAAGGGATGGATTCTACTACAGAAGACTAGGGGAAATTGGTTTGCCAGAGCACCGAGAAGAGAGCCAGTGGATCAAAATGCCCATTTTCTTCAAAAAAGAAAAAAAAAAAAAGACGAAGAGAATAATGGTTCAAATCTAGGAAGTTCATAATCAGGTTAGCCAAGTTTTTTTTTTTCTTCAATTATGGATGGATTTACGATTTAATTTTCTGTGTTTTTAGATTTTGCCTCATATTTGGTTTATCTTTTGTTTTGATTTTTTTGGTGGGTGTATTTATGATTTATTTTCTAGGTTTGTAAGATGAGTGTGTGTTTCCACATATTCTGTATTAAATGAATTATGAGGCAGTGAGGCATTGAGAGTGAGAGGGCCAACAAAAGTAAGATTTGTGACCTATACATTATAATTTTTAACTTAGATTTCTGCTCAAAGTAAGGCAAATTATATATTCCCATTCAACGACTAATTATTCTTAAATTGTAGACAATCACGTATCTTTTGCTCTACTAGCAATGTCAAGAAGTTTTGAATAACTGTCCAGAAACAAAATTCAGTATTTTCTAGACTTGTTCTGGTTGAATAAGACAGTCATAATTCATGCTACACAACACGCTCTTTTACTTGAATGAATGCAAATCATAATAGTAAAACTCTTCAGGCCTTCATAATAGGTTCAGATTAAGATTTCATACATCGGATATTCTGATGCAATTTTTGTTGTGCTCATGAAACCACAATCTGAGTCACTTTAATCACATAGGGGAGGTAGTTCCTAGTCTGCGAGAATTTTCTTTCACTATCTCCTACTGTCTATCCTGAGTACATGAGCACAATCTAAGTCACTTTAATCATATAGGGGAGGTAGTTCCTAGTCTGAATTGTTAAGAGTCGAGTTCATGGGATTTACGAGAATTTTCTTTCACTATCTCCTATTGTCTATCATGTGTACATGGGAGCAAATGGAAGGTCTCAATGTGATTCAACTCTAGTTAGGCCTTTGTTGCTTTGTGGGAAAATGTCGTGAAGAATTCATTTTAGGATTGTTAATATTTCAAAACACTAGCATATTTGTAATAAAAGAGTTATATAGCCAGCTTTATTTAGTCATCGAATATTTAAATATACAAAACAGGGTAATAGTGATATATTTTTAACTCTTTCTGCCTGATTTTTGTTGTAGGAACTAAAAAGAAATGAGCCCAGGGACCTGAAAATTAACATGAATGAAGTATAAGAAAAACTTGACTTGCTGAAGACAAATATTGCAAACTTACTTGTGATAAGGCAGCATATTGTTAGAGATGGACCTGAAATTGGAGTTGGAGATTCTCCAAGATGTGCAACAGGAAATGCTTGCAGTCCAGCAGGAAAAGGATGATACTAGCACCAAAATGGAATAGATGATGCTAGCAGCAGGAGTGCCTCTGGTTTTTTGGTTCAATTTATTAGATGCCTCTGGTTTAATTTAAAGTAAAAGAAAGACTTGACCTACTAGAGACAAATATTACAGACTTATCTGTGATAAGGCAACATATTGCTAGGATAGAGATGGACCTGAAATTGGAGTTGGAGATTCTGTAAAATGTTTCGCAGGAAATGCATGCAGTCTAGCAGGAAAAGGATGATACTAGAACCAAAATGGAATAGATGATGCTAGCAGCAGGAGTGCCTCTGGTTTTTTGGTTCAATATATTAGATGCTGCCTCTGGTTTTGAATTTCTGTTTTTTTTTTAGCATGTGAAAATGCCATACTGAACATGTGAAATTGCAGTATGATAAAAACTATAATTCTACTGTTTTTTTGAGCATGTGAAATTACTCTGTTCTGTACAATGAGCATTGAGCAATGAGGGCTAGCTGGCTGTCCTTCTCTTTTAATTTTGTACATGCATTTGATCAATCGGTTAGGAGTTGATAGGTTAATTTTGTACATGCATTTGATCAATCGGTTAGGAGTTGATAGGTAGGCAGATAAATTTAAAAGCTTTACAACACACAAAGAAGGCATAAAATAATGATAGCATCAATGACCATCTAATAGAGAAGGGGCACACTCATTCGTATTTTGTGTTGCCCACTTAAATAATTCCCGATAATATAGCTTTTATTTTATTTTTTTTAATTAAAATAAATAATTTATTTCCTACACATTTTGTTTGTCTAATTTTTACGTGGTTGCCAATTGAAGCTGATAATCAAGGGTAGCATTTTTATATGCTATGGGCCCAAAAGAGCCCAGAGCTACCCCAATTTCCCCATTGCGGTAGCAATATTTTATGTTGCGTTGCATTATCTACCGATTAAACCTAGAAGCACATAATTTTCCAACAACTAATTAAATTTTAAAATAAAACATAAATAAAATATACCATACGAGGTCCTAAATCAGAACGGACCTGTTTCCATGGAAAATGCCTAACAGCTTCATGCGTGCACCAGAGATGTGGCTAACTGCATAGATCATGAAGGTCACTACGAGTCCACCAGCGTTCATATAAAAAGATTAGAAATACAAAATATAATTTATTCCGTATTCATGAGCTACATTAAGTTACAAAATATCCAAAAACGAATGTTGTTTATCAGGTAGAAAATTTTCAATAAAAAATATTAACAAGCCAATCGATATTTTTATGAGCTAAAACATTAAAAAGATTAAAAAAATTTATGGGAAATTGCAGGATCTTAAACACGTTAACAAAAGGGACGCCATCTGAAATAATTTATTTAACCAATTTTAATAAACCAACCAATTAGCAATTCATTTATTTTAATGAACTAGAAAAAATAAAGATTTTTTTATAAAAAAAAGAAAAGAAAAGGGAAATTGCCACTATGCAAGTACTCTAATTACCAAAAAAAAGAGTTGGACTACATGAATTTTAGAAGCTTTTGTAATTATTTTCTTGACAACAACTTTGATGTTAGAGTTAAGAGTTAGACTATGATATTGATATTCCTAACCTGTGATATTTTCACAGCTATGTCTTCAGAAGCCTAGCATTTGTGCTGCAAATATTCTGATTTAAAAAAGAGTTACACTTGACATTGGAAAAAGATTAACAAATGAATTGATGAAAAAATTAAAAAGATCAAAAAATATATATGGGAAGTTGTCGTATCTTAAACAGGTGAAGAAACGGAACACTAGCTGAAACAATTTATTTAACAAAAACAGATTATTATACAACAATTAATCAACCAATTTTAGGTTTATGAACACAAAAATTAGAAAGACAAACTTTATCCAAAAAAAGGAAAAAAAAAGAAAAAAAAGAAATAACCAACCATAAATCCATTCAACATAAATAAATTGAGCCATGAGCTACATAAATTACAAAATAATATAGAAAACAAAAGTTGTTTATCAGGTTGAAAATTTTATAAAATTACCGGAAAAAAGTCTTAAATAAAAAAGGATCAACAATGAATCAATTTCTATGTGCTAAAAAAATATATACATATGGCAAATTGTGGGATCTTAAGGAAAACAATTTACTTATCACTAGGAATTAAAACTACCTAAATACCCCTAAACTAATTAATCTTTTTTTTTATAATATAATTAATCTATTTTTTATATTATATTCATAGTAATGTACAAATATTCTAGAATATTACTTACCATGTATTATATTTTTTTTGGTTGTTTTACCATTATATAATATTTTATTGCATCATTTTTTTTTCTCTTTAAGTCCTTCACTAAGCAAGATAGTTTTTTTTTTTTTTTCTTATGAATATTAAGCAACATAGTTCAATTATATGTAAAATTGCTTTACCATTATATAATATTTTAGGGTATCATGTTGATAATGGGTTTTTTAAAAAAACAAAAAAAAAAAAACCCGTAGCGGTAAATAAACCCTATACCTCGGTCAATGAGAATTGTGATATACATTTTTATGATATTTCCATGCATTCATCATTCATTCACCGGCAATCCCTCCGCACATTATACACATTAAACCCATTTTATATATATAGAAAAATGAATATAATGAGAGATTCTTAGGAACGTATATAACAATTCTCAATATAAATAAAACCCAATTTTCATAATAAAGTTTTAAGAGCAACTTATATTATTGAACAAGAAATTGAATTAGTTTATAAATGTTATACACTGACTTTTTTGTTCAACTTAATATTGTGATATGTAACTGTAATGCAACTATATGAGCTAAGCAGTAGGCCATATATATATATATATTCACTTCGTTTTCCATTTTAGGTCGGTTGATGATGATACTTATTAATTAATGAGAGATCAACTAAATTTGTACCACCATCTAATTAAAACCTCTAGTAATCACCAACGTGATGATTAAATTCATGGTGTTTTTGACCTGAAGCGGTGGAGTCTACAAGGTCCAAGTTGGGGTTTAGATATTTTTGAATTTATGTCCAGAGACTTTATATTTAAATGGGTTGCAAATGAAGGTTTGTTCCTCGTTAAAATATATGCATGTACACATCCATACAATTCATACCCATATTTGCGTATCTTTGATTAGAATATTTTACTAAAGGTTATTGACCCAGTAAGCTGACGTGGCGTGTTGTAGTGTCAAAGGTCTATATAGAGAATTTGTGGGGCGAAGCCGAGGAGTGCTGGTTGAGCGAAAGGCACACAGCGAACAGAGCATCCAATGACAAAAATTGCAGTTGGCTTTTCTTTGGATATCTCTCCCTGTATCTTTGAGGTGTATATGTATGGCTGTACAGCATGGACTTCTCAATAACCCAGAGTTTATTAATTTCTTCTTCGTCCTTCATTTCTTCTTAATCGAAGCCGATAACATTTTGTAATAATAAACTCAAACAACGTAAGTTTACCCATCTCCTTTCTCTCTCCTTTATGGCCTTCTCTGTTTCATTTTATTTTATTTTTTAACTATTGATCAAAATTACTATTGATCAGACACTGTATCCTGAGCTTGCATTTGTACATGTTCATTAGTAGCTAAGCTTGGAAGATATTGCATGTATCCTTTTCAGGGTGGTTGCATGATGCTGTTTAAATATGCAGTGAAGTGCGCATTGAAGACTTGGAGACACAAGATTACTTTGATAATCTGATGCATTCACTGAGCAGGCTCATGCAAGTACATTCGATAGGCGAGGTACCAACCTTTTATTTTCCATCTTAATTGGATTTCGGCTGGATAAATGACGTGATCTCATGAGCGCCAAGTTGATTTTGTGTTCTCTAGTCGTGGTTAGTGATTATATTAATTCTTTTGACATGTGAAAATTGTTGGGAATCTACACCTGCAAATATCCCTGGAACCAAATTATGAGGAGTATAAACGCAAATAAATAAATGACACACAATATTGTTAACGGAGTTCGGCAAATTCGTGCCTACGTCTCCGGAGCTGCTGCAGATCTTTTACTAAAGAAGAAAAATTACAGTGTTGGCTAACACTCACAACCCATAACCCAATTACACCCTCTTCTTTCGAGCTTTCAACCAAGCTTACCCTAACACTGAAGAAGAAACTAGGATGATTAAAACAAGAGAGGAGAGAGAGCTCTGCTCGGTGTGTGAAGATCGAAGAAGAGAGTGGTATTTATAGCTTTCAATCGCAATCCCTCCTTCATCTTTCCATTTTTATTTATTTTTAAATTGAGTGGGGCCCATTTTGTGGTGGCACTTTGTGGTTGTCTCCACAATTGTCTCCCACTTGGTTCTAACAATCTCCCACTTGAAGACCGATTTCAATATGTCTTCACACCGATCAATACGCACTCTATCCGTCTTATCATTCTTTGAGCCAACCGTTGAACACAACTTCGGTTTGTCGATAGTCACCGTCTTTGTTAACATATCTGCGGGGTTTTGCTACGGGATCTTTTCAGCGTTATGACTTCATCTTTAACAAAGCACGATGAAGTGATAGCGAATTCCAATATGCTTGGTTCGAGTGAAATGTCAATTCTTAGCAAGTGTATCGCGACTGACCGCCAACAAGCGTTCATCACCGCTTGAATCCCAACTCGTTAACAAACCTTGTAACAGCCGGCTCCGGCTTCTGCATATGACATACTCCGCCTCGGTTGTAGATAAAGCAACAATTTTCTCGAATCGAAATCCAACTAATGGCGTGTCACCCAAAGTAAACACATATCCCGTAGTGCTCCTCCCGTGATCAATCTCACCAAAGAAAATCAGCATCTACATATCCCCGCAATTTTAGTTCACATCTTCAAGCATAAGCAATTTTCGTAGTACCTCGTAGGTATCTAAGTATCCACTGACCGCTTCCCAATGTTGCTTGCCCGGTTCGACATAAATCGCTTACTACTCCCATCGCATGTGCTATGTCCGGTCTCGCAAACCATAGCATACATCAAACTTCCAATTCTTTGAGGCATATGGAACCTTGGCCATAGATTCCTTCTCCTCGCTCGCTTCGACACGATCCTTGGATAATTTGAAATGGTTAGCGAGGTGATTGGTTTAGCATCACTCATATTAAACCTCTGTAGCACCTTTCAATGTACTCGAGATAATCGCAAGGTATCCAACTGTTTGTCTCGCTAATCCTCATTCCAGTATTTGCTTAGCCGCACCAAGTCCTTCATCTCAAACTCATGGACAATCGCTTCTTCAATTTGTTGATCTCCTCAATATCACCCACCTACTAACATGTCATCAACATAAAGCAACAAGATAATAAAACTGGAACCAACCTTCAAGAGCAACAATGGTCGATTGCACCTTAAATAGCCATTGGTTTGCATAAACCCATCAAATTTATCGTACCATTGCCTGGAGCTTGTTTCGCACCATATAAGCTCCTTTTCAACCTCGCGCCGGATGTTCCTTTCCATTTTCTCGCATAGCCTTCGGTTGCATATAAATCTCTTCCTTCAAGTCACCATGGAGAAAAGCCGCCTTTACATCTAACCGCTTCAGATGTAATCCTTCTCACGCAACAATGCTCAAACTGATCGAATAGTAGTTAGTTTCACAACCTGAGAAAATATTTCGTGTAATCAATACCTTCCTTCACAAAGCCTTGACCACCAATCTAGCCTTGTATCTCTTGAGCCATCATGCTCCTCCTTGACCCTATAAATCCATTTGTTTTGTAGAGCCTTCTTTCCAACTGTAACTCTAGTTCCCATGTCTGTTAGATCAAGAGATTTCATCTCATCTCCCATCTCAAGCTCCCACTTACTTGCATCCTTCACCGACATGCCTCATCATAGCATTCGTGTTCTCTCCATCACAAGAATGAGAGTTTATGTATCTCCCGTTAGTATAGGGCCGGAAGACTTTCTCAATAAGTTGAGTGGATCGTGATGTGTTTGACTGCTGCGCCGCTTTGTCCAACTCGCTCGAGGATTTGTCACCATTTGTTTCATCACATGACTATCTTCAATATCACCTACACGCAAATATCATTCATTCTTTCGAAGTTATTGGTCTCGATGCATGTCCGTCTTTATACAACTCGCCGTTGAAGATAACATCTGCCGCGAATCACCTTCTTGTTTTCATCATCCCATATGCGATATCCAAATTCATCCTCGCCGTATCCAATAAAAGTACATTTTCGGATTTAGGATCAAGCTTATTCCCATTGGTCTATGATATGCACATATGTTGCATAACCAAAAACTTTAAGATGAGAGAGTTTTACTCTTTATCGCTCCATACCTCTTCCCAGATCCCGAGCTCCAGTGGAACCGATGGTCCTCGATTGATTAAGTATGCAATGTGTTGGACCGCCGCCTGAATTGTTTTGGTAGCCCGACCGCATACGCATACTCGCTCTCTCCAATGTCCGATCATACGCACTACACCATTATGTTTGATGCACTGCATCCCTTCCATTCAATTCCATGTTCATAATGTAACTTCTTGAATCTTGCCTTCATATTCACCACCATTGTCGGCTTCGAGCCTTTAATCTTAAGGCCCTGCCTCATTTTCAACCGAGCTTTCCATCTCCGAAAATATCAAACACTTCGACTTTTGTCTTAGAAAGTAAACCCATACCTTCCGGAGTGATCATCGATGAACGCCACAAAGTAGTGTTTTCCACCAATGGATGAAACTGTTGTTGGTCCCCAAACATCGAATGTACGAGCTCCAGCTTTTCCTTCTTTGGAGTTCTCTACTTGTCCGAAAGTCACCTCTTCTCGCTTCCAAGTATGCAATCTTCGCATGTCGTCGATCTCCACCGATCGTAGACACGGTAGCTTTCGAATGCATAACCTTCATTCCTTCTCACCATATGGCCAAGTCTTTGGTGCCATATGTTAGAATCTTTGTTTCCTTCTCGCAACGAATGAAAGACATGCCCTCGCGGTCAAATAAAGAGTACCACTCTTCGCCTCGCAACCATTATCAGACCTTTTGATATCCTCCAATCATCACCATGGAAGGTTGAGGTGTAGCCTTCATCGCCACCGCCCTATTGAGATTAAGTTCTTCCTCGGGAATATGTCCGACATCCTTCACCCCATAACCCATTTAATTTAATCTTTACTACACCTTTACCTACAATGCATGGTTGATCATCACCAAGATATACTTTGCCAAGGTTTCCGACACATACCTCAAAGAGATCTTTCTGCAAGTAGCATGGAATGATGCTCCGAATCTAACACCCAAGACTCCTTTCTTTCCAAAGAGCATATCAACGCATCATCTCTCCGAAAAGGCAACATTTGCTACTGCTTTCCCTTTGTCGTCCTTCGGTGCATTCTTACACTGATTTTTATAGTGTCCGGTATTCCCGCAGTTCCAACATTCGCTCTTCATTCGAATCGGGATTTCGGATTTGGACCTCCTGTCCTTTGATTTTCCTCGGTAGTTTCTACTACGTCCTCTTCTACCGGCTCTTCCTCTTGATTCTGTAGATAGAGCAGAAGAAGATGTTTCACCGGTCTCTCTCCGTCGTATTTCTTCGCTGAGAACAAGATCACGGACATCATTAAATTTTAACTTATTATTTCCAAGAGCTACTTTAACATTCAGTAGCATTCCAAATTTTCGGTAAGGAAGATAAAAGTATCAATGCTCAGTATTTCTTCATCAAACTCAATTCCAACTTGGTTGGGTTGTGATTTGTTGAGATCATTCGAGATGTTGGCTACCGATGCCTTCCGCATCCGCAGAATCGAACAATCGCTTCATCGATGTACTTTGTTTCGAGGTCGACTTCTCATACATACTTGTAGAGCCTTCATAGTGCCCGCCGTATTCTCCTTTCTATGTTAAAAGCAAATATCGGGATAGCGTCAATCGAACAACTCCAAGAGCTTGTCGAGGAGTTTCCATTCATCATCTCATTTTCCGCTTCTTTCCTTGAGGTAAGTACAAATTTTTCTCGATATATAGTCCTCTATCCGCATTTTCCGTAATCCAAAATCACTGTCGAACTTTTCGAAGTTTCACCTTCCCTTCGTCTGCGGCCATTACTCCCACTCAAACGGTTCTCTCGGCAGACCGACTATTCCTCGCGGACCGTCGATCAAGTCTCATGTTAAACCGAGTGGTATCTTATCTAGGTCGGCCTCGAAAGATTGGAGGGTCACACTAGTCCCACTTAAATTCCAATCTCCTTGAACTTTCCCAAATAATCCACACACAAAACCACCCAAACACTATTGCAACGTTGACACAACTGAGCTCGATACCAATTGTTGGGAATCTACACCGCAAATATCCCCGGAACCAAATTATGAGGAGTAAACGCAAATAAATAAATGACACAATATTGTTAACTGAGTTCGCAAATTCGTGCCTACGCCTCCTGAGTCCGCAGATCTTTTACTAAAGAAGAAAAATTACGGTGCTAACACTCACAACCCATAACCCAATTACACCCTCTTCTTTCAACCCCTTACCCTAACACTGGAAGAAGAAACTAGGATGATTAAAACAAGAGAGGGAGAGAGAGCTCTTGCTCTGGTGTGTGAAGATCAGAAGAAGAGGAGTGGTATTTATAGCTTTCAATTCGGCAATCCCTCCTTCATCTTTCCATTTTTTATTTATTTTTAAATTGAGTGGGGCCCATTTTGTGGCTGGCACTTTGTGGTTGTCTCCCACAATTGTCTCCCACAATTGTCTCCCACTTGGTTCTAACAAAAATAAATAATATTGTCCCCTTTGTGTTCTTGTGGGGGTTCAGTATTGAATAGTGATGTATTTGTCTTCACATTGACAGAGTATATTTTAGCAACCCAACAAAGATTGCCATTATAGACCATGAGAAGAAGAGAGCCTTCGCCTTGCGGAAGGTTGCTATGCCAGATGCAGGTCCTTCGATCATTGATTTTAAGAAACTGTATAATGATTTGGTCCTGGTAAGCCGAAGTTTTTTTCACTAACAATGCTTGAAAAACATGGTGTGCACAGTTGTATGGAATCCATGGGATAAAAAGGCTAAGGCTCTTCCAGATTTGGGGGATGAGGATTCCAAAACTATGCGTCAGTGGATTTCGCAGCTGTTGAAACCCCTTGAAGAGTGGAAAGGTCATCAGGAGCTCTACAGTTTCATCAAGCTATTGCAGTGGGCAGCTCGATCCTTATAAGGTTCTTCACGGCTTTCACTGAGCTAACATTCGATGTATATGCAAAAGTTTATTGTAATTTATATAAGCTATTACATTGATTACACATGCCTCAACTTGCTTGTTCATGCATCACCTTTTATTATGGTGCTTTAGGATTTTCATAGAGTTAGGCTAAAGTAGTTGAATACGTGACAATGTTGTTTCTGAATCGTACTGTCACATGCCGGGCGAGATGAACATTTCTATATGTTGCCACTTGGGCACTTTGTAGGAGAGACTAATGTCAAATGAACGAGTTTATATTTATTGTTGATGCCTTAATCCCTTTTAGCATTATTTAGTCTCTTATTTTCTTGCTCGTAGACATAGAAATTAGAAGCATATGCAGAATTTGTTTCGTAATTATATAGCAAACCATTACTGGGTACAAATTAAACTATATTCAATGACTTATTTTTGTGTCTTTTATATTTATTTTAGAGTAGTTAATTTGGCAGATACGGTGATGGAAGTTTATACGGATAGCTGATTATTTAAAGTAAGAAAATTGATAACATTAAATTTCTTATGGGGATCCACTTTCTTTTTTTCTTTTTTAAACAAAAAAAGTGTTTCGTTATGAAAATCACCATCTCATAATTCTATTAGAAAATAAAAATTTATTGTTGCTTTAGTTTTATAACTATATAGGAGTCTAGATCCACTCCTTTAACAATTCACTCTTCACTTGTTATTTAATAAAGCTGAATACTCCTGAGGAAGATTTATCATGATTCAAACTATAACTCTCAAAATAAGTGTAAAGATTCGATTGATTTTCTTACCACTATATAGAAATCACCTTAATTTAAGAAGAGACGTGTAGTAATTTGTTAAAAATATTAATATGATGATTATGCGCTCTTTACTCTTACTGAATTTTATTCGAAAATGAAATGCATGGTATGCACTATGCAGCTTAATTTTGGGGGAATTAGCAAATACAAGTTTTATAATTAGGTCCGATCAGCCAGGCTGTTGATTTTTATGGACTGCTACTTAAGGACACAGACAAGTAAATTGGGTTAACCAAATCTATGCATGCTTTTGGTTTTCTAAAGTATCGTGGATTGGGTCAATTAATGCGATACCCAAAATCATGAAGTGTGAAGAATGATACTACACACAGTTTAAGGGAATCCCAACAAAAAACTCCAAAAAGCATGGATTACGCTTAATACACCCACAAATTTAAGCATGCGATGTAATATTATATTGTATTTTGCATTGTAAAAATGTTATATTTTACGTAATGTACAATATGTACTTTGTTGTCTCTCTTCTCCTTCCTCACCCCAGTTTGGCCGCCGTCACCACCACAGATCACGACTACCAGCACCAACCTATATATATGATCCTCTTCTCCAGGACACAGCTTCTTCTCCCTTATCTTTGAGAACAAGAAGCTGTGTCCGATCTATGGAGCACATGAGTCTGAGAGAGAGTAATAGTGTCATCTTCCTTTTCCTGCCTCTGTTTCTCTCCAAACCTGTTGAAGCCTTCAGCTCAACTTTCTGATAAACACCATCAGCCCAAGGAAGCAGAATGCTTTGAGATATGACACTTCTTTTGTCTCAAAAGTAAACTTCAGTCGATCACATACCATGACCTCTTGCACAAAACCTATAACGAATATGACCAACGTAAGCAAAATATACTTACACATTACACAAAATGGAATTGACGGCCCCACCCCTCGAGCAAAGCAAAAAATATATAAAACAATTGCGTGACAAATGATAACCCACCGCATTGATTCTTTGGGTCAACTAGTCAAATAGATTCCATCTCTATGCATGTGGGACATACATTTAATTAATCAGCTGAAAATTGGGTGGATGTATCCGATTGCTACGGGTATACATATGGGGCAGATGAGCACGCCTTGATGCATGCATGGAACATGAATAGCTAGCGGCCAACAACATTCGAGTACGTACGTAGTAAACGATTAATCTTATTAAATTACAATGAAATTAAAGAACAATACATGCATATTTTTGGGAGACGGATCGAAGTAGCTTATACTTATATACCTTTTGGATTAACGCCTCTATTAATATTGATATATGATATTTCCACTCTAATTACAACACGTTAACTTAATTTGAAAAGACGAATTATGCCTAGCAAAGAAAAATTAATTAATACGATACTCATGATACAGAATTACAAACACATACATATTTCATATATATATATATATATATATATACACTACGTAGATTATTCGTTAATATACATATAACTAACAGACTATAGCACAAATTAAAGTTACCCTTTATGTATGTAGCTAGCTAGCTAGTAGCTGCTAGCGCATCTTTTGGAAACACTGACCTTGAGACCTTGTTTCATATAGAGTATGACGGATATACTTGGAGAAACTGGACGCTCCTCCAACACTTTGACTCGGTAGTTCCATAACATGGAGGCTGCGACCATCTTCATCTGAATAAAATCCATATCTTTACCCAAACAAGTCCTTGGACCTGTATTAAACGCTGTGAACTTATAAGATGGTACATACACTATTCCTCCACCATCAGAAATCCATCTCTCTGGCTTGAATTCCAAGCAATCTTTACCCCATAAAATAGAGGCTGCAACTATATGTTTTATGGACTCTGTAATTCCATAAAATAGAGGGTGCAGTTATTTTCATCTGAACAAAGCTCATGTCTTTAACAAGTACGAGGACCTGCATTAGAAGCTAACAAGTACGAGGACCTGCATTAGATGCCGGAAGCTTGTAGCTGCTACATGTACAACTGATCTCACTCCGTCAGAATCAATATTAATCCATCTCTCTGGCTTGAATTCCAAGCAATCTTCAACACATATACCTTCCATCCTACCCATTTCATAATATGAAAGCAAAACAATCTGGTTTCGGTTAAGGAGGTGACCGCTTGTAAGAGTGTCTGGCTGAGATGGGGCTTTGTGATTCCTTGGCACTGGTGGGTACGGCCTCAATGTCTCACACAATGCTGTTTGTAGGTAAACCAATTTTCTCACTTGCTGTGCATCAAAGACTAATCCACCATCCCTATCATCATTCTCATCGCGACGTTGGTCTCTCATTCCTTGAAGAATTTTAGTTTCCACAACTGGGTGAATGGCAACAAGCCATAAAAACCAAGCAAAACCTGCACTCACGGTGTCCCTACCAGCCACTATGAAATTAAAAGCAGTGTCCCTCAGGAACTTGTAGGAATTGGTTGGTGCCAACATGCCAGAAAAACCAAGTGAGACAAGCACCGACCGTGTCACTTCCTGCTACTATGAAATTGAACGTTGTGTCTCTCAGAAACTTGTCTGTATTTCTAAACAATCCATCTTGGCCTTGTTTCTCTTCTTCCTCCATGTAAGCTGTCAACATGTCAAAGTCGGCAATTTCGTCCTCTTGAATATTTTTACTTCTATTTATGAATTGTTATCGTTTTGAAGTTATGCATCGGCATAAGAAGTCTAAAATTCCCGTGCCCTGCGGAACTTTCTCTCTTCCCCAACTTGTAGCCATCTTCGCAGCTTCCAAAAGCTTGCTGGCAAAACGTGTCGTAAAATAATCTCTTCAAGAACATCAAAAGCCTTTTGGTATTCAATTTTAGGGAATTCAACAGAAAGTGTAGCTGGATCAACTCCTAATAACAGTAGGCATACAATGTCAAAGGTGAGCCGCTGAAAAACATCTTGCAAATCAACCTGTTGATATGAGCGCAAGCGTACGGATAATAAATTAAAAGTTTAGATTAAAACAATTAGCTAAACTATGAGAATGTTTAAATATAAGTATACTACATTAATTACCTGGATTGCTGATATGGAGACGTGATCAAGAACCGGGATAGGGGCATGCACCACCTTTTTTTGGACGGTTTTGTGCATAAACAAGTCGAAGTGCTTGTTGTGTCCGATCAATGACTGAAACATCTTGTTTTGAAGCTTCCATGAATCGAAATCAGAAGAGAAAATTCCATCTCCGAAAGGTTCAAACATGGTCTTGAAGTCAGGTCCCTTGATATAGTTGGCAAAGTTGGTGCTCAAGATGTGTTGGACATTGGCTGGATCAGAGGTCACCACAAAATCCAAGTTAGTCGCTGCTGGACCTTTTACCTCAAAAGTACCACCAACTTCTCTGAGGAGCTCGGTTACATAGTCATGGACGCCATTGATGTTTTTGAGAAGATCAGGCAGCATTCCAACCACAGGCAGTTGGTGATTAATTTAGAGTGTCCTCTGTGCCTCCTCCATTGCCAAATTACATAGAAAATGCTGAGAACTGCAATCAGCTGTACCACTACTATCTCTACGTGCCCAATAACGCCCATCTTATTCTCATGTGCAACCCTGTAAGCCTATTCAGTCCTTGTTTCCACAACTAATTTACAGAAGAAAAATTACTGCATTGTCAAATAAACCAATGCGCGCATTGTAAAAAAATTTATTAGATCTAATTCAATGCTTTGGAAAATAAGTCAAATGCATATATATGTATGTAGCATCCATAATTGTATTATATTTTTGACCTTACGTGAAAAGTAATTAATTAATCAACTTTGCAATGTCATATATGTTAATTAAGTTCAGTACCTCTAGCTATTAATATCAACTACCAGTGTCATTGAAGTGGACACAGAACTGAGAATTATTAATTAAAAACGGTTGGAGAATTGATCTTCCTCTTCAAGTCTTCATATGCCATAGCCTCACATTCATAGTGTGATAAATATCGCCATCAAAGTGATAATAACATTAACAAATGGTACGGGACTTTATTTTTCAACAGCGGGTTCGTATAGCCTTAATGTCTCACCGCAAAAAGAAGAAAAAAATCTCAAGGTACCAACAACATCAGCCATTGGAGATGCTTGAAGCTAAGTATACCTTAATTTGCCACCACGTCGGACATATATATATATATATATATATATATATATTAATTAAGTTCTGTATCTCTACCAACCAATATCGATTAGTATCGCCATCAAAGTAATAATAACAGTAATAAATGGTAGGGGACTTTATTTTTAAACAGCAGGTACGTATAGTCTTAGCCCTTATTTGAAAGTAGGTATTAATGGAGGGATTAAAAGAGAAGGAGAAAATGGTGGGATGGATAGATGATGATTATTTCGTAGGAGGGATCGATGAAGGAGGTGGATTTGGAGATATATGACAAATCCATAAAAAACACTCTCTCAGATATTAGAAGGATTGAAGAATGGAAAATTTTAATAACTAACTATAATTATATTTTAATCCACTTCTTCTTTCACATTATTCCAAATAATAGCAAAGATTGATTCAATTCACTCACTCTTTCAACCTCTCCCTCTCCACTTCACTCATCCCCCTCCTCCTCTTTCATACAAAACAGAGCCTTAATGTCTCACAAATTGAACAAAGCAGAGAACCGCAAAAAACAAAAACAAATCTCAAGGTACCAATAACGTCAGCCATTGGAGATGTACCATAATTTGCTACCTTGATCGTCTTGAAGCTCAAACACATATACAAGCAGCAAAAAACTGATTCACAAACACAAATCCAAGGCTTCTCCGGAGCAAACAACACCTATCTGGATATAAGGGAATTACATAAAACACAAGTAAAGCACGCTAACTGTGTTCGTATATCGCCTTCCAGAAATGTTAGCTATAAATATATTCATCAGAAGATACTAAAGCCATTCGTATTCAAAGTTCGATTGGCTTTAAATCTTCCTCTGCCATCAATACACTTAAATTCACAATGTAAATATTATTTTTTGAGTTAGTAGATAAGATATTTATTGCGCAAAAGGCTTGCCATTTTCCAATATTGTAGATTGGTTTGTAACAATCTAAAAAACTGTTCGGGTTGGGCACTAAGCACCCCTTAATATTGTATCCGCCAACCATATACTTTTCTGTTTTTCTTAGGACGTATAAGATTGATTATACATTTTGCAGTTTGAATACAATTATGTCAGTAATCTTACTGACACCATCAGCAGTCTTGGTTGGGAATTTTAAGATTCAATCTGAATTAATGGAACCAGAAAAACTTAATTTAAATTTTATATATATACATATTTGTATGTAATGGAGTGGACTCGATTAGTTCAAGCATACATGGAGTGAATGAGTTGGCATTGCTATCCTTTCATATGTTTTTAGGCCTTTCAATATTCACTATACGAACTTCTGTTAAGGTTTTTGAAAGTTAACTTCTACCTCTTTTTTTGGGATATGTAATTCGATGAGTTTTCAAATAAAAGGAGAGCACATGTATCATCTTTGCGTACCACGCTGTTACTCGAAATAGATAATCAGAAACTTGTTGAAGAAGCAAGCAAAACCTTAATACCATCCAGCAGAAATAATCATACCAGCCGCACATGTATGTAAATGTAATTACCAGTAATCTGAACAAGAGCATGACTCATTCTCAAAATGGTGAAACCTATGCATGTCCCTCACAATGATAACCCGTTTCACAATTTTTGAGATGATCTTAATAGCATTATGACAGTCTCCACATATCCTTACATTCTTTGTTACACAAATAGTGGTCCCAGGAGCAGTGTAAGCGAGTCCAAAAGCAATAGCTAGTCTCTCACTGTGGTAAAGAAGTGTCTCTTCCTTTGCCTCATCTTCAATGTCACGAAGCACAAAATCTGCTAATGGTACATAACCTAATCGCTTCACCACAAGAACAGAATAGATCTTATCCAACTGAGGATGAAACCTGTTTCCTACCCCAAACCTATGAACTATGTTGTTATAGCTCAATCAAACTAAATCCCTGAATTTTACTGGCTCCTCTCTTTGACATCATCTTTCTCGCCTTTTCAGCCTCCTTCCATTTTGATTTAGCAGCATAGATGTTGGAGAGCAGAACATGATATCCAGCATGAGTAGGTCTAGCTCAAAAATACGATCTCCAATTCTTTCTGCTAAATCTAGATTACAATGAATTCTGCATGCACCAAGCAAAGAATCCCATGTACTTGCATCAGGTTCCACAGGCATACTCTACAAGCAAAGTCCTGTGGCGGATCCGATCCCTGCACCGCATAGATCCGCCACGGACCTCTTCTCAGACCCACTCGATGCCCATACTCTCTGGTTCAAGCCCGCGCTCTTCCTATCCTACAATTTCGATTCCAAATCCTATATTTCGGTGCTGCGAACCTTTGTTCCCTTTGACACTCTTTGATCCGAGCTCCAGAGCCACCTCGCTTCCATCAACCACGAGCACATTGAGTTGATCAACCGCGACTACGCGGACTTTGTCAACCTCAGTACCAAACTCGTCGACGTGGATGCTGTCGTGGTGCGTATGCGCGCCCCACTGGTCGAGCTCAGAGAGAAGATCGAGATGTTCAGAGGTTCCCTGGAGGGCTCGCTTGTGGCTCTGAAGAACGGTTTGAAACAGAGATCGGAGGCTGCTTCAGCCAGAGAGGTCTTGGAGCTCTTGCTCGATACGTTTCACGTCGTCTCTAGGGTATGTGTTTCATTTTTGGTCTGATTTGAAATTCAGAGTATATTGCACGAATTGTTGCTTTCATAGATCTCTTTATTTATTTAAATCTTAAGATTTATCCATAATGTGAGTGTTATTAAGGATCAGCTTTGGTGCTCGCCATGTTTGGTTGCATTTTATATTTTAAAAACTGGAGGCTTTAGTTTTAGCTTGAGTGGTTGCTTAGTGCGAATGAATTTGGAAGTGGTTAAATTCCAAGAAATTGGAAATTCAGAGTATCAGAGTCGACATATATGGGGGTAGATGAAATTGGAGTTCCAATCAAGTTTTACTTTGCATTGTCTTTCACGTGGTGTGTGATTATGTTCGATCAGAAATCACCGGCCATAAGCCTATCTGGTGTTGAATTTGAGAGCTTTGCGAGAAGAGGATAACGTTTCAGTGTTCTTTTTACGTTGTTTTCCTATTTGGGATATCAAAAAGTCGATTGTCCTTATAATTGTTTAGTTTCTCTGCATTCAAAGACCAAATATTGCATCCGTATTAGTATGGACTTGGTTCTCTCATATCTTGAATCTTTATGCGTTAAGTGTCTTAACTCAATTCCTCAAATGCAGGTTGAAAAACTAATAAAGGAGCTTCCAAGTGTGCCAGCTGATTGGTCCAATGGAGACTTAAGTTTGATGGACAAGAATTCTATGAACAACGGACCTTCCCTACAATCTGTTGAAAATGGAACTAATCTCCGAGAAACTCAAAGTATGCTTTTGGAAAGAATAGCCAGTGAGATGAATAGGCTGAAGTTCTATATTGCTCATGCTCAGGTCTCTTTTGCTCTCTCTCTTCAAATTTTTCTGTTACATCCCTTCTTTGGATATTTTGTACAATCGCTTGCATATAAACTTTCTAGCATAAATTCAGTTGACATATTTTGTTTTAGGTAAATACAAGCATTGAGCTTATTTTAATATACTAGTTAGCGCTGATGATGTGAACAAGAATTATAATAGTTTGATACTGGTTAGCTCTGTTTTTTGGTATGAATTGTTGATCAATTGATGGCACTTGTTAAGTTGCCAGTTGACTTTGCTGGATCAGGACTGAATACGCAAATATGTGGATTGAATATTTTTTTTCTTACGGTGTTGGCCCTTTGAATTAATGTGATTTTCCACGGCACAGCGGATGCATCCAAGGTTCAACGGGGACAATTTTGAGAAGACCAAAGTTCTCTATAACAAGCTTGCTGACCTTGCTGCAAAACACAGCTGCACCACTCCTCAACTAGCTTTGGCTTGGCTTCTTCACCAAGTCAATGATATAGTTCCAATCCCTGGTATATATGTTCATCTCTTTCTTTTACAAACATTGTTTTCAAATCCAACTAACCTCATTCTAAATATTTAATTGCAGGCCGATTTATAAAATTAGAGTGGCTTTTAAATTTTTAAAATAATTTTAAATTTTCATTTTGTATAATATAAATATATATTTTAAATTTTTGTATAGAAATTAAATTTTAAAATAATATATTTTTTATCCTATCCTATCATTATATGCATCAAACACATATGTAATTCTATTTCTAATCCCATTAATATCAAACACAGGATAGTATTATTCTCATTCCATCCTCTCCTCTCTCGTTACATATTTACATATTTTGCATACCAAACGCAATCTTAGTGGACAAGACAATAAACCCAAATTTGATCTCTAATGTTCTATCTACAATCCAAAACTATGTCTATGTGTATTTTAATTTTTCATCTAAAAGTAAAGTATTATTCCATAGGAAACAACCAACACAAATATTTTTGATAAAAGATAAAAATTTTGCTAAGCCACCGTCTTAACAAAAGCCTTTAAAATCAGTCACAAGCTCCTACTATTTTTAACCAATCATAGCTCTTGTGAAAATTCACAATTTGTGATAATCAAAACATTATTCTTAAAACCATATATATTAACATAGATTTGAAATCAGAGAGAACAATGCACAGTTCACGGTGTCTATTTCTTTTTCTTGTCATATCAGCTTAATACAATTCAAATCTGATTGCATTGGAGAGGATTCTTTCAATACACTATCTATTTTGTTTATATGGCAAAATATTTTTAGTTGACATAATATATTGGAGATGCTCTGAGTATGTAGGACCTGGATTGATCTACCTGTAACATCTACAAAACCAAGTTTTGACTTAAAAGATAGAATTGCGAGTAGTACGTGGGCTTCTTGAAATGCTATTTGCCAATCTTATTGTATATTGGTCATTATTCCTTCTGGAATTTTAGACAGTTTTATAATGTATTATTTATAAATCTCTAGCTTCTAGCTGGAAATATACTTTTAGTAATATACATACAAGGCTAATAATTAATTGTATAATATTTATGGAATAATTTACTGAATGACTGATCTCTCTAGCCTAAGAGCATCGTGTTGTGCTACCCATTTGCTAGGAGATGTCGAGCACACAGACGTTTAGAATGTTTAGTTTGTCCTCGAAAGGCTGTATACACAGCTTCAAAAAATTTCACGCTGCTAAAAAGCTCAAAAAGATAGAACAATTCAAGTTAGTGGCTTTCACCAAAAAAATAAAAATTCAAGTTAGTGGCCCGTTCTTAACTTAAATAATCCATGCATGTGACATGCATAAAATGTTACGTACATGCAGAAATGGAATTAATCTTTATCATCCATCAAACCAAGCGGAAAACCAATTTTTCCGAACACACCTTAGATAAATTCAAATTCTCATAAACTTTTGAAAGTCAAATGCCAGATCGTACCCATCCATATTTGAGTTATTTTTATTTTATTTTTTCAGCACTTTTTTCGGCACATAATAAAGAGCTAGCTACCCTTCTGGTTTTTCAAACTCCACACAATTGCATATACCATTCATCAACAACTTCTTTTGGATATCCTAACCATTAGACCATGTTTCATGTGAGGTACAATGGAATTACTTGGACTAATTGGGTGTTTTTCCACCACTTGAACTTGGTAGTTCAACAAGATAGCAGTCGCAATAATTTTGACTTGAATGAAACTCATGTCCTTACCCAAACATGTCCTTGGACCTGCGTTGAAAGCTGTAAACTTGTATGGTGGTACGTACACAATTCCTCCTCCTGTATTGGAATTAATCCATCTCTCTGGCTTGAATTCCAAGCAATCTTTACCCCATATCTCGTCCATTCTTCCCATGGAATAAAATGATAGCAAAACCCTATTGTTAGGTTTAAGACGATGACCACTTGGTAGAGTGTCTGCCTCAACTGAAGCTTTGTTGTTGATTGGTACAGGAGGGTAAAGCCTCAATGTCTCACACAATGCTGCATGAAGATATACCAATTTATTCAACTCCTTTGCACTGAAAACCCCACAATTTTGGTCATTTCTATTTGGCAAATTCTTCTTCATTTCTTCAAGAATTCTAGCTTCCACAATGGGGTTGGTCCCAACAAGCCAGAAAAACCAAGTGAGACAAGCACCAACCGTGTCCCTTCCTGCTCCTATGAAATTGAACGCTGTGTCCCTCATAAACTTGTCTGTATTTCTAAACAATCCATCTTGGCCTTGTTTCTCTTCTTCCTCCATGTAAGCTGTCAACATGTCAAAGTCGGCAATTTCGTCCTCTTGAATATTTTTGCTTCTATTTATGAATTGTTGTCGTTTTGAAGTTATGCATTGGTATAAGAAGTCGTCAAAAACTTCCCATGCCTTGCGGAACTTTCTCTCTCCCCCAATTTGTAGCCATCTCTGCAGCTTCCAAAAGCTTGCTGGCAAAACGTGTCGTTGTAAAATAATCTCTTCCAGAACATCAAAAGCTTTTTCGTATTCAACTTTAGGGAATTCAACAGAAAGTGTAGCTGGATCAACGCCTAATACCAGTAGGCATACAATGTCAAAGGTGAGCCGCTGAAAAACATCTTGCAAATCAACCTGTTGATATGAGCGCAAGCGTACAGATAATAAATTAAAAGTTTAGATTAAAACAATTAACTAAACTATGAGAATATATAAATATAAGAATACTACGTTAATTACCTGGATTGCTGATATGGAGACGTGATCAAGAACGGGGATAAGGGCATGCACCACGTTTTTTTGGATGGTTTTGTGCATAAACAAGTCGAAGTGCTTGTTGTGTCCGATCAATGACTGAAACATCTTCTTTTGAAGCTTCCATGAATCAAAATCAGAAGAGAAAATTCCATCTCCTAAAGGTTCAAACATGGTCTTGAAGTCAGGTCCCTTGATATAGTTGGCAGAGTTGGTGCTCAAGATGTGTTGGACATTGGCGGGATCAGAGGTCACCACAAAATCCAAGCTAGTCACTGCTGGACCTTTTACCTCAAAAGTACCACCAACTTCTCTGAGGACCTCGGCTGCATAGTCATGGATGCCATTGATGTTTTTGAGAAGGTCAGGCAGCATTCCAACCACAGGCCAGTTGGTGATTAATTGAGAGTGTCTTCTGTGCCTCCTCCATTGCCAAATTACATAGAAAATGCTGAGAACTGCAATCAGCTGTACCACTACTATCTCTACGTGGCCAATAATGCCCATCTTATTCTTATGTGCAGCCCTATAAGCCTATTCAGTCCTTGTTTCCACAACTAATTTATAGAAGCAAAATTACTGCATTGTCAAATAAATCAATGCGCGCATTGTAAAAAAAAAATTATTGGATCTAATTCAATGCTTTGGAAAATAAGTCAAATGCATATGTATATAGCGTCCATAATTGTATTATATTCACGCGTGAAAAGTAATTAATTAATCAACTTTACAATGTCATACATATTAATTAATTTCAGTACCTCTGCCTATTAATATCAATTAACAATGTCATTAAAGTGGACGCAGAACATAGAATTATTAACTAAAGGCGGTTGGAGAACTTGGATCTTCTACTTCAAGTCTTCATATGCCATAGCCTCACGTTCACAGTGTGAAATATATCGCCATCAAAGTGATAATAACATAACAAATGGTAGGGGTCTTTCTTTTCCGACAGCGGGTACGTATAGCCTTAATGTCTCACACAAATGAAGAAAGCAGAGAACCACAAAAAAAGAGAAAAAAAATCTCAAAGGTATCAACAACATCAGCCATTGGAGATGCTTGAAGCTACGTATACCTTAATTTGCCACAACGTCAGTCACATATATATATATATATATATATATATATATATATATTAAGTTCCGTATAACAGAGGCAAAAAAGAAAACAGAAGAATATTTATGATAGATATTTTATATTATATTCATCACATAAACCTGACTAATATTTTCTTCATACATGCTATAGAAAACTCTAAAGATAGCACCATAAAACAAAACATTAAATACATAATTGATTCTTAAATTCACTAAACACATCCAGAAATATATTAATTAACTAAATTTGGTTTGGCTTCCCAACGCCGTATCTCTGCCAATCAATATCAATTAGTGTGAAAAATATCGCCATCAAAGTGATAATAACATTTGCAAATGGTACGGGACTTTATTTTTCAACAGCGCGTTTGTACAGCCTTAATGTCTCACACAATATATTGAAGAAAGCAGAGAATCACAAAAAAGGAAAAAAAATCTCAAGGTACCAACAACACCAACCATTGGATATGCTTGAAGCTACGTACCTTAATTTGCTACCTTGATTGTCTTCAAGCTCAAAGACATACAAGCAGCAAAAAACTGATTCACAAACACAAGTCCAAAGCTTCTACGGAGCAACAGCACCTATCTGGATACAAGGGAATTACGCAAAACACAAGTAAAGCACGCTAACTTTGTTAGTATATCTCCTTCCAGAAATGTTAGCTATATCTGTAAATATATATATATATATATATTTTCTCAAATTCACCAGCAGATACTAAAGACATTCGTATTCAAAGTTCGATCGGCTTCAAATCTTCCTCCGCCATCATCAATACACTTAAATTCACAATGTAAATATTATTTTTGGAGTTAATAGATAAGATATTTTTTACGCACAAGGCTTGCCATTTTCTACTCTTGTTTTTTAACAATCTACAAAACTGATCGGGTTGGGCATCAAGCACCCCATAATATTGTATCCGTCAACTATATACTTTTCTTTTTCTCCATGGTTAGGACGTATAAGATTGATTATACATTTTTCAGTTTGAATACAATTATGTCAGTAATCTTACTGACACCATCAGCAGTCTTGGTTGGGAATTTTAAGATTGAATTAATGGAACCAGAAAAACTTAATTTAAATTATATATATATATATATATATATATATACATGGACTAAGAGTCCAGCAAATCAGCTTCAGTCAAACTTGTAGACAATATTTGAAAGTGTTGTCGCTTTAGAGTTAATTTTAATTCTTATTATTTACCAAAAAAAAAATTTAATTCTTATCGGTTGAGTTCGTAATATTGAATATGTTCTACCTTTTTAGTCGAAATTTTTATTGAATAAGTTGGCATTGCTATCCTTTCATATGTTTTTAGGCCTTTCAATATTCAATATACGAACTTCTGTTAAGGTTTTTTTTTTTTTTTTGGTAAGACTTCTGTTAAGGTTTTTGAAAGTTAATTTCTACCTCTTTTTTCGGGATATGTAATTCGATGAGTTTTTAAGTAAAAGGAGAACACGTGTGTCATCTTTGCATACCTCAAAGCTGTTACTTGAAATAGATAATCAGAAACTTGTTGGAGAAGCAAGCAAAACCTTAATACCATCCAGCAGAAATAATCATACCAGCCGCACATGTATGTAAATGTAATTACCAGTAATCTCCACAAGAACATGACCCATTCTCAAAATGGTGAAACTTACGCATGTCCCTCACAATGATAACCCGTTTCACAATTTTTGAGATGATCTTAATAGCATTATGACAGTCTCCACATATCCTTGCATTCTTTGTTACACAAATAGTAGTCCCAGGAGCAGTGTAAGCGAGACCAAAAGCAATAGCTAGTCTCTCACTGTGGTAAAGAAGTGCCTCTTCCTTTGCCTCATCTTCAATGTCACGAAGCACAAAATCTGCTAATGGTACATAACCTAATCGCTTCATTGGAGCAGCCAACTCCTCAAGAACAGAATAGATCTTATCCAACTGAGGATGAAACCTGTCTCCTACCCCAAACCTATGAACTATGTTGTTATAGCTCAATCAAACTAAATCCCTGAATTTTACTGGCTCCTCTCTTTGACATCATCTTTCTCACCTTTTCAACCTCCTTCCATTTTGATTTAGCAGCATAGATGTTGGAGAGCAGAACATGATATCCAGCATGAGTAGGGTCTAGCTCAAAAATACGATCTGCAATTCTTTCTGCTAAATCTAGATTACAATGAATTCTGCATGCACCAAGGAAAGAATCCCATGTACTTGCATCAGGTTCCACAGGCATACTCTACTAGTTTTTCTGCTTCAGATATTTGTCCCGAACGGCCAAGAAGATCCACCACACAAGCATAGTTTTTGAGTTTTGGTGCAGTACCAAACTCGTGCAACATTGATTCAAAACACTTCTTACCCTTTGCATTTATCATATCAGTGAAGAGATCAAGTGCCTTCCTTCCATGCCCATGAATCCCATAACTTGCAATCATTGCACTCCAGCAAACAACATCTTTACCTACTGTTCCATCAAACAACCTTCAGGAAATATTTAAACTCCCACACATGGCATACATATCCATAATTGCAGTTGTAACAAGGATATCAGACTCAAACCCAGTTTGGATTACATAACTATGAATCCATTCACCTTTTCTCAAAGCTCCCAAATTGGCGCAGGCTAGAATAACACTCAGTATACTTACCCTTCTGGGCTGTAATTCTGCTCTACGCATCAAATCAAAGAATCCCAATGTCTCACTATTATAACCACTGTGGGCGTAGGCAGAAATCATTGTAAGTTCAAGAAACCAAATCCTTAACCGCCATTTTATCAAATACCAGCCGGGCAGTTTCTACGTCACCACATTTGGAATACATATCAACCAAAGCAGCATTAACAAAAACGTCGTTGCTTCAACCACAACACACCAAATGCTGACAAAAATCCTGCACAAGATTTAAGCTCAAAAGGGAAAGCAAATTTGTCGGGGCGTAGACCCTTTTGCTTCATCTTGGATTACAGTCCCAAGGATGAACCGAAACGACCTTGACTGGTGTATCCCCTTATCATGATATTCCAAATGTAACTACATGGTTCGCTTATGTATTCAAAAACAATGCTCGCCGAATCAACGTCGCCAAATGAAACGTACATAACGGATATTTTAGTGGACAAATGTTCGTCACGTTGCAAGCCATAAGCGAAGACCTTTGCATGGGTTCTCTTAAGAGTGCTTAAGCTCGTGCGTCTCTGCAAGACTGAAAAGAGGGTGAGTGCAATATCGTTTGTGAGTATGCTATGTATGGTTGAAACAGGGGTGCAGAGGAAGTCGTAGTTGGAGAAACACTAGATTCCTTATGGGGATCCACCTTAATTTAACGAGAAGCGTGTAGGAACATGTCAAAAATATTAATGTGATGATTATGAGTTCTTTACTCTTACTGAATTTTATTCGAAAATGAAATGCATGGTTTGCAGCTTAATTTAGGGGGTAATATTTCCACAAAGACCTTATTTAATACTTCCACCATGACCACTAGGAGCAGCTCGCTACTCTATTTGGCCCAGTTAGTTAAACATACCTTTTCTTCTCTAGCATTTGAATGTGAGCTTAGTTATTTTTATTGGACATCGATCCACAGATCCCATTAGCAAATACAACCTCTATAATTAGGTCCGACCTCGTTAGGCTGTTGATTTTATGGACTCCTACTTAAGGACCACAGACACGAACATTGGGTTAACCAAATCTATGAAGAATGATACTACACACGGTTTAAGGGAACCCCAAGAAAAAACTCCAAAAAGCATGCATTACACTTGATACACCCACAAAGTTAAGCATGCGATGTAATATTATATTGTATTTTGTATTGCAAAAATGTTACATTTTACGTAATGTACAATATGTGCTTTGTTGTCTCTCCTTCCTACCCCAGTTTGGCCGTCGTCACCACCACAGATCACGACTACCAGCACCAACCTATTTATCACCCTCTTCTCCAGCACAAGCAACTCTCTTATCCTTCAGAACAAGAAGCCGTCTCAGATCTATGGAGTGCATGAGTCTCAGAGAGAGTAATAGTCTCATCTACCTCATCCTGTCTCTGTTTCTCTCTGAGATTTGGTTGTTTCTCATGAAAATTTTGATGCTCGTTTTTTTGTTTCATAGAAAAAGAAAAAAAAAATAGTGGTGCCCAATGAAGTTGGAAGTTCATAATCAAATTAAGTTTATCATCATCAAGGTTAGCAAGTTTTCTCTCTTCTTTGAATCATGGTTTAATTTTCTGGTTTTTCCCTGAAATGTGTGTTGTTTTTTTTTTGGTTATGTTTGTGTGTTTTAATTTCGCTTACCGATGGAACTGTGATTGATTTTAAATTGAGAATATGGAAGCTACAAACCTCTTGAAGCCTTTAGCTCAACTTCCTCATAAACACCATCAGCCCCACCCCTCAAGCGAAGGAAAAAATATGTAAATCAATTGCGTGACATATGAAAAGAAGTGAAAAGATATATTTAACGGTAAAGAATAGGAAAATATAAAATGAATGAAATCTCACCAGCAGGTTGCTGGAGCTTGGCTGAAGACGTTATCTGCGGCAATGACAGCTTTTTTCAAATATTTTTAACTTATTTTATTTGAAATTTATATTGTAAATTATTTTAATTAAAAAACATTTCAATTAATGAAAAACGTTTAATTTGTGTAAATCTATACAATGTATATAGAGTTAATATAATAAAATTAATAATAATGATACTAGACGTGAAAAATGAAATTAAACTGCAAAGTTTGTTAAATAATTATCAGCGGTAATTTATTTGTCAGGGTGACGAATTAAATTCGGCATACACAAATTTAAATTCGATAAATTAATACAATTAATTAAATTTGGCAATTAATACAACAAAAAAATAATATGCAAAACTCATTCTATTAAACACAGAAATTAGCTGTTGAAGATCATAAAAACTTCATTTGACTTCTTATTAAAAACTTGTCAAAATAATAATTAATTGAAACTAGTAAAAAAAAATCAAAACAACTGACATGGCATCTAATTACACTTATTATTATTATGAAATTTTTCTTTAACAGTGATGTTTAGTTCAGCCCATATGTCAGCCCAAACCATCTTCACTTCCTCCAGTCCAATAGCCGAGATGAAGTTGAGTTGAAACTGTGAAAGGTGAGTACGAGGCAGCATGACTTGGAGGAGACAACCTTTAGGCATCTTCAGACGCTCCCCTTCCCCTTCCCTCGCAGATCTACCCCACTCTTTAGATACTACCCTTTCCAAATTTCCTACCCCTCTCTTCACGTACTACCCTTTCCTTTCCGCATCCCTTTGCAAATCCTACCCCTCTCTTCAGACACTACCATTTTCAAAGCTGACGGACAGAATATTAGGGCACTTCGACCTGAGGGTTAGGTTTTACTAAAGCCCTCTTCTCTTCTCTCTTCCACTCTCCACGTCTCTTTTCTATTTCGCCATTTTCAAACCCCTCGTTGTTCTCAAAGCTGACGGACAGAATTGAAATTTGAAATATTGCCAAACCTTAAAGTGCGTCGATCTCTAATTCCCAACTATGTCATTCCGGGTCCTTCGCGGCTTCATGGAAACGACGGCCTGCGACTCCAAAATCATTGTCGGTGGGAAGCTCAGGGCTGGTTGGCAGATGCATAAAGGAGGTTCACAATCTCTCTGTCTACCTCTGTCTGAGTTGTCAGATGGTGATAGGTTTGTGATTTTAGTCTGGGGTTGTTTTGATTTTGTCATTCGGGTTTTCAATACTTTTAAATAAATTATTGTCATCATGCCATAACCTCCACTATCTACCATTTTGGACATAAATATGACATCATTAACGACCCGATCCTTATTTATTTTTTAATGTTTTTTCTTATTACTTTGCAGTGTATTCCTGAACTCGGATTTTACACGGTATGTAACATGTCCAAAAATTTTCATTTTGAAATTTATAAAACTGAATTTTATTCTGCAATGCGATTGCACATTATTGCTTAGCCATGTAGTAACAGTTTCATCTATTCCATTGTTATTTTTTGTATATTTATATAACTACATTTTAAACATTCCTTGTATGGAGCTTTTGACCTTTTAATTTTAGAATGAACCTCCACCTTCCTTGTTTTCTTTTCTTGACACCATCTTATTTCTTCACCTCTATTTTTGTGCCTTATTCCTTCTAAGGGTATATTCTCTCCATTTGTCATTGCGGGTAATCACTTTGCAAATGCAAATCAAGAATGGAGCGTGCGCACAAAGAAGCTCTAGAAGAATATGGTAGAGCATGTCGGAGACTTCTGTCCGTCGATGAAGATGAAGCGTTCTGCAGAGATGTCATGGTATATACTGATTTTCTATAGTTCAATTTGCGATTTGTTTGACCACTTTTTTAGAGAATGTAATTGAACATGTTTAACCAGAAAAAGAGCTTCCGGTCACATTCAATTTCTTAGTGGGACGGACTTTATTCTTTTTATTATTATTATTTTCATCTTCTCAGTGTGGCTGGATTCAACTCATGCTGAATTTGGAGAGTTCATCTGTTTGAAGTCTAAGGGTCTCTCATCCCATTGTTTAAGTTATTTAGTCTGTCATATGTAGTTGGAAAAGCAAGTCATGGAGGTTTATTGTTATTAGCCATTCACAATTAGGTCACCTCATTTGCCCTTCTAGTGTGCACAAAGATTGGAAGTCATGGAGGTTTATTGTCCCTAGCTGATGGTATTAGCCTTTCACTATTGCACACTATTTGTGGTAGTGCAGCTCACCTTATTTGCTCTTCTTGTGTGCGTGTGGTAGGATGTTTATTGATAGAAGAATATTGGGGGATGAAGTGCTTCCCGAAACATATGAGTTTAACAAATTGACAAAGTGCTACCCAAAACATACGAGTTTAACAAATTGACAAAGGAGAGACCATAATGATATGGCTAATAGGGGATTCAAAATCGTCGACTATTTCAGTTATATAACAACTCAAGTGTCACTATTTCTTGGCTGTTTAGTAGTTTTGTACCCATGGAATCAGGGCATAGGAGGAAAGTCTCCAAGAATATTTGGTTTCCTCAGCTGTGCAGCAAATGAATTTCATGTAGGTCTAATGTCCTCATTTCTGATTTTGAATTGGTGTCTGATTTAGTGTTCACTTTTTAGATTCATGCCCAAAACTAAAACTTACAACGTGAAAATAGAAGAAAGAGTGCCAAAAAAAAATATAGTTTTTCCAAACAGAAATTGATGTCTGATTTAGTGTTCTCTTTTCAGATTCATGTCCAAAATTTGCAAAAGAAAGAAATCCTCAAAGATAGTTTGGTAAAACAGAAATTGAAATTACAATATCTTGTTTGGTAAAATAGAAATTGAAATTATAATATTTCAATTATTATTATTATTTATTTTATTAATATATTTTAGAATTACATAAATTGAAATTTATCAATTTACAGTCTATTTATATTTCTTAACAACATCCCAAAAAAGAACAGTGAGTTTTAAAATTGAAATCACCAATAAAAATTTGATAAAAAATTATTAACCAACCAATTAATCAATTTTTTATGAGACTGCTTATTTAGAATCTTATTACCGTGCTAACCAAGTGGAGCAAGTGGGGGTGGATGCTCTCCAAAGGAAGATAGAGGCAATTGAGAAAGAAAAAAAGAAATCATAGATCAGAGAGTGAAATGATCTAAATGTTTTTTTGGAATAATTTTCTAAATGTTTTTTTGGAATAATTTTCTGATCTAAAAATTCATAGAATAGACAGTGTGTGACGATATGATTGGTACGAATATTAATAGGGGTGTATTCAATTATGACTTTATAAAACTTTTATAAACTTAAAAAGTTCAGAGGTATTTAATTAAAAATTTTTAAGACTTTTTAAAAGTAATGAGGTATTCAATTTTAACTTTTATAGACTTTTAAAAAGTCATTAAAACTTTATAGATATTCAATTATAATTTTTTAAAGTTAATAAAAGTCTAGAGATATTTAATTTAGACTTTACTTTTATAAAAAATAAATTTATACAGACTTTTAATGACTTTTGGTTAATTTTATGTGTATTAAACCTTATAAATTGTCTTTCTTTTTTTTAAAAAACTTTCAACGATTTTTTAATTTCAATAATACGTCAGAGCCACGCAGTAATATTACTTCCCTTTATATATTTTGCTTCCTCTTTATATTTTTCCTCTGTGAAATTATTATATCATCTTGTTATCCTCTACTATTATTTATTGACATCCTCTTTGCGAAAAAAAAACTAATAGCGTTCTTGTGAGGAAAATGAAAATCATTCATCACTATTTATTTAATGATATCATTATAAAAAAAAAACCTATTGTCATTTTGAGGAAAATGAAAAAAGTTTGTGCAATAAAAAAATTTATAAAAGTCTTTCAAAGTCTATAAAAATAAAAAACCACTTAAAAGTTACTTATACTTTTATAAACTCTACAAAAATCTATTAAAATCTCTTAAAGTCTATGATTAAAAGAATTTATCAAAGTATTTTAAAATCCAAATTGAATACACCCTCCTAAATATCGTAGGAAGCTAAGGTTGACCTAATCACAACATAAAAAAACCCAAGTTAACCTAAAGCAAAAGTCAGATAATAGCACAAGTTAAAGTAAATGTTTCAGTATGCAAAAAATGTTAGATAATTTAGCAAATTATAATTGACTGGTTAATTATCATCTACACCTCCAAGTTTAATGTTATTTCAATTAGGCCCTAAAGTTTGAAGTAAAATAAAAAAACAATTATTACCTTTGGTTTTTTAGTGTTTATATATAACAAATTTGTTGTAAATATATTTTAACAGACATATAAGAAAAACTGAACACTATTTCAAAAATTTATATTTTATCCTCAAAATTTTTTCCAAAATGAATATTATAATGTGTATAACATAATTATTTACTATATTAACTCTAATAAATTAGGTCCCAAAATATATGAAAAATTAGTTGATAAAAAATAATTGAAAACACGTAAAAGGTTGAGAATAACAAGTATTAGAAACATAAATTTCAGAAAACTGTTATGTGGCTTCTAGACTTGAACAAAGAAGAAGCATAACAGATTCCAACTCGAAAATCATAACAAATCTGAAAACAATGGCTTAGGTTGCGTTAGAGAAAATGAGTCACATTTGATTTACAAAAATTTATATGGAAGAATGAAAATACAACTTTAAAATTGAAATTATAAAACAGATGAAAAAGATTTAGAGGAACCTGTGCTCTGAAAACATGAAGAAGATTGATGAATGAAATTGTATTTGTGTGTTGCTATACAAAAACAAATATTGGCTGGGATTGTATTTAAGGTAACATATTAATACAATGACATTAATATAAATTGACAATAAAGGGGTGGGTACATGAGGTTTGTGAGGTGAGTGAATTGGGTTGGTGAGTTGATTAAGCTAATAATGAATAATATATATATAAAAAACAATCATAAATAACTATAATTATGTAAAAAAAAATTAAACAAAAATGAAAAAAAATATGTATCATTTGAAGATTAATATACAGCTAGTATCATCTACATCTTCTGGGTTTAAAAATTCATCACTTGCAATTAAAAGTACTTAAATACCCCTAAATTAATTAATCTCTTTTCTATGTGATATGTTTGGTAACTTACAAATATTTTAGAATATTTACCATGTATTATATATTTTGGTTGCTTTACCATAATATTATATTTTATTACATCATTTTTGTTTCTTTCTTCAAGTCATTTATTAAGCAACATAGTTCAATTTTGTGTAGAGTTGTTTGAGTTAAATTACATTTTTACTGTATTTGGATTGATGAAATAGGAGGAAAAGGAAATGAAAATAATTAATTATGTAATAAATTGAAAAAAAAAATGTATTCACGTATGTATCATTTGAAAATTAATATATAGCTAATATCATCTACATCTCTTGGGTTTAAAAATTTATCACTTGACATTAAAGCCACCTAAATACTTCTAAACTAATTAATCTCTTTTCTATAATATATTCATAGTAATTTACAAATATTTTAGAATATTTATCATGTATTATATTTTTTTTCGTTGCTTTACCAGAATATCATATTTTATTGCATCATTTTTGTTTGTTTATTTAAGTCATTTATTAAGCAATACAGTTCAATTCTATGTCAAATTGTTAAAGAGTTAATTACATTTTCACTATGTTTGGATTGACATTTCTAGGGTGCGTGTTTGTTTACCTATTTCTAATCCAGTATTTGCATGGCTTTTGGGTTGCAATGAAAGGGAAGGATCCTTTGTGGCTGAATTTAGGTTGCCCCATCTTTGCTACAATTGAATATTGTCGGTCTTCCTTTACAGGCTCTACTAATCTCTCCTAACAAACTAGTAAATATCTATGTGCTTCCATGTTAGGACGTGCCATTAAAATAGTCATTGAGGTAACTTTATTGTTTAGAAACTCTATAATTATCTCAATTACCCACTAAAGTATTAATTTGCTTTATGCGGGCCTTCATTGTATTCGTTTATTTTCTCGCCAAAGCGATCTTCACCATCTAATTCCATATCTCGTGGCCTGGTTGGCCTCAAGATTTCTTTTCCGATAAACCATAAAGCTTTTTATTTCTAAAATCTATCGGAATTTCTTCTTAAAAAAAGAAAAAAAAAAAGCAAAAAAAAGTTAAATATATTTAGATCCAATATTAACTTACGTCTTTTAAGTCCACAAAAGTAAAAACAAACACCACCCAGTGATGATTGTCCTCAAGTATTATAGCATACTGCAATACAAGTGCAAACATATACACCGACGTCCGCAAGGGATTTTTTTTCTTTTGTCTTTAGATGACTATTCTCCTCTCCTTTTTCGTGCTTTTAGAGCTTCAGATCTACTCCTTTTTTGTGCTTTTAGAGCTTCAATTTGACGCCTAAGGTCCCAATTTTCGTCTCTTATACGCATGGCTGCCTGCAACATTTAACAAAAAAACATATGTATACAGCATCAGGAATGTACTTTGTGTGAATGACGAATACATTTGCATCCATCTAAAAGTGTCAACAATTACAGACACCAGCTTTCCAATCCTATTAGTAAATCAACAAGTGTTAGCCAAGGTAGAGAATACCATAAGATCGATTCAGTGCACACATTTAACTAAAGATAGTGGAGGTTATACAAGTTTCACTGTCACTGCCAATCACATTTCTACAAACCAGCTGAAATTTTATGCAAACAGATGTTTACTAGTAAGCTCTACTTAAATGGGAGTGCATGCATCAAAAAGTGAACAGCGAGCTAGTATATTTTACTGCTTACTTTTCCCAAATGGAAGCCCACTGTTATTCAATGGAAAACAAAAGATGTCAAGACTAATGAATGCCATGTGAACGCATTCTCTAAAAATAATGACCAAAGCAAATCGTAAATCGCACCATAGAAAATCAGTATATACCTCGGCATGTCTAGTGAACTCTTCGTCTTCATCAAGGAAGAAAGCTTTCCGAGAAGCTCTACGATATTCTTCCAAACGTTCTCTCTTCACACGTTTCAGTCTTGGTTTTGTATTCGCGAAGTGATTACACGTGACGACAATCGGAGAAAATATAGTCTTAAAAGGAATAATGCATAAAAATAGAAGAGCAAAAAAAAAAAAGAGATCTGCACTCAAGAAATAAGATAGCACCACGGAAAGAAAACAAGGAAGGTGGCAGTTCATTGTAAAATTAAAAGGTCTAAAAGCTAGAGATGAAAGATTGTAATTATATATATATATATATAAATGAAATAGATGAATGAGAAAAAACTACATGGGTAAAGCATTATCTTAATGTGCAGTCGCATTGCTGAACAAATTTCAGTCTTATAAATTTCAAAATGAAATGTTTTGGAAATGTCACATACCGAGTAAAGTCCAAGTTCATAAAGACACTGCAAAGAAAATAAAATAAATAAATAAAAATAAGGATGGTTACATACATGAGGAAACATTCAAGGTTGTAATGATATAAAATCTATGCGGAGGGTACGTATGACGATAATTTATTGAAGAGTATTGAAAACCCAAATGACGAAAATTAAAAACCCCCCAAAACTAATTCTAGAACGCAGAAGATAAAACCACAAATCTATAACCATTTGACAATTTAGACAAAGAGGTCGAGCGAGAGATATTGTGAAACATGGCAGTGGCTTGCCAACCGGCCTTGAGCTTCTCAATTTTGGAGTCGGAGACCACCGTGTTTAGGAAGCCGCGGATCCTGAATGACATAGTTGAGACTTAGAGGTCGACGTGGGAAGGGCGGAGTTGATTTGATTTAGGGTTTTCTTGCAAACTGCTTTCGATTTCGATACTCTCATTTGAATTTGGGATTGGTTGGCTTGCTATATCCGTGTTCGTAACCGGAATTTAATTTTTTATGTACCACTTTACCAAATCTTAAAACAATATATGTTTTTTTATATTATAAAACCTTCCTTCTAGATTAAACATAATTTATGATCTATGAATTTTTAAAAGTATTTCATGTTGTGATTTTATGATCAATTTAATAAGAGATACCAATTTCATTAATTATTTTATAAACATAATCAATAATTATTGTTAGAAATAAGAGAAAACTATTAGTTTTTTTCTAAATTAAGATTGATTTTTTCCTAAAACTTAAAATATTAAATAAATAATTATATTTAAATAAAAAATATCAAAAAATTAATTAATATTTCAATTAATCGTTTTGAAAACCACGTGCAAAGCACTTGGCATGATCTAGTATATATATTAATGATCAGTTTTACCTACTAGTAAAAGATAAACATAAATAACTATTAATTATGTAATAAATTAAAAGAATTGAAAAAAAAAACATGTATCCACGTATGTATCATTTGAAAATTAATATATAGCCAGTAGCATCTACATCTGTTGAGTTAAAAAATTTATCACTTGCAATTAAAAGTACTTAAATACCCCTAAATTGATTAATCTATTTTTTATGTTATATGGTAACTTACAAATATTTTAGAATATTTACCATGTATTATATATTTTGGTTGCTTTACCATAGTATTATATTTTATTGCATCATTTTTGTTTCTTTCTTTAAGTCATTTATTAAGCAATATAGTTCAATACTGTGTAAAGTTGTTTGAGTAAATTGCATTTTCACCGTATTTGGATTGATGAAATAAGAGGGAGAGGGAAGAAAAATAATTAATTATGTAATAAATTTTAAAAATAAAAAATAAAAAAATATATGTATTCACGTATGTATCATTTGAAAATTAATATGCAGCTAGTATCATCTACATCTCCTGGGGTTTAAAAATTTATCACTTGAAATAAAAACCACCTAAATACCCATAAACTAATTAATCTCTTTTCTATATCATATTTATAATAATTTACAAATATTTTAGTATATTTATCATGTATTATTTTTTTTTGGTTGCTTTACCATAATATTATATTTTATTGCATCATTTTTATTTCTTTATTTAAGCCATTTATTAAGCAATAGTTCAATTCTATGTAAAAGTGTTAAGAGTAAATTACATTTTCACTATATTTGGATTGACATGTCTAGGGTGCGTGTTTATTTGCCTCTTTCTAACCCAGTATTTGCATGGCTTTTGGGCTACGGCGAAAGGAAAGGTTCCTTTGTGGCCGAATTTAGGTTGCCCCATCTTTGCTACAATTGAATATAATCGATCTTCCTGTACAGGCTCTACAAATATCTCCTAACAATTGAAAGGACGAATTCAACAGGTATTCCAGGTTCACACACTTGAATGCCATATATCGGATAGAAGTTTGATTATGCACTAAGCATTTTATTGCTAGATATTTGCCATATCATAAACTTTCTGATAAACCTCAAAGCTTTTTACTTCCAAAATCTCTCCGAATTTCTTCTTAAAGAAAAAAAAAAAAAAAAGAGTTAAATACTCAAATACATTTAGATCCAATATTAACTTAGGCCTTTTAAGTCATAAGACAAAAATAAAAACAAACACCACCCAGTGATGATAGTCCTCAAATATAGCATACTGCAATACAAGTGCAAACATATACACCGACATCCACAAAGGAATTTTTTTCTTTTGTCTTTGGATGACTATTCTCCTCTCCTTTTTCGTGCTTTTAGAGCTTCAAATGCACTCCTTTTTCGTGCTTTTAGAGCTTCAATTTGACGCCTAAGGTCCCAGTTTTCCTCTCTTATACGCATGGCTGCCTGCAACATTTAACAAAAACACATATATATACAGCATCAGGAATGTATTTTGTGTAAATGACTAATACATTTGCATCCATCTAAAAGTGTCAACAATTACACAGACACCAGCTTTCCGATCCTATTAGTAAATCAACAAGTTTTAGCCAAGGTAGAGAATACCATAAGATCAGTTCAGTGCACACATTTAACTAAAGATAGTGGAGGTTATACAAGTTTCACTGTCACTGCCAATCACATTTCTACAAACCAGCTGAAATTTTATGCAACCAGATGTTTACTAGTAAGCTCTACTTAAATGGGAGTGCATGCATCAAAAAGTGAACAGCAAGCTAGTATATTTTACTCCTTACTTTTCCCAATGGAAGCACACTGTTATTCAATGGAAAACGAAAGATGTCAAGACTAATGTATGCCATGTGAACGCATTCTCTAAAAATAGTGACCAAAGCAAATCGTAAATCGCACCATAGAAAATCAGTATATACCTCGGCATGTCTAGTGAACTCTTCGTCTTCATCAAGGAAGAAAGCTTTCCGAGAAGCTCTACGATATTCTTCCACACGTTCTCTCTCCATACGTTCCAGTCTTGGTTTTGTATTCGCGAAGTGATTACACGTGACGACAATCGGAGAAAATATAGTCTTAAAAGGAATAATGAATAAAAATAGAAGAGCAAAAAAAAATAAGAGATCTGCACTCAAGAAATAAGATAGCACCACGGAAAGAAAACAAGGAAGGTGGCAGTTCATTGTAGAATTAAAAGGTCTAAAAGCTAGAGATGAAAGATTGTAATATATATATATATATATATATATATATATATATATATAAATGAAATAGATGAATGAGAAAAAACTACATGGGTAAAGCATTATCTTAATGTGCAGTCGCATTGCTGAACAAATTTCAGTCTTATAAATTTCAAAATGAAATGTTTTGGAAATGTCACATACCGAGTAAAGTCCAAGTTCATAAAGACACTGCAAAGAAAATAAAATAAATAAATAAAAATAAGGATGGTTACATACATGAGGAAACATTCAAGGTTGTGATGATATAAAATCTATGCGGAGGGTACGTATGACGATAATTTATTGAAGAGTATTGAAAACCCAAATGACGAAAATTAAAAACCCCCCAAAACTAATTCTAGAACGCAGAAGATAAAACCACAAATCTATAACCATTTGACAATTTAGACAAAGAGGTCGAGCGAGAGATATTGTGAACCTTGGCAGTGGCTTGCCAACCGGCCTTGAGCTTCTCAATTTTGGAGTCGGAGACCACCGTGTTTAGGAAGCCGCGGATCCTGAATGACATAGTTGAGACTTAGAGGTCGACGTGGGAAGGGCGGAGTTGATTTGATTTAGGGTTTTCTTGCAAACTGCTTTCGATATCGATACTCTCATTTGAATTTGGGATTGGTTTGCTTGCTGTATCCGTGTTCGTAACCGGAATTTAATTTTTTGAAACCAGCCCATTTAAGCTCATTCCTGATTGGCCCATTTATTCTCATTTCCAATACAACATCACCATATGGTTCATGATCTTCTCTCTCACCATAATTTTTTTACAGGAAATAAGGAAAAAGCTCAGGGGTTTTCTTGTAAATTGCCTTAAAACTGTATTGGTTGGGCCTCCATCACTAATAAAGTAAAATAGGACCTTTGATAATATAGTTGTTTTATATTTTTGTATTTAATTTTTTTCATTTATATTTATATTTAATTTAGTTAATTTAAAAGTTAATTAAAATTTATTAAATATCAGTTAGACTGCTCAATTGAATAAAAATAAAAATATTTATATTTTTTATTTTTCTTTATATTTTTATTCAGTTGAGTAGTATAATTAATATTTAACGAACCTCAATCAGTCACTAAACTAACCAAATTACACATAAAAATAAAAAAAATGACCTTGTTATCAAACAAATGCTAAGCTTTTTCATTTTGTTTAAACTACTAATTTTAACTAGTTTTGCAATATAATGTCATTTCTCATGTTTAATATCATACCATTAATCTTTACATATATATACATAAATATATATATATATATATATATTTATCACATTGTATGGATTTAAATGAATTAAACTATAATTGTAATTAAATTAATTATTCCCAATTTGTAAAAAGATCTTCGTCATACTTTAGTACTTACACAATTATAATAGTAATGCTATACTATTGAGGATAATGCAATTTGATATAATAGGAAAAGTATGTTGAAATATAATTAGTTACAAGCATAATAAGATATGCTTGATATTTTTAAATAAATTAACTTGCGAAAAAGTTTTTCGTAGAAGATATAATCTATGTATGTTATTTAGTTATTCGAGGTTACATTGTTATGTGCTTTAAATTTCAACCTAAAATATTATGGCCGACCAAATATTTAAGTAAGGTCACGTTTGATATGCTATATTATATTAGTGTGTCTGTTGTATTGTATTAGCTTGTATAGTATTAGTATATTGTATTGGCTGAATTGTATTAATATGTAATATTTATTGTACATATATAAAAATAATTTTAAAATAATTCAGTTATTATGTTATAATATCATAACATTTAATAACACTGTATAATTGAAATCTACGAGAAGGTAAAGTATAATTTAACCCATATCTTTGTATTATATAATACACTCCTATTTATTTTTGTCAAATATGATATAGTATTATACAATACTATTCTACCCTACAATATATCATTCCAAACATACCATAAAATTTTGTCAAATATAAGATAGTATTATATAATATTATTCCATCCTATAATACACTATTTCAAACATGCCCTAAATGGGTTGTCTGCTATAACTCATATGAGAAACCATACACGACCATCTTTGCTAAACAGCATACGCAAGCAGCTCTGTGGCATGACACAAAAGATATCATCAGAGGACAAAGTTGTGGGCTCCTAAGAGTTTTCAGCATGAGTTTATTCAAGAAGAATGAAGAATGGGGAAGAGGTTATTTATTATGCAACTGATCTAGTAGATCAAAGGGAACTCTACATGTTCAAATTCTAACACGTGGGAAAAGTAAACAGTCGGAACAGATGCTCTTAATATTCATATATAATACTCATCACAAGAGGATTTGCTTAATCTCAATTCATATGTAGTATTCTTCAGTATTTTATTTCAACTAAGATTTCCACAAATTACATTGACAATTGCCAATCCCATACATGCTTTGACATCGAAGATATCCTAATTCATCTTTCTTTCTTAAGATTTACTAACGTCGAGTGATATTTGATAGGTAAATCCTACCTACTGATATTTAATGTCCTATTCATACTGTATCGGCTACAAAGACCTTCCTACTGGGGGCAACTATTAATTGAATTGAATACACGAAAGATGAAGCTTTTTGAATATAACCAATAAGGTACATATACAATAAAATTTCTCTACAGTGATACTAATAATAAAAAATTCTAATTCTAATTTGAACTAGTTATAAATAATAATAAATTCTATATTATAATAAATTATAAATTTTTTAAATTCCATTTTAAAAAATTTATTTATATATAATAATAATTATATATATTATAAAAAATATATACTTTCTTACATTAAAGATTTATAATTGTTATTATATTTTTAAATTTATAGATACATAATAACTCATCAATATATAATATAACGTTGTATATTCCAACACTACATGAATACCTATACTATTTTATTAGAACTATATCAATATATTTTATTAATGTACATGTACTTTAAAACTTGAAATGCTATATTAATTAATTGTTATATATTTTACTTCCATACAACCTGCACTATAAATAACTAAGTAAAAATTAAAAAAAAATTAACTACACGTTTATTGAGTTATTGAGTTATAACCAAGTACTAAAATTTATTTAGAGGTTTCACGGGATACAAATAAACAAACAATTACCAGCTCATTCATGGTAGTCCTCAAATTACAATTAAGTGCAACCGATACATCCTCATCCATTTTTTAAAATGTTTGGTTAACTCTTTTTTCTTTTTAGCTCTTCTAACTCCTGCAACAGAAGCTTATGCTCCTCTTTTGCCTCTTCTTCATTTATCTTCACTTCCTGGACAATTAACCAAAAAAAAAATACAAGCTGCAACATAGTTGTTACCAAAGCAAATTGTAAATGGCACCCATAGAATAATCAGTATATACCTCAATACGTTTGAGGCAAGCTTCCTTCTTAGTTTCATAGTCCTCAACTTCCGGTAGATTTTTCCGAAATTCTCTCCTTAACTCCTCAGCATCTGCTCTTGATATTGCTTCGTGCACCAGAAAAAGACCTACGACTGATATACCCTAAAAAGCAATAATGGAGGACCATACACCACAGAAATAGAGATGAATAAATAAGAGTTTAAATGAATGAGATAAATAATCCATTTATATATAATTAAAAAAAAAAACGAAATATATGAATGAGATGAAACTAGAAATAGAGTTGAATAAATAAAAGTTAAATGAATGAGATAAATAATCCATTGATATATATCAAAAAAAAAAAAAGAAATATATGAATGAGATGAAACTAGATGGTCAAGCGTTATATTAAATAAATTTCAGTCATTTAATTTTGAAATGAAAGGTTTGGAAATGTTACAAACTTACATACCATTAAGATTTTTGGACGACGATTTGGCTGTTTCAGAAGAAGCAATGTAATGTTATTACTGACGTATAATTAAGAAGAAGAAGAAGAAATAAACTCAGACATTGATGAACAAAATAAACAGCAGCTCACATTCTTTTTGCGTTTTCATTTTATGTTGCAAGAGTAAGAGTTAAAGATTATATGGTAGATGGTGGAGGTTATATGGGCAGATATGACACTACCATTTATTTCAAAAAAAAATTAAGAACATCCCACACCAAAGAAAATGAAAACACTTTTAATTTTAATTTCTGTTTTTGTTTAATAAAAAACAGTTATGCTACCGAACACAGCCGAAATAAACAAAACCTAACCAAATACGACCGACCCTAAAAAAATAAAATAATAATAAATCCCTTTACCAATCGTTTTATTTAGAAAACAGAGCAAGAGAGAGATACATCTTGAACCGAAACAGCATCTCTGAGCTGAGAACCCTTCTTGCGCTTCCCATTGCGATTGCGAAGGGACTTGGGGTCGGAGGCCGCAGTGTTTAGAAAGCGGCGGATCTGAATGGATTTGGAGTTGGAGGCTGCCAGGTTCAGGAAGCGGCGGAGGATACCGAATGACATAGTCGGAATTAGAGTTGAGGTTTGATCTTCAATTTTTCAGTTTTAGGGTTTGCCACTATTTCCAAATTCGATTCTGTTCTTCCAGTTTGAGGACGATGGTTGCCTACTCTACGTTAGTAATTCGCCTAGGCCTGGGCCGGGGCCGAGTCCAGGGCCCAAGAGTTCGGAGGATGGCCGAAGCCCACTCTAACTCCCAGCAGAGTAAGTCATTTTATTATTTGTTACCTTACCAAAAAAATTATATAGTTGTTGTTATTATTATTATTAAACCGACTTTTAGATTTTTTATTTGGTTGACATTGTAGGTGCCTAGAGATTAAAGTACCAAACATACATTTTATTTAATGTTTACTGTACTTTTTCTTATTAGTCTTGGTTTTTATTATTGAGAATTTTTTTTTTCCCAAAAGGGTTATATATCTGTTTTTGTCTTATTAGTTTGTTTCTTGCTTTAATCTTAATCTTAACCATTCATTTACCATGTCACGCTACCTAATTCTGCCTTTTAATTAACTTATTATTATTATTATTGTTTTTATCTAATTGGAAACTCATTTTCCACATGACCAATTTGATTTTTTGTTGCCACATTATAGATTTTATTAATTTAAACATATTAAAATTTTAACATACGTCATCTAAGAGTTGGAAAAATATATACAAAACTCAAAAAATCATTGAAGGTCACCTCCTATGTGTTTTACTTGCTTCAATAAATGCTCCGTAAACTCCATCGGCCTCCTTTTATATAATACACAAGGCTGTTGTTCCTTTCTTCTACGCTATGATGCCTCCGTCACGCCGCTTTGACACTCGCAGTAGGCCGTGCGGTGCTTACTACCCCTCGGGTAGTAAGCCAACCGACAATGTCCCTCAGAAACAAATAACCCACACGATATTAGTATTGTGCAGCACAAAGCAAAGAAACACGAATTAAAATATGGACGAACGATTAAACGGGACAAGCTCACAAAGGCAACGATCGATATGAAATGCACTCGCTTTATTGATATCTCATGATAAGAGTACACCTGAGGCCACAAGACGTATTAAAGCCCCTACCTATACTAAATGAAGCAACATTTCACACTAGTCACCCTCCAGTAAAGAGCTTAATTAACCGCTAGCTTTGGCACGGGAAACATTACAATGCTCGAGAGACATAAGAGAGAAAATTACAAACAAAACTTAGAAACATCAAAATGTTCGAGGAGACATAAGCTACCAAGTAGCGTACCATGGCTCGACTAATGGCCCCGACAAGCTATACTGGGCATTACATGCACACTCTCACATTCTCCCCACTCAACTGGCTTCTGCGCCCTCATTTAACTTAGCCGCTTCAAAATCTTCAATCATTTGCTTGAACCGCCCGTGTCTTCTCGCTTTCTCCCAACTTGTCTCCTCCTCTCCAAGTCCCCACCACTCGGATACTTTGTGGTCGCCGCTGAACTTTGATGATCCCGCTCGGCAAGGATCTCTTCAACTTGCTCTCCTCATGGCGCCTCGTTCTTCAACTCAACCGCCGTTCGGGATGGTCTGGCTGGATCTTCTTCATCCGGGTGGTACGGCTTTAAGTTGCTAACGCGGAAACACCGGATGCACCTTCATCCACTTTGGGGTTTCCACCTTGTAAGATGTCTTGCCTACCTTAGATATTATAGAGTAGGCCCTCGTAGGCCTTACAAGTCGACCATCCAACGATCGCAATGATCAAACTGCTCAGTAATCTTGACCATCACCATGTTCCGCTGAATTCCGAGGTCTTCGCCCCCGACCGCCCATTTTTTCATTCGTCGCGATGCTTCTCCAAGTAAGCCCGAAGCACGCTACATTATTTTTCCAATCCTAGTGAAGTTGAAAGCTCTGGATTCCCGCCACGATAATTGTCAACAAATGATAAAGGATAAAGGATTCACTATCTCAAACGGGCTTTTGTTGGTGCCGAAGCTCTTTGAGAATTGAAATGTAATCAGGCCGCATCCAATTGTGCTCAATTCTTTTGATTCAGACCGACAAAGTGACGTAGGTATTCTTCCAAAGATGGCATGAATCTCTCTCGTTTGCCCATCCGTCTGGGTGGTAGCTTGATGAGATATTTAGCAACCCAAGGAGGTTAAAGAGCTTCTTCCAAAATTCCCCAGAAACCTGTGGTCTCGATCACTCACAATGTGTTGTGGCACCCCCAATACTTGACTACAAACTTGAAGAATAAGCCGGCTTCTCGCAATACTGGATGTTTGATGAAAGTGGCATACTTTGAGAATCTATCAATGATCACTAGTATGCTTGAAAAATCCCCAGCTTTGCATGCCATTTATGAAATCAGGGACACACCTCCCATGGTCGAAGCCAGGGTAGTGGCTCTAGCAATCCGCTAGTTTTTGGCCGGCCTTATCTTGTTGGCATGTGTGCAAGTTCGGTGTAGTCCATCACGCCATCCCGTTGTGGCCAATAATACCTCGCTTAATCAACGCGTAGGTTCTCCAACCGGTGTCCCGCCCATGTAGAGTATCGTGGCATTCCCGTAGTAGGGTTCTCAAATCTCCAAATTTCTGACGTATAGCCCTTTCGCCCGTAGTAGACCATCTTCTTCCCAAAATCGGCGTAGTCTTCCCTTCGCTCTACCTTTTTTAGTATATTTTGAGCTACGGGTCCTTCCCTGTGCTCCATTATCCGCTCCCGACGGATGTAAATTATGCTAGCTGACAAGTTGGCTGTCGTCGCGCGCAAGTTCCGCTGCGACTTAAAGCATCCGGCCGCTTGATAAGGCCCCGCTTATGCTCAAAATGGAAATCAAACTCGCGGTGATTTCCCCGCGAACGACTCGCTAAGATAATTTTGGCTGCGGAAGAAATGACTCACTACCGAGTTGTCTATCCTCACAACTAATTTCACCCCAAGATGTAATGTCTCCATGTTCTCAAACAATAGATGACCGCAAGCATCTCTCTTTCTTACCAGATAATTCTTTCTTACCGATAATTTTCTACTTTCGTATGCAACCGGGTGGCCTTCAGTAAGACCTCCCAAAGCAAAAACTGAGGCATCCGCTTGTATTTCAAATGGCTTCGTGATGTCCGGGAGAGCTAGTAATCGGTCTTTCATCACCGCTTCAGGGTCTTCAAATGAGGTTTGACATTGATCACTCCATTCCCACGCTACCCCTTCTTCAAGAATTCAAGGTGGGTTGCCTCGAGAAACCTTCAATGAAGCCGATAGTAATTACAGTGAGGAACGATCCGATCTCCCCGACATTGGTAGTGTCTTCCACTCTCGATTGCCCTCACCTTATCCAAATCCATTCTGGACGCCTCGCTTCAATAATGTGGCTAGTGAACTTGATTTCGTCCTCGTAAAAGAGCATTTCTCCTTCACAAAGAGTTTGTTCTTCCGCCTTTGGAACACCTTCTTAATGTGCCCTCGCTCTTCTAGTGCTGCGGCCATAGATTACAATGTCATCCAAATAGACCACAACTAACTTGTCAAGATAGTGGAACACTTGGTTCATTAATGTACAAAATGTCATGCGCTGTTGGTCAATCCAAATGGCATCACCAAAACTCATAAGCCCCTGCAGTCACACGATGCTGTCTTTGGCTCATCTCCTTCAGCAATTCGCCTGGTAGTACCCGATCTCAAATCTAGCTTGTGAAATATTTGGCACCACTAAGTTGGTCAAATAGTCCGCTTATCGGGGATAGGTATTTATTGCGACCGTGACCTTATGAGAGCTCGATAGTCCACGCGACAACCGTAAGCTCTCATCGCGGCTTTTGGAACAACACGTGTGCCCGTAGGGGCCTCGGATGGCCTTTAAGCCCCCAGAGTTCTTCCAGCTTGTTTTCGCAACTCGCTAGTTCCGGAGAGCCATTCGTAGGGTGCTTTTGCGTGGCTTCGCTCGTATGAGTTCAATCTCATGGTCTATACTTTCCTGGAAGGCCTGGGGAGCTTATCCGCATGACATCTTGAAAGACAGTAGTATCGCTTCTATCACGGGCACGCTTCTGCCTTCCTTCTTTCCGCGTAAAGCAACATATGCCTGCCTCGCCTCTTCACTCCTTTCTTAAATCGGAGCCAGGCAAAAATTTTGAATCATCCGCTTTTTATTTTCACGAACAACACATGTAGTTTCTCCCATCATAATCAAACTATTCGTGGCGGGATAGAATTGCTTTTGTTCTATTAGAAACTCCATGCCACCACGCCAAGTCGGCCCACGGGTACCGCGATCATGTTGGTATGCCCTTCCCATGGGCCTAGTTTTATCTGTACTTGTTTTGCCATACCCACCGGCGTGGCCTTCGAGTGACCGCTTTCATTCGACCCGTCCTCTTCTCCAATCCAGCCTAATCTCCTCGCTCGCGGAGATAAAATTGTGCGTAGCACCCATGTCCACCATCACGCGCTACTCGCTTTTCCATTGGTGGCTTCCACAAACATTAGGCCCTTTTCAGCCACTCTCTTTATTTTAACCATTTGTTTCTTCATGGCTCGAAATCGGCGCCCCATTCGAAAGTAGGCTCTTCCTCTTCTTCTTCGACATTCTCCTCACTCTGCTCTCGGGCGAAAGAAGCTTGTAAAGCATTTAAAGCGCTTCATGAGGACATTCTGCCACTCTATGTGGTCCGTTACAAAAAAGCAAGACATGGGTCTAGTTTTGCCATATGCATTTGAATTGTATTTGAAATGGACACTCTGATGCCGCATGGTCCTCGGAGGGAGGCTCTATCACCTCCCCACTTTTTGTCCTGATTCGCCCGGCTTTAATCCCGCTTGTGTTAGGAGAGTATTGACTTGTTCCTCTCTAGCAGCCGTTCTCAAATGCATAATCGGTCAACGCTTCCGCCACCAACTGTTGAGTGCCTTGGACCGCCTACGCAATTCTGCCTACCTGCCAGCCTTCTAAAAATAGAATAATTTATCTTTCTGACATGTCACGTATGTCCAGCATGAGTGCCGAGAATGCCTTCACATAGTCTCGTATGGAACCTCGCTGCTTCAACTCCGCAAGCCACGCGCAATGTAATCAACATTCTCGGGAGGAATGAGCTTTGAGCCTTCTTCAAGTCCCCAAGTATTGATAACGATCTATTTTCAGATATCGACATACTTGGTCCTCCACCACAACTTCGCCACCCGCAAGGTACATCGTAGCCATTGTCAATTTTGTTTCCTCGAAGTTTGGCTTCACCGCTAGAAAATATTGCCCATGTCGGAGGAAATTTTCGAGCTCTTCGCATCACGCCTCCATATGCCCGGGCTCGCACTTTGATACGCAGTAGTCTATCCCCGCTGGGGGTGATGGGTTTCCACAAGAACCATGGTGACATTCACCTTGGTGCTTAGATCCGCAATCTCTTTCGGTAGGTCCACGGCCACCGAACTTCCTCCGACAACTCGCTGACAACCCTGTCAACTCCGCACCGCACGTTGTGACTCGTGGCTTCCTCTCCAGAAGCGGCTTGATGTGTGTGTCCGGTTCTCCTCCGAGGGGCTCTGCCTCTCGAGCGCCTTACTCGGCTAGTCGCTCCAATGCCTCACTCGCACGAAGCTCATCCAACTCGAGGCTCAATGTACGCTTCCAAATTTTCCAACCGGCTAGTATGCCGCTAAATTTCCTATTGCTGGTCGTAGGAATCGAATCGCTGTTGATTTGGATCCTCGACATGCTTGCCCGATGGCCACCTCGACGCTTTGGCTCGATACCAACCGCCACTTGCCTAAGCCTGCACTCGCAGTGTTATATGCTTACTTACCCCTCAAGCGTAGTAAGCCAATCGACAATGTCCTCGTGAAACAAATAACCCACACGATATTAGTATCAGGTAAGCACAAAGCAAGCAACACAAGAATTAAAATATGGACGAACTAATTAAACGGACAAGCTCACAAAGGCAACGATCGATATGAAATGCACTCGCTTTATCGATATCTCATGGTAAAGAGTACACGGAGGCCACAAGACGCATTAAAAGCCCCCTAAATGAGCTAGCCCAACATTTCACACTAGTCACCCTCCGTAAAGAGCTTAATTAACCGCTACTTTGTGCGGAAACATTACAATGCTCGGAGGATATGCTAAGAGAAAATTACAAACAAAACTTAGAAACATCAAAATGTTCGGGAGATATGTTACCAAGTAAGCTACCCTTCACTAATGGCCCCGACAAGCTATACTTGGCATTACATGCGCACACTCTCACATTCTCCCCACTCAATGCTGGCCCTCGACGACTTACCGCTTCAAAATCTTCAATCATTTGCTTGAACCGCCTGTGTCTTCGCTTCTCCCAACTTGTCTCCTCCAAGTCCCTTCCAAGTCACTCCACTGATACTCTTCGCGTGGTCGCCGCGAACTTTGATGATCCCGCTGGCAGGATCTTCGCCTTGCTCTCCTCATGGCGCCTGTCTTCAACTCAACCGCCGCCGGATGGCTGGTTGCTACGGATCTTCTTCTTCATCCGCGGTACGGCTTTAAGTTGCTAACGCGGAAACACCGGATGCACCTTCATCCACTTTGGGGTTTCCACCTTGTAAGATGTCTTGCCTACCTTAGATATTATAGGAGAGGCCCTCGAGCGCCTTACAAGTCGCACCATCCAACGATCGCAATGATCAAAATGCTCGCTAGGAATCTTCACTCATCACCATGTTCCAGCTAATTCCGTGAGGTCTTCGCCCCTCGACCGCCCATTTTTTCATTCGTCGCGATGCCTTCTCCAAGTGCCGAAGCACGCCACATTATTTTTCCAATCCTAGTGAAGTTGAAAGCTCTGTGATTCCCGCCACGATAATTGTCAACAGATAATAAAGGATTCTCTGTCCATTCACTATCTCAAACGGCTTTTGTTGGTGTCGAGCTCTTTGAGAATTGAAATGTAATCGTGCCGCATCCAATAGCAGTGCTCCAATTCTTTGATTCAAGACCACAAAGTGGCGTAGGTATTCTTCCAAAGATGGTATCAATCTCCTCTTTGCCCATCCGTGGGTGGTAGCAATGAGATATTTACCAGTGACCCGAGGAGGTTAAAGAGTTCTTCCAAAAATTCCCCGTAAACCCTGTGGTCTCGATCACTCCAATGTGGCACCCCCAATACTTGACTACAAACTTGAAGAATCCTCTCACAGGCAATACTGATGTCGGTATGAAAGTGGCATACTTTGAGAATCTATCAATGATCACTAGTATGCTTGAAAAATCCCCACGCATGCCATTTATGAAATCAGGACACACTCTCCCATGGTCGAGCCAGGGCGGGCTCTAGCAATCCCGCTAGTTTTGGCGCCGGTCTTATCTTGTTGGCATGTAAGCAAGTTCGTGTAGTCCATCACGCCATCCCGGCGCTAATAATACCTCGCTTAATCAACGATGTTCTCAACCGGTGTCCCGCCCATGTAGTATCGTGGCATTCCCTAGTAGGGTTCTCCTCCCAAATTCTGACGATAGGATTCCCTTTCGCCCAGTAGACCATCTTCTTCCCAAACCGGGCGAAGTCTTCCCTTCCGCTACCAAATTTTAGTATATTTTGAGCTACGGTCCTTCCCAGTGCTCCATTATCCGCTCGTGACGGATGTCGAAATTATGCTAGTGACAAGTAAGCGCAACTCCGCCGCAAGTTCCGCTTTGCGACTTAAAGCATCCGCCGCTGATTAATGCGCCCCGCCTATGCTCAAATGGAAATCAAACTCTGGTGATTTCCGCCAACGACTCGCTTAAGATAATTTGGTCGCGGAAGAAATGACTCACTACCGAAGTTGTCTATCCTCACAACAATTTCGACCCCAAGATGTAATGTCTCCATGTTCTCAAACAATAGATGACCGCTAGCATCTCTTTTCTTACTGATAATTCTTTTCAGCTCGATAATTTTCTACTGATGCAACCGGTGGCCTCAAGTAAGCACCCTCCCAAAGCAAAATCGGTGCATCCGCTTGTATTTCAAATGGCCGTGATGCCCGGAGAAAGCTAATCGGTCTTTCATCATGGCTGCCTGGTGGTCTTCAAATGAGGTTTGACATTGATCACCCATTCCCACGCTACCCCTTCTTCAATTCGCCAGGGTTGCCTCCTCGAAACCTTCAAGTCACCATAAGTAATTACAGCCGAGGAACGATCCGATCTCCCCGACATTGGTAGGTGTCTTCCACTCGATTGCCCTCACCTTATCCAAATCCATTCTGGACGCCCCGCTTCAATAACGCCTAGAACTTGATCTCCGTAAAAGAGCATTTCTCCTTCTTCACAAAGAGTTTGTTCTTCCGCCTGGAACACCTTCTTAATGCTCCTCAGGCTCGCGGCTATAGATTACAATGTCATCCAAATACCACAAACTAACTTGTCAAGATAGTCGTGGAACACTTGGTTTATTAATGTACAAAATGTCGGGCGCTCTGTCAATCCAAATGGCATCACCAAAACTCATAAGCCCCAGAGTGCAGATGCCGTTTCGCTCATCTCCTTCAAGCAATTCGCAGACCGGTAGTACCCGATCTCAAATCTAGCCAGGAAATATTTGGCACCACTAAGTTGGTCAAATAGGTCCGCTATCGGGATGGTATTTATCATGCACCGCGGACCTTATCGAGAGCTCGATAGTCCACGCACAACCGTAGTTCTCATCGGCTTCTTTGGAACAAACAGTGCCGTAGGGCCTCGATGGCCTTAAGCCCTCCAAGAGTTCTTCCAGCTTGTTTTCGCAACTCGCTAGTTCCGGAGGAGCCATTCTAGTGGTGTTTACGGTGGCTTCACCGTATGAGTTCAATCTCATGGTCTATACTTCTGCGCCCTCGGGAGCTTATCCGGCATGACATCTGGAAAGATCGTAGCATCAGCTTCTATCATGCACGCTCGCCTTCCGCCTTCTCCGCGTAAAGCAACATATGTCGGTTCCTCGCTCTTCACTCCTTTCTTAAATCGGAACAAAAATTTTCAATCATCCTGCTTTTTATTTTCACGGAACAACACATGTAGTTTCTCCCATCATAATCAAACTATTCGGTGGATAGGAATTGCTTTTGTTCTATTAGAAACTCCATGCCCAAGACCACGCCAAGTCGCCCACGGGTACCGCGATCATGTTGGTATGCCCTTCCCGGGCCTAGTTTTATCGGTGACTTGTTTTGCCATACCCACCGCGGCCTTCGAGCCGACCGCTTATTCGACCCGCGTCCTTCTCCAACTTCAGCCTAATCTCCTGCCTCCGCCTTCGAGATAAAATTGTGCGTAGCACCCATGTCCACCATCACGCTTACTCGCTGCTTTTCCATCATGGTGGCTTCCACAAACATTAGCCCTTTTCACCACTCTCTTTATTTTAACCATTTGTTTTCATGGCTCGGAAATCAGCCCCATTCGAAAGGCTCTTCCTCTTCTTCTTCGACATTCTCTCACTGCCTGCTCCTCGCGTAAAGAAGCTTGTAAAGCATTTAAAGCAGCTCATGAGGACATTCTGCCACTCTACGTGGTCCGTTACATAAAAAGCAAGCATACTGGTCCAGCCGCCATATGCATTTGAATTGTAATTTATTAAATGGACACTCTGATGCCGCATGGTCCTCCGGGAGGGAGGTCTCTATCACCCCCCACTTTTGTCCGATTCGGCCCGGGCTTTAATCCCGCCAGGTTAGAGTATTGACTTGTTCTCTCGCTAGAGCGTCTCAAACGATAATTCACAACGCCCGCCCCCGCTACTGCTGATGGTGGACCTCTCTATGCATTCTGCTCTGCCCACTGGCCGTGCCTCTAAAAATAGAATAATTTATCTTTCTGACATGTCACGTATGTTCAGCATGTGAATGCCAGAATGCCTTCACATACCTCGCATGGAACCCGCCTGCTTCAACTCCCGCAAGTTCGCGCGAATGTAATCAACATTCTCGTGGAGGAATTCTTTGAGTTCCTTCTTCAAGTCTCCCAAGTATTGATAACGATCTATTTTCTTGTATATCGACATACTTGGTCCTCCACCACAACTTCAGCCACCCGCAGCGTACATCGTAGCCATTGTCAATTTTGTTTCTCTCCGAAGTTGGCTTCACCGCTAGAAAATATTGCTCCATGTCGAAGAGGAAATTTTCGAGCTCCTTCATCACGCCTCCATATGCCCGGCTCGCACTTTGATACGCCAGTAGTCTATCCCCGCTGGGGTGATGGTTTCCACAAGAACCATGGTGACATTCACCTTGGCGCTTAGATCCGCAATCTCTTTCGGAGTGTCCACGGCCACCGCAATCCTCCGACAACTCGCTGACAACCTTGTCAACCGCACCGCATTGTCTATGACTCGTGGTTCTTCCGCAGCCTTCGATGTGTGTCGGTTCTCCTCAGACCTGGGGGCTCCGCGCCTTACTCTGGCTAGTCGCTCTCCAATGCCTCGACTCGCGCACGAAGCTCATCCAACTCGAGGCTCAATGTACGCCCAAATTTTCCAACCGGCTAGGTATGCTCGCTAGCTTCCCACCGCTGGTCGTAGGAATCGAATCGTTGTTGATTTGTGATCCTCGACATGCTTGCCCGATGGCCACCTCGACGCTTTGGCTCGATACCAACCGCCACTTCGCCTAAGCCTTCGCACTCGCAGAGTATGCCTTACCCTCGCGTAGTAAGCCAATCGACAATGTCCCTCGTGAAACAAATAACCCACACGATATTAGTATTGTGCAAGCACAAAGCAAGCAACACAAGAATTAAAATATGGACGAACGTAATTAAACGACAAGCTCACAAAGGCAACGATCGATATGAAATGCACTCGCTTTATTGATATCTCGATGGTAAGAGTACACGGATGCCACAAGCACGTATTAAAAGCCCCTTACCTATGCAATGAAGCTAGCCCAACATTTCACACTAGTCACCCTCAGAAAGAGCTTAATTAACCGCTAGCTTTCGGCCACTGAAACATTACAATGCTCGAGGATATAGAAGAGAAAATTACAAACAAAACTTAGAAACATCAAAATGTTCGGGAGACATAAGTTACCAAGTAAGCAGCACTGGCTCACTAATGGCCCCGACAAGCTATACTTGGGCATTACATGCACACTCTCACATTCTCCCCACTCAACTGGGCCCCTCACACTTAGCCGCTTCAAAATCTTCAATCATTCGCTTGAACCGCCTGTGTCTTCTCGCTTCTCCCAACTTGTCTCCTCCTTCCAAGTCCCTTCCACTCGACCGATATTTGTCGTGGTCGCCGCCGAACTTTGATGATCCCGCCGGCAAGGATCTCTTCGCCTTGCCTCCTCATGGCGCTTCGGTCTTCAACTCAAACCGCCGGATGGTGGTTTGCTACCGGATCTTCTTCATCCGGGTGGTACGGCTTTAAGTTGCTAACGGAAACACCGGATGCACCTTCATCCACTTCGGTTTCCACCTTGTAAGCATGTCTTGCCTACCTTAGATATTATAGAGGGCCCTCAGAGCGCCTTACAAGTCGCACCATCCAACGATCGCAATGATCAAACCGCTCCGCAGTAATCTCACCATCACCATGTTCCGCTGAATTCCAGGTCTTCGCCCCCGACCCCATTTTTCATTCGTCGCATGCCTCTCCAAGTAAGCCCGAAGCACGCTACATTATTTTTCCAATCCTAGTGAAGTTGAAAGCTCTAGGATTCCCGCCACGATAATTGTCACATGATGGCAATAAAGGATTCTGCCCATTCACTATCTCAAACGGCTTTTGTTGGTCGCCGAAGCTCTTTTGAGAATTGAAACGTAATCGCGCCGCATCCATAGTTGTGCTCCAATTTTTTGATTCGACCGACAAAGTGGCGTAGGTATTCTTCCAAAGATGGCATGAATCTCTCTGCTTGCCCATCCGTGGGTGGTAATCGATGAGATATTTACGTGACAAGGAGGTTAAAGAGCTCCTTCCAAAATTCTCAGAACCTGTGGTCTCGACACTCACAATGTGTTGTGGCACCCCCAATACTTGACTACAAACTCAAGAATAAGCGCGTCTCTCACAGGCAATACTTGGATGTTCAGATGAAAGTGGCATACTTTGAGAATCTATCAATGATCACTAGTATGCTTGAAAATCCCGCAGCATGCCATTTATGAAATCAGGACACACTCTCCCATGGTCGAAGCCGGGTAGTCTCTAAGCAATCCCGCTAGTTTGGCGCTTCTTATCTTGTTGGTATGTAAGGCAAGTTCGTGTAGTCCATCACGCCATCCCGGTTGTGGCCAATAATAATACCGCTTAATCAACGATAGGTCTCTCGCCAACCGGTGTCCCGCCCATGTAGTATCGCGGCATTCCCGTAGTAGTGGTTCTCTCTCAAATCTCCAAACGGACGTATAACATTCCCTTTCGGCCCGTAGTAGACCATCTTCTTCCCAAAACCGGGCGTAGTCTTCCCTTCGCTACCAAATTTTAGTATATTTTGAGCTACGGTCCTTCCCTAAGTGCTCCATTATCCGCTCCTCAGACGGATGTCGAAATTATGCTACCGACAAGTTGGCTAAGCGACTTCGCGCGCAAGTTCCGCTATGACTTAAAGCATCTGGCCGCTTGATTTAAGGCCCCGCCGCTCAAAATGGAAATCAAACTCGCGGTGATTTCCCGCCAACGACTCGCTAGAAGATAATTTCGGCTGAAGAAATGACTCACTACTGAAGTTGTCTCATCCTCACAACGTAATTTCACCCCAAGATGTAATGTCTCCATGTTCTCAAACAATAGATGACCGCTAAGATCTCTTTTCTTACGCCGATAATTCTTCACCGATAATTTTCTACTTTCTTGATGCAACCGGGTGGCCTTCAAGTAAGCCCTCCCAAAGCAAAATCGAGGCATCCGCTTGTATTTCAAATGGCTTCGTGATGTCCGGAGAGAGCTAGTAATCGGTCTTTCATCATGGCTGCCAGGTCTTCAAATGAGGTTTGACATTGATCACCTTATTCCACGCTACCCCTTCTTCGCATTCGCCAGGGGGTTGCTCCCTCGAGAAACCTTCAATGGCCGATAATAATTGCCAGCCGAGGAACGACCGATCTCCCCGACAGGTGTCTTCCACTTCGATTGCCCTCACCTTATCCAAATCCATTCTGACGCGCCCTCGCTTCAATAATGTGGCCTAGGAACTTGATTTGGTCCCGCGAAAAGAGCATTTCTCCTTCTTCACAAAGAGTTTGTTCTTCCGCCTTTGGAACACCTTCTTAATGTGCCTCAGGCTTCTTCTAGTGCGCGGCTATAGATTACAATGTCATCCAAATAGACCACAAACTAACTTGTCAAGATAGTCGTGGAACACTTGGTTCATTAATGTACAAAATGTTGGCGCTGCTGGTCAATCCAAATGGCATCACCAAAACTCATAAGCCCCTGCATCGAAGTCACGATGTGCTTTGGCTCATCTCTTCAGCATTCGCACTGGTAGTACCCGATCTCAAATCTAGCTTTGGAAATATTGGCACCACTAAGTTGGTCAAATAGGTCCGCTATCAAGGGATAGGTATTTATTGCGACCGCGACCTTATGAGAGCTCGATAGTCCACGCACAACCGTAGTTCTCATCGCGCTTTTCGAACAACACGTGTCCGAAGGGCCTCGATGGCCTTATGAAGCCCGCCCAAGAGTTCTTCCAGTTGTTTTCGCAACTCGCTAGTTCGGAGGAGCCATTCGTAGTGGTGGTGTTACGGTGGCTTCGCCTCGTATGAAGTTCAATCTCATGGTCTATACTTCTTCCTTTGGGGAGCTTATCCGGCATGACATCTTGGAAAGACAGTAGTATCGCCTCTATCACAATGCACGCTTTCCTTCCCCTCTTCTCCAAGCGTAAAGCAACATATGTCTGCTCGCCTCTTCACTCCTTTCTTAAATCGGAACCCAAAATTTTGAATCATCCGCTTTTTATTTTCACCTGAACAACACATGTAGTTTCTCCCATCATAATCAAACTATTCGTATCGGGATAGGAATTGCTTTTGTTCTATTAGAAACTCCATGCCCAAGACCACGCCGGTCGCCCGGGTACCGCTGATCATGTTGGTATGCCCTTCCCACGGGCCTAGTTTTATCAGACTTGTTTTGCCATACCCACCGCTGTGGCCTCGAAGTGATCGCTTTCATTCGATTCGGTCCTTCTCCAACTTCCTCCAATCTCCTTGCCTCGCCGAGATAAAATTGCGTGAGCACCCATGTCCACCATCACGCTTACTCGCTGCTTTTCCATCATGGTGGCTTCCACAAACATTAGGCCCTTTTCAGCCACTCTCTTTATTTTAACCATTTGTTTCTTCATGGCTCCGAAATCGGCGCCCCATTCGAAAGTAGGCTCTTCCTCTTCTTCTTCGACATTCTCCTCACTGCTCTCTCGGGCAAAGAAGCTTGTAAAGCATTTAAAGCAGCCATGAGGACATTCGCCACTCTATGTGGTCCGCTACATAAAAAGCAAGATACGGGTCTAGGCTTTGGCCATATGCATTTGAATTGTAATTTGAATTGTAGCCGACACTCTTGATGCATGGTCCTTGCGAGGGAGGTCTCTATCACCTCCCCACTTTTGTCCGATTCGCCTGAAGGCTTTAATCCCGCTGTGTTAGAGTATTGACTTGGTTCCTCTAGCAGCGCTCTCAAATGCATAATCGGTCAACGCCCACGCGCTACTGTTGATAGTCTTGGACCCTCTGCTCTATGCAATTTGGTTCTTGCCCACGCCGCCTCTAAAAATAGAATAATTTATCTTTCTGACATGTCACGATGTTCAAGATGAGTGCCGAGAATGCCTTCACATAGTCTCGATGGAACCTCGTCTGCTTTAACTCCCGCAGTCATGCGAAGAATGTAATCAACATTCTCGTGGAGGAATGAGCTTGAGTTCCTTCTTCAAGTCTCCCAAGTATTGATAACGATCTATTTTCTTGTATATGACATACTTGGTCCTCCACCACAACTTCGCCACCCGCAAGGTACATCGTAGCCATTGTCAATTTTGTTTCCTCCGAAGTTTGGCTTCACCGCTAGAAAATATTGCTCCATGTCGAAGAGGAAATTTTCGAGCTCCTTCGCATCACGCGCCCTCCATATGCCGGGCTCGCACTTTGATACCGTAGTCTATCCCCGCTGGGGGGTGATGGGTTTCCAATAGCAACCATGGTGACATTCACCTTGGTGCTTGGGATCCGCAATCTCTTTCGAGAGTGTCCACGGCCACCGCAACTTCCTCCGGACAACTCGCTGACAACCCTTGTCAACTCGCGACCGCATTGTCTCATTGCACTCGCGGTGTCTCTCCCGCGAGCGGTGCTTGATGTGTGTGTCCGGTTCTCCGAGACCGGAGGGCTCTTGCCTCGCCTTTACTCGGCTAGTCGCTCTCCAATGCCTCGACTCGGCACGAAGCTCATCCAACTCGAGGCTCAATGTACGCCCAAATTTTCCAACCGCTAGGTATGCTCGCTAGCTCTCCCTGTGGTGGTAGGAATCGAATCGCTGTTGATTTGTGATCCTCGACATGCTTGCCCGATGGCCACCTCGACGCTTTGGCTCGATACCAACCGTCACTGCCTAAGCCTTTGGCACTCGCAAGTAGATGCGGCTTACTACTACCCTCGGGTAGTAAGCCAATCGACAATGTCCCTCGTAAAACAAATAACCCACACGATATTAGTATTGTGCAAGCACAAAGCAAGCAACACAGTAATTAAAATATGGACGCAACGAATTAAACGGGACAAGCTCACAAAGGCAACGATCGATATGAAATGCACTCGTTTTATTGATATCTCGATGGTAAGAGTACCTGAGGCCACAAGACGTATTAAAAGCCCCTTACCTATGCTAGTGAAGCTAGCCCAACATTTCGCCACTAGTCACCCTCCTGAAAGAGCTTAATTAACCTTTAGCACTGAAACATTACAATGCTCGAGGAGACATAAGAAGAGAAAATTACAAACAAAACTTAGAAACATCAAAATGTTCGAGGAGACATAAGCTACCAAGTAAGCAGCCATGGGCTTGACTAATGGCCCTGGACAAGCTATACTTGGGCATTACATAGGCACACTCTCACACCCTGCAACATTTAGGAAAAAACCATATACATAAAGCATCAGGAGTTTCCTTTGTGCGAACGATGAATGCATTGTAAACAAATTCCGCCGAAATAAATCATAAGAGCCAATATTGATACATAAAAATATTAAGACTTAAACTAATACTAAAACTAAAATACTTACTTTGATCCATTCCTTCAAGTATTTAAGCTCTAATTCTTGGTTGTACCAATGGAGTTCTTTAAATCACTGCTCTTTTTTAAGCAAATGGATGACGCAATACCAGATACAAAAAAATGGTGGTTTGAGATCTCAAATTTATATAGGAGTTAGGATGTAATCTTTTGATTTTCTAATTAAAAATCAATTGTAATATAAACATGATTAATTCCATAACTCCTAGGATTATTAACCAAAAATAAATTTATTAATTCTTAAATGTACCAATGGTTCACCTTCTATTTGTTTAATTATTCATTCGTTAAGAGGTAATTTAGAATTTAGTTATAATTACAAATGCCATGAGTTTTGTGTGGAAAACTAACATGCATTTGCAGCCGTCTAAAAGCTTTATACTTTGTTGTCCTATAAAATCTTTTACTCTCACAACAAAAAAATAAAAATAAAAACAAAAAGATTGTAGCTGCTGTTTATTTTGGTTTTTATTTATTTTTGGATTATTTATACAACATTAGATTTCTTGTTTTTGGATTCTGAAACAGGAAGAAGATAGAGAACTTGGTCGTACGGGAATCTTAGTGGTATGCAAGCATGTCACATTTCCAAAATTTTAATTTTAAAATTAAAAAGACTGAAATTTAGTTAATATATGCTTAGCCATGTAGCCTCTTGTCATTCATATATTTCATTTTTTTTTTTTTTGTACATCATTCATTTAACACTTATTCGTTGAACTCTATTTCCATTGTTCCTGTTTAGACTCTAGCGGGCGTATATGTTTATCTGTTGCACGAAGAAATGGTAGTAAAACCAGCTATAATTGAGGATCATAGGAGAGCACTTCCGGAATGTCGCTCAGAAGATGAGAAGATGGACATTAAGAGTAGAGGTTGGCGTGAATGTTCAGAGGTATATACTGATTTTTCTGAGTGCGATTTTCTGGTTTACTTTTTTCTATGGATGCTCTGTGTTTTTTAATTATATTTTTTATTTTTCTGTTAATTGTTGCAGGAAGTGAAGATAAAAGAAGAAGAGGCAGCCAAGGAGCAGAAGATTCTGTTGGAAGAGTTAGAAGAGCCAAAGGAGGAGAAGCTAAAAAGACAGAAGAGTGGTCAAAACATTTGAAAGTATCGATGAGGATCCTGGTGCATTGGTTGCCATTGTATGTTGTAGTATGCTAAAACAACTCGCACCACCCTAATTTATCATTATACTTTTATAAATTGTATGGTAATTAACAAATACTCTATTAGAATACTTATAATTTAGTACGTGCTGATATGTTAATATATAACGTTGTTGCATGTTATCTTGTTCGTCTACAATTAGTTTAACAGCATTTTTTATGTGCACGGAATGCTCTTGCTCCCATTACCCAAACATTTTGCTTCATGTTCTCCCCCTCTGATTCAAAACTCATGGCCTTTTTCAATATTTTAATTGCAATTCAGATAATAGTTGCCTCACTAGGAAGGTCTTTGTAGCCGATACAGTATGAATAGGACATTAAATATCAGAATGTTAGGTTGGTAGGAATAACCTATCAAAGATTAGTAGACATTAGTAAATCTTAAGAAAAATGTTTATCTGCTAGGAGTGAATTGGGATGTATTTGATTCAAGCAATGTATGGGATTGGCAATGGTCAATGTATACAACATCTTTTCCTTTTTTTCTATGCGGAAATTTTAGTTGGAATAAGATAGTGAACACATATTATGTATGAATTAAGATTAAGATAATCCTCTTTTGCTCCAATCTTAATGAATATTAGGTATGTTAAGAGCATCTCTGTTCCGACCCGCTTGATTTGGCCAATCACTTTTCCTGTGTGTTCTTTGCTTCTCTGCAAGCCACCTCACCATTGGTTAAGTACCTTTCCGAGTACCACTTGCCTCTGAAATATCACGACGACTTCGAAACATTTATTAACGATTTTGTCTCTTTGCTGATCTGTGTCCCTGAGACCGCATATGCCACGACTTTAGAAATATGAAAGTCTACGTAATAATTAAGTATGCCGTAGCTACTTGATTATCTTAAATACTAGTCATGTTAAGTGGTTCTTTATTAATCATTAATTAACTAAATTCAGGCAAGTGCAAGACTATCTTCCACTGTAAAAGAGATTATAAGAAAGAAGGAAGAGAGGAATGATGATCATGAGAGACCTGATACAAAATTAAGAGAAGACTTATTGGATGTGATATTATCATAACAGAACTGAAGTGATGAAGAGATGGTGAGCTTGCTTTGGACATCTTGCTTGGTAGGTGGCTGCGAGACAACCTCAATGCTCAAGGTCTCTCATTCATCAATATAATAACCAAGGATCGAGATGCACGGGTAGTTGTAGACAATTGTCCTTGGTTTGGCGTTTCAAAGGGTACCTAACAGCCATTAAGCAACGGGAACTTTGCTCCTAATGAAGTTGTTTTTAAAGATATGCCCATTTGGTTTCAAGTTTCAACTACGAGGTCTGCCCCTTGGATGGTGTTCAGTGCCAGTTCTGACAAAATTGGGTTCAAAGATTGGACGTTAAACCTGGGTATAGCAGGAAACATGGGATCAAACATATCTCGGGTGCCTGTTTGTTTGCCTCTTTCTAACCCAGTATTTGCATGGCTTTTCGGCTACGGCGAATGGGAAGGATCCTTTGTGGCTGAATTTAGGCTGCCCCATCTTTGCTACAATTGCCGGGGCTATCCATCACGACGCTAAATATTGTCGGTCCTCCTTTACAAAACACTAAACATGCACAAGAAGCTACAACAAACTAGTAGTAAATATCTAGGTGCTTACATGTTACGACGTGCCATGAAAACTATCTTTGAGGTAACTTCATTGTTTAGAAACTCTACTATTATCTCAATAGCCACTAAAGTATTAATTTGCTTTATGCAGATCTTCATTGTATCCACTTCTTTTATCGTCAAAGCGATCTGGACCATCTAATTCCATATCTTGTGGCCTGGTTGGCCATCTAGACTTCTTTTCTGGGGTATGTTCCAGCAACACTTCATCATCTAATGATGATGCATCAAGTAATTACCATACAATTGAAAGGACAAATTCAACAAGAAGCATTCCAGGTTCACACACTTGAAGGCCATATAACTGAAATTTTAGGTATTGATGTTCCTATAGCACTTCGGATTGGAGTTTTGATTATGCATTAAGCATTTAATTGTTAGATGTTTGGCATATCATAGACTTTCTGATAAACCATAAAGCTTTTTACTTCTAAAATCTCTCAGAATTTCTTCTTAAAAAAAAATTAAATACATTTAGATCCAATATTAACTTAGGTCTTTAAGTCATAAGACAAAAGTAAAAACAAACACCACCCAGTGATGATAGTCCTCAAATATAGGCATACTGCAGTACAAGCGCAAACATATACACCGACATCCACAAGGGATTTTTTTTTTCTTTTTTTTAATCTTTGGATGACTATTCTTCTCTCCTTTTTTGTTCTTTTAGAACTTCAATTAGAAGCTCAAGGTACTCGTTTTCCTTTCTTATACGCATGGCTACCTGTAACATATATATACAGCATCAGGAATGTCCTTTGTGTGAATGATGAAAACATTTGCATCCATCTAAAAGCTCTGTACACCAGCTTTCCAACCCTACTACTAAATCAACCAATTTTAGCCAAGGTAGAGAATACCATAAGATCAGTTCAGTGCACACATTTAACTAAAAATAGTGGAGGTTACATATTTGACTAAAAAAAATAAAGAATAAATTACACTACTGAAATAATTGCTACTAAAAAAAAAGATTAAAAAGAAAGAAATTGAATTATAATCCATCCAAAAAAATGTTTATATATTTTATTTTTAAAGAAAAACAAATATATATTTCATATCAAATATACTTTCGTGCCATAAGTTGGGCCTTCTACTTATGGGCCCTAGGCCCATAAAGTGGCCTTATCCATACCAGACCCTGAATCTCCTCGAAGTAAACCCTAAATCGGAAGCAAGAAAGAGCACAGCCGATTAACTCCCTCTCTTCTCTCACAAATCTCTCTCTTCTTTTCCCCCTACCTCGCAAATCCCTCCACCCCTTTCAAAATGTCATGAAAGGGCATTTAAATGGTTCAAGATTGCATTGAAGAAAGCCAACGAAAATATTAACCCAGCAACAGGACAGCAGCTACTAAATGGTTCCAAAAGCATTCAAAGGTGGCAGTAAAGCTAACAACTTGGCTATCATAGAGGCCAACAGGGACTATCAAATATGAAAAAGGTGGCTATAAGATTTTTTTGCCAAAAAAGCTAGCATCTTCGTGGAAAGAACTGCCTCATTCATAGTAAAATGTTACTTTAATTACTATTTAATTTTACATTAGAAAAAAGAATTAATTTCTAATTATAACAATGAAATTTTAGGCTTGGACTGCTACGATTTATGTTCTATACTATGTACGACTACTCTTCGAAGAATGGCAGAAGCAAATTGAAACTATAATTAAAGTAAAAATAGTTTTATCATTTTCCTCGTAGTTATAGTTTTCTATGGATTTTGGTTTTGTGGCTTGAATTTTGTTACCACGAGTCCCAGAACAATATCTACAACAGGCCCTCTTTTCTCCAGCTCACCCCTATCCAATCCTTTGCCAGTCGGGTTTGGCTGATTGCAACTCTATACTGTAATCTTTACTTGTCAAGTAACAAGAGGTTATATGAGGTGACTGACAAGGGGAAAAGTTCAGTGTGTATTATTTTAGGTATATTCTCAAAACTATAACTAACAAAATCAATTCCATCTCTGATTCATAAAATACCTATCACCTATCAGATAGCTGTAAGTTCTAAATTGCTCTAAATTTCCTTTCTAAAGATGATTAAAAGGGAAAATGATAAAATTATTTTTACCTTAATTTTGGTTTCAATTTACTGCCATTCTTTGAGGAGGTATTGTACATAGAATGGAACACAAATCGTAGCAGTCCAAGCCAAAAGTTTCATTGTTATAATTGGAAATTAATTCTTTTTTCTAACGTAAAATTAAATAGTAATTAAAGTAATATTTTACCGTGAATGAAGCCGTTCTCCCCGCAAAAATGTCAGCTTTTTTGGCAAAAAAATCTTATAGCTACCTTTTTATATTGAGTCTCTGGTGGACTCTGCGATAGCCAACTTGTGAGCTTCACTGCCAGCCTTCGATGCTTTTGGAACCATTTGGTAGCTGCTTTCCTGCTTGCTGGATTAATGTTTTCGATGGCTTTCAATGCAACTTTGTATTTTTATCAGTGCTGACAAGCTCACTTTGATACCACCTGTGAGAAATATGGGCAACAAAGCATTCTCTTTTAGTTTTGCACTGCATAACTACTTATCTGTATCAGATATCAGGTAAGCCTAGTAGAAAGAAAAGCTTTTACTCACCCTTGTGTTGCCAAAACGTCCTAGTACCTTTGAACTCTGCACATCTTCAAATTTACATTTTAGACAATCAAAGTTACTATTGATCAAACATTGTAAATTTACATTTACTAGTTACCAAAGCAAATTGTAAATCGCACCCATAGAAAAATCAGTATATACCTCATTACGTTCAAGCAAATCTGCCCTTTTAGTTTCATAGTCCTCAACATTCGATAGACTTTTCAGAAGTTGTCTCCTCAAATTCTCAGTATCTGCTTTTGATATTGATTCGTGCACTAGAAAAAGACCTACAACTGCTATACCCTAAAAAGGAATAATGGAGGACAATACACCACAGAAATAGAGTTGAAGAAATAAGAGTTAAACGAATGAGATAAATAATCCGTTTATATATATTAAAAAAAAACGAAATATATGAATGAGATGAAACTAGATGGCCAAGCGTTATATTAAATTTAATTTTAAAATGAAAGGTTTGGAAATGTTACAAACTTACATACCATTAAGATTTTTGGACGACCACTTGGCTGTTTCAGAATTCAAAAACAAGCAAAGTAATATTCTGTTTCAGAATCCAAAAACAAGCAAAGTAATGTTATTACTGACGTATAATTAAGAAGAAGAGAAGAAATAAACTCAGACATTGACGAACAAAATAAACAGCAGCTACTATTCTTTTTGTGTTTTAATTTTTTGTTGCAAGATTAAACGATTATAAGGTAGATGGAAGATGGTAGATGATGGAGGTTAGGTGGGTAAACATGACACTATCATTTATTTCAGAAAAAAATAATAATAATAATAATAATTAAGAACATCCCAAACCAAACTAATTAGTTTGCCAATCGTTTTATTTAGAAAACAGAGCAAGAGAGAGATACATCTTGAACCGAAACAGCATCTCTGAGCTGAGAACCCCCCTTGAGCTTCCCATTGCCATGGTGAAGGGGCTTGGTGTCGGAGGCCGCCGTGTTTAGGAAGCGGCGGATCTGAATAGATTTGGAGTTGGAGGCTGCTAGGATCAGGAAGCGGCGGATGATACCGAATGACATAGTCGGAATTAGAGTTGAGGTTTGATCTTCAATTTTCCATTTTTAGGGTTTGCCACGATCTCCAATTTCGATTCTGTTCTTCCGAAGACGATGGTTGGCTACTTTATATTATTAATTCCCCTTGGCCTGGGCCTGGGCCTGGGCCCAATATATACATATATATATATATATATGAATGAGATGAAACTACATGCTAAGCGTTATATTAAATAAATTTCAGTCATTTTAATTTTAAAATGAAAGGTTTGAAAACGTTACAGTACGTGCGGTTGCACAGGATTTTTTAAAATATAAGAGCACTTAAATATGTATTAGTTATATATATATATAAGTATATATTTATATCATAAAAAATTTATTTTAAAAAAAATATATTTATTTTCTAAATTAAAAGATATAAAAAATTAAAAATAATAAATATAAAAAAAATTTTAAAATAAAAGATGCACTATTTTAAATTTTACACGGGGCATTTTAAATCTCAAAATCAGCTCTGATTACAAACTTACTTACCATTAAGATTTTTGGACGACGACTTGGCTGATTCAGAATCCAAAAACAAGCAATGTAATGTTATTACTGACGTGTGGAGGTTAAGTGGATAAACATAATACTATCATTTATTTCAAAAAAAAAAAAAAATTAAGAGCATACCAAACCAAACTACGAACGGCTATGGTGTTGAAGAAATCACACAGCGATGGCGAAAAGCAGAGACTTTGGGCAAAGAGACAGATATTCAGGCAGAGGGTGAGAGAATAGAAAAAATTAATAAATAAAGTTACTTTTCGGATCCGCCTTATTTTTCTGTTTTTGGTTTGGAAAGGAAGAAAATATGTGAGAAAAGCTGCTATATATATTTATTAATATTAGAGTTGGGCCAGTTACGGACAGAGTGTATATATATATATATATATATTATTTCAATTTTACAATATATATGTTTTATTATTATCATTAAATTTATGTACATGGGCATGTCTATTATTCTTAATTAAAATTTCATGGGCTGTCTAGTATTTTTTTTATTAAAATTTCATGAATATTCAAAAAAATAAAAATAGAATTAAAAATAATAAAAATATTATCTAATAATAATTATAGCAAGACAAGCCCAATAGAATAGTTGGATATGAGAAGTAGAAGAAGGGTAAAAATGTCTCGCCAGGCTTTTTGCTAATATAATGATATTGAAAAGGACGTGGCTATTTTTCTAATCATGAGTTCACAGGTCTGTTAGACCATAAAACCCCAAGACCATTAAAAGTAGCTCGCTTCTCTATTCGGTCCAAATATCGTTTGTGAGTATGCTATGTATAGATCCCCTTAATTTAACGAGAAGCGTGTAGGAACATGTCAAAAATATTAATGTGATGATTATGAGCTCTTTACTCTTACTGAATTTTATTCGAAAATTAAATGCATGGTTTGCAGCTTCAATTTGGGGAGGGGCACAAAGGCCTTAATTAATAGAGCCACCTTGAGCATCTCACTTCTCTATTCGGCCCAGTTAGAGCATAAACATACCTTTTCTTCTCTAGCATTTCATTGTGAGCTTAGTTATTTCTATTGGACATCGATCCACAGATCCCGTTAGCAAATACTACTGGCTGTTGATTTTATGGACTGCTACTTCAGGACCACAGACACGTACAATGGGTTAACCAAATCTATGCATGCTTTCGGTTTTGTAACGTATTGTGGATTGGGTAAATTAATGCGATATCCAAAATCATGAAGCGTGAAGAATGATACTACACACAGCATAAGGGAATCCCAAGAAAAAAACTCCAAAAAAAGTAGGGATTACACTTAGATACAATATTAAGAGAAGACTTCTTGGATGTGATATTATCATAGCAGAGCTTAAGCGATGAAGAGATGGTAAGCATTGCATTGGACAGCTTGCTGGGTAGGTTGCTACGAGACAACCTCAATACTCATGGTCTCTTATTCATCAATACAATGTATTCGTAAATTCCTAAACTATCAAATAAATACTAGAAGGAGCACCACTTTATCACAAAACACAAATATTGATGTTTTTGCTTCATGAATGTTCCTAGTCTCCTATGGACGTACGGATAGAGTAAACACATCTTTTATAACCTATCCCAAACATACTCTTATATCCTATTTTCTGTATGTAGTTTGTTTTATCAAATCTACTTAAAAAAAAAAAAAAAACAAAAAACAAAAGCAGCTCTGTGTGCTAAACTTTGTAAATTAATAAACACCAGCGTTTTCTATTAAAAAAAAAAAAAGGTTAAAATGGGCACACTGAACACTGTTCATTTGGCCCAATTCGGTAATAAAAATCAAAGGTGTGTGATCTGCTTTGGCCCAAGTTGTTGTATACACCATCAAATTGATGAAATTACTTTATACACCGCACATTAAATACATCAAACAATTAGAAAATAACTTAATACACTTTGTAATTTTCAAATTGTTTTACTCTCTTTACATTCAAAATAAAAATTGATCCCTTTTTTTTAAAAAAAAGAAAGAAACAAACTAAATTTCTTTTTTTTTTTTGGCAAAAAGATTAACTTTATTCAAGGAGAATTCAAAAAACATAATTTGGCCAACACAAGCTGAAAGTGGAGAGTGGAAGTCGCAATCTAATGGTAAAGAACTACTCATAGCCTTTTTTATTATTGATAATTTTTAAATTGTTCAATTCTCTTTACATTCAAACTAAAAATTTATATTTTCTTCATTGAAGAAAAAAACAAACTAAATTGATCTGTATTTAGTAACCTAAGTTTTTTTTACACATACTGTCCGGGTAATTTTATTGAAAAGGACAATTTTAGAATATTGGTAATATTTGTCAAGTCTCTCGACCTTTTCAATTACGATTGTATCCTTTCACCTTTACGAGGAGGTTGTTATATATTCCAATGGGGCCGAGGGCTAGGGCCCAATAGTCCTCTAAAAGTAAAAAGAGTCAAAAGCCCACTTCACCCGTTATTTTATTATTTATTAATTTATCTCCAAAATAATTTGGATAATTGTTCCGAATGTTCATATGGTTAAGTGGCAAGTAAGTATTTATTACTATTGTATATATACTCACTATTAATTTGTCTGATTTACTCGTCATCAGTTGGCAAATAAGTTACTCACTACTAAATTACATTTACAACTAAAACGGATATATTTTATGTATTTAATAAAATATATAGACATTTTAAATAAAATTATGGATGAATAGGTATTTTGAAATAAATTATTAGCCACGTAGATATTTAAAGTAATTACCCAAATAATTTAATACTCTTGTGATATAACAAATTATTCAAATAGAGGTGTAAAATGAGTTGTGTCGCCCAGCTCATGCCAAAGTTAATCAGATCATCCTTATACCATGTCTGGATGGGCCTATTTCTTTTTTCTTTTCATTCTTTTTTTTTTTGTGTTATTGCAATATATACACCCACATCCACAAGGGATATATATATATATATATATTTTAATCTTTGGATGACTATTCTTCTCTCCTTTTTCGTTGTTTTAAGCAAAATATACTTACACATTACACAAAATGCAATTTACAGCCCCACCCCTCAAGCAAAGCAAAAACTATATAAAACAATTGCGTCACGAATGAAAAGAAGCGAAAAGATATATTTAACGTTAAAGAATAGGAAAAAATAAAATAAATAAAATCTCACCAGCAGGTTGCCGGAGCTTGGCTGAAAACGTCATCAACGGCGATGGCTGCTTGTTTCGAATATTTTTAACTTATTTTATTTTAAATTTATATTGTAAATTATTTTAATTTAAAAACATCTAATTAATGAAAAACGTTTAATTTATATAAATCTATACAATGTATACAGAGTTAATATAATAAAATTAATAATAACGATACTAGACGTAAAAAACGAAACTAAACCTCAAAGTTTGTTTGTTCAATAATTATTAGAATGACTTTGGTTGTGGGTCAAGGTGTAAAATAAGTCGTGTTGTGTCAGCCATCTATTCTGAAGTTGATTGGCTCGTATTTGGACTGGCTCATTTATTTTGTATTGTACCGTACTTACATTTTAAAATTTTAAACTCATACGGTCCATAGACCCAAACACAAATATGCTCGTGCTGGACACATGTCATGTCAAGCTCAGACCGAGGATGTGCTTGCAACATTTCATAATTTTTTTTAAATAATAAATTAATAATTATAAATACATATATATAATAAAATATTATTGAAATATATAACAAGACTTTTTTATTTTATTATTCATTTTGATAAATAATACAAATAAATAAAATAAAAATTATACTTTTATTATAATATAAAATATTTATATATTTTCTTCTGCGTCAATATTTGAATTTGAACTTGAAATTTGAATTTAAACTTGAAAAATAATCGGTCAAGTCATTTTTTCAATTTTGTACCCTAATTCTTCCATCTTTCCAAGCCCCTTTATCTAATTACATTTGTATATAAATAATATAATAAAGTTACAGAGTCAGAAAAATAAAACATATTCAAACACAGCAAACTAATGGTAAAAAAAGAAGAAGAAAGACAAAATTTATTGCTAACTTAATTTAATATTATTATTTGTTAATTTGGTTAAAATGTATTTATTTAATTATCTACGTTAATTTAGTTATAACATATTTATTATAGAATAATATTTTAAAATAATATTTATACGTTAATTTACAATTACATATAACAAAAACATTATAAAATAGTATTTAAAATTATATTTAATATATATTAAAAATATTAAAAAATTTAATATATATTAAAATGTTAAATGATAAAGTCCAATACTATGATAATTATTTATTTGGGTTTCTAATTAATTGTCTAAGTCCTTGCTTAGCTTAACATGTTATAAGCACGTGTCGTACATGGACCATTCTGGCTTGTGTCATGTCTGGCACGACGGGCCAACTATAAAGCCCAAACACTTTGTTGAAGTCGATATAGAATTTAAGTCGTACCTAACTCAGCATGGGTTCATGTTGTACCTGGGCTATCACAAGTTCGTTTGTACTTGGTCTCACTTGGCATGATGGACCAACTATAAAATCCAATACAGCTTCTTAGATTTATTTTATAATATAATTATTTTTTATTTTAATTTTTTTAAAAATTATATATAATTTAATTAATTTAAAAATTTATTAAATATTAATTAAATTAAAAATATAAAAAAATATCAAAATATTTTTATTTTTAATTTTTAATTTTTAATTAATTAAACAGTCTAATTAAAATTTAATAAACTTTAATTAATTTATAAATTAATTAAATTATACATAATTTAAAATAAAAAAAAATTATATTATCAAATACAATATATGTTTCATGCTTAACATAGCACCATTTTGATCATGTCATATACGTGTCGTGCCTTGCTCACTTTTATTATGTCGTGTCCATACCGAGTTCATGCGAGCCCTACTATCTTTTACACCTCTAAGGGTGGGTATGTTCATAATTCATTTATTCCTACGTACCATCTGTCTACGCACGGATTGTTCATAATCTTAAACTCCAGGCCTATTGGCTAGATGGGCGGCGTAGCCCACCAACTTCCGGTGCACAAAATTGATTTTTTTTTTTAACATTTTAAAAAAAGAAAACAATATTTCGGTTTTGTTGGTTTTGAATAAAGAATAATAGAAAATAGTCTAAGTACATCTACCACGAATAAAATACGGTATTAAACTTGATGATTAATATACATCATTAAACATATATTAAGGAAGTTAATTACATTCCAGAAATATTTAATTTGCGTACATTTCTAATTAAAATTCTCGACTTATTTAGTTTTCTGTGTCTGTATATAAATATTTGCAGACGGAAAATTGTGATGTAAATCAGAAAATATTGACATTTTTCATTAAGGGGCAAAACCCTAGAACAAGCCTACACAGCTACAAGTCAGAAGAGATTGACATTAACAGTTTCTACATTACAAATTCTAGACCAAGGTCATCTAAATAAAAAACAAGAAGAAGATGATGAAGAAAGATGTCTACAGTATTTTAGGTACGAAAAAATAGTTAATTCCAGTGATGCTTCATCGCTGTCTGGTAAATCCTTCCATTGTTGAGTGACAGTCTTAATCTGGGTGTAAAACTGAATTCCCGCCTTGCCTGCAGTTCATTGAGTTCAAGTTCAAATTTTGATTCACTCCTATTAATGAATTCCGGGTAAAAACCGGTGGAACTTGGACAATGTGTCTTTACTGTCGAAATTAAGCTCACCAGCAAAGGATGGCCTGGAGCTGTTAAACGAGGAAAATGGCGGTGGGACTGATATGGGAACGTTTATGCCAACCTGTGCCAAAACCAGTCCTTGTAAATAATGACAAAAACAAAGCACATATAAAGGCTTATTCTTGTTATTGAACAGTAAAAGCTTATTCTTGTTATTGTTATTACTTTATGCTGACTCGGTTTGGGGGTAGCAGGCACATATATAAATTATTAAGGAATTTTATTGATCAAAGCAACCAGCACCTAGAGCAAAACATGCATGTCAAAATTGTTTAAAAAAGCTACTGCCCTAAAGTTTGCTACTCAAATGAAGTTCACATTGTCATGCTAATCGAACGAACTCCAAGATGTCAATGAGTTGGGATAAAGGTAGCACAAGGTGGACATTTTTTTTTCTCAGCTTGGAATTTCCTTGCTGCTACACCAGATATGGTATATATGGAAGCTCCATTGCCATATCTGTCAAACAGTGCATATAAACTTCCCCAAAAAACCAGTACAGAAGTTGAGGTCAATAGTTGAGACTTGAACATATTTATTCTGTTAACAATGGCTATGGCCTCTTCAATGCTATCAGCCTGACAAACAAGAATAAAGTACCTCATAGTTCTTTAAAATGGAAAAATATTCAACTCTACTTGGGTAAATGAGAGAGGAACAAAAAGCAACCTGCATACATAGTAGGACTGGTTCAAAAGTTTCCTCCTACACAAAACAAGAGTAGAGTATAATTCTAAGTGTGACATTTGCTTAAGATATTTAAATATCACCATACCAAGCATCAAAGGTCCATCTTATATGCATAATGTACAATACCTTATAACATTCCATTTTTGCAGTGACATCAGATAAGATGGTGGGACCTATGAAATTGCCGTGCTCAAATCCTGGAACCTATTTGTCATTTTGAAGACAACAGAGTAAAGCCACACAATCACCATAATACAAGAGGCAAACTTATATTATGAAAAAGCTTCACATTGATTTTTAAAACCATAACACAAGCTCACCATAAAATAAACCTGTTTATAGAAAATTTAATGTGGAATAATTTTATTTATTTATTTGTTACATATAATGATTGTTTTAATTTTCTGTCGTTATTTACAAAAAGGAAAAAACTAGTAATATTGCCTCAAGATGAGAACACATACCACAAGATTTCTACCGTCAAGCACCAGTTTTGCACCACTTTCAACACTTGATTGAATCAATCTGTAGAATTGTTCCTTTGTCTGTCAATAATTAAAAAAGGAAAAAAAGAAAAAAAAAGAGCCAAATAATCATGAATAAAAAACAACTATAACAAATACAAATATAAAGTGCTTAATTGACAAGCAAAAGCACCCAAACAAACGGTTTCTCTTATGCAACAGGATGTCACAGGTCCTTTCTTTTCAAAATCAATGCTAACTTAATTGGTAAAAAAAGTTAGAATAACTTATGCAACTGCTTGCTTATAACCGGACCAAGGTCAACATCTGCTTCTGTTCCAGCATTAACGTCTAGTGCTTTGGAGACTTAAGCAACAACTAACATCTGATGTATTACAACTAATCAAACATGTCAGACATATATTCTAGACAAAGGGACAAGAAAATCATAACCAGAAAAAATGTCTGGTCATTTGCTGAATAAAATGAACATATAGTAATATTCCTTTTTGACATATCTTGTCCCTTGGCCAATCCATAAGAGGGTCTGAAGGTAGTCCAGGGATATACCACCATGTAAGCATGATCACTTTAAGGCTTAGTGGTAAAGAAAAACGAAACTAAAGCTTTACTCATCAAGCGCAAAATCCTATATTCTGCATGTCTATAAATATATAAGATTGCTAAGGAGGACTTGCATGCAACCCTCACTGGCCATCAGATCAGCATAGATGAAAGATTTCAACTACCATATAATGTGATCAACTAAAGCTGAATCACCTTCCCAGTTTCACAAGGCAATTTTAGAGGACAACACACAGTAACATACACAGCAAGAAGAAACTTTCTAGTGGTATTGACATAGGACAGTAACAGAGAGAGATCAGTATAACTCAAAATAAAACATCACAAGTTGTGAGGGAGACGAACTAAATACCACGGACTTAAGCTTCCAACAAACACAACTGTGCTGAGCGCCATGCACTTTTTCCCTGCAGGCCCAAAACCAGCAGCAACGAGAGCATTCAAAGTAGCATCCACGCTTGAATCAGGCATAACAACTGCATGATTTTTGCCTCCAACATTGGACTGAAGACATTAAGTACCTTAAACAAAATGAAAATGCTAAGTAGACCTTGAACCCATTTAACCAGGCCCAGCCAATACAGTAATTTTGCTCATAGAGAAGAAGAACCGTATGTTGTTGACGATAAATTGGATCTAGAGATTTAAATGGGCCAATAAAGAATGTGCTTTGTGCTGATTCTAACCAAATCAATCCCTAATTTCAAAGCAGCCCTAAATCCCCACTCCTCTCTTGAGGAGGACGATGGTCGGCTACTCTACATTATTAATTATTAATTCGCCTAGGCCTGGGCCGGGGCCCAATAGTCCGGAAGATGGCCAAAGCCCACCCTAACGACCAGCAGTATAAGTCATTTTTATTATTTGCTAGCTTCCCAAAATAATTATACACTTGTTATTATTATTATTACACCGACTTTTACATTTTTTATTTGGTTGACATTATAGGTTTCTACCGTCTAGAGATTAAAAATACAAAACATACATTTTATTTAATGTTTACTGTACTTTTTCTTATTAGTCTTGGTTTCTTATTAGCTTGTTCATGCATGCATCACCTTTTTATTATGGTGCTTTAGAATTTTCATAGAGTTAGACTAAAGTAGTTGAATATATGATAATTTGAATATAAGGAGGGATTTTTAGGAATGCATATAACATTTCTCGATACAATTACAAACCTATTTCCTAATAAAGTTTTAAGAGTAATTTACATTTCGGAAAAGAAAGAAAGAAAGAATGAGTTAGTTTATAAATGTTATAGAGTTATTTTTTAGCCTAACTTAATATTGTGAATTGTAGTTCAATATATATGAGTTAGGTAATATGTATATATATATATATATATATATATATATATATATATTCATTTTGTTTTCCTTTTTAAGGTAGTGATGGTGATAATTATTAATTAATGAAACATCAATTGAACTTATACCAGCACCTGCACCATCTAATTAAAATCTCTAGTAATTACCGGCTTGGTGATTAAATTTATGATGTTTTTGACCTGAAGCGGTGGAGTCCACAAGGTATCTCTTGCATTGCTGCAAAGTTAATTGATAATAGATTAAAACTATATAAGATAGTACTACATAAATATATGTATATATCTCTTTTACTTTCACTTAAATCCTGCTTCTTCTTTTTTAATATGAGACTGTGAAAATAAGCTAATATATCCATCGATGCACCGAGCAGTTGTTGTTGCCTAGCTCTTCTATTAATTTTGCTCATTGGAAAAAGTAATCACATTTCCATAAGAAACCAAAACACAAGTGCAATTAATTAATAACTATATATGCTAATGCTGCATTAGAAATAAACCAAATTATGATGTAGACTTTCTTTTTTTTTTTTCTCTTTTTTCTCAAAGGGGTTCTCTATCTGTTTTGTCTTTGTTTGTTTCTTGCTTCATTCTTAATCTTAACCCTTAATTTACTGTATCATGCTACATAATTCTGTCTTCCTTTACAAAACACTAGACATGCACAAGAAGCTACAACAAACTAATAGTAAATATCTAGGTGCTTACATGTTACGACGTGCCATTAAAAGAATCTCTGAGGTAACTTTATTGTTTAGAAACTCTACACTAAAGTATTAATTTGCTTTATGCAGGCCTTCGTTGTATTGACTTCTTTTCTCGCCAAAGCGATCTTCACCATCTAATTCCATATCTTGTGGCCTGGTTGGCCATCTGGACTTCTTTTCTTGGGTAAGTTCCAGCAACCCTTCGCCATCTAAAATAATATTAAGTAATTGCCATGCAATTGAAAGGACAAAAATCAACAAGAAGAATTTCAGGTTCACACACTTGAAGACGATATAAATGAAATTTTAGATATTGATGTTCCGCCTATAGCACTTCGGATAGGAGTTTGATTATGCACTAAGCATTTAATTGCTAGATATTTTTCATATCATAGACTTTCTGATAAACCATAAAACTTCTTCCTTCTAAAATCTCTCAGAACTTCTTCTAAAAAAAAGGGAAGTTAAATACATTTAGATTCAATATTAACTTAGGTCTTTATGTCATAAGAGAAAAGTGAAAACAAACACCACCCAATGACGATAGTCCTCAAATATGGTATATTGCAATACAAGTGCAACATATACACCAACATCCACAAGGATTTTTTTTTTAATCTTTGAATGACTATTCTTCTCTCCTTTTTTGTTCTTTTAGAACTTCAATTGGATATTAGATCTAGTATTTGAGTTATTTAACTTTATGTTGTGTTTTAAAAAAAAAAAACTTCTAAAAGAGTTTAGAAGTAAAAAAGATTTATGGCTGTCAAAAAGTCTATGACATGGCACAACAATAAAATGAAATGCTTAGTACACTCGTATCCGAAAAGCTATTCATCAAAATATAGTTTTCAAAGCATAGACCCGGTTGGTTGATAGTTTGACAATTGAAATTAAAAGGTTGCTGCTTATATTTTGGCAATTTAGAAAAATATTTTTCCTTCCTAATAAATGAAACTTTTTTTCTTTTTTTATGAATTGACATATGAAAAGAAACAAAAGAAAAAAGTTATATTACTTAAATGTGATAGACGTATTATACAATATCTATCCAAAACCTATACAACGTACTCGAAGTAAATGGACATTTACGAGGCCCAAAAATACATTGAGAAGTAAATGGACATTCACCAAGCCCAAAAATACAGTTCAAGCCATTTTAACAGAAGGCCTATTCCTCTCGAATTTTGCTGACAGATAATATAAAGAACCGTATGCAGTGACAATTCTCAATACAAATATAGACTTTGACGTGAGAATTAGGTTTTACTGAAACCCTGTCCTCTTCTCTCTCCGCTTTGTTGTGTAGCGGCTTTTTTGGATCCTTCGCCTCTACTCCGGCTCAAAGGGTTGAGCTCATGCAAACCCATCGCAGCTCTCGCCCCGCCTTCCGGTCCTTCCTCTCTTTTTCGGTATGCTTTTTTTTAGTATTATTAAGTTACTATCTTTATTTATTACCAAAAAAAATAAAAATTATTATCTTTCTTTTGATTTTTGTTACTGCTAATTTCTTGATGCTTTATTTTTTATGTTTTATGTTTTTATTTTTATTTTTTTGGGTTTAATAGCCTCCAAAATCCTCCGATCGAGCGCAAGTGCAGTCAAAAGAAGCTAGGCTTCCGGATTTACCTCCAATTTCGCTTGACGATCAGGATGTGGAGATTGTAAGTTCATTGACTGTTTCTTTTTTTGGTTGCTCCCAGAAATTGGACGGAAGGAAAAAAATAGAGAAAAATGTTGGTTTTTGAGCATTCGGCTTTCCTCTTTGCTTTCTTTAAAACGTGAACTTAACTTTTTGAGTAATTGAAATAGTTGAATTAGACTCGGTTTAGCGTTTGGACATTCTGTGGCAAAGTTTTACAATTCTCACCTAGCATTTATCATAGACTGTGGAATTCTATCATTAAAAATGTTTTTTGGAATATTTTAGCTCTGCTAATTTCTGTGTGTTTGAATCACTAGGGGGAATTGGTTTACCAGAGCACCGAGAAGAGAGCCAGTGGACCAAAATGCCCATTTTCTTCAAAAAGAAAAAAAAAAAAGAAAAAGAAGAGAATAGTGGTTCAAATCTAGGAAGTTCATAATCAGGTTTGCCAAGTTCTTTCTTCTTCTTCTTCATTTTTTTTTTACGATTTAATTTTCTGTGTTTTTAGATTTTGCCTCATATGGTTTATCTTTTGTTTTGATTTTTTTATGGGTGTATTTATGATTTATTTTCTAGGTTTATAGGATGAGAGTGTGTTTCCATTTCGGTAAACTTAAACAATAAATTAGTAGATCTGTTGTTCATTTTTTGGTCCATGTTTAAACTTAAACAATAAAGAGTTGTATCAGTCTTCCTATTTTAGTCAATCGAGCTATGGTTTTTAGTCCAGCATGCCTACCATTACTATTTATTGGCCTGCATTATATGCTGGAAATATAGGTTTTTATTGATTTGTGAAGGGGTTGGAAGTTTCTCATGCTAAACTCTGTCTCCAAATATGTTTTTCATGTAGGAGAGTTGTGCTATTTTACTTTGGGTTTAGGGTGTCTCATGTCTGTCAGGCTCATTTGTCTAGTGGAGCTTTGTGCTTTAACTGCTTTGAGCTTTAGCTCTGATTGGCTATAAAACTTGTGTACACTGTGGTTTGTGCTTTTTCTGCTTCTTCTGTATGCAAAGTTTGGTTTTGTGGCTTGAATTTTGTTACCACAAGAGTCCTAGTACATTCATGAGGAAATATGTTCTCCTTATATAGAATTCTCTCAAGGTTTATGAGAGTCAATAACTACAACAGTTACTCTCTTCTCCAACTCACCCCAATCCAATCCTTTGCCAGTCGGGTTTGGCTGATTGCAACTCCAGACTGTAATCTTTACTTTTCAAGTAACAAGACAAGGGGAAAAGTTCAATGTGTAATATTTAAAATTGTTGGGGATATAATGTTTTGTGCTTTTGAGCTTGGTAACTTTTGTCTCAAGCTGAGTTAGTGCCAGCTTGTCGGAACTTATTTGTATCAATTCTAAGCTTGAGCTGTGTATCTTATAGATCAAGCAGATCTTGGTTGGGCTTTTGCAAGCCTTGTGTAAGGCATCAATGTTATATTATGCTTGCGAGTGCCTAGTGTCCTCTATTTGTGTGGGAATGGGATGAGGTATTGGATGTATAACCTTATTATAAAAGAACATGCAGAGAAAATGTCAGAAGTTAAAGCTGATTATTAGGCTCACTTTGCAAACATAGATTTGTTCTCTCTCTGTCTCTCTCACACACACATATGCATGGTTGTAGTTAGTATATTCCTGCTTAAGTTAATAAAGTTAGTTTTAAAACCACGTGATTAATGCCTTAAGGAAATGATGTTGCATTAGATGTCAGGCTTGGTCAAATGGGTGCCCTCTTTATGGGATTCGAAAGAGCTTGCATTTAAAAATGATTCTATGATTGTGGTGTGGATGATGCTATTTCCATGGTTAAATTTTCATTTATATCCCTGATTTGGTGAAGTTAAATGGTTGAAGATGGTATGGACCAAAACTAAGGACAAAATTAATCCATCAACCAGAAAAGCAGTAACGAAATGGTTTAAAAACCATCCCAGGGTGGCAGTGAGGCTCACAGCTTGGCTATCACGGAGGCCAGCAGAAAGCATCAACGAAAAGGTTGCTATCCTTTTTTGTGCTAAAAAAGCCAGCATCTTCGCCAAAAAAACTGCCTCATTCATGGTAAAATATTACTATAATTACTACTTAATTTTGCATTAGAAAAAAGAATTAATTTCTAAGTTAATTTTATAACAATGAAATTTTAGGTTTGGACTGGTACGCTTTATGTTCCCTACCATGTTTGACAGCTTTTGATAGAATGGATGCAGCAAATTGAAATCCAAATTGAGGTAAAAAATAATTTTAAAGGGGAAAAGTTTAGTGTGTAATATTTAAATTGTTGGGGATATATAATTTTAGTGCTCTGTGTTTTTGTGAAGTCAAAAGATTTTTTTATATATTGCTTTGTGCTTTTGAGCTTGGTAACTTTTATCTCAAACTGAGTTAGTGCCAACTTGTCGGAATTTATTTGTATCAAATCTGAGCATGAGCTGTGTAGCTTATTGACCAAGCAGATCTTGGTTGGGCTTTTGCAAGCCTTGTGTAAGGCATCAATGTTATATTATGCTTGCGAGTGCCTAACGTCATGTGGGAATGGGATGAGGTATTGGATGTCTAATCTTATTATAAAAGAACATATAGAGAAAATGTCAGAAGTTGAAGCTGATTACTAGGCTCTCACACTCACATTCACGGTTGTAGTTGGTATATTCCCGCTTAAGTTAATAGTCTTAAAACCACGTGATTAATGCCTTAAGGAAATGATGTTGGTATATTCCCGCTTAAGTTAATAGTTTTAAAACCACGTGATTAATGCCTTAAGGAAATGATGTTGCAGTACATGTCAGGCTTGGTCAAATGAGTGCCCTCTTTGTGGGATATGAAAGAGCTTGCATTTAAAATTGATTCTATGATTGTGGTGTGGATGTAGCTATTTCCATAGTTAAGTTTTTATTTATATCCCTAATTTGGTGAAGTTAATTAACCGAGAGGTTGCAGATAGCCATTAAATTAGTTGAAAAATTGAACCATTGCCATACCAACCAGGTTTTGCATGGCATTTCAATTTGATTTGGTATAAGATTGGTCATAAAGCACATATTAGGAACAATTTCAGTGATTTCCCTTGACATAATTTTATATAAGGGAGGCTAAATGGAAGTTTTGACATTCATCAACTGTATCATGAAATTACTACGAATTTGTAATTAAGTAAATGGATGGTCTCTGAATCATGAATTCAATGGTTTTTTTGTTATGGATGTCTATGCTGTTTGAGTATTTTAATTTTTTTTATGAAAGTATTGGAATGCTAAGTGAGGTAGAAGATTTGTTTATTATTCTCTTTCTTTAGTTTAAGAGAGAAGAAAAGGAAATAGGCCGACTGTTTTGAGCTTAAGCCTGTTTCCTAGTTTGCTAGTTTAGTTTCCTAGTTTTTTGATCCTATTATGTTAGGATCACTCTGTCTATTGATTTTGATACTTACGCTGTCTAATGATTATTTAGGAGATGGAGAAAATGCTGCAAAGTATGAAAAAAGACCTTGAACTGCTTGGTAAAGACAAGAATGAGATGAAACAACAATTGGAAGCTGTGTCAAAAAAATTGAAAGTGCAACAGGACGTGTTAGAGACACTGATAGGGCAGCAGAAGCTGTTAATGACACGAGTGGCAAGCGATAACAAGAAGGATGAGAGCAGCAAGGATGAGAGTAAAAGTTAGTTTCGTATAAATTATATTTTGCATTTAGATTTTAAAGTTGTTAGATATGATTAGAGGCGGTTAATGGTACGAGTGGCAAGTGATAGCAACAAGGATGAGAGCAGCAAGAATGAGAGTAGAAGTTAGTTTCGTATAAATTATATTTTGCGTTTAGATTTTAAAGTTGTTAGATATGATTATGATATAGAAGAACTGAACTGCTTCAAAAACATGTAAAATATGATCAATTTCTATTAGCAAAAGGGAAATGTTACATCCTAAACAGCTTAAGAAAAGTGTAGTATTATATGTTTGGTTTGATCTGGTTGCCAATTGAAGGCAATGGGGGAATTGAAGAGGTTGGACTTCAAACAAAGGATCTCGAGCTTGTCGATTACGTGATCAAGAGGCTTAGTTGTACTTGAACTTGACAACTCTAGCTCTCCCCGACTAAAGGGAAGCTGATAAAGCTTTCAGGGCTTTTTAAATGTCAGTGAAATTTTGAGTGATTCTGCTCTCTTGAATCAAAGATAAAGTGAGGGATGGTATGTCTAGCTGATAGTGAATCCTACTCGGGATTGGAATTGGATATTTCTTCGGTTTTCGAGAAGTGTCTTAATGACGACCGGACTCCTCTTCTCTGGTACTCTAATGGTTTGGTGGATATGATTCCCTGGATTTTCTGGCTTCCCTTTCCCTTTAACCAGCAACTCTATTAGTTTACGAAAAATCTATAGTTCATTCATGTGGCAATCACGAGCCTGTCTTCAGGTATGCATTGGACTAATTGGGATCATATTATCAACCGATTAAACCTAGAAGCACATAATTTTCCTACAAGTAACTAAATTTTAAAATGAAACATAAATATTATTTTTTTAAAAAATAAAATAAACCATACGGGGTCCTAAATCAGAACGAACCTGTTTCCATGGAAAATGCCTAACAGCCGATTAAACCTAGAAGCACATAATTTCCCAACAAGTAACTAAATTTTAAAATGAAACGTAAATACGTTTTTTTAAAAAAATAAAATGAACCATACGGGTACTAAATCAGAACGAACCTGTTTCCATGGAAAATGCCTAACAGCGGCAAAGGGTAAAGTGACTGCCGGGTTCATGAGTGCACCAGAGATGTGGCCAACTGCATGGATCATGACGGTCACTACGAGGAGTCCATCAGCGACTGAAGCTCCAAGCTTAAACTGTGTTCATGTACAAAGATTAGAAATATAAAATAAAATTTATCCTGTATTCATGAGCTATAGAAATTATAAAATATCCAAAAACAAATGTTGTTTATGAGGTAGAAAATTTTATAAAAATTACCGAAAACATATTTCAATAAAAAAAATTATAAACAAACCAATTGATCAATTTCTATGCAGCGGAAGTGCTAGCTTTGGAGTGGGCTTTAGATTATGCAGAAAGATGCGACTGGAGGAACATTGTTTTCGAGGTGGATGCCAAGAGTGTGGTGGAAGATGTGCTAACAGATTCAGAGCCTACTAGCTGAAAAATGTTTGAGAGCATGGTAACCATTAGAAGAAGGATGGAAGCTAGAGTGGTCACCGAGAGAAAAAAAATCTTGTCGCTGATAGTTTAGTTAGGTTTTCTCTTACTAATAATGTTTCTTTTATGTTGAATGGATTATTTTTGTATCTTTCTATTTTTTTAATTAAAAAATTGATCCTATAATAAATGATATGTTGAATTGAATTGTATCGGCTAATTCTTTTATCATTCTAATTTTTTAGCATAAACATGTTTAGTTCAATTCTCTTTTACTACAAAGACTTATTTCAGGCTTGTGCAAGACTACCTTCCACTGTAAAAGAGATTATAAGAAAGAAGGAAGAAAGGAATGATGATCATGAGAGACCTGATACAAAATTAAGAGGACTTCTTGGATGTGATATTATCATAACCGAGCTGAAGAGATGGTGAGCATTGCTTTGGATATCTTGCGTAGTGGGTGGCTACGAGACAACCTCAATACTAATAGTCTCTTATTCATCGATACATTAAGTAACCAAGGAGATGCACGGGTAGTTGAATACTCATGGTCTCTTATTTATCAACCCATTTGGTTTCAAGTTTCAACTACGGGGTCTGCCCCTTGGACGGTGTTCAGTGCCAGTTCTGACAAAATTGGGTTCAAAGATTGGATGTTATACCTGGGTATAGCGGGAAACATGGGATCAACATATCTAGGGTGTGTGTCTGTTTACCTCTTTCTAACCCAGTATTTGCATCCTTTGTGGCCGAATTTAGGTTGCCCCATCTTTGCTACAATTGCCGGTTTATCGGTCACGAGACTAAATGTTGTCGGTCTTCCTTTACAGGCTCTACTAATCTCTCCTGTACGTAACAAAACACTAAACATGCACAATAAGTTACAACATACTAGTAGTAAGTATCTAGGTGCTTACATGTTACGACGTGCCATGAAAACAATCTTTGAGGCAACTTTATTATTAACTCTACAATTATCTCAATAGCCATTAAAGTATTAATTTGTTTTATGCAGATCTTCATTGTATTCACTTCTTTTCTCGCCAAAGCGATCTTGACCGTCTAATTCCATATCTTGTGGCCTGGTTGGCCATCCAGACTTCTTTTCTGGGTTATGTACCATCAACCCTTCGTCATCTAATGATGATGCATCGAGTAACTGCCATAAAATTGAAAAGAAAAATTCAATAAGTATTCCAGGCTCGCACACTTGAAGGCCATATAACTGAAATTTTAGATATTGATGTTCCTATAGCACTTCGGATAGGAGTTTGATTATACACTAAGCATTTAATTGCTAGATATTTGCCATATCATAAACTTTCTGATAAACCATAAGGCTTTTTACTTTTAAATTCTCTCAGAATTTCTTCTAAAAAAAGAAAGTTAAATACATTTAGATCTAATATTAACTTGGGTCTTTAAGTCATAAGACAAAAATGAAAACAAACGCCACCCAGTGATGATATTCCTCCTCAAATATAGCATACTCCAATACAAGTGCAACATATACACTGACATGCACAAGGGATTTTTTTTTTTTTCTAAATCTTTGGATGACTGTTCTTCTCTCCTTTTTCGTTCTTTTAGAACTTCAATTAGAAGCTGAAGGTCCTCGTTTTCCTTTGTTATACGCGTGATTGCCTGCAACATTTAACAAAAACCATATATATACAGCATCAGGGATGTCCTTTGTGTTAATGATGAATACATTTGCATCAATCTAAAAGCTCTATATTTGCTGTCAACAATTACACAGACACCAGCTTTCCGACCCTACTAGTAAATCAATAAGTTTCAGCCAACATAGAGAATACATAAGTTCAGTTCGGTGCACACATTTAACTAAAGATAGTGGAGGTTACACAAATTTCACTGTCACTGCCAATCACATTTCTATAAACGAGCTGAAATTTTATGCAACCAAGTAAGCTCTACTTAAATGGGAAAATGAACAGCAAGCTAGAATACTTTACTGCTTACTTCTCCCAAATGGAAGCACACTGTGATTCAATGGAAAACAAAAGATGCCAAGACTAATGAATGCCATGGGAACGCATTCTCTAAAAATAGTGACCAAAGCAAATCGTAAATCGCACCCTAGAAAATCAGTCTATACCTCGGCATGTCTACAGTACTCTTCGCCTTCATCAAGGAAGTGAGCTTTCCGAGAAGCTCTACGATATTCTTCCAAATGTTCTCTCTGCACACGTTCCATTCTTGGTTTTGTATTCGCGAAGTGATTACACGTGACGACAATTGGAGAAAATACAGCCTTAAGGAATAATGCATAAAAATAGAGGAGCAAAAAATATAAAAATAAATAAGAGATCTGCACTCGAGAAATAAGATGGTCCCACGGAAAGAAAACAAGGAAGATGGCAGTTCATTGTTAAATTAAAAGGTCAAAAAGCTAGAGATAAAAAAAATGTATAAATGTAATTATATATATATATATATATATATATATAAACAATGAAATATATGAATGAGATAAAACTACATGGGTAAAGCATTATCTTAATATGCAATCGCGTTGCAGAACAAATTTCAGTCTTACAAATTTCAAAAATGAAAATTTTTGGAAATGTTACATAACGTGTAAAATGCGAAGTCAGGAAAGCACTGCAAAATAATAAAATAAAACATGAAAAAAATAAGGATACTAAATACATAGGATATAGTTACATGCATGAGGAGATATCTAAGGTCGTCAATGATATAAAATTTATGTGTGGAAGATTAAAGATAGTGGAGTTTTAGGGCATGATGGCAATAATTGAATTAAGAGTATTGAAAACCCAAATGACAAAAATTAAAACATCCCCAAAGCAATTCTACAACGCAGAAAATAAAATTACAAATCTTTCACCATTTGGACAATTTAGACAAAAGAGATAGAGTGAGAGAGATTGTGAACCTTGGCAGCGTTTCTTATGCCTTGCCAAACAGCCTTGAGCTTCTCAATTTTGGAGTCGGAGACCACCGTGTTTAGGAAGCCGCGGAGGATCCTGAATGACATTGTTGGGAGTTAAAGGTCGACGCGGGAAGGGTGGAGTTGATTTGATTTAGGGTTTTCTTGCAAACTGCTTTCGATTTAATAGGGAAAGTATGTTGAAATATAATTAGTTATAAGCATAATAAGATATGTTTAATATTTTTAAATAAATTAACTTTCAATGTACTCTTGCACCCGGGTGTGGCCTATAGTAAGAGGGAAAAAAAAAAAAAAACTTTCAATGAACTCTTTTCTTTGCCCTTTTTTTTTTTTTTCACTTTAGTAGTTGAAATATGTGGGTGACAATTTGTGTCAAGGTTGACATTTGTTTCGACGTGTTTATTAATTGTTTAAATAGTTTAACCTTGTATTTTTGTTTTTTATTTTTTTATTTACCGTGCTTTTTAATTCTTCATTTTATCCGTGAGGAGATATGAAGTTAAGTTGATAGAATTTCGTCGATCTTAAAAATAATCTGATTGTTGGGTTTGGAAGGATAAACAGCATGCACATACTCACCTTACAAGACGATCTACCGAACAGCATACGCGAGCATCTCTATGGCATGACGCAGAAGATATCAAGGATTTCTTCCACATGTCAGAGGATAAAGTTACGGGTTCCCAAGAGTTTTCATGAAGAATGAAGAATGGGGAAGAGGTTAGTTATTATGCAACTGATCTAGTAGATCAAAGGGAACTCTACATGTTCAAATTCTAACACATGAGAAAAGTGAATGGCCACATTGAGCGGTCGGAACAGATGCTCTTAATATTCACATATAATATTCATCAAAATAGGAGTACAAGAGGATTTTCTTAATCTCACTTCATACATAATATTCTCCACTATCTCATTCCAACTAAAATTTCCACAAAGAAAAGAGAAAAAAATCTTGGTTACATTGACAATTGCCAATCCCATACATTGCTCGACATCGAAGATACCCAAATTCACTCCAACGAGATACACATCTTTCTTAAGATTTACTAATGTCTATTAATATTTGATAGGTTAATCCTATCTACTGATACTTAATATCCTATTCATACTGTATCGGCCCCAAAGACCTTCCTAGGGAGGCAGCTATTAATTGAATTGAATATATGGAAGATGAGGCTTTCTGGTTATAGCCAACAAGGTCTACATATGCAAAGAAACAAACAAACACCACCTCATTCACGATAGTCTTCAAATTACAATACTAAGTGCATCCGGTACACCAACAACCTCATTGATTTTTCAAATGTTTGGATAACTCTTCTCTTCTTAGCTCTTCCATTAGCTCTTCTAACTCTTGCAACAAAAGCTTATGCTCCTTTTCTGCCTCTTCTTCACTTCTCTTCAATTCCTGGGAAATTAACAAAATAAAAAATAAACACAATCTAAAACATATAGTTACCAAAAGCAAATTGTAAATCGCACCCATAGAAAAATCAGTATCAGTATATACCTCATTAAGTTTGAGCCGATCTTCCTTCTTAGTTTCATAGTCCTCAGAAGTTTCATAGTCCTTAAATTTCCGTAGACTTTCCCCAGGTTCTCTCCTCAAATTTTCAGCATCTGCTTTTGATATTGATTCGTGCACCAGAAAAAGACCTGCAATTGATATACCCTAAAAAGGAATAATGGAGGACCATACACCACAGAAATAAGCGTTAAATGATGAGATAAATAATCTATTTTTATATATATACAAATAAAAACGAAATATATGAATGAGATGAAACTACATGGCTAAGCATTATATTAAATAAATTTCAGTCATTTTAATTTTAAAATGAAAGGTTTGGAAATGTTACAAACTTACATACCATTAAGATTTTTGGACGACCACTTGGCTGTTTCAGAATCCAAAAACAAGCAAAGTAATATTCTGTTTCAGAATCCAAAAACAAGCAAAGTAATGTTATTACTGACGTATAATTAAGAAGAGAAGAAATAAACTCAGACATTGACGAACAAAATAAACAGCAGCTACTATTCTTTTTGTGTTTTAATTTTTTGTTGCAAGATTAAACGATTATAAGGTAGATGGTAGATGGTAGATGATGGAGGTTAGGTGGGTAAACATGACACTATCATTTATTTCAGAAAAAATAATAATAATAATAATAATTAAGAACATCCCAAACAAAACTAATTAGTTTGCCAATCGTTTTATTTAGAAAACAGAGCAAGAGAGAGATACATCTTGAACCCAAACAGCATCTCTGAGCTGAGAACCCCCCTTGAGCTTCCCATTGCCATTGTGAAGGGGCTTGGTGTCGGAGGCCGCCGTGTTTAGGAAGCGGCGGATCTGAATGGATTTGGAGTTGGAGGCTGCCAGGTTCAGGAAGCGGCGGAGGATACCGAATGACATAGTCGGAATTAGAGTTCAGGTTTGATCTTCAATTTTCGACTTTTAGGGTTTGCCACCATCTCCAATTTCGATTCTGTTCTTCCGAGGACGATGGTTGGCTACTAGCCGAAGAATAAGTCATTTTATTATTTATTACCTTCCCCAAAATAATTATATAGATGTTAATGTTGTTATTATTATTATTAGACCGACTTTTGGATTTTTTTTTTTATTTGGTTGACATCGCAGGTGTCTAGAGATTAAAAGCAATCTAATTCTGTCTTTTAATTAATTTATTATTATTATTATTATTTTTATCTAATTGGAAATTCTTTTTCCACATGGCCAATTTTATTTTTTGTTGCCACGTTATAGATTTTATTAATTAAACATATTAAAATTTTAACATACATCATCTAAGAGTTTACAAAATATATATATATATATACAAAACTCAAAAATATCATTGAAGGTCACCTCCTATGTTTTGCTTGCTTCAGTAAATGCTCCATAAAGTCCATCGGCCTTCTTTTCTATACGTGCATCAGCATAAGCGCTTTGTTTTTTTTTTTTCTTCTATGCGTGACTGCCTACAACATTTAAGAATAACCGTATATATAAAGAATGAGGAGTCTCCTTTCTGTGAATGATGAATGCATTGTAAACAAATTTTGCAGAAATAAATCATAAGTATCAATATTGATACATAAAAATATTAAGAATTAAAATAATGCTAAAGTTAAAATATTTACTTTGATTCATTCTTCATTTAAGCTCTAACTCTTGCTGTACCAATGAAGCTCTTTAAATCACTAAATCACTGTTCTTTTTTAAGCTAATGGATAGCACAATACCAGAGATAAAAAAATTATAGTTTCGAATCTCAAATTTATACACGAGTTAGGATTTAATCTTATTTTATTATATATATGTTCTGCTTCTTTTTGTCCATACATTTAATATAGTTCTTTTTGTACATATCTTTTTGGAACTACATTGGTGCTTCTCACTTTTGTTAACTTTGAGTTATCACTTGCAGGTGCATATTTTTACAGATGTGATGCATTTAGTTCTTTTGTAAAGTGGAAAGCAGGAAGCGAGCCCTTTATTGTTGTCGATAAAACAAGGAAGATGCCTGTTTCGGACATGTTAGTAAATGTTGAGTTTCATGGTCCTCCGTGTTCGTGGACATGTGTATGCTTCTCGTTCTGATAGAGCTATGTTGCATGCCACATTTTTAAAAGAACATGACCACATTGATGGCTCTTTTCCTGGAACTATTTTCTTGAAAGCATCTTCATACGTTGCGGCCATTCCAGTAATAGGAGCGTCATGAACTTGTATGGAAGAACGGTTAGCTTATTGGGACGATGAGGATAATTCAGAGAGGTCTAAATACAATTGGGAGAAGTTTTGGGGATTGCGAAATGAATCAGGACAGGTACTGCAAGAATTTCATTATCTTATATTTGAATTGTTTCCTCAATTAAGCTTCCTACTAGTTTCTACCCTTGCTTCATTATGAAATATGATATTATTTTCCTCAATCGTAGCAACATGGGATGTAATCATGTAAGTTGAAAAGTTAAATGTTTTGTTTCTGTGTATTGTTTGTGCCACTGTCATGGCTTCAGTGAAACAATTGGTGATCATGATTCTTCTCAATTGCAAGAGAGTTCAGAGAACGTTCTTGAAGTTGCGATATGTTTACAGGTGTGCTTGGATACCATATGCAATTTCACACAAATAGAGACTTGTACATTTATTTATATCTAAAATTCTACGTAGTCATAGTTGATTATCAATCTTTCTTTATCCCCTTAAGAGTAAGAATCTTGGACTTATTCTGTTCTAGTATTTTATTTAATTTTTATCTTTTGAAATCTCCTTCTTATGTTCAGGCTTGTTACATTTTGCAGCCTGTTTCTACTCTAAGGATCAGCCCAGAGTTCAACCTGTTTCTCAATCCCAATGCTAAGGTAAAATCTATGCCCTTAAATATTTACATAGCATGTACTTAAAGAAAGCACATTACCGATCCTCCGCATAAAAAAAATTGATTTTTTTTTTTTTGGCATTTTATGCTCCTTGTAAGTCTTAAACTGTGGTAATATCATGTTAACCGCAAGTTTATAATGCCCCATTGATGCTTTAATTTGAATGCTTGGTCAGATGCTGTTAGATTACAGTGTCAAAAATTTTCTTAGTTGCTCTTGTTGTTGGAGTCTAGATTGAATTACATGATACCATCAATAATCTAGCAACTTAGAACTTTTGCTTACTAAAACGAACCTAATTGTTAAACTCTCAACGTAAACTGATTAGTATTTCATGAGGGTTTCCAACTTCGCTTTGAAGAATGGAACCGTCATCAGGAGCTCTCTACCTTTTCATCAAACTATTGCAGTATGTAGCTGGATCCTTATAAGGTTCTTCACGGCTTTCACTGAAGTTTATTGTAATTTATTACATTCATTACAACATGCCTGAACTTGCTTGTTCATGCATCACCTTTTATTATGGTGCTTTAGGATTTTCGTAGAGTTAGGCTCAAGTAGTTGAATACGTGACAATGTCATTGAAGAGTCCATAAAAAATGATCATAAACTTTAATGGCCGTTAAAAAGTCAAAAAAAAAAATTAAAAAGGTAAAAAATAAATAAATAAATAAATAAGAAATAAATTTGATAATTAATTTGTATGAATTAATTGCCCAATTAACTCCTCAAGAGAGAATTAAATTGGGCAATTAAATTTGGTAATTAATACAATTAATTTGGAGAATTAATACAACTCATTCCCTAGTTTAAATGAATTAGTTTGCTGAAGATCATAAAAATATAACGAAGATATAAAAATATTTTATATACTAAAATATTTAAGGTTTATTATTTTTTTTTTGGTAGAATATTTAAGGTTTATTTGATTGTATCATGATAAACTGAAAAACCAAAAAAAGAAGATGAAGAAAGAGAGGTTGCAGAAGGAGACTAAGGAGAAAATGACGAGAAAGAAGAAGAGGAAGGAAACCTAAAAATATGATGAGAAAGAAGAAGTAGAAGGAAGTCTAAAATTTCATTCAAAAATTTGAATGACTAAAGTAATAATTCTAAAATTTCATTCAAAAATTAGAAGGAGCTTTGTTGGCTCCATTAGTTCAGGTTAAAAAGTCCATTAAGTAGATAATTATAAAAGGTTGGTATAAGATTGTGCAGGTGATGGTATTAGTTTTATTAATATCTCACTAATTATCATCCTCACAAAAAAAAAAAATAAAAAAGCAAAATGAAGATGTATATATACACATATAAAGAGACAAAAATAAATGGGCCAAGAATGAATGGGCTGGTTCTAATAAAACTGTTTTTTTTTTTTTTTCGATGAATAAAACAAATTATGTTCATAGCAAGCAAACGAATCCCCAAATCCAAAGGAGAGCATCGAAAATCGAAAGCAAACCCTAAAATCAAATCAACACTTCCCTTCCCACGTCGACCTCTAATTCCCAACTATGTCATTCGGGATCCTCCGCGGCTTCCTGAAAACGTCGGCCTACGACTCCAAAATCATTGTCGGTGGGAAGCTCAAGGCTGGTTGGCGATGCATAAAGGAGGTTCACAATCTCTCTGTCTACCTCTTTTGTCTAAATTGTCAAATGGTGATAGATTTGTGATTTTATTATCTGCATGCGTTGTAGAATTGCTTTGGGGGTGTTTTAATTTTTGTCATTTGGGTTTTCAATACTCTTAATTCAATTATTGTCATCATGCCCTAACCTCCAACGTCTTCAATTTTCCACACATAAATTTGATATCATTAACAACCTTGGATATTTCCTCATGTATGTAACCATAGATATCCTATGTATTTAGTTTCCTTATTTTTTTCATGTTTTACTTTATTGTTTTGCAGTGCTTTCCTGAACTCGGATTTTACGCGGTATGTAACATTTCCAAAAATTTTCATATTTGAAATTTGTTCTGCAATGCGATTGATTGCACATGTAGTTTCAACTCATTCGTATAATTCATTGTTATTTTTGTTTCTTTTAAGGCTTTTCTTACTCCATTTTTCACTCTTGGTAATTACTATGGAAGAATAAAACCAACAATGAAGCGTTTGGAGAGAGAAATTCTGGAAGATCAAGCTCGGGCAGATTTTACTTCGGATGACGTTGAAGAGTACAACAGGCGTTGGAAGGTATTTTTCTATCATGTGATTTACGATTTTCTTTGGTCAGTATTTTTAGAGAATGTGTTCAAATGGCATTCATCAGTCTTGACGTCTTTTGTTTTCCATTGAAACTTCACTTGGGAAATGTAAGCGATAAAGTTTAGTAGTTCGCTGTTCACTTTTTTATGCATGCAGCTCCCACTGTAGTAGAGCTTACCAGTAAAAAAAAGCCTTTGACATGGTATTCACTTTAAGAGACTGTGTTCACATGGTATTCATTAGTCTTGACATCTTTTGTTTTCCATTGAATCTCCATTTGGGAAAAATAAGCAATAAAGTTTAGTAGTTTTCTCTTCACTTTTTTAAGTGGAGTTTTCTAGTAAAGATCTGGTTGCATAAAATTTCAGCTGCTTTATAGAAATGTGATTGGCAGTGACAATGAAACTTGCATAACCTCCACAATCTTTAGTGAACTTATCTCATGGTATTCTTTGCATTGCCTAAAACTTGCTGTTGACAACAATTACAGAGCTTTTAGATGGATGCAAATGGATTCATCAGTCACACAAAGGACACTCCACTCATGATGTATTTATGTGGTTTTTGTTAACTGTTGCAGGCGTACATGCATGGATGGAAAGAAAATATTGAGCTTATGCGTCAAATTAACAAGCTGAAAAAAGAACTATTTTTGAGAGAAGTATATTCATCCGGAGGTTAAGAAAAATCCTTTGTGGATGTCCTTGTATTGGAGTATGCTGCTATATTTGAGGACTATCATTACTAGTATGTGTTTGTTTTTACTTTTAGTCTAATGTCTCAAAGTAATAGTGTTAGATCTGAATGTATTTGAAATATTTAACTTAAAAGCGTTATGGTTGTTACCATAAAGTCTGTGATATGCCACATATGTGCTATAGGAACATTAAGATGTAAAATGTCAGTATCAGGAAAAACAGCAGTGGGAGGAGCTAAAATTGGTATGCAGTTATGCTGTCTACGAAGTGAGTGATCTCGAAATTTCACTTGTGAAAATAGTGCTAAACCTTTAAAAGAGATCCAAACCTTTTGGTAACCAATAAAAAATAAGATTGAAACGAAATTGGCTTTGGTTGCATCCTTTTCCGCAAAGTTTTTTATTTAATTAATTACTAACCAATTTTTTTCTTGTGGTATAGCAATGGAGGCCGATATAGTTTCTCGAGCATTTACTGACGCAATCTAATTGGAGGAGGTGACCTTGGATGGTTTTTGAGTTTTATATGTTAAAATTTTAATAGGTTTAATTAATAACCAAAAATAAAGTTGGCCATGTGGAAAAAGAAATTCCAATTGGATAACAATAATAATAATAATAAACCAAATAGACAGAATGAGATAGCATGATATAGTAAGTGCAGGGTTAAGATTAAGATTAAAGCATAAACAAACCGAGGTAAAAACAGATGGAGAAATTTTTATTTTTATTTTTTAAAATATATAGGCTCTCAATAATAAAAACCAAGACTAATAAGAAAAGTCTAGTCAGGATTAAATAAAATGTACTTTTTTGAAATATGAATTTAATATGAATTTCTCATTTGTAACTCCCTTTGCTATGCTAGGATCATCATCTCATTTTGCAGTGTGTACTATACAATCTTTTACTCTCACAACAAAAAAGTAAAAATAAAAAGATAGCAGCAGCAGTTTACTTTGTTGGTCAGTGTCTGAGTTTTATTTTTTGGATTATTTATACGGCATTAACAACATTAAACTGGAAGAAGATAGAGAACCTAGTATCTGATTAAAAAAAAAAAGTCACACTTAGACATCGGAAAAGGATTAACAAACGAATTGATCAATTTCTATGATAAAATTAAAAAGATTAAAAATCTATATATGAGAAGTTGTGTATCTTAAACAGGTTAAGATAAGGAACACTAGCTGAAACAAATTAAAATTATTTAACAAAAACAGATTATTATAAAACAACTAATCAACCAATTTTAGTTTTATGAACACAAAAATTAGAAAGACAAACTTTACCCAAAAAAAAAAGCAAATATAAATCCATTCAATATAAATAAATTTAGCCAATATTCATGAGCTACATAAATTACAAAAAAATCCAAAACAAATGTTTTTCATCAGGTAAGAAAATTTTATAAAATTACGGGAAAACGTCTCAAATATGAAAAAGGATCAACCAAGCAATGGATCTATGTTTTTACCAAAAAAGCAATGGATCTATGTGCTAAAATATATATATATATATATATATATGGGAAAGGAAATTGCCGGATCTTAAAGAGGTTAAAGAAAAACAATTTATTTAACAAAAACAGATTACTATAAGAGAATTAATCAACCAAATTGTGAATATACAAAATTAAAAAGACATATAATTTACCACATATAATCAAAGAATTAAACAAAAAATTCGTGCAGAACAAATATTAGAAAGACGGAGACTTATCACATATTAATGATTGATTTCAGTGGTGGCGCAGTGTTTGAATCGGCAAAGATATGAGGGAATAGATCTGCTCATCTGACCGCTGTGTACTCAATTAGGGTAGGTTTCGGCGGAAGAGACTAGATTTGCCTTGGTCTCTTTATTTATATTGGGCAAGCTGAGCCGACAGTGTGACGTCATATGATTGCTGCAAAATTTTAACCGTGGAGTGAAATCAGAGTACAGTAGGAAGTTAAAGTTGACGTAATCATAACGTCAGATGGCCAAGTCAACCTTCTTATCACTTAGAATTAAAAGTACCTAAATACCCCTAAACTAATTGATCTGTTTGTTATAATATATTTACGGTTATATACAAATACCCTAGAATACTTTTTTTTTTATAATGAAAAAATAAAAAAAAGTCTCAACATCAAGCTCTAAAAAAAATCCCATTTTTATTGGCAATTATGTTATGTAATTATGTATGATCAAAAAAATTATGAAAAGTATTTTGCTTGTTTATATATATTTATTTTTTCTACCAGATTTCGGGAATTGAATTACTTGTCCCGCACTCCTAGTCATAGTATGTATACTGTGAAGAAGACTATTTGACTTTACTTACCTCTTCTTTTTTTTTTTTCTTTTTTCAATCGAAATTGAAGCGGTATAATTATGCAGAGCAGCTGGCTCAGCCCCCTAATAGATCCCTCTCCATCTGACGATTCAAGCAAGGCTGAGTACACCTGAGGCAATAACGGGGTTTGCCAAGACTCGAACCACAACTCTCGTAAGCGAGTGTGATGAAACAGTTGGTTTCCTTTCCGCTAGGCCACACCCCAGGTGTCAAATACCCTAGAATACTTATATCATATTTTATTGCGTCATTTTTTTTTTCTTTTAGTCATTTATTAAGCAATATTATATAGTTCAATTATATGTAAAATTGTTAGCGTAAATTACACATTTCATCCTTAAAACTGTTGCAAAATTTGCCTTATTATTATTTAAAATTTAAATTACAATTTATTTTATTAATATATTTTTGAATTACATATATTGGAATTTATCAATTTACACCGTCTATTTATATTTCTTAATAACATCCCAAAAAAGAACAGTGAGTTTTAAAATTGAAATTACCAATAAAAATTTGACAAAAAAGTATTAACCAACCAATTAATCAATTTTTTATGAGACTGCTTATTTAGAATCTTACTACTGTGCTAACCAAGTGGAGCAAGTGGGTGTGGATGATCTAAACGTTTTTTGGAATAATTTTCTGATCTAAAAATTCATAGATTAGACAGTATGTGATTATATGATTGATGCGAATATTGAGTACGGTAGGAAGCTAAGGGCTGACACGGCAAAAAACCCAAGTTAACCTAAAGTAAAATTCAGATAATAGCACAAATTAATATATATATATATATATTTAAAAAGTTTCAGTATGCGAAAAAAGTTAGACAATTTAGCAAATTATAATTGACTGGTTAATTATCATCTACACCTCTAAATTTAATGTTATTTAAATAAAAATAATAATTATTACCTTTGGTTTTTCAGTGTTTATATATAACAAATTTGTTGTAAATATATTTTAACAGACATATAAAAGAACCCAACACTATATTTAAAATTTATATTTTATCCTCAAAATTTTTCTAAATGAATATTATAATGTGTATAACATAATTATTTACTATATTAACTCTAACAGATTAGCTTCCAAAATATATGAAAAATTAGTTGTTAAAAAATAATTGAAAACATGAAAAAGGTTGAGAACAACACGTATTAGAAAATAGATTTCAGAAAACTGTGATGTGGCTTCTAAACCTGAATGAAGAAGAAGCATAACAGATTCCAACTCGTAAATCATAACAAATCTGAGAACAATGGCTTAGATTGCGTGAGAGAAAATGAGTCACATGTGATTAACAAAAAATTATATGGAAGAACGACAATAAAATTTTAAAATTGAAAACATGAAAAAGATGAAAAATGATTTAGAGGGATCTGTGTTCTTAAAACATGAAGAAGATTGATGAATGAGATTGTATTTTGTGTATTGCTATACAAAAATAAATATTGGTTGGGATTGTATTTAAGGTAACGTATTAATACAATAACATTAATATAGATTGACAGTAAAAGGTGGGTAGATGAAGTTGGTGAATTGAGGTTGGTAAGTTGATTAACCTAATAATGACTAATATATATATATATCAGTTCTCTCTACTAGTAAAAGATAATCATAAATAACTATTAATTATCTAATAAATTTTTTAAAAAAATGTATTCAGGTAATATCATTTGAAAATTAATCTACAGCTAGTACCATCTACATCTCCTTTAAAAATTCATCACTTACAAATAAAAGTACTTAAATACTCCGAAATTAATTAATCTCTTTTTTTATGTTATATGTATGGTAACTTATGAATATTTTAGAATATATACCATATATTATATATTTTGGTTGCTTTACCATAATATTATATTTTATTACATCATTTTTGTTTCTTTCTTTAAGTCATTTATTAAGCAATATAGTTCAATTTTATGTAAAGTTGTTTGAGTAAATTACATTTTCACTGTATTTGGGTTGATAAAATAAGAGGAAAAGGAAAGGAAAATAATTAATGCTGTAATAAATTGAAAAAAAAAATGTATTCACGTATGTATCATTTGAAAATTAATATACAGCTAACATCATCTACATCTCCTGGGTTTAAAAATTTATCACTTGACATTAAAACCACCTAAATACCCCTAAACTAATTAATCTCTTTTCTATAATATATTTATAGTAATTTACAAATATTTTAGAATAGTTATCATGTATTATATTTTCTTCGTTGCTTTACCATAATATTATATCTTATTGCATCATTTTTGTTTCTTTATTTAAGTCATTTATTAAGCAATATAGTTCAATTCTATGTAAAATTGTTAAAGAGTTAACTCTCCTTCTCTCTCTATATATATATATATATCACATTGCATGGATTTAAATGAATTAAACGGTAATAGTAATTAAATTAATTATTCCCAATTTGTAAAAAGATCTTCGTCATACTTTAGTACTTACACAACAATAATAATAATGCTTTACTATTGAGGATAATGAAATTTGATATAATAGGGAAAGTACGTTGAAATATAATTAGTTACAAGCATAACAATATATGTTTAATATTTTTAAATAAATTAACTTGCGAAAAGTTTTTCGGAGAAGATATAATCTCTGTGTATATGTTGTTTAGATCTCCGAGGCTATAGTGTTACGTACTTTAAATTTCAACCTAAGATATAATAGTCGACCAAATATTTAAGTAAATGGGTTATCTGCTATACTCATATGAGAAACCACACAAGACACACAATAACTTAGCTTATTGGCTAAGTTATATGTATATTCTATCATCAACCATCTGAGTTTAACTATGTGTGTAATATATTGGACAAACCAAGACCCTATAAAAAAAACCACACAAGACGATCTTTGCTAAACAGCATATGCAAGCATCTCTGGGGCATGACGCAGAAGATATCATCAGAGGATAAAGTTGTGGGTTCCCAAAGAGATTTCAGCATGAGTTTATTCAAGAAGAATGAAGAATGGGGAAGAGGTTACTTATTATGCGACTGATCTAGTAGATCAAAGGGACCACACGTTCGCCTTACGACTTTGATCGTGTACATTCCCTAACCTTTTCCTAAGCTACTTGCCAAAAACCCTAAACCCTGATCACTCTCACTTCCAAGTTTAAACTAGCACACTTTCTCATGCTCCGACTTCGAAAGATTTCAAAGCGATTGCTATAAGAGCTCCTTGCACATTCATGGTGTTTAGCAGACTGAGGGTGGTCAGAGCTGTCGAAGTTGCTCGCCGTTCTTCTTCTTCTCGTGACCCGAGCGGCGTCGCATTTGGCCCACATTGCAGATGTGAATATCCTGTTGCCCCGAAAGATGACTCATCCTGTGGGAAGTGACGGTTGCTTTAAATGGTACGCTTGCATTTAATAATTGTTGCGTTTCAGTGGTTTTATATTGCTGTAAATTTGATTCCTTTTAAACTTTTGATCAAACTGACAAAGCTTGAAACTCTGCTCTGACTCAACGTAATAGAATGCAATCAAATTTTATGCTGCATATGTAAAGTGGTCGAGATGAGTATTCTGAACATATGGTTCATAAGAAAGAACCTTTAGATTGAGCAATTTCATTTTAATTTAGTTTTGAAGATTCCTTTGTGTCTATTCCTTATGATTAATTGCTTCTCTTTATTTCATTTTGCACATGACGGATAAGATTATTGTAACTGTGGCAGAAGCCATGTCACTAGGCACTCAAATCTCCCTATCCTGTTTTTGTACTCATTGGTGCTGTTGTTAGTTATAATTTAAAATTATCCGTGGGATTGCTCTTCAAGGTTTTTGTTTTCAATTTTTTGCTTTCATTGACCGTACCATGCTGTTTAATCAGATGACTCTTTCGATTATATCATGGGCATGTTTTACGGACCTTATGTTTGTGAATGTACTTCTACACTCTCTCCGCAAATTCCCTCACTTCATGTTCATTAACCCTCCAAATCCAAGCTTTGCGCTTTGTTTGGCTCGGCCTCAATAGTTTTAAGGCTTGAGACTAGGCTTGATCTTGGTTCACACTTTCAAGAAAATGTAATTAATAATGCTCGATAGACAAGCTTGTATAGACCTTGAGGCAAGTCAAGACCTGGAGGCTCAGGAGTGCAGTTCATTTTGCATTCTATCAAATTGATATGACCTAAACAAAAAGTCGGCATTGGATTGAATGGTTTATGTTGTGAGTGAATGATTTGATTTTATAGGGTAGGTAGCTACTGAAACATGTTTAGAAAACCTGTTCAGGAAATCATCATATGTTATATCCTGAATCGACCTACTTGGATTTCATTAGATTGAAGTCTAAATCATGGAGCTTGCATTTAAGTGCATTTACTTTTAGTGTTGGTTTTTTCACTTACAGGCCCTTCTCCAATCAACTGTAATTTATTTAAACTTATTTTTTAGCAAAATAAATCATTAGGTCTATAATGAGCTTTACTGTTATTTGCGTAGAAAGTAGGAAACATCTTCAGGACCTTTCTTGTACTTGGTTAAGTTAAATTTTTGACACTGTTCTTGTTTGGCATCCTTATATTCTCAGTGGTTTTTCTACCTCTCCTTACTATGAGAGCAAGCATCTAACTTCATATTTCTTTACTTGATGGATAAGTGAAAACTTGAAAGAACTTGGCTTAATATAATGTTAACTTTCAGAATCAAGAGCACTGGCGGCCTCATCAAGGATCAAGATAGAAGGGTCTCTAAGAATGGCCCTAGCAGTAGCAATCCGCTGTTTATGTCCTCCACTCAGTAAATTATCATCAACAAGGGTTTCATAGCCATCAGGGAGAAAGAAAATGAGCATAGGCCAGCTTTGCTGCTCATTCTATATCTTCCTGTTTAATGTCTCCACTGCAACCATATTTAATATTCGATTTTATGTCCATATGAAACAGATGGGGTTCCTGTCTAACATAACATATGTTATGGATAGTAATTGTATAGAAAGCTTCAAGAAGGTTGACTCGGACATTTCTTGTAGTCGAACACGAACGTGTCTCTGTGGCAACGCACTCTAATAAGCGGTGCTTAGAACAAATTCCCAATTTTCACTGCGCTTCTGTTTCCTTACACCTTTCTTTCTCCACCTCTCTCACCTAATCGATTACAAGTTTCAACTCTCTCTCCCTACCAACTTGTCAGAAAATAAAAAGAGCAAAAGAGAAATTGAGGTTGAGCATGCGAAATGAATAACATGGACGAGAATTGAGTAGGCAGAGATTAGAGAGAGAAAGATGGACAGCTTGCTCTGCGATGAACTCCTCCGAGAAATCTTTCCGAAACTTCAACCATCTTCGTCTTCTTCGGTCTCTTTGGTCTCCAAGCGTTGGCTCCACCTCTGCTGTACCTCCAAGACTTCCCTTTCTCTCCTTCTTACCCCTCACAATTCCTCAATTCCTTCTCTGTCCTCCCTTCTCTCTCACTACTCTTTCCTCATCTCCCCACCTCAGATACCGCCATAACCAATTTCTCCTATCACCTCAACGACAAACTACTTTGTCAGCGGCAAACCGTTTTATTATTAGCTACGAACCATTTCATCAGTAATCAAATCTACTTCATCAATAATAAATTAGCGATGAAATTTATTAATAATATATTTAATTTTTTATTTAAAAATTAATTAAAATAATAATTATGAAAAAAATAAATGTAAAAAATCCAAATGGATTTAAAAGATAATATGGGATCGAAAAATCCTAAAACCAATAGGCTTTTTGCTGCCACAACACCAGCACAAGCCTGCCAAGTGCTTGCCTCTCTTTGCTGTTAAGATTAACGAAACTCTTTTCAAGACAAAGGTCCATCATACCCTAGGCCCAAGATAGGCTAACTTTCCTTGACCTTTTGACTGGGCCTGGCCCAATGGAAATTGTATACATGAAGCTGTGTTTTTTTACACGCATAATTCAAATTTATTTAATTTTTTAAAAAATATCATAATTTAATAAAATATACAAAAATAGTTCAAAAGTCAAAATTTATTATTTAAAATTACTTTTTTACCCTACTTTTAATTTTTTTTCTTTCCAGTTCTTGATTTTTTTTTGCTCCCCGTTCCTAATTTTTTTTTGCTTCTCGTTTTGTTTATTCTCCATCTTTATTTTTTGATAAAATTTTCTTCTCCATCTTCGTCTTCTTCTAGTTCACCATGGGTATCCATTGTAGATCTGTAACATCGTCTTCATATTATTACTGTTATTCTCTTCTCACGTCTTCCTCCGCTTTTTCTTTTCTTATATTTCCTCTCTGCCTCGCTCTTATTTGATTATTTTTCTATAATTAGTACATGGTTTATGTTTTCTATGGTTTTCCATAATTATTGATCGTGGTGAGAAGTGCACCTCGTGCCTATGGGGAGGTAGAGCCTGAGGCTCTCGAGTTTGAAAAGTTAGATGACCTTGTTGGAGTTGGAATTTAGGCAATGTCAGGCACCTGACATGGCGCCTGTCATTGTCGAAGCTCTAGATGAAACCATTTAGTTACAATATTTTTAAAAAACAGATTTAAAACACAATGGAAACAACCATAACCCATTTATTACGTCGTATAAAACCATATAAAAATCTAAAACATTATAAGAATCAGTATAAAACCATAGAAAAATCATAGACTTATAGAAAAACCATAAAAAATCATTAAATCATGAAAACATAGAAAATCATAGAGAAGTTATAGAAAATCATAGAATACATAGAACAACTAGAAAATTATGTTTGTATCAAATGATGAGAAGTTCGAGACTCCAAACAAGAGTTAAAAGTTATCATGCATACATTTTTTAAGTTGGAAAGAATTATGATTGCGAGAAGGATTTGGCGACTGTAACATAGGAGAACTATTTGACATGTTTGTTGGTCGAGCTACAAAGCTAAGGGAGCTTGGTGATGTCTAAAAATACCAACGTGATGGGAAACACGTGATTTGATGTTAAAAGTTAGAGTCTTTAAGGATCTGTTGGTCTTGCACTGTGATTCGTTTTCGGCGTTTAGGTTCACAGTCATTAATGGTGGTTGTCAAGTAGCCAGATCCATTAGAATGGCAGCTGGGTTTTGCAACAGGGGGTTCGCATTTCTGGATTCATTCTTCATCGTCTAGCTGGTAATCGATCTGGGTTTAAGCATTTGTTCTATCGTTGTTCGCATTTGAGAGTGCCAAATTCAGTCGGTCATTGATGTCGTCGTCGTCGTTCATAGTAGCGGCGTTGTTCGTCAGTGTTCGTGTGGGCTGCTGTGTTTGTGTGTGTTTTGGGCTGACATAAGTTGCTATGGTTTTATATGATTTTCTATGGTTTCTCTATGGTTCTTTAATTTTATATAGTTTTCTATTTTTTTCTATAGTTTCTATGGTTTCTACGTTTTTATATAGGTTTTTTCTAGGTGTTTTATGTCTTCTATAGTTTTCTATAACTTCTCTATGATTTCTCTATGGTTTTCTATATTTTCACGATTTAATAATGTTTTCTATGGTTTTCGATTGTTTATCTATAATTTTTCTATGGTAATCTATGATTTTTTGTATGGTTTTATACGAATGTGTAAATGAGTTATGGTTGTTTCCATTGTATTTTAAATATGTTTTTTTAAAAAAAAAAAAATTATTGTAACTAAATGGTTTCATCTAGAGTTTCGACAATGACAGGCGCCATGTCAGGCGCCTGACATGGCCTAAATTCCAACTCCAACAAGGTCGTCTAACTTTCCAAACCCGAGAGCCTCATGCTCTACCTCAGGCCCATAGACAGGCGCCTGAGGTGCACTTCTCTTCACCACGATCGAACAGCTATGAAAAAACTATAGAAAAACTATAAAAAAAATCATAGAAAAACTATAGACGAATTATAGAAAAATAATCAAATAGCAGAACGGAAGCAGAGGAAGACAATGAGAAGAGAAAGAAGAAAGGGAAGACGAAAGAAAATGAAGTAATAATATGAAGACGATGTTACAGATCTATAATGGATACCCATGATGAACTAGAAGAAGACGAAGATGGAGAAAAAATTTTTATTAAAAAATAAAGATGAAGAATAAACAAAACGAGAAGCAAAAAAATTCAGAAACGGAGAGCAAAAAAAACCAAAAATTAAAAATAAAATAAAAAAGTAATTTTAAATAATAAATTTTGACTTTTAAGTTATTTTTATATATTTTATTAAAATATAATATTTTTAAAAAAACCAAATTTTGGATTATCTGTAAAAAACCCATGAAGCCGACCTACTCAAAGGACAGGAAAGCAGAAGGCCAAACCCTAAAAAATTGAGAATTGACGATGCCGTTCGGGATCCTCCGCCGCTTCCTGAACCCGCCGGCCACCAACAACAAACTGCGTCGCCTCCTAAACACGGCGGCCTCCGATTCCAAGCCCATTCACAATGCTAATGGGAAGCTCGAGAGTGGCTCTCAAGGCATAGCCAGAGACAGTGTTCACAATGGCAATAGAAAGCACAAGGGCGATTCTCAGTTCAGAGACGCTGTTTCAATTCAAGATGTCTCTCTCTCTTGCTCTGTTTTCTAAATAAAACGAATGACAAACTGATTTATTATCTTTACGATCTCAATTAGGGTTCTATTTGGTTACCTTTTTGTTTGCTAACTAATTAGTTTTGTTTGGGATATTCTTAATTTTGTTTTTGAAATAAATGATGAAATCATGTTTACCCACCTGACCTCCACCATCTACAATTTAATTAATTTTTTGAAATATGAATTTGATATAAATGTCTCATTTGTAACTCCCTTTGCTATGCTAGGATCATAATCTCATTTTGCAGTGTGTACTATATAATCTTTTACTCTCACAAAAAAAAAATAAAAACAAAAAGATAGTAGCTGCTGTCTATTTTGTTGGTCAATGTCTGAGTTTTATTTTTGGATTATTTATACGGCATTAACAACATTAGATTTCTTCTTTTTGGATTCTGAAACAGGAAGAAGATAGAGAACTTGGTCGTACGGGAATCTTAGTGGTATGCAAGCATGTCACATTTCCAAAAATTTCATTTTAAAATTAAAAAGACTGTAATTTATTTAATATAATGCTTAGCGATGTAGTCTCTTGTATATTTCAAGATATAGATATATCTATATTTATATCATTCATTTAACTCTTATATGTTCAACTCTATTTCCATTATTCCCTTTTAGGCTCTAGCAGGCATATTTGTTTATCTGTTACACGAAGAAGTGCTAGTAAAACCAACTATTGAGGATCGTAGGAGAGCACTTCTGGAGCGTCGCTCCGAAGATGAGAAGATGGCCATTAAGTGGCGTGAACGTTCAGAGGTATATACTGATTTTTCTATGGGTGCGTTTTTCAGTTTTACATTTTTCTATGGATGCTCTGTGTTTTTTTTGTATATTGTTGCAGGAATTGAAGATAAAAGAAGAAGGGGTAGCCAAGGAGAAGAAGATTCTGTTGGAGGAGTTAGAAGAGCTAAAGGAGAAGCTAAATAGACAAAAGAATGGTCTAAATATTTGAAAGTATCGATGATGATTTTGGTGCATTGGTTGCGATTGTATGTTGTATTATGCTAAAACAACTCGCACCGCCCTAATTTATCTAATATACTTTTATAAATTTAACAAATACTCTATTAGAATACTTATGTTAATATATAACGTTGTTGCATGTTATCTTGTTCGTCTACAATTAGTTTAACAGTATTTTTCATGTGCTCGGAATGCTCTTGCTCCCATCGCCCAAATAATCTGCTTCATATTCTCCCCTCTGGCTCTGATTCAAAACTCATGGCCTTTTTCGATATTTTAATTGCAATTCAAATAATAGTTGTCTCACTAGGAAGGTCTTTGTAGCCGATACTGTATGAATAGGACATTAAATATCCTATCAAAGATTAGTAGACATTAGTAAATCTTAAGAAAGATGTTTATCTGCTTGGAGTGAATTGGGATGTATTTGATTCAAGCAGTGTATGGGATTGACAATGGTCAATGTGTACAACATCTTTTCCTCTTTTCTATGCGGAAATTTTAGTTGGAATAAGATAGTGAACACATATTATGTATGAATTAAGATTAAGATAATCCTCTTTTGCTCCAACCTTAATGAATATTATGTATGGTAAGAGCATCGCTTAATTTGGCCAATCACTGTTCCCGTGTGTTCTTTGCTTCTTTGCTGATCTGTGTCCCTGAGACCGCATAAGCCACGGCTTTAGAGTTATGAAAGTCTACATAATAATTAAGTAGGCCGTAGCTACTTGATTATCTTAAATAATAGTCATGTTAAGTGGTTTTTTATTAATCATTAATTAACTAAATTCAAGCAAGAGCAAGACTATCTTGCACTGTAAAAGAGATTATAAGAGGGAAGAAAGGAATGATGATCATGAGAGACCTGATACAAATTAAGAGAAGACTTATTGAATGTGATATTATCATAACAGAGCTGAAGTGATGAAGAGATGGTGAGAGTTGCTTTGGACATCTTGCTTGGTAGGTGGCTACGAGACAACCTCAATGCTCATAGTCTCTCATTCATCAATATAATAACCAAGGAGATGCACGGGTAGTGGTAGACAATTGTCCTTGGTGAGGTGTTTCAAAGGGTACCTAACAGCCATTAAGCGATGGGAACTTTGCTCCGAATGAAGTTGTTTTTCAAGATATGCCCATTTGGTTTCAAGTTTCAACTGCGAGGTCTGCTCCTTGGATGGTGTTCGGTGCCAGTTCTGACAAAATCGGGTTCAAAGATTGGACGTTAAACCTGGGTATAGCAGGAAAAATGGGATCAACATATCTCGGGTGCCTGTTTGTTTGCCTCTTTCTAACCCAGTATTTGCATGGCCTTTCGGCTACTGCGAATGGGAAGGATCCTTTGTGGCTGAATTTAGGCTGCCCCATCTTTGCTACAATTGCTGGGGCTATCTGTCACGACGCTAAATATTGTCGGTCCTCCTTTACAAAACACTAAACATGCACAAGAAGCTACAACAAACTAGTAGTACATATCTAGGGGCTTACATGTTACGACGTGCCATGAAAACAATCTGTGAGGTAACTACATTATTTAGAAACTCTACAATTATCTCAATAGCCACTAAAATATTAATTTGCTTTATGCAGGCCTTCATTGTATTTACTTCTTTTCTCGCCAAAGCGATCTTGACCATCTAATTCCATATCTTGTGGCCTGGTTGGCCATCTAGACTTCTTTTCTGGGGTATGTTCCATCAACACTTCATCATCTAATGATGATGCATCAAGGAATTACCATACAATTGAAACGACAAATTCAACAAAAAGTACTCCAGGTTCACACACTTGAAGGCCATATAAATGAAATTATAGATATTGATGTTCCTAGAGAACTTCGGATAGGATTATGCATTAAGCATTTAATTGCTAGATATTTGCCATATCATAGACTTTCTCCTAAACTATAAAGCTTTTTAGTTCTAAAATCTCTCACAATTTCTTCTAAAACAAGCCAGTTAAGTACATTTAGATCCAATATTAACTTAGTTCATTAAGTCATAAGACAAAAGTGAAAACAAACACAACCAGTGATGATAGTCCTCAAATATAGTATACTGCAATACAGGCAACATACACATCGACATCCACAAGGGATTTTTTCACTTTTTTTTTAATCTTTGGATGACTATTCTTCTCTCCATTTTCGTTCTTTTAGAACTTCAATTAGAAGCTCAAGGTCCTCGTTTTCCTTTCTTATACGCATGGCTGCCTGTAACATTTAACAAAAACCATATATATACAGCAACAGAAATGTCCTTTGTGGGAATGATGAATACATTTGCATCCATCTAAAAGCTCTGTATTTGTTGTCAACAATTACACAGACATCAGCTTTCCAACCCTACTAGTAAATCAACTGATTTTAGTCAAGGTATAAAATACCATAGGATCAGTTCAGTGTGCACATTTAATTAAAGATAGTTGAGGTTACATATTTAACTAAAAAAAATAAGAATAAATTACACTACTGGAATAATTGCTACTGAATTAAAATTAAAATAAAAGAGAGAAATTGAATTATAATCCATCCAAATAAAATACTAAAAAATCTAATTTGTTCATATATTTTATTTTTAAAGGAAAACAAATATATATTTCATATAAAATATACTTTTGTGCCATAAGTTGGGCCTTCTACTTATGGGCCTAGGCCTAAAAAGTGGTCTTATCCATACCAGACCTTGGATCTTCTGAGAGTAAATCCTAAATCGGAAGCAAGAAAGAGCAAAGCCGATTAACTCCTCTTTCACTACCCCTCTTCTCTCGCAAATCTCCATTTCTCATATTTCCCCTAACTCTCGTCTCCCGCAAATCCCTTTTGAAAAGAAAATTTAGAGCCTACAGCGGGTATTTCATAAATCAGAGATGGAATTGATTTTGTTAGTTATAATTTTAAATGTGATGATTGAGAATGTACCTAAAATAAGCTAATATATCCATCAGGCACCTACCACTCTTCTATTAATTTTGCTTATTGGAAAAGGGAATCACATTTCCATATGAACCCAAAACACAGGTGCAATTAATTAATAATCCAACTATATATGCTAATACTGCATTTAGAAATAAACCAAATTATTCTATTTATATCTATAGTATTTTAGTACACTAGTGCAGAGCTGCTAGGTAGCAAAAAGCGAGTTCTATATATCTAAGCAAAGAAATATATATATATATATATATGTATATATAAAAATCCAAAAATAGAGGGCAAAAAAAAAAAAAAACCTACTTCAAATTCTAATGACCAGCATGCTTACCATTACTATTTATTAGCCTGTGTTATATGATGGAAATATAGGTTTTTATTGATTTGTGAGGGGTTGGAAGTTTCTCATGCTAAACTTTGTTTCCAAATATGTTTTTAATGTAGGTGGGTTGCGCTATTTTACTTTGGGTTTAGGGTGTCTCATGTCTCTCAGGTTCATTTGTCTAGTGGAGCTTTATGCTTCAACTGCTTTGAGCTTTAGCTCTGATTGGCTATAAAACTTGCGTACACTGTGGTTTGTGCTTTTTCTGCTTCTTCTGTATGCGAAGTTTGGTTTTGTGGCTTGAATTTTGTTACCACAAGAGTCCTAGTACACTCATGAGGAAATATGTTCTCCTTATATAGAATTCTCTCAAGGTTTATCAGAGAATAACTAGAACAGTTCCCCTCTTCTCCAACTCACTCCTATCCAATCCTTTGCCAGTTGGGTTTGGCTGATTGCAAAGACATACTGTAATCTTTACTTTTCAAGTAACAAGACGTTATATGAGGTGACTGACAAGGGAAAAGTTCATTGTGTAATATTTTAGGCATTCTTAATCATCACATTTAAAACTATAACTAACAAAATCAATTTCATTTCTGATACATGAAATACCTATCAAATCACTGTAGGCTCTAAATTTCCTTTCCAAAGATGATTAAAAGGGAAAATAATAAAACTATTTTTACCTTAATTCTGGTTTCAATTTGCTTCTGCCATTCTTTGAGGAGTTATCGAATATGGAATGGAACACAAATTGTAGCATTCCAAGCCTAAAATTTCATTGTTCTAATTAGAAATTTATTCTTTTTTAATATAAAATTAAATAGTAATTAAAGTATCATTTTACATGAGTGAGGTAGTTCTCTCTGCCAAGATGCCGGCTTTTTTGACAAAAAATCTTATAGCCACCTTTTATTAACAGTCTCAGTTGACCTCTATGATAGCCAACTTGGTGGCTACACTTTTGAAACCATTTAGTAGCCAATTTCCCGGTTGCTGGGTTAATGTTTTTGTTCGTTTTCTTCAATGCGACTTCGTTTTTTTATTAGTGTTGGAAAGCTCACTTTGATACCTCGTGTGAGAAATATGGACAGCAAAGCAAAATTAATACTGTACTAAAATACTATACATATATATAGCATACTTTGGTTTATTTCTAAATGTAGTATTAGCATATATAATTGGAATATTAATTAAATGCACCTGTGTTTTAGGTTCTTTTGGAAATGTGATTCCCTTTTCCAATAAGCAAAATTAATAGAAGAGTGGTAGGTGCATGATGGATATATTAGCTTATTTTAGGTACATTCTCAATCATCACATTTAAAATTATAACTAACAAAATCAATTTCATTTGTGATTCATGAAATATCCACTATAGGCTTTAAATTTCCTTTCAGAAAGGTATTCGCGGGAGATGAGAGAGTTAGGGGAAATATAAAAGAGGGAGATTTGTAAGAGAAGTGAGGGAGTGAAAGAGGAGTTGATCAGTTTTGCTCTTAGATTTTTGATACCATAGCCTAGTCCAATATAAGATAATAAAAAGTAGTCTTAATTTTTAAAAATTAAAATTTTAATCAAAATTAACTATTATATCCTTAAAATACATACAGTTTAATCAAATTAAAATTATAACCCATCCTTTCGCCATTTGCAATCGCACCCAACCTCACTCAACCGCACCCCTCTTGTACTTTTTGGACTTTTCTTCCTTTTTTTCTTTTTTGCTTTACCAATTGCCAATTCTCTTCCTCCTCTTATCCTTAGAGTCTCCCTTGTCCATCTCTATCTTTGGATTTCCACAAAGTGAATTTCTCTTTCAACATTCGTGTGTCTCTACCCAGTCATCATGTCTATATCTCATCCAACTCTAGCGTATGTGTTTCTTATTATTAATGAGCTAGAGAACGACATTAGTTTTACTCTAAAGGGTAACATATTTGTAGGAGTACTTTTTTCGCCCGCCAAAATTACATTTTCTAGTGAATCGCCGTCACAGTCGCCGTTGTTGTTGCTGTCCCACCACCTTCTTGTACTCCTACTAAGGTTAGAACACATAAACACATTGAGGGTTTTGTGGGTGTTGTGGATTAGGTTGGTGTACAATGAAATAGTTTGTTTTTTTTGTCAATGTTGTGTTCCATTGTTTATAAACTGCTTTCTATTGTTGTTGTTACTATTGGATTTTTCAATTTTTCTCATGTTGGGGTTATGGATTTGCAAGTTTTATTTTCTAAAAATGTTTGAGAAAGTGTTTGAATAAATGCCTTAGTGAAGTATTTTTTTTCAAATACATGTGTTTATTTGAGTATTTAGTTTAAAATTATATTTTAAGTGTATAAATTGAAATTTTACAAATAATTAAAATGTATATGATTATATGGCGTCGATGCCCCCACCATAGTGGTGGCGTGTGGGGGTTGGGGGTAGGTGGGCGGCGTGTGCTCGAGGGGTGGTGGGCGTGCGCGGCGCTGCACGGAGTAGGTGGGGCATGCACAAGCGCACTAGGGGGTCGGTGGGCGTATACGGCAGGGGGTAGGTGGGCTCCCCTGGGGGTCCCTGGGCTGGGGGTGGGTGGGTACCGACACCCACCTTTTTTATTTAAATTTTTTTTACTCAATTTTTTTTTTTTTATAAATTTTTTTTCCTTTCGATTAGATTGTTATTTTATATTTGTATTTGTTCATGCTATTATTTTGTTTATAGATTTATTATCATATGATTAAAGTTTTGTTTGTGCAAAATTATGAGTTATTTGGTCTTAACCTTTTACATTTATTTGTTTAAACAGGAAAATGGCAAAAGGTAAGCCATTGATGTATCCAAATGCCCTAGCTCATAAGTACAATTTGGATGAACTTCAATCAATTCCGATTCATAATTCTTGAATACCAAACGATCATCATCACCTTTACACCAATTGCCACCATAAAACACAATAATTAAAATTGAACGGTCTGATTCCATAGTACCTATTTGTCATTGACATAAATCATACGTTAGACATAATACGGAAAATAATAAATGTTTCACACTGCAATCAGATTTGTATGTTATTTTGGAACTATAATTCAACCTAAAAAATTATGAAAAAAAATATGCAAATTAAAGTTTATCCTTTTATCTTTCCAATGATATATGATACTCATGAATCGGATGTAGGGAAAGTGTTGAAAATAAATTTTTTCATACTTTTTCAAATATTTTTAACTTATTTTATTTTAAATTTATATTGTAAATTATTTTAATTAAAAAACATTTTAATTAATGAAAAATGTTTAATTTATATAAATCTATACAATGTATATAGAGTTAATATAATAAAATTAATAATAATGATACTAGACATAAAAAATGAAACTAAACTGCAAAGTTTGTTCAACAACTATTAGCTTAAAGAAAATGACTCTGGTTGTTGGTCAAGGTATAAAATGGGTCTTGCTGTGCGAGCCGTCCATAAAAAAGTTGATTGGCTTGTATTTGGGGCGGCCCATTTATTTATTTATTTTTTGTACTGTACCGTGCCTATATAGTAAAATTTTACACCCGGTCCATAAACCCAAGCACAAATATGCACATATTCTGTCAAGCTTGGGCCGAGGATTTCATAATTTTTTTTAAATAATAAAATTAATAATTATAAAATATTATTGAAATATATAACAAGACTTTTTTATTTTATTATTCATTTTGATAAATAATACAAATAAATAAAAATTATAACATAAAATATTTATATATTTCCTTCTGCGGCAATATTTGAATTTAAATTTAAAAAATGATCAATTAAGTCATTATTATAAAATAATGTTTAAAATTATATTTATGTGTTAATATTAATTCTATTGTAACTTTATAAGATAGAAAAGGAAAAAAATATAAAAAAGTTTAATATATATTAAAATGTTAAATGATAAAGGTTCAATACTATAACAATTATTTATTTCGATTTCTGATTAATTTGCTTAAGTCCTTACTATAGTTGCTGTAAGCACATTTCGTACTTGGACTATCACGGCTCGTGTCATGCCTAGCAAGATGGGCCTACCATAAATCCCAAACACAACCCATTACGTAGTTGTACTTGCTTGAGTCGTTATGGACTCAGTATGGGTTCATGTTGTATTTGGGCTATCATAGGCTCGTGCAGTGCTTTGGTACGATGGACCAACTATAAAGCCCAGACACAGCTCATTACATGTTTCATGGTTAGCACAGCACCATTTTTATCCTGTCATATTTGAACCCATTTTTATCATGTCATATGTATGTCTACTTTTATTGCAATGTCCATACTTTGTTTATGCTAGCCCTACCCTCTTTTACACCTCTAAGGGTGGGTGTGTTCATAATTCATTCATTCCTATCTACCATCTATCTACGCATGGACTGGTTTACTATTGTGCAATCCAGTCACACCTCCGCTCAAATCTCTCTTTATTATTGAAGATTAATTTACTGGTTTATTGTTAGTGTTTTATAATGTCTATATTTAGGCCCAATCTTATTTGAATCTTTTTAACTTATTCTTTCCGGTTTACTATTGCACAACCCAGCCACACCTCCACTCAGATCTCTTTACTGCTATGTACTAGTTTATTGATTAATTATTAGGGTTGTATAATGTCTATCATGAGGCCTAATCTTAATTGAATTTTTTTAATCCCATCCTTTCTAAACTTATTATTTTGTTCCAAAGTTAATACTCTTAGAGAATGAATTATTTTTTAACTCATTTATCATAAATTTTGTAGTCACAAATTTGTCATCGAAGAGCCTGTAAAAGATGATGATAAATTTTAATAGCTCTTAAATAGTTCATATAAAATGAAATTTTTATAAGATAAAAAAAAATTAAAAAAATAAGAAATAAATGGGGTAATTAATTTGTCAGATTGACAAATTAAATTCAGCAAATACAAATTTAAATTCGACAAATTAACAGAATTAACTAAATTTGGCAATTAATACAATAAAAAAAAAATAGTATGCAAAACTCATTTAATATAGGACAAGAATTAGTTGTTGAAGATCATAAAAACTTGTCAAAATAATAATTATAATTGAAGCTAGTCAAAAAAAAAAAAAAAAAATTCAAAACACCTGACATTTAATTACGCTTATTATTATATGCCGGCTCAAGCAATCTCAAACTCCAGGCCTATTGGGTGAAGAGGCGGCGGAGGCCACCAATTTCCGGTGCATAAAATTGAATTCTTTTTTAACATTTTAAAAAATGAGAACAAGATTTCGGTTTTGGATACAGAATAATAGAAAATAGTCAAAACACATCTACCACAAATAAAATACGCTATTAAACTTGATGATTAATATACATCATTAAACATAAATTAAGGAAGTTAATTATATTCCAGAAATATTTAATTTGCGAATATTTCTAATTAAAATTCTTGACTTATTTAGTTTTCTGTGTCTGTATATAAATATTTGTAGACGGAAAACCATAACAATGTGCATCGTCAGGATCTGCTCCGAAGCAAAAATGGTCTAGCCTTTAATTTTCAAAATCCTCTGGATATAAATGTTTGTAGACGGATAATTGTGAAGTGAATAAGAAAATACTGACATTTTTAACACGGTGTATATTAAAATACAAATTCTAAAATAGATTGATTCAATAGTATAGTTGATAAATTTTTATAAAAAGGGAAAAAATATTAGAACAATAAATTTAATTTAAAATTTTAAAATTTTTTCTGTATTATTTTCGTAACTTTAAATATTTTTTTCAATAAAAAATATTATTTTTACATTTACAGGTAACTTTTTTAAATATATATATATATATATATATTGTTAATAAAAATAATGAAGGCCCACATTTTTAGGTGGCCAGGACCGGCCCTGACCCAATCTCAAACTCCAATTTTCAAAATCCTCTCCGGCCCAAATCCTCCTCAGCCTAAACTTTCATCCTTTTAAACCTTCGTTCCCTCGACCGATCGAAATTTAGAGCGGCTTCGGCTGTATGGGCCATTGGGCTCCGACCCATGGAAATTCATAATATATAATAAGCCAACCCCTCGTCGCCCTCAAAGCTGACGGACGGAATCGATTGGAAATATTGCCAAACCCTAAAAGGGCGTCGATCTCTAATTCGCAACTATGTCATTCCGGATCCTTCGCGGCTTCATGGAAACGACGGCCTACGACTCCAAAATTATTGTCGCTGGGAAGCTCAAGGCTGGTTGGCGATGCATAAAAGAGGTTCACGATCTCTCTGTCTACCTCTTTGTCAAATGGCGATAGATTTGTAATTTTAGTATCTGCGTCGCAGAATTGGTTGGGGGTGTTTTAATTTTTGTCATTTGGGTTTTCAAAACTCTTAAATAAATTATTGTGATCTTGCCATAACCTCCACTATCCAACTTTTTGGACACATAAATTTGATATCATTAACAGCCCGGTCGATCCTTATTTATTTATTTTTAATGTTTTTTCTTATTGCCTTGCAGTGTATTCCTGAACTGGGATTTTACACGGTATGCAACATTTCCAAAAATTTTCATTTTGAAATTTATAAAACTGAATTTTATTCTGCAATGCGATTGCACATTAAGATAATGCTTAGCCATGTAGGAACAGGTTCATCTATTCCATTGTTATTTTTTCGTATATTTATATAACTACGAAGATAAAACATTCCTTATATGGAGCTTTTGACCTTTTAATTTTAGAATGAATCTCCACCTTCCTTGTTTTCTTTTCCTGACACCATCTTATTTCTTCACCTCTATTTTTGTGCATTATTCCTTGTAAGGGTATATTATCTCCATTTGTCATTGCGTGTAATCACTTTGCAAATGCAAAACCAAGAATGGAGCGTGCGCACAAAGAAGCTCTAGAAGAATACGGCAGAGCATATCGGAGACTTCTGTCCCCCGATGCAGATGAAGCGCTCTGCAGAGATGTCATGGTATATACTGATTTTCTATAGTGCAATTTACGATTTGTTTGACCACTTTTTTGGAGAATGTGTTGACATGGCATTCATTAGGCTTGACATCTTTTGTTTTCCACTGAATCACAGTGTGCTTCCATTTGGGAAAAGTAGCAATAAGTATACTAGTGTGCTGTTCACTTTTTGATGCATGCACTCCCATTTAAGTAGAGCTTACTAGTAAACATACATTTCAGCTGGTTTATAGAGATGTGATTGGCACTGTGAAACTTGTGTAATACCATCTTTAATTAAATATGTGCTCTGAACTGATCTTAATATAGAGGTCTTACATGGATGCAAACATATTCATCATTCACACAAAGCACATTCCTGATGCTGTATATATATGGTTTGTGTTGGATGTTGCAGGAGGCAGACGAGCGTAGAAGAAAGCATATCAAGGAGCTTAAGCGTAAAATTGTAGTTCTAAAAGAACTAAAGAAGAGAGAAGAAAGTCATCCAACTATATAAGGATTATCCAAAGAAAGTCTTCCTGACGGTGGTGTATATGTCGCATTTGGCATTGCAATATGCTATATTCAGGACTATCATAACTTGGAGTCGTTTGTTTTTACTTTTACGCCAAATGTTTTAATAGTAGATCTAGTATTTGAGTTGAGTTATTTAACTTAATGTTATGTTTGTTTTCTCCTTTGAAAGAAAACTTGTAAGAAATTTTAGAAGTAAAAATGATTTATGGTTATCAAAAAGCCTATGACATGGCACATATGCAGCACTAAAATGCTTAGTACGCTTGTATCCGAAAAGCTATTCATCCAAATATCCTTTTCATAGCATATACACAGTTGATAGAGTTTGACTTTTGAAATCAAAGGGTTGTAGCTTATACTTTTGCAATTTAGGAAGATATTTTTCCTCCTTAATAAATGGAACTTTTTTCTTTTCTGATGAATAAAAAGATGAAACTCATTGAAAAAAAGAAAACAAAAGAAAAAAAGAAAATAGTTATATTATTTAAGGAACTTTTTCTTTTTTGATGAATTAAAATATGAAGCTCATTGAAAAAAAAAAGAAAAGAAAAGTTATATTATTATTTTGGGTCTTAATCAATGAGGACTTAAATGTGATAGATGATGAATTATCTGTCCAAAGCCCATAGAATGTAATTTGACGTAAATGGATATCTACAAGGCCCAAAACTACACTTTACATCCGTACAACTACAGCAAAATTTGCCTTAGTATTATTTAAAATTTATATTACTATTTATTTTATTAATATATTTCTGAATTACATAAATTCATATTTATCAATTTACACAGTCTATTTATCATACATTCATATCTCTCCCCATGACACTTCAGATGAAGTTGTTGATTGCTACTGTTGGAACTGTGGAAAGATAAGTACGAACCAGTATGGGTTAAAGGAGGCAACCATTGTGATTATCCCGAGTACATCAGGCATCTGAAGAAGTTCATATCAACGGCTGATAAGTGGCCTTCTCAGAGATACAGTTGAAGGAGAAGCATTGAATAGCCTTGGAAGAGTATGTATGTTGTTTGGAAGTATAAAGGAAGAGCACTGATTGGAGAGAAAAGCCAAGGCAAAGTAGATGTGCCGACTTAGGGGCCAATCAAAGTGTTTAGAAGTTTGTGCTTTCCTCAAATGACGATGGGAAGAATTTTGCTCGGTCCAATTTCGTCTCTAGCTAAGTTTGAAATTTTACATAAATATGTATTTCGCTACTAGCGAACTAGTTCGTCACTTAGTAAGTTTGAAATTCCATGTATAATCGACATTAGCAAATGAGTTCGATTTATAATTGGTTGGATTTGTATTTGGTTTAATTTGTAATTGGTTCAATTTTTAATCAAAATCATTATAATTATCAGAATTGAATAAAACTAAAAGAGTTGAAACAAAATAGAATATTATAACCCCACTACATCATCGATTATAATAACCCTAATACATCATCGATTATATATAACCCTGTTATATATCTATCACAAACATATTTAACCCAATATTTTCATCTGATTACAATTTTATTGATTGCTAACATTAAAAAATGAGTTACGCAACATTTCCTTCCATAAAGACATCATTGACCTTCATTGTACACTTCATACAAAGGAAACCAAGTTCACATATCAATGGAGGATCTAATTCCTGGTACAATGTTGCTATTATGGGTAAAGTTAAACGACTATTTTTGTTTCGTCATTAGCGAAATCTCAAATGTCATTATGAATACACACATTGTCATTAGCGAACAACTTCGATAATAACACACTTCGTCATTTGTCCCCATTAAAAACAACAATTGTGTAACACTATCATATATTATTGTACTACATTCATTTCAGTAATAAACCATGTTAATACATACAGAAAGTAACAAAACTTGGAAATTAGTGATTAGCGAAATTTCAAATGTCATGATTAATACACACTTCAATGGTAGCGAACAACTTCGTCAATATCAAACGCTACTTTGTCACATACTTCGGTAGTGATGAAGTTAGTCATCGAAGATAGTTGTCGCAAGCAAAGACACTAATGAAGGACAAATTACAATTTTGTCAGTGATGAAGTTGTGTGTAAGTATTTCGTTACTATTTTTATTGAAAATCATTCTGAATCAACTATCTAAAGCAACCTAAATCATCTTACATGTTAAATCATCCAACTAAATTATCAGAAATACTATGAGATAAATGACATACGAAAAAGACGAGTCACGATCTAACTTCGTTCAAATAGTTTAAAATTTGAGATAAAAGAATAGATCCAACACAGTCAGCATTGGATAAGACCTTCACATGCCGTTGTGAATGATTTTTAGCAGTTCAAAACTTAATTCCGTGGTATATTCTCTGCTCATGAAATACAACTTGTGAAGTAGTTCTCTCTGCAAATACAAACTGGAGTTTTGGTAATTGGTATATTTCTTAATCTAGTTGGATAAAATTTTAATTAGAACTAAAATTGGTAAAAAAAAAATAGAAATTACCCCCTCAAGATGACGTAACATCAAAAAATCCAATGAGTTATTCTGCTGAGATATGGAGTGGGCTTTGGCTGTATTTCTTGCAGGACTATTGGGCCCCGACCCACGGGAATTAACGCTATATAAGATGCCAACCCTCGTCGTTCTCAAGGCTAAAGTACAGAATCGAAATTGGGAATGTTCGGCAAACCCTAAAAATAAAAAATTGAAGATCAACCCTCAACTAATTCCGACGATGTCATTCGGGATCCTCCGCCGCTTACTGAACCTGGCAGCCTCCAACTCCAAATCCATTCAGCTCCGCCGCTTCCTAAACACGGCGGCCTACGACTCCAAGCTCATTCGCAGTGGCAATGGGAAGCTTGACGGTGGTTCTCAATGCACAGCCCTTTGGTTCCCTAATCCCAGAGACTTTGTCATGGTTGAAGATGTATCTCTCTCTTGCTCTGTTTTATCTAAATAAAACATAATTTTGATATAAATATCTCATTTGTTTTTAATTTTGTTCAAAGTGAAAACTGGCTGTATAATCTGGTGCTCTTTTTACTCTTGCAACATCAAATAAGAACACAAAAAGATAGCTGTTTATGTTGTCGGTCAATGTCTGAGTTTTTATTTTTTCGTAATTATACGGCAGTAATAACATTAGATTCCTTGTTTTTGGATTTTGAAACAGGCAAGTGAAAGAAAATTAAACCTTCGCCGTGCAAAAATCTTGATGGTATGTAAGTTTGTAACATTTCAAAACCTTTCATTTTATAATTAGAATGTCTGAAATTTATTTAATGTGCAATGCGTACGTTAAGATAATGCTTAGCCTTGTAGTTTCATCTGGTTCATATATTTCATTGTTATATATATATATATATATATATATATATATATATATATGTTTGTATAGATTCTATATCTCATTCGTTTAACTCATTTCTTCAACTCTATTTCTGTGGTGTATGGTCATCCATTATTCCTTTTCAGACTATAGCAGTCTCGGGTGTTTATATGGCACACGAATTAGTGACAAAAGCAAATGCTGAGGATTTGAAGAGAGAATTTCTGATAGATATCCCGAAAGAAGATGAGGCCACCAAAACTCTGAAGGAATATTGGCGCGAATGTTTTGAGGTATGTACTGATTTTCTATGGGTGCAATTTACAATTTGCTTTGGTAGCCGTGTTTTAGATTGCGTTCCACATTAACGACACTCCCTATGCTCTGTGTTTTTGTTCTGTTAATTGTTTGCAGAAAGCGAAGATAAGTAAAGAAAAAACAGACAAGGAGTACAAGCTTCTGTTGGAAGAGTTTGAAGCTCTAGTGGAAGAGCTAAAAGAGACAGAGAGTGTGGAAGAGCTAGAAGAGACAAAGAGTGATCCAAACATTTAAAAAATATGGATGAGGATGTCGGTGTATTGGTTGCACTTAGAATTGTAATTTGAGGACTATCATGACTGAGGTGACTGAGGTGGTGTTTGTTTGTTTATATACTTTTTTTTTCTTATGTCTAACACTAGGAAAAAAAACATACACCAAACCCTGTATTGCCCTAATATAATATATATATATGCTATATTTTTATATATTGTATTTAGAATACTTACTATGTGCTGTTAGTAAATCTAAAAAAGAAACATGTTTATCTCCTTGAAATGAATTAGGGTATCTTCGATGTCAAGCCATATATGGGATTGGCAATTGGCAATGTAAACAAGAATTTTTTCTCTTTTGTGGAAAATTTAACTGGAATAAGATAGTGAAGAATATTATGTATGAATTGAGATCAAGAGAATCCTCTTGTGATGTCAAGCATATGTTGGGAAAGCATAATTTGGCCATTCATTTTCCCCATGTGTTAGAATTTGAATATCTAGAGTTTCCTCTGATCTACTAGATTAGTTAGTTGCACTTAGTATTGTAGTAGTATGCTGTCTTATATTTGATAGCTGCCCTATATTGCCCTAATATATTATTTCTACTATATAGTAGTTTAGTTGCATAATAACTAACCTCTTCCCCATTCTTCTTGCCCCATGAATAACCTCATGCTGAAACTCTTGGGAACTCACAACTCATCCTCTGACATGTGGAAGAAACCCATAATATCTTCGCCGTCATGCCATAGAGATGCTTGCATATGCTGTTTAGCAGATCGTCATGTAAGGTTTCTCACATGAGTTATAGCAGATAACCCATTTACGTAATAAATATTTTGTGGACGATAATATCCTTGGGATCATTCATGATAGTGATTGCTTCAGCTGCAAAATTCTGCTTGCTGGGTTTTTGTTGGGTTTTATTATTGATCTGTTCAATGCATATTGTGCAGACTTTAGTCGGTCAGAGTTGCTCAACAGCATGTATGTATAAAGTAGTATAGTGTATGCTCGTGTGCAAGGGCTTTATATAGAAAAACTACTTTATTTGGTTGACATGATAATTATTAATTAATGAGAGATCAATTAAACTTATATACCACCATCTAATTAAAATCTTTAGTAGTTATCACCTGGTGATTAAATTTATAGTGTTTTTAACCTGAATCGATGGAGTCTATAAGGTCCTTTTTTTTTTTCTTTTTTTTTTTTTTCTCCTCTTACATTGCCGTAAAGTTGACTGATAATAGATTAAAATTGTATAATATAGTACTACATAAATGTATGAATATATTTATTTTATTTTCACTAAAATCCTTCCCTTTTTTTTTTAATATTAGAAAATGAAAATAAGCAAATAGATCCATCATTCACCGACCAGTTGTTGTTGCCTAGCTCTTCTATTAATTTTGCTTATTGGAAAAGGGAATCACACTTCCATAAGAAACCAAACCATAAGTGGAATAAATTAATAATCCAACTAGATATGCTAATGCTACATTTAGAAATAAACCAAATTATGCTATATATATATATATAATATTTTAATTTCGCTTATGTGGAAAAGAGAATCACATTTCCATAAGAAACCAAAATATAAGGGCAATTAATTAATAATATATAATATTTTAGTACGCTCGTGCAGAGCTGGCAAGTAGTAAAAAGCGAGTTCTATATATATTCATTAGGTGAAATCCTAAAACTGATATTAAATACCATATAGTTAGTATTATTCTAGAAATCTTATTCTGTGGTACTTTTATAGTTTTATTTGGTGGGGTGGCAATTGATTGTTGGGGGTTCATGTTGGACTCTGTTTGTCCGCAGCAGATTCATGCACGTCATTAAATTTATAAACTTTCAAAAAAGCTCAAATCAATCCTCTTAATTATAGATTAAATTCAGTACCATATACTAATTAATTGGTTCCTTGCTCAAATTAATATTACAAGTAAACATGCATAGTACCGTTCTTAATCTCAAGGAACCTAAGAGTATTAGATTTTGTAAGACTTCATTATGATGCATGGCACTATAATTAAACATAAAGACCAAATAGCCCGCAAATTCACAATACAAGTGCACCTACATTCCGACCAAACCAATTGGGACTATTGGAAGTTCATTTCTTATTTTCCTTTTCTTTTACTTATTTTATTGGCCTCAGTGTCTCTACTTTTTGCAATTGGGTGTGTGAGGAACGAAGTAGTGGTTTCTTTGCTATAAGTTGGCCTAAGATATTTTTGAATTTATGCAAAGAGAGTATGTATTCAAATAGGTTGGCCCATTAATTAGGAATGAAATGGATGTAAATCATCCTTTTGATGATGTAATTAATTCGAGTGCCAGTGCCCAAATGAGTGTTCAAATGAGACTCTGCCTCATTCATCAAAAAAAAAAAAAAAAGAGATTCTGCCTCAATGATGTTTGAGTTGAAGGTATAATTTATTATTATAAATCGTCAGCTTATTTTAAATTAAAGGCATAAAGCCGTTGAAAAAATAAATAAATGAATAAAAAGATAGGTCACATCCTATATAAGTTTCAAAAATGCTTTTGTATCACTCTCTTTTCCTTAAAAAAATACATTAAAAGCTTAAAAAAAATGCATTAAAGGCATAAAGCCGTTGAAAAAAAAAAAAACGATATGTCACATCCTATACAAGTTTCAAATATGCCCTGTATCATTCTCTTTTTTTAAAAAAATTGCCCCCATTTGAATTTGGGATCTCCAGCTTTAATATCAATTGATATAGAATTAATGTAATAATTTCTCTTAAAAATTATAATTAATAGAGAAGCGTAATTAATTTTTTAAATATCATTTAAGATTAAACATGAATTTTAACCTTCAAATATTATTCATTGAGCTCTTTTTTAAAAAAGTTCCTTACGAATCCATAAAATACTCAAATAGATAAATTCAGATCTATTTTGGAGTTCAGAACATAAAAGCCACCCCAATCTTCAAACATGCCCTTGCATCATTTTCTATTGGGGTTAAAGGACTATAAAAATCCCATCAAATAGGCTATAAATTGGTAGTCTTCAGCATAATCATTCATCGGCCGTAAAAAAAAAAGAAATCAAGGTCAAAGGGCTATAAAATTCCCATCAAATAGGCTATAAATTGGCAGTCTTCAGCATAATCATTCAACGGCTAAAAGAAGTGTGTTCCTTATTATAAAATATATGCATGTACACATGCTTCTATGTGACAACTTGGAAAGTCATGCCACCAGCACTCACCAATGTATTTTAAAATTCCACAATGTCATCGCCACGTAATAAATGGACAAATCGGACTCATATTTGCTTCTCTGACCTTCACCAAGTGATTTCATCCAAAATATTTCATTATTGGTCAGCGTGGCTTGTCGTAGTGTCGAAGTCCACAGAGATAAGTTGCAGTGCGAAGCTAGGAAGCTGTGCTTTGAAAAGATGAAGAAGATTGACGAATGAAATTTTATTTTGTGTGTTGCTATACAAAAATAAGTATTGACTCTATATATAATATACAAGGGATGTGATATTATCTTAACAGAGCTGAAGTGATGCTTGAGACATCTTGCTTGGGAGGTGGCTACGGGACAACCTCAATACTCATGGTCCCTTATTCATCAATACAGTAAGTATTTGGCAGGTGGCTACGAGACTACCTCAATACTCATGGTCTCTTATTCATCAATACAATAAGTAACCAAGGAGATGCACGGGTAGTTGAATACAAGGGTCCTTAGTGTTTCAAAGGGTACCGAATAGCCATTAAGTGACGGGAACTTTGCTCCGAATGAATTTGTTTTTCAAGATTTGCTCATTTGGTTTCAAGTTTCAACTATGGGGTCTGCCCCTTGGGTTCAAAGATTGAACGTCATACCTGGGTATAGCGGAAAACATGGGATCAACATATCTAGGTGTGTGTCTGTTTATCCCTTTCTAACCCAGTATTTGCATCCTTTGTGGCTGAATTTAGGTTGCCCCACCTTTGCTACAATTGCTGGGTTATCGGTCACGAGACTCAATGTTGTCGGTCTTCCTTTGCAGGCTCACTAATCTCTTATATACGTAATAAAACACTAAACATGCACAAGAAGCTACAACATACAATCAATAGCCACTAAAGTACTCAAGTAAACATCTAGGTGCTTACATGTTACGACGGGCCATGAAAAGTCTCTGAGGTAACTTTATTGTTTACAGACTCTACAATTATCTCAATAGCCACTAAAGTATTAATTTGCTTTATGCAGGCCTTCATTGTGTTCGCTTCTTTTCTCGCCAAAGCGATCTTCACCATCTAATTCCATATCTTGTGGCCTGGTTGGCCATCTAGACTTCTTTTCTTGGGTAAGTTCCAACAACCCTACGTCATCTAACGATAATATTATGTAATTGCCATTCAATTGAAATGACAAATTCAACAAGTATTCCAGGTTCACACACTTGAAGACCATATAACTGAAAATTTTGCCATATCATAGACTTTATGATAAACCATAAAGCTTTTTACTTTTAAAATCTCTCAGAATTTCTTCTAAAAAAAAAGAAAGTTGAATACATTTAGATCCAATAATAACCTAGGTCTTCAAGTCATAAGACAAAAGTGAAAACAAACACCACCCAGTGATGATAGTCCTCCTCAAATATAGCATACTGCAATACAAGTGCAACATATACACCGACATCCACAAGGGATTCTTTTTTTTTTTAAAATCTTTGGATGACTATTCTCTCCTTTTTCGTTCTTTTAGAACTTCAATTAGAAGCTGAAGGTCCTCGTTTTCCTTTGTTATACGCGTGATTGCCTGCAATATTTAACAAAAACCATATATATACAGCATCAGGAATGTCCTTTGTGTGAATGATGAATACATTTGCATCCATCTAAAAGCTCTGTATTTGTTGTCAACAATTACACAAACATCAGCTTTCCGACCCTAATGGTAAATCAATAAGTTTTAGCCGACGTAGAGAATACCATAAGATCAGTTTAGTGCACATATTTAACTAAAGATAGTGGAGGTTATACAAATTTCATTGTCACTGCCAATCACATTTCTATAAACCAGCTGAAATTTTATGCAACCAAGTAAGCTCTACTCAAATAGGAGTGCAAGCATCAAAAAGTGAACAGCAAGCTAGTATACTTTACAGCTTACTTTTACCAAATGGAAGCACACTGTTATTCAATGGAAAACAAAAGATGTCAAGACTCATGAATGCCATGTGACCGCATTCTCTAAAAATAGTGACCAAAGCAAATCGTAAATCGCACCATAGAAAATCAGTCTATACCTTGGCATGTCTACAGTACTCTTCGCCTTCATCAAGGAAGTGAGCTTTCCGAGAAGCTCTACTATATTCTTCCCAATGTTCTCTCTGCACACGTTCCAGTCTTGGTTTTGTATTTGCGAAGTGATTACACGTGACGACAATCGGAGAAAATACAGCCTTAAAGGAATAATGCATAAAAATAGAGGAGAAAAAAAAAAAGAGATCTGCACTCAAGAAATAAGATGGTCCCACGGAAAGAAAACAAGGAAGGTGGCAGCTCATTGAAAAATTAAAAGGTCAAAAAGATAGAGATAGAAGAATGTATAAATGTAATTAATTATATATATATATATATATATATATATATATATGAATGAGATAAACTACATGGGTAGAGCATTATCTTAATATGCAATCGCGTTGCAGAACAAATTTCAGTCTTATAAATTTCAAATATGAAAATTTTTTGGAAATGATACATACCGTGTAAAATGCCAATTGAGGAAAGCACTGCAAAATAATAAAATAAAACATGAAAAAAATAAGGATACTAAGGTTGTTAATGATATCAAATTTATGTGTGGAAAATTGAAGACGTTGGAGGTTAGGGCATGATGACAATAATTGAATTAAGAGTATTGAAAACCCAAATGACAAAAATTAAAACACCCCCAAAGCAATTCTACAACGCATGCAGATAATAAAATCACAAATCTATCACCATTTGACAATTTAGACAAACGAGGTAGACAGAGAGATTGTGAACCTCCTTTACGCATCGCCAACCAGCCTTGAGCTTCCCACCGACAATGATTTTGGAGTCGTAGGCCGACGTTTTCAGGAAGCCGCGGAGGATCCCGAATGACATAGTTGGGAATTAGAGGTCGACGTGGGAAGGGAAGTGTTGATTTGATTTTAGGGTTTGCTTTCGATTTTCGATGCTCTCCTTTGGATTTGGGGATTCGTTTGCTTGCTATGAACATAATTTGTTTTATTCATCGAAAAAAAACCAGTTTTATTAGAACCAGCCCATTCATTCTTGGCCCATTTATTTTTGTCTCTTTATATGTGTATCTTCATTTTGCTTCTTTTTTTTTTTTTTTGTGAGGATGATAATTAGCGAGCCAACAAAGCTCTCTCGTGAATTGCAAAATTTATTTATCACAAGTTAAACTAATTAAGGTGCATTAATCAATTTCACTTAAATAATAGAAAGTGAAGTGTATTTTTCCTATTGAATTGTTTACAATTTTGTTAGTTACAGAACTGCAACAAGCCAAATTACACAGATGGAAGACTATAAATTAGAAGTAAAATAGTCAAATAATATTCCCAAAACACCAAATTACTTTTAATTTTACAATATGGTTACAAGAAGAATTTCTTTCTGATAAGTAGTTTGTTACAACAAGGAGAATTTATACAACCGATCAACCTGTACAATCTTATCAGTGAGACACTAATAAAACTAATACCATCACCTGCACAATCTTATTCCAATCTTTTATAGTTATCTACTTAATGGACTTTTTAACCTGAACTAATGGAGCCAACTAGGAGTGTGTATTGGTCGGTTTTGGTCGATGCCTATTTTTTCAATGGAATTTCGCGATCGGTCTTTTTTTTTAATCAAATTTTTTTCCATCAATATAACCCACCGTAACCGACCGGATGATTTTTCAACCAGTATGGTCGGTTTTTATGTTATGGACTTAACAATTGGCCAGTTAAAATTTAATACAAAATATAAATTTAGACTCAAAAGATAAGTTAAAATTTGACCAAAGTTATATTTTGAACTACATTTTAACATATATTTTAGGACAAAAAAATATAGGCCCATAAATTGCATCCAATCCAAAGTTCTTACATACATATTACATATAAATAATCCATTTCAAACTAAAACCCACAAATATAATTGTATCTAGTGTCTACAAAATACAATACAAAAATAAAATAAAATAAAATAAAAATTGAACTTTATGTCAATAATATAATTTTAACACAGAATAACTCCCAACCAGCTCTATCTCCGACACACAGGAACCCTATATCAGAGCCAAAGACCAACTTCAAGTCCAAAATAATTGCTATTTCAAAACTCCTTACTCACATCACATTTCAAAGGTAATTAAACAAAAAGCAGAGCCGCCAAACATCTGTAAAGCACATACATGGTGCGAAACTGAGCAATATGGTTCATGGTGGTGCCGTGGGAAACTTATGCACACATATGCATGGAAAGAGGAATGTAATCTTTCCACTCGAGAATCAATTCAGTTCCCACCTTGGACATAAAAAATAAAAAAATGCAACAAGAAAACGCATGACAAAAATTTGGACACTACAATAATCAAACGGAATTTTCAACTATTTGTGTAATTTAATAAAACAACTAGAAAGACAGTTAGCCTAGTGTATTTTCTTGGTCGCATCTCAGTCTTTCTCTGTCCATTAATCAATGGGCCAAACTCTACTTCATTAGAAAACTCATCAGCATTATCCCAGCCTAAACTTAAAATCTAAACAAGATATGGGCAAGCTATTAACATAGTTAGCACGAAGAAGATTTACAGTCTAAACAAAAGTAAAGAATACAAGAAGTAAAGAGTCGCATGATAAATAAACCACACCACTGAAATATATAGCAAAGAAGACGCAGAAAACGAGAACATACATGCTCTCAGCTTACCACTCGGCATCATCCATAGGCATGCTGTTTGGTTTTTCAGCAATATCCAAACCATTGACTACTACAAAACGAACTCTTTTCTCTTCTTGAATGACTAATTCCGGAAACCTTGTCCTTGTTTCAAGAGAAGTTGCCAACTCTCTTCTTTTATATGTACATGGTCCTGTTGGAAAGATATAGACCATAAAGGCCAAAAACAGTTCAGATTCATACTCAGAAACAATAAAATAAAAAAAATTAACTCACTGTCAATGTAATTTTGACAACTTTTACAGAACCAACTGCTAATTAAAAACCATGGCACAATTACAAGGAGGCAAACCAGAACAATGTCAACCAACTCTACCATTAAGTTCAAATCTTAAACTATTTTAACTTGAAATATAAGTGAACCAGTAAGTTCAAATGGAAACTATAAAATAATGGCCATGACGAATAATTCTCAATTAATGCAATAGATAGCCGAAATTCACTATTGTTTCATCCTTATCCATATAAATCAATGGAATCAACACTCTAACAGACTAGAAAAATTAAAAAATGAAGAATTGTAAACCATGGTTTGCCTCCACAACTAATTTATTTTCCAAAATTGTCCAAAGTGCTTGTTTACTTCAGAGGAATATAGCTTCTTTTTCTTAAAAGTTTTTGGAATTGTTGTTTTAAAATTTTTTCTTCAAACCTAGACCTTATCAGATACATAAGAGCGACAATAACCCGTCAGCTAACTTCATAGATATTAAGAAAAACACAGGCTTTGATCATTACAGTTATATCTCCAATGGAATAACTTTTTTCAATTAACAAAAATGAATATATAAGAACTTTCAAAAGTAAAAGCCATTCCATAATTTCAATTAATCTGTGAGAGACAGTTAAACCTGATGTTCCCTGAAATGAGATCAAACTGATCCAACAACGAAGCTACAGAAAAACTATGTGATAACAGTGAGAAGAAATTCCCTGCGAAAACACCAAACAAAATCAGAAAATAGAAAAGGAAAAGGGAAAACAGAAATGAAAAAAAAAAGAAAAGAAATGGGCTCTGTTTGGTTCCTAAGAAATAAAAGGAAAAAGAGAAAGAAACAACTCCAACATCATCCGGAAACTAATCCAACTACAACAACCCCATAAAATTCCCTAAAACTATATTAATCCGAGAGAGACAGTTAAACCTGATTTTCCCTGAAATGAGATCAAACTGATCCAACAACAAAGCTTCAGAAAAGCTATGTGATAACAGTAAGGAGAAATTCCCTGCAAAAACACCGAACAAAATCAGAAAATTGAAAAGGAAAAAAGAAATGAAAAAAATGAAATGGGCTCTGTGTGGTTCCTGAGAAATAAAAGAGACAAAAAACAGCTCCAACATCATCCGGAAACTAATCCAACTTCAACAACCCCATAAAATTCCCTAAAACTATAAAACCCTAAAATTAGCCACAATTCAATAAATCAACCAAATTTGCAGAGAATTCCATTACAGTAATTAATTAATTTGCAGAATTGAAAAGGAAGAAAAAAAGGCATTAGACAAACCTTAAGGATTAAGGAATAAGGAGGGTCATGGGCTTGGAGCGAGAGTGTGAATGAAAGAGACAGCTTTTGGAAGAGGTGAACTCGACGACGGAAGATGGCAACGGTAGATGAGGACGATCAAGTGACGGCGATGATAGCCAGAGGAAAGGGTGAGTGACTGAGTGTGTGAGACAGAGAGGAGAGGAGGATATCGGGCTGTGGAAGTGTACATGACTATATCAGACTAAGTATTAAATTAAACTACTCGGTCGGTTTCAGTTACCGTCAGTGTTGAAAATACATCACCAAAACCGATCGAGTATTCACCTTCGGTTACGGTTAACCAGCTGACTGATAGGTGGTCCCCGGCAATGTCGGTTATTCGCCGGTCGGTCGGTCAGTTGATGACCACGGTTTCGTGGTTTATCTGCACACCCTAGAGCCAACAAAGCTCTCTCGTGAATTGCAAAATTTATTTATCATAAGTTAAACTAATTAAGGTGCATTAATCAATTTCACTTGAATCCTTTTCTTTATAATAGAAAGTGAAGTGTATTTTTCCTTTTGCATTTTTATTTCTCCTCTTAAATTGCCTATAATTTTGTTAGTTACAGAACTGCAACAAGCCTAGTTACACAGATGGAAGTCTATAAATTAGAAGTCAAATAGTCAAATAATATTATGCAACCAGACTATAAATTAGAAGTTTCATTGTCACTGCCAATCATATTTCTATAAAGCAGCTGAAATTTTATGCAACCAGATCTTACTAGTAAACTCCACTCAAAAAAGTGAACAGAAAACTACTAAACTTTATTGCTTATTTTTCCCAAATGGAGATTCAATGGAAAACAAAAGATGTCAAGACTAATGAACACCATGTGAACACAGTCTCTTAAAGTGAATACCATGTCAAGACTTTTTTTTTTTTTTTTTACTGGTAAGCTCTACTACAGTGGGAGCTGCATGCATAAAAAAGTGAACAGCGAACTACTAAACTTTATCGCTTACATTTCCCAAGTGGAGTTTCAATGGAAAACAAAAGACGTCAAGACTAATGAAAGCCATTGGCACACATTCTCTAAAAATAGTGACCAAAGCAAATTGTAAATCATATGATAGAAAAATACCTTCGCATGCCTTTTGTACTCTTCGACATCATCCGAAGTAAAATCTGCCCGACCTTGACCTTCCAGAATTTCTCTCTCCAAACGCTTCATTGTTGGTTTTATTCTTCCATAGTGATTACCAAGAGTGATAAATGGAGTAAGAAAAGCCTTAAAAGAAACCGAAAATAGAGGTGAAGAAACAAGAACAACAATGAATTATACGAATCAGTTAAAACTAAATGCGCAATCAATTGCATTGCAGAACAAATTTAAGTCTTATAAATTTCAAATATGAAATATTTTGGAAATGCTACATACCGCGTAAAATGAGAATTCAGGAAAGCACTGCAAAACAATAAAGGAAAACATGAAAAATAATAAGGAAACTAGATACATAGGATGTCTATGGTTACATACACGAGGAGATATCTAAGGTTGTTAATGATATCAAATTTATGTGTGGAAAATTAAAGACGGTGGAGGTTAGGGCATGATGACAATAATTGAATTAAGAGTAATGAAAACCCAAATGACAAAAATTAAAACACCCCCAAAGCAATTCTACAACGCATGCAGATAATAAAATCACAAATCTATCACCATTTGACAATTTAGACAAAGAGGTAGACAGAGAGATTGTGAACCTCCTTTACGCATCGCCAACCAGTCTTGAGCTTCCCACCGACAATGATTTTGGAGTCGTAGGCCGCCATTTTTAGGAAGCCGGGGAGGATCCAGAATGACATAGTTGGGAATTCCTGATTTTTTTATTTATTTTTTGTGAATGCTTCCGATTTAGGATTTACTCTGAGAAGATCCAAGGTCCAGTATGGATAAGACCACTTTTTAGGCCTAGGGCCCATAAATAGAAGGCCCAACATATGGCACAAAAGTATATTTTATATGAAATATATATTTGTTTTTCTTTAAAAATAAAATAAATAAACATATTAGATTTTTTGTTTTTTATTTGGATGGATTATAATTCAATTTCTCTCTTTTATTTTTATTTTAATTCAGTAGCAATTATTTCAATAGTATAATTTATTCTTATTTTTTTTAGTTAAATATGTGACCTCCACTATCTTTAATTAAATGTGCGCGCTGAACTGATCTTATGGTATTCTCTATCTTAGCTAAAATTGGTTGATTTACTAGTAGGGTTGGAAAGCTGATGTCTGTGTAATTGTTGACAACAAATACAGAGCTTTTAGATGGATGAAAATGTATTCATCATTCCCACAAAGGATATTCCTGTTGCGGTATATATATGATTTTTGTTAAATGTTGCAGGCAGCCATGCGTATAAGAAAGGAAAACGAGGACCTTGAGCTTCTAATTGAAGTTCTAAAAGAACGAAAAAGGAGAGAAAAATAGTCATCCAAAGATTAAAAAAAGAGTAAAAAAATCCCTTGTGGATGTCGATGTGTATGTTGCTTGTATTGCAGTATGCTATATTTGAGGACTGTCATCTCTGGTTGTGTTTGTTGTCACTTTTGTCTTATGACTTAAAGAACTAAGTTAATATTGGATCTAAATGTATTTAACTTCCTTTTTTTTTAGAAGAAATTATGAGAGATTTTAGAAGTAAAAAGCTTTATAATTTAGGAGAAAGCCTATGATATGGCAAATATCTAGCAATTAAATGCTTAATGCATAATCAAACTCCTATCCGAAATGCTATAGGAACATCAATATCTAAAATTTCATTTATATGACCTTCAAGTGTGTGAACATTAATACTTCTTGTTGAATTTGTCGTTTAAATTGTATAGTAATTCTTTGATGCAGCATCATTAGATGATGAAGTGTGGATGGAACATACCCCAAAAAAGAAGTCTAGATGGCCAACCAGGCCACAAGATATGGAATTAGATGGTCAAGATCGCTTTGGCGAGAAAAGAAGTAAATACAATGAAGGCCTGCATAAAGCAAATTAATATTTTAGTGGCTATTGAGATAATTGAAGAGTTTCTAAACAATAAAGTTACCTCACAGATTGTTTTCATGGCACGTCGTAATATGTAAGCCCCTAGATATGTACTACCAGTTTGTTGTAGCTTCTTGTGCATGTTTAGTGTTTTGTAAAGGAGGACCGACAATATTTAGCGTCGTGACAGATAGCCCCAGCAATTGTAGCAAAGATGGGGCAGCCTAAATTCAGCCACAAAGGATCCTTCCCATTCGCAGTAGCCGAAAGGCCATGCAAATACTGGGTTAGAAAGAGGCAAACAAACAGGCACCCGAGATATGTTGATCCCATTTTTCCTGCTATACCCAGGTTTAACGTCCAATCTTTGAACCCGATTTTGTCAGAACTGGCACCGAACACCATCCAAGGAGCAGACCTCGCAGTTGAAACTTGAAACCAAATGGGCATATCTTGAAAAACAACTTCATTCGGAGCAAAGTTCCCATCGCTTAATGGCTGTGAGGTACCCTTTGAAACACCTCACCAAGGACAATTGTCTACCACTACCCGTGCATCTCCTTGGTTATTATATTGATGAATGAGAGACTATGAGCATTGAGGTTGTCTCGTAGCCACCTACCAAGCAAGATGTCCAAAGCAACGCTCACCATCTCTTCATCACTTCAGCTCTGTTATGATAATATCACATTCAATAAGTCTTCTCTTAATTTTGTATCAGGTCTCTCATGATCATCATTCCTTTCTTCCCTCTTCTAATCTCTTTTACAGTGGAAGATAGTCTTGCTCTTGCCTGAATTTAGTTAATTAATGATTAATAAAAAACCACTTAACATGACTATTATTTAAGATAATCAAGTAGCTACGGCCTACTTAATTATTATGTAGACTTTCATAACTCTAAAGCCGTGGCTTATGCGGTCTCAGGGACACAGATCAGCAAAGAAGCAAAGAACACACGGGAAAAGTGATTGGCCAAATTAAGCGATGCTCTTACCATACATAATATTCATTAAGGTTGGAGCAAAAGAGGATTATCTTAATCTTAATTCATACATAATATGTGTTCACTATCTTATTCCAACTAAAATTTCCGCATAGAAAAGAGGAAAAGATGTTGTACACATTGACCATTGCCAATCCCATACACTGCTTGAATCAAATACATCCCAATTCACTCCAAGCAGATAAACATCTTTCTTAAGATTTACTAATGTCTACTAATCTTTGATAGGATATTTAATGTCCTATTCATACAGTATCGGCTACAAAGACCTTCCTAGTGAGACAACTATTATTTGAATTGCAATTAAAATATCGAAAAAGGCCATGAGTTTTGAATCAGAGCCAGAGGGGGAGAATATGAAGCAGATTATTTGGGCGATGGGAGCAAGAGCATTCCGAGCACATGAAAAATACTGTTAAACTAATTGTAGACGAACAAGATAACATGCAACAACGTTATATATTAACATAAGTATTCTAATAGAGTATTTGTTAAATTTATAAAAGTATATTAGATAAATTAGGGCGGTGCGAGTTGTTTTAGCATAATACAACATACAATCGCAACCAATGCACCAAAATCATCATCGATACTTTCAAATATTTAGACCATTCTTTTGTCTATTTAGCTTCTCCTTTAGCTCTTCTAACTCCTCCAACAGAATCTTCTTCTCCTTGGCTACCCCTTCTTCTTTTATCTTCAATTCCTGCAACAATATACAAAAAATAAAAAAATAAAAAAAAAAACACAGAGCATCCATAGAAAAATGTAAAACTGAAAAACGCACCCATAGAAAAATCAGTATATACCTCTGAACGTTCACGCCACTTAATGGCCATCTTCTCATCTTCGGAGCGACGCTCCAGAAGTGCTCTCCTACGATCCTCAATAGTTGGTTTTACTAGCACTTCTTCGTGTAACAGATAAACAAATATGCCTGCTAGAGCCTAAAAGGGAATAATGGAAATAGAGTTGAACATATAAGAGTTAAATGAATGATATAAATATAGATATATCTATATCTTGAAATATACAAGAGACTACATCGCTAAGCATTATATTAAATAAATTACAGTCTTTTTAATTTTAAAATGAAATTTTTGGAAATGTGACATGCTTGCATACCACTAAGATTCCCGTACGACCAAGTTCTCTATCTTCTTCCTGTTTCAGAATGCAAAAACAAGAAATTTAATGTTGTTAATGCCGTATAAATAATCCAAAAATAAAACTCAGACATTGACCAACAAAATAGACAGCAGCTACTATCCTTTTGTTTTTAATTTTTTTTTGTGAGAGTAAAAGATTATATAGTACACACTGCAAAATGAGATTATGATCCTAGCATAGCAAAGGGAGTTACAAATGAGACATTTATATCAAATTCATATTTCAAAAAATTAATTAAATTGTAGATGGTGGAGATCAGGTGGGTAAACATGATTTCATCATTTATTTCAAAAACAAAATTAAGAATATCCCAAACAAAACCAATTAGTTAGCAAACAAAAAGGTAACCAAATAGAACCCTAATTGAGATCGTAAAGATAATAAATCAGTTTGTCATTCGTTTTATTTAGAAAACAGAGCAAGAGAGAGAGACATCTTGAATTGAAACAGCGTCTCTGAACTGAGAATCGCCCTTGGGCTTTCTATTGCCATTGTGAACAGCGTCTCTGGCTATGCCTTGAGAGCCACTCTCGAGCTTCCCATTAGCATTGTGAATGGGCTTGGAATCGGAGGCCGCCGTGTTTAGGAGGCGACGCAGTTTGTTGTTGGTGGCCGGCGGGTTCAGAAAGCGGCGGAGGATCCCGAACGGCATCGTCAATTCTCAATTTTTTAGGGTTTGGCCTTCTGCTTTCCTGTCCTTTGAGTAGGTCGGCTTCATGTATACAATTCCCATTGGGCCGGGCCCAGTCAAAAGGTCAAGGAAAGTTAGTCTATCTTGGGCCTAGGGTATGATGGACCTTTGTCTTGAAAAGACTTTCGTTAATCTTAACAGCACAGAGAGGCAAGCGCTAGGCAGGCTTGTGCTGGTGTTGTGGCAGCAAAAAGCCTATTGGTTTTAGGATTTTTCGATCCCATATTATCTTTTAGATCCATTTGAATTTTTTCCATTCATTTTTTTCATAATTATTATTTTAATTAATTTTTAAATAAAAAATCAAATATATTATTAATAAATTTTATCGCTAATTTGTTATTGACAAAATGGATTCATCGTTTATTAATTACTGACGAAATGGTTCGCCGCTAATGATGAAGCGGTTTGTTGCTGACGAAATAGTTCGTCACTGAGAGTGATTTGTCGCTAATGACGAAGTAATTCATCGCTGACAAATTGGTTCGTCGCTGATGAAGTGAACTTTGACGATGAATTTTGTGATTGATAAAGTGACTTTAGCGACAAAGTGAATTTTAACGATGAATTTATCGCTGATTTTTTTTTTAAACTTAGTTATAAATTTCAATTTTTATAAACTCTTTAATATCCATTAAAGCTTATCGTCATTTTTTTAATCTCAATTTTTTTATATTTTCGTATGACTATCTAAAAATTTCAAATATATAATTAAAAAATATTTTGATGAATTATAAATAAGGGCTAAAAAAATAATTCATCATCCAAAGATGCAACTGTAATTTTGGAATAAAATAATTATTTTTTAAAAAATGAATTAAAAAAATTCAAAGCAATGCCTAAAAAACCCTGAGTTATATTGGTCTTGTTTAAGATGTTGATGTAATAACCTAGACATATATCAAGGAGGATGTTGTCGTCATATAATTTCAAAAATTTTAAAAACTCAGAAAAAAATAGATGTCGCGTGATGGATTATTAATCTCTAAAAATAATTCATTTTAATAAGCTAAAGATAGATTTAGAAAGAAAAAAGAAGGAAAAAGTGGTCGAAGATGGATTGCATGAGTTGATTTTGTGTGATGGATTGCATGAGTTGATTTTGGCAGAAAAACTCTTCGGACCCTTGGCAAGTACATGTTTTGTACAACTCTATAAATCTGTGTGATCTTTTTTGGTGAAACTATAAATCTGCGATCTAACATAAATGGGAAAGTAGTTAACAAAATTGAGCAATGGTATAAGAGAACATGAACTTTTGTGTTTCAACTTGGTGATATATTTGAGCCTTCAAGCCATCAACAGCTACACCCAACTTATAAAAACAAAGGAAGATTCAACAGCCTATAAGTGTAGAAAATAAAAGTTTAGAATTTTTTGTTTTTCCTAAGAAAACTTCAAAAGCTAAAAGTAACCACAACGTCCAATAACCCCTCCCCATTGAATTTCGAAATGGTCCATCAACAGCAATCCGAAAGTGAAAGAAGTGTTTTTATTTATTTCATACTCGAGTTTTTAAGCATCCCTCAACCTTTCCACAGGAAGAAAAACAATTATGTTTCTGAAAAGATCCATAAGATTTAAAAATCTATTGCAAAATTTTGCTTCTTCATGGGCTACTTTTTTACAAGACCCATGCCTTTTGCTTACTTTAGTTTAATCTGCCAGCAGAGGTTGAACCAAAGGCAAATTATTCAGACTGTGGGATGCTATGGAGCCGATTTAGGCTTCCACAATCTTTAGTATCCATTACTTTCTCAAATGCTGTGAAATCTTAGCAAAATAGACCATCACGTAAAAATCCAATTTCTTTTTCCAGTTTCTGTGTTATGTTCAAGCAGAGAGTGACAGAACCTACCTCCACAATGTTTTTCCAAATATAATTTTAGAAAATTGCTGGCAAGAACTTCTCTAGCAGTCACAATGAACGTTTGTGTAAGTATTTGCATTGCGTGGATGTGCTAGTGCGGTTGACAGGGTGAAATCTTCATCAAGTTTTTTTTTTTTTACTCATTTTACCAGTAACCATCCTCCTTCTCCATATTCACAAGGTTATTTAATTAGTTATTCTTTATTCTCAATACACAACCTAGGCATTAAAGGTGAAAGCTAATTCAGATGTCCACCATTCTAGACCTGAGTTTTCAGAGACATAAACTATCAAAATTATAAACGATACAATGTTTTTATATATCTCAGGCATTAAACTAAAAACTTACAAACATAAACTCCACAGATCACCATAAACAAGGAATCTCATATTCAGTCCACGGTTTGGTGCATGAGTATATTGAAGTAGAAAATTACAAGAGGACTGATAGTTTGGAGCTGCAAATGTACTAAAGAATAAGCGAAATAGAATGTCGCAAAGGATTTGTGCCCATTCTTGTCCACAGAAATAGGAATTTTACAATTTAACTTAAATAATGAATTAATTTCACTACAGAAAACAAGCATTTTAGTGCACAAATTATTAGAGCAAAAGTTGCTCTTGGTGGTTTGGAACATAAACAGAAGAAGCCCTTACAAATCATAAACAGAATAGTTTGGTGAAATATGTACCTGTTTCATTTGAAACTTTTTTATTAACACAAATATCTACATCTTTCGAATTAAATAACTTCAACGAATTTATGTGATGCCCGAGACTTTGCAACATCCGAGAGCTTGCTTTCTTCAACCTGCACTTTTCTAAGCTGAGGAGAATTCAGTACAAACACCTCAACTGCCTCAGCTTGAATTCCACCGCAATTCATAATATCCACATTCTCCAAACGCTTGCAGCTCTTAGACCCTTTACACCCTCTCAACCTCAAATCCACCAAATAATTACACGAAACTAGCATCGAAATGAACTCTTTAATTATCCAGCAACATTTCATTGTAAGACAAATCCAATTTCCTCAATTGCCTTAAATTCTGTCCTAAGGTGGCCAACAACCCAGGTTCTCTTTCAAACACATCGCAGTTTATTAGTGCCAATTCTTCAAGGCCCCAGCTCATTGCAATTCCCAGGCCTTTAGGCCTTCACCGCTTACAAGGCAACAACTCTGAAGTCGAAGACTTGAACGGCTTCTGAAATTCACTGTAGCAGCTAAGAGGTTGTCATTGTTAAGGTCGAGGGGCAAACGTAGGTCCAGCTTTTGCAATTTACAGTGGCTTTCGCTGAAGAACATAAGCAAGCCCTCTCTGCTACCACCATCATAAACCAACAGAGACATTAGAGAACCACAATTCTCTGCCAATTTTAGCACAACCCCATCAACTATACTCCTACAGGCCAGCAGCTCAACTTCTTGAACTCCATGTAAGCATCACACAAACGACGAGAAAGACCCTCCATCAACAATGCCTTCGCAGCTCCGCAGCTGCAATTTCGTCAGCCTCCTGCAACTCCTCCACAACCAGGCCATGCCCGAATCATCGGCGCGAATTCCATAAACAAAGACTCTCTAAACCCAATTCAGCATCGAGTTCCTCATTTGGGAACAGACCATATTCCATATGGACCTCGTTTGCCTGCTCAACACCTTCCTCGTAGCAAACCCAGATTGATAATTCTTTCAAAGAAGGAAATTTCAGGACCCAAGTGGGACAGAAAGGCCTGGAGAGATTGATACCAAGAGAGGTGAGGTGGGTACATGCTGGAGGGATAGAATTCAGAGAGGAAAGAGAGACAGGACCGGCCAAGAACCTGAGGCTATGTAGCTGGGAACGAAAGGAAGAGACTAGGAGAAGGAGGTGATAAGAGAAATTGGTTATGGCGGTATCTGAGGTGGGGAGATGAGGAAAGAGTAGTGAGAGATAAGGGACGACAGAGAAGGAATTGAGGAATTGTGAGGGGTAAGAAGGAGAGAAAGGGAAGTCTTGGAGGTACGGCAGAGGTGGAGCCAACGCTTGGAGACCAAAGAGACCGAAGAAGACGAAGATGGTTGAAGTTTCGGAAAGATTTCTTGGAGGAGTTCATCGCAGAGCAAGCTGTCCATCTTTCTCTCTCTAATCTCTGCCTACTCAATTCTCGTCCATGTTATTCGTTTCGCATGCTCAACCTCAATTTCTCTTTTGCTGTTTTTATTTTCTGACAAGTTGGTAAGGAGAGAGAGTTGAAACTTGTACTCGATTAGGTGAGAGAGGTGGAGAAAGAAAGGTGTAAGGAAAATGAAGCGCAGTGAAAATTGGGAATTTGTTCTAAGCACCGCTTATTAGAGTGCGTTGCCACAGAGACACGTTCGTGTTCGACTACAAGAAATGTCCGAGTCAACCTTCTTGAAGCTTTCTATACAATTACTATCCATAACATATGTTATGTTAGACAGGAACCCCATCTGTTTCATATGGACATAAAATCGAATATTAAATATGGTTGCACTGGAGACATTAAACAGGAAGATATAGAATGAGCAGCAAAGCTGGCCTATGCTCATTTTCTTTCTCCCTGATGGCTATGAAACCCTTGTTGATGATAATTTACTGAGTGGAGGACATAAACAGCGGATTGCTACTGCTAGGGCCATTCTTAGAGACCCTTCTATCTTGATCCTTGATGAGGCCACCAGTGCTCTTGATTCTGAAAGTGATCATTATATTAAGCCAAGTTCTTTCAAGTTTTCACTTATCCATCAAGTAAAGAAATATGAAGTTAGATGCTTGCTCTCATAGTAAGGAGAGGTAGAAAAACCACTGAGAATATAAGGATGCCAAACAAGAACAGTGTCAAAAATTTAACTTAACCAAGTACAAGAAAGGTCCTGAAGATGTTTCCTACTTTCTACACAAATAACAGTAAAGCTCATTATAGACCTAATGATTTATTTTGCTAAAAAATAAGTTTAAATAAATTACAGTTGATTGGAGAAGGGCCTGTAAGTGAAAAAACCAACACTAAAAGTAAATGCACTTAAATGCAAGCTCCATGATTTAGACTTCAATCTAATGAAATCCAAGTAGGTCGATTCAGGATATAACATATGATGATTTCCTGAACAGGTTTTCTAAACATGTTTCAGTAGCTACCTACCCTATAAAATCAAATCATTCACTCACAGCATAAACCATTCAATCCAATGCCGACTTTTTGTTTAGGTCATATCAATTTGATAGAATGCAAAATGAACTGCACTCCTGAGCCTCCAGGTCTTGACTTGCCTAAAGGTCTATACAAGCTTGTTTATCGAGCATTATTAATTACATTTTCTTGAAAGTGTGAACCAAGATCAAGCCTAGTCTCAAGCCTTAAAACTATTGAGGCCGAGCCAAACAAAGCGCAAAGCTTGGATTTGGAGGGTTAATGAACATGAAGTGAGGGAATTTGCGGAGAGAGTGTAGAAGTACATTCACAAACATAAGGTCCGTAAAACATGCCCATGATATAATCGAAAGAGTCATCAGATTAAACAGCATGGTACGGTCAATGAAAGCAAAAAATTGAAAACAAAAACCTTGAAGAGCAATCCCACGGATAATTTTAAATTATAACTAACAACAGCACCAATGAGTACAAAAACAGGATAGGAGATTTGAGTGCCTAGTGACATGGCTTCTGCCACAGTTACAATAATCTTATCCGTCATGTGCAAAATGAAATAAAGAGAAGCAATTAATCATAAAGAATAGACACAAAGGAATCTTCAAAACTAAATTAAAATGAAATTGCTCAATCTAAAGGTTCTTTCTTATGAACCATATGTTCAGAATACTCATCTCGACCACTTTACATATGCAGCATAAAATTTGACTGCATTCTATTACGTTGAGTCAGAGCAGAGTTTCAAGCTTTGTCAGTTTGATCAAAAGTTTAAAAGGAATCAAATTTACAGCAATATAAAACGACTGAAACGCAACAATTATTAAATGCAAGCGTACCATTTAAAGCAACCGTCACTTCCCACAGGATGAGTCATCTTTGGGGGCAACAGGATATTCACATCTGCAATGTGGGCCAAATGCGACGCCGCTCGGGTCACGAGAAGAAGAAGAACAGTAAGCAACTTCGACAGCTCTGACCACCCTCAGTCTGCTAAACACCATGAATGTGCAAGGAGCTCTTATAGCAATCGCTTTGAAATCTTTCGAAGTCGGAGCATGAGAAAGTGTGCTAGTTTAAACTTGGAAGTGAGAGTGATCAGGGTTTAGGGTTTTTGGCAAGTAGCTTAGGAAAAGGTTAGGGAATGTACACGATCAAAGTCGTAAGGCGAACGTGTGGTCCCTTTGATCTACTAGATCAGTCGCATAATAAGTAACCTCTTCCCCATTCTTCATTCTTCTTGAATAAACTCATGCTGAAATCTCTTTGGGAACCCACAACTTTATCCTCTGATGATATCTTCTGCGTCATGCCCCAGAGATGCTTGCATATTCTGTTTAGCAAAGATCGTCTTGTGTGGTTTTTTTTTTCTTTTTTTATAGGGTCTTGGTTTGTCCAATATATTACACACATAGTTAAACTCAGATGGTTGATGATAGAATATACATATAACTTAGCCAATAAGCTAAGTTATTGTGTGTCTTGTGTGGTTTCTCATATGAGTATAGCAGATAACCCATATACTTAAATATTTGGTCGACTATTATATCTTAGGTTGAAATTTAAAGTACGTAACACTATAGCCTCGGAGATCTAAACAACATATACACAGAGATTACATCTTCTCCGAAAAACTTTTCGCAAGTTAATTTATTTAAAAATATTAAACATATATTGTTATGCTTGTAACTAATTATATTTCAACGTACTTTCCCTATTCAAATTTCATTATCCTCAATAGTAAAGCATTATTATTATTGTTGTGTAAGTACTAAAGTATGACGAAGATCTTTTTACAAATTGGGAATAATTAATTTAATTACTATTACCGTTTAATTCATTTAAATCCATGCAATGTGATATATATATATATAGAGAGAGAAGGAGAGTTAACTCTTTAACAATTTTACATAGAATTGAACTATATTGCTTAATAAATGACTTAAATAAAGAAACAAAAATGATGCAATAAGATATAATATTATGGTAAAGCAACGAAGAAAATATAATACATGATAACTATTCTAAAATATTTGTAAATTACTATAAATATATTATAGAAAAGAGATTAATTAGTTTAGGGGTATTTAGGTGGTTTTAATGTCAAGTGATAAATTTTTAAACCCAGGAGATGTAGATGATGTTAGCTGTATATTAATTTTCAAATGATACATACGTGAATACATTTTTTTTTTTCAATTTATTACAGCATTAATTATTTTCCTTTCCTTTTCCTCTTATTTTATCAACCCAAATACAGTGAAAATGTAATTTACTCAAACAACTTTACATAAAATTGAACTATATTGCTTAATAAATGACTTAAAGAAAGAAACAAAAATGATGTAATAAAATATAATATTTTGGTAAAGCAACCAAAATATATAATATATGGTATATATTCTAAAATATTCATAAGTTACCATACATATAACATAAAAAAAGAGATTAATTAATTTCGGAGTATTTAAGTACTTTTATTTGTAAATGATGAATTTTTAAAGGAGATGTAGATGGTACTAGCTGTAGATTAATTTTCAAATGATATTACCTGAATACATATATATTTTTTTAATTTATTAGATAATTAATATGATTATCTTTTACTAGTAGAGAGAACTGATATATATATATATATTAGTCATTATTAGGTTAATCAACTTACCAACCCCAATTCACCAACTTCATCTACCCACCTTTTACTGTCAATCTATATTAATGTTATTGTATTAATACGTTACCTTAAATACAATCCCAACCAATATTTATTTTTGTATAGCAATACACAAAATACAATCTCATTCATCAATCTTCTTCATGTTTTAAGAGCACAGATCCCTCTAAATCATTTTTCATCTTTTTCATGTTTTCAATTTTAAAATTTTATTGTCGTTCTTCCATATAATTTTTTGTTAATCACATGTGATTCATTTTCTCTCACGCAATCTAAGCCATTGTTCTCAGATTTGTTATGATTTACGAGTTGGAATCTGTTATGCTTCTTCTTCATTCAGGTTTAGAAGCCACATCACAGTTTTCTGAAATCTATTTTCTAATACGTGTTATTCTCAACCTTTTTCATGTTTTCAATTATTTTTTAACAACTAATTTTTCATATATTTTGGCAGCTAATCTGTTAGAGTTACTATAGTAAATAATTATGTTATACACATTATAATATTCATTTAGAAAAATTTTGAGGATAAAATATAAATTTTAAATATAGTGTTGGGTTTTTTTATATGTCTGTTAGAATATATTTACAACAAATTTGTTATATATAAACACTGAAAAACCAAAGGTAATAATTGTTTTTTTTATTTAAATAACATTAAATTTAGAGGTGTAGATGATAATTAACCAGTCAATTATAATTTGCTAAATTATCTAACTTTTTTCGCACACTGAAACTTTTTAAATATATATATATATGTATATTAATTTGTGCTATTATCTGAATTTTACTTTAGGTTAACTTGGGTTTTTTGCCGTGTCAGCCTTAGCTTCCTACCGTACTCAATATTCGCATCAATCATATCATCACATACTGTCTAATCTATGAATTTTTAGATCAGAAAATTATTCCAAAAAACGTTTAGATCATCCACCCCCACTTGCTCCACTTGGTTAGCACAGTAGTAAGATTCTAAATAAGCAGTCTCATAAAAAATTGATTAATTGGTTGGTTAATACTTTTTTGTCAAATTTTTATTGGTAATTTCAATTTTAAAACTCACTGTTCTTTTTTGGGATGTTATTAAGAAATATAAATAGACGGTGTAAATTAATAAATTCCAATATATGTAATTCAAAAATATATTAATAAAATAAATTGTAATTTAAATTTTAAATAATAATAAGGCAAATTTTGCTACAGTTTTAAGGATGAAATGTGCAATTTACGCTAACAATTTTACATATAATTGAACTATATAATATTGCTTAATAAATGACTAAAAGAAAAAAAAAATGACGCAATAAAATATGATATAAGTATTCTAGGGTATTTGACACCTGGGGGTGTGGCCTAACGGAAAGGAAATCGACTGTTCCATCACACTCGGCCAAGTTGTTAGTTTCTGTTTATTACTGGCTGCAGGGGAGGAGATCTATTAAAAATGGTAGTAAAGAACTCTACCCACTAATAGAATTCCTGACTGATGAGATCCATCGAGACCCTTTTTTTATTTTTTCATTATAAAAAAAAAAAGTATTCTAGGGTATTTGTGTATTACCGTAAATATATTATAACAAATAGATCAATTAGTTTAGGGCTATTTAGGTACTTTTAATTCTAAGTGATAAGAAGGTTGACTTGGCCATCTGCCGTTATGATTACGTCAACTTTAACTTCCTACTGTACTCTGATTTCACTCCACGGTTAAAATTTTGCAGCAATCATATGACGTCACACTGTCGGCTCAGCTTGCCCAATATAAATAAAGAGACCAAGGCAGATCTAGTCTCTTCCGCCGAAACCAACCCTAATTGAGTACACAGCGGTCAGATGAGCAGATCTATTCCCTCATATCTTTGCCGATTCAAACACTGCGCCACCACTGAAATCAATCATTAATATGTGATAAGTCTCCGTCTTTCTAATATTTGTTCTGCACGAATTTTTTGTTTAATTCTTTGATTATATGTGGTAAATTATGTCTTTTTAAATTTGTATATTCACAATTTGGTTGATTAATTCTCTTAAAGTAATCTGTTTTTGTTAAATAAATTGTTTTTCTTTAACCTCTTTAAGATCCGGCAATTTCCTTTCCCATATATATATATATATATATATATTTTTATTTTATTTTTTTAGCACATAGATCCATTGCTTTTTTGGTAAAAACATAGATCCATTGCTTGGTTGATCCTTTTTCATATTTGAGACGTTTTCCCGTAATTTTATAAAATTTTCTTACCTGATGAAAAACATTTGTTTTGGATTTTTTTGTAATTTATGTAGCTCATGAATATTGGCTAAATTTATTTATATTGGATGGATTTATATTTGCTTTTTTTTTGTGTGTAAAGTTTGTCTTTCTAATTTTTGTGTTCATAAAACTAAAATTGGTTGATTAGTTGTTTTATAATAATCTGTTTTTGTTAAATAATTTTAATTTGTTTCAGCTAGTGTTCCTTATCTTAACCTGTTTAAGATCCACAACTTCTCATATATAGATTTTTAATCTTTTTAATTTTATCATAGAAATCGATCAATTCGTTTGTTAATCCTTTTCCGATGTCTAAGTGTGACTTTTTTTTTTTTTTTAATCAGATACTAGGACATAGCTGGGAAAATATCACAGTCTAATCCTAATCTCAAAAGTTAAAGTTATGGTCAAGAAAACTTTTAAATTTCATGTACTCTTAACTCTTTTTTGGGTAGTTAGAGTACTTGTATAATGGCAATTTTCCTTTTTTTTTTTTTGAATCGTTATTTTTTCTAGTTGATTAAAATAGATCAATTGGTTCGTTCATTAAAATTATTTCAGATAGCGTCCCTCTTTTGCCAACGTGTTTAAGATCCTGCAAATTCCCATAATTTTTTTTTTGATCTTTTTAATTGTTTAGCTCATAGAAATTGATCAATTGGTTTGTTTATAATCTTTTCTATTGAAATATTTTTTCGGTAATTTTTCTAAAATTTTCTACTTGATAAACATTATTTGTTTTTGGATATTTTATAATTTGTGTAGCTCATGAATACGAAATAAATTTTATTTTGTATTTCTAATCTTTGTATATGAAAACAAAGTTTCAAAGCTTGGGGCTTCAGTCGCTGATGGACTCCTGACCGTTATTATCTATGCAGTTGGCTACATCTCTGGTGCACACATGAACCCGGCGGTCACTTTACCCTTTGCCGCTGTTAGGCATTTTCCGTGGAAACAGGTTCGTTCTGATTTAGGACCCGTATGGTTTACTTTATTTTTTAAAATTTTTTTATGTTATTTTTTTTTTAAATTTAGTTAGTTGTTGGGAAATTATGTGCTTCTAGGTTTAATCGGTAGATAATGTGATCCCAATTAGTCCAATGCGTGATTGCCACCTGAATGAATTATAGATCTTTCGTAAACTAATAGAGTGGTAGAGTGGTTGGTTAAAGGGAAAGGGAAGCCTGAAAATCCAGGGAATCGATGCCCACCAAACCATTAGAGTACCAGAGAAGAGGAGTCGGGCCATCATTAAGACACTTCTTGGAAACCGAGGAAATATCCAATTCCAATCCTGAGTAGAATTCACTATCCGCTAGACATACCACCCCTCAGCAGGAACACTCAAAATTTCACTGACATTTAAAAAGCCCTGAAAGCTTTATCGACTTGTACCAATTACTCAGCTTCCCTTTACTCGGGGAGAGCTAGAGTTGTCAAGTTCAAGTACAGCTAAGCCTCTTGATCACGACAAGCTTGAGATCATCCCCCATTGCCTTCAATTGGCAACCAGATCAAACCAGACAAACATATAATGCTACGCTTTCCTTAAGCTGTTTAGGATGTAGCATTTCCCTTTTGCTCATAGAAATTGATCATATTTTACATGTTCTTGAGACAGTTCAGTTCTACTATATCATAATGATATCTAACAACTTTAAAATCTAAATTCAAAATATAATTTATACTAAGCTAACTTCTACTCTCATCCTTGTTGGTATCGCTTGCAACTCGCGTCATTATCAGCCTGTGCTGCACTCTTAGTGCCTCTAACATGTTCTGTTGGTCTTTCAATTTTTCTGATACCTCCAACCGTTGATCTTTTAACCTTTGTTTAATCTCATTATTCTCTTCAACAAGTTGTGCAAGGTCTTTTTTTATACTTTGCAGAGTTTTCTCCATCTCCTAAATAATCAGACATCGTAAGTATCAAAATCAATAGAGTGATCAGACATTGTAAGTATCAAAATCAATAGAGTGATCCGAACATAATAGGATAGAAAAAACTAGGAAACGGGCTTAAGCTCAAAAGAGTCGGCCTATTTCCTTTTTTTTTCTCTTAAACTAAAGAAAGAATAATAAACAAATCTTCTACCTCACTTAGCATTCCAATACTTTCATAAAAAAAAATTAAAGTACTCAAACAGCATAGACATACATAACAAAAAACCATTGAATTCATGATACAGATACCGTCTATTTACTTAATTACAAAGTCATAGTAATGTCATGATACAGTTGATGAATGTCAAAACTTCCATTTAGCCTCCCTTATATATGATTATGTCAGGGAAATCACTGAAATTGTTCCTAATATGTGCTTTATGACCACTCTTATACCCAGTCAAAGTGAAATGCCATACAAAACCTGGTTTGTATGGCAATGGTTCAATTTTTCAACTATTTTAATGGCTATCTGCGACCTCTTGGTTAATTAACTTCACCAAATCAGGGATATAAATGAAAACTTAACCATGGAAATAGCTACATCCACACCACAATCATAGAATCATTTTTAAATGCAAGCTCTTTCATATCCCATAAAGGGGGCACCCATTTGACCAAGCCTGACATGTAATGCAACATCATTTCCTTAAGGCATTAATCACGTGGTTTTAAGACGCCAACTACAACCGTGAATGTGAGTGTGAGAGCCTAGTAATCAGCTTCAACCTCTGACATTATCTCTATATCTTATTTTATAATAAGACATCCAATACCTCAACCCATTCCCACACAAACACATGACATTAGGCATTCGCAAGCATAATATAACATTGATGCCTTACACAAGGCTTGCAAAAGCCCAACCAAGATCTACTTGGTGTATAAGTTACAGAGCTCAAGCTCAGTATTGATACAAATATGCTCCGACAAGTTGGCACTAACTCAGTTTGAGATAAAAGTTACCAAGCTCAAAAGCACAAAGCAATATATAAAAAAATCTTTTATTTTCACAAAAACGCAAAGCACTAAAATTATTTATCCCCAACAATTAAATATTACACACTGAACTTTTCCCATTCAAAATTTTTTTTTACCTTAATTTTGGCTTCTATTTCCTGCATCCATTCCATCACGAGCTGTCGAACATGGTAGGGAACATAAAGCGTACCAGTCCAAACCTAAAATTTTATAAAATTAAATTAGAAATTAATTCTTTTTTTTAATGAAAAATTAAGTAATAATTATAGTAGTATTTTACCATGAACAGTTCTTTCGGTGAAGGTGCCGGCTTTTTTTGCATAAAAATGGATAGCGGCCTTTTCGGAGATGCTTTCTGCTGGCCTTCGTGATAGCCAAGTTGTGAGCCTCAGTGCCACCTGGGATGGTTTTTAAACCATTTGGTTGCTGCTTTTCTCGTCCACGGATTAATGTTTCCCTTGGTTCTGGTCCATACCATCTTCAACCATGTAGCTGCTGTTTCGTACGGCATTTTGAAAGGGGAAAGGGTGGTAGGAATTTGCGGGTGAAGAGGGGAAGGTAGGGAGAAAAGAAGACAGGGAGGTAGGGGAAGAAGAGAGGAAGATCTGCGGCGGCGGGAGAAGAGAGGGAGTGAAAGTCGTAGCAAAACCCTTCTCTACCCCTTGCTTCCGATTGTGGTTTGAGACCCGGCGCCCATAAGTAGAAAGCCCAACTTAGGGTCCAAAAGTATATTTGTTTTTAAAGACCTAAGTTAATAGTGGATCTAAATGTATTTAACATTCTTTTTGGTTTAAGAAGAAATTCTGAGAGATTTTAGAAGTAACAAGCTTTATGGTTTATCAGAAAGTCTGGCAAAATATCTTAAATTTCAGTTATATCTATGTCTTGAAATGCATATATATATATATATATATATATATATATTTTTAAAATGAAATATATGAATGACAGGAGGTTACATGGTTAAGCATTATATTAAATAAATTTCAGTCTTTTCAATTTTAAAATGAAATTTTTGGAAATGTGACAAGCTTTCATACCTCTAAGATTTGCTTATGGCTAAGTTCTCTGTCTTCTTCCTGTCTAATGTTGTTAATGCCGTATAAATAATCCAAAAAATAAAACTCAGACACTGACCAACAAAGTAAACTGCAGCTACTATCTTTTTATTTCTACTTTTTTGTTGTGAGAGTAAAAGATTGTATAGTACACACTGCAAAATGAGATTATGATCCTAGCATAGCAATGGGAGTTACAAATGAGACATTCATATTAAATTCATATTTCAAAAAAATACATTTTATTTAATCCCGACTAGACCTTTCTTATTAGTCTTGGTTTTTATTATTGAGAGCCTATATATTTTAAAAAATAAAAATAAAAATTTCTCCATCTGTTTTTACCTCGGTTTGTTTATGCTTTAACCTCAATCTTAACCCTTCACTTACTATATCATGCTATCTTATTCTGTCTCTTTATTTGGTTTGTTATTGTTATTTATTTATCCAACTGGAATTTCTTTTTCCACGTGGCCAACTTTATTTTTGGTTATTAATTAAACCTATTAAAATTTTTAACATATGTCATCTAAAGCTAGAAAAAATATACGCAAAACTCAAAAACCATCCAAGGTCACCTCCTCCATTTAGATTGCGTCAGTAAATGCTCGAGAAACTATATCGGCCTCCATTGCTATACTTCAAGAAAAAAATTGGTTAGTAATTAATTAAATAAAAAACTTTGCGGAAAAAGATGCAACCAAAGCCAATTTCGTTTCAATCTTATTTTTTATTGGTTACCAAATGATTTGGATCTCTTTTAAAGGTTTAGCACTAAGTGAAATTTCGAGATCACTCACTTCGTAGACAGCACAACTGCATACCAATTTTAGCTCCTCCCACTGCTGTTTTTCCTGATACTGACATTTTACATCTTGATATTCCTATAGCACTACGGATAGGAGTGTATTTATTGCTACATATGTGCATATCACAGACTTTATGGTAACAACCATAACGCTTTTAAGTTAAATAATTCAAATACATTCAGATCTAACACTATTACTTTGAGACATTAGACTAAAGTAAAAACAAACACATACTAGTAATGATAGTCCTCAAATACAGCAGCATACTCCAATACAAGGACATCCACAAAGGATTTTTCTTAACCTCCGGATGAATATACCTCTCTCAAAAATAGTTCTTTTTTCAGCTTGTTAATTTGACGCGTAAGCTCAATATTTTCTTTCCATCCATGCATGTACGCCTGCAACAGTTAACAAAAACCACATAAATACAGCATCATGAGTGGAGTGTCCTTTGTGTGACTGATGAATCCATTTGCATCCATCTAAAAGCTCTGTAATTGTTGTCGACAGCAAGTTTTAGGCAATGCAAAGAATACCATGACATAAGTTCACTAAAGATTGTGGAGGTTATGCAAGTTTCATTGTCACTGCCAATCACATTTCTATAAAGCAGCTGAAATTTTATGCAACCAGATCTTTACTAGAAAACTCCACTTAAAAAAGTGAAGAGAAAACTACTAAACTTTATTGCTTATTTTTCCCAAATGGAGATTCAATGGAAAACAAAAGAAGTCAAGACTAATGAATACCATGCGAACACAGTCTCTTAAAGTGAATACCATGTCAAAGGCTTTTTTTTACTGGTAAGCTCTACTACAGTGGGAGCTGCATGCATAAAAAAGTGAACAGAGAACTACTAAACTTTATCGCTTACATTTCCCAAGTGAAGTTTCAATGGAAAACAAAAGACGTCAAGACTGATGAATGCCATTTGAACACAGTCTCTAAAAATAGTGACCAAAGCAAATCGTAAATCACATGATAGAAAAATACCTTCCAACGCCTGTTGTACTCTTCAACGTCATCCGAAGTAAAATCTGCCCGAGCTTGATCTTCCAGAATTTCTCTCTCCAAACGCTTCATTGTTGGTTTTATTCTTCCATAGTAATTACCAAGAGTAATAAATGGAGTAAGAAAAGCCTTAAAAGAAACAAAAATAACAATGAATTATACGAATGAGTTGAAACTACATGTGCAATCAATCGCATTGCAGAACCAATCTCAAATATGAAAATTTTTGGAAATGTTACATACCGCGTAAAATCCGAGTTCAGGAAAGCACTGCAAAACAATAAAGTAAAACATGAAAAAAATAAGGAAACTAAATACGTAGGATATCTATGGTTACATACATGAGGAAATATCCAAGGTTGTTAATGATATCAAATTTATGTGTGGAAAATTGAAGACGTTGGAGGTTAGGGCATGATGACAATAATTGAATTAAGAGTATTAAAAACCCAAATGACAAAAATTAAAACACCCCCAAAGCAATTCTACAACGCATGCAGATAATAAAATCACAAATCTATCACCATTTGACAATTTAGACAAACGAGGTAGACAGAGAGATTGTGAACCTCCTTTACGCATCGCCAACCAGCCTTGAGCTTCCCACCGACAATGATTTTGGAGTCGTAGGCCGACGTTTTCAGGAAGCCGCGGAGGATCCCGAATGACATAGTTGGGAATTAGAGGTCGACGTGGGAAGGGAAGTGTTGATTTGATTTTAGGGTTTTCTTTGCAAACTGCTTTCGCTTTTCGATACCCTCCTTTGAATTTGGGGAATTGGTTTGCCTGCCACGTCCTGGTTGTTAACCCGAATTTAATTTGGAATCAGCCCATTTAGGCCCATTTCTGATCGGCCCATTCATTCTCGCTCATGACTGGTCCAATAAATCGCCTTCTCTTTCAGCATTGTAAGCTTGTATTTTTTATTTATTTTATTTACCCTGTTTTTAATTATTCATTTTATCCATGAGGAGATATGATGTTAAGTTGATAGAATTTTTTTGATCTTAAAATCATTCTGATTGTTGGGTTTGTAAGGATAAACAGCATGCACATCCTCCTTTATTGGTGCATGGTTTGCAGGTTTACCATGCTTTTTGAAAACTCAAGCATTATTTACTTTATTTATATTTTCAGGTGGACTGATGGATCTTGTTGAAATGTGGATGCTGCTGCTCTTAGGGTACAAATCTCGTCAGCTGCTGTGTTTCTTGGTCTTGCGCAGAAGATGTAATCACTGTATATATGCTATTTAGTTCTCCGCCATTACATTGTTACATGCTTTAAATTTTCATCCTAAGCACTACCTTTGCAGAGTTGTACAACTTCCATGTTTGATTTTCAAAATTTTGTCAGAACTTTTATCTGATTGATCTGTGCTATTAAAATTGATCTGCGCTTCTCCTTCAAATGTATCTCTGTGAAGGAGACTTACCCACCGTCGATATGAACTTCTTCAGATGCCTGATATACTAGTGATATTGCTCTAAATCACAAAGTTCCAACAGTAGCAATCAACAACTTCATCTGAAGTGCCAGCAAACATAACTCTGTTAACTGTCATAAATGACCTCATAGATATTATGGTCGACGAGGTTATCTGCTATAACTCATATGAAAATCCTTGCAAGACCATGTACCAAACAGCATATGCAAGCATCTCTATGACATGACACAGAAGATATCATGGATTTCTTCCACATGTCAGAGGATAAAGTTATGGGTTCCCAAGAGTTTCCCAAGAGTTTTCCGCATGAGTTTATTCATGAAGAACAAAGAATGGGGAAGAGGTTACTTATTATGCAACTGATCTAGTAGATCAAAGAGAACTCTACATGTTCAAATTCTAACACATGAGAAAAGTGAATGGCCACATTGAGCGGTCGGAACAGATGCTCTTAATATTCACATATAATATTCATCAAAATAGGAGCACAAGCGGATTTTCTTAATCTCACTTCATACATAATATTCTCCACTATCTCATTCCAACTAAAATTTCCACAAAGAAAAGAGAAAAAAATCTTGGTTACATTGACAATTGCCAATCCCATACATTGCTCGACATCGAAGATATCCCAAATTCACTCCAACGAGATACACATCTTTCTTAAGATTTACTAATGTCTATTAATATTTGATAGGCTAATCCTACCTACTGATACTTAATATCCTATTCATACTGTATCGGCCCCAAAGACCTTCCTAGGGAGGCAGCTATTAATTGAATTGAATATATGGAAGATGAGGCTTTCTGGTTATAGCCAACAAGGTCTACATATGCAAAGAAACAAACAAACACCACCTCGTTCACGATAGTCCTCAAATTACAATACTAAGTGCAACCGGTACACCAACAACCTCATTGATTTTTCAAATGTTTGGATAACTCTTTTCTCTTCTTAGCTCTTCCATTAGCTCTTCTAACTCTTGCAACAGAAGCTTATGCTCCTTTTCTGCCTCTTCTTCACTTCTCTTCAATTCCTGGACAATTAACAAAATAAAAAATAAACACAATCTAAAACATATAGTTACCAAAAGCAAATTGTAAATCGCACCCATAGAAAAATCAGTATCAGTATATACCTCATTAAGTTTGAGCCGATCTTCCTTCTTAGTTTCATAGTCCTCAGAAGCTTCATAGTCCTTAAATTTCCGTAGACTTTCCCCAAGTTCTCTCCTCAAATTTTCAGCATCTGCTTTTGATATTGATTCGTGCACCAGAAAAAGACCTGCAATTGATATACCCTAAAAAGGAATAATGGAGGACCATACACCACAGAAATAAGCGTTAAATGATGAGATAAATAATCTATTTTTATATATATACAAATAAAAACGAAATATATGAATGAGATGAAACTACATGGCTAAGCATTATATTAAATAAATTTCAGTCATTTTAATTTTAAAATGAAAGGTTTGGAAGTGTTACAAACTTACATACCATTAAGATTTTTGGACGACGAATTGGCTGCTTCAGAATCCAAAAACAAGCAATGTAATGTTATTACTGACGTATAATTAATAAGAAGAAGAAGAAATAAACTCAGACATTGACGAACAAAATAAACAGCAGCTATTTACCAAAATAAATAAATAAACAGCAGCTACTTTTCTTTTTGTGTTTTACTTTTTTGTTGCAAGAGTAAACGATTATAAGGTAGATGGTCGATGTTAGGTGGGTAAACATGACATTATCATTTATTTAAAATAATAATAATAACAACAATTAAGAACATCCCAAACCAAACTAATTAGTTTGCCAATCGTTTTATTTAGAAAACAGAGCAAGAGAGAGATACATCTTGAACCGAAACAGCATCTCTGAGCTGAGAACCCTTCTTGCGCTTCCCATTGCGATTGCGAAGGGACTTGGGGTCGGAGGCCGCCGTGTTTAGAAAGCGGCGGATCTGAATGGATTTGGAGTTGGAGGCTGCCAGGTTCAGGAAGCGGCGGAGGATACCGAATGACATAGTCGGAATTAGAGTTGAGGTTTGATCTTCAAGTTTTCATTTTTAGGGTTTCCCACTATTTCCAATTTCGATTCTGTTCTTCCAGTTTGAGGAGGACGATGGTTGGCTACTCAATATTATTAATTCGCCTAGGCCTGGGCCGGGCCCAATGGTCCTGAACATGGCCGAAACCCGCTCTAACTCCCAGCAGAATAAGTCATTTTTTTTTTATTATTTGTTACCTTCCCCAAAATAATTATATAGTTGTTGTTATTATTATTACTACACCGACTTTTAGATTTTTTATTTGCCTGACATTGTTGGTGTGTAGAGATTAAAAGTACAAAACATACATTTTATTTAATGTCTACTGTACTTTTCTTATTAGTCTTGGTTTTTATCATTGTGACTTTTTTTTTTTTTCAAAGGTTCTGTCTTAGTTTGTTTTTTACTTTATTCTTAATCTTAACCCTTTATTTACTATATCAAGCTACATAATTCTGTCTTTTATGCAACTAATTATTATTATTTATCTAATTGGAAAATCTTTTTCCACATGGCCAATTTGTTTTTTTGTTGCCACATTATAGATTTTATTAATTAAACATATTAAAATTTTGACATATATTATTCTACGTACCTTAAGTGCTTTCTTCAATTTTTCCTTCTTTTCGCTGTTAGAATTTCTAAGAGAGATAAAATAAAAAGCTGGACCTGTATAACCCTGTAAATTCAATAAATTTATATATAAATTTAAGAAATTTATACTTTGTTTTTTAAAATTACCTTAAAATCAGTTTTTTTTGCCGAATTCTTACTGTGATGCCTAATTCAATAAATTTATATATAAATTCAATAAATTTTTTAAAATTCTGTTTCTTTGTGGAACTCTTGCTTTGCAAGGAAATGAATTTGAAAGCTCAAAAGGAGATTTTTTGCACTGAAAGTGGCATAGGAAAAAGTTACCAGCAAATAGATATATTTTCAATTTCTGTTTTGAAAAATTATCTTTGTGGAACACTTCTTTTGCAAGTTTTGGGCATGAATCTGAAAATTTAACACAAAATTAGATATCAATTTCTGTTTTGCAAAAATATTTTTGTGGAACTCTCTCTTCTGCAAGTTTTGGGCATGAATCTGAAAAGTGAACACTATATCAGACAACAATTCAAAATCAGAAATGAGGACATTAAATTCATTTGTCAAAAACTTTTTTCCTAATTCCATAAGTACAAAACAACTTAAAAGAGCCAAAAAGTAAGAAGATGATGACGATGTAGGAGGAACTAGTGACAATTGAGTTATGTACCTGAAAGTGTGGGGGATTTTGAGTTCCCTATAAGCCATATCATCATGGTCTCTCCCTTGTCAATTTGTTAAACTCGTATGTTTTTGGTAGCACTTCATCCTTCCGGAATTCTATACCACAAATACTGTGCAATAGTGAAAGGCTAATACCATCAGCTAGGAATAATAAACCTCCATGACTTCTAATCTTTGTGTGCAGTAGAAAAGCAAATGAGGTGAGCTACAGTATCTCAAATACTGCAATTGTGAATGGCTGATGACAACAAACCTCCATGACTTGCTCTTCCAACTACATATGACAGACTAAAAAAATGACATGAGAGACCATTATTAGACTTCAAAAAGATGAAAATGAGTTGGATTGAACGTAATCAGAAGCTCTTTTTCTGGTCAAACATGTTCAGTCCATAATGCTTTCTCCTACTGGACTGCCTCTAGTCTTCAATTTGGTTCAATTTATTAGTTATTCCCTACTCTTTTTTTATGAACATGTGAAATTACCATATAATTAAATAAGATTAACCAACCAATTGATCAAATTGTATGAAAATTATAAACTAACCAATTGATCAAATTTTATAAAAATTATAGAATACAATTCAATTCAAAAGATTGCATAATTATTTATTTATTAGTAAAAGAAAATAATAGGACCTCAATTTTTTAGTTAAAAAAATATAAAGATACAAAATATCCAAATAAATATCCATTGAACATATATAAATTGAGTCGGTACTCGAGCTACATAAATTATAAAATATCTAAAACAAACTTGCTTATCAGTTAGAAAATTTTATAAAAATTTATGAAAAAAAAATTGACCAACCAATTTGATTTATTATGAACTTTAAAAAATTTTAAAAAATGGGAAATTGCCAGATCAGAAATAGTTTAACAGAAAAAATAAGTCTTTGTAGTAAAAGAGAATTGAACTAAACATGTTTATGCTAAAAAATTAGAATGATAAAAGAATTAGCTAATACAATGCAATTCAACATATCATTTATTATTGGACAAATTTTTAATTAAAAAAAGAAAGAAAGAAAGATACAAAAATAGTCCATTAAACATAAATAAATTGAGCCAGTATTCATGAGCTACATAAATTATAAAATATCTAACAAATGTTGTTTAAAATTTTATATAAAGTACGAAAGAAAATTTCAATGAAAAATTATTAACCAACCAATTCATCAATTTTTATGAACACCGAAAATTAAAAAGATTATAGAAAAATGGGAACTAGCCGAATCTAAACAGTTTAACAAAGAAAAAAATTTTGGTGGTCAAAGAGAATTGAAAACCAATTTTTATGTTAAAAGGATTAGAAAGACAAAAGAATTGCCGATACAATATTCATTTTACAGATTGCTTATTTATTTATTTATTAAGAAAATTAAAGGATCTATTTTTAAATTTAAAAAGTCAGAAAGATACAGAAGAACCATATATAAATCCATAAATAAATTGAGCTAGTATTCATGAACTACATAAATTTCAAAATATCCAAACCAAATTGTTTATCGTATAGAAAATTTTATTAAAAAGATAATTTTCAATGAAAAAGATTGGCAAACCAATTAATCAATCTCTATGAGCTAAAAAATTAAAAAGATTAAAAATATATGTATGGAAAATTGTCGGATTTAAAACAGGTTAAGAAAAGGGGCTGACGCAATTTATTTAACAAAAACAGACTACTATAAAAGAATTAAACAACCAATTTTGTGAATACAAAAATTAGAAAGACAAATTTTACCACAAAAAAAGTGCTATGAATAATTAAAGATTAAACTATGAATTTTATGTAGTACAAACATTAGAAATACAAAATATAATTGAGCCCGTATTCATGAGCTACATAAGTTACAAAATATTCAAAAACAAAATGTTGTCTATCAGGTAGAAAAATTTATAGAAATTACCGAAAAAAAATTTCAATAAAAAAGATTAACGATTCAATCGATCAATTTGTTTGAGCTAAAACATTAAAAAGATTTAAAATAAATATATGGGAAATATTGCAGGATCTTAAACACGTTAACGAAAGGGACGCAATCTGAAATTATTTATTTAACAAAAATAAATTAGAAGAATTAATCAACCAACTTTAATCAACCAACCAAATGATCTATTTTAATGAACTAGAAAAAATAAAGATTTTTTTTTTAAAAAATGGGAAATTACCATTATGCAAGTAACTCTAATTACCAAAAAAAAGTTAGACCACATGAAATTATTTTCTTACCTAACTTTTTAGATTATGTTATTAAGATTTTTAGTGTCAGTTTCCAAATGAGACCCTGTCTTAAATGAATTTTGAGTTGAAGTTATAATCTATTATTATAAATTATCAGCTTATTTTAAAGCCGTCAAAAAAATTAAAGAAGAAAAAAAATATAGGTCACATTCTATTCCTGTCAAAGGGCTATAAAAATCCCATCAAGTAGGCTATAGATTGGCAGTCTTCAGCATAATCATTCAAGGGCTATAAGAAGCTATCTATATTCCAGCCTTTGATTGTTATTTTCAAAATGCCATGCAATTGCAATAAGATTGATTAGTATAAAGCCAACAATTTTATAGAGGGTGGGCCAAGCCCTCACATCATCTTTTTTTTGTTATTTTCTTCCCACCCACTCTATAATCCGCGTCAACTTAAAGCCATTTGTGCTTAGCCTTAGATACCTTAAGACCCATATTGCAGTTCAAGATATATATATATATATATATATATATATATATTATATAATTCGTATACGTGTTCATTGTGCCAAATTGGCTTTGGTGCTTTTTACTAGATGCCACATTGACTATACACTGTTTTAAAGATGGATGATTATAGTATAGTAATAGCGAATAAATTTATCTTAATATATATTAAACCAAAAGACAAAGAGAAACCACTAGTACAAAAATGATTACCCATTTGATTAACTTGTTGTACATGATTGAATATTTTCCATTACTGAACCTTTCTTTATCGACCACCTATTTAACTTGTTGCGAAGCTCATTTTGAGCCTTAGATTTGATGGATTGTTGGTCAGTGTCATGTATATATAAAATATATATATATTGTATGGGAAGTATAAAATCTAACGGTTAAAATGTGGTTGATAGAAGAAGCTAAAATATAGTATCTCAGCACAAGATTTTTTGCGTGAAGAATAATAATATGTGAGAAAAATCAAGAAGAGCTCAATAGAATGAGAACCGCTAAATAAAAGTGTGTTCCTTATTATAAAATATATGCATGTATACATGTTTCTGTGTGTCAACTTGGAAAGTCATGATTCCCTGCAGCCACCATCACTCACCAATGTATATTAAAAATTCCACAATGCCATCGCCACGTAACAAATGGACAAAATGGGACTCATATTTGCTTCTCTTACTTTCACCAAATGATTTGATCCAAAATATTTTATTATTGGTAAGCTGACGTGGCGTGTTGTAGTGTTGAAGTCCATAGAGATAAGTTGTGGTGCGAAGCCGAGGAGTGCTGGTCGACTGAAAGGGACACAACGACCAGAGCATCCAATTACAAATTGCGGTTGGATGTCTCTCTCTATATCTTTGAGATCTATATATATATATGTATGGCTGTATAACATGGACTTCTCAGTGACCCAGAGTTTATAAATTTCTTTCTTCTTTTTCTTCGAACTCGAAGCCGATAACATTTTGTAATAATAAACTCAAACAACGTAAGCTTACCCATCTCCTTACTCTCTCCTTTATCCTTCTCTTTTTTTTTTTTTTTTTTTGCTTTTGCTGTCAATATATTATCATGGAGCCTATTAACAAGAAATAGTTTTCAAAGACCAATCCTGATGTAATTTTTTCTATAAATAGTTTTCTGTTTGCGTGTTGTGTATGTTTGGAGGTTGTGGTTGGTGATTAAGGAGTCTTTTGTGTTTGTGTGGCACTGGTTGCAGCTGGAGTGGAGGAAAGGGAAAGTGAACCCAATTATGAGCACCATAACAGCCAAGCTCCGGCTCAGGCCGATGCCGCTGAATTTTGTACGCGATACCGATGGATTACCTCGCATCATACTGACAGAGCCAACTGGGTCTTCAGCAGAGGTTGGTTTGGTCTTGAGTTTTTCTTGATTATTTTGGTTGATAGTACACTCTTTTTACAATTGGAAAGCTATATATTTGTTTCTCTCCTGGATTAGTATTATACAGGATTGTCCCGCCATTAATTTGTGGTTACCAACCATTAACTTGATCAAACTTGATATTGGTTTCAGGTGCTCTTGGATGGCGGGCAGGTTGTTTCCTGGAAGAATGAACGAAGAGAAGAGCTGCTTTATAGGAGCAGCAAGGTAAAGAATTCTGATTTCAGATACAATTTCAATTACTAATGGATTATGGTGCCCTTTATTGATCCTACATATTATGAAGAAGAATATGAAATCATTCTTCTCTGACCTTCTGTTATAGATAGCCAGACCAATTAGGAATCCACTTCATGCATTTTGACTGTGGTTCCTACATGAATTAACTTCTTATCTATTTATGCGTTTGGTTAACCATCACTCTCAAGCTGCTGAGGAACTGATTCTGCATCTTTTCTTTTTCAACTTTATGATATCCTGTACTTAGCTCCATCAAGGAATTCAGTGCATGCTGCTTTCGCAACACTTTCTTGTAATCTTGAATGTACTCTTGTAAACAATTTCCAACTATATTGTTTAAGTGCGAAGAACCCCTCTTTCCACATAGATATGTATAAAGAATATCGTATTTCTTAACTAAATACAGTGATTATATTTTCTTTTTAAAATTATTGCACAGGCTATTTGGAAACCACCAAAAGCCATCAATGGAGGAATACCTATTTGCTTTCCACAGGTTGGTAACTTATTTAGTTATTCTATATTGAAAATTTTGAATTCTTAATTGACTTGTACATTCCGTTGCAGTTTGGAAACTATGGTTCACTGGAGCAGCATGGATTTGCAAGGAACAGATTGTGGTCACTAGATAGCGACCCTTCTCCTTTGCCTCCAGCTAACACTCAGTCATCAGTGGATTTGATATTCAAGTCCACAGAAGAGGATTTGAAGACCTGGCCACGTAGGTATGCTCTTGAAGTCTGATATTTCAGTACATTTGTTTGATGCAGAAGGCACAATGACTTGTTTAATCCTGTGAATCTTTTGCTGGTGGTTTTCAAAGGTTTGAGTTGCGGCTTCGTATTTCTATCAGTCCTGGCAAGCTCACTTTGATACCTCGTGTGAGAAATATGGACAACAAAGCATTCTCTTTTACTTTTGCACTGCGTAACTACTTATCTGTATCAGACATCAGGTGCGCCTAGTAGAAAGAAAAGCTTTTACTCACACTTGTGTTGCCAAAACGTCCTAGTCTCTTTGAACTCTGCACATCTTCAAATTTACATTTAAGAACATCAAAATTACTATTGATCTAAGATTGTATGCTGAGCTTGTATTTGTGCATGCTCTTTAGTAGCTGAGCTTGGAAGATATTGCATATATATACTTTTCAGAGTGGTTGCATGATGTGTTTCAATTTGCAGTGAAGTACGTATTGAGGGCTTGGAGACACTGGATTACTTTGATACTCTGATGCATGGTGAAAGGTTCACTGAGCAGGCTGATGCAATTACATTCGATGGCGAGGTACCAACCTTTTATTTCACTTTTTATATTCCGTCTCAATTGAAATTTGGCTGCATAAACGAAATGATCTCATGAGGACCAAGTTGGTTTTATGCTCTCAAGATGTGGTTACTGGATACTGATTATCTTGTTTCCTTTGACATGTGAAAATAAGTAACATTATCCTTATTTACCTTGTGTTCTTGTGGGTGTCCAATGTTGAATGATGAAGTTTTCGTCTTCAGATTGACAGAGTATATTTGAGCACCCCAAGAAAGATTGCCATCATAGACCATAAGAAAAAGAGAACCTTTGCCTTGCGGAAAATTGGCATGCCAGATGCAGGTCCTTTAATCATTGATTTTAAGAAACTTTATAATGGTTTGGTCCTGATAATCCAAAGTTTTTTTTTACTAACAATGCTTGAAAAAATGGTGTATACAGTTGTATGGAATCCATGGGACAAAAAGGCTAAGTCTCTTCCAGATTTTGGGGATGAGGACTACAAAACCATGTTATCTGTGGATTCTGCAGCTGTTGAAACCCCTATTGTCTTGAAACCCCTTGAAGAGTGGAAAGGTCATCAGGAGCTCTCTACCGTTTCATCAAGCTATTGCAGTGGGCAGTTGGATCCTTACAAGGTTCTTCATGGCTTCCACTGAGCTAACATTCGGTGTAAATACTAGTTTATTGTAATTTATATAAGCTGTTGCATTGGTTATTACAACATACCTCAACTTGCTTGTTCATGCATTAGGATTTTCATAAAGTTAGGCAAGACTAGTTGAATATATGATAATGTTGTTTCTGAATCGCACTGTCACATGTCGGGCAAGAAGAACATTTTTATATGTTGTCAGTCAGCCACTTTGTAGGAAACTAATGTTGTATGTACGACTTTATATATATATATATATATATATCATTTTCTTTTGCTTGTCGACAGAGAAATTAAAAGTATATGCAGGAAATTAAAATGGATTTTGAAACTCAATTATATTTTTCATTTCAAACTGTGTTCCCCATGAAACAAGAGCGCGGATTAAACACACACTTGTATTGTATAGCAGAAACAAATAACACACAATCTGATTATTGCCATCCTTCTTATTCGGCTATTACTCAGTCACTCACAGATAGTAGTATAGGATCTTATTGACTTGAACATATTTTCAGCATTGTGCTTAAAAGAGAGAAAGCAGGGACATCCCAAACTTTTCTTTGGCATCCTTGTTAAAGGGATCGTCACACAGATACAGGTGGATATTGGCCCTGCACAGAAAACCTTGCTCACAACCTCCCTCATCACTGCACCCATCATAAAAATTGTTACTATTGTCCTGCTCACAGTGAGTTTGCAACATGTTTGGCACACAAATACATAACACCATCATTGTATTCTTATTTTGTTTGGAGGACGTATCCAGGTAGCCGAGAGATCTCAATCACAGAACCTGACATTAGCTTTATGTTATCTGATGCTTGACCCATGGCCCTATCAGAAACCAAAAAAGGGAAAAACAACATAAAGGATCATCAGGATTAGTAGCTGGTAGAAAGTGAGTGACTGTATGAGACAGTGAATTTGGATTGTTGTCGTAGCAAGCTCATTGTTCTTTTTACCACCATTTAGTTTCTTAATGGATGCTCCGAGACCCTCGTCGAAGCTCTTTTAACCAAGCTCATTGTGAGGCCAGTAAACACAATTACCAGCTTCATCACCATCTCAGCATCACTGTCAATTACCAACTGATAAATTTTCTCAGTGGGTTTTGCTGGGGGCTTGCCAATTTTCAACTTGAGAACATCTTGGGCCCCGACCACAAGAATTAATAATATGTAAGAAGCCAATCCTTGCCGTCGCTTTGAAGGAGGGAATCGAAATTGGAAGTATAGCGTCGGTCTCTAATACCCAACTATGTCATTCGGGATCCTCCGCGGCTTTATGAAAACGGCGGCTTACGACTTCAAAATCATTGTCGGTGGGAAGCTCAAGGCTGGCTGGCGATGCATAAAGGAGGTTCACAATATCTCGCTCTGCCTCTTTCTCTAAATTGTCAAATGGTGATAAGATTTGTGACTTTGTCTTCTACGTTATAGATTTGGTTGGGGATGTTTCAGTGCTGTTTGATAATATATTTGTATTTTTTATTGAGTTTACATATAATTTGGTTGGTGGAGATATATAATTGAAATTTTTTAAATATTAATTAAATTAAAAATATAAATATGTTATTATTTATTTTTATATTTTATTTAATTAAATAATTTAATTAATATTTAATAAATTTTATTTAATTTTTAAATTAATTAAATTATATATAAATTAGAAGGGAAGAAAAATTATACTGTTAAATAAGTTTTTAATTTTTGTCATTTGGGTTTTCAATACTCTTAAATAAGTAATTGTCATCATGTCATAACCTCCGCTATCTACCATTTTGGACACATTAATTTGATATTTATTTATTTATTTATTTATGTTTTTTTCTTATTATTTTGCAGTGTATTCCCAAACTCTCGGATGTTACACGGTACGTAACGTATCCAAAAAATTTGATTTTGAAATTTATAAAACTGAATTTTATTCTGCAATGCGATTGAACATTAAGACAATGCTTAGCCATGTAGGAACAGGTTCATCTATTCCATTGATATTATTATTATTATTATTTTGTATATTTATATAATTACGTTTTATACATTCCTTATATGCAGCTTTTGAGCTTTTAATTTTAGAATGAACCTCCACCTTCCTTGTTTTCTTTTCCTCACACCATCTTATTTCTTCACCTCTATTTTCGTGCATTATTCCTTTTAAGGGTATATTTTCTATAATTGTCATACCGTGTAATCACTTTGCAAATGCAAAACCAAGAATGGAGCGTGCGCGCAAAGAAGCTGAAAAAGAATATGATAGAGAACGTAACAGAGTTTTGTTTCTCGATGGACTGGACGAGCACATGAGGGATCTCTTGGTATATACTGATTTTCTATAGTGCGGTTTACGATTTGTTTGACCACTATTTTTAGAGAATGCGTTGACATGGCATTCATTAGGCTCGACATCTTTTGTTTTCCACTGAATCACAGTGTGCTTCCATTTGGAAAAAGTAGCAATTAGTATACTAGTGTGCTGTTCATTTTTTGATGCATGCGCACCCATTTAAGTAGAGCTTACTTGTAAACATCTGGTTTGGTTATACAAAATTTCAGCTGGTTTATAGAGATGTGATTGGCAGTGTGAAACTTGTGTAAAATACCATCTTTAATTAAAATATGTGCTCTGAAAAAAATGTTGGTGACAACATGGAAAGTTGGTGTGTCTGTAATTTGTGGCCACAAATACAGAGGATTTACATGGATGCAAACATATTCATCATTCACACAAAGGATATTCCTGATTCTGTATGTATTTGGTTTTTGTTGAATGTTGCAGGCAGCCGAGCGTAGAAGAAAGCAAATCAAGGCGCTTGAGCTTAAAATTAGAGAGCTAAAAGAACGAAAGAAGAGAGTTGAAGAGTCATCCAGAGACAACTAGATGAGGATTATCCAAAGAAAGTCTTCCTGATGTCAGTGTATGTGTTGCATTTGATTTTGAGGACTATCATAACTTGGTGTCCTTTGTTTTTACTTCTAACAGTAGATCTAATATTTGAGTTATTTAATTTTTGGTTTGTTTTTCCTTTGAAAAAATAAAGAACTTGTAAGAAAAGAAGAGATTTATGGTTATTAAAAAGTCTATAACATGACGCACATGCAGCAATAAATTGCTTACTTAGTACACTCGTATCTGAAAAGCTATTCATCCAAATAGCCTTTTCAAAGCATTGACTCGGTTGTCGCTTATATTTTGGCAATTTAGAAAGATATTTTCCCTTCTTAATAAATGAAACTTTTTTCTTTTTTGATGAATTAACATGTGAAACTCATTGAAAAAAAAAAAAGGTTACATTACTATTTTGGGCCTCATTAATTGAGGACTTTCGCATTATCGTACTCGAGGTAAAATGGACATTTACCTAGCCCAAAAATACAGTTTTGAAATAAATGGATATTTACTAAGCCCAAAAATACATATTTACCAGGCCTGAGAAAACAGTTTTGAAGTAAATGGACATTTACCTAGCCCAAAAATACAGATTTAAGCCATTTTAACAGAAGTCCGAATCTAGTGACAATTCTCAATACAGACAAAAACCTTTTTCCCAATAAAGTTTTAATAGCAACTTACATATAGAAAAAAAAAAAATTAATGAATTAGTTTATAAAATTTTTTTTTGTATAACTTAATATTGTAACTCAATTATATTTTTCATTCCAAACTGTGTTCCCCATGAAACAAGAGGAGCGCAGTTTAAACACACTTGTATTGCATAGCAAAAACAAATAACACACAATCTGATCATTGCCATCCTTCTTATTCAACTATTACTCAGCCACTCATAGATAGTAATATAGGATCATATTGACTTGAACATATTTTCAGCATTGTGCTTAGAAGAGGGAAAGCAGGGACATCCCAAACTTTTCTTTGGCATCCTTGTCAAAGGCATCGTCACCCAGATACAGGTGGATATAGGCCCTGCACAGAAGCTCACTCTCGACCTTGCTCACAACCTCCCCCATCACTGCACCCATCATAAAACTTGTTACTATTGTCCTGCTCACAGTGAGTTTGCAACATGTTTGGTACACAAATACATAACACTATCCTTGTATTCTTACCTTTTGTTTGGAGGACGTATCCAGGTAGCCGAGAGATCTCAATCACAGAACCTGACGTTAGCTTGATGTTATCCGATGCTTGACCCATGACCCTATCAGAAACCAAAAAAGGGAAAAACAACATAAAGGATCATCAGGATTACTAGCTGGTAGAAAGTGAGTGCATGAGACAGTGAATTTGGATTGTTGTTGTTACTTGCTAGCAAGCTCATCGTTCTTTTTGCCACCAGTTAGTTTCTTAATGGATGCTCCGAGACCCTCGTCGAAGCTCTTTTTAACCAAGCTCATTGTGAGGCCAGTAAATACAATTACCAGCTTCACCACCATCTCAGCATCACTGTCAATTACCAACTGATAAATTTCCTCAGTGGGTTTTGCTGGGGACTTACCAATTTTCAACTTGAGAAGATCTTTCAACTTGTCATTATCTGCATATATCCCTGTATAATATTGAAGAACGTCAAGGCTGATTACTACACAACATGCATGGCAATTGACATGCATTAGTTGATAATAAAAACAGCCATTAACAACTTTGTTGTAAAGCATAAAAAAGCATAAACTTGCAACTCCAAAAAGCAAAGAAAGTAATACTGACCAAAGGCGTAAATTTTGATGCCCATGCCAACCATCGATTTCTTTCTCACGCCGACACAATTCAATCGCTTCCCATCATCCAATTGAACAGCAAACGAAACCCCAGTCTTGGGTTCAACCTCAGCTCCCACCTCCTCTTTTTTGGCCTCATTGCCTGCCTTGCCTCCACTCTCACTCTTCAGATTTTGCTCCTCTGCTTTGGTTTCATTAATCTCGACCTTGTCAGCCTTAGCAATGACATCCTCGACAGTGGTTGCCATTTTCTTCAACTGAAACTAATTACGCAAATTGTGAGTGACTCGGTGAATTTTGCACCCACCTTGGGTTGTCATTTATAGAAACAAGGTGATGGTTGAGGGTATTGATAAGAGGCAATAAATTTGAAATGGTGAACTCTAAATTGGTTGTGATTTGATTTGGTTGCTCAGGTCATAATCTTGCATTGGTCCTAACGATAGAGATAGGTTGAAGTTAATGAGCATTGATGTGTTAGTGAACTGGTGCTCATGACTCATAGTTGGTGAGCTTTCACAATTGATTTGGCACCACAATTAAATTTTTCCTTTTCCCTACTGCTTTTCATAATTAGGTGGGTTTTCGCAATTGATCTGCCGGCATAAACATTTATGTACACAGTTTGTTTTATTTTCCTTTTTCTTTTTCTTATTTCTTTATTTATTATGACCAATACAAACTATCATATCAATTGTAAATTTTAAAAAATATGAGATGGAAAGCATAAATTATTTTTAATTTTTGATTAATATGATGAGGGGTTGCATAGATCACTCAAATTGATACGTGAGGGCTACATTTGAAATTTGGTATAAACTCTTCAATATTTTCATAAAAATATACTTCTTCTTATTATTTTAAATTTTTATATTAACTTTGTGTTCCTTTTTCCCGAGGTGAATTAGTGCAAAATTCAGTGTTCCAAGTTGAATTCATTTAAAGAAAAGTAATACAAATGAAATGAATCTTTTTTACAATATTCCTCTCTTTTGAAATTTCTTTATAGTATTAATTCATAAAAATTATGAAGAAAAAATTATACTATTGAAATAATTGTTACTGAATTAAAAAAAAATAAAAGAAAAGAGAGAAATTGAATTATAATCCATCCAAATAAAATACAAAAAAGACTAATTTGTTTATATTTTTATTTTTAAAGAAAAATAAATATATATTTCATATCAAATATACTTTTGGGCCTCCTACTTATTGGGGCCCTAGGCTAAAAAAGTGGGCTGACCCATACCTGGCCCTGGGTCGGGCGGGCGACCCGACAAAAAAATTATTTAATTTTATTTAAATTAAATTTTATATAAACAAATTAATATTTTGTATTTGTAATTACAGACATTTCAATCTGTTTCTTTAATTTTTCAATTTGAGTAGAAAAACCCTATATCGCTGTAATAAAGCGAGAAAGAGTGGAGAAGGGTTTTTGTTTTTGGAAGAAGTAGAAGAAAGAGGCAGCAATGGTGGAGGACAGTGGTCGAAGCAGGAAGCGGAAGAGGGCGAGGCGTAGCAAAGTAGCTCTCCATGGTCGTAAGGGGGAAGATGAAGGAAAACAAGTTTCTGAAGCCTCTGCTTCCTCTGCTAATAAGCCCAGAAGATCACAGGGACTCTCTAAAGCTTCTACTTTTCTCGATAAGGTCTTTCTTTGACTTTATTTACTATACTGTTTTAGTTATTTCTAGTTAATATTTGATACAATTAACATTTTTCATTTTTCATTTTTGGAAACTGAGTTTGCTGTTGAACGTTATGCAGATGAAAGCGAAGCTGTCAGGTGGGCACTTCAGAATGCTTAACGAGAAGCTCTACACTTGCAGGTAAGAGTCACTACTTACCTCGATATGGTTGTGTAGCTTGTGTCCTCCTGTTTGATAATAATTGTGTGATTTTGTCTGACTTCCAATTGTCTTTCTGAAATCGAACCTTTTTTGTTTTTTTCTCAGTGGAAAAGAGGCGCTTGACTATTTTGAAGAAGACCCGGCATTGTTTGATGTGGTAAGATTTATTCCAAATGAAGAAAATTTATTATAGAGCTTTCTTTTTTCTGCCACTGTAGCTGTTTCTGATTTGTTCGTATTGAATGGTTTTGATGTATCACTTGTTTAACTGAATGCGTAATGCTTCAGAACATTGAGCTGTGAATTATGCGTAAAGGTTGAATCTTGAGAGTAGGTTGTTAAATTCTTTGATTATCATGCTTTGTAGTAATATGAATTCCACAATGTCATAACGTTTGATTTCCAGCACCAGCTGTGAGTTTCACTACCAGAGATACATATTACCATACTCTGCTGCATGGCTGATGTCGTTACTACATTTAAAATCCAAATCCAAAGTTGATCACATACAAACAATAAGAAATTTTCTAGAGTTTTTAGGTAAATGCGTGTCATACTTAATATGAATTACATTCATACATAATAGAGCTACATAGAAGCAAAATTATATTTTTGTGTTGCCCTTCACTGTCACCATAACTATAGACCACCAATGGAAAAGTGACCATAATTTATATCTTGGATGACGATTTTTTTATTTATTTAACATATGTTATTTACTTATCTGTCCAGTATCATGCAGGATATCAAGAGCAAATGTCACATTGGCCTGAGCAGCCCGTTAACATTATCATAAAATGGCTAAAAGATCACAGTCCTTCTCTGGTTGTGGCTGACTTTGGGTGTGGTGAGATCTGCTGAGCTCAAATATTCATTGCACCTTGGTGCAATAGAAACATGAAAATTAAAATAAAAAATGCACTTTATTTGTCTTCATTTTAAGTACTCACCGTCATCCTTGTTTGGCAGTCATGTTAATGTCATTTTTTTATCTTGAAATTCAGGAGATGCACGCCTTTCAAAGAATGTCAAGAACCATGTCTTCTCCTTTGATCTTGTCTCAAAGGACCCTTCAGTAATTACTTGTGATATGTCAAATGTACGTGCTCTTTTTCTATTGTTTTTTGCCTATAGGGCCTGTATGACAATGATAAGAACTATAACATTTTTGCTTGATTATCCAAAAATTGGAAGCTGGGAATTATGAAGATATTTAAGATATTTTCTGAGTGATAATGTTTGCATATATACCCATTTTATGTAATACCAATTGTAAGAACTATTCTCTAAACAAACCTAATTATTTGTGTGTGCTGGTAGGTTCCCCTTGGTTCTTCATCTGTTGATGTTGCTGTCTTCTGTCTTTCATTGATGGGAACGAACTACTCAAGTTACCTTGAGGAGGCACACAGAGTACTCAAGCCAGGGTCTGAACAAATAAAAGGAAACTATTTCATATTTTGATCACCTTACATAAGTGAAATTCATTTGGTTTGACTTATAATGGGTTGTTGACAGTGGCTGGCTACTGATAGCCGAAGTAAAGAGTAGGTTTGATCCAAATACTGGAGGAGCAGACCCGAAGAGTTTTGCTAAATCTGTTTGTGAACTAGGATTTTCCTCAGAATTTAAGGTCTCTGCTTATGTGCCTCCGATTTCCTACGTTGATTATTCTTGCACCTATGCTAACAGATACTCATTTGTGCAGGACTTCTCTAATAAGATGTTTATTTTATTGTACTTCAAGAAAAAGGTGAGCAACTTTTTGTTGTTAAAGTGTTGGGGCTTGTGAGGCTCATATACATTAACGATATTCACATTTTACATCCTTTACTCTGCAGAATGAGCACATTATGAAGAAGGATATTAAATGGCCTGAGCTGAAACCTTGTCTATACAAGCGCCGCTGAGATTAATGCTAATACTCTTGGTTTTGTGGAAATTTCTTCAGTTTATACATTCTAGAGACTATTTGACTTTCTGTTCGGTCTCTGAAATTTCGAATTATTCATTTCCTTTGCTTAGAATTTTCATGAGATGGCCTATTTGTTAATTCATCCTTTGAGGCCACTGCAAATGAAGGAGTCAGCTTATTTGGTTGGGCTTGGACTTTTTTATTCAAAATCAAACAGATTGCTCTTTTTCTTGGGTTTGCGCAAGCCTGATGGGTTTCTGGCTAGCCTCAATCTAAATTTCTTGTAGAAGAAAATAATTAATTAATAAAGAATACAAAAAGATTTGTTTCTGACTTCAAACAGAGAGAGAGAGAGAGGAAGGGTGGGAAAGCATGTGAATGCAGTACTGTAAAGATATGAAATGGATATGTTGGAGGGGATAAGGAATTGCCATAACATCTTGCACCCTTCACTGGCTGTCACATGCCTTGTGTTGTTTTTTATTTTCTTCCTTTTCCAGAGCTTGTCGGAAACAATGCAAATAGCATATCTAGCAAAAATTGTCTATACTTGAGTACATGCTTTGGCTAGCCAAAGGGTCTAATGGGATTCACATATTTCGTTTCTAAGCCAAACCCACGTCGAGCTTTTTCTTCTTTTCAAAGCCTGTACTTTCATACCAAAATAATAAAAAATATGTAATTCCCTGAGCAAGTCAAATGAGAGCAAAAGGCTTTTCTTCAAGTATATATTATATGTGATACGAAGAAGATTGGGTTGTGGACTTTTTATTGTAGCCGAGCGCTATCCAATCAGCAGCAACCCTGGAGGAGATGGGTGATAGTCAAAGTTTGTACAGGAAGGCCATGGCCGTGGTGCCACCGACTGCCTTCACAAAGTCCAAACGAGCAGACGCAGGGGACCTTACTCTTGTCCATCTTATTTTCTACAACAGAAAAGCGAAGGCAAGGGACGAGCGCCTACAAAGTCCGCGGCTTGCGTACGTATTATTACACCTATTGGACACTTCCAGGATGATTCGGTCCCACTGCGGTGTAACTTTTTTCATGTGGGCTCCATTCAACCTTGTAAATATATAGTTTTATCACACCGACATCATTCATTTCCCACTTGAACCATGTGATTATATTGGTGACCCCACGTTCAAAACCAACACAGAAGAGGAAAGTACTATAGTCTGTATGACCATACAATCGTTCAGCTTCAAATCTATTATTAACAATTTTTCTGAATTCGCACACAAAATAAGTTTAATTAAAAATGTAAAAAATCTTTACTTTTAATGAGCAATCATTTTGATACGGAGCAGGTTGCTTTCAAAGTCAAAAGCATCCTTTATTTATTTGTCTGCTCTCTTTTTTTTTTTTCCCAACCAACCATGGATTATTTGCCTTTTGAATGTGTAAACGTTTAATTTATCCTCGAAATGTTGATTTAGTCATAAGATTATTGTAAATAATTGGATTTAGAGTAACATAGCAGCATATTAAATTCACACATGGAGTAATTCCAAGGACTCAACATTGTAATGATATGATTTGAAAAACAAACTGAAAAGCCACCATAATAAAAACAACGGAACACCCACGAGGGTTGGTTTTCACTTAAATTAGGGATCATCGTGTAGACTTTGAGAGGCTTAAAACGAATGGTATTTCAATATGTCACATGCTCATTGTTTTGAATAGAATTTAGACGTAAACATTTAAGAAAAAGCCAGTCACTTGGGACAAAAATCATCCCTAAATGCTGGAAAGCTCATGTGATGATCATGAGGTTCCTATAATCAATGTAATACATACTTCATTCAATTTTAATTTATAGACATTTTGATTCTGATTTGCACATTGAAGTTCGTGCAAAAACAAAGGCACCAAAATGACCATTCCTTCCATTTTTTTTTTCTTTTTCAGCTCTTCTTTTTCTTCTTCTTCTAAACAAAGGGAATTGTTGGACTTATGTGAGTTTGCTGAATTTACATGGCAGAACTGACTTGGCCATTTTTTCAAGTGGCAATTGATATACTCATCTAGAAATCTATTTCAATCTTTTAGTACGGACAAAGTCGAGTAGAAACTACCAAAATATCAAAGAAAGAAGTTGAGTCCCTTCATTGAATGGTCTTGTCTCCACGCCCATGTGCAATTGATGGGTGTTTTCTATAGACCCCATAGTCATTAACTTCATACTGTTTGTTTTTATTTACGTAATGTAATTACTGTTTGTGTATAAAATGTGTTGACCGCCAATAACACGATGCGTCCAATCTCTCTCTCTGTCCCATCTACAATTTCTTACTCACTCTCTATTTCTCTTTTTGTATTAGTATTTTATTCCATAAAGGAAAAATAAAAGAAGCACTGTATCTGACAAAGACTTCAATTCCCTCCGCGGCTTTATCTATATGGATCGAGAACAGAGAAGTTCTTACACGGAGAAGACCAAAAATTAAAAATTAATCCTCAAACCACCTTCTATCTTCTTTAACACCACCACCACCGTCATCATCCTCACAAATCTCTATCTGGGTTGTGAAGTTTTCAGCCTGTACTTCAATATATTCCATTGAAGTTCACCTGGTCATTTAGCCAGTTTATTTGCCTTTCTTTCCCAATAAACTTGATCTACTCTGTTCCTGACAGAGCTTGTTGGTGTTGGAGACTTTCATCTGTTCTTAATTCTCATATTATATTGTGGGGTTGTTGGTGGGTGCATCTGAGTTATATTCTATGCCTCCAAAGGAAGGCACAAATTAAGATTTTTTAGAATCTGCAAGCGTGATTTTAGGGATGGGTATTGTGAAACCTACCATGGGTACAGAACCTAGCTTGTTTATATAGTAACTTCTCTCTCCCTGTCTTTGTCTATTTCTCCAAACATTTTACTATTTTTGAAAAAATTTTACTTGACCGAGCATTTCAGTTTTTACTCCAAATGTGTGATATACAAAAGGGTATGATTTGGTAAATCAATATAAGCTGCTGGGTTGCTGTATTGTATTAGAGAAAATATGGGATCTGGAAACGGAGTTTACTCGGTTGGAGAGTTCAACTTGGATTCCAAGTGGCTGATCGATCCGAAGCATCTTTTTGTTGGGCCGAGGATTGGGGAGGGCGCGCATGCCAAAGTGTACGAAGGAAAGTAAGTCAACCTGATTTATCTGTCCCTGTGTCTGGGTTGTGATCTTTGAAGCTCAATCATTTAAACATTACAATGCACTTTGTATTTTCTATGGCCTACAGAGGACGCCCCATTTTGTCTTTGATCTTGTTAATTGGATTTCTAAAAATAATACCCCACCCTCAATCTCAACCTCACCCTACCCTCTGGGGGGTCTTCTTTCATTCTCAGTTCTATCCTTGTTACTAAAGGCTTGTATATACCTCTTCAGAGTTTTTTTTTTTGGGGTATAGGTTTGTGAGTGGAATTAGAACATAATTAAAAAGCAGAACTTTACATGAACTAATCTTTATCTTTGGCGTTTCATATCCAATTTATTTTCTTATGGCATACGAATCATTCTTAGGTATTTGATTAGATAAATTATTTATTTTGGTATTGATTTTTTACCCAGATATAAGAATCAAACTGTTGCTGTTAAAATTGTCAATAAAGGAGAAACCCCAGAAGAGATTGCCAAGAAAGAAGCACGGTTTGCCAGGGAGGTTGCAATGATATCCAGAGTTCAACACAAAAATTTAGTGAAGGTTTGTTCGATTTGACATACTTTGTCCTTGGGTTTACTGTAGTAGTGATGTTGTGTAATAAAGATTCTCACTTGACAGTGATTGATGAGCATGAAATATGCAAATATCTAATAAGATTTGTGTTTGTTTATGACCAGTTTATTGGAGCGTGCAAGGAACCTGTCATGGTCATAGTAACTGAGCTACTATTGGGTGGGACATTGCGGAAATACCTATTGAATATGCGTCCAAGAAGCTTGGACATGCGTGTGGCAGTTGGGTTTGCACTTGATATTGCTCGAGCAATGGAATGCTTACACTCCCATGGGATAATTCACCGGGACCTGAAACCTGGTATGGTTATTGGTTATGCTTTCGTTTAAGTTGTTTGACACATTTGGTTTTGAAACTGCGAGAAGGTTGGGAAAAACATTCAACTATTAACTCTTCTATAGAGGAGGGAAAAGAATGGAATATTTAATCAACACTGTAGAGGAAGAACATTCTAGGTTATAAACATCCCTCAAATTTCAAATTATGACTATCAGAAATGTTCACAGCGTGTTGCCTAAAGCAATGGATCTTTCACAGAGTGTTTATCTCTATTTCTTTTGGTAAATAATTGTAATTGAAGTCATCCTTATGAGTAAAAGATACAAGAAAGTGCAAATTATTCGGCTTTTATTTCATGCTGGATTATGTTTTACTGTATGTAGTTTTAGAAATGACTTTAGTTAGTGATATTCCAGTGCTTCTTTATTTCAGTTACGCATGCTGGAGATACGTGGTAATATGCTTATAAGATGAAAGAACTATGACAATCTCAAATTGTGAATTGGAAACTACTTTGGTAGAACACATACTACTTAATACTGGCTTCCATGAGCAGTTGAATTGTCGCAATGAAGGAATCAGAATTTTGTACCACATGTTAAATGAATTATTTAACTCAATATATCTGTTAAAGTGATGTAAGAAAAAGTATTTACATCTATTTTGTGAATAGGAATTCAGCTATTTTCTGATGGCTTTTTTTTCTGTCCCATCTCCAGAGAATCTGCTCTTGACTGCAGACCATAAAACAGTTAAACTTGCTGATTTTGGCTTAGCTAGGGAAGAGTCATTGACAGAAATGATGACTGCTGAAACAGGAACTTATCGGTGGATGGCTCCAGAGGTATGCTACTTAACCATTCAAAGTTACAATCTCTTTCTCCCTCTCTGAATCTGTTATGTGGATGAATGTGCCATATCAGAAAACTAATCCATGGTTCTATCTGATTGCAGCTTTACAGCACAGTCACATTAAGGCATGGAGAGAAAAAGCACTACACCAATAAGGTGGATGCCTACAGCTTTGCAATTGTGTTGTGGGAACTCATCCATAATAAGTTGCCTTTTGAAGGCATGTCAAATTTACAGGCTGCATATGCTGCTGCTTTTAAGGTAATTAGTTTGTTTCAGATGTCTTAGCAATGTCTGTAATCAAGTTTGGAATTCTTAAAAAGTGAATGGAAGGATTTAATAGAGATCTCCCTTTTTAAGATCGATCTAGAAAGTGAAAGTAAATGTAATTGACAAAGGGGTGGTGCTGCAGGATGGTTACACAATATCAAAACACTTGCAGACCACCATTCACTGAAATTTCATTGCTTATTTCGATTTGATTCGATGATTTATGGTCATACTTTTGTTGTTTTCAGAATGTGAGACCCAGTGCTGAGGACCTTCCTGAGGATTTGGCTATGATTGTAACTTCATGTTGGAAAGAAGACCCAAACTCTCGACCAAGCTTCAGTCAAATAATACAAATGTTGCTGCACTATCTTTCGACGATCTCACCTGTAGAACCTGTTATCCCACTTCGGATATTCAAATCTGATAATGCTGTTTTGCCACCAGAGTCACCTGGTACTAGTTCTTTGATGGCAGTTAGAGATGGCTCAGGGGATACTCCAAAAACCAGCACAGAAGACAATCCTAAAGGATTTTTCTTCTGCTTTAACCAGTGTTACTGATCCTTCAAAGGCAAGGCACAATTCCCGCCTCTGAGGTATTCCGAAATACTACAATAAATCAAACCCTCATAATATCTGCAACAAATACATCTGAAAACAAAGATGTTAATTTTGATTAGTCGTTTATTACAGCAGGAAGCTGCCTTGTATCTGACGTTACCCCTCTAATTCGTTTAGTCTTCCGCATTAACTCTTAGTTTTATCCTGACTAAAAACAAAGGCATTTAGGGTCCTGGAGTTGGGGTTGCTGCGATGTAGTGACATTGTATAATAAAGGTTCATCCAAAAGCCTTTTACTCCCTGTATGAAAATTTTTTCTCTTTATTTCAGTAATGTCAGCCTCTCCATGACAGCATTCAAAAGTAGTATTTCGACTCAACTTGGTAACATAATTACTCAACTCTTTATCTAATTGTTTTCAGATGATGAAAAGTGAATTTATATAATTTCAAACGCTTGTGATTGTCGTACCACAAAGCTGCAATGCTGTCATTTTTATTACAATGGTGTTATGCTGCAGCTGCATCTGATGCAAGAGGGAGAAACATATAAGCAAGCACCTAGAAATTGGAAAAAGTTAGTTGCTAGAGATGCTGTTCCCATAACAACATTTCATTACAAAGATATCCATTATTAATCTTTATCGCTGTGAAGTCACCATAAAGTTTACTGTGTGTTAATCTACATAAAGGGCAAATTCATCAAAGTCATTTAAGGCAGTAACGGATATATACTAGGTATCAAACTCGTTAAATGTTTCTAAAACGTATTGTGGGTAATGACTCTTTACTAACACAGCTAAAGCTGTAAGAATATTATCCAAGAGCTTCATACTCATTCTATTGACGTGAGAGATGGGCTGGGTTTGTAGAAAATGGGCCAATTGAATGAAACCTGGGTTAGGCTTGGGAAAATGGACCTAACAAATAACAAAACAAAACTACGCCGCTGCCGGGGATCGAACCCGGGTCACCCGCGTGACAGGCGGGAATACTCACCACTATACTACAACGACTTGTTGATTGTAAGTTTTCATAACTAACTTTTATAAGTTTTAAAATTTGCCGCGTAAATAAGCGCAAATTTTTTGTTTACGTTTTTGCCGACAAGAAAAGTCACGTCAGACGTGGGTCCAACGTCATTAGGAGAATGGTGAGGGGCAAGAAGGGCAACCTGGAAGTATTCAAAACGTTTCCAAAAATAGCTTGGGGAGCACGGCAGTGAAGTCCCACCGAAAAATATAAAAAAATATATATATTAACCATAATGACGCTTACTCGGTTTTCAAGGTCCAGCAAGCTGAACATTCCACGAACAAAGAACCTCAGCTTCCTACCCGAACTACAAACCTGACCTTACGTTCGGTCAATGGTGGGCCAGGGAGACCCCTCTGGTTTGGGGCATTGTTTTTCAAAGATTCTTTACCCGAACCATAGGTTTGGACATCGAGCCTCTCATAACGGTCCCAAAGCTGGGTTTTCCCGCTCTCACAAAGACACTCTCACACCACTTTAACTTAGTCCAGTGGAGAAGCGACAGAGAGCTTATAAACCCCTCTCTTTCCCTCTCATGTTTATGTCTGCTCCCCTCAGAAAATGGCGAGGTGAGCCCAAATTTGCTAATGGAAATCGATAAATATGTCACTGGATTGTTAGAAAGTTTAATAATTTATGGAGGATTTAGTTTCTCTCTCTCTCTCTCTCTATATATATATATATATATTTTTTTTTTTCTTTGTATATTCATTGGTTGTGAGAATCATGGATAAACATCCATGTTCTTCCACATATGTATATACGCCTTTCTTCCTTTCTGGTTTTTCTTTGCATTTTAGTTTCTGGGTTTGATCGAAACCTTCATCTTTTATATTTTACTGTTCATAATTCGCCGTGTGAAACGGAATTTGGATGGGTTTGTTGTTCTTTTGTTCCTGTATTTACTTGTGCGAAAATATAAAAAGCAAGTTTCTTTATTAATTTATCTTCGACTTATATTGGAAAGCCCAGTAAGAGGAAGATTATGTGTCTACCGGTTTTTCTACTTTTGGGAGTTCCATTATTTAGGAGAATGCTGTTATGGAAGGTGTGTTTTGTTGTGGTTGGGGCAGTTTGTGGTAAGTAAAGATGCTTGCTTTGTTGTGTTTGGAGTTTCAATATTTGGGAAAATGCTATGGTGGGAGGTGAGCTTTGTTGTGGTTGGAGGCAGTATGTCACTTAAGTAAAAATGCTTGCTTTTTTCATGAGATTATATGTGTCTTAATGGATCCATTATTTGTATAATCAATCATGTAGAAGATTTTGGTGAAGGGGTTTTCGGACTTTCTTCTTTCTCTTCGATGCAGTGTAGTGGCTTGAGTGTGTAATGCATTGTTATTTGCTGTAAAGTTCAGAACTGACACTTGAGAAAAATGGTTGCTTTTTAACATGGATTTCTTCTTGCACTGAGAGCTTATTGATTGGTTCAATCTATGGCTTACCTTTTGTTATTTTTTCTTTGGCACATATGTTTTCAAATCCCGTTTGATAATTTCCTCAATTATACTTCTTTAATAATAATATGTTTCATCGATCCTGGGCTTAAAGTTTGTCATGGTTGCAGGACTTGGCTTGTTAACAGCAGAGCTATTGCAAAGAAAGTGAGAAATGCTACTCGTTCCTCTGCTTATCAAATCAAAGACTATGGGGCAAATTGGGAATGTCCAAAATGCCATTGTCGTATTGATAACAGTGATGTAAGCTGAATTTCTAGTGCGTATTCAGGATTTAAGTGATTTCCTTGTCAATGACATCAAACAAGACCTGCATTAGTTGTTATCTTATGTGGAGTTGTTCGTATAAATATTGAGATATATGATTTGAATAATGGTTTACAGTTTTTAAGTGATTCTTTGGCAAAATAATAGTGTTTGGTGCAAGTTGTTTAACCATTTTTCATCACAATGAATGCAAAAGACATTACACAACCCTGACTGCAATATCCAATCCTAGTTTAGCCTGAGCTGGATTAGCTGTTTATAGCGTTCCTTTCCTAACTTTATATCCCTAACAATGTCTCCTGTGGAAATTAACTTGCGCAGGGCTCTTCTGAGTGGCCTGGTCTGCCAGCTGGTGTGAAGTTTGATCCATCTGATACTCAACTGTTGGAACATTTAGCTGCAAAATGTGGTTTTGGAAACTTAATGCCACACATGTTTATTGATGAGTTCATCCCGACACTAGAAGGAGAAGGAATATATTGCGACCATCCAGAAAATCTTCCTGGTAAACATCATTTTATATTTGGTGTTGCAATTAGGTATGTTAATTTTGTTCTAGTGGATAGAAGTACTAAGCAATGGAGAAATGTATAGAAGTATTAAATGATGGAGTGCCAACAACATATTCTACATTAAGAAAGCATGACCTAATTTACTAATGATGGATGGCATAGCCTTTTCAAATGAGGAATTGAAATGAATTAAAAGGTACAGTATAGATCAATAGTACGGAGGATTGACCGTTAGTGGTCAGTAAACCACTCAGATGCAACTTTATTCATCTAGGAATCTACTCAAATATGTTTAGCTCAGGATACCTTTTTGAATTTCAGGTGCTAAGAAAGATGGAAGCAGTGTTCATTTCTTCCACAGAATAATTAATGCATATTCTACTGGTCAGAGAAAACGCCGCAAGATCCACAGTCAGCATAGCGTGACTGCAGAGCATGTCCGCTGGCACAAAACAGGTAAGACCAAAGCTGTGGTAGAAAATGGAGTTCAGAAGGGCTGGAAGAAGATTATGGTTCTTTATAAAAGTTCAAAGAAGGGTTCCAAGCCAGATAAGTCCAATTGGGTAATGCATCAATATCATCTAGGAACTGATGAAGATGAGAAGGAAGGAGAATATGTGGTATCAAAGATCTCCTACCAGCAGCAGAAGCAGATTGACAAGAACGATAAGATTCCATTACAGATTGAAGATTCTGATATCATGGCACTTCAAACTAGTCCTAGGACCCCTAATACAAATCCTCCCATTCCACCTCGACATGGAAAATCTATATTGCGTGATGATGTTGCAGATGATAATAAGCTCATGGCGTCTGCTGAGGTTGGTACAGTTTTTTGTGTATTGTTGTCTAAAGGTTTTCTTAGTATTGAACTGTCCAGGTCTCCAGCGTGGTATGTAAAGTGCAAAATGTTATGAATGGTATGTAAAGTGTAAAGGTTATGTTAACATTATAATTTCCAGCAAAAAACAAAGCAAGAATGATTCAGTGCTACTGAATGTGGGAAAAATTAACTGCATTGTTGCTTTCTTTGCAAATAAGAGTATTTAATTGGATCCTCACTAATTTTTCCTTTTCTTATAGGAAGGAAGGCTTGTCCAGGATGTGTCTCATGCCCCTCAACCTAATTATCTCGAGGACGATGTGGGGTACCCTGCATGGTTGGCTGGAGAATCTCAGGCTATCGAAAATGACTTAACCTGCTTAGATGACACCTTGTTGTGCAAGGAGGATTTTGATTCCGGTTTGAATTACATGTCTCACACTGGTTTTGCTTCCAACACCAATGAGTTGGCTAATAGGAGTGGCAACACATCATGTGGGATTGCTGATCTTCAGAACCTTGAACTTGATACACCACCAGATTTTCAACTTGCGGTAAGCTTTAGCTTGTACCCTTATTCTTTATAAGCTTTCAAAGCAGTATTAATTTACAATGATGTACGATTCCCATTGATGCATGCAGGATTTGCAGTTTGGTTCCCAAGAAAGTATCCTCGGCTGGTTAGACAGATTATGAATATCAAGTTATGAAGCAAAGGCTTCATAACTATTTTCTTTAGACAGATTCCAAATTTTGTGCCATCACAGAGCTCAGATAATAATACTGTCTCTGCATATTCTTCAACGACAATGAGTTATTGTATTGACTTCGTTGCATTGAGGACACATCAACTACACTCTTCTAAGGGTTTTTAAGCTCTCCAAGCATGTTCGACACCACAGGGTTGTTGATCCAGACTTTTCAGTTTTTGTCAAGCTGAGATTGATCCAGAAGAAAAGGATGCCTGTGATAGATGAATGTTTACGGTTGTTTATCTATGTTGTGTTTACAGTTGATGCACATTTGACAGTGCCTGAAACAATGTTCACTCAGAACCCAAAAAAAGAAAAATGAAAAACTCTACAATTATTGTATTAGATTGGTGCTGATGCTTGATTAATAGTGACTGCATGCTCATACCATAAAAGCAGCAATTTAATCTTGCAATATGTATTTTCATTTTAATCTGTATGTTTCTTTCAATTTGCTGTTATCTTTTGCATCTTCTCAATTTACAATCAAGTCGTTCAACCTGTGAAATAATAGTTTCATTTTCCAAAGAATTGTTGGGATTTCCATGGTCAATCCATTGAAATTAAGTTTAAATTATATAAACGATTTGATGTGTTTCACTATGAAATAGTAGTATTCAACGTAATTCATCAAAAAAAAAATCATCAAAAAGTAGTATTCAATGTAACATGTATCTTTTTAATTACTATTTTTTTTAGAAAAAAAATCAATAAATAAATACATTACGTCTAATTGGTTACATAATGATAATTTTGGGGAAAAAGAGAGAGGGTATGATGAATTTGTTATTTTTATGAAAGTTTTAAACTCTTTTGACTGAATGTTGATTAATCGATTGATGTCAATCCAAAACTTTTAAAATAGTTAAAATATATAAAAATACAAGAAAAATGCCAGGTGCGAAATGTGAAATAATAGAATAATCATGCACCAACATATTGGTAAATAAACTACGTTTAGAAGCCTATTTTGGTAAAATAGGCCGGCCCCAAAACCCAAGACCTAAAACCCAGAAAACCCGAAGCTGGAAGAATGGAGGGGCATGGAATTGGAAAGCATACAGCAGTGCCATTGAATAGTGATACAGAGCTATCTCCTTGATTGAAACCACCAATGTTTGCAGCGAGGAATCTTCATCGGCATAGCTTGTACATCCTCTCCTCTCTCCTCTATTCCAGGGCCTCCAAGTATGCTCTCTCTCTCTCTCTCGATTTCCATGTGTTTGTTTGCTGAGAAAGTGTAATGCCAAATAATATGGATAACATGTTGATTGGATACTAACCTTGTGTGTCAAATTGATTGTTCTGGGTTTGTTGAGTGGGGCCTTATACTTTCTTCGGCTCCTAGATAGTGAACCATCTGATTCGAAGTTCCAATTTTTAAATGTTGTTCGCGTAAATTTCTTGCTTAGTAAATCATAGTCTCAATCTTGCATATAGCTTTATGATAGCTGAGGCCCAGATGGTTAAAAATCTAAGTCAATTGTTAACCCTTTTGTTATCCTTCATTTTCTCAGTACCCAATCACTTTTAACGGTTTTTCCTGTCTCATATTCTGGTCTTCCTTATTGATTCTAAGTGAGAAAGCGTTTAGCTTTGAGGATTAAATTCGCACATGACTTGGTAAATGACCTAAAAATACATTTTTTATGTTCCTTGCTTACACTTGTTTCTCATAAGGTTTTGTCCGTTCTTTTATTGTTTGTTTATTTACAGAAGTGTATTGTTATTAAGAGAAGTTTCTGCAAAAGTCACCTCAAGCAATGTGGTTCAGCCAAGTAAACCCAGGAAAGATGGTTTATTTTCTTCAACATTGCCATTCAATCCTGGCGATGTGTGGTACCGGGCTATGTCAACCTCGAAAGGAAGAAGCATGCGAAGCAAGGTGGAGAATCGGATGAAAAAAGAGTCTGGTAAAACTCTAAGGGAGATACGGAGAGCCAAGAAAATTCAAAAGAAGCTGATGACTGATAATGAGAGGCTCGTTTACAACCTTAAAAGAGTATTTATTTCTTTCCCTTTCATAATGATGATTTATAGCTTATAGTAATTACCATTTGATGATGTTCCTTCAGTTTATAACAATCTTATTGATGATTGCACTGTAATGTTCAACTGTATATTAACTTGATAAGCATTTTTATACTTAACTAATCCAGGCCAAGAAGAAAGTGGCATTGTTACTGCAAAAGCTCAAGAAGTATGAGCTTCCAGAGCTACCACCCCCTCGGCATGATCCTGAGTTATTAACCTCTGAGCAGCTTCAGGCATATAAGAAGATTGGCTTTAGAAACAAAAATTATGTTCCTGTTGGTGTACGTGGAGTCTTTGGAGGAGTCGTCCAAAATATGCATCTACACTGGAAGTTTCATGAGACCGTGCAAGTTTGTTGTGATAACTTCCCTAAAGAAAAAATAAAGCAAATGGCAACTATGCTTGCCAGACTGAGCGGTGGAATTGTGGTAAACATACATAATGTGAAAACAATCATCATGTTTCGTGGCAGAAATTATCGGCAACCTAAGAATTTGATACCCATCAACACCCTTACGAAAAGAAAGGTGAGCAGACATAATCACGTTCCTTGAAATAGTTTGTTCTTCATTCTTTAAGTTGTAAGTTAGATACATTTTAGAGTTAGCTATGATGTGAAGTGGGTGACAATGGGATTCTATGTTTTCATGTGGACTGTAATGATGAACTTAGATGTAGGCTAAGTATTACATTTGCAGATGTTTGCATTAATTATCATTACAGGAGTCGAGGAAATTAAAACTGTATGCTAAACTTATGAATCTTTATGCAGGCGCTGTTCAAGGCCAGATTTGAACAAGCTCTTGAATCTCAGAAGCTAAACATAAAGAAGATAGAACAAGAGCTCCGCCGGAGTGGTATAAATCCCGAGGATCCAGCTGCTACTGCCAGTATCCAGAGAGTAGCAGCTTCATTCTTTAATGCAATTGACAAGAAGGACGGAAGCCCTTATGTCTTCCATGGTGATAAACTGTCGCTGACAGAGCCTGATGATAATTTGAAACTATCAGAGCCTACTGATGAGAAGGAGCAAGAGGAGTTGGACAAATTTATAGCTGAGATAGAGGATGCAGCCGAACGGGAATGGGCTGCTGAGGAAGCAGCAGAGAAACAAGAGTTTGGCAAAATTAAGTATTGGAACAGAGAAGAATTTGGTGGGAGATTTGGAAGATCTGAAACACTTAGAGGTGACAGTTCTGATGATGAGGGAAGAGGGGCTAGACATTGGAAGAATCCACGGGGTAAGCATAGAACTTACAACAGTGATGATGATGATGGTGATGATGATGAAGATGAAGATGATGATGCTGATGATGAGTGAAGCTCTCATAATGTATGCTAAGTGTTGTCTATAGTGAAACTGAGAATTTTGATTCCTCCATTTATTTAACAGGTTGTATTTTTTAAAAAGAATCACTAAAGAAAGAAAAACACCAGTCCAAGTTTCAAGAATTGCACATTTTCCATTAATACTTGATCTTATTCCTGGTCTCTCAAACCCATTGTTCTCCTCCAATTTCAATGACAAAAAGGAATTAGTATTTTGAGTCATACACTCCTTATTTTTCTATGGTCCTCATGCAACTATAGTAGTCTTCTTTTATTTTTCTTTGGACATATAATGTGAGAATATATGAGTGACGACTTATGAGCGTTCGCGACGGTTTAATGGACGTCACAGAATACAAGGGCCGGGTGGTCCAGGTTTTATGCAAAATCTTACTATTGTCGCCTCGCTGAGAGATGTCCGCAGCAAGTTATCGCGTGCAGAAACCGAAAGAAAAAAATAAATAAATACAGAACGATTGACTTACACTATAATCAAGTCAACTCAAAACGTGGACGGTGGGTGATCCGCCAGGTCAACTCCAACCATTACACGTTACACTAGAAGAGTCATGCACGGTCCCACCGAATATATTCGAGCTCCCCTGGTCGGAATTACGTAAGAATAAATTCCACATACTTGGAGATAGAACATTGGCTCAAGTTAAGTACGTCGTTGGAAACCAAACTATGGTTCTTAAAATATTCTCACAAAGTAAAAAAGAAAAAGAGAAACCAAACTATGGTTGGTTCTTAAAATATTCTCACAAAGTAAAAAAGAAAAAGAGAAACCAAACTATGGTTCTTAAAATATTCTCACATAGTAAAAAAGAAAAAAAAGGCTGTCTACTTAAAAAAAAAAACTCTGGTACTCTGAATTATCAACTTTTACCCTGTTAAAATCACCTATATAATATTTTATTAACATATATTTATATAGTATGATTTTAACGGAGCAGTAGTTGATACTTTAGGAGTACCAAAGTTTTTTTACTACTTTAAATGTTGATTCCATTTATTTTCTTTCCTTTTTTTAAAACCAGCCTCTAATTCAATTGGATTCAGAAAATGTTGTTTTCAAAGTAATTAACAATCAAAAGAGTACTGTGAACGGAGTATGTAATAGTATAGAGAGAGAAAAATAATGTAAATGGGGTATCAGTATCTTAATGAACAAAATATTTCATTGCTTAATTAGGTGTGAAGGAAGGTGAAAAGGACAGCAGAATTTTGGGGGAAGAGTTTTAGAAGAAAGCTTCAGAAGCGCCATGTGGGTTCAACCACCAAATTTGCCCACCTAAAAACAGTTTGTAGGTTTGAGTAATTGGTTAATAATGGCGGCAAGATAAGCTCATACATGAACCCTAGTGGTTGTTGAAAAGGGTTTTGGATAAAAGGAATTAGCTTGTGACTTGTGGCTTGTGGGTACGTAGGACGTAACAACTGGGTTCTTCGTTCCATGGAAAGATGAGACGTGAATTGTTTGGAATTGACAGATACAGATTGCTTGACCCTGTAAAGGAGTTTACTTCATGGTCGAGTCCATTAAGTGCAGTACAATAGTCAATACAACTTGCTCGACAGGTCGTACCTGACTGGATATGTTTTCCATTCATTACATTGTATTTTTCTCGGAAAATTTTACAACTGATTAGGGTCATGCCACGATATCTAGTAAAGGGAATCAACCCAACATATATAGAAGAAGAATAGTCATGGTTACTGACACTTACATATGTATATATATATTGGAATAATTTAAAACCCAACAGTCAAAAAGCAACAAGAATTTTCTTGATTCACCCGGCAAAACTAGACAACAACAAAGAAGCAACAAAACCGCCTAAGACTTCAATGAAGTAGCATTCAATAAGATCTGCTTTTGGAAATTTCTTAATAGCAATGGAATCAAAAAAAATTTAGACATAACTATCAACGACATAAAAGCAACTATGCAATGTCAAACTAGATAATGAACCAATTTTTGGACAAATCAAACACCAAGTGGGGAATCTCATTTTCCATTTGCTAGTCTTTGGTCTTAGGTGGGATAGTATTGTTGCACACCAGGCACTATCTAATTGACTAACAGAGGAAGCCAATTAGTGAATTTCCCCCATATGACTGATAGGTTTTAAAAAGGTTAAAGGCAAACTTGACCAAGTCTTCCCCAGACTAATTGCATAAAAAAAAATTAACATTCAAGACAACCTCTACAAAACACAAAACTAAAAAGATGGAAAAACAATAAACCGCATTTTCAGACAAAAGTGAAACCCGATCACTTTCTCAGTACCTCACAGTAACAGATATCACAAGATTTCACAGGAATAAACTTTCTATATTTCAACACAGAGTATGAAGAAGTGCTAGACATGAGAAAAATAAACACCATCCAAATAATTAAAAAAAAAAATTGTATGAATAAATTAGTCTGAGAATAAAAATTCCCATCATAGATAATCCTGGGCAAAATTTCATTCTAATGATGCACTTGAGGACTATGCCATACCAACAAGAAGTGGGTGTACATAAGATCAGCCAAAACCAAAGAAAAATAAGAAAAAGCTTAAATTCCCTCGCAGCAAAAACCCCACTTGATATGCCTCCTCATAGGAAGAAACTAAACGTCCCCCCTAAAAAAAAAAAAAAGAAGAAATATACAGAACCCAACAATCAGGGAACCATCAAGTTCTTCCTTACATCTCTCTCTACGGAATGACCTACATCCTTCTTCGACATTACAATTACTTCGTATCGCTGCCATCAAGACCATCGATTTTACAATAGAGCCCTTGTTGATGCAATCCACAATTTGCATTTCCAAAATTTTGTACAGGCAGAAGAATTTTCACATGTCAGCCACTTCCTCTTATGCAGTTACCAGGTAATAGATATCTGTACTTCTCTGCATTATTCAACAAATAGGAAGGAAGATGAACTGCAGAAAAAGAACGAGGAATAGGTCCCATCTTCCCAATAATCTCCTTAAATGTGTACTCCTCCGGAAGCATGTCAAATAAGTCAGTTCCTCTGCATATTACTTCCTGAACTCTTGTAGGTTTCAAGTAATGAGCGAACCTCACTCGATCAGAGTGGCTGTAAGCCTTCATCTTAAAGATAAACTCACTGATATGCCGGAAGCAAAAGCTGCAATGCCACCCTGCATCTGATAAGATGTAGTCCGTCTGCCGGTAGTGTGCATACCTAGTTTTTCCACTCTGGTACCTATGGACTGATGCTCTCCAGCTCTTATTATCCAGATAAAACTCAAAAGAGTACAAGTAATTCTTCAGCCGAAGATGAAGAATAGGTGGGATATCATCACACCATCTCAGGAGATTAATTGTGTGGGCACTAGGAATCTCATCAACATCAGACATTATCAGCAAGTCGTCATCTTCTATACCAGCTATTCTGAGAAGCTGGTCCAATGCAACTCTCTGATATGACTCTTCAATAAAAGGGTTCTCACCTCTCTTGAATCTTCCCCCAATCGTTCCATAAGTGAGCCGAGGCTCAATAAACTTGAACTTGTCCCGGTTGCTGGCGAAAATTAATGGTTTGGGTAAGCCTGTAAACGTTGAGTTTGATTCCAGAAGTACAAACTGGGTCACATAAGGATACAATTCTTTCCATCTGATTGTGAGGATGTCTACTTCATTACTGAAAAGAACTGCATCATACACTCGCCTTGGTGATTCACGAATTCCCCACCCATGTAATCTGCAAAGAGTCTCCATCGTTATATTCTCATGATAATAATGTGGGATATCATGGAAGGGCTTTGGAGGAGATTCCCATAGGGGTCTTAGAAAATACGTTATCTTCTGCCCATGTAAATATATACCAAAGACACATAGCGGCACCAGCACAAACATGAAAACGTACGTCTTCAAATCCAATCCTCTCAAAATGCATTTTAGTCTGGACATGCTCAATGCCGCCCTAGATCCCTGCTGCAAATGAAAATGAAAACTTTCTAAGACACCAGATTCCACAAATGCAAAATTCTATGATTTCACAAAAATGAAGTGTTGCCAATTTATGCAAAATTCTATGATTTCACAAAAATGAAGAGTTGCCAATTTTTCCTACTTAAATAGATTTTGGAAAAAGCAATTCAAGTTCAAAAACAAGATTACAGCCATAGCACTAAAACCCATTGCACATAGAGATTCAAAAATGCAAATTTCTTAATGCGAAGCCAATATTAAAACCAGAATAGGGAAGGGAAAGTTTTCGAAAGCAAAATCGAAATCTATTTCGTTGAAACCCAACATATGTATGCTCTATGGTCCTCGAAGACAAAAACTAGAAGGAAAAAAAAAGTCTATTTCTATTCCTGGAGACACATTGTAAATCCCTAAATGAATGAGAAACATAAGAACCGCCCCTTTTCCCAAAAAAATTAGAAATGAAAAGCTCTTCAGAGCACAAAGCAAATTCAGAAATAAAAATCATGGGCTAACGTTGAAAGGATATACATTGTCGCTTTAAACAAAAACAATTGGAAACTGAGAAAAAGGAGGTCGAATTTTATTTTATTTTTATGAAAACATTGACACATTGCTTCCTCGAAAGTTCATATAAACGATAAAAGCGCTGTTATCGCAGCAGCACTAACCTCCTCAGGAATACAAAATTTGAAGCATCAAAAACCTCCCTAAAAATCTTATTTTCCTCCAAACCCGTGAATTCAAAAACCGTATTATACCCAATAGAAGAGCCTCAAAATCCAATACTCCCTCCCCCCATGGGTTTCAAAAAAGGATTTAAAAAAAAATAAAAAAAAATTTTTGATAATAGAAGTACCTGGCCACAAACGTCCTCGAATATATCATCTGTCTTCTTGGAATTATAGTACCCATCAGACATGATGAACACACACCACGACGGGCTAGATAAATACTCAAACCAAATTCCCAATTAAGGCTTTGTTCCAACTCCTCTCCTTCCCTATGAAACTGAAAAGGTTCAGATCGTAGAGACCCAGATCAATCCCTCGAAGCAGAGGCCAAATTCCAGAAAGAAAAAAAAAATCTGGAAAACAAAACTCACAGAAAAGCAAGCGATATTCAAGGGATTTTAACACACAATCCTATTCTGTCTCTCCCTCTCTCTCTTTCTATTCTGGCTCGCTCTCTCTCTCTCTCTCTCTATCTCACTCAATTTCTCTCTCCTTCTCTCTGTGTGTCTTCCTCTCTGCTCTGAACCTCTGTAACGCCAATTATAGCCGTTTGGTGGTTTTTCGCTCTTTCACCAGATATCCCTTATATTCCAAAAATTAGAGCAGACAGAAATATAAAATAGAAGTTAACCCCCCTAAAATAAATTATTAAATATATTTTAATCCCAAATCTGAGGAATTCTACTGTACAAACTCTCCCACAGTTACAACCCCTTTCTTTCCAATCCAATACAGCAAACGCTTACCTGTGATCACTGCCCGTTCACAGAGAGCCGTTGATCTTGTTTCACTCCTCCGCAATTTTTAGTTTCACTATTTCAATAAAATAAACACGGTCTATTCCACAGTCTCTCCGCCGTATACCCCACGGTGCCCTTAAATATCTCCCTTTCAATAAGCAAGATTAAGGGTATAATTGTCATTTCGGTTGAGCTAGCGTGCGTGGTTTTCCGGCGGAAGCACTTCCCCCACGCGCCATTTGACCCGGTCAAGACGTCCGTTGATGTGCATACATTATTTTTAAGATAAAGATAAATAACTTAAATTGCCTTTTTTTCTTTTTCTGTTCCCTCACTATAAATTACTTAAAGAAAATATCTAAAAATCACTTTTCCTTAATTTCGCATTATGTATTTTAATACTGCCTTTTTAAGCCCAAAACCTAAGAAAAGCCCAAAAAATATTTCCCAAAAATCCAAGAGCCACTTCTAATAGAAAAATAGGAAGGAAAAGGAAAAGCCCTGTTTTCAATGTTTGGTGGAATCAGGTTAGATTATTCTTATTATGTTATTGGTTAAATTTAACTTTATGGAGGCATTTACACCACTAATGCGATTCACTTTGTGGTTAATTCTTAAAAATAAATAAAACCCAATTTTAATATGTTTGTCCCATTACATGAAAGGGTCAAAAATAAGCAAATTTTTTTTTTCTTTGAAAATTACTTTCTATTTTATATGATGAAATCTCAACTTTTTTCCTTTTTTTTTTTAATCCAAATAAACATGTGGTATAGAACACATTGGTTGTTTAATGCAAGAATTTCTATTTCTTGTCATTTTCATTGAAAGCTAAATGCATAAATATGGGCGATGCGACATGTAATAGTTAATTCAGAACCAAAAAAATCGTCAATGCATGCACTTGCTATCTTCATTATAAGGTCCTGCCTTAAAATTAATTTCTACCATTTATAGTTCTTGATAAGTATAGTGTTTTTTTTTTTGGTTTCAAATAGTGATTGAATATAATTTGATTTGTCACTTTGTTTAGAAAAAAAAAATTGTAAGGAATCTCATTATAGTTTCTAAAGCTATTAATCTAATTTTATCATACTAGATCTTCTTTTATTTACCAAAACTGAAAAGTACTATTCACAAAAAAAAAAAAAAAACTAAAAAGTACTGAGTCATCTTTTATAATAAGACTGCTAATAATAGCACAACATTATTTTGTATTTCAATATATATTGTGATGAAAATTTTTATTTTATTTATAATGTATTACTTTTATTTTTTTTGTCTTAATAATTTACTTCCACAAGAAAAAAAAAAGTAATTAAGGAATTCTTTTCCACCACAGCTGTAAAATATTGTCCTTATATTTTATTTTTCTACACTTGTGGACAAAAATAATATTTTCAATGACTCATTTTACAAAATGGCATAAAATAGATATAAATTGTATCCTCTGTGAGGGCTTTGGAGGATACGTTTTTCAAGAACCACAAAAATAGGTGTTCAAACATATTGGCCTAAGTAGCTCTGCCGTATTCTTCATGTTATTTGGGAAGCTATTTATTTGATATACAGCTCACAAAAAAAACGAAAGCTCCCATATGACATGTATTGGGATTACTCACTTGTTTTTTTTTTTTTGGTAATATTACTCCCTTGTTTGACTTATATATATATATATATATATATATATATTACCATGTCAAAATGATTTTTTTTATATATAGAAATTATTTTGGGATTAATTAAGCTTCTATTAAAAAAATGATTAGTTGGGTTTTAATCTTAGTTATTGATGTGAAAGTTGTGTAATTGACACGGTGTTTTGAGGTTGAGGAATCAATGCCACATGATTACATAATAATATATAAAATTAAATAATCGATTAAATTAGGGTTCGACTATAGGCAGGCAAATATTCCCTGGTCACGTGAATTTCCTCACCCAAGTGAGTGACGTGGAAACCATGCAATTAGATACACACACACACATATATATATGGCGATGAGAAAATTTTAACGGGCAGTGATGTTAGACAAAAAGGAAAATGCCCTCCATATAAAATCCACGAGGAAAGAACCCGAACACGACACGTCTGCATATAGGCTTTGTGAGTGCATGTTCTGTAAGCAAACAACGACACTTAGCGCACAAAGCACGGTGGCGTGGTGGAAGTACTGCTCGTAACCCATAAGCAGCAGCTTCCTAGAAGGTTCAGTGACTTTCTGTACGTCAAGCAGCATATTCTGTGATACTCGTGGCATTTTAGCGTATTAATCAATCTGCTGTGTGTAGTGGCCAAAAATCCTTGTTTTGGAAACATTCGGTGACAGGGATGGCTCCCCATAATGCATGCATGTAGCTCCCTATTTCTCTTATTATTGGACAATGTGAAATCAATCTCTTATCTGTATGTACAATCATCATCTTACGGGTTTCATTATTGGGTGTCATTTTGAATGAATCATTCTTACTTGATTAGGTACGTTAATAAATTTTTATTTTTTTGGGGTGTTATGGATATGTTATTGATATTGCATCTCTGTTTGAATTTAGGAGAACCCATTAGCCAAATTTTTTGCTTAAAATTCAATAAAATGAACAAGGATCCAAGGTTACTAGAGGATTGAGGTCTAATAAATAAAGGTGGTCCCAATTATTCTTGCATGATCTTCAAGAGAATAACATTTTATGATATGATCTTAATCTAAAAGATGCCTCAGAGATTATATAATCATTTTGAAGCGTAACCACTTGGTGATAATTATATACACGCAACGTATGACAATTGGTGATTGAATTTTAACTTTAAATTGTTTATCAACGGTGGTGACTATAATTAGCAGTTTCTATTTTAGATACAAATTACATATTATGATGTTGATTTATTTGAGTTTCCATTTAAGCTATGTTCATTTCACATATAATCAACATTTGGTTGCAACTGATTCAGCATTGAATAAAATCTTTTACCTCCCAAAAATAAGAAACTTTATTAGTCGCTGAATGGGTCAACAAACCGAGTTAAGTAGTTCATCAAATTTAAAGCCAACCCACACACCTTGTAAACGGATTCGATCATGATCTTCCCTAGTCGGGCACGCCCTATTACTTTGTCAGACTTATTCTGCCATGTTCATATCTCCGATCACCCACCCATTTGGAACGGCTTGTTTGTCCAGTTCACTTTTCTTTTCTTTTTTTCCTTCTTTTACATGCCTAATTCCTAAGCTTTTCATGGTTAGATTCCGTGTAGAAATTTTATGTAAATTTACTGACTCAAAAGCATATATACTTCCTAGTTTCTAGACTGAAGCTTGGGCTCCACACTTATAGATTAACATGTGAGATTCTCTATATGAAATAATGTGCGTGTGAGTGAGATTCATGCTTAGCAATGTGCTTGCAATTCAAAGCAAGCAGCCAAGCACTTAGCATTCTTTTTATTTTTATTTTAAGAATAATAAACGCATTCATCCAGCTATTGTCTTAGTTCATAAGCAAATATATATATATATATATATATATATAATTTTTTTTTTTAAATATTGAAACAAAGCCCAAGTGGTGCCTAGAGGGCATCGTCATGGCGCGGGGCTTCATGTCCTCCAACATTTTGGCTTTGTTCCGGTATTTTGTCTGTGTCACAAAACATAAAAGACCACGACATTAATAATAAAAAAGAGCCACAAAGGTGCCAAACTTTGTAGCACAGCCACCGCCACCCTGTCTCCCTAATAATAAAAAACTTTAATCAAACACCCCAACTGCGTTTATAAATTGTTTTGTTAAGCAGGGCCCACAAACTTGAACTAGCTAAATTATTTTTCTATGGAATGAACCGAGGCTAAACTCGAATTCAGATCACTTATTTTAGTGAATGTTTGCTTTTTTTTGTTACTTTATTCTGAATAAATTAAGTAAAGATAAATAATAATTTTATTATACAGTTACACGTGTACAAAAATTTATGGCTAAACATATAAACATAAGCTAACGAGACAAAAGATGTGAGTTTAATAAACTCATTGGATTATTATTATTATTATTATTATTATTATTATTATTATTATTATTATTATCCTATGTCTTATGAATGTGCACCCCTTGGAATCAAACAGGCTAGGCATGACAGAAAAGGTGCGATACCACAATTTTAATTGGACAATGGATATATTTTAATCTTATGCGATTTTAATTTAATACAGGGTTATTATGATTGGCCCTCGTGAGGTTTGGATTATTTACAAATAGATCCCTCAGGTTTGAAAAATATCGATTACCTCCCCTGCAAACCATTTCCGTTCAAACTAAAACTCTTTACTATCCCATGTGGCATGGTCTAGTTACATAAATGCCCATAAGCGCTGTTGGAAAACTAATAAACATATATTGAGTCCTATCATAAACATAAGCGTTGTTTGATAGAATGTCAGAGAGGAATGCAGTTTCCTGGCTACCATGATTTTGGGATTCAGAGCAGCCTGATAATGAGTTTATTTCCACTAGTGTTCTCAGTGCCTTGACTGGGGTCCTTCTAGTGTATGTTAACGGGGAAATCAAATTCATGATTTGGCGATAAAATAAATAAATGGGTTGGTATCTTTCATAGCTGTCGGAAATTTTTTTGATACCATTTATGAAAAACCCATGACATGGTCTGCGGTGGTCACTGGTTTTGCACAAAGCAGGGATTTTCAAAAGCATCTGAAATTATTCTCTAAGAAATTAAAGAAAAACACTTATTGAAAATTAAATTGGATGGAAGGTTGGCCATGGTTTCAGGTGGCCGCAACTGAGTTGCATTGCATGCGTGGCGATGTTGCAGTCATGGTGGTGAAGTTGTGGGGACGGTGGGTATTGAGAGACTTAAAAAGGAAGGAACAATGGGATCACGGCCCGACATTTCATCATACATTATTGTGGATTTTTTTTTTATGTTTAGATAGACAAAAAACATGGAGTTTTTTAGATTTGCGTAAAATTTTTTAAAAAACTTTAGTACTCTCTTAGTTTTCCCTTAATTGTAAAGCATTTAGTAGAGAATTTTAAAATCTCAATATTCATTGTAGAATCAAATATATTATAACTATTAGATAGTTTGCTATAACCTTATAAATAAAAGAGGCTCTATTAGCTAAATTATTTTAGAATTGAGTAATACATTTTTATTCTCCCAATTTCTTTATAATTTCTGTCTTTAGTTATTGCTTTTTTACTTAAAAAAAGACTTATTTAGTTGTTTTGAAACGTCGAAATAAACAACTAACAAGTCTACTTAGTTATTTCGAAGCTTTGAAATAAGCTATTTAGTTGCTTCGAAATGTCGAAACAAACAACTACAAGTCTGTGACAATGGGCAAACAACTACAAGTCTGTGACAATGGGCAGGGCAGGGCAGGGCAAGTATTGTCAGTACATATAATTACTTTCTTGTCCTCGGCTTGTTAAAACTGACAGAAGACCATCAACGGTAGGGTAGGAATGTAATAATTCTTGAAAGTTGAGGGAGTGAGCTGATATATTATCAAACAACGATAGGAATGTAAAACTGACGAAAGACCATCTACTTTCTTGTCCTCGGCTTCTTAAAACTGATAGAAGACCATCAACGGTAGGGTAGGAATGTAATAATTCTTGAAAGTTGAGGGAGTGAGCTGATATATTATCAAACAACGATAGGAATGTAAAACTGACGAAAGACCATCTACTTTCTTGTCCTCGGCTTCTTAAAACTGATAGAAGACCATCAACGGTAGGGTAGGAATGTAATAATTTTTAAAAGTTGAGGAGTGAGTTGATATTTTGTTAAACAACGATAAGAATGTAAAGCTGACGAAAGACCATAAACTTTCTTGTGCTTGGCTTGTTAAAACTGACGAAAGATCATCAACAGTAGGGTAGGAATGTAGTAATTTTTAAAAGTTGAAGAAGTGAGTTGATATATTGTCAAACGACAGTAGGAATGTAATAATTTCTGAAACTTGAGGGTGTGAGTTGATATATTGTTAAATATCAGGGGTGTATATGATAATAATCCTCTTTAATATATAAGTATTTAATTAAGTAAATGATATTTATCCTCTTTAATATATAAGTATTTAGTTAAGTATTGACTTGGGAAATGACATCTCTAACTGACGTACTTAATGGGCTGCATCGAAGCGGAGTGATGCTGCATCACTCCGCCATTGTGAAACTGTTGGGCATCATTGTTTGCCGATAGCAATGTGGTGTTGGGATTTTTAAACATCACACATAGAGAGACCCATCACTGTCATCAACCATGAACAGCCCCACCACAAAAAACCCACCATAAGGCTTAGCTGGTTTAGCTTAGTATTTTTTCTTAAGATAGGTTTTTTATATGGGTCATGTGGTGAAGTTTTTTAAAATGCTTTGGAGCAAAATATAATACGCAGACATTATCATTGGGATCAAAGGAGATGAATATAATATTTTGAGTAAAAAATAAAAAACAAAGTAAGCCCAACAAGCTACATGGTGCTGCCTCTTTTAGTATTCTGAAAGTGGAACTTTAATCCATAATGAGTTTTCTATTTTTTAAAGATTTGTGGTGCACATAATTTGTTTGATTAGAGTGTAGACAGATCCAGACTCAAGGCCCAAAGTATTAGGAAGCATTTATGAATCGGGCAAGGACCCAACCCAATGTTAAGATAGTGACTGCAAGTGCCGGAGAAGCATGGCTCTATAGGATCAGGCCTATTAATGGCCGCAACGCGAAACCGTTTGGGTCAAACACGGGCGCTCATGAATTGACACCCAAAAGTCTAAAAAAAAAAAAAAAAAAACTTAAAAACAGAAAATTAGAAACTCAATTCGTTTGCTTTCGAAAAGTACGTGAATAAAATCTCTCAGATCGACGACTTTCGTATCGCTCCGTTTCTTACTGGCGAGCTTAATTGATCCTGAAACTCCTCCTTCACTTTCTTTTCTCAGGCAGGCAAGTAGGCTTACAATTCAACGCTTCTGCATTTGAATTAGGGTTTTCGAGTTCGTAAATTTGATCGAGTGAGGGTTAAATTGATGAATGAATTCTTCTGGTGTTTGTTTTAGGGGTTTCTGGCTGGAGGACTCACTAGGTAACTAAAGAACATGGATTTGGTATCTGGTTACAAGGTGACCCTTCTCCCTCTAGCTCCAATTGTTTTTGTTTTCTTCTTTTTCCGGGGGAAGAAATTTGCGAAACTTGTTCGTCTGTTTCTTATTAAGGAGAAAACTCGGGAGGTTGTAAATAATTGAAACAACTTCGTATTGGACACTTTGTGATTTGGCTTTTCCACTGGCGGAGTTTTGATTGAATGTATTTCAGCCATTCTAGATTGTATGTTGATGAGCCCTGCTTTCGCTTGCAGGGTGTTGTTGGGCTTGTTTTCGGCAATGAGAACTCTGGCTCAAATGAAGATAGGTATATGAGCTGCCTCATATCCATGGTAATAGATATTAGATTATAGAGTGGTTGGAAATTGACATTTTCACATTCTTGTTGTTTGTGTCAATAGCTATGTCGAACGCTTGCTGGACCGAATAAGTAATGGTAAACTGGCAGAAGACAGGAGGACTGCTATGGCTGAGCTACAGTCTGTTGTAGGAGAAAGTCGTGCGTCCCAACTAGCATTTGGAGCAATGGGTGAGTGCTTCTATCTTGTTTACTTAGTTGTTCTTTTGTGAATCCCATGCGTGATGCGTTTGATTTGCTTTTGCAGGCTTTCCTGTGATGATGGGTGTTTTGAAGGAAGAGCGTGATGATGTCGAAATGGTTGCTAATATTTCCTGCATTTTTCTTTCTTTTCTTTTCGTTGTCGTTTAGATACCCAATTCTGAGTATGAATCCATTCTGTCAAAGTTCATTTATAGTTCTTCAATTTGAGAAATAAAGAAACAGAGGATCAAGACTTAAACTAATAATTGATTTGGTCCAAAATTCAGTTATACAACTTTACAATCCATCTGGCCAGACTTCCACTTGGGAAAAAATATTAAATAAATGAATGAGCATAGTGTTTGAAATAATGGTACTAAAAACCCACATTCAGTGAACTTCAGGCTCTTTACTAACTTTTGTCTTCGAACTTAGTAATAATTCATTGGTTCTGCAGTTTTTGGTTTGTATACATGTTATGGTTTATTATTACAAACAAGTAAGGAGTAAATATTTTGTTTTGTGGTTCATCTAGGTCAGAGGTGCACTTGAAACTCTTGTAAGTGCCTTGACTCCTATTGACCGTGTGAAAGGACAAAAGAATGAGGTTCAACCAGCTTTAATGAACACTGATTTGCTTTCTAGGGAAGCAGACAGCATTTCACTTCTTCTAAGTTTGTTGGTAAGAGTTCTCTACTTAAATTGAAAACATCTAGAGCATATTTTCAGTAAGATGTTCCGGTATTATTATTATTCTGCTTGGCTCATGCATAAAATTCTGTAATTCTTTTCCCTTGGGTGCTATGGCAGTCAGAGGAGGATTTCTACGTACGATACTATACACTTCAGCTTTTGACAGCTCTTCTCACGAATTCCCCAAATAGGTATTTAGATTTGGAGCTACTATCTCAATTTTGTGTCCAAACTTTTGGATTACTTTAGAAGTTCTGGAAAGAACTTTTGCTGAGTTCATCTTCAGGTTACAGGAAGCAATTCTGACCATACCTCGTGGTATAACTCGGTTGATGGATATGCTTATGGATCGTGAGGTATGAAGCTTGTACATTGAATTTCTTACAAGGTATTATCCATTATGTACTTTCATTTATCTAGGAACGCTTATCTCTATGTATTTTTTCAATTTATCAATTTTGTATTTTTGGGGTAATTCCTGTTTCTAGTTCTGCTTGCCTCTATATGTGAAAAATTATTTGGGAATTCTCAGAATTTTTGCTCTTTAAACTTTTGGTGGAAATGTCAGAATAATCTTGCATTTTCTTACCATTTCTGTACTCTTGTTCAATGATGATTGTGACTTTTCTTCTAGGTTATACGAAATGAGGCCTTACTACTTCTTACTTACTTGACCCGTGAAGCTGAGGTGATTTTTTATCTCATAGTCATCTCTTTCTTCTCCTTCTTTTGTAATGTTATTCTTGAGACTGTGACTGAGACATATGCTTGCCTTTAGTATTGATGGATAGACCTATTATGATTGTAGGAGATTCAAAAGATAGTGGTATTTGAAGGTGCTTTTGAGAAGATTTTCAGTATCATCAAAGAGGAAGGAGGTTCAGATGGTGGTGTTGTTGTGCAGGTGATTCATTGTGACTCACTTTATATTGATAGTTTAGTCATTTGTTTCTGCATTTGGTATGTTTAAAATTTATATCTGCATAAGTGCATGCCTTGTGGGTATAGCTTTGATTTGTAATCGTCTATTTCAAGAGTCGTAGATTAGAATTGTGGCCTAAGTAGGAACTAGAACTTCCAACTGCCTTTGCTTTGTTTTATTGAGAACCATGTGCCACCTATGTTAGGAGTTAAACACTTTAAATGAGGCCATTGTAGAGAATTTGGAAATACACACTTTTGTAGTCGTATACCAAAGTGTTGCAGGTAGAGCTGCCATTTTGAGTAAAATTTGTTGGAAGTTGGTATCCTTTCTATATTTTGTTTGTTCAAAGCTTCATGTCAAATAGTTTCACCTGCAATTAGTTTGTGGTTATCTCTACAAAAATGTGAGATAATTAAGAATGTTTTGTGGCACTCAAATTTATCTTTCCTTACAGGAATGTTTTGTGGTACTCAAATTTATCTTTCCTTACAGGACTGTCTTGAATTGTTAAACAATCTTCTCCGTGACAATGCATCCAATCAGGTTTGTGAGATTTGTTGTTTTAGATGTTATTATCTATCATAATCTCTCTTGCAACTAATTTAAAGTATGTTATTATTCAGGGGGAAAAAAAAACTAATTTAAAGTATGTTGATGCAGATACTACTGAGAGAAACAATGGGATTTGACCCCTTAATGTCAATTTTGAAGCTACGGGGAAGCAGTTTCACCCAACAAAAGGTTAGATACTTGAACATTTGTAACTTTATCCTGTAGATATATTTAAACCTGCTGCACAAACCTTACTGGTAATTTCTTGTTGTCATGAAACAAAAACCATGCCAGTAGACAATTAATGTACTCAGTGCATTAGAAACCATCAATTTGTTAATTATGGGAAGTTCAGAAGCGGACTCATCAAAAGAGGCGAATAGGCTGACAAATAAAACAGCCCTTGTTCAGGTTTGTCATGAACTTAGTTTTTTTTCAATTCGTTAACCTTAAAACTGTTGAAGTAATGAGATTTAATCCTGCAATTTGATGAATTGCTGTAGAAGAAAGTATTGGACCATCTTTTGATGTTGGGTGTTGAAAGCCAGTGGGCACCTGTTCCTGTGCGCTGTTCGGTAAAATAACTTTCTAGTCCTACATCTCTCTCTCTCTCTCTCTCTCTCTCTCACACACACACATGCACATACACATATTCACAATCACAAACAAATTCACACTCATAATGGCATATATTTACAAAGTCTGTCTTTTTACTGTCTTCTCCTTGCATTGCTATCTTGAATATGCTATCATCAGTTAATGAGGCACTCTGGATGCTTTTTTAGTATGTACTTTTAAATATTATTCCCTTCGTCAGGCACTGAGATGCATTGGTGATCTTATTGCTGGACATCCCAAGAATCTCGATGCCCTTGCAAGAAAAGTTCTTGGAGATGGACCACAAGAAGCTGCTCTAAATTCAATTCTTCGAATTATCTTGAGGACCTCCAGTATGCAAGAGTTTCTTGCAGCGGATTATGTTTTTAAGAGCTTCTGTGAGGTTGATAACATGTTCTTTATCCATTTTGTTGTTTCCCAATTTTGTGTGCTTCTTGATTTTATATCTCTGAATTTTAATTAAACTTTTTTCTATGTATTTTCTCCAATTCCTTTGATCAGAAAAATGCCGAAGGGCAAACTATGTTAGCATCTACATTAATTCCCCAACCGTATTCCATGACTCATGCTCCCCTTGAGGAGGATGTGAACATGTCTTTTGGAAGGTTTGTTTATCCTAAGTGAATTTTTCATAGTTGTTGCTGTTTTAAGTTTAATTATATTATGCCTTAGGTTGAAAAGACTAGTTTCCATGTTTAATCTCACAAATTTTGGTTATTGCAGCATGCTGTTACGAGGTCTTACTATGAGTGAAAGTGAAGGTGATCTTGAGGTAATAAAATACCTTACGTGCATCTAAAATTTTGAAAGTCTATAATTCCAGTGTTCTATTTTAGCTAATATTTTGAAGTGCAGACTTGCTGTAGAGCTGCTAGTGTTCTTTCTCATATACTCAAGGACAATATCCAATGCAAGGAAAAGGTGCAACTATGTCATCTTATCTGTAACTGATCAATTACATGTGCATCTATTGTATGTTATATTGTGGATTTATAGGGCCACTTCTATCTCTCTTTTCATATTCTGATCTTATGAGATGATTTATAGGTTTTACGAATTGAAATTGAGGCACCCACACCATCCTTGGGTTCTCCTGAACCCCTATTGCACCGCATGGTAAAATACTTGGCACTTTCCTCTTCTGTAAAAAGTAGGAACGGAAACTCGAGCACAGCAGGAAACTCGTTTGTCCAACCAACTATTTTGAAACTGCTAGTGACATGGCTGGTTGATAGCCCTAGTGCTGTAAACTGCTTCTTAGATTCACGCCCCCACCTCACTTATCTGCTAGAGTTGGTGTCAGATGAATCTGCAACAGCGTGCATAAGGGGGTTGGCTGCTGTTATTTTGGGAGAGTGTGTAATCTACAACAAATCAGCTGAGAATGGGAAAGATGCTTTTGCTATAGTAGATACTATTGGCCAGAAAGTTGGGCTTACCACATTTTTTCTGAAGTTCGATGAGATGCAGAAGAGCTACATTTTTGCCTCTGCAAGCTCAGCCCAGCCCCGTAAACCGTTAACAAGATCTACTGCTGCTAGCATGGCAGATATTGAAGATGCTGACGATAATGATTTACCCGATCAGAAAAACAAGGATCATCCCAGTCTTTCATCAATCTTTGATGCCCATTTCATGAACCTTGTCCAGAGCTTGGAGGCAAATATTAGGGAAAAAATTGTAGAGGTTTACAGTCATCCAAAGAGTAAGGTGGCTGTGGTACCAGCAGATCTGGAACAGAAGAGTGGGGAAAGTGACGGGGCATATATCACGCGGCTGAAGGCATTTGTAGAGAAGCAATGCTCAGAGATACAGGTATCATTGTCTGTAAGGTCTCATGCTTTTTGTTCCTTGCTAAACCATTCTTCTGAAAACATCAAAAAGAAGATTACCATGGATTGGCCATATGTAACCCCAACTCTGAATCATAGTTTGAATTTGCATCCATGCTTAAACATGTATGACAATGTATGTGTTTTTATATATATTAATGTTTCATTTTTTTTCTTGTAGGATCTTCTTGGCCGGAATGCAACTTTGGCTGAGGAACTGTCAAAAACAAGTGGGGGCAGTTCTTCGCAGTCTGAGCAGAGAGTAGGTGGGGCAGCCTCAGACAGGTTCCAGGTAGAGACACTTAAACGAGATCTCCAAGAAGCATCTCAAAGGTTGGAGTTACTCAAGGCAGAGAAAGCCAAGATTGAAGATGAGGCATCCATGTATCAGAATTTAGCTGGGAAGATGGAATCTGATCTGAAGAGCTTGTCTGGTGCTTACAACACACTGGAGCAGGCAAACTTTCATCTGGAAAAGGAGGTGAGAGCTCTGAAGAAAGGAGAGCCTTCAGCATTTGCAGATATTGAAGCAATAAAAGCAGAAGCGAAAGAAGAAGCCCAGAAGGAGAGTGAGGTAGAGCTGAATGATTTGCTGGTGTGCCTTGGCCAAGAGCAGAGCAAAGTTGAAAAATTAAGTACTAGGTTGTTGGAGTTAGGAGAGAACGTTGACAAGCTGCTTGAAGGTATTGGGGATGATGTTGGCCTTCCGGGAGATGATGATGATGATGATGATGAAGAGGATGAAGATTGATTGATAGATTGCTTTTGAGTTTCATATGTGTCCTCTTCCACCGACTCTCTCGAGTATCACTTGTTTGTGTTTTGCTCTCTCAGCTTGTACATTTCTCGTGGAACTGTACAGTTTTTTAATATATTATTCATAACTTATGATACACAAATTGTGGATCAAACTGATCTTTTTTAACGTTGTTTTAGTGAATTTCCTTCAGAACAGAACCTCTATATATTATCTTGCACTTAAATCTGTATTTGGGATCAATTTGTAATAAGGTTTCAACTTAACGCGGCTGTCACACCTCACACAGTCATGGATGTATGATGATTTGCAGTTGACACGTCAGATTCATCATCGCTTTTGTTTATGCATGTTTATCTGCTCTGCATATTGGGTAAAATTTAAACTTCCCATATTGGATCGATACGACTGAATGATATTTCTTACTAATTTTTTTCTATTTTCAGTATCGGACGCAATGACTCTGCTTCGCTGGATCCGTGTTACAGATTACGGAGCAAAACTAAATCCTAAAGATAATGATTTTAATTGCAACGAATTGTAAATAATTAGTTAAAATATAATATGATACAAAAAAATAATAATAATAAATAAAAAAGAGAAGAAGAAGAAGATTTTGATTACAATGAATTTTAAATAATTACATAAAACGTGCGATGGCCGCATAAAAGTGGACGATGCGGATTGATAAGGAAATCAACGGGTTTCAATCGGATAAAATCTCAATGCCCCACAGCGACACATTGATAAGGATGTTAAAGGGTTTCAATCAGATACAAAGCCAAAGCCCCACAGCGACACGTCGTCGTTAAGTGAAGGAGGAGGAGGAGTGGCGTCTGCAATTTGAAAGCAACCAGCTGGACCAGAGCTGGAGTGAGTTTGCAGCAAAAGGAGCTTTGAGCAAGTTCGGGTATGGAGGATCCCAAAGCCAATTCCGACACGGCGTCGTTGAGTTCTTCGTCGTCGTCGATAATCGAGCACAGGGCTTATGCCAGAGTGGGGCTGCTTGGCAACCCCAGTGACGTTTACTATGGCCGCACCATTTCCTTCAGTCTTGGCAACTTCTGGGCCTCCGTTCAATTGCGGCCCTCCGACGAGCTCGTCATCAAGCCCCACCCTATTCACGATCTCGTCCATTTCAAATCCCTTCCCCATTTGGTATTCGTTCTATTCTGTGTCTCCTCTTTTTTTGCTCTTGTTGATATTCAATTTTCATTTTTTATATGAAGACATTGGAATCTGCTCTTTGAATTATGGTTACTTTGTTCGATTCGAATGATTGAGTGCTTCGGATAGTGAATTTCGTTGAGTTGTTATTGAAGTTGTTTGATTTATGGTGTTTACAGGTGAATCGGCTGAATAGTGAAGGTTATTATGGGGGTGTGCGACTGCTTATGTCAATCTGCAGAGTTTTCCATAATTATTGCAGAGAGAACAATATTGATCTTCATGAGCGAAATTTTACTCTTTCATATGAGACTAATATCCCTCGCCAGGTACACCCTTCAAACCCCCGAGTACAAGCTATGTTCCTTTAACATTTTACATTTCGGGATATTTGGGTTATTTCTTTGGGTGATTACATTGCAACATCTGGCTCTAAGTTATAATTTTGACATTTCAGACAGGACTTTCAGGTTCTAGTGCTATTGCATGTGCTGCCCTGAGCTGCCTTCTTGACTTCTACAAGGTTAGGCATTTGGTCAAAGTAGAGGTCCGGCCAAATCTTGTCCTTAATGCAGAAAAAGATCTTGGGATTGTTGCCGGTCTTCAAGATCGGGTTGCACAGGTTTATGGTGGCCTTGTTTTCATGGTATGTTTCTTGGAATTTTGAATTGCTTTTGGATATAAATGCAACAGCTTTATATAATATAATGCAATTGTATAGGATTTTAGCCAGGAATACATGGATTACTCAGGGCATGGTATCTATACACCCATGGAAGTCAGTCTCCTCCCACCTCTCCATCTGATCTATGCTGAGAATCCAAGTGATTCTGGAAAGGTTAGCATTCTTTCACGTGGGGTTTAGAGGTTATGTGAAAGACGAAGTAATTGTAGAATTAATACATTCTAGTACATGCAGGTACACAGTACAGTTCGGCAAAGATGGCTCGATGGTGATGAGCTTATAATATCATCAATGAATGAAGTGGCGAATATAGCTAAGGAAGGACGTACGGCTTTGCTTGAAAAGGATTACTCTAAACTTGCAAATCTGATGAATCGCAACTTTGACCTGAGAAGGTAAGATAGTTTCTCTTGAAAGGTTAGTCATTTGTAATGAGCGACTAGTCATCAGTGTTGCTTCCACTTGAGATGGATCAAATCCACCTGCTTGAAGCTCTTCTACATATATACATTACTTTATTGGACTACTGTTTCCTACACATATTACTTTGAGGATGTGAAAGCTTTTCATGAAATTACTTTGAGAAGGGTAGTGTTAATCTTGTAGTAGTTTTACATGCTATTAGTTCCACTACTCTGTCATAAATTATATATTTTTTTCTTAGGACACAAATCATAGAAGAAATTTATGTTATATTAGCAGGGGGTTACTCTCCTTTAATTGACTTTAGCACCTCAAACTTATATATCAGTTATACTCATGTCTCATTATGTATGTTATATAATGACTAGCACCATCAATGTGGCTTTGAAAATGAGTGGAAAAAAAGAGAGGGAAGGATCAATCATCAGAATTAGGCAATGTTACGGGAATTCATGATATGAGCTTTTGTGCTTTTCGACTGCTATTATATTGTGAGATTTCAATAATGTACAGGCGCATGTTTGGAGATGAAGTCCTTGGTGCTTTAAACCTAGAAATGGTGGAAGTGGCCCGAAGGCTGGGTGCTGCATCAAAATTCACAGGTAGCGGGGGAGCTGTTGTTGTATTTTGCCCTAATGGTCCGTCACAAGTGAAGCTATTAGAGGAGGCATGTCAGAAAGCTGGATTTATAATTGAACCCATAAAAGTTGTTCCCTCTCCTCTAAATGAGGAAGATCTCAAAACCCTTTCAAAATAGAAATTTCCTGGAAACAAGGCGTCATGTTTTTTATTTCTTTGGAAAACATGTTACGTTTCTCATGAGATGCTCTAGAACATGACTTTGGTTGATTAATTTTTCATATATACAATAATGAAGCATGTCATTTCATACAGTTAATTTTAGTCAATATGATGAACTCGTATAAACGTTTTGTCAACGTCTCATATTAGTTTATGGTGTAAGTACGTATGTTTCTATTGTGGCTCCTAAGGTAAATGTAGTATTTGCTGGCTTTTGCCTTTGGCAGATAAATAAAACACGACAAATTTTCCTTCGTAAATTATATCGCATTTCCATGCTAACAGTAGCAAATGGGAGGTTATAACCATGCTTCTGGACTGTTTTAACATTCCAACATGCGACAATTATTCCAATAATGAAAAAAGCAGGACTTCACCGGGCCTGTCATTAAAGCACAATAGAGGTGTGAATAGTGACATTCGGATAATGGAGGAAAGTAACTAAGCATAATGCATTACTGTTCTCTTCTCTACACCTTTTAAGTTAGTTGTCAAATCTCCATTCAACACAGGAAAAGTAAATTACAGAATTTCACTGGACTTCATGATTTTCTCAACCTCATGGTAGGTGATCCTTCATCTTCTGTCCCTTCAATTGATGGGTTAGATTAATTACAAAACTCACTACTAAATTACATGATTTTGGAAAAATGACAAAAAAAAGAAAAAATACAATACAAACTAAGAATATCTTCACTTCCTTCTAAACAAATAAGATAAGATTCTACAGCGACAAGATATTACAGTAAGGTCTCCTGGAGCAGTACCATTACTTTTGGTGGTTTAAAAGCTCAGTGATAGCAGTGGAAGACCCGGATACAAATCCTTCTTTCAAAAGCTGCTATGGTGATAGTATTACCATGTTGCAACTCACTGATCACAAAGCGACGCCATTAGCTCCCTTGGTGACGACCATATTGGAAGATCGATTAAAGATTGATTCAACTGTTCCTCTTCCGCATTGCACATTGCTTCCGCTATGTCACACAGATTCGAAACGTTTCTGATGATAGCTTCCTGAGATTCTGCCTGCATTGTGAAAATACTCAAAGAGTATCAGATGGATGTTTTGTAAACTTGAATTCATTGAAAGGGAAAACAATCAAAAACAAGTTTTCTAAATCCAGCTTCTGAAAAATCTAGGATGTCTATCACTAGAGACTTTCCTTATCAACCAAAAAGTTCACTTTCTATTTTTTTCCTCCAATTTACAATTGGAAGCGTCATTTGGCAATTAGAATTCTAAGCAAAGTTCACCAAAGCAAGAACCGAGGGCAGTGAGAACTATGACGCCATGACAACAAATAAGATGTTAAATAATCTTCAGCAGCAAAATTTGGTTCCCTACATACTAGAGCACCGGAAAATACAACCTAATTTCATAATTCTCTGCAATTTCCCAAAGATATGGAAAATCCCAACTCAATTGAACCCCAAAGCGTCGCATTACCCAAAAATTATCAGACTTCTACGTATCCTCAATGCTCTAAACGATTCAAACCTAAGATCCCAAATTGCAATTTCCCTCATTTTTCGTCTGTCATGCCAGTGAAACAACCCAACAGCAAGTAAGAAATCACCTCATTTACCTGCAAGAGAAGTTTGTTGACCAGTGACCCACAAACGGACTCTGTGCTCTGAACCTCCGGCAAAGACGAAGAGTCCGAAGGCGCCGTTTGCTCTGGGACTCGTTGGTGTTGGAGCTTACGCGTGGTCTCCTCCATTGCACGCAAGGTATTCGATAAGTGTTGCCACTGATCTATCTCCATCTGGTACTGCTCCTTCAGCTTCAACAGCGTTTTCTTCTTCCGCTCTCTCCGCTGTCGCTCGTCTGCTTCTGGATCCGAAATGGAAGCCGATTGAGCAGAGGCTGGTTCAGCAACTGGGTCAAGCCGACGCCTTTTCCTTCGTTTGTAGACAAAGCCATCGTCGTTGCAGAGCTCCCACTCGCCGTCTTCCCACTCTGCTACTGCTGCTGTTGACTCCATTGCCAACGAGCGGGAAAACAAAGAGCAAAAAGGAAACCCCCCAAATTTTATACCAAAAAAAAAAAAAAAATCTAAAATTTTCAAAATTCCCACAAGAGAGTGCGGGAAATATAGAGCGCGCGTGCGGCTCTTCCGCGAGACCGTGACGCTTTTTACCAGTTTGCCTCCACAAATAACAGTTTTTATAGTTTCTGAAAATTCACTAATCTTTATCTACTCAACCTCCACTATTTTTACTACGTATTTAGTGAGCATTGCAATGGAGTACTTTTTAAATGATGAATTTTGTAAGAGACAATATTTGTACACTACAAAGCTATACATATACATATTCCAGTAATGGAGTATAATAAGTAAGCATGTAAAACATATTTTAAAAGATACACTATTTAAATCCATTATCTATAAGGTTGGATGACTTTATTACCTAAATAGTTCTCTTTATATTTATCAAAAAAAATATATATATATATATATATATAATTTCCCTATTTATTTATTTATTGGCAGTGGAAAAGAAAAGAAAAGAAAATATATATATATATATATATATATAATATTGAAGGCCTGAAGAAAGGCCCAAAGACAAACAGAGCAGTGGTCGAAACGAGTTTCAACTTCAATCCAACAAAACCACCGGTTCCTCAATTTGAGGCGCAGATAAACCATGCTAAAACCCCAGACGCCGAAGGCTAGCACAAACACAGTGATTGTCAATGGCTAAATCTCTCTCTCTCACCCATTATCTGCCTATTGTCTTATTTCGTACAAGACTCATGGCTTCCTCAAAAACACTTTCTTTCTTACTGCCTTCCCCAAACCTCAAACGTCTCTTCAGAACCAATCTGTCTCTGTCACCTTCTTCACTATCATTTTCCACCACCTCCACACCATACCCACTTCAGTACGAGATGATTATTAACCGCCCAAATCAGTCCTCACTCGCCCAGACTCGCAGTCGACCTGCCCGGCTCAGCAAAGTGAACTCTGATAACTCACCCGAAGCAGAGCCACCTGAAAGATCCATTTCGGAATTGGGATTTGAGGACTGGGTCGATCAGAAGCTAATTTCAGAGAGGGAAACAGACGGACCCGGTTCTGGAAATTTGGAGATGGACAAGTCTAAGAGGAAGTATTATAACAAGAGGAGGAAGAGGATGTATGGGACAGATTCGGATGAAGATGATCGGCGACAGGAGGATGGGTTTGTGGAATTGAAGCCTGAGGTGGTTGATTTTCCTAGGTTGCATAAAAGAGAGGAGGAGTTGTATTTCTACGACACTTTTGCGTATCCTTGGGAGAAGGAAAAACATTATAGGATGGTGTATCAGTTGGAAAAGAAATACTTTCCTGATCAGTGTCTAGACAAGGCGTTTCTTGAACCAGGACAATCGAATTCCAATGCAAGTAATGTAAAGGGGAAGGTGAAGACAAAGAAGAAGAAAGTGGGAGATAAGGAAGATGAGGGTGGTGATGAAGTGGGCAATAAGGGACTTGTGTTCTTTGAGGAAGAGAGAAAAGAAGAAAGTAAGAGAGAATCAGTGAAGAATGTCAGCAAGGATGTTATGGAGAAGAAGGTGGATGAATTTTTCAAGTGTCTGAAGAAAGTTCCAAATAAGGATGCTGAAGTTGGTAGTGGGGAACCATACCTTGTAACTAGGAGTACTGAGCTTCCACCAAGATGGGACACTCCGAATGGGACTGTGGTTTTGGTTAACAAACCCAAGGGTAAGTCCATAGCTTCATTATGTCATTATATATGATAAATGATTCAAGATATTGAACTTGTTAGTATTATATTTTAACATTTTATGTTTTTGACAAGAACAAGAAGTGGAATTGTATTCTGTCATAATTCATTCAATACCGAAGCCAAAGGCAGTAGCTTTATTGGGATTGCAAGCATTATTTACATGATGTTTAATCAGCAGATGCTATAGCATGGATATATTGGTTACCACTTACTTTTAGGAAGGAAAGAAATTGTTATATAGTCAAACGTTTTTGCATCACCATTCTTTGGTTGTTCACTCGTAGATTAAAATACCATTTGTGTAAATTGTGGTCATCTTCATATACCTTTTTTCTACCTTTCTTGGAAAGGATTGAGGATTACTCTATGAAATATGGTAAGGTGATGAAATCCTATTGCAACACAGGATGGACTTCATTTACCGTTTGTGGAAAACTGCGTCGCCTAGTCAAAGTTAAAAAGGTTCTTTTTTTATCTGTCGCATCTCTTTGACGGTTTTACCTTGTTATGGAAGGGATTCTCTTAACTTATTCTCTGTTGGTTACAGGTAGGACATGCTGGGACTCTTGATCCTATGGCAACTGGTTTATTAATTGTTTGTGTTGGTAAAGCGACCAAGTTAGTAGAAAGGTAAGTTTTGTTTGTGTTGGTAAAGCAACCAAGTTAGTAGAAAGGTAAGTTTTGAATGCAATCCAATTCATTGAGTTCAATTCTACTCAGCCACATGGGGATTCAAGAAACAAGCTTAGCAAGTTGTATTTATTTGAGAAACTGAATTAGATTTTTCGTTGAATTACTTCAGTTCTCTTTCTCATTGAACTTTTAATTATTATGATTGTAGTTATCAAGGTATGATTAAGGGTTATAGTGGAGTTTTCCGTTTAGGGGAGGCTACTTCTACATGGGATGCTGATTCACCGGTGTGTATACATTCTGAATAATAAAAACTTCATCTTATTCTCAACTTTTTCTTGTCTCTAGTTCTAAAAATGTGAGGACTAAGTCATGTATGTGTTTTATTTCTATATGACTACCAATAAATTATCTTTTATTTAAAGTTTAATTCATACTCATAGAATTGTAGTCCACATCACTTTCTTATCTAGGTCATTCAGCGTGAACCTTGGGAGCACATCAAAGATGAGGACATAAAGAAAGCTGTCACATCCTTTTCTGGAGAGATTTGGCAAGTACCTCCAATGTTTTCTGCCATTAAAGTAAGCATTGGGCTCTATCAAGTTTTGTTTATACAAATTAGTAGCTGATGTGTGCTATGCTGTCCATAATCCTTTATGTTGCATGCTATTTTTTTCCGAAGATGGGTACATATACTATTAACATGGTGTTGCTTGAATGTCGAATTCTAATTAATGGAGGACTGGAAGGTTCTGCATTTGTGGGGTTAAAGAGCTGACAAAGTTTTGCTACATGAATCTGTTGACCATTTTATATTTGCTTCTTCTGAAAACAGCAAGTTTAAAGGATAGGCAAATAGATGTGGTTCTTTCATTAGTTATTTTTTCCTAGTTGGCAGTAATATTTTATTTTCTTTTGGTTGAAAGTTGGCAGTAATGTTAGATAATCAGGAGTTGATTTTTTTTTGTTTTATTAAATTGAGATGTCATAAAACTTTTCTAGCATCTTATCACAGGAATGCACTCCATGTGGAAAGGAGCTAACAGCTAGCTGATAAACTCTTGCTGCATGTCTGATGTAGTCATTACATATCTCCAGGGATTATCTATTGTGAAAGCATGAGATAGATTTTCCATACATATCAACTTTGTAGTACTTGATAGTGCAGGCTCATTCAAGCTAGGATTATAATAAAAAAAAAAATAGATTTGCTTCACAATTTTAACCTGATATTCAGTAATTTGCATGAAAATTAATGCTTGTTCCTTAATATTAAAATATTCTGCACAAACAGTTTGTGTCTTTCATATTCCCTTTGTGCTCACCACTTTCAGTACCTTGTGACAGGTTGGTGGTGAAAAGATGTATGATAAAGCAAGAAGAGGTGAAAGCATTGAGCTTGCACCAAGACGGATTTCAATCTTCAAATTCAATATCGAGCGTAGTTTAGATGACAGGTACTGGTTTTGTTCATATACAATTCACTTGGCTTGCAAAATAACCGTAGCTTATGAGAATTCAAGGTCAGGAGGTCATGCCCACTGAGTTAAAAATAAAATCAAGTTATTTATGTTCTTGTATTAAGTTTTGAGGTCTGATGCTATTTGCTATGAGCTTTTTTTATGTTTCCTGTTGCAGACAAAATTTAATTTTCCGAGTTGTATGCTCTAAAGGGACCTATATTAGGTCGTTATGTGCAGATTTTGGGAAGGCCCTCGGCAGGTACTCACTTTGGATAAGCTCTTTTTTTTTCGTTTTTTTTCCCTCTCTAAAAATAAGAAATACCCTACTACAACTACGTTTATTGCCTTTTCCTTCTGTTTGTGGGTTTGTAATAAATCTTCTTTACTTGTAGTTGTGCTCATTTAACTGCTCTTCGAAGAGATTCAATTGGTACGACCCCTTCATTCTTGACTTTTTAATCTATTAATGTTATACAACATCCAAATTCCCAAGTTGTTTAATTATTTTAGTTTATGTAATACTCGACTTATCTACCACCCAAAACAGATATAATTGAAAATTCCAGTTTTAAAAATGAGTTTGTAAATGTTATAAATTTTGATATTTGCTTGTTATACTTTTGCAGGGGAATATTCTGCAGATGATGCATGGGATTTCAAAGACCTAGAAGAGGCAGTTACCAAGACTTATTTCTAAACACAACTTGTATTGCAACATAATCCATTTAACATGCTTTCATTGGTTATGTGAAATGGGCTTGTTAGGTTTATTGACCACATGCAATGTCCAACTAATGGAGGCACGCCATGTGAATTGGAAAATTATACCGGTCGCGATGAAAAGCTTTATTCTTTCTAAAAAGGTTTTGTAATTAATTCATTTCACAAATTTTGCACAGTTAAATTTGCGCTGTATTAAGTGAGTACTATTCTTTCTAATTAAGTTAATGAAACAGCGAGTAATATTCTATTGGTTTGAAAGTCTCATTTTTGTTCAAGCTGATTACGACAATGGGTGGAACAATTCATCATATGTATTAGTAATTTCCGTATTAACTGGACAGCTAATTAACATGGCGAAGTATGACAGCAAGAATCCCAAAATTTCATTCCTTTCGTTCTCATATTTCTGTGGACAAGCATATAAAAACTTTCTCAGCAAAATATCCAAATTCCAAGAAATAGGACACCGTTATTGCCATTTGTTCAGTGAAATTAGGTAGCTTCTTCTAGAGTACATTGGATGGTAATCGTAGTACAAATCCCAGAATTGTAATCCTCTTAAACTAAGGGGCTGTTGAATTTGAAGGGTCAATCTTCATTGACTTGAAATACGCTTTCTCTGCGCTCGCCATTCGTTCTTGAAACATTGTCCATTCTCTTCTGCACCTTTCCCTCACCTGACACACAGGAACTTACAGCTTTTTTAGTGCTCTTCTTATATATTGCAAATCTTGTACAAATGGTGGCTAAAATTACTATATTACTATAGAAAGAAACTAATGGTGGTGGGCAAACCAGTCCAAGAACAATAACAACAAGAAGTCATTACATACCCCTTCCCAAGGCGCCTTCCCACCATCTGCTTTACCCTGTGGAAGGATGAAAAAGGTTATCATAGTTTATTTTGCATAGAATTACTAAATGAACTGGTTAAATAGTAGGATTTACTTGGTTCCCGAGTGAAGGTACACCCTGATGGACAATCCACTGCGCATCGACAACTCCTATCTTCTCGTGAGCAGGCTGCATACATGTAACGGACAATTCTGGTCACAATCACAACAAGGACTAGTAACACAATTAAGACAGAGAGAAAATCTTCACCAACCTCCACACATTTTCTAAGAGCAAAATCTAGGCCCCATCCATGAACCAGGTCATTCTGCAATAGTAATGCAACATTTTAAAACTAGCTAGAGAGTAGAGAGGCCAATAAAGGAGGCAAAACAGCCGGGTCAGATGTAAATAAGAGTTATATACCTGAATCATATGCCAAACACAACGCCATGCATCTCGAGAAAACACAGTCGCCATAATCTCAACAAACCTGGACATTTATATATTTTATGTTTGAACATAATGATCTATTCAGCTATTCCAAGAGTCTCCATAAGGTAATTGAAGAAGCAGGTGCAATTATTTTCAATTAGCATAATGTAGAATTTAGCATGTTTACATACGCTGCACATGGTGGCAAATGTGGATCAGTACACCAACCGGGTTTCTCCTCTGTGTCCCTGTAGAAAGGGCGAAAGGAATAATACATTATCAAGCCACAATCAATTGGAAATATCTTAATTGAGTAGAATCTAAGATAGATCATAAGTTCTGAAACTCCTACTTGTGAACTTCGCTATCGCCTCTCCGCTTTGTCATCTGCCATGTTAAGCCTTTATTTGGTTCTAAACCAGGCTGTGAAATCTCCAAACCATGCTTTCTTACCAGTTTTATGTACCTGGAATAACAAAATTTAAAGCTCTAAGATCTTAGTTTACTCCAATAGAATTTTCATTGACAGCAGCATAGTGGATTGTCAAGACTCACTTCTCTGCATCAAAGTGCTCCACACCAAGATCCTCATCCCACATAAAGATGTAGTCATAGGATGCCACGATGTCAGGATGTAAAAAACGCTTGGCATACCACCTTGGACCAACATCCAGGAAGCTCATGTGAGAACAGAACTTATAAAGGCCATAGCCAAAGTCCATTATCACTTTCCAGACTGAAATTAAAATTAAAATAGAGCTAGTTGCTGACCATTTAGTTTGTTTCTGAACGCTCACATGAATAGCCCGTTTTGACCACTCAAGCTCATCCCATTCACTCGTTCGACCATCGTAGTGAAACAAGACAATGGTGAAATTATCTGAAAACTGTAAAAACAAATTCAGCATGAGGAGAGAGAGGAACAGTGCACACAGAGAGGGAGAGACAGAGGACCAACCTTTTTAACTGCAGCATCAATATTTTTTTTTTGATCATAACCAACAGTAAAGGTTACAAGATATTTTGGCTTGATGGTTAAGTCCTGCAAGTGCCACCTCCACAGCAAAACACTTAGATTAAAAGAACAAACTTCAAAAGTATTAAAATCAGTTAAGATACAGAATTCATCATTGTTGGCCTCAAATGCACACCTCACTGGGCAAACCCCACAATCGGCGTAGATAGAAATCTGATTCAGATGCAATTATGCCAGGGGGTAGTCTTTCAGCCCCTGGAGGATTTGTTGGAACCCAAATCTGCATTACAATTAAAAGGGGTTAGTAGTTTTCTACAACACAAAGAATTGAAATGTCCCATGCTGATAATATCTGAGGAAAAACAACATTACATGCAGATGATGGGAACTTTTTCACCCTATTATGAGTATTTTTGTCAAAGACAGAATTCACTAATCAAATTGCATGGTTCACTTTGCACCCCTCCACCTTTCATTTTCACCACAAAATTGAATCATCAGTATCGCTTGTTAACATGCAATATGTCTACAATGGAACAATTGTTTTATCCCTTTACAACTAATGGTTTCCTTGGGGGAACCATGAGAAACGTTTCTTTGTCATCCATAACCCATCACTAGACCTTATAAATTTGACTTAAGATAACGTCAATGCGAGTAATTTCAGCTTATTATCATAATAAACACAACATAACACAAAACTCCTCAGAGGAGGCAGACCTGTAGTGTACTGCACAAGCATTAAATAAAACTTAACATACCTTTGTATCATTAAGTGCGTAAGGTTTGGGGGAACTGCCTCTACGACCCTTAAAAGAGGACAAAGCATTCAAAAGAGCATTGGTTGAAAGGCCAGAGTACTTGTCCTCAATATAATTAAGATCAATTGAAGGAAAGAGACTGGATGGAAGGTTCATCTACCAGTTTAATCATTCAAAAAGTTAAATTCCACTCATTACTCTAATTTGTATTGTTGAGAACCAAATGAATAAGAAACTGAACCATACGAAGACACATTACTCACCTTAGTTAATGAGAGTGTTGGAAAAGATACTCCTAAGAAGAACCCAAACACAACTCCAATAAACGTTGTTACTATAAGCCTCATTGCTTCATTAGGCTTCCTTATGCTTCCACTACAGCCCAAAAGAAACTCAATTGTCAGACAGTCGTTAAAAACAAAAAGAACAAAACTTTCACTTGTAAAAGAATAGTCAGAAGATGGAGTTCCATACCCACGTAAAGGATTTCCCATAATAGCCAATTTCATTCGGCCTTACAGTCACAAATATATAGTTTGGATGCCAACAACCAATAGCTGCTCCATGCGCGCATCAAAATCCTACCTTCTAATTGTTCCAAGTCAATCTAATTGAACTCCCGGCAAGAAAACCAACCCTGAAAAATTGGATTACTGGGTCTAAATCATGTTGGATAAATAGAATAAACAACATCCCACTTCCGCAAAACACTACTAAACTCCACGAGTACGTCATTGCCGAGCTGAAATTTAAGCTCTACTAGAGCCGACATTGCCATGGCTCAGAGCTCGAGTCAGCTCGTTCGAGTACGGCTACTGTTGCTTGAGCAAAGTTTTGATCCCAGCAATCAAAACCAAGCCCAAGCACATTTGCAGCCGATTAAATCATTTTTTCCAGATGAAAAAAAAAAACAAACTAAATCAAATCAGCCATCATAAAAACGAAAGCGAAAATGAAAAAAGAGGAAAATTTTGTAACCGGGAATTGGACATACGTCCGTAAATCACGAGGAGTATCTCTCTGAGTCTTTGGGGGTAACCAGACACGGCCTAACTGGCACAGGGCTTTCCCTGCTTGATTTCACTGACGAACACAACGAACGCGAAACAACAAAAGGAATTCTGGAATTAGATTCGAAGAAAAAGCTCCTAAATTTTTTGGCCTCCTGGATTTGAATTTTTTCACAAAAGAACATAAATTTCAGGGAATTTATTTATATAATTATTGAATACGGTGGGACCGTCGTCCCCGTCACCGTCACGGTCACGATTCTGGGGAAATTTGGGGGGGCCCAACGGTGGAGCATTGGACCCACAAGTCGAGCCAAGATCTCACCGTGTGCACATCCCCAGAAATTTCACCAAATCATTGATGCTGATCCTGATTTGATTTCGGAAGGCGGTGTCTTTAATTAAGTTTATTTATTTTATTTATTAATTGCCGAATTAGGCCGGCCAATCACGCTGTTTATTTTTTTTCGTAAATATTGTCACGCTTTTTTTTAACTCACAGAGTGTTCCCTCCCTTGACCAATCATGATGTTTCAAATTCACACAGTAGCTTAGTCTGATGGTAAAGCTACGTGTATTTCATCACCATCAAAATTCAATCAGGTGTGTATCATGAATAAAAAAAATATGTTTCAAATTCATATGGGTCCCACTCTTACTGCAAAAATAATAATTAAAAATTGACCAACATTTCTGGCTAAAAATTCAAATTTCAAACCAAATTAAATGGTTAAATCTACTTGACAATTAGCATCAAACTAATTAAGGGGGGGTGATTATATGTTATATTGAATCGGTTCAATTCCTTACTGAAGAAAAAGCCCAAACCACTGGGTTTATATGTATATATATTATGAAATTTAAGACGCTTGGAAATGGCTGTTTATATTATCATTATTATTGGGCTCATGTCTAAAATATACATAATCACTCAACCGAATATTGTAAAGAAACCTGTAATAAACTTGGCTCAACCCAATATTTTTAGTCTAATTATAAATTCATTTTTATTAATTCCCAATATTTTCAGTTTGATTATAAATTCATTTTAATTAATTTCCTAATAAATTGTTATATAGTTTGAGTGGTACTTAAGGGTGGAAAAAGACTAAAACAAAAGACCTGAAACGAATGACCAGGTGTCAACGATCGACGGTTGAAACAGCATCGCCATCGACAACCTGCTCGTCTTCCCTCCACGTGGCAGACCCCAGACAGGATTATAATTTCTGGCAAGGCAGCCGCAAGCTACTTTTTCTATTTATCCGAAAATAAAATGCCAAGAGAGAGAGAGAGAGAGAGATGATGCATGTAAATAGAAGCAGGTCCAGCTCGAAAACGTCGTCGTATTTCTCGGAATATCCTCCCCCAAATTAATTAGTTTCCAAAAATTTCAATTCGATTATTTTGGTCCTTAAGTAGTTTTATTAATAATAATTTGGATGGATTACAGAATTGTAATAATGTGAATCTCAGGTGAAAAAATTGAAAGCCCCCAAATTTAATTAAATGCCTGTTATCCTGCTGAGAGATATTTGACGTTGGCAATGATGGAACTGGAATCGTAGCGGGGAGCGAGTTTGGAATCTGCTGGGAGATATTTTATCGCACGAGAGCAGAGACAACCATGGCGTCTCCCGAGATTGCGGGGATACTGGAGAACTCCAAGGAGCTCGATCGGTTGCGGAAGGAGCAGGAGGAGGTGCTCAGCGAGATCAACAAGATGCATAAGAAGCTCCACGCCAGTAAGTTCTTCTGCCACTCCTTTTTCAATTACCAAAATTTTCCCTTTTCTTGTGTTGCTTTTTTTTGCTGGATTAGTTAGAATTTGCTTAAATTTGAGATGTTGGTGATGTTTTATTTATTTATTTTGTAAATTATGACGTAGTGTTAATGTGGTTGGAATTTGAAGGCATGCTTAGGTGATTTTTTGCTCAAGGAAATCGGGGCATTGTATTCTTAGGAAATCCCACAGAGGAATAAGTTTGTGGTGTTGTGGGGTACGGAGCTGGAATTGATCACCGAGTCTTGATCTTTGATCAGTAATGAAAAAGGAGCACTCTACTATCATATGCATCTTATGTTAGATGTTAGCTTTCCTGAGTAAGAATACAGCTTTGAGGGGCTTAACTTGTCAGATTGTTTTATCTTTCTTAAAATAAACTATTATTGGATAGACACGTTTCTGTCCTTTGGGAATACTTTCGTTAGAAAGGAAGGTGGAGTAAAGTCAATAGCCGAAATTGCATTATTAATTAATTACTTAACATAATGAATTAAAGAGGTTTCTTTCGTAGGGATATCATTCATAAATATCTAGCACCAAGATATATGGGCAGTTGGATATATGCTTTGCTCTTCGCTTATGATATCATCTTTGTAGTGGTTCTGCTGAGCAGTGTTCATATAATGCATCACCAGTGAAGAAATTGTAGAATAGTATCACATTCACATATTTTCATTGAATAATTCGAATTTACTAGAATGACTACAGGAGTGTCACATCTTTTCACCAATTGCATCATACTGACAATAGAAATCAGTGGTTTTTATTCCAGCTTTGTTTGACCGGATGGTCTTTAGTTGTATTCTTTATTATTAGTATCCTTTTGCATTTCATGCAGCTCCTGAGGTGGTTGAGAAGCCTGGGGATAATTCATTAGCAAAACTGAAGAATCTATATGCCCTTGCTAAAGATCTTTCGGAAAATGAAGTAAGGTATAATTTTGTATCTTTCATGAAGTTCTCCCTATTCCTGATGTTATCACTCCTCCTTTATGGCTGTTCAGATAAGATTTAGATGTATGTTACGAAGTTGAGTCATTGTAGTAACTTCTTTTTAATGTTTGTAGTAATAATTTAATTTCTTTCTGGGCTGGGTTGTTTTCGCCTTGTATAATAGTGGCAGTTTATTTGGGTGCAGTGTTTCCGGAATGTTATTAAGTCAAATTGATACTTTACTGCCTTCTGGACCTCCAGGGCAGCCACGACGAAGGATAGGTATGCGATAGTTTTGAAACCCATAAGATGTGTTCTTTATAAGTATTGCTTTTTACATGATTTATTATTTTTTTCAAGATAAAGGTCAAATTTAATAAATATGCATACAAATTTATATTTCAGGAGCAGACAAAAGTTTGCTCTGATTCGGAAGAAAAATTCTTTATTTATTGCTATGCTTTTGGATTGATGGCTATTAAATGAGTGCTTTTAGACCACAAGCTAAACATGTTGATGGGTGTCAAGAACTACTTCTAAATATCAACATGTAGTCTGGTGCTAGGCACAATTGAAAAATGCAAGTATCTTACATTATGACTTTGATTCCAAGAGATATGTGAGATTTCTTATTTAGGTAATGCCATAATTTGTCCTCTTGGCTGATGATTATGTTCGTTACAGAAGGTAATGATCAGAAAAAGAAGAGAATGAAGACTGATTCAGATATTTCAAGACTTTCCCCTTCCATGCGAAACCAACTAGAACTTTTTGCTAATCTAAAAGGGGAACAGGTATGCTTGTAGTTTGATAATAATCTGTCATTGGTGGCTGCCTTTTGAATATTTTCTCTTGTTTAATACCTTTTGATGTGTTGTATTGTTGGCATGTACTCTCATTGTTAGGTAGCAGCTAAGGTCAATCCTGATGATGCTGATAAGGACGAGTGGTTTGTTGTAAAAGTTATACATTTCGACAAGGAAACAAGAGAGTAAGTTCGGTTTCAGTAGATTCTAGATTTTGCATCTGAATTTTATCTCTCAAAAGGCTTGCATATTTTATCATTCAACGGTTTTTCTTAATGCTACCTAAATCTATCCATTTGCTGTTTCTTAATTCGCAATCCATGAGATATTACATTTCTTAGTTCTCCACAAGGTCAAATTAGTATACTCCAGCAATGTTTTTTGCAAATAGGCCTAACGCTAACAGTTTGTTTGAGTTCAATTCTTCAAACAGAATTTGTGTTGAGGCTCTGTTTGAGAAAATGCTAGCTTATACAGAAGTGGCAAGCTTAAATTAACATCTTGTTTATTATCGACCAAATTTTGTTGTGGCTCCAGCTCAGCAGCTTTATAGATAATTCCTGCACTTAAACTTGAGTAGGAGCATTTTTTATTTTTTTTCCTAAAGTACTTTCTAAACAGTTTAAGACTTAATAAGCATATGTAACTTGTGTACAGTCCAAGTATAATATATCTATTCTTTCTCTTTTTACTGATTCATTAAGGACAATAACCCATAGGTCAAGGATTGAGTTTAGTTTATTTACCTGGTCTTTTATTTTATTCAGACTTTACTTTATCCCATGTTAAGATGCCCTTCTATGTGCAGCTTTGAAGTACTAGATGAGGAACCAGGTGATGATGAAGAGAGTACCGGTCAGAGGTAACTATCCTATATTCATTTCATTGAATTCTATTTGATCCTTATTTTTCTTGTGATTGTTATTTCCCTGTGTTTTTCATATGCCCTACCTGCACCCTTCTTACATGGGAATTTTCTCATGCCTCATAGGCTTAGACTGCAGAGAGATATCATCTTTTTGCTTATTAATTCAAAACCATGATCAACTGATATGTGTGTGTTCCCTCTCATAATTGTTTAATCTGCTCTTTATCGGGCTTTATTTCATTTTATTTATCATCAACTACATATAAATATTTCATCTGAGTAACAAAATTTCTTCTTTTCTGTCGTTGCTGCCCTCAGAAAGTACAAGGTTCCTATGTCGGCTATTATTCCTTTCCCAAAGAGAAATGATCCTTCTAGTGCTCCAGATTTCCCCCCTGGAAGACATGTTTTGGCAGTCTATCCAGGAACAACTGCACTCTACAAGGCAACTGTTGTCAATGGTCATCGCAAGGTGTCCATCCACCTGCTTTTTGCTTGCTTGTTTCCACACTTCAGTTGTATTATAATTTTTCACAACCTTACATTTCGATAAGTTTGGTGAGTAAGCTATGAAACTAACTACTTTTTATGTTGCACTTGCTATGGAATACTCTCAACCATTCTGATGTTTCAGAGGAAGGCGGATGAGTAAGTGATATCTATCCATGTCTTTTCACACAACTCACATATTTGGAAGGAGTGCTTGTCTATGGCATTTGCAGAGGAAATGGAAACAAAATAAAGTAGATTTTATTCATTTATTCTTTCCTTAATGTTCTATAGCAGGTAGCCTTTGGAGGCTGCTTTGTTTCGGTGATTGATTCGAAAGCAGTCACCGGGATTTATACCAATAGTAATAGACCTTCTTAAGATAAAATTAGCCTTGCTTATGGTTCTTAAGGAAAACTAATTTCCTCCAAGTAATGGGGAATGGAATACAATAATGGGCAGAGCCATGTCTGTTGTCTGACCTGGAAACTACAGGACTTATTTTTTCTCAAAGTTTCCATTTGATTGCCTTCTTAACATTCATGTTTTTGTTGTACAGCTACTTGCTGGAATTTGACGACGACGAAGAAGACGGATCCTTGCCTCAGAGGACAGTGCCATTCCATAAGGTGGTTGCATTGCCAGAAGGACATCGACAGTGATTATTGTTGTTTATAAATTGTGTATAAATTTATTAAAAAAAAAAAAAGAAGGAAAATTATTATAAAAAAAAATGTGTGTAGTATTATGGAACAGACCTTTCTCATGCACTAGCCACTGGGGTATTTATTTCAAAATTTGTCGAAACTACCACTGCAATATTGTTTGTCACTTTTTTGTGTCTTATAAAGCATTTGCAGCTCTTTTAGTTTACTTGGTTTGCTTGTTTCATATTGCAGAAGATTTTTATTTGTGATGGTTGTTGTTTAAAAGACGACATCGTTTTGACAAAATGGTTATTGGATTGGATATGCTTGGTTGCTCTGCACAATAAATGAAAACTCAATGTCCAATAGCGTCTTTATGCCCCAATAAAATGAAAGGACTTTCTAATATTTCTTAAAACCGTAACAAATAAGGACGTGTTTATAATTACCATCATCGCCATTTTCTTGAATTTCCCTCGCATCCATAGCCAGCCTCCGTCGCCGTTTTGAACTTCCATGGCGTCCGTAGCCGGAGCCAAGGTATGTTGTCCGTCTAAGCTCGTCTACGTACCATCACCACCGCTCTCACCGTCCTCTTTCTCTCCGTCTACCCAGCTTCCTCTCTCTAGAACCGATCCCAAACCCCCCAAAACCCTAGCGACAAAGCTCTCGCCCCTCTTCTCCTCTTTCACCAATGCGTCCGACGTATTCCGCCGCTCTATCGCTCTCTCTCTTTCGTCGACCGGTGGGCCGGTTTCGCACCGGAGATCATTCTCCGTCCGAGCGGCGAGGGGCAAGTTCGAGCGCAAGAAGCCCCACGTCAACATCGGCACCATCGGTCACGTCGATCACGGCAAGACCACGCTCACCGCTGCCCTAACCATGGCCTTGGCTTCCATGGGAAACAGTGCCCCTAAGAAGTACGATGAGATCGACGCCGCACCGGAGGAACGAGCTCGCGGCATCACCATCAACACCGCCACAGTCGAGTACGAGACAGAGAATCGCCACTATGCCCATGTGGACTGCCCTGGTCATGCCGATTACGTCAAGAATATGATCACAGGCGCAGCCCAAATGGACGGTGCGATTTTAGTAGTTTCTGGTGCCGACGGTCCAATGCCTCAGACGAAAGAACACATCTTGCTGGCTAAGCAAGTGGGGGTGCCCAACGTGGTCGTCTTCTTGAACAAACAGGACCAGGTTGATGACGAGGAGCTCCTTCAGTTGGTGGAGTTGGAGGTACGTGAGCTTCTTACTGCGTATGAGTTCCCCGGTGATGAGGTCCCAATTGTCTCGGGCTCGGCATTGTTGGCTCTGGAGGCTTTAATGGCAAACCCGAAGCTGAAAAGGGGTGACAATCAATGGGTGGATAAGATTTATGATTTAATGGATGCTGTTGATAGTTACATTCCTATTCCTCAGCGGCAGACCGATTTGCCATTCCTTTTAGCCATCGAGGACGTGTTTTCAATCACGGGTCGTGGGACTGTGGCGACGGGGCGTGTTGAAAGGGGCAAGGTTAGGGTTGGTGACACTGTAGATATTGTGGGTCTCAGAGAAACCAGGACTACGACTGTCACCGGAGTTGAAATGTTTCAGAAAATCCTTGATGAGGCTCTTGCAGGTGACAATGTGGGGCTTTTGCTTAGAGGAATTCAAAAAACTGATATTCAGAGAGGGATGGTTCTTGCCAAACCTGGCACCATTACACCACACACCAAGTTTGAGGCCATTGTCTATGTGTTGAAGAAGGAAGAGGGCGGGAGGCATTCGCCTTTCTTTGCTGGTTACAGGCCACAATTTTATATGAGGACTACTGATGTTACTGGAAAGGTGTCACAGATTATGAATGACAGGGATGAGGAGTCCAAGATGGTTATGCCAGGAGACCGTGTCAAAATGGTTGTGGAGCTTATAATGCCAATAGCTTGTGAGCAAGGAATGAGATTTGCAATAAGAGAAGGAGGGAAGACAGTCGGAGCTGGTGTCATTCAGTCAATCATTGGATGAGTGAACTTCTTGGGTGGTGTTGATGGGTTCTCGTTTAGTTGGTTCAACTTTGTTATCTCTTAATGTGATTTTGGTAGAGCAAGTTTATTCACAGAGAACTTATGGTATTACTATGTCAGTTGATAGCTTCGTTTTTCGCATTTGCTTGAAGATCATGTGTTCTTCTAGTACTGGTTTTGAATATATAGAAAATGGAAACTATTCCTTCTTTGCATTATACTGGAGTTGTGTTTAAATTTCAGGTTCATGGTGCAATAATATGTTAGTATCCGGGTGTACATTAATGAGTGCTTCAACACAAACATAACGCTTTGTTAAGAGTTTCCTCAATTCACAACTTGGTTATCTGTCTGTAAGACCAAACCGTTTGGGGTCTCATTATGGGTTGGTAGCAGAGTGAGTAGCTTGGTTTATTAGTTCATTGGAGTTGAGCTGGCTAAAGTTTTCTTTGGTCATGCCATGTCGAGGTATGTCATTTTCATGGGATTGACATTAGGCTGGGAAATGCGAATTGCCGTTTATGTTTTTGCATCCTTTGCAGCATGAATCATTGTATCAGGCTATTGAAACTTAAAAGTAGAGTAGACATCGATCCTTCTCAATTGTATTTTACGAAGGCTATTGCTGAACACCTTATGAATGAGATAGAAGACAAGGAAATCTAGATGATGATTTATTGATAATATTTTTTTTGTAGTTTGGATTGAGTGATACGGTGAGTCTAATACGATAGATAGTGTGATGAAATGATTGTTAGTTTGCCGTCAAAAAGCACTAAACAAACGAAAGGAGAAGCGTAATTGGTTGTTATGTGATGAAGGTGATGACGGGATATTTCCACTAGGGAGTGTGGGTTGCGTTGATATAGGACCAAGTGCAAAGTATTCTAGCAGAATAAGCCTCAGCCATGTGTTGAACCTTTTTTTACATACAAATCTTTTTTGTTACCTGAAAAAGAGACATACTAGTAGATGAAAAATGAGACTTGACACCTTCATCTACTGTCAGGCTCATATTATTGGTGCCTAATGCAGTCAAGTGACAAAACTCTAACTTGTGGCTTATGGATGGGTATGAGTGCTGTGCTGAGGGAACCATGACATGTCTTAATTCTTGATTGGTGTAACATTAAATTGGTTAAACTTCAAATGATGGCCAGGAATCCAGTCACATTTATGATCATTAGGCTATTAGAGAAAATAAAGAGAGAGACCAATAAGATCTAATAAAATAAAGGCGTTTCAGATTGTCTCTAAGCATTGATGTAAATTAGCTAATTGCCATAGGAAGAAAGCAAAGAGAGATCATGCCTAATAAAGAATCCTCGTGCAATTTTAATATTTGAAAATGAAGTAAAACCAACACATATTTTGTTTTTGATATGATAGAAAGAGTCTAGTACTAGCTCTTATTGTTCTCATTCTTAGGCCCTATTTCATAGCCTCAGTCTGAAAAACTCTAATGCCTGTGACATGATTGAGTAATAGAAGTTGGTGGGTCAGTTAAGGCACCATTAAGTACATGATTAGCAATCCACTGACTAGCACCCTGTGAGTAATGTACGCCATCCCAGCTGACATGGGTTGAAGGATTTCCACAAGGAGCACCGTATACTTTACTTCCATTGATGCTAGCTCTCGTTCCGCACCAGACATGGGTGTAATTCACATGATAACCACAGCACACTTTTAGTGGATCCGCAAATCCTGCAAATGTGAAATATTTGAAACAAATTAGCAATTCATACTTTTCTCGTTTTTAAAAGTACTGATATTAGTATAGTAATCAAATATGACAGGACACAGTAGCACATCTTAAAGATGAACAGTTTCATAGTGAAACTTAAAAGGGAGATTGCAAGTGACTGTAAGTGAGACAATAACAACATTTTCTGATTGAAAAACATGGTTTTGATCATTACCTTCATTCTTGGTATTACTGATTAATCCATACTTTGCTGCATAGACATCCACATACGTGATAGCAGCATTCGGGAGCTCAGCCCTTAGTTTGATCACTCTGTCCTTGAGCTGCTTGTTGAAGTCCATAGACATTTCATTTTGAGCCTTGAGACAACCATATTGATCAGCAACACCAGGCTGTGGATTGAGAATGTAGAATCGGTTCACTGGTAAGCAACCAAATGGACCAGTGTTGTGAATCCAAAATGTCCTCCCTCCTTGGCGATATATATGCTGAAGGGAAACACTCATGCATCAGAAACATATATTATCATACCCCACACATCACGCTTCATCCTAAGCAAACCTTATAGTGGAATTCTACTTCTACTTACTTGGACCGCTGAGGCTAACTGGTTGACGATGTCCGGCAATGCGGCACGGAGTTGGTCGACACTCAATTTCCTAAAACCAACAGAGAGATCATTCTGTCCAATATCAAATGTATAAAGTGCCTTGGAAAACTCCTCTGGCCTTGGTAGATTGATTCTGTCGGAGGGCGTCTTTGCTGGAGATGGTAAAAAGTCTAAGCATTATTATCTCAAAAATGGATAAAGATTGAAGCTTTTTTGTTTGTACTGTACTGGGAAATCTATGAAATAACCTTGCTGGAAGAGATCATATGTCCGTGCTTTGAACTGTTCGAATTGTGCAATTTGTATATCAAGCGAAAATGGGCTTATGCCGTACTCAAATATGGTCTCGTTCTGCCTTCTAATGGTTGATCCACCAGTTGCAAAATTTGCACCGTGTCTGAAATTTGCTCCTATGGAGTTCAAGTATGCACTCAAATATGGCAGCTTTAGGTGCTCAGCTGCATAATCAAAAAAGTACTCGGTGCTTGCTCCATCAAAGTAGATAATCTGTTCGGATTTATAGAAACTGTAAGAGAGAAAAAATGGTGGCAAGTGTTGTTACCTATGAAGTCTATAAGAAGACGGCCATCAGAGCTCCTGCCTGCTGGCTTATGGAAGAATGCCTCTCCATAGGGTGCCTGAACTGGCAGAAATGCAGCTGATATGCCTCCAGTGTCAGAATTCGAGTCGCCGAAGTTGTAAATTGCTGGAAAAGAACAAGGTGGCGGCGAGCTTGAGTGCTGTCCTCCCACACCCAAAACAAATAAAACCAAGAACCCAGTCAGGAATGGTTTCCAAAACTCCATTTTTGTCATGGCAGAGGCTTCTCACTCACTTAAAAAATACCCAGAACCGGAGGCCCAAGTATAAGCACAAAGTTACTCGACTTTATATATATATGTGGGACAAAGGAAACCTACCCGGCTGGTTACACTCATAAGTGATAAGACTCGTGCGCTTTTGCTGTCATCTCTTCACAGTAATCTTTAATCAGTTACGCTTGCAATTCACATCCTGTTCCTTTCCTTCTTTCTGTCCCCACAGTCACTGTGTCAACTGGCTGTAATCCACCATTGCTCTGTCTACTTTTAACTCACATATCCCCAAGCATAGAATAATTAATTGAACTGCCTAAAATCCTGCTAACCTAACAAAGTTCTTACACAGCCATTTATTTGGATTTCTATGAGTGATACCATAATTGGATTTTTGTTTGTATATTGTGGGCGAGAATGGAAAACGAGGTAAAAAGATTATAAAGGGTGACCACATAAAAATGGTGGAAAGCCAAGACAAGAAAACAATCCACAGGGAGGCACATGTCAATGACCACCAAAACTGTGACCACCAGTTCTGATTGTGATCTGGCGACTTTGAAGGGAGTCGGTGATATGCCCTTGTGACTAATGTAGTATCTGTGTTGAATATCTTAAAGCATGGACGTGACAAAGATGGGTAAGATTTGTCTGTTTTGGGGCCACCAGCGGAGAGTGGGGCATAGAAGATAGACAGTCATAAATCATTTCTGATGAAAGTGTAAGGAAATCTAGATGTGATCTATCTAGTGGTGCCAAAAGGCCCAGAGCACTGAGCACAAGAAATATCAACTTAGTCAACCAGACCATGTCGTAAGGAAGCCCATATCACTGACCTCACATGAAGAATTATGAACTATCCGGGGTTGGCGAGGAGAGCATAGTGTTGGGCTTGTGCTTTTACGTGCCAGCAGATTGACACGATATAGGGGCCAATCCTAAGCTGTGGAAGTCTAGTTGGCTAAAATATTGTTTTCTGAAGTATGCTAGAGTTTGGGTTTATAAAGTTTGCAGTTTATATATAAACTAGATTGTGAATCTCTTGAGAGACAAAGAATTATAGCTTTTAGCAAGAGAAATGATTTCTGTATTTGATTTTTTAAATAGTTTTATAAAATAATTAGAGCACCAGCACACTGCTCCATTATCTTAAGAATAATTTTGAAAATGTATACTCATTCATGATAATATCCTATCTATTATTCTAAATTAAAAAGCGGCGACGCATTCCTTGGAACAAATGATAAGAATAAGAAATTAATCTTGGTAAGGGAAAAAAATGGTGAAAACATCATCAAAGGGGATGTGTTTTTAAGGTAATCATAGACAGAGGTACCTATGTGTATAGGCACTAGGTAGGATGTACCACGTAGGTTACCTGCTGCTGTATATTATATACTCCAAGCTGAGTTAATAGTTTGGTAGTTTAAGTGCTTTCAGACTTTAGATACTGATCATTTTGGGCTGCGTCAAATGTGCAAAGAGCAAAGCTCTAAGCGTGTGTATTGTTGTATAAATTGGAAAAGTAAGAAGATGATGGACGGACCAAGTTTGAAATTACACAAAATCTACATAAGTACGTAGTTGTTTTCATTAATTGTTATTAATAACAATTTCTTGTAAAGGAGGAGATTATATAAATAAATAATTATTTTGGAGAATGTAACAAATAATAAAATAATTTGTATTTTGACGGTTGGAGTATTGGGCCGTCTTCATTGCAGGACTATTGGGCCGCCGCCCCACAGAAGCCCAACCCTCGTGCTCAAAGTGAAAGGGATAGAATTGGAATTGGGAAAGGAAATCAGCATATATATTATAAGGTAAGGTCGGTGGAAATATTGGCAAAGCCTATAAATTAAAATGAGGAATACAGTAGTTTGGTAGTTGAATCGCACAGTGACAGTAGAGCTGGTTCAATTCAAAACTCTTCCTCCTTCGTCGCCCTCTAATTCCCAACCATGTCATTCCCCATCCTCCGCCGTTTCCTAAACACGGTGGCCTCCAACTCCAAACCCATTGTGCTACGCCGCTTCCAAAACACCGCGTCCTCCAACTCCAAACCAGTTGAGCTCCTAAGAACGACGTCCTCCAACTCCAAACCCAGTGTGCTACGCCGCTTCCTAAGCTCGACGGCCTCCAACTCCAAACCTAATGAGCGCCGCCGCTTCCAAATCCCCAAGGAGCTCGAGAGGACCGTGATGGCGCTCTCGTGTGAGTCTTCGGCTGATGGTGGTGTTTGCGACGTTTATGTGGTTGGAACAAATCACGTTTCTTCGGTAATTGCTTGAATTTGGAATGCTTTCCTGTTTCCTGTTTGGTTGGTGAGAAAAACCGGGGAAAGGAATCAACATTGTGAATTTTCCATCTCGTTGTTTTCAGTTTTGACATTGAAGGTTTGGTTGCATGACGGAAAGGTCATTGGTTTTTGTGTTTTCAGGAATCATGCAGGGAGGTTAAAGCCGTAATCAGCAAAGTGAAACCAGAGGTGTGCTTGACTAATTAGTTTTGTTTGATGATGAGTTCCATCATAAATGTGTGCCCAATGAATGCAGGCTGTTTTCTTGGAGCTTTGTTCAAGTCGAGCGCATATACTTCCCCCTCGCAATTTGGAGCTACCTGTCCAAGTAGTTTTCTTTACTCTTTTGCACTGTCTTTTATTTTTTCATATTGCTTGTCTCTCAATCTATGTTTGCCATAGCAACAAGGTTAAAGAAAGTTTTTGGAGAAGAGACCGTGGATCTAGAGCTAAAAGTCGTTATAATTTTATGGGTTAAATTAGCTTCCGTGCCTTGTTTATATTTTACTCTCAAATGTCAACTTATATGAGAATTTGTTCGAACAAATTATATATGTACCTATCTTGAGTTTTTTCAGGTACCAACAATGGGAATAGGAATGTGGGACCTCCTTGGACTAGCTGTCAGCTTGTATATTTGGAGAGTGTGTTTCCATATCTTAAATTACATTATGCTATCTTTTTCCTTTCTCTTTATTCAACTGCGATAAGAAAAACCAGATATACTTTTACCACGATCATACGATTTAACTATCTTCTTATTTTCTGTTAGGTTGCTAATCGGTTGGGGGTTGTTCCTGGTAATGAGTTTCGTGTGGCATATAAAGAAGCTATGAAGTATGGTGGTAGGGTGATACTTGGTGACCGTCCAATAGAGGTAAGGAACATTTTGCCTTCCTTATCTAACCACTGCCTCATTCCACCACATGGCTTGCTAATAGAAGAAGCACTTATTGGCAATTAGTAAACCTTTTGGATGTTGAGTATCTTGTTTAATTTATGAGTATCGCCATGCATTTCTTATTTGCTAATTTCACTTTCGAAGGAAGGAATAGATGGCCTGTCCAACATTCATGAAGCCATGAAGGTTGTTACAAGAGTTTATCTTCTCAACTTTGTTGTGTAGTGTTAGAAGTTTTCAGGTGCAGTTTATTGTGCATATTGCTGGATACTTTTCATTTTGAATGGCTTACCTCTAGGTGCAATATAGGGCTTGCAATCCTTATCTGAGAATCTCCTTTGCCATTCATCTGAATTTGCTATTCCTCGCGCTTTTCAGAGAGTCAAGAATTGGTCTATTTGATTAACTAACTGGACTTGCTGAATATCTATTAATGAATAGTCAATCTTTAACTGGCGAAAATTTATATTTATCATTAGATATTAATATCAAATATGTAAGATGCCTTTTTCTTCCCCGCTCCTATTTTAAATCCTTAATATTTTGTAGTTCTGTCTGTTTTAGCTACTTGTTTTATCACTTTTAATTTTCCCACCCCCATCCCCTTCCCGATAAAGGGCTGAATATGATTTATGTTTACTGAAACAGATTACTCGGCGAAGGACATGGTGGAAAATGCCGCTTTGGCATAAGATTAAGTTGTTGTGCCGTTTGCTGTACCGTGCAGCTAATTTACCAAGTACCAAGGATCTTAAAAAAATGGTAACAAAGTAGCTTCCCAAATATTAAAGTGCATACGTATTTGAATTTTGAAATGTATAGTTCTTATAATTGGGTCGGTCTTACCTTCAGCTAATGGATGACGATAGCATACTTTCCAAAGATTTGCCCACTGTCACGGAAACTATCGTAGACGAGCGAGATCAGTTAGTACTCTTTCGTTTTCAAATATGTTCTTCTTTTTGTCTTATCTTCTCGTTTTGCTAGTAATATGGAAAATCAAAGAACTATTGCTACTTTGAATTTGCGCTGTTCTGATACAAGTTCTGTCATGTTTACGTTTCCAGACATTATTACTGTACATGAACGTAGAAAAACATAGTTGAGTAGACACAAGAAGAATTTGATACCTCATAATATTGATTAAAGAGTTAGCCTTTTAGATGCTAAAACTATTACTTTCTTAAATAACATTTCCCTTCATTCCAACATCTAAAAAGCCCTCCCAATTTTGATTAGGAGAGAGAGCATTGCAGTTATTACTTCATGATGATATGTTCCCTTCAATATATGGAGAGCTTTTGAAAAATGTTTTTTTTTTTTAATTATTATGTTGGCTAAGCTGATAAGATAGGAATTGGCTATTAATATATAGATGCAAAGTAAATGTGTTTGGGTTGATCGCTTGATCCATCACAATACCACTTTTCTATATTTGGGTGATTCCCTTCTCCCTTTTTAAGTGTAAGTTGAGCATAATCAACCTCAGTTTAAAATATGTTCTGCCGCCACTTATTCTTGCAACTACAGAACTAGATTATATAGAGGACTACTACTTTTCATCTCATTCTTTACCATGGGGTTAGAAAACACAGCAGCATGTTGCAAATAGAGCTTCCTAATAATTAAATGTTAAATTATACTTGCGTTGGATCCTGTTTTCTGCATTTTGTTTGCTTCAACTCTGTTGTTCATTTTTTTTCATTCAGGTACATGTCATCCGAATTACTGAGAATTGCTGGTCAACAAAGTTCAGTAGTTGCAGTTGTTGGAAAGGGCCACCTGAAAGGAATTAAAAAGTACTGGAAACAGCCTGTTGTGGTCGGTGAAACCTTTCTATTAATATTTTTTTCCTACGTCCATAAGCAATTCTTAAGAAATGTTTTAAAATTTGGGTTCTTTCATTGTCATGTTTCATTCAGATTAAGTTGAAAAATTCCCAAACCTATTGTTGAGTGTTTGGTTCTCTGTGCTGCAGGTCAAAGATCTTATGGACATTCCTCCAGAAAACCCAGTATTTTCAGCTGAGAGGATCCTGAGATATGTTGGTGTCGTGGCTGCTGTAGCACAGATCCTGAGATATGCTGGTTTTCCATCTTTCTAGCCATATTATTCCATAATATTGATAATTAAACCAGTGAATAATTAATATTCATTCATTAAAGTTCAACTAATGAATTATTTATTGTTCGTGAATGTGGTGGAGGAATAGACGTTTGTAAATTTGATGTGTCTGGGTTTTCTTGGTAGTGTAAGTGTCACTCACATTGTATCTATCCATATTAATATCTACCAATTTATTAAAAAAAAAAAATACAAACAATTAAGCAAACAATCCATAAACTATACTTCAATTCCACCACAATATCAATTATCAAATTAAAAATAATATAAATTATTAAACAAACAATTTTATTCCACCAATTATAATCCAATTCCACCACAATATCAATTACCAAATAAATAAACTATTAATCAAACAATTTCAGTACTCAACTAGAATATCAACAGTAAATAAAAAATAATTTCAGTTTTAAATAATATATTTATTTTTAATTTTAATTTTTTTCTCTTAAATTATGTATAATTTGATTAATTTTTTTTAATCAATATTAATAAAATAAAATCACCTGACAAAAAAAAAGAAGAAAAGACTTTATAAAATATCTTGAGCTTAAACTTAGATTAAAAAGTCAATTAAACTTAATATTCACCAAAAAAAAAAAAAAGTCAATTTAACTTAACAACGATAATAATTCATCAAAAAAAGACAAGGATAATATATAATTTTTTTTTTTAAGATTTTGATCCATTTAAAATAACATATAACCGATCGAACCAGATAAAAATAGAATATACACACACTTACTATTTAGAACAAGTTATCATGTATAATATATAAATCTCATATAACAACAAAATTGTATTCAATCCGTTAGGGTACACCAATATAAACTCCAAATAATAAACAACGTAATTATTAATTCGACATGCTAAGTTCATAGAAATTCACGCGATGTAGATCAAGCTTTGTAACGTTTGGAGTGTTGGGCTGTCTTCCTCGCAGGACCCACAGAAAAAAGAATATATTGCCTAAGATGTCGCCCTCCTGGTTAAAGTGAAAGAAATGATTTTGAGTGAATGGTGATTGGAAAGCAGCTTATATAAGCTGAGGTGGTCTGTGGAAATATTGCCAAACCCTAAAAATGAATGAGCAAGCGGCGCAGCTCACTGGGTTTGGAGTTGGTTCGGTGTAGAGGCCGACCGGGAAGAGGTTTGACTGAACCAACTCCACACCCAATGAGCCCCGCCCCTTCCTAAACATGGCGGCCAACGTCTACAAATTCATTCGCGATAATGGGAAGGCTGAGGCTATTTCTCAATCCATAAACCTTGTCCGATCCACAGTCATCTCTTGCTCTTTTCTGAATAAAGAAATGGATTTGGATCTCTTATGCCTTTGTTTTTCTTAGGGTTCTATTTGGTTTGCGTTTTGTCAATTGCTGAATTGGTTGGGTATGTTTTACTTTGTGTCATTTGTGTTTACAAATGAACTATTGCCTTGTTTTGATTCTTTGGCAGAAACCCGAATGCCATCCATCCTGTTGTTGCTTGGAGGAGCATCATTCTGCAGATCATTTTATGGATTGATTTTTGAATTGTATTGGTTTTTGTTTGATCGGAGCTCACTGAATTGGGGGTTTTTGCTGTTTCTCGTTCTGGTTTCTTTGTAGATCTAGGGATTTTTTATTTTTATTTTTTTTGCCGGTTATTTGATTGTTTTCTGCTTGATTCGGCTCTTAGTATTGACTGATGGTAACAAAAATACAATTTTTATTTTATTATGTTGATTTGTATTTGCATTAATAGTTGGATTGATTAGTATTTAAGGTGGTGAGCACTTAGAATTTCGTTGACAAGTTTGCAATTTGCAAACCTATTGCGTTGTGTAACTCAGAATTGTTTTCCATTCCAGTTATGATTGACATGCATATGATGGAATTGTTTGATCGGGTGTCATATTCTTATACACTGCATCTGCATGTGAAGGTAGAGAGCATAAAATCATATATAGTCCTTTTGTTTAGAATTTATGACTTGGAGAATGAATGTGAAGTTTTTCATTATCTTTAACTGGAATTGGTTGTTGGTGATTAAGCTTTCCTCCTGATTCTGATTGAAATTTGACGTTTTCATAGTTCCTTGTTTCTGATCTCTTGTAATTACTAATATTCTTGAATATTACAGTTTTGGTTCAAACTCAAAAAGTTTTTTGGTTTTGTAGGATTTTAGTTGTAACACTTAGTGTAACAGGATAGATAACTTTGTTGGTTGAACCATTTTAGGGTATTGGGTTTTGGGATACTGGACCATGAACTATATAGATGCTATGTTGAGTATAAGCTGCAGTTTTTTTGGTGAACAACTATAAGCCACAGTTAAGCAGGAAAACAATGCCCAAATGTTAGTATTATTGGAGATTGAGAAGCACATTTGATCTTGGCTGTAATTGAGGCCTGAAAACTTATGTACTTTCTGCTTAGTCTTAATTGCAATGCACCTGACTGTATTAACATATAGTTGATTAATTGTGTTTTCACTTGTCACTGCTCTTTTTCCCTTTCCAGATTAATATTGCAGCAAATTCTGCAGTGAAAGCTCTTGAAAGACTGGACCTGCTTTAATGATCAGCTCCACAAGTTTTAAGTCCTCTTTGCAAAAACCAGATATCAACTATTTCTTCCTCAAAGGAAATTTATCATCACAGGATGCCAGTTGCTCTTCACATGGAAATATGGAAAGCTATGGAAAGCAGTAAATCACAGATGACTTGGAAGACTTAGACTATATACCCTCGATTGTTTTCGCTTACTTAGAGTATGTAGGCATGTAGGTAGGCATGGAGGCATTTTCTTTTTTTGTTTAGATTGAATTATGAAGTTAAATAGGTGAAAATGTGAGCAATCTATACCAAGTATCTAGTCTTGCCATTGTAATTTAATTACTTCACTGATCCTCTTCTGTAATAAAGGGTATGCATTTCTTGGTGGAGTAAAACTTATATATTCTACTGCTCAATTCATTACCAATCTATGTGATTCTACTTCTTAAGTCCTGCTTAATTCGGTTTGCGAAAGGTTAACATGGAATGGTGGTATGGGTTCTGTAATTGATCATCAGGAGAATTTGTGCTGCTTGAAATGCTTTTTTATTAATTTTTTTTTCTTTTTTCGTTTTTGTGGCTGTAATAGATTATTTTAGTTTTAATTGATATTTTTTAAAAAACCTATTAATATAATTTCTTAAGGAAAATATTAAAAGATAAAATAAAATATATTATATAATATAAAATACTTTTATAGATTTTAATAAATTTTTATAGAGTTTATAAAAATATAAGTGATTTTTATTTTTATTTTTATAAATTTTAAAAGATGTTTATAAATTTTTTTATTATAATTTTTTTTTATTTTTCTCATAAAGTTGCTAATAGGTTTTTTTTTTTTACAATAATGTTATTAAGAAGAGATCAACAGTAATTGAGGATTTTTTATTTTTTTCTTTCTCACAAAAACACTGGTAGTTTTTTTTTTATTTTTTCTTGTAATATGATAATGTAAGTAAATAATTATGGAGGATAACATGATAAAATAATTTCATAGGAGAGAAAAGGAAAATGAAGTAGAAGAGAGAGTGAGGAAAAAAAATAAAAAGAGGAAGTAAAAGAGATAAAGGGAAGTATATATTATTGGCTTGAGATTAAATTTTTTAAAAAATTTAAAAATAATAATAATTTATAAGATTAAATATATATAAAATTCATTAAAAGTCAATAAAAATATATATAAATCCATAAAAATAAAATCTAATTTAAATAGTTTTAGATTTATATTAACTTTAAAAAAAATCTGCATAAACCCATTATTTATAAAAATAAAATCTAAATTAAAAATCTTTAAATTTTTATTAATTTAAAAAAATTATAATTGAATATTTTAAAAATTTTAATAACTCTTTAAAAATTTATAAAAATTAAATACATGTGATTTTTAAAAGTTTTAATTAAATACTTTTAAACTTTTAAAATTTATAAAAGTTTTATAAAATTATAATTAAATACAACCTGTAAGTTTTATTTTATTATTTAAATATTAAATAATAACGATACATGATATTAATAAAATAATTTGATAGTTAGAATTGGAATTGACAAAGCAGCTTATATTATGAGGTAAGGTCGGTGGAAATATTGGGAAAGTCTGTAAATTAAAATAAGGAATAATTTGGCAGTTGAATCGCACAGTAACAGTAGAGTTGGTTCAATTCAAAACTCTTCCTCCCTCGTCGACCTCTGGTTCCCAACTATGTCATTCCCCATCCTCCGCCGTTTCCTAAACTCGGCGGCCTCCAACTTCAAACCCATTGTGCTACGCCGCTTCCAAAGCACGGCGTCCTCCAACTCCAAACCAGTTGAGCTCCTAAGAACGACGTCCTCCAACTCCAAACCCAGTGTGCTACGCCGCTTCCTAAGCTCGACGGCCTCCAACTCCAAACCTAATGAGCGCCGCCGCTTCCAAATCCCCAAGGAGCTCGAGAGGACCGTGATGGCGCTCTCGTGTGAGTCTTCGGCTGATGGTGGTGTTTGCGACCTTTACGTGGTTGGAACAGTGCACGTTTCTTCGGTAATTGCTTGAATTTGGAATGCTTTCCGGTTTGGTTGGTGAGAAAAACCGGGAAAGGGAATCAACATTGTTAATTTTCCATCTCGTTATTTTCAGTTTTGACGTTGAAGGTTTGGTTGCATGACGGTAAGGTCATTGGTTTTTTTGTTTTCAGGAATCATGCCGGGAGGTTAAAGCTGTAATCCGCAAAGTGAAACCAGAGGTGTGCTTGACTATTTAGTTTTGTTTGATGACATTTTTTTCTCTTGGAGTATCTATGAGGGATGCTGAGTTCCATCATAAATGTGTGCTCAATAAATGCAGGTTGTTTTCTTGGAGCTGTGTTCAAGTCGAGCGGATATACTTTCCCCTCATAATTTGGAGCTACCTGTCCAAGTGGTTTTCTATACTTTCTGCACTGTGTTTTATTTTTCATATTGCTTGTCTCGCAATCTATGTTTGCCATAGCAACAAGGTTAAAGGAAGTTTTTGGAGAAGGGACAGTTGATCTAGAGCTAGAAGTCGTTATAATTTTATGGGTTAAATTTGTTTATGTTTTACACTCAAATGTTAACTTATATGAGAACAAATTATATATGTACTTATCTTGAGTTTCTTCAGGTACCAACAATGAGAATAGGAATGTGGGACCTCCTTGGATTAGCTATTGGCTTGTTTTATGCGAGAGTGTGTTTCCATATCTTAAATTACATTATGCTATCTGTTTCCTTTCTCTTTATTCAACTGCGATAAGAAAAACCAGATATACTTTTACCACGATCATACGATTTAACTATCTTCTTATTTTCTGTTAGGTTGCTAATCGGTTGGGGGTTGTTCCTGGTAATGAGTTTCGTGTGGCATATAAAGAAGCTATGAAGTATGGTGGTAGGGTGATACTTGGTGACCGTCCAATAGAGGTAAGGAACATTTTGCCTTCCTTATCTAACCACTGCCTCATTCCACCACATGGCTTGCTAATAGAAGAAGCACTTATTGGCAATTAGTAAACCTTTTGGATGTTGAGTATCTTGTTTAATTTATGAGTATCGCCATGCATTTCTTATTTGCTAATTTCACTTTCGAAGGAAGGAATAGATGGCCTGTCCAACATTCATGAAGCCATGAAGGTTGTTACAAGAGTTTATCTTCTCAACTTTGTTGTGTAGCGTTAGAAGTTTTCAGGTGCAGTTTATTGTGCATATTGCTGGATACTTTTCATTTTGAACGGCTTACCTCTAGGTGCGGTATAGGGCTTGCAATCCTTATCTGAGAATCTCCTTTGCCATACATCTGAATTTGCTATTCCTTGCGCTTTCCAGAGTGTCAAGACATGCTCTATTTGATTAACTAACTGGACTTGCTGAATATCTATTAATGAATAGTCAATCTTTAACAGGCGAAAATTTATACTTATCATTATATATTTATATCAAATATGTGAGTTGCCTTTTTCTTCCCTGCTCCTGTTTTAAATCCTTAATATTTTGTAGCTCTATCTGCTTTAGCTACTTGTTTTATCACTTTTAATTTCCCCACCAACCGTGCCCCAACCCCATCTTCCTTCCCGATAAAGGACTGAATATGATTTATGTTGACTGAAACAGATTACCAGGCGGAGGACATGGGGGAAAATGCCGCTTTGGCATAAGATTAAGTTGTTGGGCTGTTTTCTGTACTATGTAGCTAATTTACCAAGTACCAAGGATCTTAAAAAAATAGTAACAAAGGTAGCTTCCCAAATCTTAAAGTGCATACCTATTTGAATTTTGAAATGTATAGTTTCTTATAATTGGGTCTTACTTACCTTCAGCTAAAGGAAAGGGACGATGATGACACGCGTTTCAAAGAGATGTTCCCTACTGTCGTGGAAACTATCGTACACGAGCGAGATCAGTTAGTTCTCTTTCGTTTTCAAATATGATCTTCTTTTGGTCTTATCTTCTCATTTTGCTAGTAATATGGAAAATCAAAGAATTATTGCTGCTCTGAATTTGTGCTGTTTCTGATACAAGTTCTGTCATGTTTACGTTTCCAGACATTGTTACTGTGCATGAACAGAGAAAAACATAGTTGAGTAGACACAAGAAGAATTTGATACCTCATGATATTGATTAAAGAGTTAGCCTTTTAGATGCTAAAATTATTACTTTCTTAAATAACATTTCTCTTCATTCCAACACTTAAAAAGCCCTCTCAATTTTGACAAAGCGTTGGCCTTATACAAACATTGCAGTTATATCTACATGTTATGTTCCCTTAAATATATGGGGAGCTGTTGAAAAATGTTTCTTATGGTGGCTAAGATGATTAGATAGGAATTGGCTATATTAATATATAGGTACAAAGTAAATGTTTGGGTTGATCACTTGATCCATCACAATATCAGTTTCTATATTTGAGTGATTCTTCTCGCTTTTAAGTATAAGTTGAGCATAATCAATCTCAGTTAAGAATATGTTCTGCTGTCACTTAATCTTGCAACTATAGAACTAGATTATATTCAGAGGACTACTACTTTTCATTTCATTCTTTACCATGGCGTTAGAGAACACAGTAGAAGAATGTTGCAAATAGAGCTTCCTAATTAAATGTTAAATTACATTTGTGTTGGATCCTGTTTTCTGCTTTTTGTTTGCTTCAAGTTTGTTATTCATTTTTTCATGATTGCATGCTTCAGGTACATGTCATCCGCATTACTGGGAATTGCTAGTTAACAAAGTTCAGTAGTTGCAGTTGTTGGAAAGGGCCACCTGAAAGGGATTAAAAAGCATTGGAAACAGTCTGTTGTGGTCTGTGAAACCCTCTTTTTTTTTTTTTTTTTTTTTTATGTTATCCTACAAAACCAGTCCATAACTAATTCTTAAGAAATGTTTTACTATTTGGTTTCTTCCATTGCCATGTTTCATTCAGATTAAGTTGGAAAATTTCCATCTCTCTCTAGATTTCAATTGTTTAAGTGTTGGGTTCTCTGTGCTGCAGGTCAAAGATCTTATGGACATTCCTTCACAAAACCCAGTATTTTCAACTGCGAGGATCCTGAGATATGCTGGTGTTGTGGTTGCTGCGGCAGCCATAATATCTGGTGTCTATCTTCCTAGCAAGGAGTAAATTCAGAGTAGGTTGCAGTTTAGGATGGCTGAAATGGAAATTTACTAGCTTGAAAAAAGATACCGGTTGTTATTGCCAATTCATGAACAAATTCAGAAAGTTTAGACATAAAACATAGAGATTCTTCCAAATACAAATTCGTCCTTCAGTTATGCTTCCTGTTTCTTTCTTTCTTTCTGTCCCCACTGTGACTGTGCCAACTGGTTGTAATCCACTATTGCTCTGTGTTCTTTTTAAATTTCATATCCCAAGCATAGAATAATTAATTGAAGTGCCTAAAATCCTGCTAACAAAGTTCTTATTGGATTTAAATGTGTGATTCCATAATTGGATATCTGTTTGTATAAAAGCGATGGAAGGACCGGAGCAGAAACCAATGCACACGGAGGCATATGTCAATGACCACCAAAACTGTGACCACCGGTTTTGATTTGTAAAGAGAGTCGGTAATGTACCTATGTGACTTGTGTAGTGTCTATGTGTTGAATAAAGTATGTATTAAATAATAATCTCAAAGTATGGACAACACAAAGATAGGTTGTGTTGAATAAATATGTATTATAAATGTTGCAGGCATTGAAGCTAACAAGAGAGGCAAACTGGGAGCTTCAGCGTCAAGTAATAGTGGTAAAAGAACCATAAAAGAGAGAAGACAAGTCATTCAAAGGTTAAAGAAAATCCATGTGGATGTCGGTGTGTTGGTTGCGCTTGTATTGCAGTATTCTATATTTGGGGACTGCCATTACTGAGGTGGTGTTTGTTTTTATTTTTGTCTTTTATATCGTAATAGACTTAAAAGTCAATATTACATCTAAATGTATTTGAGTTATTCAATTTAATTTTATGTTTTTTTTTTCTTAAAGAAAGTGAATCACACTTTCCCAAGCATAGCATAAAAGGAACAGCCTAAAATCCCGGTAAAAAAGTTCTCACATAGCCATTCACTTGGATTTTTATGTGTGGTACCATAATTGGATCTTTGTTTGTATATTGTGGACGAGAACGGAAAACGAGGTAAAAGGCTTTGAAAGGGTGACCACATTATAGGAATAGAAGGACCGGACAAGAAACCAATCCGCAGGGAGGGAGGCATATGTCAATGCCCAAAGAGAAGTCGGTGATGTGCCTTTTATATGACTTGTATTGTATCTATGTGCTGAAATTAAAGAATGTGTTAAATAAGAATCTCAATGTATAGACAAGACAAAAGATGGGTTAGATTTGTTTGTTTTTTGGCCATCATATCAGCGGAGAAAGGGGATGGAAGATGGATAATCATAGAAAGAGATTTCATAAACTTTGATGCCCGTAGGCTGCAGTATGCAATGCCATAAATAATCCTGCGACTGTTTATTCTTAAACCACTGTATCAATGGTGGCTGAGCTAGGCTGTAACACTAGTATTGGTGGTTGTTTGGCGTAATTGGGTAGATATGAATTAATTAGATCATGTGGTCATTGGAGTAGGCCCATGGCATGCTTGTGAGAGTGGAAGCAATGTGTCTGAGAAAGAACCTTTGATGATTTGGTCTGCAATCCATCGATTTGCAGCCTCGGTGTAATGTACTCCATCCCAGCTTACATACGACGACGGATCTCTACACGAACCGGCATGTATTTTTGTACCGTTTATTACTCCATCATTCCCACACCATACATGGTTGTTGTTTTCATGGTACCCGCAGCATATACTAGCCTTGTCCAAAAACCCTTCATGCGCAAATAAACATGAACACTAAGGAATTAAGAAACTGGACATGTATCTATATAATACACACACACACACACACACATATCTAGTAAAGTTTGATTGTGGTGGTTGTACCTACCTAGCTTGATTGCGTTGGTGATGATTTTCAACTTGGCAGAGAACATGTCGACGTATGTAAAAGCAGCAAGGGGGAGTTTTTTCCTGAGCTGGTCGACTTTCTTCTTCAGCTGCTTATTGAACTCAATGGCCATGTCATTTTGAGACTTGATACAGCCATGTTGATCTAGATAGCCTGGTGGTGCTGGCTTAGGGAGGTTACGCAGTGTCACTGCTAGGCAACCAATTGGACCCGTGTTGTGTATCCAAAATGCCCTTGCCCCTTCTTCATACAATATCTACATGCATATATACATAATTAGTGCATGGTAATGATGAATCTGCAGAGTAATTTTGAGTGCAGCTATACTTACGCTGATGCGTTTGGCTAACTCATCCATGATGGCAGGGATTTGTGCTACAAATTGGCGATTAGTCATTGTCCGGAAGGCTGCAGAGAGATCATTTTGGCCAGCATCAAATGTGTAAAGAGCTTTGGAGAAGTCCTGGGGTCTTGGCAGCCTTCTTATTTCTGATTCATCGCCATGTCTCTTGGCTGCACAATTTCCATTTTATTAAGCAAAATCTTCATGAACTACTAATACAATATGGAAAAGAAGAAGATGATGGATGGTCATGGACATGGACATGGACCTAGTTTGAAAAGCCTGGCAGAGCGTTGCTTGAACTGCCTAAATTGGACGACTTGGATTTCAGTATGAAACGGAGGGACACCATTTACAGACATGGATTCATTTAGATTCCGGATAGTTGTTCCTCCCATTGCAAAATTAGCACCGTGCCGGAAATTAGTCCCAAGTGAATTCAAGTACGGGCTTAAATATGGCAATCCAAGTTGCTCAGCTGCATTTTTGTAATAAACAAACATTACCAAATATATACTATAATCTCATTCAATATATGTATACATATATATATCACAAACACATGTACACAAACCTATAAAATCAATAATGAGACGACCATCGCCGGCTCTTCCGGTGACCCAGTGGAAGAAAGTCTCACCGGTAGGCGGAGCAGCCGGGTAAAATGCAGCTGAGCCACCACCTGTATCTGAATTTGAGTCCCCAAAATTGTAGATTGCTGGAAATGTACATGGTAACTTGTGGGGATGTGTTGCACCAGCACTCATAACCCCCCACGTTACTAAAATTCCTAGCACTGCAACCATAATATTTCTGTTCGTAATGTAATTCATCACCTCCACTTTCACTGTACCACCAGATATCAAATAGACATTGGCCCTGGAGCCATGCTATACATAGTATACATATATATAGCAGAAGATCATCTTCTCTGTCATTAATGAAATATACATATTATTAATGCAATTTCTATTACAAAATGAATATATTTTTTTAATGAGGAATAAAGGTAAAATGTATTATATCTATCCTACCCATTACTCACTCAATTATAGAGAGTTGAAAAACATATGTAAATTGTTCTTGATTTTGCTAAGTTCTTCAACTCTGAATATATAAAATCAAAAGAAAAACGGAAAAAAAGAAAAAAAAGAAACATGATTAAATCTGAAAATATAACTAGTGGATATATTTTCAATCCATTTTACCTAATCTATTGCTCTAACTCTAACTGGGTCATTCCAATATCATTATTGAGAGAAAATTATGATAAATATACTGTACGTTAAAGTCAAATGCATCATCAAGGGACTGCTTACCTTCCTGGCTTTTTATTTTTATTATTATATTTTTTGGGGTTTGCACATTTTTAATTGGATTTACAGACTCTGCATCGAATATAATATATTTTTTTCTGAATATCATAAACACGGTGTTGGTAAATTGGTAATATTATGGATCTCGAGGAGTCCACGATATAATTATATTAATCTAAATCTAATAAAATAAAATAAAAACATAGAGCCGAAAGGAAGAGCGTGATAAAAAAGTGGGTTTATTAAATTAGTGAATTTGAAAGTTGCATTAATTAAACAAAATGCAGTGAAATCCCTATAATAATAAGAGTTTTTAGCCCTAATACACCTTCACCTATATATAAGTTGTAAATTATTTTTGAAATTATAAAATTTATATCAATAATATATGAATTTTAAAAATAATTGTAAATTATTTTATAATTTATAAAAATACAGTATTTTTTTACTTTAAATAAAATATATATTTTTAATTATTTAAAAATATTTTTTATTGCATGTATGATTCAAATTAATTATTTTTTAATATCTTATGATTTACTTCAGCTTTTAAAATCAGAAAAAATATATCTAAACTGTTAAAAATATATTATATTTATGAGTTAATAACAGTTTGTAATTGTTTTTAAAATTTATTGGAGCTGTCTTAGTTGGTAATTGTAACTTTGTATATAGATTTGAGGCTACTGATGCATAAAACCCTAATAATATTGAAATGTCAACAAGTTCTGTCAATAAAAGTGGTGAATTATCAATATTCATTCATGAAAGTTCAGCTAATGAATTATTTTGAAAACTATGCATCCTATGCTCAAATGTTACCGTTATATTACACTTTTGAAAACCTTACACCACCTTTATATATATATATATATTATTGTCCTATAACCAAAAAAAAAAAAAAATAAGCATTATATATGTTGTATTTTCTTTTATAGGTAATTATATATTTCCAAAATTATAATTTGTTTTTCGGGAAGGGAACAACAATTTATGAATTTATTTTATTAAATTTGAAATGATTTATAATGTTATATCTTCATCAATTAAATATCAGTTAATCAACATTCTTTCATAATTGGTAATTTAACGCTATTTATACATGTAACTAAAATGAATACGTAATAATAGTCAAAGGTCTATCAATTTATCGCAGCGTAAAATAATGACAATCATATTAAATTTAATTACGTAAACGTACCGAGTTTTTTAATGTAAAACAATCGATTTTTTGTTTATATATATATATATATTTGAACGACAAGATCATCATGATATATATATATATATACACACACACACATATATATAAATTGAAAAAAAAAAAAACAATGGTAAAATGAAAAATATATATTTAAAAAATAATAATAATGGTAATTTTGACTGTTGGGGCAAATGGGTTTTGGACCATCGGCTTGAAAATGTATTAATAAATACAAGCCCAAAATACCTATTTGAGGCCCAATAAGTATAATGAAAGCACAATACAGGCCAGAATGTTGGGCTAATTGTACCAACTAGGCCCAACAACTAGTTTCTTGGTGGGTTGGAGCCTTCAGGTAAACCCGTAGCGCCCCCGAGTGATAGAGCTCGTAGTGCGGCGACTGTGGCAATTCGACGATAGTGCGAGGCAGTTATGGAAAGGGGAGGAGAGCAGAGCACAGTAACAGTGGTAGCGATGGCGACGAGTGAGGAGAATTCGGAAGAGAAAGAAGGAAGAAACCTACTGGGCACACCCAATTTCATAGAGCTTGACAATGGCCGTTTCAGGTGCGTTGAGACTGGCCACGAACTTCTGGCCAAAGACAAGGAATCCTACTCGCAGAGCAAAAAGTGCCGTCTGGGTCTCATTGACTTTGCGCTGTCGCATAATAAACCGCCTCTCAACGTGTTCAAGCAAGACCCTCTTGCTCGGTATCTCAATTTCTTCTTCTTTCTGTCTTTTCCTATTTCAACAAGTTGAAAGCTTTTTCATTTTAATGCAAGTATTCAAGATCATTACCAATATTCATTTTGCTCTTTTTTTCAAAGTTCCAAGATGATTTGCAAGTTAACTGGGCATACCATCAATAAGACTGAGGAACATATCTGGAAACATATTAATGGGAAACGGTTTCTCAACAAACTAGGTTCGTAATTTCTTTTTTATTATAAATTTGCAAGGTTCTCAAGTCAATCTTATGGATACCAAGTTGCAAATTTTTTATGAATTGTACTATAACTCATTGTAGATGTATGTATGTACAAAGTGTTTCTGATGATTATGTCTATGCGGAATTCTATAAACAGAAGAAAAGGAAGCACAAAAACAGCTTACACCCAATGGAATGGTAGAAGAGATGGATGAGCAGACACCTCAAAAGGTTTCCAAGTCGAGCACCAGTGGTGATAAAAGCCAGAAGAAGAAGAAGAAGAAGGAGGGCAAGCCAGTTGAAGAGGTTATATCCGAAGTGAGGAAGTCGTCTAATGAAGAAAGTGATTCAGAAGACGCTGACTTCTGGGAACCTCCAGTAGGAGAACGTTGGGATTTTGATGATGGAGGTTATCGATGGGGTTCTGCTTCTGAGTCAGAACAGGACAGTGATGAGCAGAACGGAACCGGTAAGCTTTTCACCCACATTCAGATGAGATTTTTAGTTTTCAGCTTTATATGCTTTGTTTTGTTTTCTATTGTATAGTACGGAACATCAACCAAGCTATTAGAATTTTGAACTATGTCTCTTTCACTAATGCAACTTCTATTAGTGTACTTGATTGCTAGATTTATAAAAGTTATAACATCTGTTGAACGCTTGTTCTATCAAACATTGAGCACTGAGTTCCAATTCAGTGTCCTCCTTGGATGCTGATGTTAGAGTACAAATGATCTTTGTTTCACTTGGTTTTTCTTGGCTAATTTGTTTTGGATTATAGTATCCTTTGCTTGCATCTCTTGGCTAATCAAAATTTTCAATCTGGAAGTCGAGGAACAGATAATTAGTTTTAGTGAGCTCTAGAGAATACTTATGAAGTTATGACTTATGATGATATGTCTACCTTTAGGTTAACAATGAATCAATAGATATGTCTGCATGATATTGGAGGTTGTAATATTTTAGTGTTAATGCAATTTTCGTTTTCATCTAAGATATTGATGATTCAAAGTTTTACGGTGATTCCACATTTGGTGCAGTTGAAGATGGTGAGGATGGTAAAAAGGAATCAGAAGAACTTTCTAAACAGTAAGCAACTCATTATGTTGCATATAACCAGAAGAGACTCTGTTTTACACTGAGTTGACACGAAATATTCGGTTGTTTTAATCAGCTCTTCTTATGCTTTGCAGGACCAAAAGAATGTCTATAGAAATTGGACCGAGCAGCTTTGCATCACGGAAGAAGAAGAGTAAGAAGGATTCTTCATGATAACAGTTTGTTTTGATCTTGAGTTATTTGCAAAACTAAAGAGGATATCACATTATCACATTTTGGGACTAGGAATACAATTTCTTTCTAAATGAAGTATTTTCCTGGCGAGGTGTTACCTTTGTGCTCATTGTATGAAAACAAATTTGAAATTTGGGTATTTTTCTATATCGGTCATTTTAAGACAAGCAATCATTAGTTTTACTGTCTGTTTCTGTATCTATTCTTGAAACTTTTATTTTTCTCTGGGTAGTAGTTTACAATGGCTGTCCTAATTTTACCAGAATAATATTTTGTCCAATAGTTGCCCCGAGTGTGAATTCTCTTACTTGATGCTCCATATAAAATTTACAGTATGGTTCGAAATTCGGCATTGCTGAAAGAGTGAAAGTTGAAGCGAGTGATATTTATTAGCTTAGTTCTAAATCTAAACTAATAATTATATATGTATATATAGGTAAAGTTACTGATTTCACCTATTATAATTATTTTGTGATCATTAAATCATGTAGGGTTTGAGATTGGCATAATTTGTTATATATATATATATATATATGGCTTTTGTCGTGCTCATCTTTGGGCGAATTTGAGAGAAACCTAACAATTTATTTTCTTATTTCCTTTTAAAATGGTTGAAAAAAGCAATTTGATAGGCAAATCGTATAACCATTTTTCTTATTTGTTAAAAAAGTAAAGAAACCTGAGGCTTACAAATGTGGTATGAAAAATCACCAAAGTTGTAAAATTGAGAGGGAAGTTACACTCTCTCCTGCCATTTTTGTTTCCCTGAAAATGAAAAAACTGGAAAAAAAAAAATGAAGAATAAACTGGAAAATTATGAAGGTGTATTTCCTTGATTGCGGGAGGCAGTATCATTAGCATCGGTGCCAAAATAGCGGTCAGCAAACTCTCCCATGCCTGGGATTACATGTAGGTTCTCATTCAGTGTAGCATCGATCTCTGATGTTACAAGTTTTATCTTTGGGAATTTCTTACACACAGCGCGTACTCCTTCTGGAGCCTGAATAAGAATATGAAAAGAAGTCATGAATGTGAAATTTGTACCAGCAGCATAAGAGCAGAGTGACTCACTGCTATGAGGTTAAGGAAGATGATGTTAGACTCTGGTACACCCTTGCTGAGCAATAGAGATATAGCTTTCACAGCCGAGTTTCCTACAAAATGTATACATGTACGATTCCATATCTTATATTATATAGGTTTCATCAAACAATAGCATGATATCATCAAACCTGAAGCAAGAACAGGATCGAGTAATAACACATGGCGACTTGAGATGTCCGCTGGAAGCTTTTTGTATATTAACTGCACCGATATAGGATAAATTTAGAGAGAGAGAGAGAGAGAGATGCAAGTAGGAGAGTTAGTTCTCTACAGTTGCCTGGACTAACCTGGCGGCCATTGTTACCCTCTCCATGGATGAGGATTTTACCAATTTTGATTCCTTTGCAACATGCTCTTAGTGCATTCTCCATGCTTTCCCCACTGTTGCAAGAAACAGCATGATAGGTACCGAATGCATCAAACACATCCCAGCGGACGGACACAGTAATGGAACAGTACTAAATATATTGTTAATGTCTATGAAAGATCTCAGTAGGACCATAACTCAAATATTAGAGTGACTTGGATAAATTCCTTTTGTTAGTACGTAGAAACCAAGATAAAGTAGTTGCTTTAATATGCAGTCTAGTCCATGCAAACAAGTACCTTCTAATGACTGAGACTCCACACAATCTTTTATAGAAAACAACTCCAGTGTATACTGTTCCTGCAACAGTCAAATAATAAACAGACATACATATACATTCATCTTACCTATCAGTATCTAAATACTAGCTAATAACCATGTATTGTATAGGTTTTGGAACGCATTTCAGTGTGGAATATAAGTTGAAGATCCATCGGATGTAACATTGAGCAACTAGTTAATAATTGTGCAGAGAGACTTACCTGTAGGGGTAATGACTTGTTTTTCAGTAAAAGGAAGGTGACCAAGTCCATGCTCCACAACCTGAAACATTGATTCATGACACATAGTATAACTAACTATAGATATGACCCTGATTACTAGACTGAATAACATTTCCCAAAAGAAATTGTTTAATTACCAAGCGAATAAGTCGGTCTGAGTAGAAAACAAAGTCATGCTTTGTTGTTCTGACATCACGTATAAGGGTGTGCATGCCTCGTATCTAGACCAACAAAGAATTATATAGCACCTCAGTATTTCTCCGCTTCTCATAATTCTTACAATTAAGAAGATAAATAATTTATGATCTTACACTGTAAATTCAATATGCGAAAAGGGGTCAGTAACAATCAGTGTTACCTGAAATGTTGAGAAGATGACAAAGACATTGGGATATATTTTACACAGATCATGCTGGCCAAGCTTTGTACAGATATGTTGTACTATTAAGTCAATTGCAACATCATTATCTCCTCCTCGAGGAATGATGATATCTGCAAACTTTTTGGTAGGCAATATAAATTCTTCAAAACTAGGCTTCACGAATCTGGCATACTGCAAATTACAACCAATTAGTTGCAAATTGAGAATATTGTGCAACATCACTTCTATTAGAAACATTACTAAAGTAACTAGAGCAAATATTGAAAATCTTGATAAAATTTACCCCAAGGACAAGCAGACATAGAAAAAAGAAAGACCATTTGATTTCATCCTTAGCTTGTCATGAACATATAGTAGTAGAAAATGTTAATGGTGTTGTCAGTCTAAATATCAATTTTCCATTTCATAATTTAGTGCTTCATTACTTCACATTACCTAGTTGAACACAATTTCGTTCATATGCATAGAATGTTAATGGTGTTATCACTTCTATTAGAAACATTACTAAAGCGACTAGAGCAAACATTGAAAATCTTGATAAAATTTACCCCAAGGACAAGCAGACAGAAAAAAGAAAGACCATTTGATTTCATCCTTAGCTCGTCATGAACATATAGTAGTAGAAAATGTTAATGGTGTTGTCAGTTTAAATATCAATTTTCCATTTCATAATTTAGTGCTTCATTACTTCACATTACCTAGTTGAACACAATTTCGTTCATATGCATAGAAAGCTATATGTACATATCTTCTCACAAAGACAGACGCTTATATTTGATAAAAACCTCTAATGTATATCTAGCATTAGTAAAAAGCAACCAACTTGGTCAAGAACATTCTGAATATTTCTGCCCCTTTCAAGTGTATCACGCTGAATCCTCCGAGCTAGCCGTAGATCAGAATCTGCACTGGTGGAACTGTTAAAATGGTTATTTGATAAAGAGACACACTAGGGAGTTAATCACATGCAGTTGGCGTAGGTCCAAGTTAATGAAATAAAAGATTAGGGACATGATTTATTAACAAGGGGGTTAGAATCTCTTTAAATAATTTGCTAAATCTAGATAGACTTATGGACGCATTTACATGTTTTCAGATCACCAATTTGCAAGGTTCCTTTTTTTAGCATAATTTCTACTATCTACTACAGATCAATAAGTTTGGGAGAGAGTGAGTGAACCTGTGTCAACAAAGATCTTCATATTCATAAGATCACGGACTCGAGGATCATGAAGTACCAATATTCCTTCTAAGATGATTACATCTGAGGGATTGACCTACAGCAATATTAATACTCAAAAGAATTGCAGAGTTATGACATTACACAGTGCTCATTTTTTATACCATTGATATTCAAATGCTAGCTTGTAAAACCTTTTGTGAAGATTCTGTGCTTTTATGACTCTTGAAGTCATAATTTGGAATGTTGACTGCCTCTCCACGTTTTAATTTCTCCATGCAAGACAGCAGAAGCTCTGTATTGAATGCCTCTGGTGGTTTTTGGGAGAGAAAAATAAAGAAGGCAAAAGTAAAGTAAGCAAGATTTGAACCAAAATATATTAAACAAGATCATAAATCTTGTAATTAGAATTTAGAAATACCAGGCGATTCAATTACAAAAGCAAAAACATTGCGCACAAGATCGCGGTGACCAGTGCCTACCCGGATGGTCAAAGTTGTATTCGCTTACTTTTTGCAACTTGTCATCACTCAAAGTGTGATAAAACGAATCCTACACAAATTCATATGAATGCAGAAAATGAGAATTGAGTTTCACATCACAAACTAACAGATCAAATACACTAATTATAAACCATTTCTTCAAAGAAAGAGAAAGCGAAAGAGAGAGAGAGGAAGTTACTTGACTGACGAGAACAACTCGCTGATCATGGAGCTGAGAGATTATCATATTGCATACAGTAGTTTTACCGGAGGCAGTCCCACCGGCAACACCTGATTAGTTCAACCAAAAATGCAATGAAGAAAAAGATTTAGGGATGAAAAATTAAACGTTTACATAGAGATGCTTCCCAGGGGATGAAAGCAAATACTGTTTACCAATCACAAATGGCTGCCTGAGTGCAGCTCCACCAACGAAACCCTTGGATTGCAGCGAAACCTGCTGTTCCATGCGATTACTCAACGTAGCTACTGCTCCAACATCCATCTTCACAAGCCTACCAATATTATATTTTCTTTTTTAAAAATAATAATTAATAACAAAAATTCGCTTATGATCAATATGATCGGCGACAATTACGGTTTCGTTGAAGAACAATGCTTTGAATGATGTATCACTTTGTAGCTCTGTGTTTGTCTCTGTCTCCACCTCTCTCTCTTTCTCTTTCTCTTTATCTCTCTCTATATATCTGAGAAGATGGCAATGCCGTGTCAATGTCGAGTGTATCTGTTCAGTGTATCTTTGGAAACCGAGATGGGAAAGGAGCGAAACAAGCGGGAACAATCGCACGTGTGAGCTACGGACACGTGCCTTCTTGTTTTTGGTCCAGCTGGTGGGCCACCTAACGGTTTCTTTCAACTTTCCCATTTTCAGTTATTTTACGCGAGTCCAGAAAGAATGACTTGCACGTGCTCCTTTCCAATGGCTTTTCAGCAAATATGACGAAATAAATATAAAGTTACCATGTAATACAGAAAACCTGCCTGAATGGAAAGAAATCCAACAGGAACATCAAGACTATAAATTAGGCATTGAAGGTCTAAGTAATTACAGACTATTTTCTTAAGCTTACAAAGAGTATTCCTCTTCTTTCTTTCTTTCTTTCTTTTGGTTTAATTTAAGATTTAGTAACAAAAAATAATGCAGGCACATTTGATACCTAAGCTAAAAAGAAAAATGAAAATAACAAAACCACCGAAGTTCTGCAAAATAAGCTAAACTAAATGGTTGCTGTAGGCAGCTGAATATCTCAAAGATTGCTAGTTGTTTGTATCTCTATATCTCTCTCTATGCTGTAGATCATCGTCTTCACTTCCGGTGGTAGACGAAAGGTGATAGTTTCAGATGGGATTGCGTGGATACTGACATCAAGCCCCCATGACTTCTTTCTTCATCAAAGGTTCCCAATACAGCAGCCATAATACCCTGAAAGCCAGAGAAAAATTGACTAGATCAGTTAGAAATCAGCAATCATTGAGTTTCCACTTGCATGAATGAGAAACTCAATAGTTCAAAAGTGAAGGTTTCAATTCCATATGTATATACATAGTATATCATGAGTAGAAAAGAATAAGACAAACAAATAACACAAGCTCATCAGTCAGTCATTCATCAAACTTCAACATCATGTTCACAAATCCTCAAGCCAATGTTTTTAACTCAGAGAAGAATTGGCATAAAAATATCACAGGTAACATATATGACCATGTTACCAAGAAAATATGACTTGTCAGACCCTTGTGCCTTTCATAGAGAAATTAAGCTGACCAAATATACCTGATCACAAAAGCATTCGCACATTATCTAGCCCTTCATTCCACAACTTCTTTCTTGCAATCAAAACTCTATCTTCACTTGAGGAGAGTGCATCGATCCTAGGTTCTACTTCTGATACCCAACCATCCCACTTCAGTGCAGTCATAAATTTTCTAATGTAGTTTAAAATAGAGGGCTTGTCTCTTATAATGACAAACCCATCTGGCCGTAGCATCCGATCCATTTCAATCAACAAATCCTCTGCACCACAACCACGCTCATCAATCTCTGAAAATACTGCCCATGCATGTAGAAGATCATATGTGCGCGGGTATGTGGAAAATGATTCACACCTATAAGTAAAACATGTGAATAAAGTCAAATCAGCAAACAGAAGCAGCAGCAATCCCTATGCACTGCATATTTCACTGTGAGTTGATGCTGCACAGAATATTTAAGCATACACCAACTAAATGCATACCAGTCATGTACAGTTCCAATTAAGCCTCTGTCATATATAATCTTCAATCTGGCAGAAGCATGGACAGGAGCAACATTCATCACCCATACATCTTTATCATTTAGGGCAGCAGCAAACCCACCAAGGTTTGAGTTCATATCCATAACATTTCTGATGGAGTTTTTCTGTATCACAGACTTCATTTGCTTCCAGTACTCAAGCACTCGAAAATGCCATATGCTCTGTACCAAATGGATCTCTTAGGCATTTGAAAAATGGCAAGAGAAAAACAGCAGATGAAATTGGATAAAACTGCTAAAAGAAAAGGACTCTTGAAATTTTAGAAACTTACAGTGTCTTCTGAGAATTCCTCAGGACTTATACCAAGTTCTTCCAGGCGAGGCGGTGCACTGGTGAGCCTCTGAGGCCAAGGATCTAGTCTAGCCCCTCTTGCCCTGTGCATCTCTGTAATATAATTTTAAGTAGCAAGCAAATAAACAAGCATGTTAAAATGTTAAAACAAAATGACAAGTCGAAAAAAAGTTTCTAACAACTAACCATTTCTCCCAAAATTGATCACAATAGCATGTTCTACATTCTAATATTAACTTGGAGAAACTGAGAATTCAGTGCAAAGTAAAATGACAGTGAACGAATATTGCATTCATGAATTCCACCGATCAGCATGGATAATTGCCCTTTCACTTATTGACTATATGTGTTATTCTTTTTACACAAATGAATGTGCTTGAAAATCATATTTCTTCCTGAAAACAGCAATCCTCAATTCATCATCATTATGATCATAATTCTTGGACATAAAAGTAAGTCAAATCCTGCTCAGACATATCCGTCTCCACAAACAGTGTACTGTTCCCATTATAATAATAAAAACTATCGAAAATCTCCCTTGCCAACAAAAGTATTTACTAATTATGCCCATGTGCCGTCGAAAGAAAGGCAAACAATTCAAAAAATCACGAGATGAACTGTCCAGGATAAGTTTGTACTTACTTGCAGAGTATAGAGAAATACAAGGCTTCATGATTACATTCCAGGTTGCATCTGGGTCATCATCAGTGCTGCACAAAGGGGGCAGGGTCCCATTTTCTCTCTTCAAGTAGCAACTATTTGATAGTGGCTTTGCCCATATCACACTCTGCTCTTTCTTTGCAACAACTTTCCAGCACATCCTCCTCAGAAGATCATACATGGCATTCCAAATCCTACGATTTTCAGGATCAGATGCATATGCTTCAGGAGAACTATATACAAAGTACCCTCCCGGTCTTAGCAGTCTGTCAAGTTCTAATAACAGGGTTCCATCTCTTTGAAGCCAATCAATTCTACACCGTGAACAGTGAGCAAGTTCAAATGATCTGCTTGGATAAGGAAGTCTTTTAGTAGCCAAGACACCAAGAGTAGCTGGAATCCCCCTCTCAAGCGCAAATTGAATTTGATTCTCGTGTACATCATTGGGTGCAAGTGACATAGCTATGATGTTGTGAGGAAGAAGATACGCACCAAAACTTGCAACTCCACAACCCACATCAAGGACATTTCTGATATTTCCGTTATTATTGAGTTTATCATCAGGAAATTTCAGCATCTACACCAATGATAAGCATTTTTTTAAAATTAAGGGGGAAAGGAAAAGCCAAAGTAATATGGCATGGTTTATCGATTAGATAAAAATTTTCAGAACAGGAAAAATCTCATGAAAAGAGACAAACACCAATTTTTCAAGCAAACCAAGCCTAATGCAGCTATTTGGCTCATTCAAGGTAGGAATTATTTTTTTCGGAATGATTATTCAAATAATGATTGGAAAAAGGTTGAATAACTATAAGCATGGTTGGTACTTTATGTGGTCCTTGTTTTATTAGGTCAAAGTATTAAGTAACTTTCTTCTCTACTTTTTTTCTCCTAAACAGGAAAAACAATTAAGAAACAAGTATATGGCTCATACCCTAGCAAGTGCAACAATGTACTTATCAGCTCCTTTATGGAAATGTGTTCCACCACCGGGAAAATTTATCTTGTCCCCATTCACAACCATCCAATTCTGATCTGATTTCTCTTGTGCAAGATGCGTATGGGGGATGTTGGCCTTCCACACTTCATCTCTACTTGCAGGCCATCTTATAGGAATCTGAAACTCTAGTTATAATTTTGTTGGAATAAAAAACAATCTGAAGTCAAACTAAAATGAAATTTAGATACACAAAAACCATTACCAACCTTGTAACCAACTGGGGGCGGTATCAAGCAATTATATCGACGCTCTGGTGGTGGACAGTGCCGTTCATAGTGTTCCATTATTGCCAAGTTGGGCTTCAATTTCAATTGGTAAATAAGGTTTCTATCTAAACAAGGTATCAACTCCGAAAATTTTGCGTCACAAACCTAAAAAACCGTGAAAGGTACTGCTTTTATGAATATAATGGACAGAAAAAAGTTCAGTAAACACATTTTGAACATTCATTCCAGTGTGTGGATGATCTGACTACAATGTGAATGTTAAATTCTAATAGGCAGCGCAAATTTACAACAAGAAGGAAAGAGTTCAACAACTTATTCGCAGAATCCATAAATAACATTGATTAGTCTACAACTAAATCTGCATGAAAACCTCAAACAAAATCAACATCTAATTCAAAGACAATAAATTTGCAACAAAGAAGTATGCTTTGCAATTACCTATAACAGTACTTAACCAACTATAATCATCGTCAAGCCAAAATTTAAACTTTTTGGCCAAAAGAAGAAGGAAACGATTGAATAAAAAACAAAAATCACTGGCGGCCAATACAATGCGTTACATACAGGTATGCTTTTGGGGACCTCAGGATTGTGCTCTTGATCTTCGTGTAAATCATCAAAATCACGATGGGAAACGAAGCCGCCGAGAACCGGGTCTGCGCCATCGGCGCCTGAAACTTCTTCGTCTGATCTCCGCGAGCCCGGAGCAAACGACGACCCGCAATACAAACAAATCAACCCGAGACATGCAATGAGACCGATTAGGTAGTACTTAAGTAGCTTAGTTGTGGGAGTGAGCTCGTTCTTGTGCTTCATGGCTTCCAATCCCAGTCTCACTCCACCACAAACCAAAACCTCAAACCTCTCTGTAGCAGATCCTTTGGGAACTAACAGAGATAAGGTGAGAGAAAGGGAGTCTCTATCCGCTCTTCGCGGGAGGAGACGAGACGGAGAAATCGGGTGCGGACGAGCCTACGCTAATTCAGAGCACTTGGTTCGGTTTTCGACCAGTTGTCTCCTCGCATGCGGTGAAATACCGAAATTACACCTCGACTTGCGCCGTGGAGATTGATTAATCTTCGGATAATAATGTCATTTTACGAAAGGAGATATTTTATTAACGAAAATATATGAGAGCCGGAATCAATGTCCGTGGAAGGGAAGTCACGGATCTTGTATGTAAACGCGCAGGTCAACTAATTTGTAATAAACGCGCTTTAATCTGGAATCATATAAAAGAATCAACCAATCACAAAATGAGGTGGTGGTTACGAGATAAGAGAAAATGTGAGACATGTTAGCCGATACATTGGGATTCTTCTGCCCTTTTGGTTCTGTCTCGTTTGCCACGTGTGGGAATCTTTAGAGGCCCATGGCCCGTTGGTTTCGGCCTGTGAGAGTGAAATCCATTAGTAATTGGGTTTTAATTTTTTGGCCCTCGGCTCAATAATATTTTATTTTATTTATTTATGATTACTTATTATTACTTTCTGTTCTAAGTCCAATTAGGTATCTAATATATATATATATATATATATATATATGAGTCTAATTAGGTATCTAATATATGTATATATATATATATATAGGTTTCAATTTTCTCCTATGGTATCTACAATATAAGAAATATGGTTGCAATTTTCTTCCATTATATTCTCTTTGTCATTTCAAGAGCACTATCAGTGGACAACTAACATATCCTATAAGCCCTTTATTTTCTTAAGTGGGATTAAATTCCTCACAGATATTATATTCTGATTTCCTCTTTATTTTATTTGGATTTTACATAATTAATCATCATCACTCATTGACAATGCAGCCTTTAGTTCCATTAAAATTTTTACTCTTTTTTTTTTTCTTATTAATTACATTTATCATTTATATATTTTGAAGTATGTTTCAATATAGTCGATATAATTAATCACACTTTTGTACTTACCAATGCAATCAAATACATATCTTTGTCAAAATTTTGTATTAAAATTGATTTTATTCCGTTTTTATTACCCTGTTTTACTATACAACATTGAGACAGACTCTAAAATTATTTTATTGAAAAATATAATAGTGGAATTCTCTAACATAAAATTTAACCGACCATGCAGTACTGAGACACATCTCAAAATTTTTTAAATTTTTATATTGAAAAATATAAAACTGAAATTGTTTAATAGAAAAAATTTAAAATATATATTTTGAAATGTTTTTCAATATTGCATAGTTAATCATCTTTAACATGAAAATTTTAATAGAATAATTTACTTAATTGTATTAAAAAGTACAAAAGTTAAATTATACAGGGGCTATCTTGGCATACAATCTGAAATATAAAAGTGGTAAATATAATTTTCTTTTAATATATAATTTTATAGGAGTGTATTTAATTGAGATTTTCACAAACTATTTAAGTCTTTAAAAGTTTAGATACATAAAATAGAGACTTTTTAAAATTTATAAAAATAATAAGGTATTCAATTAAAATTTTTTAAAATATATAAAAGTTTAGGCGTATTAAATTAAATTTTTTTAAAATTTATATTTAAAATAAAATTGACTTTTTAATACTATAGAATTTTAAAAAAATTTATAAATTTTTATATATTTTTTTTAATAAAATCATTTTCGAATTATCCTTCTTTAAATTTAAAAATTTTTAAAATTTCTGAAAGTTTTAAAATTTATAAAAATTTATGGTTAAAAAAATAATTAAAAATTTAAATTGAATGCTAATGTATAATTATTAATTACCAAAGGAAAACAAAACTTTAAGACAAAAAAAAAAAAAAAAATGGAGAAGAACTTGTAGAAGTCAGCCAAAGAAGGAATTGACAAATTATGTGAATGACACCTATCCAGTTTGGATGCATATCCAAAAGTACAAGCAACTCACGTGACCCACACAAACACGCTTTCAATCTCATTCATGATTATTGGCACGACACCAAAAATTCCATGTGCGTCCAACAAGTCAAGCCGGCTTTTCTGTAAAAGCTACTTAAAAGCAAAAAATAAAAAAATAAAAAATAAAAAAGTTGAAGCACTTTCAATTTTGTAGAACCACATTTTTTAAAATTAAAATTAAAGTTGTAAAAAAACTCTATCGCCAATAAAATTTTAAAGCCGAAAAGGACTCTCTCTGCTAATAGAATTGTGATAAAATTCTGAAACTGATGTGATCTGCCAACAGAAGCCATCCACTGATGAAATTCTAAAGCCTGTGGATGATGAATTTTTTTTTAATTCATCAAAAAAAGCAAAATAAAAGTTGTAAATGATAATAATAATAATCAATCAGATCCACCGGCAAAGCTAAAAGCTGCGGTGTCAGAGTAAAAATCACCCACCGCCGTCCATTTCCTGCAGACGATGTTTCAGAGACCCTTCCTCCCTCACTCTTCACGCATAGGTAAGTTCCAAATCTTGCAACGATAACCACTCCGACCTCCAAAAAAAAAAAAGAAAAAAAGAAAAATCTTGTTGCTTTTTGGAATAGTAGCCGTTGATGGACTTCTTCTGGGTTTGAAATTTCTAGCCGTTGTTCGAGTTGTGGAAACTTGTAGGATTTCTGATAGTTACTGGGTGCGTATGCGGGTCGAGAATGGTTTTTGTTAAAGTTTAGATCTTGGACAATGCGGCTGGATTTCCCACCAAAAATCAGCGTGTCTGCTCACAATCGTTGCTGGTTTTGCGGGATTTGTTTATCTTTGCAGGGTTTGGTTATGGATGGTCGTTTAATTTTCTCGTGTTCTTGAAGGCTCTCATTGGTATTTGTCTATATTTGGGGTTTTTTCTTTCTTTCTTTTATTTATCTCGTGAATGACATTTCTACGTCATTGGTTTCGGTTGGTTGTGCTGTTGAAGCCATTTGGCGTTGAATTGTATACCAGTTGTCAACAGGGGAAAACTTAACAGGGCAAGTCTCCTTTTGGGTCGGTGAAGAAGCAGATTGTGGAAAGAGTCGTGTCTCAAGGCGCCGCCTTTGGTCTGACTTTGTTTGTTCCGGAAAAATAAAGAAGACCAACTCAAATCTTTCTTATTGGAAACTTCATAGAGCCTCCTTTTTCCGCAGTTATCGTCTGGGTTTAATACATTTGCTTGATCACCTTGTAGGTATTGATTTGGATTGGTTTGCTTTTAGTTGATTTTGTGGCTTGCGTCGTGAAGGAATTGAAGGTAGAGAATTGAATTGAGTTTGATGGGTGGGAGAAGTTCAAAGGAGGGTAGTTGGAGGCAGAGTTCGTCATTGCGTTCGAGTTCTTCTTCGTGGGGTGGTGGGTATGCTCCATCGTCGTATGCTCAAGACAGTCAGAGCTATTCGGCCCAACAATCGTTTGCGCCACCACCATACAGTTATCCCCCGCCGCAGGAGTATAGTTATCCTCCGCCGCAGGACTATAGTTATCCTCCGCCGCAGGACTACGATGGTGGTCATGCCACTTATGGTACGAAGAGGTTGGAGAGAAGGTATTCAAGAATTGCAGATAATTACAATTCCCTGGAACAGGTAACCATAATAGGCAATTTTCCTTGTAGATTTTCTCTCTCTTTGTTGGCTATTTGGAAGAAAGGCCAAAGTTCAAGAATATCTGGCAGGTGTCAAATAGCATCTAATAAAGATTGAATTTTTTTTAATAAGAGAAAAAAATTTTATTGAATTTTTTTTTTGTTGAATTTTTTTTAATAAATGAAAATTTTCCCCTTAATTTTTCATTTCCCTTTCGAAGACCATTTAAATTTTGAACTCTTGAAACAGTTATTTGTTCAGGAATAAAGGGAAAGAGTTCCTTGATGATTATTTAGTAGTTCTGTGGACATGTTACACTTTGGAAAGATGATTGAGTTGGTGTCAGTGGCATTAGTATATCCATGGTTGTATGAAAATTGGATTTTCTTGATTGTAGATGATGCTTCAATGAAAATTTCACTCCTTTACAGGTGACAGAGGCTCTTGCACGTGCTGGCCTTGAGTCTTCCAATCTTATCGTCGGGATTGATTTTACGAAGAGCAATGAGTGGACAGGTTAAACTTATATCTCATTAAATGTATAGAATGCATGGTATGTTTTATAGTTGGATTATGCTGAGCTGCTTTTCTGTAAAATATAGGTGCGAGGTCATTCAATCGACGAAGCTTGCATCATATAAGCGATGGCCTGAACCCCTATGAACAAGCAATATCCATTATTGGGAAAACCTTGGCTGCTTTTGATGAGGATAATTTGATTCCTTGTTTTGGTTTTGGAGATGGTATTTTCCAAAGCTTTTATCTTTTTTACTTTTTTATTATTTATTTATGTATTTATATGTTTATTTATTTTTTTCGGAATTGTTGGGATGATAAGCATAAGTTTATTACTTGACAGCATCAACCCATGATCAAGATGTATTTAGCTTCTATCCAGATGAGACATTTTGCAATGGATTTGAGGATGTTTTGGGTCGTTACAGAGAGATTGTTCCTCATCTAAAACTAGCAGGTCTGAATTAAATTTGCCATTGCATAGTCCTTTTTTGGAAATAGTTAAAACATTTAACTAACCGGTGTCATGCATAATGCATTATTTTATTGCAGGACCAACTTCATTTGCGCCAGTGATTGAAATGGCCATGACCATTGTTGAGCAGAGTGCTGGCCAGTACCATGTTTTAGTTATAATTGCAGATGGCCAGGTATTTTGCCTCCATTATGGAAATAATATAGTTTAAGAAAACAGCTTGAGGGGCAGATGTGCATCCCAACTAACCAAATAGAAGAAAGTTGAACAACTTCTTTGTCAACATTGCAACTATTGAACTCCAGTCCATCTAAAGTTAGAGAGTGGCTGAAAAATAGATAAATTGTTGGTGTTGATTAGGCAAAAGTTCTTTAATTTTATATAAAACCTTCCTATATTCAATGGTTCATCTTAATCAAATATAATTTCTGTAGGTAACTAGAAGTGTTGATACTGAGCGTGGCAGGCTAAGTCCACAGGAGCAGAAGACAATTGATGCCATTGTTAAAGCAAGGTGAAGTTTTTGTGTTATTTTTATCTCAATATAATTTCTTTTTTGTTCAACCATTATTTTATCTGATATTCCTATACTATTACAGCAACTTTCCGCTGTCAATTATTTTAGTTGGTGTTGGAGATGGACCCTGGGACATGATGAAGGAATTTGATGACAACATCCCTGCTCGTGCATTTGATAATTTCCAAGTATGTGCTTGGATGAATTTGAATTTGTTCCCTTTATGTTTGATTTGTGATCTTTCAGATATGATCTACAAAACTTCTAACTGGAAAGCACATTTCTTTTGTGGTTAGTTTGTGAATTTCACAGAAATAATGTTAAAGAACGTCACCCCATCACGAAAGGAGACTGAATTTGCTCTTGCAGCCTTGATGGAAATTCCTTCTCAATATAAAGCGACGATAGAGCTTAATATACTGGGGTGAGTAGCTTCTCTCTGTTTGTCATTTCAAAAGGCTTTTGGTTATTATTATTATTATTTTTATATACTAATATCTTGCTTTTAATGAGGCAGTACTCAGAGAGGCAATTCTCCCCAGAGGGTTGCTCTCCCACCTCCCGTATATGGTGCATCATCTGTCAGCAGTTCTAAGCCTACATATGGTGGTGCATCATCTTTCAGCAGTTCTAAGCCTATTTATGGTGGTGCATCATCTTTCAGCAGTTCTGAGCCTTCTCATTCTACTAGTTTTGAGCCAAGTGTGCCTCCTTATCATGTAGATAGCATCCATGACAGCTCAGCTCCGTATGCTCCCAGTTCTACTTATGATAACCAGGTCTGCAGGCTTTTCTAACGGAGCTATCTAAAATTTATCTTCCACAAGTTTCTAGGACAAACTGCTATTGGTTGTAGATTACTGAGACATTTTTAACTGTGATTGAGTCCTTAGGATATCAAAGTCTACAAACAGATTACCTGACTATTGTTATGTAATTGAAAAGAGAAAAACGTTTGTTTAGAACATCCATGAATCACTGTACACCATATTATTCCTTGTCCAAGCAAAGTGCAAAGTGGTTTAAGATAAAACTAAGAGAGTGCAAGAAGTGAGAACTTTTTTATAGTGACAACTTAATGTTACTTTTGAGGATGTGGAATTAATCTTTGGACTATAAAATTGCATTTTTTCAATGATCATATTGGTCAAGGCGGAACTCACGTGTTTTATTTCATGATTGTGATCATTGTTATTCGATGACTGAGACTAACGTTCTACATGTTTTGAACCAGCTTTGCCCCATCTGCCTCAGTAATCCAAAGGACATGGCCTTTGGCTGTGGACATCAGGTACTGTATGTTTCATTTATTTTGTCATGTAATTCTTTAGAGAACATAAATGGAAGAATATAAACATTATCAAATATAATTAATCTTTCTTCTTTCTTTTCTGTGTGGCAGACTTGTTGCGAATGTGGACCAGATCTTGACACGTGCCCAATTTGTCGAAGCCCAATCCAGACAAGAATAAAGCTATACTAAGAAGCTGTTTTTTGCTTTTTCATTCGGGTCTTGTTTTTTTTTTTTTTCCCCAATCGTCCAACATTCTTTGTAATTCATTATTCAAATTTGACACAAAGTGGTTGTAAATGAGCTGAATTCAGCACCCTTTTTTTGTGTTGTGGATGTAAAAAGAGTGCCTAGCCAGATAAG